>JAECXP010000219.1:0-1427412 GCA_018152965.1 Scaptomyza pallida
TCACTTACTAGTCTATATATATAAAATAGTTTGTCCTGACTGACTGACTGACTGATTGTTGAGAGGCCCACAGCCTAAACGATAAGAGCTAGAAGGCTGAAATTTTCACATAATATTCCATTCAGGTTGAAAGTGAGCACTAAGAAAGGATTTTTAATTTGGATTAAATTTTGAACAACTCAATTAATTGCATTAATCACTTTACCTCATTCTACTACTCTTGCGCCTCATTGTCGCACAAGCTGTGAGTTTCAACGCCGCCGAGGTTTCAAACAAAAAAACTAAAAAAATGACCCATTCCACTTTTTTCTCTCTCTCCGTTATTCTCTTTTCTTCTTTGTGCCTTTGACAATTGTTTTTCGAATTAAGTAGCATTTGTTGTTGTTGTTGTTAGTAAGTGTTGTTGTTGCTTCTTTTTTGTTGGTATCATTGATTTAAAACAAATCAATTAAAACATAATTTGTTTTTGTACATTAGAATATGTTACGCGATTGGTTTTACCTACATACTTGCTAATTATCAAACAAAACTTAACACACAAATACCTATTGCCATTGTTGTTCTGATATAATTTTCGAGCTGACATTTGTAACTTTGGTTGGTGTTGCAAATGCACATATGTACATACATTCACATGTATGTACGTACATTTAACATTCTTTTGTACATACATTTATATAAAAAAATGCAAGTGCAAATATATATGTATATACAGTTCAAAAACAAACGCACTAACAAATAGAAACTTAAGAAAATGTAATCTGCATACATACGTATGTTTATTTAATGCAAAAAGTTGTATAGATATGGACATACATATGTACATGTATAGTGAGCCCTTTGTGCGAAAATATTTAATCTTGAACATCTTTGTATAGTGGTAGATTTGCTTACTTGCTGCTTATCTAACTCAGACGTAACGTCGTACCACACAAACATTGTTGATATACAATTTCGAACAATCAAGCAAAGCACATATGTAAGTTTGTATGTATTTGTAACGGATGGGGGTTTTGGGTATAAAAAGGCGGGCAGAAGGGGTAGGCGTGACATTCAAATTTGTGATGCATATGTCTGGCGGATGGCACCTTCTATCTCCCTATCAAGTTTGGAGGCTCGAGCGCAAAAACTGAGAAAGATATAGAAATTTCAGATTTTACGAGTTGGGTGGAAAAGGTGAAAAAGATATGGAGTTTTCGGATTTTAGAAGGTGGACGGTATCAGTGGGGGCGTGGCGTTTTGATGAATAGTTTTGTTAGACTTCAGCATCTACCTTCCCATCAAATTTCGTGAGTATAGCTTTAAAACTGTGGGAAATACAGTCATTTTCGATTATAACTGAAGGGGGCTGGGGGCGGAAGAGGTGGGCGTGGCATCCAAACTTTTTTATGTAGTTTTTTGAGGAATGCCATCGGATTTCTTGCCCCTTCATTTGGTGACTATAGCTTCTAAAATGTGGGACATATATATGTTTGATCGATTTGCACATCGAAGGGTATCGATTTGTTATCGATTTCTCAGGCCCCTGAGGTCGTAGAGCCAAATTTAACACTTTTTCTGACGAAGGTATTGACCAAGATGTTCGCAAAGTTGCAAAGCTCTAGCTTTAAGGGTGTTGAAAAAGTTGCGCTCAAGCGGACGGGCGGACGGACGGACGGACAGACACCTTGACGGACATTGCATAAGCCCAATATAATATGATACCTTTGGTATCAAAGTAAAATGACGAGTCTGATTCTTAACCTCAATGGTAGCGTGAAAAAGAGAATATTAAATACTTTGCTAATATGTTGTTAAACATTAACTAATTTATTTTATATATATTAAAATTTTGAAAAACTATTGGCGCAGCGAAGCAAGCGGGTCACTTACTAGTATACATATATACGAGTTGATAAAATCAAAACAAATGAGTTTTTTTCTTTTCTTCTTTGTGCCCATGACAATTGTTTTTCGAATTAAGTAGCATTTGTTGTTGTTGTTGTTAGTAAGTGTTGTTGTTGCTTCTTTTTGTTGGTATCATTGATTTAAAACAAATCAATTAAAACATAATTTGTTTTTTTACATTAGAATATGTTACGCGATTGGTTTACCTACATACTTGCTAATTATCAAACAAAACTTAACACACAAATACCTATTGCCATTGTTGTTTTGATATTATTTTCAAACTGACATTTGTTACTTTAGTTGGTGTTGCTAACGCACGCATGTACATACTTACACATGTATGTACGTGCATTTTTATTGTTTAGTACCTACATACATATGTATTAACAAAAATGCAAGTGCATATATTGGTTAATGCACGCACACATTGTTGTATCTGTAGCAAGTTAATATACATATATACGAGTTGATATAATCAAAACAAATGCGTTTTTTTCTTTTCTTCTTTGTGCCTTTGACAATTGTTTTTCGAATTAAGTAGCATTTGTTGTTGTTGTTGTTAGTAAGTGTTGTTGTTGCTTCTTTTTGTTGGTATCATTGATTTAAAACAAATCAATTAAAACATAATTTGTTTTTGTACATTAGAATATGTTACGCGATTGGTTTTACCTACATACTTGCTAATTATCAAACAAAACTTAACACACAAATACCTATTGCCATTGTTGTTTTGATATTATTTTCAAACTGACATTTGTTACTTTAGTTGGTGTTGCTAACGCACGCATGTACATACTTACACATGTATGTACGTGCATTTTTATTGTTTAGTACCTACATACATATGTATTAACAAAAATGCAAGTGCATATATTGGTTAATGCACGCACACATTGTTGTATCTGTAGCAAGCTAATCTATATATATAAAATAGTTTGTCCTAACTGACTGACTGACTGACTGATTGTTGAGAGACCCACAGCCTAAACGATAAGAGCTAGAAGGCTGAAATTTTCACAATATATTCCATTCTCGGTGAAAGTGAGCACTAAGAAAGGATTTTGAATTTGGACCACTCCTTCAAGTACCTCCTGAACACTTAAGCCCTTTTTTTCCCAACTTTTGTACTAGAGCTATGCTTTAAAATTAATCAATTCTTACAAAACTTGGTCACGACATGGAGGCGTGTAAAAAGATTATGGATGCAAAATTTGGACCCGATCCGACAACTCCTTGGGGCACCTCCCATACACTTATGTTATGGAGCGTGCTTATCTATATATATAAAATAGTTTGTCCTAACTGACTGACTGACTGACTGATTGTTGAGAGACCCACAGCCTAAACGATAAGAGCTAGAAGGCTGAAATTTTCATTCATTCATTCATTCATTATTCCATTCTCGGTGAAAGTGAGCACTAAGAAAGGATTTTGAATTTGGACCACTCCTTCAAGTACCTCCTGAACACTTAAGCCCTTTTTTTCCCAACTTTTGTACTAGAGCTATGCTTTAAAATTAATCAATTCTTACAAAACTTGGTCACGACATGGAGGCGTGTAAAAGATTATGGATGCAAAATTTGGACCCGATCCGACAACTCCTTGGGGCACCTCCCATACACTTATGTTATGGAGCGTGCTTATCTATATATATAAAATAGTTTGTCCTGACTGATTGTTGAGAGACCCACAGCCTAAACGAAAAGAGCTAGAAGGCTGAAATTTTCACCAAATATTCCAATTAGGTTGAAAGTGAGCACTAAGAAAGGATTTTGAATTTGGACCACTCCTTCGAGTACCTCCTAAGCACTTAAGGTCCTTTTCTTCCCAACTTTTGTACTAGAGCTATGCTTTAAAATTAATCAATTCTTACAAAACTTTATCAGGACATGGAGGCGTGAAAAAATTATGGATGCAAAATTTGGACCCAATCCGACAACTCCTTGGGGCGACCTCCCATACACTTATGTTATGGAGCGTGCTTATCTATATATATAAAATAGTTTGTCCTAACTGACTGACTGACTGACTGATTGTTGAGAGACCCACAGCCTAAACGATAAGAGCTAGAAGGCTGAAATTTTCACAATATATTCCATTCTCGGTGAAAGTGAGCACTAAGAAAGGATTTTGAATTTGGACCACTCCTTCAAGTACCTCCTGAACACTTAAGCCCTTTTTTCCCAACTTTTGTACTAGAGCTATGCTTTAAAATTAATCAATTCTTACAAAACTTGGTCACGACATGGAGGCGTGTAAAAAAATTATGGATGCAAAATTTGGACCCGATCCGACAACTCCTTGGGGCACCTCCCATACACTTATGTTATGGAGCGTGCTTATCTATATATATAAAATAGTTTGTCCTGACTGATTGTTGAGAGACCCACAGCCTAAACGAAAAGAGCTAGAAGGCTGAAATTTTCACCAAATATTCCAATCAGGTTGAAAGTGAGCACTAAGAAAGGATTTTGAATTTGGACCACTCCTTCAGTACCTCCTAACACTTAAGTCCTTTTTTTCCCAACTTTTGTACTAGAGCTATGCTTTAAAATTAATCAATTCTTACAAAACTTTATCAGGACATGGAGCGGTGTAAAAAATTATGGATGCAAAATTTGGACCCGATCCGACAACTCCTTGGGGCACCTCCCATACACTTATGTTATGGAGCGTGCTTATCTATATATATAAAATAGTTTGTCCTGACTGATTGTTGAGAGACCCACAGCCTAAACGAAAAGAGCTAGAAGGCTGAAATTTTCACCAAATATTCCAATCAGGTTGAAAGTGAGCACTAAGAAAGGATTTTGAATTTGGACCACTCCTTCGAGTACCTCCTAAGCACTTAAGTCTTTTTTCCCAACTTTTGTACTAGAGCTATGCTTTAAAATTAATCAATTCTTACAAAACTTTATCAGGACATGGAGGCGTGTGAAAAAATTATGGATGCAAAATTTGGACCCAATCCGACAACTCCTTGGGGCACCTCCCATACACTTATGTTATGGAGCGTGCTTATCTATATATATAAAATAGTTTGTCCTAACTGACTGACTGACTGACTGATTGTTGAGAGACCCACAGCCTAAACGATAAGAGCTAGAATGCTGAAATTTTCACAATATATTCTATTCTCGGTGAAAGTGAGCACTAAGAAAGGATTTTGAATTTGGACCACTCCTTCAAGTACCTCCTGAACACTTAAGCCCTTTTTTCCCCAACTTTTGTACTAGAGCTATGCTTTAAAATTAATCAATTCTTACAAAACTTGGTCACGACATGGAGGCGTGTAAAAAGATTATGGATGCAAAATTTGGACCCGATCCGACAACTCCTTGGGGCACCTCCCATACACTTATGTTATGGAGCGTGCTTATCTATATATATAAAATAGTTTGTCCTAACTGACTGACTGACTGACTGATTGTTGAGAGACCCACAGCCTAAACGATAAGAGCTAGAAGGCTGAAATTTTGACATTATATTCCATTCAGGTTGAAAGTGAGCACTAAGAAAGGATTTTTAATTTGGATTAAATTTTGAACAACTCAATTAATTGCATTAATCACTTTACCTCATTCCAACATCTGGCGCCTCATTGTCGCACAAGCTGTGAGTTTCAACGCCGCCGAGGTTTCAAACAAAAAAAAAAAAAAAATGACCCCTTCCACTTTTTGTCTCTTTCCGTTATTCTCTTTTCTTCTTTGTGCCTTTGACAATTGTTTTTCGAATTAAGTAGCATTTGTTGTTGTTGTTGTTAGTAAGTGTTGTTGTTGCTTCTTTTTGTTGGTATCATTGATTTAAAACAAATCAATTAAAACATAATTTGTTTTTTTACATTAGAATATGTTACGCGATTGGTTTACCTACATACTTGCTAATTATCAAACAAAACTTAACACACAAATACCTATTGCCATTGTTGTTTTGATATTATTTTCAAACTGACATTTGTTACTTTAGTTGGTGTTGCTAACGCACGCATGTACATACTTACACATGTATGTACGTGCCTTTTTATTGTATAATACCTACATACATATGTATTAACAAAAATGCAAGTGCATATATTGGTTAATGCACGCACACATTGTTGTATCTGTAGCAAGCTAATATACATATATACGAGTTGATAAAATCAAAACAAATGAGTTTTTTTCTTTTCTTCTTTGTGCCCATGACAATTGTTTTTCGAATTAAGTAGCATTTGTTGTTGTTGTTGTTAGTAAGTGTTGTTGTTGCTTCTTTTTGTTGGTATCATTGATTTAAAACAAATCAATTAAAACATAATTTGTTTTTTTACATTAGAATATGTTACGCGATTGGTTTACCTACATACTTGCTAATTATCAAACAAAACTTAACACACAAATACCTATTGCCATTGTTGTTTTGATATTATTTTCAAACTGACATTTGTTACTTTAGTTGGTGTTGCTAACGCACGCATGTACATACTTACACATGTATGTATGTGCCTTTTTATTGTATAATACCTACATACATATGTATTAACAAAAATGCAAGTGCATATATTGGTTAATGCACGCACACATATATACGAGTTGACAAGAGCGCGCAAATCGCTCTTATGCTGCGAGCGTGATTTCAAATTAATTTGATATCGCGCTCGCAGCACGTGTGTTTGTTGTAGTCCATTTTACGCTCACTCTCTAAGCTCTGCATGCAAAACAAATATCTTACTATTCCTGCCTCCGTCGCACGCACGCGATCAAAGCTTATCTAAGCAAAGAGAGAGATGCTTTGCTTAAATTCACACGTACACGAGGCTGCGCGCAGCATGCTGCACGTGTATGGGGCCCTTTATCCAGCATCGAGAATGAAGAGCGATGCGCGCGCGTGTTCAAGTTTTAAGCCGCCTCTTTGGTTTTGGGACCAAGAGCGCGACTCACACGTATGACGCAGACATGCGTAGATTCGCTCTATTCTATGAATGTATTTATTCATGATGCAGGTGTTCCTATGCCGACTGTCACCATAACACGAGAATGAGGGAGTCGGAAAGCAAGTAAGAAGGCTTTAGTTATGTAATCCCGACTAAAAAATACCTTGCATTTTATTGACTTGCAGAAGTCCAGTTTTTCTTGACTAAACTTTAATATTAATTATCTTTGGATTTGGATATAGAAAAATTTTGCCCTTTTCGACCAAATTTTCACAGAATTTATTAAGTCAGTCATAGTTTAAATTTTCATATTTTCAAAATTCCCTTTTCTTTCGTTATCGACTACATCTGTATATCCGCTCAGAATAGTTATCGATAGTTTGAAATAAACTTGATTTGCCTATGGCTTAGAAGAAGCTATGTTCTTAATATGAAGTCTTTAGCTCTTATAGTCTTTGAAATCGACGCGTGCATACATAGGTTAGACAGACGGAAGGACAGGCAGACGGACATGGCTATACCGACGAGGTTGTTGATGCTTTTTTAGTATATATGCACTTTATTGGATCGGAGATGCTTCCTTCTCTCTGTTACATACTTTTGCACAAATCAAATATACCCTTTTTTACCCAGTTAATGGGATCAGGGTATAAAAATATCAGTAAATGCTAAAAATTTGTTCTTGCTGTTTTTGTCCATCGCTTTCGGCTTATGCACATACGAAATTGGTTTCCTATGATTGAAAGCAATTGCAACAACAAACAAGTAAGAAGGCTCCAGCCGAGAAATCCCGACTAGGACATACCCTTAACCCGATACTTAACGCTTACAGTTATTTATGTGTATTAACTCAGTGACCAATATAACCAAACTTCATACTAAGATATCTCCGATGTTTTTGAACCGATTTAGATCAATTTTTTTTAAATGTTTATTATTTTATTTGTAGATTCAAGCCCCATTTTCACAATTTTGAAATTAAAGATTTTTTTGTATGTCTCAAATTCTTATAGTCTCTAAGATCTATGCGTTCATACAGACAGACAGACGGACAGACCGACAGACGGTCAGACAGACATGGCAAGATCGACTCAGCTGTTAATGCTGATCAAGAATATATATACTTTATGGGGTCGGAGATGCTTCCTTCTGTCTGATACATACATTTGGACAAAACCATTATACCCTTATTTACCCATTTTATGGGTTAAGGGTATAAAAATGACTGAGAGCAATGCGACTGGCTTAAGAGAGATCAATTTACAGAAATAACTGTAACCCTTTCAGCTCTCAGAGAATTCTTAAATTTTTACTTCAGTGTGCAATTTTTGTATTGGCTTATTTCATTTATATTTTAAAACCGAACATGAGCGGATATTGGGCACCAGCGGCACCTCAGCAATATTATTTGCCGGCGCAACAGCAGCAGCAGCAGTTCCAGCTACAGCAGCAGTTCCAGCCGCAGCAGCAGTTCCAGCCACAGCCACAGCAGCAGTTCCAGCCACAGCCACAGCAGCAGTTCCAGCCACTGCAGCAGCAGCTGTTCCAGCCACTGCAGCAGCAGCAATTTCAGCCACAGCTGCTGCATTTTCAGCCGGAGCAGCAACAGCTGTTTCATCAGCAGCCATTGGTACAGCCACTGCAGCGTCAACATCAGCTCCAACGACAGCAGCAGCAGCAGCCACAAAAGCAGCAGCGGCAACAGCATCAGTTAAGGCAAGTTAAAAAACCTTTGAAGCTGCGGCAGCAACAGAACCTTAAATCGCTGCATCAGAAAATTTTTAATTTAAACAAAAAATTAAATTTAATAATTAAAAAGCAAAAGGAAATAGTAGTGCAAAACAAAAAAGCAATTGAAGCAATGAATTTGGAGATAAAAAAACAATGCAAGGAGGAGTTGCAAAAGTTGCAAAATGAGATGAATGTTTTAAAAATAGATTGAGAACAATTCAACTCATGTTGCAGCTTCTGCAACTCCTCCTTGCATTCTTTTTTTATCTCCAAATTCATTACTTCAATTGCTTTTTTGTTTTGCACTGCTATTTGTTTAAATGCTTTCTTATACAGCGATTTATGTTTTGTTGCTGCCGCAGCTTCAAAGGTTTTTTTAACAGCCCCAACCGCAACAGCCTCCGTCAAAGCAGCAGCCATTTCATCAGCATATTTATATTTTTATTTTAAAAATTGTATTTTTTAAATATAATTTAATCTGTAATCAATTTTCAACAAACACTAAGAAATTCAATCTTAAGAAATGTAATCTATTAGTACATAAATACACATGCTGGGAGTTTGAATTTACAATAACAAATTACATGAGCTTTTTTCTTTTTTTCTTTGTGCATTTGATAATTGTTTTTCGAATCAATTTGCGTTTGTTGTTGTTAGTAAGTGTTGTTGTTGGGCTCGCAATGCTTCTTTTTGTTGGTATCATTGATTTAAAACAAATCAATTAAAACATAATTTGTTTTTGTACACCAGAATATGTTACGCGATTGGTTTTACCTACATACTTGCTAATTATCAAACAAAACTTAACACACAAATACCTATTGCCATTGTTGTGTTGATATTATTTTCAAACTGACATTTGTAACTTTAGTTGGTGTTGCTAACGCACGCATGTACATACTTACACATGTATGTACGTGCATTTTTATTGTTTAGTACCTACATACATATGTATTAACAAAAATGCAAGTGCATATATTGGTTAATGCACGCACACATTGTTGTATCTGTAGCAAGCTAATCTATATATATAAAATAGTTTGTCCTAACTGACTGACTGACTGACTGATTGTTGAGAGACCCACAGCCTAAACGATAAGAGCTAGAAGGCTGAAATTTTGACATTATATTCCATTCAGGTTGAAAGTGAGCACTAAGAAAGGATTTTTAATTTGGATTAAATTTTGAACAACTCAATTAATTGCATTAATCACTTTACCTCATTCCAACATCTGGCGCCTCATTGTCGCACAAGCTGTGAGTTTCAACGCCGCCGAGGTTTCAAACAAAAAAAAAAAAAAAATGACCCCTTCCACTTTTTGTCTCTTTCCGTTATTCTCTTTTCTTCTTTGTGCCTTTGACAATTGTTTTTCGAATTAAGTAGCATTTGTTGTTGTTGTTGTTAGTAAGTGTTGTTGTTGCTTCTTTTTGTTGGTATCATTGATTTAAAACAAATCAATTAAAACATAATTTTTTTTTTTACATTAGAATATGTTACGCGATTGGTTTTACCTACATACTTGCTAATTATCAAACAAAACTTAACACACAAATACCTATTGCCATTGTTGTTTTGATATTATTTTCAAACTGACATTTGTTACTTTAGTTGGTGTTGCTAACGCACGCATGTACATACTTACACATGTATGTACGTGCCTTTTATTGTATAATACCTACATACATATGTATTAACAAAAATGCAAGTGCATATATTGGTTAATGCACGCACACATTGTTGTATCTGTAGCAAGCTAATCTATATATATAAAATAGTTTGTCCTAACTGACTGACTGATTGTTGAGAGGCCCACAGCCTAAACGATAAGAGCTAGAAGGCTGAAATTTTCACATAATATTCAATTCAGCTTGAAAGTGAGCACTAAGAAAGGATTTTTAATTTGGATTAAATTTTGAACAACTCAATTAATTGCTTTAATCACTTTACCTCATTCTACCACTCTGGCGCCTCATTGTCGCACAAGCTGTGAGTTTCAACGCCGCCGAGGTTTCAAACAAAAAAAAAAAAAAAAATGACCCCTTCCACTTTTTGCCGTCTGTAGATGTGTCTCTCTCCGTTATTCTCTTTTCTTCTTTGTGCCTTTGACAATTGTTTTTCGAATTAAGTAGCATTTGTTGTTGTTGTTGTTAGTAAGTGTTGTTGTTGCTTCTTTTTGTTGGTATCATTGATTTAAAACAAATCAATTAAAACATAATTTGTTTTTGTACACCAGAATATGTTACGCGAGTGGTCTTATCTACATACTTGCTAATTATCAAACAAAACTTAACACACAAATACCTATTGCCATTGTTGTTTTGATATTATTTTCAAACTGACATTTGTAACTTTAGTTGGTGTTGCAAATGCACATATGTACATACATACACATGTATGTACGTGCATTTTCATTGTTTAGTACCTACATACATATGTATTAACAACAATGCAAGTGCATATATTGGTTAATGCACGCACACATTGTTGCATCTGTATCAAGCTAATCTATATATATAAAATAGTTTGTCCTAACTGACTGACTGATTGTTGAGAGGCCCACAGCCTAAACGATAAGAGCTAGAAGGCTGAAATTTTCACAAAATATTCCATTTTCGGTGAAAGTGAGCACTAAGAAAGGATTTTTAATTTGGACCACTCCTTCGAGTACCTCCTGAACACAAAGTCCTTTTTTTTCTTAGCTTTTGTACTAGAGCTATGCTTTTAAATTAATTAATTATTACGAAACTTGGTCAGGACAAGCTGTGAGTTTCAACGTTTTGTTTTTTGTTATTTCTTATTTGTTTTTTATAACGAGCCATTTGCGCGAAAATAATTAATCTTGAACATCTTTGTATAGTGGTTGATTTGCTTACTTGCTGCTTATGTAACTCAGACGTAACGTCGTACCACACAAACATTGTTGATATACATTTTCGACCAATTAAGCAAAGCACATATGTAAGTTTGTATGTATTTGTAACGTATGGGGGTTTTGGGTATAAAAAGGCGGTCAGAAGGGGTAGGCGCGACATTCAAATTTGTGATGCATATCTGTGGCGGATGGTCCCTTCTATCTCTTAATCAAGTTTAAAGAGTCTAGCGCAAAAACTGAGAAAGATATTTTGGTGGGCGGTATAAGTGGGTGTGGCATCCAATATTGCACATTTGTTACGGATGTCACTAACAATGTTTCCAAGTTTGGTGACTCTAGCGCAAAATCTGGGAAAGATATAGAAATTTCAGATTTTACGAGTTGGGTGGAAAAGGTGGGCGTGGCGTATAAAACTTTGATGTAGATCGGTTACGGATGTCGCTAACAATGTTCATACCAAATTTGAAGAGCCTAGGTCGAAAACTGAGAGAGATATAGCGGTGGGCGGTATAAGTTGGCGTGGCATCCAAAATTTGTATGCACACCAGTTACGGATGTCACTACCAATATTCATACCGAATTTGGTGAATCTAGCTTAAAAACTGGCGAAGATACATGCCTTCCGGTTTTAGGGCGGTGGGGCATGTCCCGTTGTTTGGGAGCGTGGAATCCAAAGTTTTCATGCATATCTGTGTCAAATGTCAGCATCCACCTTCATGTCAATTTTGGTGCCTATAGCTTGAAAACTGTAGAAGATACAGGCATTTTTGTTTATAATTGGAGCGGGACTGGGGGCGGAATAGGTGGCCGTAGCATCCGTGGCTGGGGGCGAAAGAGGTGGGCGTGGCATCCAAACTTTCGATGCAGTTTTTGAGGAATGTCATCGGCTATCTTGCCCACA
Source organism: Scaptomyza pallida (assembly GCA_018152965.1). Classification (NCBI taxonomy): domain Eukaryota; kingdom Metazoa; phylum Arthropoda; class Insecta; order Diptera; family Drosophilidae; genus Scaptomyza; species Scaptomyza pallida. The sequence continues at coordinate 12,305 of JAECXP010000219.1, forward strand.
AATTTGGTGACTCTAGCTGCTAAAATGTGAGATATATATATATGTGTTTCATCGATTTGCACTTTGAGGTTTCGATTTGTTATCGATTTCCCAGGCCCCTGAGGTCGTAGAGCCAAATTTAACACTTTTTCTGACGAAGGTATGTACCAAAATATTTGCAAAGTTTGCAAAGCTCTAGCTTCAAGCGTGTTGAAAAAAGTTGCGTTCAAACGGACGGACGGGCGGACGGACGGACAGACACCTTGACGGGCATTGCATAAACCCAATATAATATGATACCTTTGGTATCAAAGTATAAAGACGCGTCTGATTCTCAACCTCAATGGTGGCGTGAAAAAGAGAATATTTAATACTTTGCTAATATGTTGTTAAACATTAACTAATTTATTTATTTTATATGTATTGCTAAAATTTTGTAAAAACTATCGGCGTAGCGAAGCAAGCGGGGCACTTACTAGTTAATGATATAAAAGTAAATCGCTCTGCTTTGAGTTTTGTTTAGCCAGTATGCGAGGCATGACAGAGACTACTGAGCCAGAATCGACCAGGAACTTGATGTGAGATGTGCGATCGGTAATATGAAGACGGCGCTCCAATATGCCGGTTGGCGGAACGATGGGCTCGCTGTTGATTTGTGATTTGCTGTTGCCTTTCAGCGTGTTACGCAACAGCACATTTAGTTTAAAGACGAGCGAGCGCATGGAGTTGTGCATTTCTGCATTGTCGCCAAAAAGCTTGTGGTAGTAGCAAAGATTGGTTTGCTGTGTATCTGCTTGTCGCGCTTCCTTGTTGGAATCGACAGGCTGACTGCTGGCTGATGCTGGAACTGGTTGGTTGCGGGAGTTGCTACGATGTCGAGTATTTGTTTGCAAGCGTTTAATGTCCTTTTGCAGAGTATCGACTTTTTGCGAGAGCGAGCGCAAGGCCTCGGCAACATCCTTTAATGAGTCTGAGTGAGCGACAGAAGCTACTGATGAGCCAGCAGGTTGAGTAATACTAGCGTTGACGGCAAATGTTGTTTTAATGCCGACTGTTTCCAGCATTTTATCGACTATTCTAGCCAGTTTATCTAAATCATTTTCTTCTATGCGGTAAGTAGAGGACGAAGATTTATAGGCATCTCGGCGAGAAAAAGGCTTCTAATTATGATCTTACTGCTTGGGTTTGGAGCGAGACGGCGCAAGTGTGCTAAGATTTCGGATGGCTTGAGACCAGCCGTCTCTCCTCCTTGCAGCAAACGGCGTAATTTTGATTCTTGTGATTCAGAAAATTTTTCCAGCAGACCCAATTTAAGCGCATCATATTTGTTGACAGCTGGCGGACATATTAGCAAATTCTCGACTGCTTGCGCTATTTCACCACTTAGACTGAGAGTAACATGATCGAACTTGTCGTCGTCGTCATTGATGTTGTGCAGTCTGAATGATCGTTCAACCTGAGCAAACCATAGTTGCGGATTGCTACAGGTGAATTTGGGCAAGTTTTGTGAAACGCGCTGCGAGTTTGCTGGTTGTGGGGCCTGCGATGTGGTAGTGACTTGCAATGCGTCTAGTTGCCGCTGCAGCTCACGAATTTGATCTCGCAGACCTTCGTCCGTCATTTTGTCCTCGAAAATTAGTTTCCTACCTTTTAAAGATCTAAAATTGTAGTGAACCTCGATTATGCATGCAGAAAACTTTTGCTGCGTAGTTTTCAGTTGTGCATGTGTGTGTATGTAGCGTACACATATTTTGCGATTCTTGGTAGAGATTAAATTAATTTTGAAGCGTCGGGGTCACCACTTTGGAAGCTTGACATCTTCCGATTTATTTAATATTCAAAATTCATTTTTGTTAACACTTTATAATAATATAATAATATAATAATGATGATGAAAGTTTTGTGCTGCTGCTTCAGTCGTACGCGCGCTAGAGATGATAATATCTTGTTCTTCCACCTCCTATCGAATCTACTAACTATCAAATGCCTATCGAGAGTTTTCCGTTAGGTGGCGTTTTCTATGTGCGTCAAGTTAGCAACGGGTGTCCAGCAACGACTATCGAAACTATCGCAGCCACGATTAATCGAGTTGGTTTTTAATGGGTTTTTGACTTTTTATGAATGAAAAGTCATGCAAAATTATGAAAAAATATATATTTATTATTTTTATGCGACATTTGGCCAATTTCAGTTATTAAAATGGATAAATTATGTAGTTGAAAGATAACATTTTTACTATTTCTTAAATATCTCAGCTCAAGGGCATCGGATAGGAAACCGCCTATGCACAAAGAAAGCGTGCGATTTAACCTTTCTAATAAAGTATGAAATAGAAAATCCTGTGTGTACGTTTTTGAGATATTTTAGAAAGAGTGCAGCCACCTCGATAACAGCCCCATACAAAATGACTGCCAAAATAAATGCCTCGTTTTCAAATCCAAATATCTTTTCTTAGAAGTATCGGCATTGAAAGCGGTATATGGCATAATAAAGGTACAAGTGTGGGAAAGTTATTTCAATTAAAGTTAGAAAATACTGTGTGTACGTTTTCGAGAAAATTAATTAATAATATGTTAATATCAAAAGTTCACAATCAAGTTCATTGCGAACTAAAAGTTCCAAAATGAACTAAGCTACGTAACAAAAAGCTGGATGATATAGAGCAGCATTTTAACATACTGTAAGACCAGTTCACGTTCTTATTAATGTTTATGAATGAAAATGAACAAATTTTTATAAAACAAATGCATTTTTGTCATTATTTTAATAATTAACAACTAAAAAACTAAATATCATTAACTAAAATAACATTTCAAATTTTGGCACTTTGCCGCCATGCAAGAAAACATGAACAATGTGACCATCCAAAATCGTTGCTATCTTTTTTGAAAATATTAAAGGCATCAGCTTGTGATATCCGGTATGAGGAAATATAGTCCTCGATTTGTCCATCATTTTGCTAAAAAAATTAAAAAAAAACTGTGTGTACGTTTTTGAGAAATTCGCATTTTAGTGTTTTTCTCATTATGTACATAAGTGTGCACGTCTCAAAGACGCAAGCCTGTTAACATACATAAACAAACAAAATGCTGCCAGACAATGTTAATGGCAGTCGACTTTTTTCCCATTTTTATGAATGAAAATGATCAAATTTGCATAAAAGATGTGCATTTTGTCATTATTTTAATAATTAACAACTAAAAAACTAAATATCATTAACTAAAATAACATTTCAAATTTTGGCACTTTGCCGCCATGCAAGAAAACATGAACAATGTGACCATCCAAAATCGTTGCTATCTTTTTTGAAAATATTAAAGGCATCAGCTTGTGATATCCGGTATGAGGAAATATAGTCCTCGATTTGTCCATCATTTTGCTAAAAAAATTAAAAAAAACTGTGTGAACGTTTTTGAGAAATTCGCATTTTAGTGTTTTTCTCATTATGTACATAAGTGTGCACGTCTCAAAGACGCAAGCCTGTTAACATACATAACAACATACCACACTCTTTTTTTTTTACTGGGTGGCATCTTTTTTTTTTTGTTAAAAACAAGGTGGCAGCTTCATGCTTTTACTGAAGAAAAGAATGGCGCATGTTTCACGAAGGTAATAAAATTAATTTAATTTAATTTTAATAATATACATTCTTTAATTTTTTTCCTTGCAGAGAATTCGAATCACTAGATAAAGATGTTAAAACCCTTTCAAACAGGGTTAACCAATTACAGAAGGAAATGAGGATATTAAAAGACATGATTAGAAATCTGTCACATCAGGAGCCGTATCCTAACCAGTACCGGCAGCGGCAGCGGCAGCAGCCTGCGCAGCAGCCTGCGCAGCTACCGCTGCCGCTGCAGCTCCACCAGCAGCCTGCGCAGCTGCCGCTGCCGCTGCAGCTCCACCAGCAGCCTGCGCCGCTGCCGCTGCAGCTCCACCAACAGCCTGAATACAATGTTTCACAACTTAAAATGTAGAGCTCTGAATCGAATTTTACATTTTTATGATTTTTTAAAATGGACAAATATTCCTTGTATTTTAATTCCATTTTAAAAATATTGTTGCAATCTGTCGATGTGTAGGAATGATCATGACATATTGATGCCTCATGATTTTCTTGGGCTTTTGATAAACCAGAAAAATCACTTTTAAACATTCCTACTTTTAATTTTTCTTTTGCGACTTTTGCCAGCTTTCCTTATGCTTGGAAAGCTTTCGCTTGCTCGACATTTCATCGAAACCTTTTGAAGGTTTCGATAAATAGTATTTTTTGTTTGGTTTTACAACCATTTCATCAAATGGTTGCAGAACTTCTGGTTTTGCCAACTCAACTTGTCTAGCAATGGTCTTTGACACGTCATTTAGCTGGCGAATAAATCGTCCTAGCTTTAAGCCATTTTTGTTGTTCGTTTTAATAACACTATGTTTAAGTGTTCTAAAAAACGATTCAACTGGAGCATTACTTGGCCTTTTATTAGAATCATCAATAAAAGAACCAATAATATTGGTCCAAAACGGCGCGTATACAATATATTTATTTATAATTAACTCCAGCATTTCTTGACAGCAATAAGAGTTTAATTTACAAAAGGTGCTTGTATTTCGTGATACAAGTAGCTTCACTTCTGTGTATATTTTGTTAAATTTTACTCTAAATGGACTTTTCAGCAATAGACTTCAATGTTCGATCTTGAAAAATATATTCGTCATTGTTAGTCTCTGAAAATTTTGCACTATCCATTAAACTTGGTGTGGATGACTGCTCAGAATATTTAGAAAAATAATAAACAGCATCATCCACATTTTTATCAAGTTTGGGGGAAAGAAGAATAATTGCTATATATTTAAACCATTCTTCCAAATCTCTAGCATTATTTACTGAGTAAGCACAGCCCAAAGCATTTCTTAAAAAGGTCCGGAGCTCAATATTGTTTAAGCCAACCACTTCGTCTATGTTGCGACACATTATTTTGCAGTAATGGCTTGAACAAAATTGAACACAGACTTTGGGCAATTTACAACTAATATTATATACGAAATTATAACAAATTTCGTTATATGTCGCAATATCAATGTTGTTACACTCTTTTTAAAATGGCCCCAATTATTGCAAAACTAACATCTGTAGTAATTCTTTTGCAGAGAGGCCATTTTAACTTATTTTTTTGCAAAACTCTTGCAGATCGTACAAAAATCTTCCTATATCATATGATGTATGATTGGAAAGAATTGCATGTGCGACAAGAAAGACTATTTTTTTTTCTGGAAGATGAGCAACCAATGAATATAAAAGTATTCGCTTCTTTACAAAATTCATTGGTTTCACTACATTACCAGTAGCATCGATATGTAGAGTGTGCGGTTTTATATGGGTCAAAAGCATATCTATATGTTCTCTGTCCCATAAGAAAACTTCTAGTTTCGTTGAAAGAAACTGAATGAAATGAGAAAACTCATTTGAAATCATATCGTAAGCATCCTTAAATGGATCCTTATCGAATTCAAATTTTTTGTTTTCCTCGCATAATAAATTTCTGTAAGTGCTTAAGTTTGTATTGGTCATCTGCTGCCGCTGCCGCTGCCGGTACTGGTTAGGATACGGCTCCTGATGTGACAGATTTCTAATCATGTTTTTTAATATCCTCATTTCCTTCTGTAATTGGTTGACCCTGTTTGAAAGGGTTTTAACATCTTTATCTAGTGATTCGAATTCTCTGCAAGGAAAAAAATTAAAGAATGTATATTATTAAAATTAAATTAAATTAATTTTATTACCTTCGTGAAACAGGCGCCATTCTTTTTCTTCAGTAAAAGCATGAAGCTGCCACCTTGTTTTTAAAAAAAAAAAAGATGCCACCCAGTAAAAAAAAGAGTGTGGTATGTTGTTATGTATGTTAACAGGCTTGCGTCTTTGAGACGTGCACACTTATGTACATAATGAGAAAAACACTAAAATGCGAATTTCTCAAAACGTACACACAGTTTTTTTTAATTTTTTTAGCAAAATGATGGACAAATCGAGGACTATATTTCCTCATACCGGATATCACAAGCTGATGCCTTTAATATTTTCAAAAAAAGATAGCAACGATTTTGGATGGTCACATTGTTCATGTTTTCTTGCATGGCGGCAAAGTGCCAAAATTTGAAATGTTATTTTAGTTAATGATATTTAGTTTTTTAGTTGTTAATTATTAAAATAATGACAAAAATGCACATCTTTTATGCAAATTTGATCATTTTCATTCATAAAAATGGGAAAAAAGTCGACTGCCATTAACATTGTCTGGCAGCATTTTGTTTGTTTATGTATGTTAACAGGCTTGCGTCTTTGAGACGTGCACACTTATGTACATAATGAGAAAAACACTAAAATGCGAATTTCTCAAAAACGTACACAGTTTTTTTTAATTTTTTTAGCAAAATGATGGACAAATCGAGGACTATATTTCCTCATACCGGATATCACAAGCTGATGCCTTTAATATTTTCAAAAAAGATAGCAACGATTTTGGATGGTCACATTGTTCATGTTTTCTTGCATGGCGGCAAAGTGCCAAAATTTGAAATGTTATTTTAGTTAATGATATTTAGTTTTTAGTTGTTAATTATTAAAATAATGACAAAAATGCATTTGTTTTATAAAAATTTGTTCATTTTCATTCATAAACATTAATAAGAACGTGAACTGGTCTTACAGTATGTTAAAATGCTGCTCTATATCATCCAGCTTTTTGTTACGTAGCTTAGTTCATTTTGGAACTTTTAGTTCGCAATGAACTTGATTGTGAACTTTTGATATTAACATATTATTAATTAATTTTCTCGAAAACGTACACACAGTATTTTCTAACTTTAATTGAAATTACTTTCCCACACTTGTACCTTTATTATGCCATATACCGCTTTCAATGCCGATACTTCTAAAAAAAAAATAATTTTTAAAAATAATAATTTTGAAAAATATATATATTTATTATTTTTATGCAACATTTGGCCAATTTCTGTTTTTAGAATGGATAAATCATGTGGTTGAAAGATAACATTTTTACTATTTTGCAAATATCTCAGGTCAGGAGAATAGTGCACCAATACGGCCTATACACGCTGAAAGCCAATCATTTTATCTTTCAAATGATACCCATGTCAAAAAAAGTTTTCAAAACGTTTTTGAGAAATCTTCGAAAGAGTGCAGCAACCTCGATGCCGGCCCCATACAACATTGACCGGCAAAATGTAAGTTCCGCACTTAAGCCTTAATATCTTTTTTCACAGATATAGTGGAGACATGCGGTATATATTAAATTGAAGCTACATGTTTAAGGAAGCTTTATCGCATAGTAAGAAGAATTTGTATCAATACGTTTTATAGAAAATTAATTAAATATAATATGGAGTCTGATTATTCATAATGGAGCTAGTAGTTCCAAAGTGAACTGGCTTGCTGCGCAACAGAATGCTGACTGATATGGAGCGGCCTATGGAACTGTGGCAGCTCAAAGCCCAGAAGCTGCCTGATAATAAAATTGTTTTATTATTTTATTAAATAATTATTTTATTTATGTTATTATTGTTTATATTTAAATTATTATTATATGCATAAGCCGTGCAAAAATATACTAAACATAAATTTTAAAGGTTGACTAGTTTCGTTAAATGACTAAAAGTTCTCGTAGACATTCGATATTCTTCAAGTCAAGCACGATATGTGTATACGCGATCGGCTGTTCAAGTTGCTTTCAGAATACGAACGAAAGATGGCGGCCGCTTCGCTTAACATTGCATGTTAAGTAACAGATTAGTAACAGCCAGAGTTGCATTTAACAGCTGTATATCATAGATCGATAACCTCTTGCTCACTTCCTATTACGTTTTTTGGCGCAGCACGCTGACAACTTCTCTTATTTGTGGTGAAATTAAAATAAGTGTTTCAAGATATCTGACTGTAAGTATTGCACTTATTAACCTCGAAATTGCAACTTTGTGCTTCTTCTTATTAAGTTAACGCTGACAATAATATGATGAACAAGCCTTATGTTGCGTATGAATGCAACAAAGTGTTCTTCTCCGGTGTCGTGGACAAAGCGATGGAATTCATGTTGTCATGATACAGAAGCTGTACGGGCATCTGCGTACAGGCATCAACGTCTTTACGTCGCTTAAGTGCTTAAGCCATGTGACAGAAGCAGTGGTACATTGTTGCCATGTCTTCTTTTTTTATTCCATTTAAAATAAATGTTTACATCTAATGTAATGTTATGTTCAAAATAAAGATATCACATATTTTATATATCTAGTGTATTATACCAATGTGATTATAAATAATAACAGGAAGATTTAACAATTTTATTTAAATATTTTCCATACAAAAAAAAAACCATGACAGCTCTATCTATAGCACTAAGCATTTAAGCATGGTTCCACTTCTGTGAAACACAGTGATTAGCTGTAATCCATTTAATAAAATACAATTTGTAAACCAAACATAAATAAATTTAATAATCGCTCTCGATTTATAAATTTGACGTTGGTGCTAGTCAGACAGTGGGAACTTAAACAGTTTGAGAATTATAATTATACAGTGAGCGATATAATTCACATGCACTGCTTTATCGCGCTGCTTGCCACGAACAAAATCTTAATTTCAAAACAAATATTGTTTGTGTGGTGTCGACTTAAAAATTGACAAATTAATTGCAGTCGAACAAGACAATCATAAATTGACTACCAATAAGACTTGCCTGGCACCGACTTTAAAAAGATGAATAAAAAGCGCTTATTGTATTTACATATTTTAACCTTATTTTCACTTGTAAGTTTTTCTTTGCGGCTTAAATTTTAAACATTAATTTTTTATGTTTCAAACTAATTATACCCTTAACCCATAAAATGGGTAAATAAGGGTATAATGGTTTTGTGCAAATGTATGAATAAATACACACAAGTTACTGTAAGCATTACCTATCGGGTTAAGGGTATTTCCTAGTCGGGATTTCTCGACTAGAGCCTTCTTACTTGTTTTTATTTAGTGTTCAACTGAGCTAATAGTACCAGTTGGGTAATTAACAGCCAAGGATGCCTGCATAGGCATCCGTAGCTCACACTGTCTGAAGGACAATGCGTACAGAGGATTCAGCGGTCGTGCACTTCTAGCGTTGCTCTGTGCTATGCTCGTCGGATATGGCGTGGGTTGTTGCTTCTTCCCGCTATATGGCGCTACTTGACACGGAAAATAAATATAAGTGCACTTTCTGAAATCTACGATAAATGGTTCAAAAATTATGTTTGGGCTGTACCATACCTGTTAAGTAGTGATTACTAATTGTAGTCAATAGTAGTTAAATTATTTTAGTTGAAAAGTTGAACTAGTCATTACATTACGACTATTTTTGATTTTACACAACTATATAATGATTACGATTAGAAAAAATCAAAAATAATCTAAAACTATCACAAATTATCAAAATAATCAAAAATAATCAGAAATAATCAAATTATTTTTTTTGATTATTTTCGATTGTTTTTATTATTTTGATTGTTTTTGATTTTTTGACTATTTGCGACTATTTTTGACCAATTGTGACTATGTTTCACTAAAAAAATGTACAAATTATTCCAACATAGTTTAATACTTAAACAACAACACCTAAGAGTCTGAAACTATCACAAATTATCAAAATAATCAAAAATAATCTAAAAAAATCAGAATAATAAAAATAATTCAAAATAATCAAAAATAATCAAAAATAATCAATTTGATTATTTCTGATTATATTTGATTATTTTTTGATTATTTTGATAATTTGTGATAGTTTTAGACTATTTTTGATTTTTTGTAATCGTAATCATTTATTATTATTATTTGGGGTGAATGCACTGCGACCTAAAAGATCTATTGTACCCCCTTCTTGGCCTATAGCTCTTCCATCAAACCCAGGTCTTGCATGAAGGCAAGTATATTTATGGGGTCGATGCTTTCTAAATCACTAAGTTGTATAATATGTCTTCCTAGGAGACGACTTCTTTTCCTTACTAAGGCTACACATTCTGCTATAATGCAGGGAGGATTCTTCCTCCATTTCGCATAATCTGCACATCTCGCTTCTGGTTATGCCCAGCTTTGCTAGGTGACTTCTTAGTCTACAGTGTCCTGTCAAGAGACCAGTGAGTATCCTAAGTCTATTCTTTCCCATAGATATCAAAAGCTTAAACCGCTTTAGGTTATAGCTGCCCAAGAAAAGCTTTGCTTGTCTGAGTCCAGGTGTCTCTGCCCAGCTCATTTCCCGCATAAGCCTCTCTTCATTCCTAAGCTCCTGCCGTATCGTGCTTCTCCCTACCCCACAGTACGGCTCGGGTCCTATAAGGGGTGTCGCAGCTCCCCTCCTTGCTTGCTTATCTGCCTCTTCGTTCCCCGCTATATTAACGTGTCCCGGGACCCACCTTAAGGCAAGCCTATTCTGTGATCCCAGGGTGTTTAGCTTGGTTTGCACTTCGCGAACAGTTTTTGACCTGATTTCGGTCCTACTAAGTGCCAATAATGCTGCTTGGCTATCCGATAGGATGGCTATCTCCCTGTTTCGATAATTGCGCTTCGAATTAAAGTCCACACACCTCCCTATTGCACACACCTCAGCTTGGAAGATCCTAGTGTGCTTGCCCAGAGATTCGAAGTAAGTGAGCCGTGGGCCTACCCCACCAAGCCCAGAGCCTTGATGAGTTAGGGATCCATCAGTGTACCACTTTATGGTGTGTGGTTTCATTTTGTGGACCTCTTTTTCAGATGTCCACTCATTTTTGTTACATAGGTGAACTTGAAATTTCTGCACGAACATGTGTTCGGCTCTCATTTCGTCCCTTGGCTGTGCCAGTAGGGGAATTTCACCCGATAGCAAATCCGCCTCTGTCTGACTAAGAATGTGCCCCCTCCCTACTCCTTCTGCGGACATTCTTAAGAGGGTTGCTTTCTGTTGTAGCCTTATTGTGTGGTGAAGTGGCGTGAACTCCAAAAGAACCTCAAGCGCTGATGTTGGACAAGTCCTCATCGCTCCAGTGATTCCAACACAGGCCATTCTTTGCAACTTTTGTAGTTGCTTTTGCACAGTGATTTGCTGTGCCTTATCCCCCCACGCAATCGCTCCGTATGTGAGCATGGGCCTCACAACCATAAGATACAGCCATCTTAATATTGTTGGCGATGTTCCCCATGATTTCCCAGCTATTCTACGACAGGTATAAAGTGCTCTGCAGCACTTTGCGATCGTATTTTGAATATGGGTTCCAAAATTTAGTTTGCAGTCAAAAGTGACCCCAAGGTATTTAACCTCCTTGCTTGTTTCTATTGGACTCCCAGCGAGCCTAATTTCCCTCATCCTTAGTAGCTTGTATCTTCTGGTAAATGGAACGATGATGGTTTTTGTGGGGTTGAGGTTAAGGCCAACCTCCAAACACCAATCATGCGTGATCCTAATTCCCAGTTGAACAATGTACTTCTTCGTACTTGCCCCTGGCTATTATCACAATGTCGTCGGCATAACCCTGACACTGGATACCCCTGCTGGCAAGTCTACCTAACAGCTCATCAACTAGTATGCTCCACAAGAGTGGTGATAAGACACCCCCTGTGGACAGCCCCTTGTGGTCGTAACTGTTAGTGTACTATCCTGTATGGATGCCGTAGCCTGTCTAGTTTTTAGTAGGGATGAGACCCATCTGCTAGTCGTAGGGTCCAGGCCTCTTCTCTTCAGGATAGCTCTGACTGCATCATGTGACGTGTTGTCAAATGCTCCCTCAATGTCTAAAAAGGCACAGACTGCTACTTCTTTGTTTACTATCGCCGAGCGTAAGCTACGGTGCAATTCATATAGTGCCGTGTCCGTAGATCTACCTGCCCTATATGCATGCTGTGTCGTCTGCAGTGGGTTCTGCATAAGCAGCGTGCTCCTGATGTTGTGGTTCACTATCATCTCCAACGTTTTCAACAAAAACGATGTCAAGCTAATGGGTCTGAAGGACTTTGGGTTGGTGATGTCTGTCTTCCCTGCTTTGGGGATGAAGACCACCCTAGCTCTACTCCGTGTGCTTGGTATATGACCAAGTGCTAGGCTACTAATCATAATTTTCCTCATGGCGGGTAGGAGTTTCACCTGTCCTTGCTGAAGGAATGCGGGTGATATACCATCCAGACCAGGAGATTTGTACGGTTGGAAAGTTCCAATCGCCCATACAATTTTCTCCAAAGTAACCATTGACTTGGCAGATGCCCAGTCGGAGATGGTCGGTCTGTGTTGTTCCTCTGTTTCAAGTACTACACTCTGTTGCCGAGGGATACTCCCTGGGAAGTGAGTCTCGAACAGAAGCTCTAACTTTTGCATGTTGCTTGTCGTAAAGCTGTTGTCCCTACGTTTCAAGGCTAGATTCGCCTCCGGCGCCCGCTTTGATAAGGCTCTATGGAGCCGGGCACCCTCATTTGTGCTTGCTATGCTTTCGCAAAAGTCCCTATAGTTCTTGCGTTTGGCCTTCCTAATCTCCTTGCTGTAGGAGGTGAGGCTTTCACGGTATGTGTCCCATGATCTATCTCTCTTGGCTTTGTTAAAGAGATAGCGGGTGGTTAAGAGCAGTCTTTCAAGACTGTCATTCCACCATGGGGCATCTTTCTCTCTACGCACCTTTCCCAACGGGCAGCTTTCTTCAAATGCATTATAAATGCCACTACTCAGATTTTCCACAACCCTGTCTAACTCGCCTATGCGTCTGGGTGTTCCAGAGATTCCGGTCACCAGATTCAGCTCTAGGGTCGACATAAACTTTTCCCAGTCTGTTTTCCTTGGGTTGCGGGTTGGAGCACTACTATCCGTTTTAACCTGAAGTTTAACAAGTAAGAAGGCTCTAATCGAGAATTCCCGACTAGGACATACCCTTAACCCGATACATAATGCTTACAGTAATTTGTGTGTATTTAATCAGTGATCAATATAACCAACTTCAAACTGTTTCTTAACCGATTTTGATCAAATTTTTTTAAATGTTTATTATTTTATCCGTAGTCTCAAACCTAATTTTTACAATTTTGAAATTCAAGATTTTGTTGTTATCGATCACATGTGTATATCGGAAACCAAAAGAGTTCTCGAAAATTTGAACTTCTCATGGTATAGGAGAGCTTAAGTTTCAAGTTTGAAATCTCTATCTCTTATAGTCTCTGAGATCGACGCGTTCATACGGACGGACAGACGGACAGACGGACAGACGGACAGACGGACAGACGGACGGACGGAAAGACGGACATGGCTAGATCGACTCGGCTGTTGATGCTGATCAAGAATATATATACTTTAAAGGGTCGGAGATGCTTCCTTCTGTCTGTTACATACATTTGCACAAAACCATTATACCCTTATTTACCCATTTTATGGGTTAAGGGTATAAAAAGGATCATCTTATGATCCGACATGGATGCCTCTGGAGAGACATGCCACTCCCTGAGGTGTGGTCTTAGACACCGACTAATCATGGTGATGTCCAGCACCTCTTCTCTAACTCTAGTTACGAAAGTCGGTGTAGATCCGACTTTTCCTATTTCTAAGTCATATCTGAATATAAAATCTGTGAGGTACTCACCCCTGCGTTGATATCGCTACTTCCCCATATAGAGTGGTGCGCATTGGCATCACAGCCAATGACCAATGGCATCTTCTCCTTTTTACAGTATTCCGCCAGCTTCTCAATCTCCGGTGGTGGGCAAGCCACATCACGCGCGAAGTAGGCCGATGCCACAATCATAGGGGGGGCGTTACCATTTGCCTTCAAGGCGATTGGCACGCAGTCCCTAGTGAGGAATTCTGAAAGAATTGAATAATTAATATATTTTCTTACCATGATACATGCTCTAGGCATTGGATCTCTTTGATCCCATACTACCTTTGACACGGCGGTATACAGGCCTTTAATGCCATCGTTGACCCATGGCTCCTGTATGAGGGCTAGCCCAAGATGCTGTGTGATAAACGTCCTGGCTAAGACAGCCGAAGCTGCCTTAGCTTTATGGAGGTTTATCTGGGCTAGCCCGGTAGTGGTGACGCCTGTTGTCACCATTACTCTTCCACCGCCTTCTTTACTGGTGGTGTAGGAGGGGAGTCACCCTCACCACCGCTGCCCGTCATCGTCACGTCAGCTTTATCTCCGTTTTCCTTCGCCAGTTCTTCTGCCAATTCCTAGGACGACATGGGTTCCCCAAGATCCATCCCTTCCAGCACATCCTTGACGAGCGTCTGGTCTGCCAGGTCTTCATCTTCTGCCAAATCTTTCGATGGGTCGGTACGACCTGCCTGGTGGACGCTCGGTTCGGTGGCTGTGGGAGGGGAGGGTACCACTTCTGGTGGCTTTGGTGCAGCTGGGGCGGCAGTGTCCCTTTTGCCAGCAGTTTTCTTCAGACCGCTGACCGGAATAGTTCCGTAGCGGAATGCTACTTGGTGGTCCCTGGCCACTATTGCGTCCTTGGACACCTCGTCTATTCCTATTACCAATAGGGCGCCTCCATTTTCCGTCCTCCTTGACAACACCTTCCATGCATTGGTCTCGATCCCATTCTGATTCCTCAGCAGAATCAACAAGGACTCGGTAGACCGATCTGCGCTCCTTGGGCAGTAAAGCGTAATGTTGTGGGGTGATGGAATGTCACCAGCCACACCGCAGCCTTAAGGAATTCCGCGGAGTGCTCGTCCGAGCATTCGATTACTAAGTGACCCACTCTGAAGTGAATTCCCGCGAACTCCACTGCGGTGCCCCATCCAGTGATAATAAGTTCATCAAGGATGGCCTCCTCCAATGCGGACAAGTCCCCGTGACTGAGCATTACCTGGGGATACTCCACAGGCAAAACGGCCACCTTGACTCGTTTTGTCATCGCCGCGTACGACGATCGAGCCTCGGTGGACACTGTAGAGGAAGGCTTCTCTACTGAAGCAACGGCGGCGGCTGCCCTCGACGTACTCGGGCGCTCCTCTGGACATACTCTTTTGGGAGTGTCAGCAGGAGGCGTCAGAGTACTGTTAAGGCGTTTGGGGGCTAGTCCCCTTGCCTGCTCCGTCGTCTGCCTATTGGCCGTTGCCATACTTCGGGCCTCAGCGGGAAGAAATCCCTGCTGAAGGTACCTTAGGTACCATTTCACCCTTGAGCCTCACAGACCCATTCTGTTCGGGTCGTCTACGCCTCCCGGCTCTCCACGTTTTGGCAACTCCGCCTTCTGCTGCCGCTGGTGTGCACCTTGCCGCCGAACCGCATTTAGGGCTGGTCGCATCGGCTGGGAAGGTCCTGCCTTGCTCGCAGCCTCTGCGGTTGGTGTTGTGTGCTGACGAGGGGCTTGCCTCGTCGTATTTGAGCGCGTTGGGCCAGCTTGAGCCTGCAGCCTTCCCGCGCCTTGTGCGCCTGTTGGGGGCGCTGTGGAGTGCGTCCCACGTTGGAGAACCGCTCCCCGTCCAGGAGGCGGTCCTCAATGCGCCTTGCAGCACTTGCAGCAGGGATGTCCTGCACGTCTTGTTGTTTGATTGTTTGCTTCTTCATGTTGAGTCCCACGAGCTGCGGAGAAAATAAGGTCCACCCGGGCAGAGATCCGCGATACCCGGGTAAGGCTAAATAGAACAGGCGGTCGCCATCTGCCTGAGCACACCGTTAAAGACTGGGCTAGTTTTTAAACCGGGCCCCCAGCCAGGCTGACTCTCGGCACGGTTCGAATAACACCTTAGTCCAGCCCGGTGTGAGATAAGGGGGGGTAGGGATGGAGGTAGGTATGTGTGGGGGAGTTGGGAGTGTGTGAGGCTATGATTTAAAGACGGCGACACAAGCGTCTTGTCGGTACGGTAAACGGCACCGTACCCGCTGTTTGTCCGGGACTGCTTATTAGCGAAAAATATCGCATATTCGCAGCTAACCCCAAAGGGGCCGTTCGCTATCCGCAACCCGCGACCCGCCTGGTGGCCTCAGCTCAGCCCCCTCCGAACCATCCCACATGTTCATTAGACCAGGTATCGTAATCATTATATAATCATAAATTTCTATCAGCGAACTATATAGTCACTACGACTACTTTTCAAAAGTAATTTAATTGATTAGTAATTGTAATCGCAATTTAACAGGTATGGGCTGTACCCACGTACAAGAAAAGACAGCAGGGTATAAACAGGTTGATGATTAGGGCGGCTGAGGTGTAGATAGCCCCTTTCATTTTTACCCTCCCTACCTTGGTAGCTGAATGGAAATTTATTGGTTACCCCTTATCAAAGACTTTATTTCATTTAGTTCAAATAGTGTACACGCATTTTGTCGATTCGGCGACGGCTTCAATATAATTCTACTCAATCATAATTTCGTTTATCTCTACAATTTATTATTCCAAATATATTTTGCATGGTCCATAAGGATTGCATGACGCTACGCGATTTCAAAAGGTAATGACTATTCTAAGCTTGTTTAGACACTCATATACGCATGTTTTAATAATAGCAAAATTCTCGCTGAAATAAAATACGAAACGATATTCATGCTGATGCAAGTTGTACTCACGAAATGTTAACAGTGCATATTTCAAGCTCACAATCCTTCCATCGATGTAACTTCGCCGGGCCCGTTGAAGTTACAGCTGATGCGTTGGCGTTAGTCGACTGTATAAATTAATAAAAAACATTTGAGCGGGAGTTCTACTATTACCAATTACAATTTCATGCCGTATGATTTGCACCTAATAAAGTTTAATACTCATTTATCTTAAAGACAAATTTCAACTTAACTGATCTGTGGTTCTGATAAATTGGTATTAAGCACAAATTTACGTTGGCGATACAAACTAATTCCTTAACAGAGCCACGCATTGCTGGACTTAATTTCGCTGTGAGATATTGAGCGCTGCTATTGTGGTTGAGCGACTAGAACGCTCTGCGCTGTTATTGTACCCTGTACATGTGGTGGGGTATATTTGCCGTTCACAATTTTCTGTCGCTGAGAGTTTCGCCCCTTTTTCCTCAAATATAAAACTGTATGCCGCTAAAGTATAGCACTCCTGATCCTTCTCACAATTCCTATAAGACTTTTCCGGATCATTTCGGGGCTTCTTGGACACGCAAATTGGTGCGAGACACTTGACTCGCCGACCGGTGGCACTTATTGAAAGAGAAGCGCGAAAGCGCGATGCACTGACCGGCCGGCGGCGAATAGCTGCTTCTGCTGTTATTGCTACCTCTATACAAAATACAACTGAACGTTAGGTCACTATATTTGATCTAGGAATATATTCAAATCACCTTTCACTTGCTGCTCACGCTGCAAAACACTTGGTACAGTGGGTTGGCAGTATGTTAGCACACGCCTTGCCGATTTTCTTATAACTTTAACTTAGCGTTTGTTGTTGTTGTAAGTGTTGATGTTATGATCGCAATGCTTCTTTTTGTTTGTGTCATTGATTTAAAACAAATCAATTTAAACATAACTTTGTGTGCCTAGAAGAGTTTTGCACACCAGAATATGTTACGGGGTGGTTTTACCTACATACTTGCTAATTATCGAATTCAAACAAAACTTAACACACAAACACAAATACCTATTGCCATTGTTGTTTTGATTTAATTTTCGAGCTGACATTTGTAACTTTGGTTGGTGTTGCAAATGCACGCATGTACATATGTACATACATACACATGTATGTACGTACATTTTTCATTGTTTTGTACATACGTATATATTTAAAAAAAAAAAATGCAAGTGCAAATATTGGTTAATGCACTCATACATTGTTGTATCTGTAAATGATAGGCGGTGCTTAACCGCAACACAATTAGCAGAGCGGATGGAAGAGGAGGCTCTGGACATGGGTGGCAAATTGGCACCGCGCGGGGGCAAGGCCTCCCACTCGAAGAGTGTTGCCAAGCCAAGGGGCTCGTCCCCAAAGCAAGGCACCTCCAGAAGTGTAGAGGCTTTCAAACCTCGAGTGGTGGTCAAGGAGGACACCAAACGAGAGGGCGTAGGTTGTGGTGCCCGCAGTGCCCGGCACTGCCCCGGTGGCTGTCCCGCAGACAGGCAATGTCGGCAGGACAGACACTGCAACACCCCCTTCTGAGCTGCAGAAGAGGAAGCTGATACCGCCCATTCCGGCACCAGGCCAACCCGATGGACCCGGGCTGGTGAGCCGCTAAGGCATGGCCTAAGCGGAGCCGGCCGCAAATGGTATCTTAGATACCTGGGTTGTGGCTTGAAGCCGGAAGAAGCTCGCAAGAGAGCGCTGGAGCACCGGGCCCCGACAGTGTCTCCAGGCGAGAGAAAGGGAGAGCAAGCGGGCGTTGGGAAGAAGCGGCAGTGGCATCAGACATCGCCTGCTGAGGTCCCCAATGACGCCAACAAGAGGTTCAAACATAAAGGCATCACAGTTCCCGATGGCCCCAGTACTTCGATGGACACGAAGCGTCTTAAGGCAGCCTTGTACGCCAGTGTAACCAAGGGTACAATCATGGCTATAATGGCGTCTGAGCACCCGAAGAGGCTTCTGTCCAAAAAGGAACTGTCGGCGGTGGAGCTTGCACTTGTCGAGGAGATGAGGAAGGGCCATACCGCAAGCCTTAATTTCAACGGCATCCACTTCAGAACAGGCCTTATACTGGTGGAGTGCATGGACGATGCAACTAGGAAGTGGCTAGAGCTGAAAGCTCCCAGTATCAGCTCTGCGGTGGACGTGCAGCTCTGCACCTGCCCAAAAGACGAAACCCAACATTACCCAACATTATAACGGGTTTTCTTCCACGGACGGCTGGCGAGCCGGTGGCCAAATCTTTTGGGCTGCTTACCGAGCAGAACCGCGGTCTAAGCACGGACACGTGGAAGCTTTTGAGGTGGAAGGAGGCTGAAGGAGGCAAAATCCTGACGCTAGGCGTGGAGGATGAGGCACTCGCTCTCCTGAAGAGCCGGGGCTTGATGGTAAGCTTCCGATTTGGGCAGCTTAAATGCAAGCTCCATGCTAAAAAGGAGGAAGCGGCGGCGGCGGTTGCGGAGGCGAAAGCTGACGTTGTGCCTGGCACTTCGACAGCCTCAGCCGAAGTGAACAGCGCGACGGAGGGAGAAGCGGATGCGGAGGCGAAAGCTGTCGTTGTGCCTGGCACTTCGGCAGCCTTAGCCGAACTGAAGCGGAGAGGAAGCTGGCGGCCATAGATGCCGAGTTGGACTCAGCCTCTCTACAGGGATTAGACCTGTCCAAGCTAAATGTGCGAGGAGATGGTGATACCACCAATGAGGATGGGCCATCCGATGATGAGCGAACGCCCACCGGGGCGCAGTCAGAGATCTATCTGACGCTCTCGGAGGGATCAACCTGCATCACGCCAGGGCAGCTTCAGCTGTCATCGTCAGGTTGGTCACCAGAATGGACCTGGGGCTGGTGCTCATCCAAGAGCCATGGGTCGTCAGAGGCAGGATCTGCGGCCTTAACCACGAAAGTGCAAGAGCTATTGCGGATGTTAGAGAGACATCGCCGAGAGCATGCATCTTGGTACGGTAGAATATTAACTTTCTATGTCTTTCTAATTTTCTCACTAAAGATCTAGTAGCAGTGATGATCACTGGAGAGCGCGGGAGTATCGTGGTGGCGTCGGAGTACTTCCCGGGAGACGAGGCGGAGGCTCCTCCATTAGAAGTCTAAAACCTAGTGGACTACTTCAGCAGTAAGAAGCTGCCATTGCTGTTGGGGTGCGATGCCAACGCACATAGCATCACGTGGGGCAGCACAGATACCAACAGCAGAGGTGAGTGTTTACTTGATTTTCTACTAGTTAGGGATCTCACCGTTTTCAACGTAGGGGCAGAACCTACGTTTGTTACCAAAGCAGGGCCGAGGTGTTAGATATCACCTTTGGTAATGATGGAGGCTCCAGGTTGGCCCGCAACTGGAGAGTCTCCAATGAACCTTCATTGTCGGACCATATGATCATCCTATTCGACATATGCAGTAATCTGAGCTTTAGTAAGGACATCAGGAATCCTCGGCAGACTGACTGGCAACAATATCAGTCCTGTCTGGGGGTTAGCAGGCTTAACTATAGTAAAAGAATTTCCGCACAGGAAGAGATAGAGCAGCTTTCTATAGACGTGGGCAAAACTATCTTGAATGCCTATCATTCAAGCTGTCCTTTAAAAAGTATAAGATCCAGCAGGGATAATCCATGGTGGACTAAAAAGCTAGGACTTCTTCGGGTGGAGGTTAGGAAGCTGTTTAACGCAGCTAAAAAGTCTAACGACAAATGGGATTGTTATACCAGGAAGCTTACTGAGTATAACAAGGAGATAAGCAGTAGCAAACGTGATCATTTCAGGAAGTTTCGTTTCACTCTGGAGCAGGCCTCGCCAGCTGCAAGAGTGTTCAAAGAAATCTCGAAAGGCAAAGTGCTCTTGGAACTTTGCCTTAAGAGACAAGATGGGACGTTCACGGACAATGAGGTTGAGAAGGCCGAACTACTCTTGCAAACTCATTTCCCGCTATGTAGGACCATTTCAGATAGTGATAGCAGTTACGTACAGGCATCTGGGAGAAGACCCGACTTCAAACTAGCTGCGGAAATCGTAACTGAGCATAGGATCAGATGGGCAATCGGTGCACTTAGTCCCTATAAAGCCCCGGGGGTTGATGGCATCCTTCCCATCCACTTACAGAAGGGCATCGACCCTCTCATAGTTTTCTTAATCAGAATCTTCCGAGGTAGCATTGCCTATGGCGTGGAGGACGGCGAGGGTGATTTTCATAACGAAGGTAGGAAAAAGGGACCCGTTTCTTCCTAAATCCTTCAGGCCAATCAGCCTTACCTCATTCCTGCTAAAAACTCTAGAGAAGATAGTTGACAATCACATAAGATCGGTGCACTTAGTGGCTAAGCCACTACATGCACATCAACATGCGTACAGGGCAGGGATGTCAACGGAGTTAGCTCTGCTTGACTTAGTGAACACTCTCCAGAAGTCTGTGAAAGCAAAAGAGGTTGCACTCTGCGCCTTTATGGACATAGGAGGTGCTTTTGACAGGGTGCATGTCATAACGCCCAGTGTCATAACGCCCACGGGCGTTATGACACATAAAATAGTGTCATAGCGCCCCCGGGCGTTATGACATTTCCAAAGTGTCATAGCGCCCGCAGGGCTTTATTTCACTTTTTGTGGGCCTAATGACGCTATTACGCCCGAAGCTAATTAAAATTAAATAATAATATTATACAGACGCATCGAAACAATCCCCCAAAAAAGAGTGAAATGAGGCCGAAAAAATCAAGTTGCAATCAAATTTAAGGTGTTATTTCCATTTTTGACGCCTAATTTCCTAAAAAAATATTTCATTATGAAATAAGACCCCAAGAAAGAAATATATAAGACCCCAAAACTATTTTATTTTAGTCTTGGGGTCTTATTTTATTTTAATTGGGAAATAAGACCCCAAAGGTTGCTTTACATAGGTCCTAGTAATATATATTCAATATTTTAAAAATATTGGAAATTAAATTTTAAAATTGTGTCAATCTTTTTATCGTTATAAAAAGTAGTTATTGAAATAAAAATATAAAATATTTAAATTGTGTCAATCTGAGCGCCGCAGGCAAAAATTTGTATACAAAAAAATCGCGCGATTTTTTTGTATACAAATTTTCAATATTTCTTTGCTTTATAAATAGAAGTATCTCCAGAAAAAACCACACATCAATAATATCCCTTGACTTTGCGAGAGCCTTCGACAGAATAGGAATCCACACAATCCTCGACCAACTTACTGAATGGAAAACTGGACCAAAAATACTCAACTACGTAAAAACTTCATGACCAATAGAAAAACAACAGTACGCATCACCACAGCCTTCTCCTCTTTTCACCCCATCCCTAACGGCATCCCACAAGGATCACCGCTCTCGGTTGTCTTATTTGTTATAGCTTACAACAAACTCGCTGAAATGCTCACCCAACACCCAAATATCAACCTAAGTGCATACGCGGACGATTTCAACCTTATATTAAAACTAAAAAACAGGAAAAACATAAATATAAACCTAGTCCCTATCCTTAACACAATAACAAACTGGGGCGATTACTCAGGCGCTATGCTATCCACCACAAAATGCAAGCACATGCATGTTTGCAGAAAACACAACTGTAACTGCACCCTAACCACAGGACAAATACAAATTAAAAATGAGACGTCAATAAAAATACTTGGCCTACATTTCAACAACAAATACAGGTGGAAATCTCACACAGAACATCTCACATACAACCTCAAACAAGCAACCAACATTATTAAATGCCTCTCAAGCCCAAAATTCAGCTGCAATACAGCCACACTTGTAGACATAACTAAATCAATTCTGGTCGCAAAAGCAGACTACGGGCTCCCCTTATACGGAAACTGCCCAAAATCAACCCTACGCCCCATCAAATCCGCAATAAATACAAGCTTTAGAATCGCTCTCGGTGCATTTTAAACGACTCCCACCCAAAACATCCTTTACGAAGCACGAGCTGCAACACTAGAGGACAGAAAAGAACTCCTAACGGCCAACCTTACCAAATCGCTGATCACAGCAAAAAACTCACCTATCATTAGAATTCTTAAAACCTACCGACCACCAAAACGACTCAAAAACAGCTCTACAATAGACCACATAATAAAATTCTGCGAAATCCACAATCTACCCTTCCAACCTATAACCTCACGCCCCCAAATCACACCACCCTGGAACACAAGCAAATTAAACATTGACACAACACTAAGAAAATTTAGCAAACAAAACACACCTCCAGAAACATACCGGGCAGAATTCAACCTAAAGAAAACTGAAGACACCAACAAATACACATACATATACACAGACGGATCCCAAACCCACTCAATCTCCACTCTCGCCATCACATACGAAACGACACACATAAAATCGAGCCTTCTGCCCCACTACTCGTCGGTTTTTTCTGCCGAAATCATAGCAATTGCTGAAACCCTAAATATTTTCAAAAATATAAGGGGCAAATATTGCATATGCTCGGACTCTTTATCCGCCATAGACGCAATAACCAACACAAACAATAGCGAATATTACAGCGCACTTATACGCAACATCCTACAAAAACATCACCAAAATTCAAACTACTATGGGTACCCGGACACGTAGGAATAACGGGGAACGAACAGGCAGACACCGCGGCAAAAAACGCAGCCAAAGAACCGCTGACAACAAATTATAACTACAACATAAAAGACATACTAAAATACATCAAAAAAACATACCAATCTAAAATAGAAAATAATATAACAGAAACCTCCACCTGGTATCAAAACATAAATCACAACAAATACAACAGCTACCACCTCTTCAAAAAAAATAGACCTTCCCTTACGCGCGAAGACCAAATCAAAATAACGAGACTCAGACTCGGACACACAAAAATCACCCACAAATGCTTCATTGACCACACCCCAGGACATGCCCACACTGCAGCTCACACATCTCAATAGAACACATACTTGCCAACTGCAACTTGTTTAAAACACATAGACAAGCAATTTTTCAAAACACTAATCCAATAGAATGCCTCACAAACCCCACACCACCAAACACTTTAAAAATCCTACAATACCTAAAAAACACCAACCTTTACTTTAGCATATAAAACAATAACACAACATACACATACACAATACACAAACAAAACCCTAACTATAAAAAACCTGTAAATATATGTATGTATGTAAATATTCTTAGCCTAGACCAGCACGAGCTGAAGGCCAACGTTGCCATAGCCTTAAGAAAAAAAAAACGCTAGCATATAATTTTAATTGTAAGCTAGCTCTAAATAAATAAATAAATAAATAAATAGTTTTTGAAATAAAATTGTTGCTAGCATCCTTTCCCAAATAAATGTTGCTGTTGAATAATAGTTAATTCATATTTTATTGATAAACTTTTTCATTACTATTTAACTAACTATTTGTCTGCAATATGGGCAGAGCAATAGCGAGTTTTTGGATCGTTGTTCCAAAGCTTTGTAGCAATCACTGCATACTTTAAAGTGCCTACAAGGCTTAAAAACAACGTCACGCGGCTTCTCGAAGCACAAAAAACATTTTACAACTTCAATCATTTGAGTGAAGGGTAATATATTAACGTCCTCATCCTCATCGGATTCCAAATCAATAGACTCCTCTAATTTTGTGTCCCACTCAATGAATTCATTTTTTTCATTAATTAAATATTCAAAAAATTCTGTCAAAGAAATTTTTGAGTCGTCCAAGTCCTTGAGTAGCTCAGCAATCAAATTGTCCTTGGCTCTTTGCTTTTTGCGCTTTGTGTTAAGCGCGGCTAAGTCTCCATCAAGAGCATTAGCTAGGAAAACGGACGAAGCATAGTCCTCATCTCGAATAACTTCAAGGAATTGGTTGAATCGGCCATGCTTCTGCAATTTCCTACTTAATGTCGCGTTGAAAGATTCCAAGGAGCTTGTTGTTCTCAAAATCTGGGAGCTTACCGAGAAAACATTAGGTGTGGTCTGGAAAAAATGATATAAAGATTATTAATAAACAAGTAAAAACGTTGCAGTCAGACGCAACCGACTGCGATATACTTTGATACCAGTTCACATAGCTGTGTTAGGAATTCTGAATGCAAATATTAATATATGAGGGTTTTGGGTATAAAATTCGAGACTCTAGCGCAAAAACCGACAAAGATATAGAGGTGGGCGGTATAAGTGGGCGTGGCATCCAAAACATTGATGCAGATCTGTCACGGATTCCACTAACAATGTTCTTACCAAATTTGAAGAGCCTAGCTCGAAAACTGAGAGAGATATAGCGGTGGGCGGTATAAGTGGGCGTGGCATCCAAAATTTTTATGCACACCCGTTACGGATGTCACTACCAATGTTCATACCAAATTTGGTGACTCTAGCTTAAATACTGGCGAAGATACATGCCTTCCGGTTTTCTTTTTAGGGCGGTGGGGTATGTCCCGTTGTTTGGGGGCGTGGCATCCAATGTTTTGATGCCAAACTTTGTCAGATGTCAGCATCTAACTTTATTTCAATTTTGGTGGCTATAGCTTCAAAACTGTAGAAGATACAGGCATTTTTGTTTATAACTGGAGAGGGGCTGGGGGCGGAATAGGTGGGCGTGGCATCCAAACTTTTGATGCAGTTTTTTGGGGAATGTCACCAGCTATCTTGCCATCAAATTTGGTGACTCTAGCTGCTCAAATGTGGGATATATTTGTGTTTTATCGATTTGCACATCGAGGTGTATCGACTTGTTATCGATTTCTTAGGCCCCTTGAGGTCGTAGAGCCCCAAATTTAACACTTTGTCTGACGAAGACATGTACCAAGATATTTGCAAAGTTGCAAGGCTCTGGCTTTAAGGGTGTCGAAAAAAGTTGCGTTCATACGGACGGACGGACGGACGGACAGACACCATGACGGACATTGCACAAACCCAATATACTATGATACCTTTGGTATCAAAGTATAAAAATGATTAAGTCTTACTTTAATCATCCACTGCTTTTCAAAATATTTTACAAACAGTTTCAGACTGTCGTGCGTCTTTTTGGGCAGCTCCAACAATTTGTCCTTTAAAACGATGAACATTTCTTCAATCTGCCGAGGCTGAGCTAATGGCAAGCTGAGGAAAGTTCGATACCATTTGTAGCAGCTCACATCTTTTTTTTAAAATGGCTCCAAAATTTGCAATCTTTAAGCTGTTGCGCCTCAAAGCTTGACAATAATGAAACCAACAGGCACTTAGCGTTGCCGTTGGAAAAATATTTTTTAGCGCATTTCTTAGAGCCATCTCATAGTCCGTTATAAAACTTTTCGGCTTAAACTCAAAAAAATTGGAATTCAAAAATGCAAAAAGGTGCTCGTAGGCCTCTTTGGACTTTTTCGTCATCAAAACGTAAATAAATGGAAAAGTCTGAAATCGGAATATAACGTTTAGTTACTTTTTTGCAAAAACTATGAATACAAGTACGTACATGGTTCCTAAATTGGTAATGCACAATAAGAAGTTGATTATAGCCGCAAGAAGGGACCGTATCAAAAGTTCCGTCAATCAAAAAGTGGCGTTCCTCTGTTCTCTTTTTAATTAGCTCCACAATACTAGGCGATACAAAAATGCAGTAAGCGAAGTTTTCTTCCAAAATTGTGCCTCTGTAAAACGGTTGCTGGTTTTTTTTTTGATGTGCCGTACTCTTCAAAAAACGTTTTGTCGTCAAAAAGTAATTTAGCTTCAGTTGGTGAATTAGGATTTTTCATCGTGGTTTCACTACGGATCCTATACAATTGCCGTCTAACTTTCGGAAAAGCAACTGAAGGTAAACCTTCCCCAGTTTTTTGGCATTCTTCGTAAAAAATATCACGGACTCCTTTTCTTTTCAAATTTTTAGTTTCACATTTTCTTTTTATATTGTTAATTAAGTTCAGCTCTTTTATTAACTTTTCTGGAGCAGCATGGTTGTGATTATGGTCGAGACTCAATTGAGTGCACACGCCAGTATTCGACACAGACACTGAGACACTACAGTCTTTTAAATAACAAACATAACGCGAACTATTTTTTAACACACTCTTTATTTTAAATAATTGTTGCTGGGTTGTGAGAAGCAACAATTTTGAATTTTTTCGAAATCCAGCAACAATTTTATAATTGTAAGAAACAGCTTCCATTTCGCGTTCACTTTGTTAAAAGATCAATGATAAACTAACTCAGAAGAATATTGTAACGAAAGCTTGAAAAAAGCTTAAAGAGATAAGAAAATGAACGGTAAATTCATATCGGTAAGCTCATTGATTCTTGATGTATTTTGCAAGTTTTAAAAAGTTGAGGGCGTTATGACACTTTTGAAAGTGTCATAACACCCACGGGCGTTAAGACACTTTGAGAATGGGCGCTATGACACTGGGCGTTATGACACGCACCCCTTTTGACAACACGGCGCATGACGTGGTCGTTAGAGCTCTTGAGAGAAAAGGAGTGGGACCAGGACTCACGTTCTGGTTAGGCAAACTCCTGGATTCTCGTATAGCAGAAGTTACCGTCAGTAATTCGACGATCAGAGCTCAAACCACCAGAGGCTGTCCTCAAGGTGGTGTCCTATCACCTCTCCTCTGGAGCCTGGTGGTAGATGATCTCTTAGCTAAGCTAACGGATAATGGATTTCGGTGTATTGGCTATGCTGATGACATTACCATTATCTGCAGAGGGAATTTTGAGAACACACTACAATTATACCTTTGTCCACGGAGGTCAAATATCTGGGGGTCATACTAGATAAAATACTTCTCTGGAAACAGCATGGAGCATGCTGTTCGGAAGGGGAGCATGTCATAACGCCCGTGGACGTTATGACACCAAAAATAGTGTCATAGCGCCCCCGGGCGTTATGACATTTCCAACAGTGTCATAGCGCCCATTCTCAAAGTGTCTTGACGCCCGTGGGTGTTATGACACTTTCAAAAGTGTCATAACGCCCTCAACTTTTTAAAACTTGCAAAATACATCAAGAATCAATGAGCTTACCGATATGAATTTTCCGTTCATTTTCTTATCTCTTTAAGCTTTTTTCAAGCTTTCGTTACAATATTCTTCTGAGTTAGTTTATCATTGATCTTTTAACAAAGTAAACGCTCTGCCCATATTGCAATCAAAATCAATAAAATATGAATTAATTATTATTCAACCGCAACATTTATTTGGAAAAGGATGCTTGCAACAATTTTATTTCAAAAACTATTTATAAAGCAAAGAAATATTGAAAATTTGTATACAAAAAATCGCGCGATTTTTTTGTATACAAATTTTCGCCTGCGGCGCTAAGATTGACACAATTTAAGTATTTAATTTTTTTTAATTTCCGAAACTCCGATGACCGGAAGAACTAATGAGATGGTTCTGAAGGGCCAGCTGGGGCTACCGGACGGGTCGCAGGTTGCGGATAGCGAACGGCCTCTAGATTTAGTGGTTAGCTGCGAATAAGCCTTTTGGCAAATAAGCAGTCCCGGACAGCAGCAGCCATGCGGATGTTAACGTATTGGTGATAAGGCGTTTGTTTGACGGCCTTCAAAATTGCAGTCTTACACACACCCAACTTCCCACACATATACCTACCCATCCCATCCCACACATCTCATACCTGGGCTGGACTAAGGTGTTATCCGACCCGTGCCGAGAGTCAGCCTGGCTGAAGGCCCAGGTCTACTAAAAATAGTTCAGTCTTTAACGCGAGGGCTCAGCGCTTGGCAACCGCTGTTCTATCAAGAGCCTTACCCGGGTACTGCGGATCTCTGCCCGGGTGGACCATCCCCTTCTCCGCCACTCGTGGGTCCTAATATGAACAACATTGAAACAGCAACAACAACAAAAGGTATGGTGTCCGGAGCACCTAAAAAACCGGAGGGAGCAACCAGCTCCGTCATTAAAGGCTCTCACCCGAGCACACCCAGGCATTGCACGCCCAATGCCAAACATGGTCAGTCCAGTTCTGTCGGCACCAAAGCCACCAGTAAGCCTTCGGCTGCTGGCGTGTTAGCCGGCGGATCGGGATCTGCACCGGGAAGTAGCAGGGTAGCCGTGGGCCAAAGTAAGAAGGCTAATCCTGGCAAGCCCCTGGAAGGATCCGGCATCAAAGCCACCAGCGTAGCTGGCGTGTCTGCCGCGATCCTGAATGGGGGTGAGCCGGTGATCAGCAGACGAGCCGCCGACTTTACCAGGACGGACCCGGCCAAGGCTAAGCCAAATGACAGGCGCACAGCCAAGCGCATTCTCACAAGGAATGCCACTAATCCGATTACCAGGGAGCAGACGTCTGAGCAAGACTTCGCGAAGGTGCAGGAGGATATAGCGTGGGCAAAGGCCGTACTACCTGGCTTCTCGCTAGAAACCCCCACCAAGCCTAAGATGGCTGAAAAGAGGAAGCCGTCCCTGGAGGTGCAGAGCACGTCAAAAGACCACGTCAAGGTCCGACGCCAGCCAAGAAATCCTTCGCGGAAGTGGCTAAGGACAAGATCATAATTGGCGTGATCGATAAGCAAAACGCGGAAGGACGAATCCCCAAACACCAGTGGAGATGGATCCAGGTTGCACTAACACCAATTGCAATCAAAATGTGGCGCGAGAACCCTGGCCCGCCGCCCTCTTGCGAAGACGCGGGATGGTATCAAGGGTCCGTAAAGCTTATCGCGTGTGGCGATGCGCGTTCCGTGGCGCTGTACAAAGCGGCCGTAGCTCTTCTTAAGGAGGTCTACCCAGGAGCGAAACTGGAGGCGGTGGATGCTAAAGACATCCCGTCTAGGCCGAGAGCGAGGGCGTGGCTGCCGAGTGAGCCATCGGAGCCAGCGGAGATCCTGGAGGCTCTCAAGCTGTTTAACCCGCACCTGGGTACAAACAGTTGGAGGGTCCTCAAGGTCGAGAAGACGAACCGGGCTAGTATGCAGGTCGTCTTCCAGATTGACGGCGCGAGCGCGGAGAACATACGCTGCTACGGGGGGGCCGTGAACTACGGCTTCGCCAAGGTAGCACAACCTGGCTAGCGGTGTCGACATTGAGCCGGAAGACGCACCAACTGGCGACGGGGAGGAGGAGATGGATGTCGGAGAGGACGCTGCACCAGATGTCCTCGATGACGACGTTTCCTCCGGCTCCGAGTACGGCACCGCGTTTGGGCGCTTGTACACTTCTACTTCACTTGGCACAGGGTGAAGTAGACATGGTTCTTGTCCAAGAGCCGTGGATCCCTGGTAACAGGATCTGCGGCTTGCGGACTCCCAAGTACACCATTTTCCACGGTAACGGTAAGGATAAGCTGCGCACCTGCATATTAACTAAAAAACATTTCAACGCATTTCTTCTCCCTCAATTTAGTGACGGGGACACCACAACCATCAGTCTGGAGTTAGAAACCCGCAAACTCCGACTGACATCCTTCTATTTGGCCCATGACACCCAGGGCCCGATTCCTTCAAGGACATTCCAGGAGGTGGTTGCACAAAGTGCCATGGATAAACAAAGCCTCATCATCGGAGGCGATGCCAACGCCCATCACTCACAGTGGGGCAGCACCAATATCAACGAGAGGGGTGGGTCTCTTTTTGAATACCTTCTTACCACTAACCTACATTTATGTAATAGGGGTACAGAGCCCACTTTTGTTATAAAAAATAGATCTGAGGTCCTTGATATAACCCTTGTATCGAGTGACATCAGTAGTCAAGTTGATAACTGGAAGGTTTTAAGCGATCATTCCTTTTCCGATCATCGCTATATCGAGATGACCATCTCAGCACCCTGTTCAACCCCCCAAAAGTCCCAAAACCTAAAAAAGACAAACTGGGGAATGTATATGAGGATACTGCGAGAAACCCTTCCGCAAAAACCTCCCTTTACGGAACTCCTGACCAAGGAGTACGTAGAAAATATAAATAACCAATTCACCTCCGCGTGTAATAAGGCACTGGACAAAGCTTGCCCTCTAAGTAGATACACAGAGACCCACAAACCACCATGGTGGTCAAAAAGTCTCGAAAACGCAAGGAAGAAGTGTAGACAAACCTTTAACCTCGCCAAAAGAACAGGTACAGACAGGGGCTGGGACCTTTACAAGAAAGAATTATATTCCTATAAGAAACAGATCAGACGGGCGAAGAGAACCTCGTGGGAGACTTTCTGCACCAATATAGAGAGTACCTCTGAGGCCTCCCGCCTTAGAAAGATAATGTCTTCTACATCAAGTCCACCAGGACTTCTACAGGACGAGAGGGGCAAATGGACTCAGTCCAGCGGCGAGTCCTTAGATTTGCTTCTCAACACCCACTTCCCAGGGTGCACACATACAACAACCCACACCCAGCGAAACTGCTCAACTATTCATAACCCTGAATCTATAGTTAATGCAGAAAAGATTAAATGGGCTATCAGCTCCTTTAAGCCCTTCAAATCGCCAGGGCCGGATAAGATATTTCCGGCACAGCAGCAGCACAGCCTACCCTACATAAGTGAATGGATGGAGGCTATCCTTCTAGGATGCCTGAAGGCAAACTACATTCCAAATACCTGGAGAAAAGTTAAAGTAGTCTTTATGCCCAAAGCGGGCAAACCATCCCATGTTAGACCTAACGATTATAGACCAATAAGTCTCTCCTCCTTCCTACTCAAAACCCTGGAGAGGTTGCTGGAGACTCATTTAAGACAGTTAATCAGACCAGATTCACTTTCGAGGACTCAACATGCTTACACCAAAGGAAAGTCCATAGAAACTGCCCTTCATGGTCTAGTCTCTAGAATAGAGTATTCACTCGACTGTAAGGAATACGCCATGGTGGCATTCCTGGACATAGAGGGGGCATTCAATAACATTCTCCCAAGAGCCATTACTACAGCACTGACTGTACTCGGGGTCGACGAGCCAATAGTGGAACTTATCGACACCATGCTTACCAGCAGGGTTGTTGTTTCCAAACTAGGGGCTTCGGAGGCTCAGAGACATGTCAGTAGAGGTACCCCTCAGGGCGGGGTGTTGTCCCCCTTTCTCTGGGTCGTGGCGGTCAACCAACTCTTACGACTGCTAGAGAGAGAGGGGCACACAGTGATCGCCTATGCTGACGATGTGGCCATTATAGTGCAAGGTAAATACGCTCAAACCCTGAGCGATCGTTTACAGCACGCATTGCATATATTGGTAAAGTGGGCCACAACTTGTGGATTAGGGGTTAACCCAAGTAAGACAGAACTTGTGCTCTTTACAAGGAAGTATAAGCTGCCGAACTTCACCCTACCTAAGCTCGACAACACGAGCCTCGCGCTGTGCAGCAGTGCCAAATATCTCGGTGTAGTTTTGGACAGGAAACTAAACTGGGACGAAAATATTAGACAACGTATAACCAAGGCCAACACGGCACTTTTTGCGTGTAAGAAATCAATAGGATTGAGATGGGGCTTCTCTCCGTCAGTAGTACACTGGCTTTACACAGCCGTGATAAGACCAATTCTATTATATGGTAACCTAGTCTGGTGGCCAGCTCTAGCAAAACCTGCTAATCTCAAAGCATTGCATAAAGTGCAAAGAAGTGCGTCCATCTGCATAAGCGGAGCACTACGAACCACCCCAAATGAAGCTTTAAACACCATGCTTCACCTGCTGCCTCTTGATCTCGTAGCCAGGCAGTTAGCTACTAACTCTGCCCAGCGGATTCGGGAGGCGATGGAATGGAGAGGAGGCAATCTGGGACATACCTCAGTATTATGTCTCCAAGCGAACATTCCATCTCGCACTGATTACTGTGTCCCCAAGCTCGCTTTTAACAACAAGTACAGCGTGACTATACCCAGCCGGGAGGCATGGAAAAGTCAATATAAGCCTAAATCGAACTCGGTATCCATCTATACTGATGGATCGAAACTCGACAACAAGGTTGGGGGGGGGTTTACTCCTCTGATTTAGGTATACAAATCTCCTTTAGACTCCCGGACCACTGTAGCGTCTATCAGGCGGAAGTGCGAGCTATCCAGGAAGCCACAATTCACCTAAAGTCGCTCAGAGTCCTCCCTGGGAGTGTAACTATCTTCTCAGATAGTCAGGCAGCCCTCAAGGCACTTGACTCGAACATTAATAACGCACAAACGCTGACTGAGTGTCGCCAATCTCTTAATGAGATAGCTCAACACCTCAGTATTTGCCTGGTATGGGTGCCTGGTCACCGAAACATCGAAGGTAACGAAATGGCTGACGAGCTGGCTAGAAAGGGTACCTGCGAGGCTCTTCTACCGAAGAGCAGTAACGTTGGTATGCCACTAGCCTCGTTCAGACTACAAAATAGGAATTTCACCCTGCGTAAAGCAACCCAAAGGTGGAAAACGACCCTGTCGTGTGCGAAATCCCGAAGCACATGGCCATACAATAACTTGAAACGCACTAATACCCTTCTGCGTATGAGCAGAGAGAATATCTCTATTCTTATAGGGGCCCTTACGGGCCATTGTCTGATCGGCACACACGCCAGTAGACTAAATGTCCAACACAATGACTTCTGTAGGAGCTGCCAATGTGCAGAGGAAGAGGAGAGTGTAGAACACCTATTCTGCAACTGTCCGGCGCTTAGCGGTAGACGAATGCTATACCTAGGGAAACCCACCTTGAGTACATTATCGGACACGTCCGAATTAGAGCTAACCAAGCTTATAAAGTTTTTAAGGGCCTCAAAATGGTTTGAGAGGGGAAAGATGTAGTAGTTTTAAAGGAGATTATGTGGTAATACAATGGGCCTCAATGGCTTATGTAGTCGGGCGGCAACGCCCGCGCCACCTCAACCTAACCTAACCAAACCTAATTTCCGAAACTATTTATTACGATAAGAAGTAATGAAAATTTGTATACAAAAATCGCGCGATTTTTTTGTATACAAATTTTTGCCTCGGCGCTAAGATTAACACAATTTAAATATTTTATGTTTTCATTTCAATAACTACTTTTATAACGATAAGAAAGATTGACACAATTTTGAAATTTAATTTCCAATATATTTAAAATATTGAATATATATTACTAGGAGCTATGTAAAGCAACCTTTGGGGTCTTATTTTCCAATTAAAATAAAATAAAACCCCAAGACTTAAATAAAATAGTTTTGGGGTCTTATATATTTCTTTCTTGCGGTCTTATTTTATAATTAAATATTTTTTTTAGGAAATTAGGCGCCAAAAATGGAAATAACACCTTAAATTTGATTGCAAATTGATTTTTTTCGGCCATATTTCATTCTTTTTTGGGGGATTGTTTCGCAGCGTCTGTATAATATTATTATTTAATTTTAATTAGCTTTGGGCGTTATAGCGTCATTAGGCCCACAAAAAAGTGGAATAAAGCCCTGCAGGCGCTATGACACTTTTGGAAATGTCATAACGCCAGAGGGCGCTACGACACTATTTTATGTATCATAACGCCCACGGGCGTTATGACACTAGGCGTTATGACATGTACCCATACTGCTATGGTGAGGCCCATGGTGTGCTACGGAGCAGTGGTCTGGGCTGGACGCATGGACCGGGAAGGCGCGAGGAAGCAACTGGGTAAACTCCAGAGGCTTGCCTGCTCGTGCATCTCGGGAGCAATGCGCACCTGCCCAGCCACGGCTCTTGACGTACTACTTGGGCTCCCACCGTTGCATTTATACATAAAACACAACGCAAGCAGAAGTCATATGAGATTAACGGGAGCATTAGCAACCGGATCGGCGGCAGGAGCCACGGGCTCACTTTTAGAATACCCACAGGATGCGCAGATGGCGCAATTAAGCTTCAGTAAGCTCTTTTAGATAGAGCTGTCAACTACCTATAATGTGAAAACACATGCTATGCTGGTACACAGATAGTTCACTTACAGAGGAGGGGGCTGGGATCGGAGTCTGCGGACCTCGACTCAAATACCATGAACCTCTTGGCAAGCTTACTAGTATCTTCCAAGCGGAAATACTCGCAATAGAGAGATGTGCCGCTTTCAACTTAGATAGAGGGTACGATCGCAGGGACATTGCCATTTTTTCAGACAGTCAGGCGGCAATAAAAGCACTAAGTGCATATAAAATTGTCTCAAGGCTGGTTTGGCAGTGTATAGAATCACTTAACAAGTTGGGGGCTAATAATAGAGTCACCATCTATTGGGTCCCTGGGCACGCGGGAATTCCAGGTAATGAGGTAGCAGACCAAATGGCCAGGAAGGGGGCAAGCACTCCATTCTACGGGCCAGAACCTTTCTGTGGGCTGGGCCCTGGTGTCATCGAGCAGAGCAGTCGCTATGACCTCTGGTCTGCTAGTGAAAACTTCTGGCTGTGCTCGCAGGGGGCGAGACAGAGTAAAAGGCTTATAGGTAACTACAACAAGACGAGGACTGAAGACTGTCTGAAGCTGAGCAAGGTATCTCTTCGGATTGTTACAGGCTTCTTGACGGGACACTGCAGATTGCGTAGGCATTTACAAAGGATACGCATGGGCAACGAGAGCACTTGCAGGCTCTGTCTGGAGGGGGACGAAACTCCAGAGCATCTATTAGAAGAGTGCCCGGCCATAGGTCGGCTGAGATTTTCTCAGCTAGGGCGGGTCTCACTTCATTCTGAGGAGATGAGGGCTCTTCGTCCAAGCGACATCATCGCGTTTCTGCGATCGATCGCACTGTACGACGAGCTGTAGCTCATACAATAGGAAGAGGGTACAATAGATCCAGGTGGTCGCAGTGCGCAGACCTCCACTTCATCTATATATATAAAAGAGTTTGTCCTTACTGACTGACTGACTAACTGACTGACTGACTGACTGATTGTTGAGAGGCCCCCAGCCTAAACGATAAGAGCTAGAAGGCTGAAATTTTCACAAAATATTCCATTCTCAGTGAAAGTGAGCACTAAGAAAGGATTTTTAATTTGGACCACTCCTTCGAGTACCTCCCAAACAAATCTTTTATTGCATTAATCACTTTACCTCTTAATTTACCACTCTGGCGCCTCATTGTCGCACAAGCTGTGAGTTTCAACGCCCAAAACACATGACCCATTCCACTTCTGCCGTCTGTACATGTGTCTCCGTTATTCTCTTTTCTTCTTTGTGCCTTTGACAATTGTTTTTCGAATAAAGTAGCATTTGTTGTTGTTGTTGTTAGTAAGTGTTGTTGTTGGGCTCGCAATGCTTCTTTTTGTTGGTATCATTGATTTAAAACAAATCAATTAAAACATAACTTGGTTTTGTACACCAGAATATGTTACGCGAGTGGTTTTACCTACATATTTGCTAATTATCAAACAAAACTTAACACACAAATACCTATTGCCATTGTTGTTTTGATATAATTTTCAAACTGACATTTGTAACTTTGATTGGTGTTGCAAATGCACAAATGTACATACATACATACAAACATAGACATGTGTGTACCTATATTTTACATTGTTTTGTACATACATATATTTAAAACAAGTAAAAACGTTGCAGTCGGACGCAACCGACTGCGATATACTTTGATACCAGTTCACATAGCTGTGTTAAGGATTCTGAGTGCAAATAGTAATATATGAGGGTTTTGGGTATAAAATTGGAGACTCTAGCTCAAAAACTGACAAAGATATAGAGGTGGGCGGTATAAGTGGGCGTGGCATCCAAAACATTGATGCAGATCTGTTACGGATGCCACTAACAATGTTCATACCAAATTTGAAGAGCCTAGCTCAAAAACTGAGAGAGATATAGCGGTGGGCGGTATAAGTGGGCGTGGCATCCAAAATTTTTATGCACACCCGTTACGGATGTCACTACCAATATTCATACCGAATTTGGTGAATCTAGCTTAAAAACTGGCGAAGATACATGCCTTCCGGTTTTAGGGCGGTGGGGCATGTCCCGTTGTTTGGGGGCGTGGCATCCAATGTTTTGATGCATAACTTTGTCAGATGTCAGTATCTACCTTCATGTCAATTTTGGTGGCTATAGCTTAAAAACTGTAGAAGATACAGGCATTTTTGTTTATAATTGGAGGGGGGCTGGGGGCGGAACAGGTGGGCGTGGCATCCAAACTTTTGAAGCAGTTTTTTGGGGAATGTTACCAGCTATCTTGCCATCAAATTTGGTGACTCTAGCTACTAAAATGTGGGATATATATGTGTTTTATCGATTTGCACATCGAGGTGTATCGATTTTTATCGATTTCCCAGGCCCCTGAGGTCGTAGAGTCAAATTTCACACTTTGGCTGACGAAGGTATGTACCAAGATATTTGCAAAGTTGCAAAGCTCTAGCTTTAAGGGTGTTGAAAAAAGTTGCGTTCAAACGGACAGGCGGACGGACGGACGGACAGACACCTTGACGGACATTGCATAAGCCCAATATAATATGATACCTTTGGCATCAAAGTAAAATGACGCGTCTGATTCTCAACCTCAATGGTGGCGTGAAAAAGAGAATATTAAATATTTTGCTAATATGTTGTTAAACATTAACTAATTTATTTTATATATATTGCTAAAATTCTGTAAAAACTATTGGCGCAGCGAAGCAAGCGAGTGCCTTACTAGTAATAAAAATAATATAATAATTATCTGTAAATGAAAGCAAAAAAAATGTTCACCAAATATATACAGTGCAAAAACAAACACACTAACAAATAGGATCTTAAGAAATGTAATCTACATGTACATAAATACATATGCTGGGAGTTTGGCCGCGAGCGAGTTTATAAAAACAAAACACATGAGTTTCTTTCTTGTATTCTTTGTGCATTCGACAATTGATTTTCGAATCAAGTAGCGTTTGTTGTTGTTGTAAGTAAGTGTTGTTGTTGGGATCGCAATGCTTCTTTTTCTTTGTGTCATTGATTTATATAAAACAAAACCATTAAAACATAACTTGGTTT
Organism: Scaptomyza pallida; assembly: GCA_018152965.1. Classification (NCBI taxonomy): domain Eukaryota; kingdom Metazoa; phylum Arthropoda; class Insecta; order Diptera; family Drosophilidae; genus Scaptomyza; species Scaptomyza pallida. The sequence goes on from JAECXP010000219.1 coordinate 49,718, forward strand.
TGTACACCAGAATATGTTACGGGAGTGGTTTTACCTACATACTTGCTAATTTTCAAACAAAACTTTACACACAAATACAAATACCTATTGCAATTGTTGTTTTGATATAATTTTCGATCTGACATTTGTTACTTTGGTTGGTGTTGCAAATGCACGTAGATACATATGTACATAGATACACATGTATGTACGTACATTTAACATTCTTTTGTACATACATATATACGCGTTTACAAAAACAAAACACATGATTTTTATACTTTGATACCAAAGGTATCATAGTATATTGGGTTTGTGCAATGTCCGTCATGGTGTCCGTCCGTCTGTCCGTCCGTCCGTCCGTCCGTATGAACGCAACTTTTTTCGACACCCTTCAAGCTAGAGCCTTGCAACTTTGCAAATATCTTGGTACATGTCTTCGTCAGACAAAGTGTTAAATGTAGGGCTCTACGACCTCAGGGGGCCCGAGAAATCGATAACAAGTCGATACACCTCGATGTGCAAATCGATAAAACACATATATATCCCACATTTTAGTAGCTAGAGTCACCAAATTTGATGGCAAGATAGCTGGTAACATTCCCCAAAAAACTGCTTCAAAAGTTTGGATGCCACGCCCACCTGTTCCGCCCCCAGCCCCCCTCCAATTATAAACAAAAATGCCTGTATCTTCTACAGTTTTTAAGCTATAGCCACCAAAATTGACATGAAGGTAGATACTGACATCTGACAAAGTTATGCATCAAAACATTGGATGCCACGCCCCCAAACAACGGGACATGCCCCACCGCCCTAAAAAAAACCGGAAGGCATGTATCTTCGCCAGTTTTTAAGCTAGAGTCACCAAATTTGGTATGAACATTGGTAGTGACATCCGTAGCAGGTGTACATCAATGTTTGGATGCCACGCCCACTTATTCCGCCCACCGCTATATCTCTCTCAGTTTTTAAGCTAGGCTCTTCAAACTTGGTATGAACATTGTTAGTGGCATCCGTAACAGATCTGCATCAATGTTTTGGATGCCACGCCCACTTATACCGCCCACCTCTATGTCTTTGTCAGTTTTTTAGCTAGAGTCTCCAATTTTATACCCAAAACCCTCATATATTACTATTTGCACTCAGAATCCTTAACACAGCTATGTGAACTGGTATCAAAGTATATCGCAGTCGGTTGCGTCCGACTGCAACGTTTTTACTTGTTTTTCTTTTCTTCTTTGCGCTTTTGACAATTGATTTTCGAATCAAGTTGCGTTTGTTGTTGTTGGGATCGCAATGCTTCTTTTTGTTTGTGTCATTGATTTAAAATAAATCAATTAAAATATAACTTGGTACGTCTAGAAAAGTCTTGCACACCAGAATATGTTAGGGCGGTGGTTTTATCTACATACTTGCTAATTATCAAACAAAACTTAACACACAAACACAAATACCTATTGCCATTGTTGTTTTGATATAATTTTCGAGCTGACATTTGTAACTTTGGTTGGTGTTGCAAATGCACATATGTACAAGTTATCTCGTAACAATATGCTTCCGCGTCGCGCAATAGGTCGCTAGCGTGAGAACGCCGACCTAAGCAGTTTTGGCCAGCGGTCCAAGTCCATTGCACTTTGGCAAGTGTCGCAACGTGTTGCAATGATGAACTGCACACGAGGCGCATGGTCAGCGTTTTGTGGTAACAGTGGCAGCGTCGCCGGCAGAGCAGTCGGCAAGCGGAGTCTTCATTAATATCTTCAATAATTTGTATTGTTAGTCTAAAATTACTTATCAATAAAGCGAGGCGTTCGCCCGCACCACATTGAATATAAAAGGATTATTTTAGTTAACTCAATAAAGAAAGGCATTTATCAATGCCGTCTAATTACAATTCAAAAATCGAATAAAGAACTAATTGACGCCCAACGAAAAAACTCACAAGAGTTTCGTGTGTGAAAAATCAAATAGTTAAAATACAGAAAAATTAAACTGTTCAAAAATTAAAAGCAAAAAGTGTCGTGTGTGAAAAATCGAACAAACAGTTTAGCTATGTAAGGACGTTTTTCTTGGCCGAGGTCGGCGTCTCAGTCGCGTCCGGGGTTTCACAGATTATTTATAATTTGTGCCGGAACACCGGAGTGAGCCGCACCGGGGTCGAGCAACAAACCGTAGACAATTAGGGGTCGGGGCAGATACCACCGTTCGATCGACAACTTCGGATATGCCCGAAGGGGAAGGTTGAGGCCCTAGGGTAAAAACCCGGAAGGTACCTTTTCCCTCTCCCTTCGTACGACTCTTCGTTGTCGACCAAACAGGCACTTCAGACTTCGGGCCACGAAGGGATAGGATTCTTAAGGTTCGTCTAGAAAGGCAAGGGTAAGACCCGGAAGCCTGGCCAGACGACCTCAAGATCCCGTCCACATCGCTCGGCTCATCAGTTGCGTTCGCAAACGCGGGTAGCTGACCCAGGCAGAGATTTAGGGAAGGACGCATAGAGTAAGACTCGGATTGCGTTATCCCTAAACTACTCTACCTAGGTCCGCCACCATTACGACACCACGCGGACCTGACCAAGATATAGGCGTCACAGAACCTAGGGTAAAACCCGGAAGGTTCGTTAGCCCGTCCCTCAGCCTGGCCCAGGTGGGTCGCAAGATGAGCTACCCGAAGGCTAAGGCGAGATTTGGTTTTGCTGAAAAGGAAAGTAAGAAGGGGGAGAAGGGAGACATGTAATAAAAACACACATTTACTTTAAGTCTATATATATTTTCATTTCTTTATTCTTTAATATTTTTTCGATCAGGGTTTGTGTGGGGATATGCGAGAGGGATACATTGGTGGTGTGTTTGGCCATGAGCAGACTTACCCCGCACCGTTTATGTGTGTGTGTGTGGGTGTGTGTGTGTGGGTGTATGCGTGCGTGTGCTTATGCGTGCGTGTGCTTATCGTGCGTGTGCTTATGCGTGCGTGTGTGTATGCGTGCGTGTACGCGTGTGTGTGAGTATGTCTTCACTTCACGATCACTTGCACTGCACTTCCACTACACTTTTCTGCCGCCTCGATCCTGGCTGTGGTTGCTTTCGTTGTTGTTGCTGCTGTTGTTACGGTTGTACCTGCTTTGCTGTTGCTGCTGTGTTGCTCTGGTGGTTGTTGTTGTCGCAACGTTGTAAAGCCTTACAGCTGTTGTTGTTGCAGCGATTGCGGTGGTAGCTGTTTTTCTGTTGCTGCGGTGCTGCTCTGGTGGTTGTTGTTGTTGTCGTAGCAACGGCTGCAGCAAAAACGACAGTTGCCGTTGTTGCTGCTGTTGCGAAGAGTAGCTGTCGTGGTGGCTGTTGTTGCGCTGCACACGGTAGCTACAGTTGTTGTTGTCGTTGCTGCTGCTCACGGTAGCTGTCGATATCGCTATTGTTGCTGCTGCGGCTGCACTAGTAGCTTTCGTTGTTGTTGTTGCGGCGGCTGAGGCAGTAACTGTTGTTTTTGTTGTTGTTGCGACTGGCAGCTATCGTTGCTGTTGTTGTGGCGACGGTTGTGGCAGTAACTGTTGTTGTTGTTGCTGCGACTGGCAGCTATCGTTGCTGTTGTTATGGCGGCGGCTGTGGCAGTAACTATTAATGCTGCTACGGCTGCGTTAAGCGTGGTCGTTGCTGCTGTGGTGGCGGCGATGGTAACTGCTGTTGTTGTTGCTGTTGCGGCTGCGCGGATAGCTATCGTTGTTGTTGTTGGCAATAGAATGAAGGCTCAAGTGCTCCTGATGCTGTTGTTGCAGCGGCTGCGGCGGTAACTGCTCTGTTGTTGTTGTTGCTGCTACTGCGCACGGTAGCTGGCGTTGTTGTTGCTGTTGCGGCCGCGTTTGTAGTTGTCGTTGTTGTTGTTGTGGTGACTGCGAGCGGTAGCTATCGCTGATTGTTGCTACTGCGGCTGCGCTGCTAGCTGTTGTCGCTTCCGAAAACTTCTGAGTCCTCAGAAAACACCGACTGTGTCCAAACGTAAAACTGCTGCGTTCAACCAACTTTCGCGAATTAATTGCTAGTCATCCTTCTTCCTCTTCCAAAAGCTCGCTCGCCGGCGCAGTGTTTAACAACGCCGTGTTGCGCCAAGTGCGTCGCGCACGTCACTTTGCGTCGTTTGCGTCGTTTGCGCTACCATCGAGCTTTTTGTCGCGTAGCTCTCGCTACTGCGCAGCGCAAACGTTTTTGTGACGTCTTTGTTGCCTGAAGACGTCAGGTGTTATTTGTGAGGTAGCATTTTGCTACGGACGGTGACCTTGCCGATTGGTGAGACTTTGACCTGGAAGCCGTGGTCATTCACTTCCATTACATACTTGTACCCCCGATGAGTAACCTTTTGTATTGCTGCCTCAACGCTCTCGATTACCTCATACGGGAGCATGCCACCGGTCCCGATGATCCTCCAGGCTTCAGGAGCCATCTCCCAATCAATAGCGTAGAGGGGGAGGTCATCGAAGCTGATATCTTGTACTCCTGTAAGGGCCTCGTCCATGGCACCATCTGGCCAGTCGAAGACCAGGCCGACGTCCGACCTCACAGTTTCCGGTGGCAGCTCCACTCCGACGGCGGAGTCTGGCAACTCATCCGGGGGATAAAATATGTCCGTGAGCTGGCTGTCGTCGGTATGATACCCCTCCGGATCCACATAGCGCCGTGAGTGACCCTCAATATCGGATGTTTCCGTCTGCCTCTGACATCTGTAATTTTTGTACGTTGAGTATTTGTTGTAAGTACGAGGTGGTTCTAGGAGGGAGTGGGGAGGAAAAGAGAGGATTATTCTGCCGTGTCATCGAGGGCTCCCTCATCCCGATTGAATGGTTTTAGGTCGGCGATGTTCGCGACGCGTCGTCGGTTCGTCTCCTCGTGTTGAACTCGCACGACGTTTGGGGAGACGAACTTAACGACTCGATATGGCCCATCGAACTTCGGCGCCAGCTTTGCTGCAAATCCCTCCGCGGCGTTGGACAGCACGTGGTGTTTGGCGAGAACTTTGCTACCTAGAGTGGGCCGCCATTCCCTTCGTCGGAGGTTGTACTTCTTGGCCTGTTCCTGCGATGCCCTCTGTACGTTCCCTTTGACGACATCAAATATCGCCTGTAGCTAGGTGGCTCGAGTCTCGGGGCTCGTTTCCGGTCGTCCGTGACTTGGTCTTATAATGCATTCGGTAGTCGTGGCTCGCGTCCTTGCACCAAGTAGGCTGGACTGAACTTTGTGGTATCTGAGATACTGGTGTTGATCGCGAGCATGATTTCGGGCAGTAACTCATCCCACGAGTTTTGGTGTCCTTCCACGTATTGTGCCAGCATCGTCTTAATCGTCCGGTTTGCTCTCTCCGTGGGGTTCTGTTGTGGGCTGTAGGGAGCGGTATGCTGGAGCTCCATTCCTAGCTGTTAACAGAATCGGGTGAACGACCGGCTCGTGAACTGTGTCCCATTGTCGCACACGAAGCAGCGTGGGGTTCCAAATCGACAAAGGATCCTCTCCCGGAATGCCTTTTCCAAGTGTGTCGTGGTGGCCTTCCGTAGTGGAACCAATTCTACCCACTTGGAAAAGTGGTCAAAGAATACCAACAACATGGTGTTCCCATGCTTTGAGCGAGGTAGAGGACCCACGAAGTCTGCGCAGACTGTGGCAAATGGTTCGGCCACTTGTCGGGTCAACATCCTTCCGGCCGGTTTAAGTTGGCTTACTTTGAAGACTTGACACTTTGTACACCGCCGGACGTACTTCGTTACATCACGAAATAGGCCGGGCCAGTAGTAACGTTGCATTACTCGTCCGATGGTCTTCCGAATCCCCAGGTGACCGGCAGTGGGGTTATCGTGGCATTCCTTTAGTACGCGGGAACGTTGACCTGCCGGCACGCAGAGCTTCCATGGCACATAGTCCTCCTCCCAAGGCCGGTGACCAAGGTGCCGATAGACTTGGCCGTTTTCCAGCATGTAGTCCGGGAATTGGTCAGGTCGATCCTGGATCTGTTTAAGGAGTTTTCCGATCCACGGGCATTGGTCAGTTTCGGTCTGAGCTGATTTATCGGTCTGAGCCGACTGTAGGGCTTCTTCTAGTGGCTGTCGGGATAACGCGTCTGCTACCACGTTAAGCTTCCCGCGGCGATAATGCACGTCAAACTGGTATTGTTGCAGCTCCAACGCCCATCTCGCGATTCGGCCGGTCGGGTTGTCGATGCTGTTCAGCCATTTCAGCGCTAAGTGGTCAGTTATGACGTCGAACCGGTAACCCTCTAGAAAGCATCTCAACTTCCGGATCGCCCAGACAATGGCGAGACACTCCTTTTCCGTCGCCGAGTAGTTTTCCTCTGGTTTGGATAGTCTCCGACTGACGTAGGCGATCACGCGTTCCGCTCCGTCCAGTTCCTGAGTGAGAACTGCCCGATGCCGAAATCACTAGCGTCCGTTTGAAGGGCAAATTTGACGCTGAAATCGGGACATGCTAACACTGGAGCTTCTGTTAGTCGTAGCTTTAGCTCGTCGAAGGCCTTTTGTTGTGCTTCGCCCCACTCCCAATGCTTAGCCTTTCTCAGCAGTACCGACATGGGCTATACTATCTCCGCGAAGTTCGGCACGAACCTCCGGTACCACGAGGCAATACCCAGACATCGTCGAAGCTCGCGCACAGTTGTCGGTGGGGTTAGCTTTCGGACGGCTGCGATTTTGTCCGGATCGGTATGTATGCCCTGCTCGCTGACGACGTGGCCCAGGTAGGAAATACTTCGCCTGAAGAACTTACATTTTGCCTTGTTCAGCCTGAGGTTTGCCTTCCGTAAACGTCGCAGTACCTCCTGAAGCTTCTGTAAGTGATCCTCTAGGTCTGATCCTGTGATGATGATGTCGTCCAGGTAGGCGAAGGCGTGAGGCTCCATATCCGGACCGATGACTCCATCGAGAGCTCGCTGAAAGGTAGCGGGAGCGGAGTGAAGGCCGAAAGGCATGACTTTCCAGTGGAAAAGTCCCCGTCCTGGTACCGTAAAGGCGGTATATTCCCGGCTTTTCCGGGCCATCGGAATCTGCCAGTATCCAATTTTGAGGTCCAGGGTGCTGATAAACTTTGCGTTGCGGAGTCGTTCCAAGAAGTGCTGTATTCGGGGCAGAGGGTAGGCGTCGGGAATGGATCTCGCGTTCAACTGTCGGTAGTCGATGCACATTCGGACGTCACCCGTCTTTTTCCCTACTAGGACGATCGGTGACTGGGGGGATCTCGAGGGTTCGATACTATCGTTCTTGAGCAGCTCGTCCACCTGGTCGTAGATGATCTTCTGCATAGCGGGGTTCTTCGGATAGTACCGCTGTTTGATGGGTCTCTCGTCGCGCATGGTGATCACATGTTCCCTTTAATCCATCAAACAGCGCCAGTTCTCTCTCCAGGAAAGCTCGGACTCTCGGGATGTCTTCTTCGCTGTTGTCCCTGGCTGCTTCGTGAGGTTCGTGATTGGTCTCCCATCCCTGTACTTGTGTGGTTGCGACCGCTTGGGAATCCTCGGTCACCTCACGACTGCAGACCGTGGTCGTCTGACTGGTGCTCGGGTCTTCCTCGGGTAGTTCCTGGTTCACCTTGGAGGTCACTTCGCGACTGCAGACCGTGGGCGTCTGGCTGGTGCTCGGATCTTCCTCCTGAATGGTGGTCGTTGGAGACAATGCGGCGTTGGGTGCGGCGGTGTTGGTTTCTGGCGATGTTTCGTTTTGGGTTGTCGCCCTTCGGCGACCGGCTGGGCTCTGGAACATTTCTGGGGTGAGTTTTAAGGCCGTACCTCCGAACGATATGGTGGACCTAGTTGCACACAGGAAATCCACTCCCAGTATGAGGTCGTCTAGCACGGTGCGCATCACTAATAACATAAGGCGAATCTTCTCCTCTCCCAGTTGGATGGTGGTGATGCAGGCCTTGTTGATGGTCGTCCGCGATCCGTCTGCCAGTCTTACCCCCACCTGGAGTCTTCGGTGTCCTTTCGTTGCTAGTTGTTGTGCCACCCGCTCACTGATGAAGCTTCGTGTGGCTCCTGTGTCGATAGTAGCCAGGAAGGGCTTACCATCCAAGCTGACCTTGGCTACTATCCTCGCGTTCTCGAGCTTGATAGCCCCCTTCACCTCCGTTGGTTGCTGGCATTGGCTCCCTCCTGCGTCGGAGTCGAAGAGGGAGGCACTCCGTTTCCCGAAGGTTGGGAGCAGCACTCGTTCGTCCGAACGCCTCTTCGTCCACATCGCCAGCAGAATAAGACCTGCGGGTTCCGACACGATTGACGTGTATGTCCGGACTGTGCGCAATGTCGGCATGCGCTTCGCACGTCCACTAGGGTATCATCCGTTGGAGTGGTACGCGTTTCCTGGAACCGAGGTGGATCGCGGAACGGATTGCGGTGTCGTGTGGTGTGGGGGTTGCTATCCGTGTCTCGGGCTGGTGTTCGGTTGCTGGCAGCATGTTTGAGTGTGTTCTGGCGTTGACTCTCCCTCTCCTGTGCCATCTCGAAATGTGTTGCCATCAATGTTAACTGGGTCATGCTGGTGACTTCGTGCCTTCGGATGTAAACCTGATAGCTCGGCAAGAGGTTCTCGTACAGCCTGTCCAGTTCTCGATCCGGGGTATAGCCCGCCCGCTGCATTAATAGCCGGAGCTGCACTGAGAACCGCTTGAACGGCTCTCCGTCGCGCTGCAGGTAAATCAGGATCTGTTCTTCCAACGTTTCGAAGTATCTCTGGGGGAGATAGAAGTCTAGGAATTCCCGTCGGAACTGTACCCAATTTACCTCGTGCATCTTGTTCACCCGATACCAGTTTTCGGCATCACCTGTTAAAATCTCGGATATGACTAGGGGTAGCCGGTATGAGTCGATCTGTTGCACGACTTCTCGCTCCTCGATCCTCTCGATAAAGGTCAACGGGTCGGTTGATCCGTCGAACGTCAGTCCCCACCTCTGTATCTTCTCGGCTAACGTTCCGTAAGACATATCGGTTCTCGGTGCGTGTGGGGAGCTGTGTCGTAGTCGGGGTGGTGATCGGCCTCCAAGTCGGGTTGGGTCGGGGCCCGGTACAGCTCCGTCGGTATTCGTCACTGTTATGACCGGTTTGGAGACGGGGGTGCAAGGATCTGATGGTGACTGGCTTCGTGACCGGGATTTACTTCCGGCTGGCGAGCTGTACTGGTATTTTGCCGCTAGTTCCTCGAATCGAGTCACAAGCGTATCGGGATGCTCACTTCGGCTGATGTAGTTGGCGAGACGGCTCCGTAACTCGGTGACCGTTCCTTCAGCATCGAGCCCGAATTCGCTGGCCATGGACACTAACTCGTCCCTCTTTCGGTAGTATACCCAACTTACAGTTACCATCTTCGTATGTATTGAGAGGCTGCTGCTATTTATTGTTCAGGGAAGGATCGTTTGTTGTTATTCGGGTTATAATCCTTTAAGGATTGTAGGTTTGAGTTATTATCCTTCAAGGATCGTAGATTTTAGTTTTATTATCCTTTAAGGACCGTAGGTTTTAAGTTATTATCCTTAAGAAGGATCGTAGTCTTGGTTTTATCTTAGCACTGCTGCTGCTGCTGTTGTGATCGCTTTGATCGCTGGAGCTTGACTGACTTCCTTAGGCTAGCAGCCGGCCTTATATACAGAAAAGCCGCGCTGCTAGCACTATCCGCCGCTGCTCTGTCGACGTAGGCAGCGCAGGTCCCGCTGGCAGCGCGACGGCGCAGCCTCTGCCGTCAGCTACCGTGGCGTCGCTCTCACGTTGAGGGTTTTGGACATGAGGGGGACGGCGAATGTTCGGGTGAAGGTTTTAAGGGTTTTAGGGGTGTATGTTTGTATGTATGTATATATATATAAAAATAAAACGATGTGAAAACAATTATACTACAACATACAGGACAATAACACTTTTGGACGTGAACAGGACATTTACTGACGAACGTTACGGAATGGTGTCGATCCCGGACCACCCCCTTCTGTACGAACTGTACCAGTGGTTCTTTAGGCCACAAAAGGGGAGGGGCTCCTAGTCTCGACAGTTTTCTCCGATGTCCCTGCTCGGGCGTTATCTGTAAGGACGTTTTCTTGGCCGAGGTCGGCGTCTCAGTCGCGTCCGGGGTTTCACAGATTATTTATAATTTGTGCCGGAACACCGGAGTGAGCCGCACCGGGGTCGAGCAACAAACCGTAGACAATTAGGGGTCGGGGCAGATACCACCATTCGATCGACAACTTCGGATATGCCCGAAGGGGAAGGTTGAGGCCCTAGGGTAAAACCCGGAAGGTACCTTTTCCCTCTCCCTTCGTACGACTCTTCGTTGTCGACCAAACAGGCTCATCAGTCGCGTTCGCAAACGCGGGTAGCTGAGCCGAGCGATATGGACGGGATCTTGAGGTCGTCTGGCCAGGCTTCCGGGTCTTACCCTTGCCTTTCTAGACGAACCTTAAGAATCCTATCCCTTCGTGGCCCGAAGTCTGAAGTGCCTGTTTGGTCGACAACGAAGAGTCGTACGAAGGGAGAGGGAAAAGGTACCTTCCGGTTTTACCCTAGGGCCTCAACCCCTTCGGGCATATCCGAAGTTGTCGATCGAACGGTGGTATCTGCCCCGACGCCTAATTGTCTACGGTTTGTTGCTCGACCCCGGTGCGGCTCACCTGGTGTTCCGGCACAAATTATAAATAATCTGTGAAACCCCGGACGCGACTGAGACGCCGACCTCGGCCAAGAAAACGTCCTTACAGCTACAAAAAAATTAAACTGTTCGAAAATTAAAAACACTAACAATTAAATGAAAAATAAATCAAACAAACAGTGACGTTACAAAAAAATAATAAAGCTGTTCGCAAGTTAACAACACAATTAATTAAATAAAAACTAAAAGCAACGAATGAGCAAGGTGTTGTGACAGCTAGTTATTGAAAAGATAAATCGAAAGCAACTACTCAAAATAAATTAAAACCGCAAGACAGCTGCGCGGGACAATCATTGACAGCGGCGTGGGACCACTTACATCGCTAGGATCAACAACAAATAACAAAACACATTATAATAGAATCATGTAAGTGCTTTGATTAGTGAGAATATTTTAAACGTAAATAAACATAAAACTATAGTATTCGAGACGCGCGTCTTTTTAATTGTTTTCCAAAGTGAGCGTAGGAAAAATACAGTGTATCATCCCATTTATTAGGTTCTGTGTGTCACGTCATGTTCTCATACGGTGTCGCATAGAGTTTTGTTTTCAATAAATGAGCGATAAAGACGAAGACATTGACGACAGCGTGTATTTGGGTTTAGTAGGAAATTTTGGTGCGCTCCAAGTTACGGAGTGTGATAGTACGCTTGCGCATAAAAAACAGACATGGACGCAGCACAGATTCGCGCGTTGATCGAGACCGCAGTGCATAGTGCACTTGCGGCACAGGCACAGGAAAGTGCGAACAGGGAAGCTATCCTGAAGCAGGACTTTGAAAGACAGGTGCAACAGTTGACAGATAGCTTAAAAGATTCCCACCTGTCGGTGCCACAGATAAAAGTTTACAAAGACGCTGAAATAACAGACGGAGTCAGGTGTGACGAACCGCTGGACGCGGTTAAATGCCTCGCGGAGTTCAATGGGACTCAAGAAGCCTACGTTTCTTGGAGACAGGCCGCTCATGCAGCTTATAAGATCTTCGAGAGATACGATGGTAGCTCGCGCCATTATCAGGCGATTATTATTATTAGAAGTAAGATATGGGGCCCAGCGGACGCAGTACTCGCGTCGTTTAACACTCCTTTAAACTTCGAGGCCTTCATAGCAAGGCTCGACTTCACCTACAGCGACAAGCGACCCATCCATGTTATTGAACAGGAGATGGGCACGCTAAGGCAAGGTGGCATGACAGTACTACGATGAGTTAGAGAAAAAGCTCACAAACAAAGCTCATATGGCTTACGAAAAGACACTGGCCTTGGGAATGTGCGAAAAGTTCAGGGGTGATGCGCTTCGCGTATTCATTTCTGGGCTGAAACGCAACTTGACCGACGTGCTGTTTGCAGCACATCCCCCCGATCTTTCGTCAGCGCTGGCCCTAGCCCAAGAGGTCGAAGCAAATCACGAAAAATACGCCTTTGCGGCAAGCTTTGCCAGGGGTCAAGAAGAAAGAGGTCGGGCAGAGTCGCGCCCACAAGGGCGGCAACATCAGCCATCAGCCCAGGGTAGTCAGGGCTATCAGGGTAAAAACCCTCATTTTAAAAAACAGTTCGCCCCACAGGCTGCAAAAGCTCAACCGAAAGAGGGTACAGATGGTGCCCCAGTCCCCATATAAGTAGACCCCTCATCGTCCAAGTATAGGCAGACCACGAATTATCAACGTGGTTCAGGCAGGTTTAACGGCAACAACAAACGGGCCGCAGGCTCAGATCGAGCTACGGGCCAAAGGCGGCAAAGAGTAGACCATATTCAGGCAAGCGCAGAGGACGCAACTAGGTACGCTGATGCAGCGCAGGAAGCTACAGCAGAGATCGAAGAAGACGCTGGACTCGACTATGAAAGCGATAGCGCTAATTTTTTAGGGGAAGGTCCCTGCTGCCGTTCATCCGGCGGAGAATGGCGGGGGTAGACATGACATTTTTAGTTGATACGGGCGCTTCTAAAAATTACATCAGACCGCAAGACCTTTCGTTGTTAACTCTATCCATGGGTCGAACAACATCGCTAATAAAATCAAATTGCCCATCCTTGGGAGCGACGCGTTCTTTTTCTTGCTCGATTCTTTATCAACGTTTGATGGAATCATTGGGCTGGACCTGCTTAAGCAGGTGGGTGCAGTCCTATGCCTTAAAGAAGGCATGTTAAGAATCGGTGCGACTTCGGAGGCGTTACAGTACCATGAGTGTACGAACGTCAACCACACAAGCAATAAAGAGGTCAACGCACCACTTGCAGTGAAGGCAGATTTTCTGCAGGTACTTCATCGAAACAAAAGGGCCTTTGCGGACTCTAACGAGGCGCTGCCTTATAACACGGCCATAGTAGCCACAATTCGCACGATCGATGAGAATGCGATCTATCCCCTACCCGAGGGGAGTTGAGGATTTTGTCGCTTCGGAGGTCAACGACCTTCTCAAAAACGGCATAATCAGAAAGTCGAGGTCGCCTTACAACAGCCCGGTTTGGGTTGTTGACAAGAAAGGTAATGACAGTTTGGGCAATAGAAATAAACGTCTAGTGGTAGACTTTAGGAAGCTCAATTCAAAAACGATAGCTGACAAGTATCCGATGCCAAGCATCCCGATGATATTGGCCAATCTTGGTAAGGCCAAATTTTTCACGACGCTCGACCTTAAATCAGGTTATCACCAGATCACTCTGGCAGAGCGGGACCGTGAGAAAACTGCTTTTTCGGTAAATGGGGGAAAGTACGAATTCTGTCGACTTCCCTTCGGTTTGAAAAATGCAGCGAGCATTTTTCAAAGGACCATAGACGACGTTTTGCGAGAACAGATAGGGAAATCTTGCTACGTCTACGTTGACGATGTCATTATCTTCTCCGAAAACGAGAAAGAGCATGTCAGGCACGTTGACTGGGTTTTGAAAAGCCTTTTAAGCGCAAACATGCGCGTTGCACACGTGAAGTCGCAATTTTAAAAGATAGTGTTGAATACCTTGCTTTCATAGTAACCAAAGATGGAGCAAAATCGGATCCGGAAAAAGTAAAAGCTATCCGGGAGTATCCTGAGCCCACCAGGGCATTCGGTGTTAGGTCATTTATGGGCCTAGCAAGCTATTACCGCTGCTTTATTAAGGATTTTGCAGCCATAGCCAAACCTATGTCCGACATCCTCAAAGGGGAAAACGGGTCGTTTAGCAAGTATAGGTCGAAAAAGGTTGCGGTGGAGTTCAATGAGGCCAAGCGCAACGCTTTTCAGAAGCTTAGGAACGTATTGGCGTCCGAAGACGTCATACTTATGTACCCTGACTACAAGAAACCATTTGACTTGACCACTGACGCTTCAGCCTATGGAATAGGCGCCGTTTTGTCACAGAACAATGATATCTAGGGCACTTAGGGACTGTGAAGCCAACTACGCTTCTAACGAGCGGGAGTTGCTTGGCATTGTCTGGGCCCTGGGGAAGCTACGGCATTTCCTATACGGGGTCAGAGACATTAACATATTCACCGACCACCAGCCTTTGACATTTTCCGTTTCGGAAAGCAACCCAAATGCAAAGATCAAGAGGTGGAAGGCACGCATTGACGAGACAGGGGCCAAGCTTTTTTATAAGCCAGGCAAAGAGAATCATGTAGCTGATGCGCTCTCGCGTCAGAACGTGAATGCCCTAGAGGGAAATCATGAGGAACCACAGTCCGATGCTGCCACTGTCCATAGTGAAGCATCCCTTTCCTACACAATTGGTTCTACGGAAAAGCCTGTAAATTGCTTTCTCAACCAGATTGTGCTAGAAGAAGCGCGTTTTCCGCTTAAAAGAAATTTCATAATTTTCGGCGAAAAAACTCGCCATATAATAAATTTTACTGACAAAGACACCCTTGTGGAGATAGTAAAATCAGTTGTTAACCAGAATGTGGTGAATGCTATTTACTGTGACCTCCCGACCTTGGTTAGCTTCCAGCACGAACTGGTAGTGGCCTTCCCTGCCACAAAATTCTGGCACTGTAAAAAATTCGTGGCGGACGTGTTTGACGTGAGTGATCGAAGAGAAATCATCACCACAGAACACAAAAGGGCGCAAAGAGCAGCCCAAGAAAACGTCAAGCAAGTCATGATGGAGTACTATTTTCCAAAGATGACTAAGTTGGCTAATGAAGTGGTCCTGAACTGCAAGATTTGCACAAAGGCAAAATACGACAGGCATCCAAAAAAACAGGAGCTCGGCCAGACACCGGTGCCCACTCAAACTGGTGAAATGTTACACATAGACATATTCTCCACAGACAAAAAATACTTCCTTACTTGCATTGACAAATTCTCTAAATTCGCGGTGGTCCAGCCTATTGCGTCTAGAACCATAGAAGACACGAGACCGCCCCTCTTGGTGCTAATGAACATGTTCCCAAGGGCAAAGCAAATATATTGCGACAACGAACTAGCGTTCAAGTCAGAAACTATAAGGTCCTTATTGTTGAACAATTACGGCGTGAGCGTGATTAACGCGCCACCTCTACATAGCACCTCCAACGGGCAAGTGGAACGCTTCCATAGTACCCTTTTAGAGATCGCTAGGTGTCTGAAACTTAAGAGAGGATTGGAGACACAGTTGACATCATATAACAGGCTACGATCGAGTAAAACAGCTCGATACACTCAGTAGTGGGAAAAAGGCCAAGCGACATTTTACACTCGAAATCATTAGAATGTACCCAGGCCGTTGGTGACAAGATTAAAAAAGCCCAGATAGAGCAAAACGCCAGAGAGAACCGGAAGCGACAGAATAGGGTCTTCGAGGTAGGCGAAAAAGTACTTGTGAAAACAAACCGCAGGTTAGGGAACAAGCTCTCGCCCCTCTGCGTTGAAGAAAAGGTTGAAGCGGACTTGGGGACAACGGTCCTCGTTAAGGGGAGGGTGGTCTACAAGGACAATCTCCGTTGACACGCGATTAACCACAACATTTTTCCATTTTTTATTAGGATTACCATTACGATACTTTCAATTATAACGTTGACGACAGCACAGGTGACGGACTATACGCACGCGGACTATATACCAATTGTGGACGGAGACATTTTACTATGGGACGATTACGGGTACTTGCGACACACGACCAACCTCACGGACTATAGGACCATGACGGAAAAGACCATGAAACTGACTGAAATGTTTCCACACTCCCATATGCGGAAGTTGTTGGAAATAGACACCGGACATATACTGGACATGTTATCCGCACTCGATGTGCATCATCGCATGGCAAGGAGCCTTGACTTCTTAGGAACGGCCCTTAAGGTAGTAGCGGGTACCCCGGACGCAGACGACCTAAAGAAGTTAGAGACGACACAGACGCAGTTGGTCACTGCAAGCAATAGACAAATAAGCATCAATTCCAAGATGCAAGAAAAAATTAATCAGCTCACAGATACTGTAAACAAAATTCTTAGACTATCTTAAGATAAACAGATTGACACTGGCCACCTTTTAGAGGCCCTTAGTAAGAGGCCCACGTAACAGAATGATGATAACAGAAGTAGGCAACCTTTGACCCTTGTAAAAGTTAACGTAATTAATCCGGCCATTATTGATCACTCAGATCTTTCAAGTATTCTCACCGATCAAATCACAGGGACCCCTATTACAGACATATTGAAAGTATGTAGAATTATTGTAGAACGTAAGAATAACGTAATCATTTTTGTAATTGAATTTCCTATCATAAGTAAGCAATGCAGGAAGATAACGATCTTTCCAGTCGCCCACAACGGCTCCGTACTCCAGTTATACGAAAATTTGGTGGCTAATTGCGACGGTCGGATGCTAGCTGTATCTAACTGCCCGCAAACAACGACTGCTAAATTCTGCAGGCAGGCGCAAGGTAGCACTTGCGCGCAGAGTCTCCATGCTGGAGGCATAGCCCATTGTCAGACGCAGCCGAGCCATCTCGAACCTGTCACCATTGTGGAAGACGGCATAATTATTATAAACGACCGCAGCGCAAACCTCTCATATGATGACTCCGCCGCAACAAGAGTAGATGGAACAAATCTCGTCTCCTTCAAGATGCACGCCACCATCAACGGCACGCGGTACATCAACCGCCGTGGCATACAGAGCCGATTCCCGGCAGTGGCGGCATCTCCATTGCTTAACCTCAGCGGACACGACATGATCCTCAGTCTACCATACATCTATCGACTGAGTGAGGACAACCTTAACTACATCAAAGAGGTCCAGGATTACATTGCGGTTGGCAGCCAATGGGCGCTTGCAATCGGCGCAATGCTGTTGGTCTGCATCGTGGGAGTCGGAACCTTCTGGTTCCACCGGCGAGCGGTTGAGCGCCGCAACTCGCGAGAGATAAGCAAGATTCTGGAGAACTTGAACGCGACCGAGGCGGTCGGTCTTCGAGAGGGGGGATAGTTATCTCGTAACAATATGCTTCCGCGTCGCGCAATAGGTCGCTAGCGTGAGAACGCCGACCTAAGCAGTTTTGGCCAGCGGTCCAAGTCCATTGCACTTTGGCAAGTGTCGCAACGTGTTGCAATGAAGAACTGCACACGAGGCGCATGGTCAGCGTTTTGTGGTAACAGTGGCAGCGTCGCCGGCAGAGCAGTCGGCAAGCGGAGTCTTCATTAATATCTTTAATAATTTGTATTGTTAGTCTAAAATTACTTATCAATAAAGCGAGGCGTTCGCCCGCACCACATTGAATATAAAAGGATTATTTTAGTTAACTCAATTAAGAAAGACATTTATCAATGCTAATTAACTAACTTATTTACATACATACACATGTATGTACGTACATTTAACAGTCTTTTGTACATACATATATATAACAAAATATGCAAGTGCAAATATATGTATATACAGTGCAAAAACAAGCGCACTAACAAATAGAAAATTAAGAAAATGTAATGTACAAACATATGTTTGTATATTTAATGCAAAAAAGTTGTATAGATATGGATCTTCATGTATGTACATTCAATTTGTTTTTTATAACGAGCCATTTGCGCGAAAATAATTAATTTTGAACATCTTTGTATAGCGGTAGATTTGCTTACTTGCTGCTTATCTAACTCAGACGTTACGTCGTACCACACAAACATTGTTGATATACAATTTCGAACAAGCAAGCAAAGCACATATGTAAGTTTGTATGTATTTATAAACTATGGGGGTTTTGGGTATAAATAGGCAGGTAGAAGGGGTAGGCGTGACATTCAAAGTGGCGGATGGCACCTTCTATCTCCCTATCAAGTTTGGAGACTCTAGCGCAAGAACTTAGAAAGATATTGAGGGGGGCGGTATAAGTGGGCGTGGCATCTAATATTGCACATATGTTACGAATGTTACCAACAATGTTTTCAAGTTTGGTGACTCTAGCGCAAATACTGGGAAAGATATAGAATAGAGGTCGTAGAGCCGAATTTCAGACTTTATCTGACGAAGGTATGTACCAAGATATTTGCAAGGTTGCAAAGCTCTAGCTTTAACGGTGTTGGAAAAAGTTGCGCTCAAACGGACAGGCGGACGGACGGACGGACAGACACCTTGACGGACATTGCATAAGCCCAATATAATATGATACCTTTGGTATCAAAGTAAAATGACGCATGTGATTCTTAACCTCAATGGTGGAGTGAAAAAGAGAATATTAAATACTTTGCTAAAATGTTGTTAAACATTAACTAATTTATTTATTTTATATACATTGCTAAAATTTTGTAAAAACAATTGGCGCAGCGAAGCAAGCGGGGCCCTTACTAGTGTAAAATAATTATATACATTTACTTTAATTATATTATTTTTTGGCGCTTTATGAAGCAAATGAATATGTAAAGATGCCAATATAGTTTTTGATGGGATTAATTGCCCTTCTCGGGTTATCCAAATTGTTCTTCAATATTTTTTTTTCTATTTTTGTATTAATAGTTGATATTGCTTTATTTTAAAAAAAATTTATCCGCACAGATGTTTTTTTTTTTTTGGGTTTTGAATCTTTTCTGCAAACATGCATATAGGCTATAAGTTTCGCGTTTATTGTTGATATATAACTATAAGTAAATAATTAAGCGTTTATAACAATTTTGAAATATGAATTTCATGATGTATTAATTTCTTTATTCTGTGGATAACACGCAACCTCCGATGGAGGTAGGATAGCTAAGGTAGGGCATCCGAAGGGATCCTGCTAATTTTTTTTGCTTGGCCCGCAGGATCATGGCAGGATGGGCGAGTGAACCAATCTAGCACCGAATGGATTGTCCCGGTTGGTCGATTTGCTTGATACCCTTTTTTGTCTGATTCCTTTCTCCTTTTACATGTCCGTGGTAGTGCGTTTTTGTATGTCATGTAAATATATTAGAACGCGAATTTTAAGAATAATGTCATAACTAAAACTAGGAAGCAATTTAAATGCGTCGGCAATAAATACTTAAATTCTTCACCCCAATTGCCGGCGAGCTTCAGCCAAAGCAAGCGCGTACGTCTCTCCCCCAAATTTGGTGACTCTAGCTGCTAAAATGTGGGATATACATATACGTGTTTTATCGATTTGCACATCGAGGTGTATCGACTTGTTATCGATTTTCCAGGCCCCTGAAGTCGTAGAGCCAAATTTTACACTTTGTCTGACGAAGGTATGTACCAAGATATTTGCAAAGTTGCAAGGCGCTAGCTTTAAGGGTGTCGAAAAAATTAAGTTCATACAGACAGACGGACGGAAGGACGGTCGGATGAACGGACGGATGGACGGACAGACACCATGACGGACAGATTGACAGACAGACACAATGACGGACATTGCACAAACCCAATATACTATGATTCCTTTGGTATCAAAGTATAAAAATTGGCCGACTTTGATGTTTTTGTTACCTCCTTATGCACCAGAAAAAAACTAACAGCACACAGTGCCCAAGAAAAAACAAAATCAAAAGCACACCCATTACCGGCCGCATATGTTTGATTTTAAGTTTCACTCAAGCGCAATGATGGTCGACCGTGCACGCAGCATACAGAAGGAAGCATCTCCGACCCTATAAAGTATATATATTCTTGATCAGCATCAACAGCCGAGTGGATCTAGCCATGTCCGTCTGTCCGTCTGTACGAACGCGCCGATCTCAGAGACTATAAAAGCTAGAGACTTCAAACTTGAATGTTAAACTCTCCTATACCATGAGAAGAACAAGTTTGTTTCAAATTAAGTTTGGTTATATTGGTCACTGGTTAAACGTATCGAGTTAAGGGTATGCCCTAGTCGGGATTTCTCGACTACAGCTTTTTTTTCTTGTTATTTAAATAGCGGAGTTGTCGATCCGCCGTCGCTTTGCTCACGACATTAACGTCTGTGCCATGGAGTTGTCCGTGTCGTTGCTGTCATGCTCCATTTCAACTAAATGCAAGAAGTCTGGGTGGCCTGGCTTTGTGTGTCCAGAGTAAAGCTTCTGATTGTGGTCAACTTGGTGACCGCCAGGGCGATCTCTAGTTCACACAATTGCAAGATGATACACAGCCTCCTTGCGGCGTCACCTGGGTAACCATTCTAGCATCCGCTAGATAGTAAGCCAATGTGTACAGCGAGTCACCCGGACGCTAAACGGTTGTACGCAGGGTTTGGGACCCGCTATGTAAAAAACCCCACCACTGAAAACCAAAAAAACAGCCTCGGAAATGATCACCCCTTACGTTGACGACCACCGCAAAACGAAAAAGGACTACGATCTTAGGATATGCACCTGAAATTTCCGAACCCTTAATAGGGAAGGTGCCTCTATCCAGTTGGCGGAAGCCCTTAACGCACTTAATGATTATATTATAATATGCTTGAATTTTATCTTAGCGATGCAAGTAGTCCCACGCAGCTGTCGATGCCTGATGAATTGTCCCACGCAGCTGTCACAACACCACGTTCAGTTGTTGTTTTGATTTATTTTTGCAATCACTTTGTTTCTGTTTGTGTGACTGTTTGTGTCTTTTATCTTGCACATACGAACGGTTTGCGCGTTTAGTTGTTTGTTTCGTTTAAACTTTGCGAACTTTTTGTGTCTTTTATCCTGCACATACGAACGGTTTGCGCGTTTAGTTGTTTGTTGCGTTTAAACTTTGCGAACAGTTTGTTGTCGTTTTTTTTTTATGTAATTTAATTGTTTGTGTCTTTTATTTTGCGAACACTTTGATTTTTTTCTTTTTTTGTAATTTAATTGTTTGTGTCTTTTGTTTTGCATACACTCGGTTGCGCGATAAGTTTGAATAAAAAAAAATGTTTGTGTCTTTTGTTTTGCACACACTCGGTTGCGCGATTAGTTTGAATAAAAAAACAAAAATTCCTGGATGTTTTTTTGTGAACGAAACTCTTTGGGAAATTTTTTAGTTGGGCGTCAATAAGTTATATTCTTATTAAGAATAAGTTAGTTAATTGGGATAAAAAAGGCAAACTTTGTTCGGAATGTAATACGGGTGCCTCGCTTTATTCATAAGTAGTTTCAGACTAAAGAATATAATTAAGCATGACAATTAATGAAGTCTTCGGCCGCCAGCTGCGCTGTCGGTGACGCTGCTGCTGCTGTCCAGAATGCTGACCACGCGAATCGTGTGCGGTGTCAAGTTGCATCCTGTTGCGCTGCTAGCCAAAGTGCAATGCACTTGGATGTTGACCAAATTAGCTTAGGTCGGAATTCCCACGCTAGCGACTTATTGCGCGAAACGGCAACATATCGTTACAGGTTAACTTGAACATACATATACATGTATGTACGTACATTTTTCATCGTTTTGTGCATCTATATATATAAAATAGTTTGTCCTGACTGACTGACTGACTGATTGTTGAGAGACCCACAGCTTAAACGATAAGAGCTAGAAGGCTGAAATTTTCAAATAATATTCCATTCAGGTTGAAAGTGAGCACTAAGAAAGGATTTTAAATTTGGACCACTCCTTCGAGTACCTCCCTTGCTCAGTTTTAGACCCATCAGTGAACCACTGCAGGCCCCTGGGGTCATTACAAGGGTTGCCATTTTCCCATGCCCTACGGTCTGGAATGAGAGTCCTGAATTTCGCCCCAAAATAGAGCTTCGTGGTCATGAGATCTGTTCGGTTGCAGACCTCTAAGCCAGAAACATTATTCAAAATACTAACATGACCCGCATCATTAGTCAGTAACCCAGATGTGAGTTTGATCCTAAGAAGACTTTTAGCGGCACCTTCTTGTATGTGAATATGTAGAGGAGTCAATCCAATAATTTTATCCATAGCCGTAGTTGGGCATGTGCGTAAAGCTCCCGTCAGAGATACACACTCAAGCCGCTGCAGCTTGCTACACTTCTGAATGGCCGTGACCTGCTGCATTTTGGGCCATTACACAAAAGCAGCATAGGACACGATAGGCCTGACCATCATGCAGTAAAGCCACAGGATGGATTTGGAGTCAAGGCCCCACGATTTACCATAAGGTCTTCGACATGCCAATAAAGCATGCGAAGCCCTGGTAATCGTTTTATTAAGGTGCGAGTTCCAGTTAAGTCGTTTGTCTAGAACAACTCCCAGATATTTGACCTCACTGGAGAGCTCTACGGGAGTCCCACCAATGACGAGGAGGCCGATGTCATTGATGTACCGTTTGGTGAACGGCACAACAACCGCCTTGTGCGGATTGATGTTGAGACCCACGCTTATGCAGCATTCTAGAACCAAATTGAGTGCCATTTGCATCAATTTGGTGACAGTGTTTCCGAACTTCCCTGTGACTACAATGGCCAAATCATCTGCATACCCAATGGCATCTATTCCTTGGCTGCGTAGTTTTTCTAGAAGTTCGTCAACTACAAGTGACCATAGCAGGGGAGACAGCACTCCACCTTGTGGACACCCTCTGGCCGCGTTTATACTAACCGTCGTTGCGTCTAACGTGGAGGATATTTTTCGTTGTCGTAGCGTAGCTTCTATCCAGGCTACAGAGGCTGTGTCAATGTCCCTATGAGATAGAGCTCTGGAGATTGACTGATAGCCAGTGTTGTCGAAAGCACCTTCCACGTCCAGAAAAGAGCACAGAGCAATTTCCTTGGATTTAAAAGATTTTTCGATTTTGCTGACTAGGTGGTAAAGAGCGAACTCGGTCGATCCACCTTTGATGTAGGCAAATTGTGATTTGTGTAGCGGTTTGGTGGCCTGGAGAGTGCACCTCACGTGCAAGTCCACCAGCCGCTCCGCAGTCTTGAGAATAAAAGACGAAAGGCTTATCGGTCTGTATGACTTTGGTTGGTCGAGAGCTCTGTTGCCTTGTTTAGGAATAAATACCACGTTGCCTCTCCTCCAAGATTGTGGTATATATCCCCATGCAAAGCTGGCTCTAAGCAGACTGACAAGTGGTGTGATAATTATTTCAATGCTATGTTGTAGCAAGGCAGGGAAAATCTGGTCACCCCCAGGGGCTTTAAAAGGGCTAAAAGATTTGACTGCCCACCTGACCTTGTCAGGATCGAAGATAATACCGGACAGACTGTGATCTCGCCTAATCGGTGTGGTAGTTAACCCGTCTGGTCCACCATGTGTGCTGATTCTGGATCCTGGGAAATGCACCTGAAGCAAAAGTTCTAGCGTTTCCTTTCGATCTTGAGTAAAAGAGCCATCTGTTCTTTTAAGAAGCCCCAACCCATTGGTTGAGCCCTTTGCGAAGACCTTTTGCAGTCTAGCTGCTTCTGGTAGTGCCTACACACTTTCGCAGTAGCTGTGCCAGCTCTCCCGCTTAGCTCTTCTAATGTTCTTATTATACTCTGTTAAAGAGTCTACGTACTACCTGTCTTTGACTTGCAAGTCTGTCGCTCCACCAGGGAACCTCGCGGTTCACCCGATGTCGCTTTAGAACTGTACTGTTTTGGAAAGAAGTGATAAGCACATCGTGAAGCTGGTCAGCAGCCAACTCTATGTCACTCACAGACGCAAAGTTGGTTATAAGTTGGTCAGCTTTCATAGTCACAGAGGCTGTGAACATATCCCAGTTAGTTTTTTTCCGATTATATAGCGAAGTGTTAAGTTCCGTTTGGCCAGGTAGATCAAACCGGATGTGCTGGTGGTCTGATAACGTTGCTTCATCGGTAACCCTCCAGTTCGTTATATAACCGGACAAGAAGTTACAAGCCAGGGTGAGATCAAGGACCTCCTCCCGAATGGCGTTTATAAAGGTGGGTCAATCAACCATGGCTCCTGGACTAGGGCCAGGTCGATCTTCTGGTCGGCGAAAGTCCTGCACAGGGTGGCCGACGCTCCTTTGGCGTGGTGCAGGTTCGCCTGGAGAACCCTCATGGTTCTCATGACTCCTCCTTGGAGCGCTAAACGAGGTGTCCGCTCTTGCCCCGTCGAGAGTTGTTACCTCTCACTCCCATCGGAAGTCTAGATGCCTTGACCGACATCGGTATCTTGGCTGCCGGCGCCGTGGCTTTGGGAGGCTGTGCCATGCCTCTGGCGGAAGCGCTACCTTTTGTAGCACCGCCTGGGGCTCCCTTTGCCTGCGGTGTACTCGTTGGAGCTGGGACGGGGGTGGTCTTCGTTGCGAGCCCAGCAGCTGCACTTGTCGACGGACCATCTCCGGGGAAGGGTTCACGTTGAACGTCGCTGCTCTTATCCTTGGGAGCGGGGCTCTCAAGGATAAGCCTGATCCTGCCAAAGCTGTACCAGATCTTCCCGCCGCTTTTTGTGAGCGACTGCAGCGACGCCTGATCCACCATAATGGCGAGGTGCAGCATCTCACCTTGTGTGGTCCGCTGCACTACTCTCCACTGGGTGGTGTCGAGAAAATGTTGCTTACCAACAAAAGTCAAAACTTCCTCGCTCGACAACTCCAAGCTGTTGGCGAAGTAGCCTCGCACAAGGCTGGCCCGGGGGAACTGGCCCTCCTCCAACAGCTCCACGTCAAGCGAACTATTAGCCTTGATAAGGCTAAAGTTGCACCTGACCCACTCGGCTATCTTGTCGTCATGGCAGACGAGCAAAAGCCACCCAGTTCTCGGAACACATCCCTCAAACTGTGGCTTTAGACCTTTTCCGTAGAGAAAGTGGTCTTTAAAATCGCAGCCTTGAGCGCAGCCATCTGCTCCGCTGTCAAAGCCAACGATCTGTCAGTCAGGATGAAGCCGAGCTTGACACCGCTTGCCATCCGACTGTAGGATGGTGCTGTCGGCTCGGAATGAGCAGTCTTCGGCTTCTTTGACAAGCCTGACTCTGGGGTCGTGTCAAATGACCTATTACGCTAATCCAGTGCTTCAGCGGGACGAGGAGCTTTCGCCGCCTGGAGAGCCTCAGCTCTCGAGAGTCTCTTCGCGATAGCTGCCTTAAACAGCTTCTTTTCGCGACTTGTCATTTTTACAAAGGCGACCTCGGAGTCCAGCTTTAACCGCCGGATCCGATTGCCTGCATCCGCTATGGATATAGAGCTGGATGCGTCGTCTGACGGTATCACGGTGACATCTTCGGAGAAGGCGGCAGTCTCCAACCGTCCTACGATGGTTGGCGGCTTTTCCGAGTCCCTAATCGCAACCGGAACGACGTCCGTGCGTTTTGGGGTGGGCGCCGGCAGCACAGCAGCTGCAATGCCTGCATTGGTCGTTTCCGTGAAGGATGAGGCCTGGGGAAATGCTGTTAGAGTAACATTGTCTACAATTGTTAAATCCATATGATTCCCACGAGTGAACGGGAAGGGAGGTCACCCGCGGCATACCCCGTGTACCGCGAGAAGTCCACAAATAAAACTGGAGGGGGGCAGGTATCCAGAGTTCGCATATTAGCGACCGAGCACCCCCTCGGCCACGAATCCCTCGGCATATGCTGTTCCACCTTGGATTGGGGAATTTAATGAAGAGTTATCTTCTCTTAGCCCGACTACCATTAGTCAGCACCCTTGGTCGTGACATGACCAACACAAGGGTCTGTTTCCAGCCGCCCTCGCGTGGAGAGTATAGTCGCACTTCCGACAGTGTGAGCAGATACGGCGCGTACTACCAGCGTAGTAACACGTGATTCCCCTTGCTCACCTGACGGCTGACGGCCAAGAAAGCAATAAACTTGTTCACTAAATATATACAGTGCAAAAACAAACACACTAACAAATAGGATCTTAAGAAATGTAATCTACATGTACATAAATACACATGCTGGGAGTTTGACCGCGAGCAAGTTTACAAAAACAAAACACATGACCCAGACCCATTCCACTTCTGCCGTCCGTACAAGCGATCGCCACCGAGTTTACAAAAACAAAACACATGCGCTGTGTATGTGTCTCCGTTATTCTCTTTTCTTCTTTGTGCCTTTGACAATTTATTTATGACCCCAGTACCGTTTATTGTTGTTGTAAGTGTTGTTGTTGGGCTTGCAATGCTTCTTTTTGTTGGTATAACTGATTTAAAACAAATCAATTAAAACATAGCTTTGTGCGCCTAGAAGAGTTTTGCTCACCAGAATATGTTACGGGGGTGGTTTTATCTACATACTTGCTAATTATCGAATTCAAACAAAACTTTACACACAAACACAAATACCTTTTGCCATTGTTGTTTTGATATAATTTTCGATCTGACATTTGAAACTTTGGTTGGTGTTGCAAATGCACGCATCTACATATTGTAAAGTAGTATTTTACCTGGGTATAAATCTCAGTCTGGCCAGGCTCAGTTTACAAGACAATTTCTAGTTTGCTGTGAAACGTAAAAGGTGCAAAGTCTACAAGATATTGGGTGAGGGGGGGGATGAAGAAATCCACTGCCCAAGCTTCGTTAGCCACAGACCCAGGGTCGTAATACGTGAAGGGTACGAGCCCACATACACGTGCTTTCCCACACAGATCGGGCATACACTAATCGTGGGACACCCGCACCGATTAGTGAACGTTCCTGGTAACCGTATCGCTGGGCTAACGCCACTCTACGATACACCCACAGTAGCTTTAGGCTGGGAAGGATAGGGAGGTTAGTAATGTTCTGTTTGAGATTTATCACGCGGTCGTAGCAACACACGCACACTCAAATCTATAATTGTTAGGGAACCTGCCCTGCCTTGTTATATCAGATGTATACACTTACTTATCAGTTTTTAATGTCAATTTATTCACTCTTTTATATGCTCGTGCGTCTTCTCTTATGTTCTATTAAACTTTTACTTTCTTACGTTAGATTACTCGCGCGCACGTTTGCGTCTTTACCATTTTTACTTCCCGAAACTCACTGACTGCCTCGATCGTCTTTTGCCTTCGTCGTCGCCTCTCACTCCATTTCCACCACGCCCTTTCAGCGACCGTGGTGGGTTCTATGCTCGCAGCAACTCTGCGCTACCGGCGGTTGCATTTGAAGTCGGCGGTTGCGTTTGAAACGCACACGCGTTTCACAACAGCTATACTTAATATTGTTGAGGACATACGTAGAAGCATGGATGATGGCTACGTTACGTTCTTGACACTGCTTGACTATAGCAAAGCTTTTGATACTGTCAACCATGACATCCTATGCACAAAAATGAAGAAGCTATATAGTTTTACAACCACAGCCGATTCCTTATTACGCTCATACCTAGTAAACCGTTTTCAATCTGTAGTCACACCGTCAAGTTCGTCGTCATTTCTGTCCTTGAGCCGAGGAATGCCACAAGGATCAGTTCTTGGGCCGTTATTGTACTCGTGTTATGTTAACGATTTACCCAATGTCTTTTCTGAATGTTATGTCCATATGTATGCTGATGATGTTCAGTTGTATTGTTGTAGTCCATTGTCCAGAATAGATGAATGTGTAAGTGTAATTAATAGAGAATTGGTAAAGGTGAGCGAGTGGTCACGAAGTAATGGCCTTGGTCTAAACACGTCGAAAAGTAAGTGTATAGTTATATACAAAAAGTCGATAGACACTTTAAACTTGGGAAAAATCAAAATTGACAATAATTCTATTGACTACGTAGACAGGGTAGCTAACCCAGGGATAACATTAAATAAGACTCTAACTTGGAGTGACCACATAATTAAATCAATAACTAGAACTTATGCAGCCTTAAGAATGTTGTACCTGACGCAGCATCTCTTGCCAATTAATATTAAACTCATTGTGGCCAAGACCTACCTCATACCAACTCTCTTCTATGGAGTAGAAATTTTTTCAAACCCCGACGCTGCTAGTAAGCACAGGCTCAATGTTGTCTTCAATAGTATTACCCGTTATGTGTTTAATTTAGGAAGAAGAGACCACGTTACACCATATGCATGCAAAATATGTAATCTTAGCTTGGATAAGTGGATTCAACTCAGAGCGTTAATATTGTTACACAAAGTTATAAATACAAAAGAGCCCAGTTATTTATATAATAAATTGTTTTTTTCAACTTCACGTCGGACAAATAATTTAATAATTGTACGTCATCGTTCATCTGTCTCTGAACAACAATACTTCATACACACTGTTCGCCTGTGGAACAACTTACCACACGACCTAAAGTTAATTAGAAGCGCACCACGATTTAAAAGCAGCCTTCTGCTGCACTTACAAAATAATATCTAACGTTAAATTAATTTTAATCCTAATATTTATAAATAAACATTCAAACCAAGTACATAAATGTTAGTCTGCTTAAGTTCTTCCAATTTTCTCATTGTATAATTTAAATTATTTCTTTCTGTTTTTTTCTTTTGATTTTGTTTTGTTAATTTTAATTAATAATTTTGTTTTAGTGACTAGTGCCTTAAATTTAAGTTTCTTAGAACTTGTCGCACTAGGATGATAATCAATTAATAAATAAATAAATAAATCGGCGCTGCCAGATTTCTGTTTCTTACTTAATTCGCGACCCGTCATCAATTCATCGTTCTATTATTCATTCTTAGGCTAACTTACTTACTAATAACAATAGATGATAACAGCTGCGCTTCTTGCGACTTTATAATATTTAAAATATAAAAAATAATACTGTTCTTCAATGGATATCTTAATTCTATAACTTAACACTAATAATGCGCTCCTTGCGTCTTCATAATAATATCGAAATTAATACTGCTCATCAGTTTATCATTGTAATACAAATATCTTAACTCTACAACTTAACAATAACAATGCGCTTCTTGCGTCTTCATACTAATGCTGTCAAAAATAATAATTCATAATCTTAACCCTACAAATCTAACCTACGAAATGTGGAGGAGGCTGTGCCTACTTCACACCCCCCCCTTTCTCCGGGATGACGACCGTTACCTTGCCGTTCCTGTAGGCCGTGACGTGATACCGCACCCTCTTAGCGGTAACTTTGAGGCGCGTCCTCCTTGCTTGTTTGTTTTTATTCAATGCTAACGCCTTTTCGATTGCTGTGACAGCCTCATATGTCAGCAAATCCTCATTGGGAAATACTGTCCAGCTGAGAGGCCGTATCACCCATGTCGATGGTTTCGCTGGTGTGTTGTCCCTATTCGACGCCTCTTCCTCTTCTGGATCACCCTCGATGATTTCGTTTAGTTCCTCCTCCCATCCGTTACTCTCGTCCCGTCCTTCCTCTGTTGTTTTTCCAGGCTCTTCCCTTGGACCTTCATCAAGAACTCCATTGAACTCCTCCTCCCACCCGTAAATGATATCCGTTTGGTTCGTTGTTGCATCTGATTGCCGGGCTACCGCGGGCAACGCCTCGGCGGCCCCCAGCTCTTCCTGTGGTTTCTCCTCTCCTACGTGTATCGTCTCATCCACTAACTGGGCCTCCTCTATGGGCTGGAATCTTGGTGGGGATACTGGCTCCTCCACGTACGGACGTAATGGACAGGCTCCGGATACTTCTATGAATACGGTTGTGGTTTGTATCATCATTAATACCACGCCGTTGTCCACTGCGTACGCTGTGTCCTGCCGCCGCTCGAATACCGTGTGCCTATACACTCTTGGCTCCTCTTGTCTTTCTTCATCGTTGCCTGGTGGCTCCGGTTCGGGGCTTGGGGTTCTTGACACTTCTGACCCTGATTCCTCCGCGTCTTCTACTCGTACGTCCACGTTGTCCTCCTCTTCGCTGCTTATTACGATTGGTTCGCGCATTTTTCGTTCTGTGAAATTAAGCAACCTTGTTAGTTATACGAAAATATGTGTCGTGTGTTTCTCTCTTTTGTTCTTTTTGCGTTTATTCGGGAGGGATTTTGGGGGCCTAATGGGGGGAAAAAAAAATTATCCCACTCCTGTTTTATAACCCGCCCTGTAATATTGTCTTGTCCTCATCCGTCGTCCGGTTGTGTTCATCTCGTTCCTCATCCTCCTCGTGGAATGGCTTCAACTGTGCCATGTTCGCGAGTTTGGTCTTCCGTAGTCCTTCCCTTGACAACCGCACGATATTCGGTGATACGAATCCTTTTATGAAGAACGGTCCGTCGTACTTAGGCGCAAGCTTCGCAGCGAATCCTTCACTTGCCTTTGAAAGCTGGTGTGCCTTTAGTAAAACCTTTGTGCCGAGTCCCGGTCGCCACTCCCTTCTCCTGAGGTTGTAGTTCCTTCCTTGGTCCTTTGATGCCTTCTGTAAGTTTGGTCGAGCTATTTTAAACACATCGTTTAGCCTGCTCGCCCTTTCCTCTTGTGTCTGGGGGATATTTCCGGACCCTGGCGTTTTCTCATTATACAAAGAAGCTGGTAGCTGGGGTTCCCTCCCTTGCATCAAAAAGGCCGGTGAAAATCCGGTGGAATCTGCCACGCTTGAGTTCACTGCTAACGATATTTCGGGTAATAATTCGTCTCACGAACTTTGGTTCCCCGATATAAACTGCGCGATCATTGTCTTCACCGTCCGGTTTGTCCTCTCCGTCGGATTCTCCTGTGGGCAATACGGGACGGTATACTGGAGCTCAACCCGCAACGACTTTAAAAATGCTTAAAAATTGCGGCTGGTAAACTGGACTCCGTTATCACATACGAATTTTTTTGGTATCCCGAATCTGCACAAAATTCGTTCGCGGAAGGCTTTCTGTAGTAGGGCTGCCGTTGCTCGTTTTAAAGGGACTAGTTCCACCCACTTTGAGAAAGCGTCGTGGAATACCAACAACATTGTATTCCCTTGTTTGGAACGCGGCAATGGTCCTACAAAGTCAGCGCACAATACTGCCATAGGCTCTGCCACTTGGCGCGTCATTTGCCCGGCCGGTTTCAGCTGATCCGTTTTAAATTTCTGGCACGACTTACAGTGCTTGATGTATTTCGCCGCGTCTCTGAACATCCCAGGCCAGTAGTATCGGTGGGACAGTCGCATTATCGTCTTCCGTACTCCTTGGTGACCTGCTGTCGGTGCGTCGTGGCATTCCAGTAGTACTCGTTTCCGCTGATCCTCCTCGACACAAAGTTTCCACGGTATATAGTCGTCATCATCCGCGCGGTGTCCTAGATTCCAATATAGCTGGCCATTCTCCTCGATGTAATCGGCGTATTTCATCGGGTCCTTGGCGATCTTACTCCTCATACCCTCGATCCATTTACCGGGTGATCTCTCTTGTACAGCTTGTTGCAAATCCTCTAACGGTTGTCGCGACAGGGCATCCGCCACTACGTTGAGTTTTCCTTTCCGATATCTGACATCAAACTGGTACTGCTGAAGCTCTAACGCCCAGCGTGCGATCCTTCCTGACGGGCTTTCAATCGAACTCAACCATTTTAGCGCCATGTGGTCCGTAACCACATCAAACTTGTACCCTTCCAAGTAGCACCTTAGTTTCCGGATTGACCACACTATTGCAAGACACTCTTTTTCGGTCGCTGAATAGTTCTCCTCGGCTTTATTCAGCTTCCTGCTTGTGTACGCGATCACTCGCTCTTGCTGATCGATTGTCTGTGTCAGAACCGCTCCGATCCCAAAGTCACTTGCATCCGTTTGCAAGGTGAACCTCTCAGAAAACTCCGGGCAAGCCAAAACAGGGGCAGACGTCAAGCAGCTTTTGAGTGTTTCGAATGCCTTTTGTTGCTCTGCGCCCCAGGACCACTTCCTCGACTTCTTTAATAAGGCGGTTATCGGCTGTACCACCGTCGCAAAGTTTGGTACGAACCTTCGGTACCATGAGGCCATTCCTAGGCAACGTCTTAACTCTTTGTAGTTAGATGGGGCCTTTAAATTCCGGATGGCTTCCACCTTGGCGGGGTCTGTCTTGATTCCTTCGCCACTCACCATGAACATTTTTGTTTATTCAACTTCAAATTAGCGGCTCTCAGCCGACGAAACACTTCTTTGAGACATGTTGTTCCTTTGTTTCCCCAATCACTATAATATCGTCCAGATATGCGAATGTGTGTGGTTCCATATCTGGTCCGATTACAGTATCTAACGCTCGTTGAAAAGTCGCGCAAGCTAAGTGCAGACCGAAAGGCATTACCCGCCATTGAAATAGTCCTCTGCCGGGTACTGTAAAAGCAGTGCATTCCCGGCTATCCACCGCCATAGGAATTTGCCTGTAGCCGTGCTTGAGATCTAGAGTGGAGATGTACCGCGCGTGCTTTAGCCGCTCTAGAATATGGTTTATCCTCGGCACGGGGTATGCATCGGGAACGGAATGTGCATTGAGTTGCCTATAATCGATGCACATCCTCCACTCGCCTGTCTTCTTCCGGACCAGCACTATCGAGGCACTGTGTGGGCTTCGGGACGGCTCGATTGCACCAGCTTGCAATAGCTCGTCCACCTGCTTGTTGATCACCTCTTGCATAGCAGGGTTTTTCGGGAAATACCTCTGCTTGGTTGGTTTATCATCCCTCATTATAATCCGGTGCTCTGCTACGTGGGACACACCCTGGAGCCCATCGAACAGCGCTAGTTCAGCCTTTAGAATACCCTTTATGCCGGGCTCCAAGTCCGTCGGCCAATCCTGTTCTTCGTTACTTGGATCCTTTTTCGACTGTGTTGGGGTGGGGTCGGGCATATCGCACCCTTCTTTCCCGCCTGATAATTTTTCCAAACGCACCTCCCCTCCTGCTCCGCGCTTCGTATCCACTGCGACCGGCGGCTTGAGCACCACTTTGGCCCCCTCTTTCTGCCTCTGTTTAATGCAGCTATCCGGTTCTTTGGCAGCTGGTTCGCACCGCGGTAAAGTCTGGTCCACCTTTTCACACTGTATGGTCGTCCCAGCCTTACTTAAGAAATCTATCCCTAATATGAGATTATCTAACATAGAGGGCATCACGTGCACGTCCAACGTAACGTCGGTCCCAGCTAGACTAACCTTTATTCTCAACAACTTTTCCACCTGTAAGGCAGACCCATCCGCTAACTGAATTTTTGCGCTCGCAACCAGCGTTTCGGCTCTGTGGGTTACCTTTCGGGAAAACTCCTCGCTCATAAAACTTCTAGTGGCTCCCGTATCCACCGTCGCGGTCGCTACCTGGTCCGCGACTCTTACGGTAGCGACTATCCGCCCGTCTTCTACGCTAAGAGGATATTCTAACTGTGGGATTGGCTCGCGTCGGCGACCCTAATCCTCCGTCGCTACCTGGTCCCTGACTCTTACGGTAGCGACTGTTCCCCCGTCTTCTATTCTAAGAGGACATTCTAACTGCGGGATTGGTTCGCATCGGCGACCATCGGATCCCGTCCCAAATGGTGCCGCTGGCCGTTACCCGCACTAGGCTTCCGGCAACATTCGTTACTACGTATGCCTCGGGTTCCACATATCCTGCAAAACAGTACTCGCGGATTGGGACATTCCCTCGCAAAATGCCCCCCCTGCGAACAATTGTAGCACATCTGCTTACCGGGCTCTCTTACCCTTTCCTGGCTTGCCCTCCCATAATCCTGTCGGATTACACGGTGCTGTCATCGGGCTATCATTATTCGGTACCTGCTGAGGTTGCGATCTAAACGGGTTAAAGTGCCTGGCGGGAAGACCCTCGCCGACCCACCTGGCCGGATGAGATGTAATCATCGTTCGATCTCGGGCTACCCATTCGTGGCTTTGTTTTTTCACGCTTTCGTATTCCACAGCCATCTGGGTCAGCTGGGCTAGAGACGAGAAATCTTGCCTGCGGATGTACAACCGGTATTCCGGTGCTAGGTTCTCATATATCCGGCGCAATTCCTGTTCCGATCGGTACCCAGCATGATACATCATTTCTTTCAGCTCGATCAGATAATTCTTAAAATCCTCGCCTACACGTTGTCGGCGGGCCCTGATCTTGTCTTCTAATCTATCTAAATACTGCGACGGCAGAAAGAATTCTAGAAATTCTGCCCTAAATACTGTCCAGGTAACGTTTCGTAGATGACTTATCGCAAGCCAGCGCGCTGCCCTACCGGTCAGAGCTTCGCTCATTGCCCGGGGTAACCTATCCAACCCTATTTCCTGTGCCATTGCCCTGTCCTCGATGGCTTCTATGAATACTAGTGGGTCTGTACTACCATCAAATCGTATACCCCATTTCCTCACCAGCTCCGGGACGACCCAACCGTTTTTGGGGTTACCTGACCCACCTATATCAAAGTAGTTCGCCCTTCGCATCGGGTTATCATCCTCGGTAATTCGTACAGGTGAACCCACTCGAAAGCTAGGGGTATGTGTGTTCGTGTGGATTGGTGCATTGGTATGTGCATGGGTATTGCTAGATAAGTTATAATTGGGTGAGAGGAAGTTTGCTGTGACGTTCGTCTGCGTTGAAGGGGTTACCAACTCAGAGTCGGATTTCTGTCGTGGACGAGACACAACGACTGATGAACCGGATGGGGTGACCCGCAACTCCCACTCCGCTAACCGTGTATATATATCTGCAGTGTGGCCACCTTGCCTTATGAATGTACATACCAGTTTCCTGTACTCATTTACCGTAGTACATTTAGTCAAGCCGAAATCCTGCGCAATTGTTTCCAGATCTTCCTTCTGGCAGTGGTATACCCATTGTACGCCCACGCCCGGGTTGTTTATTCCGCCGGCCTCCGTTTCGGGTTCACTGATTGTTGGTTTCTCCATTTAATTCGATTTTTATTTTAATACTTTTTTTTTATTTTATTTGTTTATCCACTTGTTTTATTTTATTTATTTATTTCTATATTTTCTGTATTTTCGTAATTCTTTTATTATAATTTAAAAAAATTTTTTTCCCCACCGTATTAATCGCTCTTTGAATTTTTCTGTTTTAGAAAAAAATTTAAAAAAATTTTTATAAAAAAAATTTTCTCTATATTTTTTTTTTCCACCACTGTAACCACTGTACCGTTTATTTAACCGAAAAAAAAAATAAAAAACAAATAAAAATTTTTTCCACCGCTGCAACCACTGTGCCGTGTATTTGATCAAAAATAAAAAAAAATCTTTTCCTGTTTTTTCCCCCACTGCGGCAACCACTGTGTCGTTTTTTTTTTTTCTCAAAAAAATTTTCGTTCACTTTTGTTATTTTTTTTTTTTTTTTTACCGCAACCACTGTTCCTTGTATTTAATCAAAGGAAATTCTGTTCACTTTTCTTTGTACCGCTGTGCCGTATTTTTCAGTTTTATTTATTATTTAATTATTTATTTTTTGTTAACAAAAAACACTCTTGCCCCACGGTACGACCGGGCTTATTTTATTCTGCACCTTATTGTGTGCAAACACTCAAACACTTTTGTGCCTACTGTGCTAAGACGACGCGTGCCTTTTAGTTCTGACATCGACTGCACTTTACGCAGGCACACTTATTCTTTCGCGGCGACACGTGCCCTTTAGTTCTGACACCGACTGTACTTTACGAAGACACACTTATTCTGTCGCGGCGACGCGTACTCTTTATTTCTGTCACCGACTGTACTTTTCAAAGACACACGTTTCGCGAAAACCGTTGGTTGATCGGCTTATCCGTCTACACCGTCACTTTCGCTGCGTTACGAATATTTGCGAGTCGCTAGACTTGGTACACGGACCCGTTATGTAGTCGGCTCGCTCGCCTTTACACTCAACTTCTTCGCGCCGCAATCGGTGCGTGCGTTTCGACCATCAACTTCGCCGCGCCACAATCGGTGCGTGCGTTTCGATCGTCACTTTCGTCGCGCCACGATTCTCTCGACTTGCCGACACCTAACGGAACCGATCCCGTTTATTACCCGTGCTTGCGCTTTGCTGTCACTTTCGCTTGTGCAGCTGCAATCACACGCGTGTTCTAACCCGTCTTCATCTACTGTTTTACATGCGTTTTTGTAAAAGCAGAGTATCACCGGGTATACACGAATCACACCTTTTTTTTCGCAAAAAAAAATTTAAGCCAAAAAAAACAACACTCGTTGGTGATGCGGTTGGGGGCTTTACTTCCAACTCGTACCACACCTCACCCTTTTAGGTCCCTGCTGGGGCGCCACTTGTAAAGTAGTATTTTACCTGGGTATAAATCTCAGTCTGGCCAGGCTCAGTTTACAAGACAATTTCTAGTTTGCTGTGAAACGTAAAAGGTGCGAAGTCTACAAGATATTGGGTAAGGGGTTAGCCACAGACCCGTAATACGTGAAGGGTACGAGCCCACATACACGTGCTTTCCCACACAGATCGGGCATACACTAATCGTGGGACACCCGCACCGATTAGTGAACGTTCCTGGTAACCGTATCGCTGGGCTAACGCCACTCTACGATACACCCACAGTAGCTTTAGGCTGGGAAGGATAGGGAGGTTAGTAATGTTCTGTTTGAGATTTATCACGCGGTCGTAGCAACACACGCACACTCAAATCTATAATTGTTAGGGAACCTGCCCTGCCTTGTTATATCAGATGTATACACTTACTTTTCAGTTTTTAATGTCAATTTATTCACTCTTTTATATGCTCGTGCGTCTTCTCTTATGTTCTATTAAACTTTTACTTTCTTACGTTAGATTACTCGCGCGCGCACGTTTGCGTCTTTACCATTTTTACTTCCCGAAACTCACTGACTGCCTCGATCGTCTTTTGCCTTCGTCGTCGCCTCTCACTCCATTTCCACCACGCCTTTCAGCGACCGTGGTGGGTTCTATGCTCGCAGCAGCTCTGCGCTGTGAAAATGTTTAAGCCTTCTAGCTCTTATCGTTTAGGCTGTGGGTCTCTCAACAATCAGTCAGTCAGTCAGTCAGGACAAACTATTTTATATATATAGATAAACTAGTAAGGGCCCTGCTTGCTTCGCTTCGCCAATAGTTTTTAACAAAATTTTAGCAATACATATAAAATAAATAAATTAGTAAATGTTTAACAACATATGAGCAAAATATTTAATATTCTCTTTTTCACGCCACCATTGAGGTTAAGATTCAGATGCGTCATTTTACATTGATACCAAAGGTATCATATTATATTGGATTAATGTAATGTCCGTCATGGTGTCTGTCCGTCCGTCCGCCCGCCCGTCCGTTTGAACGCAACTTTTTTCGACACCCTTAAAGCTAGAGCCTTGCAACTTGGCAAATATCTTGGGACATGTCTTCGTCAGACAAAGTGTTAAATTTAGGGCTCTACGACCTCAGGGGGCCTGGGAAATCGATACCAAGTCGATACAGCTTGATGTGCAAATCGATAAAACACAAGTATTTCCCACATTTTAGCAGCTAGAGTCACCAAATTTGATGGCAAGTTAGCTGGTGACCTTCCCCAAAAAACTGCATAAAAAGTTTGGATGCCACGGCCACCTATTCCGCCCCCAGCCCCTCTCCACAGATATGTATAAAATCTTTGAATTCCACGCTCCCAAACAACGGGACATGCCCCACCGCCCTAAAAAGAAAACCGGAAGGCATGTATCTTCGCCAGTATTTAAGCTAGAGTCACCAAATTTGGTATGAACATTGGTAGTGACATCCGTAACTGGTGTGTATACAAATTTTGAATGCCACGCCCACTTATACCGCCCACCGCTATATCTCTCTCAGTTTTCGAGCTAGGCTCTTCAAATTTGTTATGAACATTGTTAGTGACATCCGTAACAGATCTGCATTAATGTTTTGGATGCCACGCCCACTTATACCGCCCACCTCTATATCTTTCTTAGTATTTGGGCTAGAGTCACCAAATTTGGAATGAAAATTGATTGTGACATCCGTAACAGGTCTGCATAGAAATTTTTTGTGCCACGCCCACTTATACCGCCCACCTCTATAAGTAGTGTAAAAAAGCCGATTCTGGCCCAGTTCTATTACCCCATAAATCACATTTTTAATGGGTTTTTTTACAGTTTAATGGGTTTTTTGACAGTTGATGGAGTAATTAAGTTAATTGATTTATGAGGGTATTGTAAAAAAGGGATCGTGTGTCAAGTGGCGCATGGGTAGGGGTTGTAAAAAAGGGATCGTGTGTCAAGTGGCGTATGAGTAGCATAGTGTGTAGCAGTGTGACAAGTGGCGCATGCGTAGCATAGTGTGTGGCAGTGTGACAAGTGCCGCATGCGTAGCATAGTGTGTGGCACATGCGTGGTGTGGGTTAGTGTTTAACAGGTGTTCGATCGTGTTCGATTTTACGCAGTCAGAGTTGGATTAATGCAGCAATCCTGGTAAAGTGTTTGTTGACATAGTGAATACAGTGACGCTTTCGTTGTGTGTTTGGGGTAAGTGTTTTTTTGAAACTATTTTTTTTTTTTTAGGTAAATACTTGAGCAAATCAGAATTTGTTCATCAGTACGTTTAACACGTGTTCGATCGTGTTCGATCAACACGTGTTCGATTTACGCGGTAGCATAGTGTGCGGCACATGGGTGGTGTGGGAAAGTGTTTAACAAGCGATCGATTTTACGCTGTCGGGGGGGGGCGGGGCGAAGCATATTGTGACACATGAGTGGTGTGGGTAAGTGTCAACTAAACTTGTCGGGGGTGGGGGATCTTAAAAAAAAGGTTTCGTCTGAGAACAAATCAAGATTTGTTCTTCAGTACAGATATCATATTCAAAGTCTTCAGAGCTTGCGTGCGTAAGGTTTTGTTTCGTTTCGCATATTGTGACAAGTGAAATTTTTAAAAAACAATCATCAACAACAACATCAACAACAACAACAACTGCGTGCGTGAGTTTGGTTTCGCATATTAAGAAAAGTGATAAGTGAAAATTTTTTAAAAAACAAGTAAGAAGGCTCTAGTCGAGTAATCCCGACTAGGACATACCCTTAACCCCATACGTAACGCGTACAGTCATTGGTGTGTATTACACACTGTGTATTTACCCAGTGACCAACATGACCAAATTTCAAACTGCGATATCTCCGGTATTTCTTAACCGATTTTATTCAAATTTTCAAAAGTTCATTATTTTACCAATAGTTTAAGACCCTGTTTTCACAATTTGGAAATTCAAGAATTTTTGTTATCGATAACATGTGTATATCGGAAACCAGAAGTGCTATCGATAATTTGAAGCAAACTTGATCTGCCTATGGTATAGGAGAGCTTAAGTTTTAAGTTTGAAGTCTCTAGCTCTTATAGTCTCTGAGATCGGCGCGTTCATACAGACAGACGGAAAGACGGACAGACAGACAGACGGACAGACGGACAGACGGACATGGCTAGATAGACTCGGCTGTTGATGCTGATCAAGAATATATATACTTTATAGGGTCGGAGATGCATCCTTCTGCCTGTTACATACATTTGCACAAAACCATTATACCCTTATTTACCCATTTTATAGGTTAAGGGTATAACAATCAAGGACAACAACAGCAACATCAATAACAACAACATCAACAACAATAGCATCAACAACAACAACAACAACAATAACAACAACTGCGAGCGTGAGTTTTGTTTCGCATATTGCGAGAAGTGACAAGTGAAAATTTTTTAAAAAACAATCAAGGACAACAACAGCAACATCAATAACAACAACATCAACAACAACAGCATCAGCAACAACAACAACAACAACATCCTGCCGAGCAGCAACTGCCGAGAGCAACTAGGTGCACATTGGCACAACTACGTTCGGGTTACTCAGCCTACCTAACCTCGTACCTTGCGAGGATTAACCCGGACGTAGACCCCTGTTGCGAGGCTTGTCGCTCGGCACCGCACACGACCCAGCACCTCTTCGAGTGCGAGGCGCGACCCACGGCTCTCACTCCACATGCACTATGGAGCAATCCAGTCTAGGTGGCTCGCTTCCTTGACATGGACCTGAGTAGTGATTAATGTCTCTTTTTTCCTTTCTTTCCCCTCCCAAACCAACAACATGGATGCGACTACCTGCGGTAGGAAAGAGGACGGTTACAACAACAACAACAACAACAACAACATCATCAATAACAATAACATCAACAACAACAGCAACAACAACAACAACATCAACCACAACAACAATAACAACAACATAAAAACAACAACAAAAGCAGCATCAACAACATCATCAACAACATTAACAAAAAATAGTAATGTCGACTCGCTTCTGCGCACCTTGTGGAATCCACCTGGAAGCCGGTTCCGCAT
Organism: Scaptomyza pallida; assembly: GCA_018152965.1. Lineage (NCBI taxonomy): Eukaryota > Metazoa > Arthropoda > Insecta > Diptera > Drosophilidae > Scaptomyza > Scaptomyza pallida. Next base: position 89,705 of record JAECXP010000219.1, read on the forward strand.
GGAGCCACCATGTGAGCATAAGGCTCATCTCATTATGAAAATGAGTGAGTTCCAGGAGCGGGATAGTGGATGGTCTCTCATCCATATAAACCGCCTGGAAATGAATGTAAATAAATATACCCCAATCAGGGGATCATCATTCATCCCAACGCCAAGAAAGTTGGTGAATAAAAAATGACTTATAAATGTGCATATTAATGATATATATTGCTTCAAATGGGCAATTTTATCGGCATTGATGACACCGGCTACAAATCCCCAAAGATGTTCATCATATAAAGTTGACATCTGGGAGCCGGTTATAATGATTAATAATCATTTAACATTGAACTTTAGCGGCTTATCTTTTCCGCTAAAGATCAGAGATATAATCGGATTCAGAAAAATGAATCCGTCAGTCAGCTTGACTGTATTCGGCTACAGCGATGAAAATGATGTGGTTGAGGGACCACTATACAAGTCACCCGCTGTAGCGTCCTTTCACATTAACTTGCTGCTGTTGGAAATGGGTACCCTCGCCCACTACACATACATGAAAAATTTGACACTCACAGACACACACACACACACACACACACACACACACACACACACACACACACACACACACACACACACACACACACACACACACACACACACACACACACACACACACACACACACACACACACACACACACACACACACACACACACACACACACACACACACACACACACACACAATTTATTATAATGAAGTAAAAAAAAAAAAAAAACACACACACACTACACCGTGTGGTGGGCGGTTGTAGAATACCCACCACAGCATGCCATAGCTTGTCGTAAGAGGCGACTAAATGGCCCTAAGGCAGAGTCCAGTAATGCCTTAGGTAGGACCTCTGGAACCCACATCTGAACAGACGAAACCTGGACTGACGGTCAAGAGTATTCTATCACCTGAGTAAGCGGAGTGACATCTAGCCGAAATGGCTGATAGGCTAATGCAGTTACCGCCTCCGTCCCGTTAAACATGGCAAGTCTCCAGGATACGATTTCTGGATCGTCGTCATTAAGTTGGCAGTTCCGGTTTAGATGTAACATCCCTGATTAACGCGGATCTGGCTCTGAACGCCCGACCCCATGAAGGCGGGTGTCAACCCTAGCGTGGCCTCACTGCTTGCATAGACAACCACGAGATTATAACGCGACGGAACAACGATCAAAGACAACGGACCAGAAGTTGGGACCCAACAGAATGAGCAATCAAACAACACCCCAAATCGAAGGAGAGAAAGACGCTTTTAGAAATACCTGTGCGGTATTTGCTAGAAGCAGTATGATGGCAAGGTCACCGACCAAAGTTTCGACGGCAGCGGTGCGGCAGCTACATCATGTAGCGGATACACCAGCAGAGCAATCAGGAAGAACAGCGCTCAGCGATCTTGGAGAGGAAATCTCCAAGCTGGTCGAAATGTTGGAAGATGGCAAGAGGCGGTCGATTCACCAACCAATGCGTGATTCGATCGAGAGCATAAGGGCGCTCTACGAGTTAGTAGCTATACAGCAGCGTGATAATAGAGCGAAGGCCGTGATACGGATGCACCAAGCTTCCCAGATGTCGCCAATCTTCAGAAAGGCCACCGAAAATAAGAGGAAGCAAAATTCGGTGCGTACACCCGCCACTAAGAGGAGCAAAGGAGTGACGACCACGCAGACCTCAACCTGCACCCCAGCGACGGAAGAATCAGAGCCGGAAAGTGCGACGAAGGGTCCCTCACGCAAAGAGGGGGAGCAATGGACTACGGTGAAAAGGAAGGTGAAAAAAGTGCGTCAGCCAAGCAAAAGGAGCATGGTTGAAAAAAGCCAACCAGACGCCATAGTCATAGCGGCTAAGGGAGAGGCGAGCTACTCCGAAATACTTCGGAGAGTTAAAGCAGACAGCAAGTTAAGCGGTGTTGGCCAGGCGGTCTCCAAAATTAGGAGAACCCAGAAAGGGGAGTTGCTGTTGCAGCTGTCCAACTCTAGGTAAGGCACAACGGCGTTTAGAAACCTAATTGGGGAGTCCCTGGTCGAGCAAGCAGACGTCCGTGCACTGTCACAGCGAGTGACAATCGAATGTGGGGACCTGGACGAGATAACCACCAAGGAGGATATATGCGAGGCCTTAAAGAAACAGCTGCTTTTAAAAGCTGTTTCGGCAGAAGACATTACAATCAGAAAGGCATACGGCTCTACACAGACAGAATCCATCAAGCTACTCGTGGAAAACGCAAAGAAGGCACTTGCCGCCGGAGTCCTGAAGGTCGGCTGGACTGTCTCTCGGATTAGAGAATGGGTAAACATTAAAAACTGCTTTAAATGCATGGAGTTTGGGCACTTTGCAAGGGACTGCACGAGCGCGGTGGACAGGTCCAAGCAATGCCGAAGATGTGGTCAAAACGACCACAAAGCAAAGGACTGCATGGCAAAGCCTCAGTGTATGCTGTGCAAGGATAACAAATCAAGAGATGACCACACGGCTGGCAGTGGAAAATGCCCCGTATTTAGAAGAGCTCTCGCACAAAGAAGATGAAAATAAAACAGATTAATCTTAACCACTGTGAGGCCGCACAGTCCCTTATGCTGCAGTCGGCTAGAGAGAAACAGACCGACGTAATAATCATTTGCGAGCCGTTCAAACGGATACCAGGTAGCGGATGGGTAGCCAACAGAGACGGTAAGGCAGCCATTTGGTCCATAAACACGCCACCCCGAGCAGTCAATGCAGACCATAATGGTTTTGTGAGGGCACGGATTGGCAACGTAACATTTTATAGCTGTTACGCACCTCCAAGCTGAGACCTGGAAAAGTTTAAGACCATGCTGGCAGAGATCGTCGATGATGCTCGTGGAAGATTCCCGCTAGTTATAGCTGGCGACTTCAACGCGTGGGCCGTAGAATGGGGCAGCAAGGAAACAAACAGCAGGGGTTACTGCCTCCTGGAAGAGTTCTCTGCACTGGATGTTACTCTGATGAACGACGGGAAAACGCTAACTTTCCGAAAGGCTGGTAGTGGATCCATTATTGACCTCACCCTTATGAGTTGCTCGTTAGGAAGGGGGGTAAAATGGAAAGTAAGCGAAGAATTAACCTTTAGTGACCACCAGGCGATCTACTACGAACTGCACAAAAGCTCTGCAAAAAAGCCTCCTAAACTTACAGGACCGAAGTGGAAAGACGGTTGCCTTGACGAGCATACCTTCGTGGATCTGCTAGGATACAAGGAATGGGAGAGTGGCTCCTCGGAAAATATGGCAAAACAGTTGGAAAGGAACCTTGCTGATGCTTGCGACGCATCAATGCCTAGGCGGAAACCTAGCAGACGTGGATCACCCTGCTTCTGGTGGAATGATGAGATCAACCAGCTAAGGAAAAATTGTCTACGAGCAAGAAGAATGTCTCAGAGAGCAAGAGATCGGCCGGATTTTCATATAAGAGATGAAGACTTTCGGAGGGCTTAACGGGATCTGAAGCACAGCATCAAGAGAAGTAAAGCCAATTGCTTCCGCCAGATATGTGAAGAGGCCGATATTAACCCATGGGGAACAGCCTACAAGCTGGTCACAAAAAAGCTAAAGAGCCAAGCCACGCAACGGACCACGTGCCCAGTGGAGCTACGTAAAATCGTAGTGGCCTTGTTCCCACAGTGCCCACGGGTGCAGTTGGAAAGACCCCGCCTTGATTCGGAGCAGATAAGCCCAGTGACGATTGACGAACTGACTACTGCAACCAAACAGTTTGGCGATGAAAAGACCCCAGGGCCTGATGGTATCCCAAACAAGGTACTAGAGCTGGCAGTCGCTGCAAGACCCCAGGAATTTGCGGACACCTACACTTGCTGCTTACAAGAGGGAGTGTTCCCAAGAATATGAAAAGTTCAGCGCCTCATCCTGCTGCCAAAAGGAGACAAACCAGTTGACGAGACTTCGAGCTATAGACCGATTTGCCTTCTCGACACTGCAGGAAAGATACTGGAAAAAATTATCTACAGAAGACTGCTGGCGATCCTGGAAGCCAGAGAGGCACTATCGGAATTCCAATACGGATTCCGCAAAGCTCGGTCAACTGTAGATGCGATCAAGGCAGTAGTCGACATTGCTACAAAAACGATTGAAGGGACTAAATGGAGATGGGGTGACAAGGAATATTGTGCAGTAGTGACGCTGGATATCCGGAACGCGTTTAACTCGGCGAGCTGGACGCACATCTTGAATGCCCTAAGAAGGATAAGACTACCGTCTTGTCTAAGGAGAATAATAAAGAGCTATCTTTCAGACAGGACCTTAGAATACGACACAGAGGATGGACCGAAGCAATATATGGTAACTGCAGGAGTTCCACAGGGCTCAGTACTGGGGCCTCTCTTATGAAACGTGAAGTATGACGAAGTACTAAGGCTACATCTGCCCGAGAGATGTAGGCTCATAGGATTTGCAGATGACCTGGCCCTCGTAGTGGAGGCAAAACAAGTACGGGAAGTAGAAGCGGCGGCTAACAAAGCTATTAAAACAATAGCATCATGGTTGCGGAACGCAAGCCTGGATCTAGCAGAGCACAAAACCGAGGCAGTTTTAATAACGAGCAGGAAAAAAACTGAATTTATGGAGGTTGAAGTTGGTAATGTGACCATCAAATCAAAGGCATCCATAAAGTACCTAGGAGTCATGCTGGATAACAGACTTTGTTACCGACCGCATATTGAGTATGTCAGTAGGAAGGCATCAAAGTTACAGGCGGCTCTCTCCCGGATGCTGCCAAACCTAGGTGGACCCAGGGGTGCAAGGCGCCTACTTCTTGGAAAGGTAGTGGCGTCAGTCGCTCTATATGCTGCACCAATTTGGGCTGCAGCCCTAGTCGGAAACACGAACCAACGAAGGAAGCTGGCAGCGCCGTACCGACTGAGTGCACTTCGTGTAATATCAGGATTTCGTACGGTTTCAGACGACGCAGCACTGGTGCTAGCGAACATGATGCCTGTGGACCTACTCGTGCGCGAGATGATGGAAATTCACGCCTGGAGGGAGTCAATGGGAGGCATCGCACCAACCCAAGAGGTTAGGAGGTCAGAGAGATTGGCGTCCCTAGCCATGTGGCAGGCCAGATGGACCTTCTCAACGAAAGGTAGATGGACGCATAGACTCGTTCCAAGAATCCAGGAGTGGATAGAACGGCGCAGAGGCTCTACTAACTTCCATCTGACGCAATTCCTAACCGGCCACGGAGGGTATAGGGAATATTTGTTTAAGTATAGGCACGAGGACTCGCCGCAATGTCCGGCTTGTCCAGGCTGCGGTGAAGATCCGGAGCATGTCCTTTACCACTGCCCGAGATATTTATCAGGAGCAACACCCCTTCCCCCAGTGGAAGAATTGATGAAGCATATGATGGAATCGGACGCAAACTGGAACGCAGTAGCCCAGAGGATCGTTCGCATTCAGAAAGACCTCCGGAGATGGGAAAGAGAGCGACGCGAAGCAGCGAATAATACCCAGATGGAAAGAAGGACTGCCCGAGTACTGGGTGAATAGGAAGACTGCCTTTTAGGCAACTTATCCCCGCGAAGTAATACTTAACTGTGATTCCGCGGGGATGATGTGTGTTGTTGTTCCATGTAAAAAAAACAAAAAAAAAAACACACACACACCCATTGCGTCGCTGCCCAAGCCCTACTAGAACAGACGATCCTGGAGAAAAAAATTAAAGTCGCTGTGCTTAGCGAGCCGCATCACCGGGCAACCACCAATGCAAGGTTGTGGGCATCGGATAGATTTGGGAGAGCTGCCGTGTGGAGCTGTGGTGAACTACTTTCCCCCTTTACGCACATTCTAGCCTCCGATTGCTTCGTGCGTGCGAAATTAGGAGATCTCTGGTTCTATAGCTGCTACTTAGCACCAAGTCTTACGACCGGCGAATTCGAAGCGGTGCTCAGGGAAATTGCCTATGACTCCAGGGGTCGCAGCAACGTCATAATTGCTGGCGACTTTAACGCGTGGTCAACCGACTGGGGCAGCCCGATTACGAATGCCAGGGGTAAATCGCTTGCGTTCCTCGACCTGGTACTGCTTAACACTGGGTCAGAAAACACTTTTAGCAATGGACGCGCTGGGTCAATTATTGACCTCACCTATGTGAGCAGTGCGCTTGCTCGCTCGGCTCTGTGGTGCATAAGTGACTGCTACACCGGAAGCGACCACGTGGCCATCACGTTTTCTATTGGAGAATGGCTGCGGGTGCCGGCAAGGTCCGACGCTGGTGTAGCATACCGGGTTGAGTCTCTCAACACGAGGATCTTTGCAGATATCATTGCTCATATGGTAGCAGGTGGACCGGCGCACGATATGGATGGCTCAGCAGCTAGAAGCTGCGTGTGCTGCGAGCATGCCTCAGAGGAAGGCCTATAGACGCCATCACACCAGCGTGTTTTGGTGGAACGAAGGAATAGCTGAGGCTCGGCGAGCCTGCCTGAGATCGAGGAGGCGTTTTCAGCGAGCAGCCACACGAGGGTCGGGGGCAACTCGCTCGTTGCAGCTTGAGTTTAAGGCCGCAAGACAAGTGCTAAGGAACACCATCCGAGCCAGCAAAAGGAGTGTTTCCTTAAGCTGTGTGACTCAGCCGACAAGGACCCATGGGGAAGAGCCTACAAGATGGTCTTCAAGCGCGTGAGCCAAGGCAATAACGGAGCGCCTATGGAGCTAGCTCGCATGACGGAAATAGTGGCGACACTGTTTCCTCAGTGCCATAACTCGCTACCAGCAGTCGGCGCGGCTCCCATACAGGAAGGCGTTTTTCCAGTTTCCACGGAGGAAGTCCAGATGGCAGCACGGAAGCTATCAGCCAATAAAGCGCCTGGTCTAGATGGTGTCCCAAACCGGTGCCTGCATCTAGCAATGATGCTTCAGCCAGATCTGTTTGCCAAGATGTTCACCAAGTGTCTGCGTGAAGGCATCTTTCCGGATAGGTGGAAGGTGCAGAAACTCGTCCTGCTGCCTAAGCCAGACAAGCCTCCTGATGACCCGTCAGCATTCCGGCCTATTTGTCTCATTGACAATAGCGGCAAGATCCTTGAGGCGATTATAGCTGCTAGGCTGGATGACGCCGTGCAGAATGCTGGAGGACTGTCACCGTTCCAATTCGGTTTCAGGAGGGCGAGATCTACTACTGATGCCATCAGGTCGGTAGTCAGCATAGCCTCAGAAGCGATCTCAGGCACCCGCTGGCGCTTTGGAAGTAAGCAGTACTGTATCGTTGTGACCATCGACGTTAAGAACGCCTTCAACTCCGCGAATTGGAGCTACATCTTGGATGCTCTGGTGAGTTTTAGAGTGCCGGACTACTTTGTTGCAATAGTGAGGAGCTACTTTGACAACCGTAGGCTGCGTTATCAAACAGATGAGGGGGAGAAGGAGTACGACGTCTCTGCAGGTGTTCCACAAGGATCTGTTCTGGGTCCTCTCCTGTGGAACATCATGTATGACGGGATACTTCAGCTTCAGTTACCGGATGGTGCCAGCGCTATTGGATACGCTGACGACGTCGCTCTGGTGCTTGTGGCGAAAGACCTACGTCGAGTTACAGAGCTCTGCGATTGGTGCTTAGACGCAGTGACGCGGTGGCTGGCGTCTGTTGGCCTCCAACTAGCTGCCCAAAAGACGGAGGCGGTGCTCATCAGCAGCCGAAAAAAGGTGGAGTATGTCGAAATCACGGTGGGAGGCGTCACAATGCGGTCCAAGGACTGCATTCGCTACCTTGGCGTGGTCATCGACCGGCGCTTGTGGTTGCTGGGATGATCCCGATCCACAGTTTAGCTGTAGAAGCCGCATCGGTTTTTGTCGCAGTTTCAGCGGAGAGAAGAGCGGCTAGGGCTGCAGCCCGCGAGCGGAGCCTAGAGGCTTGGCAGCGACACTGGAATACTTCCACAAAAGGGCGTTGGACGCACCTGCTGATACCCGATGTGCGTCGATGGATAGAGAGGAAGCACGGGTCGGTCACCTTCTACCTCACCCAGCTGCTAACAGGACATGGTTGCTTTAGGAGCTACCTAAAGCGTTTTAAGCACGACTCCAGTTCAGAGTGTAGCTGGGGCGGAGACGGTACGGAGGAGGACGTAAGCCATGTGTTCTTTCAGTGTGGGCGTTTCGCCCGGGAACGTCAGCAGGTGGAGAGCCTGATTGGTCAGCCCCTTTCGCCAACAAACCTGGTAGACTTCATGCTAGAGAGGGAGGCGGTATGGCATGCGGTTTGCGGATTCGCAGCTTCCACGATGGCGGAGCTGAGGCGTCTGGAACGCTTAAGGGCGATCGCGCCATAAACATTGCTTTTGTCTCTGCGAAGCAATGCTTTGCGGCGGTCCCGCAGAGGCGGGCAATGTTTATGCATGTATTTATTGTATGGTTTTAAAGTAGATTATTTGTTATACTGGAATAAAAAATAAAAAAAAAAAAAAAACACACTCACACACACACACAGCTTATCAATCACTGCCTTCTCCGCTATCCTGGAGCAGCTAGTTGACGACGCCAGGGGTCGCAGCAGGATCATTCTCGCGGGCGACTTCAATGCATGGGCACTGGAGTGGGGCAGCGTTTCAACAAACACCAGAGGCAGGGTGCTCTTGGAGACACTTGCAACACTGGATCTGGCTCTTTTGAACAGCGGCAACGGTCACACCTTTTCACGAGCTGGTGCTGGCTCAGTAATTGACCTCACGTTTGTCAGCCCCTCTTTATTCAACGTAGCACAGTGGGGGATTAGCGAAATTTACACAGCCAGCGACCACAACGAAATTATATGCACACTTGCTGGCCAGCATGAGCGAACATTACCGTCAGGAAACATTTGACGTTGCGTTGTTCTCCAGAGCAATTGCGCAGCTCTCCTCATCGGGCTCTGCCGAATCCCGTGCAGCTCAAATGGCTGTGCAAATTTCCTCGGCGCGCGACAGCAGCATGGCAATACGGCGTCACTACAAGCGTCCCCACGCCCCCACGTATTGGTGGAACGCAGAGATTGACATAGCACGTCACGCCTGCATTAGGGCCAGAAGACTATGTCAACGCGCAGTAAACAGGCCTCATTTTGCTTCAAGACGGGAGGATTATAGACGGGCGAGAGGCACGCTTAAGAGGGCGATCAAGGCGAGCAAGCGAATATGCTTCCTGCAGCTGTGTGACTCTGCTGAGCACGATCCCTGGGGGAAAGCATACAAAACGGTGGTCAAGCGCATCTATGCTGGGAACTATAACCTCCCTACTATAGAACCAGACAGGATGCAGGCCATCGTGGAGTGCCTGTTTCCACATGGGAGATCGCAGGGCTGGCCCACAGTGTCATCGCAACACCAAGATGACACCGTACCAGCGGCTATCACACTGGAGGAGGTACTTGGTGTAGCCAATAGCATCGCGACGAGCAAATCACCGGGTCCTAATGGCATTCCAAACCAAGCGCTGAAGCTGGCTATGTCGCTACATGCCGATCAATTTGCCGCACTATTCAATGCCTGCGTGCACGAAAGGATCTTTCCGCTCGGCTGGAAAGTGCAGAACCTGTTGCTCCTGCCGAAGCCAGACAAACCGCCAGGGGAGCCCTCATCATACAGACCAATCTGTCTGTTAAATAACATTGGCAAAGTGTTTGAAAAGCTGCTGGGGGCTAGGCTTAGCAATGCGATCGACATGGCCGGCGGGTTGTCCCCGCACCAGTTTGGGTTTCGCAAAGCGAGGTCAACCATCGACGCCCTTAGTATGGTGGTCGAGATAGCTACCAGCGCTATTCAAGGCACCAGATGGGCAGGAGGAGGGAAAGAGTATTGCTTTATTGTCACGCTGGACATTAAAAATGCGTTCAACTCGGCCAATTGGGATGTCATCCTTAACGCCTTGGAGAAGCTGCAGGTCCCCTCATATCTGCGGGACACAGTACGGAGCTATTTCGATGGACGAGTGTTGCACTATCGGACCACCGAAGGCACCAAAGTATATAATGTTTCAGCAGGAGTTCCACAGGGATCCGTTCTTGGGCCACTACTGTGGAACATTATGTACGATGGAGTCTTAAGGTTAAAGCTCCCGGACAAGGCTCACATAGTTGGATTTGCAGACGATGTTGCTATCGTCGTCGTGCGCAAGGAGTTGGAGCATGCTGAGGCTGCGTGCAACATTTGCATTGCCCGTGTGCAGGACTGGCTTAATCAAGCGGGATTGGAGTTAGCTGCACACAAGACTGAGGCGCTTCTGGTGAGCAGCCGCAAGAAGGTGGAAACTGCGTGTATAGTTGTAGGCCAAACTACGATTAGGTCCAAAAGGGCAATCAAATATCTCGGCGTTATGCTGGACACGAGATTGTCCTTCAAGGAGCACCTTGAGTACACTGCAACCAAGGCAGCTGGAACAGGTCGCGCACTATCGCGCATTATGCTCAATACGCGCGGTCCCAAACAGGAGCGTCGCCGCCTATTAATGAGCGTAGTCCGTGCAACAGTGCTGTACGCTGCGCCGATCTGGTGCAGAGCCGCACGGGTCCAAAGCTATGGCCGCGGCATAGGCGCAACTTACCGCCTTTGCGCAATTAGGGTATGCTGTGCGTTCAGGACAATCTCCGACGAGGCTGCCCTGGTTATTGCGGGCATGATTCCAATCGAGGAGTTGGCAATCAAGGCGGGCGAGCTGCAAAGGCACACTGCCGGTGTCATAGCACGCATGGACCGAGCAGCAGCGAGAGCCAGGACAATTGGGCGATGGCAAGCGCGCTGGAACTCTTCGTCGAAGGGGCGATGGACTTTTGCCTTGATCCCGCAATTGCTTCCTTGGCTAAACCGCAAACACGGCGAAGTAAATTTTTATCTGACGCAGCTCCTATCTGGTCATGGGTGCTTTCGGAGCTACCTTAAGCGGTTTGGACATGATCAAAGCGAAGAATGCTTATGGTGCGGTCAGGGCTCAATAGAGGACGCTCACCATGTGCTGACTACCTGCGGGCGGTTCGCACACCAAAGGAGTGAACTGGAGCGCGCTATGGGTTGTCCCATCACCATGGACAATCTAGTCAGTGGAATGTTGGAATCTTCACCGAAGTGGGAAGCGGCCTGCACATTTGCGGCAACGGTGATGAAGGAGCAGAGGCGAGTGGAGCGGCTTAGGAGAGCACCTTTAAGCTAGGCATACTCCAATATAGGACGCGACAGTGGTTTGCGAAGCAATTCCTAACGGACGTACCGCAAATTATTGTCGCTCCTATTTTCCTGTTGTTTTGCACATATTATATTATTATTTAGTATTTAGTTTTGCTTAATAAAGAATTAAAAAAAAAAACACACACACACACACCTCTACAATTACTAATTTTGTTTACTTTTTCTTATTTTTTAACAGATTGGTTAATAGCCAAATAGAGGGTATAAAAATAAAACAGCGCACAAACATAGTTAGTGTTGCTTTTTTAAAAAAATACCAATTTTGTTATGTTTTTTTTCTTATGGTTAGTTTGCTCAGAACGTTGTCTTTGCTTAAGTTTGTTACTATTACAAGAAGTCACTTAATGTATAAGTATCAAAGGGTAAATTAAAATACTGACCAAACGTGAGGGAAAAAACATTAAAAAAATGGGTTAAATTTCAGATTTTTCGACATATTTGTTAAAATGACACCCAAAACATTGATTTTGGGGCTTACAGTCGTCTAAGAACTTAAAGACGGACTTATTCTGCGAAACTTTGCCAAAGAAAGTTTACCAAAAAAGTCAACATTAAAAAAGTTAGAGACCGAAGAAAAATGTGCCTTTCTCTTACAATGGACCACTTTGATAAAAAACTTCAACAAACAAGTAAGAAGGCTCTAGTCGAGAAATCCCGACTAGGACATACCCTTAACCCGATAGGTAATGCTTACAGTAACTTGTGTGTATTTATTCAGTGACCAATATAACCAAACTTCAAACTGCGATATCTCTGGTGTTTCTTAACCGATTTTAATCAAATTTTTTTAAATGTTCATTATTTTATTCATAGTTTCAAATCTTATTTTCATAATTTTGAAATTCAATTTTTTGTTGTTATCGATCACATGTGTATATCGGAAACCAGAAGTGTTATCGATAATCCGAAACAAACTTGATCTGCTTATGATTTAGAAGAGTTTAATTTTCAAGTTTGAAGTCTCTAGCTCTTATAGTCTCTGAGATCGGCGCGTTCATACAGAAAGACAGACAAAATGTTGTATGAAACCATGATTATAACTCAAAAAAGTAATGATGCAGTTCGACTCGTAGGACCCAAAGTAGAGGGAAACCGTCGAGTCCGGTCTTGTCTTTTTTTTGACTATCACAGTGTTATTATTCAAAATATACAGTTAATGTTTTATTTATAATATAGATATACATTTTTATACCCTTAACCCACAAAATGGGTAAATAAGGGTATAATGGTTTTGTGCAAATGTATGTAACAGGCAGAAGGAAGCATCTCCGACCCCATAAAGTATATATATTATTGATCAGCATCAACAGCCGAGTCGATCTAGCCATGTCTGTCTGTCCGTTTGTCTGTCTGTCCGTCTGTCTGTATGAACGCGCCGATCTCAGAGACTATACGAGCTAGAGAGTTCAAACTTGAAACTTATACTCTCGTATACCATGCGCAGTACAAGTTTGCTTCAAATTATCGATAACACTTCTGGTTCTCGATATACATATGTGATCGATAACAAAAAAATCTTGAATTTCAAAATTATGAAAATGAGGTTTGAAACTATTGATAAAATAATGAACATTTGAAAAAATGTAATCAAAATCGGTTAAGAAATACCGGAGATATCGCAGTGTGAAGTTTGGTCACATACGCGTTACGTATGGGGTTAAGGGTATGTCCTAGTCGGGATTTCTCGACTAAAGTCTTCTTACTTGTTTTATTTATAAAATATCATTTTTATTTACCCAGCTGTCTGATCTTTTGGGAAGCCCAACCAGCGGACAAGCACTCTGTTACCGGTCTTTTATAGCACTTTTTCAACGAGATATGTATCGGAAAATTTGCTCTTTTTCAATTCATCTTTATAGAAGCAACCCATAATTGGTTCACCATTTAAGTCATTCAGCATATATGTAGAAGGGAAAGTGTTCTTCACTTGGCTTAAGGCTCATTCCCAGCAAATAAAAATTTCATTTATGAAAAGTGCTTATTATTTCGTTAGGTTCCACATAAAGTTAGGGTGACCAGATGTTCTAAATATTTTTATGGAAAATGTAAGTATTTGTTGGTCACCTTACTTGATTACTTACAAAATAAAACGGTCATTGTGAAAACAAATTGTGAAAAATTAAATAAAAACAAATGGAAAACGGTGAATTCATGATGGCAATAGCTGCTTTTATAGTTCTAAGGAGAAGGAGAAAGGTCAATGAGCTGAAAAGCATCATGCCGCGCCGTAGATGTTGGGTCAACTCATATTTAAAAAAACGGGGTGAAAAAGGACGCTTCATAAGCGATTTTCGCAACATGATTTACACCCCAACGGTGTTTTATCAAAATGTTCCAAAGTCCATTTTCAATCTTGTTCACTTGCTGCCCGAAATAATAGTAAACTTCTAATTCCATTTTTAAGAACAGCTGATAATGAAATCCACACTGGTTCCACTATCGGAACTATCGATTAACTTTGCTGATGCTTGCTGGGAATTGAATAAAAATTAACAGGCAGGAAAATTTCTGACAACTGTTTTTTATACCCTTAACCCATAAAATGGGTAAATAAGGGTATAATGGTTTTGTGCAAATGTATGTAACAGACAGAAGGAAACATCTCCGACCCCATAAAGTATATATATATACTTGATCAGCATCAACAGCCGAGTCGATCTAGCCATGTCCGTCTGTCCGTCTGTCTGTCTGTCCGTCTGTCCGTCTGTATGAACGCGCCGATCTCAGAGACTATAAGAGCTAGAGACTTCAAATTTGAAACTTAAGCTCTCCTATACCATGAGAAGATCAAGTTTGTTTTGAATTTTTGATAACACTTCTGGTTTCCGATATACACATGTGATCGATAACAAAAAAATCTTGAATTTCAAAATTGTGAAAATGAGGTTTGAAACTACGGATAAAATAATGAACATTTAAAAAAATTTGGTCAAAATCGGTTAAGAAACACCGGAGATATCGCAGTTTGAAGTTTGGTCATATTGGTCACTTAATTTAATTTAATACACATAAGTAACTGTAAGCGTTAAGTATAGGGTTAAGGGTATGTCCTAAGTGGGATTTCTCGACTAGAACCTCTTACTTGTTTTATATAGAGTTGAACATAAAAATTCCATTCCGGGCGTGCTGGGAATGGGCCTTTACTCTAAAAATTTCCGTTGACCAATTAGGGGTATACCCCTTTTCAAATATATGCTTATATTATATTTACTAATGCGTACGTAATCGTCCACCTTTAGTTTGCTTCCGGTGAACATCTTTAGGTGATTATATGCAGTTGACAAAAAGTGATGCTCATTTGAGACATTAACTGCAACAGGTGCCATTTTGATAGTTCTATGCAGACGGTTGTTGTATACATCAATTAAATTTTGATATACATCGAGCCATTTGTGTGTACCATTAAAACTAAATTCATGCCACATAAGCTCTTTTAAGCTTATATTGAATCTTTCGACAATAGAAGCCTTCAGGGTGCTGTATGTTGAATAGTGATTGATTTTATATCGTCGCATTAAAATTTGGTTCCATCATCGGTTTGCATGTTTCTTGGTGTACCCCGACCAGATTTGAAAATTTTCTCCATAGCTAGGGTAACTTCGTTGCCAGTCTTAGACTTTAGGGCTGCACCCCAGGCAAACTTTGAAAATGTATCAATTACTGTTAGTAAGTAACGGTAACCATGGTTCAATGAAGAGTATGCACCCATCTCAACTAAATCGGCCTGCCACAAATCGTTTATCCCCTTTGTGACAACTCTGCGACGTTTGAAATTCCTGCGTGAAGGAGCATGCAATTCATTCACCAATCCTCGCTTGTTGAAAGGGGCAGGTCGGACTTCTTCAAACTTTTCGGGGGGATGAAGCCGTTGCTTCGAGTTTTTCCCAATTTGTGTGGTTATGTTTTATATATAAACTAGTAAGTGCCCCGCTTGCTTCGCTACGCCGATAGTTTTTACAAAATTTTAGCAATACATATAAAATAAATAAATTAGTTAATGTTTAACAACATATTAGCAAAGTATTAAATATTCTCTTTTTCACGCCACCATTAAGGTTGAGAATCAGACGCGTCTTTATACTTTGATACCAAAGGTATCATATTATATTGGGTTTATGCAATGCCCGTCAAGGTGTCTGTCCGTCCGTCCGCCCGTCCGTCCGTTTGAACGCAACTTTTTTCAACACGCTTGAAGCTAGAGCTTTGCAACTTTGCAAATATTTTGGTACATACCTTCGTCAGAAAAAGTGTTAAATTTGGCTCTACGACCTCAGGGGCCTGGGAAATCGATAACAAATCGAAACCTCAAAGTGCAAATCGATGAAACACATATATATATATCTCACATTTTAGCAGCTAGAGTCACCAAATTTGTGGGCAAGATCGCCGATGACATTCCTCAAAAACTGCATCGAAAGTTTGGATGCCACGCCCACCTCTTCCGCCCCCAGCCACGGATGCCACGGCCACCTATTCCGCCCCCAGTCCCGCTCCAATTATAAACAAAAATGCCTGTACTTCTACAGTTTTCAAGCTATAGGCACCAAAATTGACATGAAGGTGGATGCTGTCATTTGACACAGATATGCATGAAAACTTTGGATTCCACGCTCCCAAACAACGGGACATGCCCCACCGCCCTAAAACCGGAAGGCATGTATCTTCGCCAGTTTTTAAGCTAGATTCACCAAATTCGGTATGAATATTGGTAGTGACATCCGTAACTGGTGTGCATACAAATTTTGGATGCCACGCCAACTTATACCGCCCACCGCTATATCTCTCTCAGTTTTCGACCTAGGCTCTTCAAATTTGGTATGAACATTGTTAGCGACATCCGTAACCGATCTACATCAAAGTTTTATACGCCACGCCCACCTTTTCCACCCAACTCGTAAAATCTGAAATTTCTATATCTTTCCCAGATTTTGCGCTAGAGTCACCAAACTTGGAAACATTGTTAGTGACATCCGTAACAAATGTGCAATATTGGATGCCACGCCCACTTATACCGCCCACCAAAATATCTTTCTCAGTTTTTGCGCTAGACTCTCCAAACTTGATTAGGAGATAGAAGGTACCATCCGCCACAGATATGCATCAAAAATTTGAATGTCGCGCCTACCCCTTCTGACCGCCTTTTTATACCCAAAACCCCCATACGTTACAAATACATACAAACTTACATATGTGCTTTGCTTAATTGGTCGAAAATGTATATCAACAATGTTTGTGTGGTACGACGTTAGTTAGTTACATAAGCAGCAATAAGCAAATCAACCACTATACAAAGATGTTCAAGATTAATTATTTTCGCGCAAATGGCTCGTTATAAAAAACAAATAAGAAATAACAAAAAAACAAAACGTTGAAACTCACAGCTTGTCCTGACCAAGTTTCGTAATAATTAATTAATTTTAAAGCATAGCTCTAGTACAAAAGTTGAGAAAAAAAGGACTTAGGTGTTCAGGAGGTACTCGAAGGAGTGGTCCAAATTAAAAATCCTTTCTTAGTGCTCACTTTCACCGAGAATGGAATATTTTGTGAAAATTTCAGCCTTCTTGCTCTTATCGTTTAGGCTGTGGGTCTCTCAACAATCAGTCAGTCAGTCAGTCAGTCAGTCAGTCAGGACAAACTATTTTATATATATAGATAAGCACGCTCCATAACATAAGTGTATGGGAGGTGCCCCAAGGAGTTGTCGGATCGGGTCCAAATTTTGCATCCATAATTTTTTTACACGCCTCCATGTCCTGACCAAGTTTTGTAATAATTGAATAATTTTAAAGCATAGCTCTAGTACAAAAGTTGAGAAAAAAAGGACTTAAGTGTTCAGGAGGTACTTGAAGGAGTGGTCCAAATTAAAAATCCTTTCTTAGTGCTCACTTTCAACCTGAATGGAATATTATGTGAAAATTTCAGCCTTCTAGCTCTTATCGTTTAGGCTGTGGGCCTCTCAACAATCAGTCAGTCAGTCAGTCAGTTAGGACAAACTATTTCATATATATAGATTAGCTTGCTACAGATACAACAATGTATGCGTGCATTAACCAATATATGCACTTGCATTTTTGTTAATACATATGTATGTAGATACTAAATAATGAAAATGCACGTACATACATGTGTATGAGTGTACATATGTGCATTTGCAACACCAACTAAAGTTACAAATGTCAGTTTGAAAATAATATCAAAACAACAATGGCAATAGGTATTTGTGTGTTAAGTTTTGTTTGATAATTAGCAAGTATGTAGATAAGACCACTCGCGTAACATATTCCGGTGTACAAAAACAAATTATGTTTTAATTGATTTGTTTTAAATCAATGATACCAACAAAACGAAGCAACAACAACACTTGCAACAACAACAAATGCTGCTGGGGTCGTAAATCAATTGTCATGGGCACAAAGAAGAAAAGAAAAAAATTCATTTGTTTTGATTTTATCAACTCGTATATATGTATATTAGCTTGCTACAGATACAACAATGTATGCGTGCATTAACCAATATATGCACTTGCATTTTTGTTAATACATATGTATGTAGGTACTAAATAATGAAAATGCACGTACATACATGTGTATGTATGTACATATGTGCATTTGCAACACCAACTAAAGTTACAAATGTCAGTTTGAAAATAATATCAAAACAACAATGGCAATAGGTATTTGTGTGTTAAGTTTTGTTTGAT
This sequence comes from Scaptomyza pallida, assembly GCA_018152965.1. Taxonomy (NCBI): domain Eukaryota; kingdom Metazoa; phylum Arthropoda; class Insecta; order Diptera; family Drosophilidae; genus Scaptomyza; species Scaptomyza pallida. The sequence goes on from JAECXP010000219.1 coordinate 107,620, forward strand.
AATTAGCAAGTATGTAGATAAGACCACTCGCGTAACATATTCCGGTGTACAAAAACAAATTATGTTTTAATTGATTTGTTTTAAATCAATGATACCAACAAAAAGAAGCAACAACAACACTTACAACAACAACAAATGCTGCTGGGGTCGTAAATCAATTGTCATGGGCACAAAGAAGAAAAGAAAAAAATTCATTTGTTTTGATTTTATCAACTCGTATATATGTATATTAGCTTGCTACAGATACAACAATGTATGCGTGCATTAACCAATATATGCACTTGCATTTTTGTTAATACATATGTATGTAGGTACTAAATAATGAAAATGCACGTACATACATGTGTATGTATGTACATATGTGCATTTGCAACACCAACTAAAGTTACAAATGTCAGTTTGAAAATAATATCAAAACAACAATGGCAATAGATTTTAGATTTTTTAGATTTATTCAAAAATATTCCTAGTGCTACAAGTTTTACACTTTTAAGTTAATGCACTAGTCACAATCAGATTTAAGATAAATAAAATACAATACAATGAAATAAATAAAAAATTAAAAAATTAAACTTACGAACTATAAGACTATTATTTAAAATACTAAACATATCACATGACAAGCAAACAATTTTAAACATTTTATTCTTTTAATGATTTTGAAATTTCGTAATATATGTCTAGTTTAAGCAATATTTTGATTTCTTAAATAACATTTCAGTTTATTGCTAAAAAGGGGTGCGCTACTAATTGTTTTCAAGTGAGAAGGTAACTGGTTCCAAAGTCGAATAGCCCAGATAAAGAAGTGAATTTGAGAACAAGAAAGTTTGGTTCTAATGCAAGCAATATTATTGGTCCTCTGTGACAGGTTGAAACGCAGCTTCTCGAATAGATAATCTGGAGTCTTTGTGTAAATGATTTTATGAAGCTGAGTCAAAATTTTAAAATTCGTCCAGCTATTTATGTCCAAGTCAAGTATTTTGTTGGCAAAACTAGTAACATGATCTTTACGTCCTAGAGAAAACACGAATCTAGCTATGCTATTATAAGCTACTTTTATCTTATGCTGACTAACGGCGTCACATTTACAAAAAATTTCTATACCATACATTAAGACAGGAATAATTAAAGCTTTTGCAACCGTCATTTTTATTTTTATTGGCAAAAATGGTTGTGCCAAAGACAGTTGGCGTAGGACTCCATACGCCTTTCCTGTTGCTTTGTTTGTATGGTCTGTCCAGGAGAGAGTGTTGTTAATTGTTATGCCTAGGTTATCTGCCTTATACACATAGCTGATTTCTGCATTGTCAATTACAAGTTTACTTAAATAGTCCGTGTTCAGATACTTTTTGTAGATTACTATACATTTAGACTTGGACGGATTAAGACATAAACCATTATGACTTGCCCACTTGGACACACAAGACAGATCATAATTGCACAATCTAATACATTCATTTATTTGACTAAGAGGACGACTCACATACATTTGGACATCATCAGCGTACATATGGACATCACACATAGAGAGGACATTAGGCAGATCATTAACATAAATTGTAAACAAAAGCGGGCCTAGCACCGATCCCTGAGGGACACCACGGAAATTAACTAGAACATTAGAACTCGACTTATTTGTTATAACTGATTGTTTTCTATTAGTTAAGTAAGAAGACATCAGTTTACTTGCAGTAGTAGAAAAATTATGTAATCTTATTAGCTTGGTTAAGAGAATCTCATGATTAACCGTGTCAAAAGCTTTACTGAAGTCAAGTAGCGTTAAAAAGGTTACTTCACTATTGTCCAGTTTTGCTCTAATGTCGTCAACTATTTTAATTATTGCTGTCGTGCAGCTTCTACCTTTTCTAAACCCGGACTGCTTATTATTTAAAAGATTATTTGTTTCGAAAAAGGTTTTTATTTGTTTCGCCATTATGTTTTCAAATGTTTTGGAGAGATATGGCAAAATAGATATTGGTCTATAGTCATTATTAGATTTGGGTATCGGAATTATTTTCGCATCCTTCCATTGATCTGGGTAGGTCGAAGAAGTTATTGCAGTATTAATAACATGCGTTATATGCTGAATAATCCAAGGTAGTAAAATTTTTAAAAATCTTGGATCTATTTCATCCAGCCCAATGGCGTTTGACTTAATTTTGAACATGGCTTCTAAGACTTCACACTCACTAACACAAGCAAACTCAAACATATTAACATTACCAGACGAAACAGAACTAATGTACGGATTGCACGAGATAACAGGAATATTTAAGTTTAAAAATTGATGGTTTAAAACATTAACGTCGATATCTTCCTTTATCACAGATTTAGTTTTGCCTATTCCTAAAGTATTAAGTGTTTTCCAAGTTTGCCTTGTAGTCATTGCGCTTTTGAATTTATTGCCATAATAGTTTTTCTTGGCAATTGCTATCATGCTATTTACACTACGTCGAGCTTCGTTAAAAATATGATAACAATGTTCCGTTTTATAGCGTTTCCACTTGTCATAAGCCTCATTTCTCATTTCTATTGCACTATCTCTATACAAATATGTTGCTAAGCCGAGGTGAGTTAAGGAAGTAGGATGGGAGACGGCAGTTCCTTGTTCAGTGCCTACTTTTAGGCATGAACATACCGCCCCCCTTGCAGCGTCATGCAAAAAAAAAGGATATTGGAAATAAATGAAAATTTGCCACGGATCCAACTATTGTTGGTGGGCGCATGATCCGAACAGCATCCATCCGAAGACGGTGTTTTGAGCCGCCGGCCCTCCTTGGCTGGGAATTACTCCCGGTAGGATGATCTCGGAGTAGAGATCGGCTCCCAACACCAGGCCGGTTAGGCCCGACCGAAACCATGACTTATCGGCCAAGGTGATGTTGGCCATCCGGAATATGCTCGGCGATCGGTTTAGCGGGGGTAGTAAATCGTCATGGATTGGAAGATGACTTCCTTGCTGAAGTCGGACGTTCGTGATTTAATCACGGCCGTGCATGTCCGTATAGTGCCGACACGTGTGACGGAAAGCTTGAAAGCCGTTGCCAATCCTGTATCGATGCGACTGAGAGGACAGCACGGGTCGACCACTGCACGGGTGTCGTAGATGTTGGTACCAGTGTAAAATCGCAGTTGGACCGTCGGAAGAACTGTTGTCCGTTGCCACTCTAGGAGTGAGATGAGCGAAAGGCTGCTGTTCGTCCTTACAAGAGGCGGATTGACAGTGGAGATCTTCTGGATCTGGTTCTTCCTTCTGGGGGTTGCCTGGGACGAAGGCTGCTCTTCGATAATGTGCATTAGCGTATGATGGTCTCCCTGGCACACACGGCACCGGTCGTTTTGTCGGCACGTTGCTCCCGAATGTTGGTGCGCAAGGGACTTCGGGCAATACTTGTTAACAAGAACTGCCCTCAATCGCTTCTCCGCTGCCAAACGCATGAACCGCTGGCACTTTCGCAGCGCATGAACACCGCGGCACACGCGGCATCGGAATGATGCGGTTCCTCTTGGGCCCTTTCCTTCCTGGTTTCTGCGAGGTGCCATCTTGCTACGTAATGAAAAGAGAACGGGGAAGAGATTAGCGACTTTGGCGAGAGTATATGATATTTTTTAAGACCGCTTTGCAGCCTCTATAGGAAGCAATATCAACTTCGCGATTGGACGTTTAACGACGCCGCGGACAGTCAAGACGTCGACTACTCGGACCTTGAGGTCGACACCAGGATATGTTTTCTGGATCCGCCCTAGGCGCCACTCGTTTGCTGGAAGATTATCTTCTTTGATAATCACGAGGTCATTTGTTTGGAGATCTCGAGACGGCAGCTGCCATTTATTTCTTTTATGGAGCTCCTTGAGATATTCTTCTTTCCACCGAAGACAGAATTGCTGATGAAGCGCCTTGAGACGCTGCCAGCGATTCAGAATAGACGCTGGGTCTGCGCCAATTTCTGGCTCGGTGTTGGATAGGAGTGGGCCCCCAACAAGGAAGTGACCAGGGCTCAATGCCAGCAGATCGGTCGGATCTTCGGACATTGGCGAAATAGGACGCGAGTTCAAGCATGCCTCTACTTTGGACAGTAGAGTTGACAGCTCTTCGAAGGTATGCTTGAACGTAGACGCGGATTTGTAAAACAAAGTTTTAAAACTTTTTACCCCAGCTTCCCATAAACCACCCATATGTGGGGCACTAGGAGGATTAAAATGCCAGGATAGTTCGTGATGGCTGAACTTGGAAAGTACAAGGTGTCTTGTGGCCTCTAGAAACTCATGCGCAAGGACCTTGGCAGCACCGACAAATGTTTGCGTGAAAGGCCGCGAAAAAGAGGTACGTAGTGCCGGAAGCTCTCCCATAAGTAGAGTTTGGAGCTGTTTGCGATGAACCACGCATATCTTGCAGGAATGGACTATGGATTTGACCAGGCAGTCGGCCGTCAGTCTGTGTAGGGGGACTAAGTAGGTGTGGAGATCCATGCTCCGCGGTCGACCCGTCGACTGCGTAGTGTGGAGCCCCGCTCCTACTCCGTAACTGCCAGAATGTCGGAAGTGCAACTTATACCTCCTCGTGGTGGCTGCTGGTAACAGGGTCCTGTGTAGGTCACGTCTCTGGCAGGATACCTGGCTAAATTAAGTTGGGCTAAAGAGAGTAAACTCTTTCTAATAAAATCCCCAATCTAATGGTGGAACAGCATATGCCAAGAGATGCGTGGCGGGGGGGGCGCCTAGTTACTAGTATGCGGACTAGGGGTGCGGTGGCGCGGCCTCATTTTAATCCGCCACACTACGGTACGGCACGGCGTAGTGTTTACTGGTAGCCATCTTACTCGTGGGATCAAAACTTATGAACCAAATACAAAAAACCGATGTTGAGAAGGAGAGTGGCCCTATGGGACACAACACAGAGGTGACAACACCTCAAACCCAACAACACCAACGTGAAGGTGCCTCAGTGGTGGAACCACCACAAAGCACCAGTACACCAACCGACAGTGTTGTTGGCCCCAAAGTGCCGAAACTTAGTGGCGCTGGGAAGAAGCGTTCTTAGTAAAGAAGAGGCCTACTCCAAAGCTATGTCCCCAATGGAGAAGAGAGGGGAAACAGCATGCCCCAAACGCCAAAGATCACCGAACCAAAGTTCAGAGGCGACCGCCAGCAAAAAGATGAGGGATGATAAGCCCTCCACCTCCAAAGCCGCAGGCAAGGCGTAATGCCTCACATCACCGAGCCAAGGCAACTGAAAATAAGGAGCGTAGCTCTGTGCCGGTGAAGGGAGCAGTAAGCACCAAGGCCGACAAGAAGCAGCATGCTAAACCGAATGAGGCTGGTGTTGGAGTCAAACTGGCGGTATTGGCAAGGGACTATCCCAAAACGGCCCTAACAACCGCTCAAATGGATTCCATATCCAGCGCAATTGAAGATAAGGTACTGGAGCATATGGATGGGCAGATAAAGCCGGCCTTCCTAGGCTCCACCTACAAAGCTGGGTATCTCGCGCTTCTTTGCAAAGACTGCGACACAGCTGAGTGGGTTAAGGCGATGGTGGTCAAGATGACGCCATGGGAGGGCGCTGCACTCTGGTCAACAGAGGAATCGAAGATCCCTCATCCCAGAATAGCAGTCGGCTATTTTCCCAAATCCGCTGGCATGGAAACGGCCAAAATTCTTAACTTTCTGCAGGCTCAGAACAAAGGCCTAAATACTTCGGCCTGGAGGGCCCTAAGGAGAGTCGAAAAGGGCTCAAATGCCATGTTAGTGATGGCTGTAGATCAGAAGTCGGCAGCCATAATTGACGAGTCTAAAGGAAGGGTTAATTTCCGCCTGGGACAAGTCAACCTGAAAGTCAAGGGTGAGGACACCACTGAGGAGGAACTCATCAATCAAGTCAGCGGGATGGAGATTGAAGAGAGTACTTTAAGCTCTCCAAATGCCTCCGATGCTGATCCGCCGCCAAAATAAGATGTTTGCAGGCAAACCTTCATCACGCTAAAGCGGCGACGGCGGAACTTAGCAGAAGGTTTGCTAGCAACACCAAGGACATCGGGCAAATACAAGAGCTCTGGTTCTTCAAAGGCCGTATCAGAGGCCTAAATACTAGAAACACACAGGTAATATATGATAGAACAGCGGCCAAACCTAGGGCAGCAATAATCATTAACACTGACATTAAATTTCTACCTCTCACAGAATTCATAGACAATGACACGGTGGCTATACTTCTGGAGCTGGACATCGAAGGGGGCAAGAAAGAGGCTGTATTGGCCTCGGCTTACTTCCCTGGCGACACAGAAGTGGTTCCAACGAACACTATCAGGGCCTTAGTGGAATACTGCAGAACACACCGTAAGGTCCTGATAGTTGGATGTGATTCAAATGCCCACCACTTAGCATGGGGTAGCACGGATATAAACAACAGAGGTGAGTCACTCTTAAACTATCTCATATCAACTAACTTATCAGTTGCAAATAGGGAGAATGAACCAACTTTTGTTAACTCTATAAGAAAGGAGGTATTAGATCTAACACTGGTCTCAGACAGAGCCATAGACTTGGTTAGAGAATGGAGAGTGTCTGAGGAGGCCTCAATGTCTGATCACAGGCATATTGTCTTTGACCTTAAGGGCCCGGTGAGGAGCGCTGTGCTCTACCGTAGCCCAAAAACCACTAACTGGACGAAATACTTCGACACTCTAACGTTAAAACTATCGGGACATAGACCCCAACTAACAAATTCTGATGAGCTAGAGAGAGCGGTCAATACACTAACGCATGATCTAGTCTTAACCTTCAATGACTGCTGTCCACAAAGGGTTAAGGCCTCCAGCAAGAGAGTCCCCTGGTGGAACTCACGACTTGACAAATTGCGCAGGGAAGCAAGAACTGAATTCAATAGGGCCAAGAGGACCAACAAATGGGAAAACTACAGGACAACTTTAACTTACTATAAAAGGGAGTTAAGGAAATCCAAGAGATCCTCATGGAGAAACTTCTGTGAGGACCTTAGGGACGTACCCTCAACTGCAAGGGTTCAGAGAGTCCTATCAAAAGCCAGTGGAGGACCAATAGGGACACTTAAAGGCCCGAATGGCGTATACACCAAAGATTCTCAAGATACTTTAGAGGTTCTTCTAAGATCTCACTTTCCTGATTGTTCATTCTGTAGCACAGGGGGAGTCCCTGATACAGAAGAACTAAGGCACTCAAGGGCCAGAGACCCCATAATCAATAGCATAGTTAGCTATGAAAGGGTAGAGTGGGCAATAAACTCCTTCAAACCCTATAAATCCCCTGGCCCAGATGGTATTTTTCCGGCCATGCTATCCAAGGGCAAAGGGGCTATTATTAGGAAAATGGTTCCCATATATCGGGCCAGCCTTCTGCTGGGATATATTCCAAAATCTTGGAGAGCAGTAAAGGTAATATTTATACCTAAGGGCGGGGACAGACCACCATGCTCTCCCAAATCGTACAGACCAATCAGTCTCTCTTTTTTCATGCTAAAGACCATGGAGAAACTGATAGACTGGCATACTTGAAGCTAAACCGCTTCACAAACTGCAATTCGCCTACCAGAAGGGTAAATCCACGGTGACGGCACTGCATCACTTGACAACCGAAATAGAAAAGGCAATTGACGCAAAGGGTGTCGCCTTATGCGCCTTCATGGACATAGAGGGTGCCTTCGACAACGCAAATTTTGCTTCAATGAACCGGGCTCTGACAAATAGGGGGGTAAACCCTAAGGTAGTAGACTGGGTAAAGGCAATGCTGTGCCGCAGACTGATAAAGGCCGATCTCGGACTTGCCTCGGCCAGCATAAATGCCATAAAAGGCTGTCCACAAGGAGGTGTCTTATCTCCTCTACTGTGGTCACTTCTAGTAGACGACCTAGTACTGTCTCTCAACGCCAACGGATGCAAAACGTTAGGCTATGCAGATGACATATCTGTAATCATCAAGGGCAAAGATGAAAAGATCCTTGCGGACCTCATGCAACGAGCACTTGATCAAACGGTAAATTGGTGCACCTCAGAGGGGCTTTCTATCAACCCTAGCAAGACCATCATAATCCCGTTCACCAACAAAAGAACTCTTGAGTTTCCAGATTTAAAGGTTAGTGACACAGTTGTGTCTCTGAGTACAGAGGTTAAATATCTAGGGGTAACTCTGGATAGCAAACTCACCTGGAATGCACACCTGAGAGCGATAACCACGAAATCAACTCGATCTCTCTGGGCTGTCAAGCAGATGCTTGGCAAATCATGGGGGCTTTCTCCTATAATGGCCCACTGGGCGAACACCCAGATGGTTAGACCGATGATTTTGTACGAGGCGGCGGTTTGGTGGGTAAAAGCCACACAAAGCACCGCTATCAACAAACTTTACAAAATACAAAGGCTAGCATGCCTAAGTATTACAGGGGCTTTGAGGACGACCCCGACAACAGGACTGGAAGCAATTCTAGACCTAACTCCCTTACACCTAGCAATAGAGGAAGAGGCTGTAAAACAGACTTTGGGACTCTATGTTAACAACAAGTACCAAAAGGGCAATCTTAGAGGGCACCTGGGTAAATTGAATAGGGTAGAGGAAATCCTCGACAAGACCAAAACTAGACTAGACCATAGCCAAACTTTCCATAGTTTCACCAAAAACTACAATGTCATTTTTCCAACTAGAGAGCAATGGACTTCTAATCCATCCTGGATAAATGACGACGCACAAAACTGGTTCACAGATGGATCCAAGACAGCATCAGGGGTAGGAGCAGGCATAGTGGGTCCTCGCACACACATCTCTCTCACACAGGCGGTATACAGACTGAATAGCAGACAGTTGGTAGGAGTTAACATTCGTATACTCACCGACAGTCAAGCAGCTCTTAAAGCACTAAACAGCTATAGCTATAACTCTAAACTTATATATGAATGTCACTGTGAGCTAAATGTTCTGGCAACCAGCAACAGAGTCTCTCTGGTATGGGTCCCAGGACATGAAGGCCACTCAGGTAATGAGGCTGCGGATGTAAGGGCTAAATTGGGAGCGGAAGCCCCGTTCATAGGCCCCAGTCCGATGTTTGGTTACTCAAACAACACACTCAGATCTGACATAGATAAATGGTTAGGAAACAAGAAATTAATGCACTGGAACAGTCTAGAGGGTCTCAGACACTCAAAAAGATTTGTGTGCCCAAATGCAACAAGAGCCAAGGAAGCTCTATCCTTAAACAGGACACAACTTAGGTCACTCTGTGGGGCGTTGACAGGCCACTTTCCTTGCAACGACCACCTACATAAGATGGGCCTTGTTAGTAACAGAACCTGTAGATTCTGTGAGGAGGATGTTGAATCCATGGAACATCTAATCACCAATTGCCCTGCCCTGGCACGCAGTAGAGCAACGCTGTAGGCAAATACATTCTCAATGAAGAGGACCTGATGCATATCTCGCAGACTGGTCTGACTCAGTTTCTGAGAACATTAAAACTGAACTAGTGGTAAGGGGGCACAATAGATCCATGTGGGTCGCAGTGCTGAAGGGCGCAAGCCCACCCTCGTTCGGCATTACATTTTACATGGATTTGACCAACACTTTAAGTTTTGGAATCCAATATTTTGCTCGAATGAGGCGCATCATCAGTTGATTGCCCCCATGCAAGGAGATTTGATGTGTGAAACTTACCAAAAGGCGAGAATACGGACAAGAGTAGGGCAGTATAATGGGGTGACGCTCATCATAACTGAGAGTCTCGCCGGGTCGGATGCGACCACAGGCCCGAATGACTCCATTCTTGTCTAAAAACGGGTTAAGGCTACGAAGGCTGCTCGAGCGCAGGATGGATTTCCCTTGGAGCAGTCCCTTATATTCTGCCGGGTGTTCTGATCTTTGAGTGAGGATGACCAGTTTTTCTTGAGCTTTGGAGAGCTCTATATGGTGTAGATCTTTGGATTCTGAATGTGAGGTTCCCTTGCAGCGCGATACGAAGCGTGAGACATACGCGAACACGCGCGTCGCCCGCTCGAACTTAGAGAATCGTTCGAGAAAACTGAAGGAGGAACTGGCGCTCGCCATGTTGACCTTGATAGGGCGTTGTTCCAGTTCCGTGTCGAGATGAACCTCAGTAGGCGCTGGCCACTGCTGCTGTGCTAGCTTTAACCATTCTGGTCCGTGGCACCACAGTGAACTGCTGAGTAGTTCAACTGCTGAAACACCACGGCTAGCGAGGTCAGCTGGATTGGACTCGGAACGTACGTGGCGCCACAGCTTGGAATCTGTGGCCTGGGTAATTCTTGCTACTCTGTTTGCAACAAATGTTGACCATGCACATGGAGGCTTATTTAGCCATGCTAGAACTATTGTGGTGTCAGTCCAGTAGTAGCACTCAAACTCCTGAAGGGGAAGCTGTGGAACTACTGCTGCTGATAATTCCGCAAGCAATACGGCTCCGCACAACTCTAGTCGTGGGATGGACACCGTCTTTGTGGGAGCGACTCTAGTTTTCGCTGTGAGGAGGTGGACAGAGATTCCAGAGCAAGTTTTCGTGCGAACATAAATTGCGACACCGTATGCGTGCTGAGACGCATCACAGAAGTTATGGATTTGGACTTGCAACGTTGGCTGGGTTTCTACCCACCGCGGGATGCGCAACTTGCCGAGACTGGAAAATTGGGCTAAGAACTCTTGCCACTTCGAAATGAGATCATTGGGCAGCGGATCATCCCACCCTAACTCTCTGAGCCACGTCTCTTGCATGAACATCTTTGGTCGGACAATGACTGGCGCTAACCAGCCAGCTGGATCAAAGAGCTTCGCGATCTGCGAAAGCACTTCTCGCTTGGATACTGATGTTTGCGAAACCTCAGAAGGTGTAAAGAAGAACTCATCAGAATCTACTTTCCATCGGATTCCGAGAGTTTTTGCTGCAGTGGCTTCCTCTAGCTCAAGGAAGTCAGAACTTAGTCCTTTTTGTTTGAAGTCCACTTTCGTAATGGAAACCCTGCGGATTCAAGTGCATTACGGAGCTCGGAAATACATTGCACTGCACGACTCTTAGTGTGAACACCTGCTAACACATCGTCAACTTACATGTAATTGAGTATAATGTCACTTGCAAGGGGGTAGTGAAACTGCACATCTTTTGCAAGCTGCTGCAGTACTCTTATCGCTAGGAATGGGGCACAGTTTACTCCGAACGTAACTGTGTTCAACTCAAAGTCACGGACCTCATTGTCCTTGGTTCGGAAAAGGATTCTTTGGTATGGCGTGTGTTTGGGGTCAACCAGGATTTGCCTATACATTTTCGTAATGTCTGCGTTAAACACATACTCAAAGAATCGCCATTTGAGGATCTGCATTGTCAGATCTGATTGCAGAACGGGTCCCGGATGTAGGACGTCGTTAAGACTTTTGCCGTTTGAGGACGGACTGGAGGCGTTAAACACAACGCGAAGCTTGTAGGCTTGTAGACAGCATGATGCGGCAGGTAGAAGTTGCCTGATCCGTTTGTAGTGGGGACTGGACGCATATGACCAAGGTACGAATACTCCTGAAGGACCATATCGTACTGCTCTTTTAGTGCTCCGTTTTTGTTCAAACGATTTTCACTACGAAGGAGTTGAGCCAGTGCGATAGATCTCGAATGACCCAAGTTGATAGCTTCTGGATTTTTGAATGGGAGGGAGACAACGTATCTACCACTTACTGTTTTGGTGGTTGTCTGTCGAAACAACTTCTCACAGGCTGTGTCGGATTTTTTTTTATCAGCTTGGTTGGTATATCCTCCACCTCCAAAAACTTTGTGAGAAGTTGCTCTAATCTTGGTTCTGGAATGGGTGCAATTTGTGTGGAGAATTGGAAACGGGACCCGTGATGGTCCAACCAAAAATCGTTTCTTGACCTAGAAGGGTGCCACATATATTGGCATAGGACCCCTTTAACAAAATAGATGGAAGGATGTCTGCTCCTAGCAAGACATCTATCTGGGAACTTTTGAAAAAACCTGGATCTGCCAATTGCAGATTTGGAAGTCCCTCCAAAGAGCTTTGGGGAATTGTGTAGGAGGGCAGGTTTCCTGCCAACTTTGGAAGGACGTAAGCCAAAGCTTCAATTTGAACTCTTGGCTTAACCGGAGAGCCAATGTTAAAATGGCATAATCGTTGGGGCTGGGCTGCAATGGCTCCATTGAGCCCTGACACTTGAGCGTCAACCGATTGGAACTGGGGTCGTACCAATTTAAACAGCCGTTCGGATATGAAGGTTGCTTCCGACCCTGAGTCTATTAAAGCACGTGTTGGATACTTGGTTCCCAAGGAACATACTTGAATGATTGCCGTGCCGAGAAGGATGCTCTGCGTGCTACCCGAGAAATAGTTTTGGACCGTCGGCTGGGAATACGAAGTGGACTGTATGTTAAGAGACGGGTCCAAAGTTGTTTCACCTGCTTGGGAATTCATCGGACGATGCAGAAGAGAATTATGGCGTCCCTTGCAGGTGTGGCAATTATGAGCACTCGTGCAATCTTTTAGGATGTGACCCCTGGCGAAGCAGTTTAAACATAATTTGTGCTGCTTAATAGTGTTGGAACGCTCTTGCTCCGACATATTCAAAAATTTTGGACAAACACGGATCGGGTTATTCTCCTTGGCGCAAAGTTTGCAAGTTTGAATCTTGGCAGTGACCTTGGCCTCAAAGCAGTTCACTTTTTTGGAAGGAGGCTCTTTTCTTGTTGCCTGTGTAGACACATGGGGCCTTACATCTTCGATTGCCTCCAATGTTCTGTACCGCTCCAATAGGAAATTGTTCAACTCACCCCAAGTCGGAATATCTACTTTGCTCTAGAGAGACTGTTCCCACAATGAAAGTGTGAGTTTTGGAAGCCTTGACGAGCACATAAAAACGAGGAGACAATCCCAATTCTCAGTGGAGATTTTGGATAACTCTAGAGCCGATAGGCACCCTTGGATGGTGCTCTGTTATTCTTTCAATGCGGCTCCAGACTAATGAGAAATAGGTTGCACATTGAACAGAATTCTAAGTTGACTGTTGACAAGCAGTCGTTTGTTTTGAAATCTATTGACTAGTGCTTGCCATGCTGTCGCAAAACCATCATTGGTAAGCGGAGACTTTGACACGATAGCCTTAGCATCGCCACTTGTCTTCGCATTCAGATGGAACAGCTTTTCGACTGGGGTCAAACTCGGATTTTTTATATACACCGCTGTGAAAATGTCCCTGAATGTCGGCCATTTCAAATAGTCTCCGGTAAAGACTTCGGTGTCAACAGGCGGTAAGCGGCAGCCGCGTGGCTGATAGGCACCACTGGGGCTTGGAGTCGGAACCGTAGCGTTTGCAATTTGCTCGCTGAGCATGGATGCGCAGCGTTCATAAGCCGCATAGCAGTGATCATTTTTTGAATGCAGGATCGCTATGTCAGATGCGTTGCTCTGATCACCTGATTCGGAGAGGACTCGTGAACAACGTTCGAGCTCTTGCTCGACTTTGTCCCACAAGCTCCGAACCTAATCTTGCCGGACCTTCAACGTGTGCAGTGACACGTCGGAGTTGGAGCGAATTTTGATTCAAATTGACTGAGACGGTCAGTCACCGAAATAAAATTCGTTAAAACAAACAGACTGGTCATTTTCAAGTTTTGAGCGGCTGATCGGGTAATTGGCGGTTTTGCAGAGAGGGATATGTTGGTCTTTATCCCTGTGACACTACGCAGTACGGATGGATTCGGAGCGGAACTAGTTCTTTTGCGTTGCCCGAGTGGAACAGAAAGGAGAGTTTTTTTTGTCTTCGACTGAGCCCGTTGGCATGCTAAGAGTTTAGCTGCCAGGGAAAAATACAATAGATAAGTATTTATATTGCGGACGATATGCGACAATTCAGTTCGGAACAGTAGAGCGAAATGCACAGATATTTATCACAAACGAATTATTTAATAAAATTATTAAATAAACAGCGAAATGTAAATGAAATTGATAAGGAATCAAAAAAGGAGACAAACTAAACACAATGGTATTTTTGTGCTTTGTGTCCAACGTTAGGACCGTTTTCCTGTCTTCGAATCTATGATTTTGTACTTTATGTTTGGACTTATCGATATCGATCTTCGCGATATTTTTTTCGTGTACATATATGTATGTTAACAAAAGACAAAACACAAGTGCTTAGAATTTTTTTTATAAAATAAATGTGACAAATAATATTTATGTTATATTTAATGTGATCGTGTTTTTATACCCTTAACCCATAAAATGGGTATATAAAGGTATAATGGTTTTGTGCAAATGTATGTAACAGACAGAAGGAAGCATCTCCGACCCCATAAAGTATATATATTCTTGATCAGCATCAACAGCCGAGTCGATCTAGCCATGTCTGTCTGTCCGTCCGTCCGTCTGTCTGTCTGTCCGTATGAACGCGCCGATCTCAGAGACTGTAAGAGCTAGAGACTTCAAACTTTAAACTTAAGCTTTCCCATACCATAAGAAGATCAAGTTTGCTTTAAATTTTCGATAACACTTCTGGTTTCCGATATACACATGTGATCGATAACAAAAAAATCTTGAATTTCAAAATTGTGAAAATAAGGTTTGATATAACGGATAAAATGATGAATATATATTTGATCAAAATCGGTTCAGAAACACCGGAGATATCGCAGTTTGAAGTTTGGTCATATTGGTCACTGATTTAATACACATAAGTAACTGTAAGCATTAAGTATCGGGTTAAGGGTATGTCCTTGTCGGGATTTCTCGACTAGAGCCTTCTTACTTGTTATGTTATGCCGCCTGTTTAAGTTTATTTCTTTATATTGTGGCGGCCGAAATTTATTGGTTTATAAATGTGTATTTTTTTTTCTCTCTTTATGTGCATGTGTTTGTCTTGTGCGCTTTTGCGGGACATATGATAAACGGAAACAACCAACAAACAATAATATTCTATTTATTAATTTATTTCTAATTGCGGAAAATTTGTTTCACGTTAAATATAAAAAATTGTCGTCAGTGCGTGGTTAGTACTATGTGTGTCGTACTTTTCGCTTTGGCCGACAATGTTTGTATGTATGTATATGTGGATGAGAATTGTTGTAATTTATGTAAATTAATATGAGTGTATATATTTGTGTATTTTAATTGTGAATTAGCAATGCTAAGTGGTATACATTATTCAATTGTTGTTTTGTGTTTGTTGTGTCATATGACTTGCATATGTTGGCAGCTCTGTATGTAAATATGTATGTATGGAGACTTGAGCTGAAGTGCCGGCATATGCTTGTAGATTTGTATGTATAGTAATATAGCGTTTAATTATGTTGCTTTCTAGCAGTCTTAATAATGCCTTGGTTATCAACATCCTTATCATCTTCTTCATCGTCATAGTCATCATCATCTTCATTATCAGAAAAGTCGTAATATGTCAAAGATGATTGGTTGGGGGAGTGAGACTGTTTAATAAGTTTTTTGCTTTTTTCACCTTTTGGCTTTATTTTTGGGGCTTACTAAATCACCATGCTCATCATGTTCATCATTGTCAGGCTTTATCAATTTTCGATTCTTATTTTCATTAACAAGTTCTTGAAGTGGCAGCGGTATTGGCTTAAATGTTTCCTCCAGTTCACGAGCACTCTGAGAGTTCATTAATTTGAGAAAGAAATTTTCGCTTTAAGGCTTCTCTAGCTTTGGTCAAGCTGTTTAGAATATTGTGGTTCATTATTGATTTGTTTTCTGTGTGTTTGTGTTCGTGTGCAATACCAACAGAGGAAGCCACAACAGCAGCAACAGCCACAGCTGCGAGCAGAAAAACTGATTTTCCGCCACCGCAAACGAATCCAACAGCTAAAAACAATAAAAAACAGAAGAAGAAGAAGAGCAGCTAAACAGAACAGAGCTGTTGTTGAGAAAATTTTGATGTTTTTTCTTTCACAGTTTTTTAGGCAGAGCTGTTGCGCTGTTGCGATGTTGTTGTTGTTGTTGTTGTTGTTGTTGTTGTAACCGTCCTCTTTCCTACCGCAGGTAGTCGCATCCATGTTGTTGGTTTGGGAGGGGAAAGAAAGGAAAAAAGAGACATTAATCACTACTCAGGTCCATGACAAGGAAGCGAGCCACCTCGACTGGATTGCTCCATAGTGCATGTGGAGTGAGAGCCGTGGGTCGCGCCTCGCACTCGAAGAGGTGCTGGGTCGTGTGCGGTGCCGAGCGACAAGCCTCGCAACAGGGGTCTACGTCCGGGTTAATCCTCGCAAGGTACGAGGTTAGGTAGGCTGAGTAACCCGAACGTAGTTGTGCCAATGTGCACCTAGTTGCTCTCGGCAGTTGCTGCTCGGCAGGGCTGATGGGTGGGGGTCTGCCTCCTAGAACTACGCTAGGAGCTAGCGCTTCGAGTGAAGCTGCTACGGTGGCAGTGTGGACCTGTTTCAATGCCTCACTTGTGCTGGTCTCGAAGGGTAAGAGGTTTCTGAGGTACGGCAGTTCGGCTCTGTAGTCGAAGCGGATAGGTCTGGTCCTAGCCGACATGGCCAGCCCTGAGCTGAGATGGTTGGGGTGCTCGGGCGAAAGGGATTTGATCAAGTGTTGTCGGCTAAGCAGCAAGCAGTGATCCCGAACGGGTAGAATTTCCACCTCACTCTGGAGGTGGCTCTCCGATGACATGGAGTGGCAGCCCGTGATGGTTCGGAGGGCTGCATTCTGCACCGTCTGGAGATTTCTCCATTGGGTGTCACTGATGCTGGGGGACCAGACTGGAGCAGCGTAATCAAGGAGAGACCGTCCCATCGCTTTGTAAGTGATGAGGAGTGTCTCCTTGTCTTTGCCCCAGGTGCTACCCGCCAGAGCTCTGAGGATCCGTAGTCTCTTGCTCACGTTCCTGGCCAGTTGTTCGGCATGCTTCGAAAACACAAATAGACTATCGAAAGTGACCCCCAAGATATTCTTGATCAGCATCAAAAGCCGAGTCGATCTAGCCATGTCTGTCTGTCCGTCCGTCCGTCTGTCTGTCTGTCCGTATGAACGCGCCGATCTCAGAGACTGTAAGAGCTAGAGACTTCAAACTTTAAACTTAAACTTTCCCATACCATAAGAAGATCAAGTTTGCTTTAAATTTTCGATAACACTTCTGGTTTCCGATATACACATGTGATCGATAACAAAAAAATCTTGAATTTCAAAATTGTGAAAATAAGGTTTGATATAACGGATAAAATGATGAATATATATTTGATCAAAATCGGTTCAGAAACACCGGAGATATCGCAGTTTGAAGTTTGGTCATATTGGTCACTGATTTAATACACATAAGTAACTGTAAGCATTAAGTATCGGGTTAAGGGTATGTCCTTGTCGGGATTTCTCGACTAGAGCCTTCTTACTTGTTATGTTATGCCGCCTGTTTAAGTTTATTTCTTTATATTGTGGCGGCCGAAATTTATTGGTTTATAAATGTGTATTTTTTTTTCTCTCTTTATGTGCATGTGTTTGTCTTGTGCGCTTTTGCGGGACATATGATAAACGGAAACAACCAACAAACAATAATATTCTATTTATTAATTTATTTCTAATTGCGGAAAATTTGTTTCACGTTAAATATAAAAAATTGTCGTCAGTGCGTGGTTAGTACTATGTGTGTCGTACTTTTCGCTTTGGCCGACAATGTTTGTATGTATGTATATGTGGATGAGAATTGTTGTAATTTATGTAAATTAATATGAGTGTATATATTTGTGTATTTTAATTGTGAATTAGCAATGCTAAGTGGTATACATTATTCAATTGTTGTTTTGTGTTTGTTGTGTCATATGACTTGCATATGTTGGCAGCTCTGTATGTAAATATGTATGTATGGAGACTTGAGCTGAAGTGCCGGCATATGCTTGTAGATTTGTATGTATAGTAATATAGCGTTTAATTATGTTGCTTTCTAGCAGTCTTAATAATGCCTTGGTTATCAACATCCTTATCATCTTCTTCATCGTCATAGTCATCATCATCTTCATTATCAGAAAAGTCGTAATATGTCAAAGATGATTGGTTGGGGGAGTGAGACTGTTTAATAAGTTTTTTGCTTTTTTCACCTTTTGGCTTTATTTTTGGGGCTTACTAAATCACCATGCTCATCATGTTCATCATTGTCAGGCTTTATCAATTTTCGATTCTTATTTTCATTAACAAGTTCTTGAAGTGGCAGCGGTATTGGCTTAAATGTTTCCTCCAGTTCACGAGCACTCTGAGAGTTCATTAATTTGAGAAAGAAATTTTCGCTTTAAGGCTTCTCTAGCTTTGGTCAAGCTGTTTAGAATATTGTGGTTCATTATTGATTTGTTTTCTGTGTGTTTGTGTGCGTGTGCAATACCAACAGAGGAAGCCACAACAGCAGCAACAGCCACAGCTGCGAGCAGAAAAACTGATTTTCCGCCACCGCAAACGAATCCAACAGCTAAAAACAATAAAAAACAGAAGAAGAAGAAGAGCAGCTAAACAGAACAGAGCTGTTGTTGAGAAAATTTTGATGTTTTTCTTTCACAGTTTTTTAGGCAGAGCTGTTGCGCTGTTTCGATGTTGTTGTTGTTGTTGTTGTTGTAACCGTCCTCTTTCCTACCGCAGGTAGTCGCATCCATGTTGTTGGTTTGGGAGGGGAAAGAAAGGAAAAAAGAGACATTAATCACTACTCAGGTCCATGACAAGGAAGCGAGCCACCTCGACTGGATTGCTCCATAGTGCATGTGGAGTGAGAGCCGTGGGTCGCGCCTCGCACTCGAAGAGGTGCTGGGTCGTGTGCGGTGCCGAGCGACAAGCCTCGCAACAGGGGTCTACGTCCGGGTTAATCCTCGCAAGGTACGAGGTTAGGTAGGCTGAGTAACCCGAACGTAGTTGTGCCAATGTGCACCTAGTTGCTCTCGGCAGTTGCTGCTCGGCAGGGTTGATGGGTGGGGGTCTGCCTCCTAGAACCACGCTAGGAGCTAGCGCTTCGAGCGAAGCTGCTACGGTGGCAGTGTGGACCTGTTTCAATGCCTCACTTGTGCTGGTCTCGAAGGGTAGGAGATTTCTGAGGTACGGCAGTTCGGCTCTGTAGTCGAAGCGGATAGGTCTGGTCCTAGCCGACATGGCCAGCCCTGAGCTGAGATGGTTGGGGTGCTCGGGCGAAAGGGATTTGATCAAGTGTTGTCGGCTAAGCAGCAAGCAGTGATCCCGAACGGGTAGAATTTCCACCTCACTCTGGAGGTGGCTCTCCGATGACATGGAGTGGCAGCCCGTGATGGTTCGGAGGGCTGCATTCTGCACCGTCTGGAGATTTCTCCATTGGGTGTCACTGATGCTGGGGGACCAGACTGGAGCAGCGTAATCAAGGAGAGACCGTCCCATCGCTTTGTAAGTGATGAGGAGTGTCTCCTTGTCTTTGCCCCAGGTGCTACCCGCCAGAGCTCTGAGGATCCGTAGTCTCTTGCTCACGTTCCTGGCCAGTTGTTCGGCATGCTTCGAAAACACAAATAGACTATCGAAAGTGACCCCCAAGATATTCTTGATCAGCATCAAAAGCCGAGTCGATCTAGCCATGTCTGTCTGTCCGTCCGTCCGTCTGTCTGTCTGTCCGTATGAACGCGCCGATCTCAGAGACTGTAAGAGCTAGAGACTTCAAACTTTAAACTTAAACTTTCCCATACCATAAGAAGATCAAGTTTGCTTTAAATTTTCGATAACACTTCTGGTTTCCGATATACACATGTGATCGATAACAAAAAAATCTTGAATTTCAAAATTGTGAAAATAAGGTTTGATATAACGGATAAAATGATGAATATATATTTGATCAAAATCGGTTCAGAAACACCGGAGATATCGCAGTTTGAAGTTTGGTCATATTGGTCACTGATTTAATACACATAAGTAACTGTAAGCATTAAGTATCGGGTTAAGGGTATGTCCTTGTCGGGATTTCTCGACTAGAGCCTCCTTACTTGTTATGTTATGCCGCCTGTTTAAGTTTATTTCTTTATATTGTGGCGGCCGAAATTTATTGGTTTATAAATGTGTATTTTTTTTCTCTCTTTATGTGCATGTGTTTGTCTTGTGCGCTTTTGCGGGACATATGATAAACGGAAACAACCAACAAACAATAATATTCTATTTATTAATTTATTTCTAATTGCGGAAAATTTGTTTCACGTTAAATATAAAAAATTGTCGTCAGTGCGTGGTTAGTACTATGTGTGTCGTACTTTTCGCTTTGGCCGACAATGTTTGTATGTATGTATATGTGGATGAGAATTGTTGTAATTTATGTAAATTAATATGAGTGTATATATTTGTGTATTTTAATTGTGAATTAGCAATGCTAAGTGGTATACATTATTCAATTGTTGTTTTGTGTTTGTTGTGTCATATGACTTGCATATGTTGGCAGCTCTGTATGTAAATATGTATGTATGGAGACTTGAGCTGAAGTGCCGGCATATGCTTGTAGATTTGTATGTATAGTAATATAGCGTTTAATTATGTTGCTAACAATATTATTATTGTTTGAAGACGTTTGAGGATTGGCAGTAATTATATGTTGCTAATGTTGTACATTATTACGACTTGGTCGTGGAAAATAATGCCGGCATACATATAATTTTGCATTTATAGTCGTATTACATGAAATAATGGAAAATAAAGAACATTTAAAAAATAAATTATTGAATTCTCACACCGCAAATAAACTTGGATCTTTTTATTTGGGAATTGGAAATATTTTGAATTCCAGGCATAAATTTTCACCAATATGGCGCCTGATGTACAAGGTGATGTAAAGGCTTTTATATTTAAATGAAAAAATATGGCGACTGAATTTTATTCGGACGTATTGGACACCATATATATATTTATATGTTTCTCGAGCTGCCCTTATTGGGCATTAACAATTGGAAAAACGGAGTAAACTGGCAGGTAAGTACCAGTGGAAGTAGCACTGGAGTTGCCACTTAGCAATGTGCATTAATAAAGGAAAAAATATGACTTATCTGATTTTGGTTTAGAAAATCCAACGATGACGATGATGTGGTGGTGAGCCTTATGGTCTTCTGGGTGAATCCGGCTCGAAGGACCAATTGATAGGGGCAGGTCGGACTTCAAACTCTTCGGGGGGATGAATCCGTTGCTTCCAGTTTTTCCCAATTTGTGTGGTTATGTTTTATATATAAAAGAACACTCGCGTGCACGTCTTGTCGTTTTCATATGTATATTTCGAATGTTACATGTTGCTTATATCTATTGAGCTTAGCCTTTATACAAATATGTTGCTAAGCCGAGGTGAGGAAAGGAAGTAGGATGGGAGACGGCAGTTCCTTGTTCAGTGCCTACTTTTAGGCATGAACACTTGTTAAATTTGTTGTTGCTGCTACTTATTTTCACATTTTAATTGATGGTATCTTAATTGGGTTTCTCAAGCAATTGAATTTTTATTTCATTTGAAAGAGATGATGGTGTGATTAAATTATTTAACATGTACTCTTCTATATTGTCCATTCTCATAGTGAGCTCATTTATAGCTTCATTAACGATTTCATTCATCTTAACTAGTCTACTGATTGTAGTTTCCATTTGATTGACTTTATCATTTCGTTGTTCATGGTCATTATGAATAATTTTTTCCAATTCAATTATTTTCTAATCTATATATGCCTTCACAACTAAATCATCTTTTTCGATTGGTTTTAGAGAATTTTTAATTCGTTTTTTCTGTGCATTGAGATTACCATCCAAATCAATGTATAACCCAGAGACATTTCGTACTTCCCTTATTAAATGCTCCGATCGTTCCTTATTATTGGAAAAATGACCAAACTTGTCAACAGACATATTGCTTTTAAGTTTAATTGCTAAATGCATGCATTATTTATTAGTATATAATATCTGCTTCACCCAGCTCTTCAATTATCGAAGTGATTTCATTGGAGAGATTAGTGTTACCAGCGGATTGAGAGGCTACCAATAGACGTAAGCGCTCAACAATTTCATTCGCATCATCCCAGTAAATGTAGTTTGGTTTTGTTGTATTGAGATGCATAATTTTCATACTATTAAGTCCTGAACCATCGAATTTTCGTGGTCTTCTTTTGTTTCTAGTTGAGTGAGGTACTGGTGTAGATACTGCTGTGGGTTGAGATGCTGTTGTTGTTGTTGTTGTTGTTGTTGTTGTAACCATCCTCTTTCCTACCGCAGGTAGTCGCATCCATGTTGTGGGTTTGGGAAGGGAAAGAAAGGAAAAAGAGACATTAATCACTACACAGGTCCATGTCAAGAAAGCGAGCCACCTCGACTGGATTGCTCCATAGGGCATGTGGAGTGAGAGCCGTGGGTCGCGCCTCGCACTCGAAGAGATGCTGGGTCGTGTGCGGTGCCGAGCGACAAGCCTCGCAACAGGGGTCTACGTCCGGGTTAATCCTCGCAAGGTACGAGGTTAGGTAGGCTGAGTAACCCGAACGTAGTTGTGCCAATGTGCACCTAGTTGCTCTCGGCAGTTGCCGCTCGGCAGGGTTGATGGGTGGGGGTCTGCCTCCTAGAACCACGCTAGGAGCTAGCGCTTCGAGCGAAGCTGCTACGGTGGCAGTGTGGACCTGTTTCAATGCCTCACTTGTGCTGGTCTCGAAGGGTAGGAGATTTCTGAGGTACGGCAGTTCGGCTCTGTAGTCGAAGCGGATAGGTCTGGTCCTAGCCGACATGGCCAGCCCTGAGCTGAGATGGTTGGGGTGCTCGGGCGAAAGGGATTTGACCAAGTGTTGTCGGCTAAGCAGCAAGCAGAGGGAAGTGTTCCTGAAAGAGGGGAAGGAGGAGTGTCTCTAATACCTTCACCACTGGTGACAGTAGGGTTATTGGGGGGTAAGAGCTTCCTTGATGGAGCGGCTTACCAGGTTTCGGTATCGGGTGGGATGCTCGACAAACTGTCGGTTGAAGGCAGCTGCGCATCTGGTTGGGTCAAGCGGCGTACTGTCACCAAAGGTGACAGTTGTTAATTCGCTTCTGCGGGGATTGGATAGATTCTTAATTGTTTTCCACAGTTTATTGGAACCTAAATCCGACCCTTCCAGATGTTGCAACCACTTCTCCTTTCGGTAACTGTTTACCAGTTTCCCGATTTGAGTGTCGAGTTCCCTAACGCGGGGGTCTGCTGGGTTGGATCGCCGTATATCATCTCTCTGCTGAGCCAGGCGAGAGGCTTCTGTAGGGAAGTTGGGGCGAAGTTTGGAGATGCGTCCTAAAGGGATGCATCTCCTTCCAACTGCGACCAGGGTGTCCCGGAAGAAACGTTCGCCTTTGCACGCATTTGTTGGCGGGGTTGCGGCGGCGAATATTTCTTCTGTTTCATTAAGAAATCGGACCCAGTCGGCCTTAGCGAAGTTTGCGAAGGTGCGAGCTTCAGATGTCACGAAGTCCGCACCGGTATCAAGCCTGATGGTCAGAGGGAGGTGGTCCGAGCACAGGGCCACATCAGCGTGCCAGGTGGTGTTGGCAATTAGCCCTGGGCTGACGATGGCGACATCAGGAGAGCTGCGGCAGGTGGGGGTTACCCGTGTAGGGTGGTCCTCATTAATGGGACAGAAACCTGCCTCTTCGATCTGGTCTGAGATAAGGACACCTCTGGTGTCATTTCCCAGGCCAGAGAACCAGCTCTCGTGATGTGCGTTTAGGTCACCCAGAACTATTGTCTTATTAACCCGTAAGAGGTCGGAAATGTCTGGCTTGAAACCGGCGCGGCAGGCCGCTGTGGGGGGAATGTATACATTTATTATATGTATTTCATCCCCCCCAGAGTTCACAGCGATGCCTTGCACCTCCACATGGGGGTCGCAGCTGGTCAGCAACAGGGGTCTGAAGTTCACCGACTCATGAACCACAAATGCAATCCCTCCTCCCTTGTTCTGCTCGCGGTCTTGGCGCAGGATGCTGTAGCAAGATGACTGCACAAGTGCATTCCTGCTTGTCATCTTGGTTTCTTGGAGGGCCGCGATTGGGATTTGTTTGCGGGTCATATAGTCGGTGACTTCAGATATTTTCCGGGTCAATCCGTTGCAGTTCCACTGTAGGATCCTTAGTTCCCAGTTGTTGGCGGTGGGAAGGCTAGACTGGCCTGTTAAGGGTCCTTGGGGTACAGTGGGCTGCAGCGGAGGCTCCCCTCGGGGACTTGGGGCTGGGGGTTCAGTTGTGCTTGGGGGGGGGGCACTGGACTTCTCCGACAGCACGGGCCAACAAAATCAGGCCGGTATTGACCCGAGTTTCGAAGACCCGAGCATCGGAGATGTGTGCTGGCACCACACACGCTGCAGGTGATAGGGCGCGCTGCCCTGGTGAAAGTTCTGCCACACATGCGGCAGGAGGCAGGTGGTGCCAGTACATGGGTTGGGCGGGTGAGTGTGGCTAGGGGGCTTGTGTTGGGGGGTGTAGGGGGGGGTTTGAGATGGCACAAGATTGGCATTGGAATGGTATATGGCACACAGGAGGTGTTGTAAGGCACCGCCTGTGTGTCCATCTCCCACACCCATTGCACACGACTATACAAAGCCTTTCAGTTACAGGGCACGAGCACACAGTGCACTCATGCTCTACTGGACCAGGGTTTTGTTCAACGTCACCGGCGCATAGAAGAAGAAGTCTGGACAGGCAGGCCGGCGTTGCTTGTCCAGGTAGTGAAAAAAAAGATAATGGGAAATAGTATTGGATGCGGACATACCTGTGGCAAGTCCGATTCTGGGGGTAGGCAACTCTTGGGGGGAAACTCCCCGTCGGTCCCGGTGCGAAGAACCGGTTGCCTGTGGAACCGAATGTTGTTGTTGTTGTTGTTGCTGTTGATGTCTCTAATAAAGTGTAGAGAATAGGAATACAACACCTTGTATTTATATAAGGATGAAAAGAGAACTTTTAAATAACAGATAATGATAATAAAAATAAATATATTGGGGAGATCTCCCAACAGAGATGGAGGCACTGCGACCGAACGATCTTTTGTGCCCATAAGGCTCCCTATTCAGACAAGAGCTGCTCAACCTCCCTTATGAAGGCTAGCAGACCTCCCGTCGGAGCTTTCCTTATCTGCATAGCTGTCAGAAACTCGCTATGCAGATGCCTCCTTCTAGACCAAATGACGGCTGGACATTCACAGAGAATGTGTTTTGTCGTCTCGTCATCCCCCTTACAGAGCCTACACTCTGTGTCAGGAGACAGACGCATTTTATGAAGATTGTAATTTAAGACATGGTGGCCGGTGATGTGGGCTACCAATAATCTTAGGTCCATCCTGAAACACCCAGCAGTATTCGTTCCTACTAGCGGATGTATCAGCTCTTTAGCTTGACGACATCCTGGACTGGATATCCAATACCTGGATTTAACTCCCTCTGCCCATCCTTCTATTCTTCCTTTGGCAGCGGCCCACCCTAAGCCACAAAAAGGCTCTGGGCCAAGTAAAGGAGTCGCTGAGCCGGCTCTAGCCAGCTCGTCTGCGTTTTCATTGCCAGTAATTCCGGCATGACCTGGAACCCAACACAAAGTTACTTTGTTCCCGGTGGAGAGTTGCTGGAGGCTGGTCCAGCAGTCTGCGACGAGTTTGGAGCTAATCCTCCAAGAGGATAGATCTTTGATCGCCGCTTGACTGTCCGAAAAGATGTATAAATTAGCTCCTCTCATCCTTTTATCTAGGATGAGTTTAGAGCAGGCCTCAATGGCATGAATCTCTGATTGAAAAACGCTGGGCCATTTACCCAGTGCAATCGAGACTCTGGTGTTAGGTCCAAAGATCCCCGCACCCACCCCTTGCTCAGTTTTAGACCCATCAGTGAACCACTGCAGGCCCCTGGGGTCATTACAAGGGTTGCCATTTTCCCATGCCCTACGGTCTGGAATGAGAGTCCTGAATTTCGCCCCGAAATAGAGCTTCGTGGTCATGAGATCTGTTCGATTGCAGACCTCTAAGCCAGAAACATTATTCAAAATACTGACATGACCCGCATCATTAGTCAGTAACCCAGATGTGAGTTTGATCCTAAGAAGACTTTTAGCGGCACCTTCTTGTATGTGAATATGTAGAGGAGTCAATCCAATAATTTTCTCCATAGCTGTAGTTGGGCATGTCCGTAAAGCTCCCGTCAGAGATACACACACAAGCCGCTGCAGCTTGCTACACTTCTGAATGGCCGTGACCTGCTGGAGTTTGGGCCACCACACAAGAGCAGCATAGGACACGATAGGCCTGACCATCATGCAGTAAAGCCACAAGATGGATTTGTAGTCAAGGCCCCACGATCTACCATAAAGTCTTCGACATGCCCATAAAGCATGTGAAGCCTTGGTAATCGTTTTATTAAGGTGCGAGTTCCAGTTTAGTCGCTTGTCTAGAACAACTCCCAGATATTTGACCTCACTGGAAAGCTCTACGGGAGTCCCACCAATGACTAGGAGGCCGATGTCATTGATGTACCGTTTGGTGAACGGCACAACAACCGCCTTGTGCGGATTGATGTTGAGACCCACGTTTATGCACCATTCTAGAACCAAGTTGAGTGCCCTTTGCATCAGTTCGGTTACGGTGTTTCCGAACTTCCCTGATACTACAATGGCCAAGTCATCTGCATACCCGATGGCATCAATTCCCTGGCTGTGTAGTTTTTCTAGAAGTTCGTCAACTACAAGTGACCATAGTAGGGGAGACAACACTCCACCTTGTGGATACCCTCTGGCCGCGTTTATACGAACCGTCGTTGCGTCTAACGTGGAAGATATTTCTCGTTGTCGTAGCATGGCTTCTATCCAGGCTACAGATGCTGCGTCAATGTCCCTATGAGATAGAGCTCTGGAGATTGACTGATAGCCAGTGTTGTCGAAAGCACCTTCCACGTCCAGAAAAGAGCACAGAGCAATTTCCTTAGATTTGAAAGATTTTTCGATTTTGCTGACTAGGTGGTGAAGAGCGACCTCAGTCGATCCGCCTTTGATGTAGGCAAATTGTGATTTGTGTAGCGGTTTGGTGGGCTGGAGAGTGCACCTCATGTGCAAGTCCACCAGCCGCTCCGCAGTCTTGAGAATAAAAGACGAAAGGCTTATCGGTCTGTATGACTTTGGTTGGTCGAGAGCTCTGTTGCCTTGCTTAGGAATAAATACCACGTTAACTCTCCTCCAAGATTGTGGTATATATCCCCATGCAAAGCTGGCTCTAAGCAGACTGACAAGTGGTGTTATAATTATTTCAATGCTATGTTGTAGCAAGGCAGGGAAAATCTGGTCGCCCCCAGGGGCTTTGAAAGGGCTAAAAGATTTTACTGCCCACCTGACCTTGTCAGGATCGAAAATAATACCGGACAGACTATGATCTCGCCTAATCGGTGTGGTAGTTAACCCGTCTGGTTCACCATGTGTGCTGATTCTGGATCCCGGGAAATGCACCTGAAGCAAAAGTTCTAGCGTTTCCTTCCGATCCTGAGTAAAAGAGCCATCTGTTCTTTTGAGAAGCCCCACCCCATTAGTTGAGCCCTTTGCGAAGACCTTCTGCAGTCTAGCTACTTCTGGTAGTGCCTGCACACTTTCGCAGTAGCTTCGCCAGCTCTCTCGCTTAGCTCTTCTAATGTTCTTATTATACTCCGTGAGAGCACTCCTGTAAGTGTCCCATGAGTCGCGATTTGCCCTAGCTCTATTAAAGAGTCTACGTACTACCTTTCTTTGACTTGCAAGTCTGTCGCTCCACCAGGGAACCTCGCGGTTCACCCGATGTCGCTTCAGAACTGTACTGTCTTGGAAAGAAGTGATAAGCACATCATGAAGCTGGTCAGCAGCCAACTCTATGTCACTCACAGACGCAAAGTTGGTTATAAGCTGGTCAGCTTTCATAGCCACAGAGGCTGTGAACATATCCCAGTTAGTTTTCTTCCGATTATATAGCGAAGTGTTGAGTTGCGTTTGGCCAGGTAGATCAAACCGGATGTGCTGGTGGTCTGATAACGTGGCTTCATCGGTAACCCTCCAGTTCGTTATATAGCCGGACAAGAAGTTACTGGCTAGGGTGAGATCCAGGACCTCCTCCCTAATGGAGTTTATAAAGGTGGGTTTGCACCCTCTATTGACTACATCTAATTGACTACACAATAGATATTCAAGAAGGCACTCACCCCGTTTGTTGACATCACTGCTGCCCCATATGGTGTGATGTGCATTAGCGTCGCAGCCGATAACCACGTGTTTCCCGGCTGTGCGGCAGAAGTTGACGAGCCTCTGGACCTCCATAGGCGGAGCTACGTCAGTGTCTCCGGGAAAGTAGGCGGCCACCACCACCACTTCACGAACACCTTCCGCTGTAGCCACCTCTACGGCTGTTGCAACTAGATCCCTGCAGATAAAGTTAGTTAATGGGAAATGCCTCACGTTATTATCTAAAAGAATAGCTGCGCGAGGAGCACCTCCACTGCGGTCATATAACAACTTACTTGTACCGCAGCTCAGTCCTCTAATTTGGCCACCGATCAACCATGGCTCCTGGACTAGGGCCATGTCGATCTTCTGCTCGGCGAAAGTTCTGCACAGTGTGGCCGACGCCCCTTTGGCGTGGTGCAGATTCATGACTCCTCCTTGGAGCGCTGGACGAGGTTGCCGCTCTTACCTCGTCGAGAGTTGTTCCCTCTCACTCCCTTCGGCAGTCTAGATGCCTTGACCGACATCGGTATCTTGGCTGCCGGCGCCGTGGCCTTGGGGGGCTGTGCCCTACCTCTGGCGGGAGCACTACCCTTTGTAGTGCCGCCTGGGGCACCCTTGGCCTGAGGAGTACTCCTCGGAGCTGGGACAGGGGTTGTCTTCACTGCGAGCCCAGCAGCTGCGCTATTCGATGGACCATCTCCGTGGAAGGGTTCTGCACGTTGGACGTCGCTGCTCTTATCCTTAGGAGCGGGGCTCTTCAGGATAAGCCTGATCCGGCCAAAGCCGTACCAGATCTTACCGCCGTTGTTGGTAAGCGACTGCAGCGACGCCTGATCCACCATAATGGCGAGGTGCAGCATCTCACCTTGTGTGGTCCGCTGCACTACTCTCCACTGGGTGGTGTCGAGAAAATTCTGCTTACCAACATAAGTCAGAACTTCCTCGTTCGACAACTCCAAGCTGTTGGCGAAGTAGCCTCGCACAAGGCTGGCCGGGGGAACTGGCCCTCCTCCAACAGCTCCACGTCAAGCGAACTGCTAGTCTTAATAAGGCTAAAGTTACGCCTGACCCACTCGGCTGCCTTGTCGTCGTGGCAGACGAGCAAAAGCCACCCGGTTCTCGGAACACATCCCTCGAACTGTGGCTTTAGACCGACTGTCTCCGTAGAGAAAGTGGTCTTTAAAATCGCGGCCTTGAGCGCAGCCATCTGCTCCGCTGTCAAAGCCAACGACCTGTCAGTCAGAATGAAACCGAGCTTGACACCGCTTGCCATCCGACTGTAGGATGGTGCTGTCGGCTCTGAATGAGCACTCTTCGGCTTCTTTGACAAGCCCGACTCTGGGGTCGTGTCAAAAGACCTGTCTCGCTTAGCCAGTGCTTCAGCGGGACGGGGAGCTTTTGCCGCCTGGAGAGCCTCAGCTCTCGAGAGTCCCTTCGCGATAGCTGCCTTAAACAGCTTCTTCTCGCGACTTGTCATTTTTACGAAGGCGACCTCGGAATCCAGCTTCAGCCGCTGGATCCGATTGCCTGCATCCGCTATGGAACTTGAGCAGGATGCGTCGTCTGACGGTATCACAGTGACATCATCAGAGTCTGAGGCCAACACCTCAGGTTCTTCTGCTGTCACCAGATCTTCTGTCGACGATAAGGAGGCAGTCTTCTACCGTCCTACGACGGTCGGTGGCTTATCTGAGTCCCCAATCGCAACCGGAACGACATCCGTGCATTTTGGGGTGGGCGCCGGCAGCACAGCAGCTGCAATGCCTGTATTGGCCGTTTCCGTGAAGGATGAGGCCTGGGGAGATGCTTTTAGAGTGACATCAAACTCATTTTCTATAAATGAAGTATCCATACGATTCCCACGAGTGAACGGGAAGGGAGGTCACCCGCGGCATAGCCCACGTACCGCGGGAAGTCCACACATAAAACTGGAGGGGGACAGGTATCCAGAGTCCGCATATTAGCGACCGAGCACCCCCTCGGCCACGAATCCCTCGGCATATGCTGTTCCACCTTGGATTGGGGAATTTAATGAAGAGTTATCTTCTCTTAGCCCGACTACCATTAGTCAGCACCCTTGGTCGAGACATGACCAACACAAGGGTCTGTTTCCAGCCGCCCTCGCGTGGAGAGTATAGTCGCACTTCCGACAGTGTGAGCAGATACGGCGCGTACTACCTGCGTAGTTACACGTGATTCCCCTTGCTCACCTGACGGCTGACGGCCAACAGATAATGATAAATCGTTTTGTTTTGTTTTTATTTGTTTAAAATAGTTTTTTATTTTGATCAATCATATTAGGCATTTAAATATTTTTATTGATTCCCAGTATAAAGTTATCATCTTCGGATTTTTTTAAGATAATGTATCCTCCTCCATTTAATTGCCTGACGGTGTCTTCCCTCAGACAATTATACCTCTCGGGTAGGTATAAGATGTACTCAGCCATTATGTTGATCAAACATAAATTGAAGATCCTTTACTATGCTCATATCAACATTTGAAATATTTTTGCAACGTAATTGAGCTTCCTTTTCATTTTTACCGACAAAATAAATTTGAAGAAACTGCATTTCTTCATTTGGCAAAGTTCGGACACTACCAATTAAGTGATACACTTGTCCTTGGACTTTGAAGGTTGACCAACTTTCATTTATTATTTTTGAACTTCCAAAAGAAGTCATTTGAAAGCAGCTGTTATACTTTCTTATACGGTCAATGAAATGATTATGCTTGGGATGTCCACCAATTATTAAGCTTTTAAGTAGATCAGGCAAACTTTAATTTTGTGAAAGTTTGACTTTTCCTGCTTTGCAACATATACCCATGGGCTCATTTTTCCATTTTAAAGCATTACAATCTTTGCATATCAAATTCATACTACCAAGATTAGTAATTTTATCAGACTTGTAAGCTATCTCAAAATCATAGTTAAAACCAGACATGGCCTTAACACTCCATGCACGCAAACGCCTTTCTTGACGTGCATCAGGATTTTCAGCCTGATATCATCTCACTGCATCTCTATGAGCTTTAGGATTATCAGCCTGATGTCTTTTTGATGCTTCTATGTGCTTATCCCAATTTTGATCATAATATTTTTCATCTGAATGTTTTCGTGCATTGTTTTTTGTTTTGTCAGTGAACCGACGCCGTCTTTTAACTGGATTTTTAACATTATCAGTTGAACATTCACTTGATGTATCAAAATCTTGAGTTAATACTTCCTCTAAAGGAATATAAACATCAAAATGTCCATTCATTAATGGACCGGTAAAACGCAATCTTTTTACAGGATGCATATTATTGCCAAATGCTTGTAATAAATTTCCATTTTGAAAAACTTAAAAACTTACAGCATAAATTTCTGCTGCTGCTTGAAGCTCACATGCAGTACCATATGTATTTGAATTTGACATAGCGCACTCATATTGTAATTTAATAAGCTTGAAAATACTTTTATATAACAGCGTTTAACATATTCAATTTATTTATTCCGTTTAAAAAGTTATTTTGAATATATGTTTAAGGTTAAGTAGCAGTAGAGAAGTAGTAGTTTATAAAATTGTATTTCTGCCCATACTTCTTATATTAATAATAATACATCGATATACGATGATAGCTTAGGGCTACACACTTAATTAATATCGTTGAAATAATCGAACAATAGTCAGCTGAGACTAGAACCCAGGGACACGAGAATCGTAACGCATTCATTTCACGACTGTTAAATTTAAATTTTATTTTCTTCAACAACATTCCCCTCACCGTAAAACGCTCAGGCCGTTTTACCTAAAATGTCAAGTACTGCTAGCTTAGAGATGGGACGTTTTAGTACGCCAGTTGATGTATTTACTTCAGCGATCCTGATTTGACCATCCTTTGCCTTAAAGGTCTGAATTACTACACCCTTCATCCATCCTCCTCTGGGTTGGTTCTCATCACAAATTAAAACTTAATCTCCTATTTGAATTGGTTTAACAGGGACGAACCATTTTGTTCGTCTTATTAAAGTAGGAAGGTATTCTCTGATCCAACGGCGCCAAAAAATATCCTTTAACTGTTGTGCAATACGATACTGTTTTCTATGGCAATAGTTATCTATTTTTCCGGGTGTATGTGTAGAGTTCAATGTTCCTAGCAGAAAATGATTTAGCGTTATCGGTTCTGGGTAGTCTATGCTTACAGGAACATGTGTTAACGGTTAACGGTTATGATATTTTCAGCCTCTATCAGCATGCTTCGTAATGTTTCGAGCCTTGGTGCTTTCTCCTTCAGAGTCACTGCTAAGACCAGTTTGGTCGATTGAACTAGTCTTTCCCAACATCCTCCTGAACTAGGATTACCTGGGCAGTTGAACTCATAATTAATGTCCTTAGTAGCTAGCATTGTCTTTATGTACTCCCAATCGAAGAGGTCGTTAGTTTTCCTTAGCATATTGTCCACACCAACAAAGTTTGTGCCCATATTGGAGCGAATAGTGCTGGGAATTCCTCGTCTATTAACGAAGTTGCGGATGACTACAATGCATGCATCAGATGACAAGTCCTCGACAAGTTCCAGATGTACGGCTCTCACGGTTAAACAGGTAAATAAGGCAACCCAACTTTTTTCGTGACGACGCCCAATAGTCACTAATAGCGGACCAAAATAATCGAGTCCTGTGTAGGTGAAAGGTCGATTATATGGAGTAACCCTATCCTTCGGCAGTTGGCCCATTAGAGTAGGTACTGGTTTTTACGTTTTTATTTTTACAATATTGGCAATTCGTCTTGGAACGTTTAACTGACGTCCGTAAATTAATTACCCAGAACTTACGACGAATTTCATTAATTATTAGCTCTTCGTTTTGATGATGATATATTCTATGATAGTACGACACGATCAGATTTGTCAGTAGATGCCCCTTTGGTAATATTATTGGCCATCGAGTATTTTCGGCTAGTACAGATGCGTTGTCCAGCCTACCCTGCACAATTAATAAACCATCTTTATTTAAACCGGGAGTCAGAGAATATATGGGACTGCATTTTGATATCGAATCGCATTGTTTAAGAGCGTTTATTTCTTCATGATATATTTGCAGCTGTGCTAACTTGCATAATGATTTTTCAGCTTAGACCAACTCTTTAAGTAACAATTCTCCTTTTTATACTTTGATACCAAAGGTATCATAGTATATTGGGTTTGTGCAATGTCCGTCATGGTGTCTGTCCGTCCGTCTGTCCGTCCGTATGAACGCAACTTTTTTCGACACCCTTAAAGCTAGAGCCTTGCAACTTTGCAAATATCTTGGTACATGTCTTCGTCAGACAAAGTGTTAAATGTAGGGCTCTTCGACCTCAGGGGGCCTGGGAAATCGATAACAAGTCGATACACCTCGAAGTGCAAATCGATAAAACACTTATATATCCCACATTTTAGTAGCTAGAGTCACCAAATTTGATGGCAAGATAGCTGGTGACATTCCTCAAAAAATTGCATCAAAAGTTTGGATGCCACGCCCACCTGTACCGCCCCCAGCCCCCATCAAATTATAAACAAAAATGACTGTATCCTCTACAGTTTTGAAGCTATAGCCATCAAAATTGGCATGAAGGTAGATGCTAACATCTGACACAGATATGCATCAAAACTTTGGATGCCACGCCCCCAAACGAGGGGCCACGCCCCACCGCCCTAAAAAAAACCGGAAGGCATGTATCTTTGTCAGTTTTTAAGCTAGAGTCACCAAATTTGGTATGAACATTGGTAGTGACATTCGTAACAGGTGTGCATACAAATTTTGGATGCCACGCCCACTTATACCGCCCACCGCTATATCTCTCTCAGTTTTCGAGCTAGGCTCTTCAAATTTGGTATGAACATTGTTAGTGACATCCGTAACAGATCTGCATCAATGTTTTGGATGCCACGCCCACTTATACCGCCCACCTCTATATCTTTCTTAGTTTTTGGGCTAGAGTCACCAAATTTGGAATGAACATTGGTTGTAACATCCGAAACAGGTGTGCATAAAATTGTTTATGCCACGCCCACTTATACCGCCCACCTCTATATCTTTGTCGGTTTTTGCGCTAGAGTCTCCAAGCTTGGTAGGAGTATAGAAAGTGCCATCCGCCACAGATATATGTCATGCCTACACCTTCTGCCTGATTTTTATACCCAAAGCCCATATATATTACTATTTGCACTAGAAATCCTTAAAACAGCTATGTAAACTGGTATCAAAGTATATCGCAGTCGGTTGCGTCCGACTGCAACGTTTTAACTTGTTTTATATTACCATTTTTCTTTCAAATATTTTCTATAAATCTAGTATAGAACTAAATCTAGATAGTTTGAAAAACGTCCAATATCAATGGGTGATTCTTGATTTATTTTTAGGATTATCTTGCGTCTTTCGTTAAAGTCATCTCGTAGTGGGGTTGTTTTATCAATTATCGGCCATTCGGATTCATCTTCCTTTAAAAAGGATGGGCCTATTGTGCAGATACTTTGTGGATCATATTCGTCGTTGTTTGTAGCTCGCATAGCTTTATCGGCTGGGTTTAACAGTGTTGGGACCCACCGCCATTCACTTTGTTTTGTGGTCTCCAAAATTTCTGATATCCTTTATGCTACAAACTGTTTATACTGTCTGTGTCTGAGCAAATCCAGGCGAGCACCGTTCTAGAGTCTGACCAAAATACATATCTTTCAATGGCTACTTCATGGCTGTCAGCTAGTTTTTTAGTCGAGTTCCTAAAACTGCTGCTTGGAGCTCAAGCCTTGGTACCGACAATAACTTTAGGGGGGCACATTTTGTTTTGCCTGCTACGAAGCAAGTTTCAATATTGTTGCTAGATATGCTGCGCCAATAGCCTACTGCCGCAAATGCTTGTTCACTAGCGTCCACAAATATGTGAAGTTTTCTTTTGACGTCTGCAGCTAGGAATATTCGCGAATAGCAACGACTAATTTGAAAGCGTTTGACTTTTGTAGTATGCACATATATTTATGGTACACTGTATTAAATGTACCCAAATCAGTAACACTTTGTTGCTGTATAAACATAACACAAAAGGCAACAACACTTTGTCGTTGCATAAACATATTCGGACACACACTCTCAAGTACATTTCAAGTACTCTTCGAGTGCACCGAAATATGATCCTATAACAACTAGACAGCGTCAGCATGTGTCCCATGCATTGACCGCTTAAGAATGCATGTGCATAACACACTCTGCTACATATATATATATCGCTTATATACAAACGGCTGCGCTGCCAACATAAGCAGCGCACAGCCTTTTCGTAGCTTACAATATGTTTAAGCCATATATGTCAAGATCATTCAGAATAAATCCATCGGAGCGATACGAACAGTCGCTCCGATCAACCAAATAATAACTGTTATATTCAATTGGTGATCCTGTCGTTACATGGCGACCGTGACAGCGGCATCGAAGCCGCTGTAAAATAAAATAAAAGCAAATTATAAAAACAATCTAAGCTAAAACTTCGATGTCTGTCTTTAAAATAAAAAAAAAAAAAATAATGTTTTAAGAATACGAATACTGAATACAACAACAACGCTGGCTGCCGCTTAGCCATATTCCTAATCGCAGCAACCAAACAGCAAAAGTTGCTGACACCACAGCAACGAATGGACAACGGAATTCATTAACGAAATTCAAGCAGCCTTCACGTCAGCAACAGCAAAAGTTGCCGACACAGCGAATGGACAACATAAGTCATTAACAAATGCAAAGACGAATACTACTATACCTCAAGAAGCTGAAGACAAAAAAATCTGACCAAAAAGGAACTACCCAGGAAAGAAAAAGAGTGCCCCACGGACTGCGAGGGAGTCTGGAGCCCATTTTGCATCGGAACATGCTGCAAACCGCAGCAACATCTAGACGCTTTGTAGCCTGTGCGAAGACCAGCACCGGCGCCGCCTGAGCCCATAGGCCCCGGACATCAGCAGCAGCATCATCAACATCAGCAGCAGCATCATCAACATCAGCAGTAGCGCCAATATTTATACTTTGATACCAAAGGTATCATAGTATATTGGGTTTGTGCAATGTCCGTCATGGTGTCTGTCCGTCTGTCCGTCTGTCCGTATGAACGCAACTTTTTTCGACACCCTTAAAGCTAGAGCCTTGCAACTTTGCAAATATCTTGGTACATGTCTTCGTCAGACAAAGTGTTAAATGTAGGGCTCTACGACCTCAGGGGGACCGAGAAATCGATAACAAGTCAATACACCTCGATGTGCAAATCGATAAAACACAAATATATCCCACATTTTAGCAGCTAGAGTCACCAAATTTGATGGCAAGATAGCTGGTAACATTCTTAAAAAAACTGCATTAAAAGTTTGGATGCCACGCCCACCTATTTCGCCCCCAGCCCCCCTCCAATTATAAACAAAAATGCCTGTATCTTCTACAGTTTTCAAGCTATTGCCACCAAAATTGACATGAAGGTAGATACTGACATCTGACAAAGTTATGCATCAAAACATTGGATGCCACGCCCCCAAACAACGGGATATGCCCCACCGCCCTAAAAAAAACCGGAAGGCATGTATCTTCGCCAGTTTTTAAGCTAGAGTCACCAAATTTGGTATAAACATTGGTAGTGACATCCGTAGCAGGTGTACATCAATGTTTTGGATGCCACGC
Organism: Scaptomyza pallida; assembly: GCA_018152965.1. NCBI lineage: Eukaryota > Metazoa > Arthropoda > Insecta > Diptera > Drosophilidae > Scaptomyza > Scaptomyza pallida. Next base: position 144,445 of record JAECXP010000219.1, read on the forward strand.
CCACTTATTCCGCCCACCGCTATATCGCTCTCAGTTTTTGAGCTAGGCTCTTCAAATTTGGTATGAACATTGTTAGTGGCATCCGTAACAGATCTGCATCAATGTTTTGGATGCCACGCCCACTTATACCGCCCACCTCTATATCTTTGTCAGTTTTTGAGCTAGAGTCTCCAATTTTATACCCAAAACCCTCATATATTACTATTTGCACTCAGAATCCTTAACACAGCTATGGGAACTGGTATCAAAGTATATCGCAGTCGGTTGCGTCCGACTGCAACGATTTTACTTGTTTTTTTTTTTAAAACTATGTACTTTTAAATTTTAAATTGTAAACATTGTAACATTGAGCGGAAACATATCCGCCCAACGAACCAGTACGGCCCGTAAAGTCGTAGATAAAACTTTTGAAATTAAAAATAAATGCATGACAACAGTAAATCTGTTGAAAAACTTTATTCAATAAAATATATGATTTATAAATCACCCACAAAAATGGGTTTAGTAGACGTAAAAACAGTAGATTCAACTGCGAATGTAATAAATAAAGTTGAAGTTGAAACGCAGAATCTAAACTGGATTACGGCTCTATTAATAATAATAACAGTTATTGTAATTATACATGCACTAATAAAAATTTATAAACTCCATAATAAGTGCATTAAGAAACGCTATCAAAATAGCAGGGCCGATGGCCTAGATAATTTGTAATAAAAATAATAATAATATAAGATTTAAAAATGAAATCAATTATGAATAATTAAACTATCAAAAAAAAATTTTTTGAAAAAAAAAAATAAAATGTTAAAAGAATATGGATTGGCAGCAATTTTTATGCAAAATAAATGAAATCAAAGACCAATTTAGAAAATCTTATAAATGCCTAACACAAAATAGAAACATACAAGAAAGTACTATAAACAAGCATGCAGTAATTCTGGTAGACAGTTTTAATCAGGCTAGAGAATTAATACACATACAAAGGAGCAAATTAGACAAAAAACAGTGCACATCAATTTCAAAACTTCTATTGAAATTAAGATCAAATTTAGCATATATCAAAGGGAAGTTTAACTTGGAGATATCGATACCGACAATCCTAAATACTCCCTTGTCAATAGAATTCAGTGAGGAGTCAATAGAATCTTTCAGTGACTCCGAAACAGAAATAAAGGAGGAAGACTTGCTGGACTTAACAATACCAGCAGTAATAAATATTACAGAAAAAATTGATTGCGTTATCCAATCTTTGAATCGTGTATAAGTATTGTCATTAATTAAATCATTCCAGTGAATTCCTGTTTGCCATATGTCCTGCATTAAAACTTTTCCAATTATCATAAGGTCAGCCAGCATGCCAAATGGATCAAATACTGACATGATAATGCTAAGCAATTGCCTTTTGTTTGGAACCTTTATTCCCTTTTTTTAGATCTTCATCGACTCTGTTCATTTTAAGATCAAACACGAAGGCATCCTTTTGACTATTCCAAAACATACCAAGGATTTTATCTATTGAGTTTGAACCAAGTATGACTGATGAAGGTGCTGTAGTTTTCGACGCATTATCTTCAACGTTTAGTTTATCTTGGATTTCCGATGAGTTGATATAAATCCTCGCAGATCAAAATTAGCTAGTTTGTTGACATTCTTCACTTTGTTGCTTATATTGAATGCGTCGTTTTCATTTTCAAAACTCGCTACAAAATCGTCAACATAATGATTTCCTCTTATGGCCTTGATCACGGCTTCCTTCATATAGGTGGCATTCGATGCATTCAGGTTTTTCACATGCTGTGCACAGCAAGGTAAACACGTAGCTCCAAATATAAGAACTTGCATTTTATAAACATCGATCTCGCCTTTGGAATTCCTCCATAAGAATCTAAGAGAGTCTTGATCCGATTCTTGGACTTTAACTTGCAGAAACATTTCTTTAATGTCAGCGCACACTGCTATTATGCCCTGACGAAACTGGAACAAGATTTGTAGAAGTGGGGGATTTTCATCCGGCCCTTTTAAAAGGTGGCTATTTAAAGAAATTCCATTGACCTTTGCGGCTGCATCGAAGACGAGCCTTATCTTGTTTGGTTTATTAATGTTAAACACCCCAAAATGAGGGAGATACCAGGTGCGGGGGCTAACTTTTTCTATTTCTTTCTTTGATAATTTTCTTGCATACCCTTTGTTAACGAAATTCATTATAGCTTCTTCATATTCCTGTTGTTGTTTAATCTCACAAATTTTAACTTCTGTTGTGCGAAGTCGTTTAAGAGCCATATCAAAGCTATTCGGAAGGCATATATCATGACTCCATAATAGTGCAGTCTCATAGCCTTTATTTAAGCGTTTGGTAGTTTCTTTTAATATTCTACGAGCCCTGATTATCTCATTTGATTCTATCGGATTATTTGGCGGCTTTACGACAAGGCTCGGTACCAGAGTGGGTATGAAAGACGGTTGTTATACGATTATTTTCGCTTTCTTGATATCCATATGCCAGCCATCCTAAGGCTGTCTGAACAGCTACTAATCTGTTTTCCAAACAGACACTTCGAATCGCTCTGGTCAAATGGCAATTTTCTATTCCAATTAGAATGCTTGGCTTGGCGTCATCATATCCCTTTATCGGCAAGGTACTTAATTTTCCATGTGACTCAATATCCAGTGATTGTAGAGGCAGTTCTAAATTGGGAACTGTGCTACCTGTCAAAGATAACCACTTTGATTTGCATTCTACTGTACGAACCTTAAGTTTACAATTTATAGAAGGAACTACTTTCTTATAATTTCCGATCCAGTTGAGTGTCAGATTTTCTTCATTTCCTGTCACCCCAAGCTTTTTAGCCAGACCAGCATCTATTAAGGATGCTGAGGAACCTGCATCTATAAACGCAAACACCTTGATAATGGATTTATTTGGTCCGGTGACCTCTATTGGTAGTACTTTAAATAAGAGTCTAGATGATTTGTTTCTTACTGTAAGGATATTTGCAGTGCTATTATCTTTCTGATCTACAACCTTCTCTGTAGAACTAGTAGCAGGGGCAAGCTTCTTGTCCTGATAAAGCATATGATTATGAAAAGACTTGCAATCGTCGTGTTTACAATTACGTTTCTTCTTGCATATATTTAAACTGTGCCCTTGTCGAAGGCACCCAAAGCAAACTTTTAGTCTTTTTACCATTGACCATCGATTATTTATGTCACTTTTGGTAAATCGCTCGCAATCCTGGAAAATGTGTGGTCCTTGGCATTCATAACATTTCAATCTTTACTTTTCTTTGGGAGATTCCTTTGTAGTTTGCATCAACACCTTTTGATTTGAACTTTTATCTTGTCTTTTATCGAAGTTGCTTTCTGAGATATGCTGAATTTCAGATACTTTTTCTAATTGGCTTCTTATAAGTAAAATTGACTGTCCAAACTTTAACTCTAAACGTTTCATTATATTCTCGACATTTACTGGATTTATTAACATTGCTGCAGATTATCTAAATTTGAGTATCTGTAGGCAGGGGTTGTCTCAATAAACATTGTACTAAATATTGGCCAGTCTTCTGGCTGCCCATGAAAGGCGGCCAAATCAATTATTCGACTTTTTTGCATACCTATTCCGAATGCGTCACAACCCCGTAACCCTAAAGGTCCAGTAACAGACTCACCATTATTATTAAGAAAACTTTCTTTCCTGTGTGGCACCAGTTGTCGCTACGCCGCCTGTCCATTGGGCTGCGCCGACCAAGCCATGTGTACCACCCTGTGTGGCACCAGTTGTCGCTACGCCGCCTGTCCATTGGGCTGCGCCGACCAAGCCACGTGTTCCACCCTGTGTGGCACCAGTTGTCGCTACGCCGCCTGTCCATTGGGCTGCGCCGACCAAGCCATGTGTACCACCCTGTGTAGCACCAGTTGTCGCTACGCCGCCTGTCCATTGGGCTGCGCCGACCAAGCCATGAGTACCACCCTGTGTGGCACCTGTTGTCGCTACGCCGCCTGTCCATTGGGCTGCGCCGACCAAGCCATGAGTACCACCCTGTGTGGCACCAGTTGTCGCTACGCCGCCTGTCCATTGGGCTGCGCCGACCAAGCCATGTGTACCACCCTGTATGGCACCAGTTGTCGCTACGCCACCTGTTCATTGGGCTGCGCCGACCATTCCATGAGTACCACCCTGTGTGGTACCAGTTGCCGCTACGCTGCTTTTTTCAACAGCGCCAATTTTCTTTTCTTCATAAAGGGCCGACGGTCCGTTTCTGCCGCCTTGTGTGGCCCCAGATATCAGTGCACTGCTCGACGAAGTAGCAGCGCCGGGTATTAATGAGTCTACTTTTTGCTTATAAACTGTAAGCTTTTCTGTCATGACGTTAATCTTTTGCTTAACTCGATCCGTTTGCAACTTCTGTTCCGCCAATATTCTCTCCATGAAGCCTTGCAGATCCATTATTGCCATTTCCTTGTCCTTTGGTACGGTTTTATCCTCATCATCACTTGACTGTTCCATATCGCTATCCGTATTTCCTGTGTGCCCGCTTGGTCGTGGCGTCGACGATTGTGCTTGATCCATTTTTTCTTCGAGCTTCTTCTTGCTGCGAGTCAACACTATTTAGTTCGTATGTGTATGAGTAGTGCAGCTATATGATCATTTTACACATTTTCGCGGGTCACACATACAAATGTAGTTAGCAAATTCTTCAAAATTCTATGTAAGTCTTTTGCGACGTGGGCAAGTTTATCAAATTTTATAAAAATGTAATTTAATAAGCTTGAAAATACTTTTATATAACAGCGTTTAACATATTCAATTTATTTATTCCGTTTGAAAAGTTATTTTGAATATATGTTTAAGGTTAAGTAGCAGTAGAGAAGTAGTAGTTTATAAAATTGTATTTCTGCCCATACTTCTTATATTACTAACTAGTAAGTGTCCCGCTTGCTTCGCTGCGCTGCGTTAAAAAATGTTTAACAACATATAAAAGCAAAGTATTATATATTTTATTCAGTGTGTCATTATACTTTGATACCAAAGGTATCATAGTATATTGGGTTTGTGCAATGTCCGTCATGGTGTCTGTCCGTCCGTCCGTCCGTCTGTCCGTCCGTCCGTCCGTCCGTATGAACGCAACTTTTTTCGACACCCTTAAAGCTAGAGCCTTGCAACTTTGCAAATATCTTGGTACATGTCTTCGTCAGACAAAGTGTTAAATGTAGGGCTCTTCGACCTCAGGGGGCCTGGGAAATCGATAACAAGTCGATACACCTCGAAGTGCAAATCGATAAAACACTTATATATCCCACATTTTAGTAGCTAGAGTCACCAAATTTGATGGCAAGATAGCTGGTGACATTCCTCAAAAAATTGCATCAAAAGTTTGGATGCCACGCCCACCTGTACCGCCCCCAGCCCCCATCAAATTATAAACAAAAATGACTGTATCTTCTACAGTTTTGAAGCTATAGCCATCAAAATTGGCATGAAGGTAGATGCTAACATCTGACACAGATATGCATCAAAACTTTGGATGCCACGCCCCCAAACGAGGGGCCACGCCCCACCGCCTTAAAAAAAACCGGAAGGCATGTATCTTTGTCAGTTTTTAAGCTAGAGTCACCAAATTTGGTATGAACATTGGTAGTGACATTCGTAACAGGTGTGCATACAAATTTTGGATGCCACGCCCACTTATACCGCCCACCGCTATATCTCTCTCAGTTTTCGAGCTAGGCTCTTCAAATTTGGTATGAACATTGTTAGTGACATCCGTAACAGATCTGCATCAATGTTTTGGATGCCACGCCCACTTATACCGCCCACCTCTATATCTTTCTTAGTTTTTGGGCTAGAGTCACCAAATTTGGAATGAACATTGGTTGTAACATCCGAAACAGGTGTGCATAAAATTGTTTATGCCACGCCCACTTATACCGCCCACCTCTATATCTTTGTCGGTTTTTGCGCTAGAGTCTCCAAGCTTGGTAGGAGTATAGAAAGTGCCATCCGCCACAGATATATGTCATGCCTACACCTTCTGCCTGATTTTTATACCCAAAGCCCATATATATTACTATTTGCACTAGAAATCCTTAAAACAGCTATGTAAACTGGTATCAAAGTATATCGCAGTCGGTTGCGTCCGACTGCAACGTTTTTACTTGTTTTCATATTGGCTTATTTCATTTCCAAAAGTGACTGACCATGAATGGTTATAATAACTGGGTTCCTTTGCCACCGCAGCAATATTTTTGCCGCCGCTTTAGCCCCAGCAGTAAAACCACCCCCGTAACATATTCTAGTGTTCAAAATTTTTCAAGACGCACCAAGCTATGTTTAAATTGATTAGTTTTAAATCAACGACACCAACAAAAAGTTGCAGTGCGAGCCCAACAACAACGCTTACAACAACAACAAACGCTACTTGGGTCATAAATAAATTGTCAAAGGCACAAAGAAGAAAAGAAAAAAAAACCCAGGCGCACACTATGTGTATTTTGTTTTTACAATAATCTGCAAGTGCGACGCGAGACGTTACAGCGCATGTGTTTTGTTTTTGTAAGCTCGCTCGTGATTAAACCCTCAGTGTGTGCAATAGTCTGGCGTTTTAAAACGTGGAATGAGTCAAACTGAGCACGCTCCAGGACATAAGTGTATAAGAGGTGCCCCAAGGAGTTGTCGGATCGAGCCCAAATTTTGCATCCATAATTTTTTACACGCCCTCATGTCCTGACCAAGCTTCGTTCAGATTGATTAATTTTAAAGCATAGCTCTAGTACAAAAGTTTGGAAAATAAGGACTTAGGTGTAAAGGAGGTACTCAAAGGAGTTGTCCAAAATAAAATTACTTTCTTAGTGCTCACTTTCAACCTGATTGGAATATTTGGTGAAAATTTCAGCATGCTAGCTCTTTTCGTTTAGGCTGTGGGTCTCTCAACAATCAGTCAGTCAGGACAAACTCTTTTATATATATAGATAATACATCGATATACGATGATAGCTTAGGGCTACACACTTAATTAATATCGTTGAAATAATCGAACAATAGTCAGCTGAGACTAGAACCCAGGGACACGAGAATCGTAACGCAATCATTTCACGACTGTTAAATTTAAATTTTTATTTTCTTCAACAACACATATTGTTCAGAAGGCTTATAACACTCTCCATTTAAATTTATGCTAAAGCAAGCAAAAGATTCCCAGTTGGTAACGACATGGGTTACAATATGTTGACGTATGGTGGCATGGAAGCCTTCCCTACCATATAAAAGGTGGGAAATAGATCTAAAAAGACAGGCTCCATCACCAATTATGCTAACAACTGAATGCAGCACCAAAACACCATTTATATCTAAAGTTTCAACAGGCATATTTAATTTGGCTCAAAGTCAATTGACTACACTGAAAAACGATTGTTGCAACCAAACAGTGTCTATACGCAAGTAAAGAATTCAATAAAATTGAATATACCAACTTATATTATTTCAATAGAATATGCACACCGCTTAGTTGTATTTGATTTTTAAATGCACTAAAGCAGCGTCTATATGACTATTAAATTAAATAATAAGCAAAATAGAAGACAACTGTATATAATGTTGCTTCAATTATTAAGTCTAAAATCAACTTATTATTTCTGTGTTTTAAAAACAACAAAAAAAATTTAAATACGTTGATCGTTATTCAAATATTTAAATAATAGCTATTTGATATTTTTTACAACTTATCATAAAAATACGTATTTTAAATGAATTGTATATATATAATACGAAAATCAGAATAATAAATAACTCACTGATCCAAAATGTAACTTTCGATGCTATCCTTTAGTACAAAATATATTCAAAAATCAGCTAAAACGAAACGTTACTTTTTTTTCACAATAAATGTAAACTAAAATGCATAACCAATTCCCTTACTATTGTATGTAAAAACATAAATTGGAATAGAGCATTACAGTTATTCCTCTAATCAACACACAGCGAGCTCTTACATACAACGCTTGTACTTAAGAGCTTGGTGTGGGTGGTACAATTAGGCAATGCCATTCCCTTAAATGCAGCCTCTTAGTTATGCTTAACTTAGCTTAGAGAGTTCGAAGGAGGTAGGGATATTAAGATTTATGTTTGACATGCAGAGCGTGCGCGGAAATAATCAACAACAAAAGCGCATGATTGCCTTCAAATTTTTTTATATCTAAGTCATAAGAGCGACGCGCGCGTCAAGTTTAAACCCCTCTTAGGTTTTGGGAGCGCGACTCACACGTTCGTTGCACACATGCATAGATTCGCTCAACTGTGTATGCTGCTTGCGGTGATTTCTTGTGCTTCTCTCTGTTAACTTACAGTGGCTACGAAATATATTGACAACTTTGTTTTGCAAGCAATCGATGAGTAAAATATTACATTATTTTTATACCCTAATCCCATAAACTGGGCAAGAAAGGGTATATTTGTTTTGTGCAAAAGTATGTAACATGCAGAAGGAAGCATCTACGAACCCGATTTAAAAGACTATAAGATCGTTAGTTATATATTAGTGTTGTAGTGGGGTAGCTGCTGCGTTCAGAGTCGTCTCGTTATTGGTGAAAATTTATGTGTTGAGGTTACTAAACTTGGTTATACGCGGAGTGAAGAAAAACGCACTTGTCTCCTTTCTCGTGGTCAACGAGAATGAATATAATAGAGTGCACATTCTGAGCAATCGATTTCGGGTCTTCATGCTTTTGAATTTGCTGCGGGAGAACCCACAACACACTTCGGCAGAACCCACAGCACTTCGGGTGACCGCTCTCTCATTCTTGTTGAGTACAATTATTTTAAGCGATTAGTTGCAGAGAGGCAGCCGACATGGACCGTTAGTCCACGTCGCTGCGCTATCTGTATATATATGCGCTCTTTGGTGTATGGGTTTTCTCATTATGGGGTGGGTTTTCAAACAATTTGAACGGCGCATCGTGAATAGGATCAAGTGCAAGTTCACTTGACCTTTCTAACATGTACCTATGAGATGATATTATTATTTTTTTAAACAGGTGCTATGGTTTTTCCTTTCTATACTTTGATACCAAAGGTATCATAGTATATTGGGTTTGTGCAATGTCCGTCATGGTGTCTGTCCGTCTGTCCGTCTGTCCGTCTGTCCGTCTGTCCGTCCGTCCGTCCGTCCGTCCGTATGAACGCCACTTTTCGACACCCTTAAAGCTAGAGCCTTGCAACTTTGCAAATATCTTGGTACATGTCTTCGTCAGACAAAGTGTTAAATCTAGGGCTCTACGACCTCAGGGGGCCTGGGAAATCGATAACAAGTCGATACACCTCGAAGTGCAAATCGATAAAACACTTACAGCTGCGGTCAAAATAATAGTAGTGCCAACAGGCAAAATTTGTAAGCTTCGATATATCATTTGTATATTAAAGCTTTTGTTTTCTGTCTTTGTCAGATCATAGTATTGGAAAAGCTTTTTTAAAAATTTACCGTTATGATATAAAAGCTTTTTCTATTTCAGAGTTGCTTTGAAGTTTTGTTAATCACGCTGAATTTTGTACAGTCAAAATAATAGTAGTGCGCTGGTTGCAGCTGAAAAAATCATTACTTTCACTACTATTATTTTGACCGCAACTGTATATATCCCACATTTTAGTAGCTAGAGTCACCAAATTTGATGGCAAGATAGCTGGTGACATTCCTCAAAAAATTGCATCAAAAGTTTGGATGCCACGCCCACCTGTTCCGCCCCCAGCCCCCATCAAATTATAAACAAAAATGCCTGTATCTTCTACAGTTTTGAAGCTATAGCCATCAAAATTGGCATGAAGGTAGATGCTAACATCTGACACAGATATGCATCAAAACTTTGGATGTCACGCCCCCAAACGAGGGGCCACGCCCCACCGCCCTAAAAAAAAACCGGAATGCCCGTATCTTCGCCAGTTTTTAAGCTAGAGTCACCAACTTTGATGGCAAGATAGCTGGTGACATTCCCCAAAAAATTGCATCAAAAGTTTGGATGCCACGCCCACCTTTTCCGCCTCCAGCCCCCTCCAATTATAAACAAAAATGCCTGTATCTTTTACAGTTTTCAAGCTATTGCCACCAAAATTTACATGAAGGTAGATGTCGACATCTGACAAAGTTATTCATCAAAACATTGGATGCCACGCCCCCAAACAACGGGACATGCCCCACCGCCCTAAAAAAAACCGGAATGCATGTATCTTTGTCAGTTTTTAAGCTAGAGTCACCAAATTTGGTATGAACATTGGTAGTGACATCCGTAACGGGTGTGCATACAAATTTTGGATGCCACGCCCACTTATACCGCCCACCGCTATATCTCTCTCAGTTTTCGAGCTAGGCTCTTCAAATTTGGTATGAACATTGTTAGTGACATCCGTAACAGATCTGCATCAATGTTTTGGATGCCACGCCCACTTATACCGCCCACCTCTATATCTTTCTTAGTTTTTGGGCTAGAGTCACCAAATTTGGAATGAACATTGGTTGTAACATCCGAAACAGGTGTGCATAAAATTGTTTATGCCACGCCCACTTATACCGCCCACCTCTATATCTTTGTCGGTTTTTGCGCTAGAGTCTCCAAACTTGGTAGGAGTATAGAAAGTGCCATCCGCCACAGATAAATGTCATGCCTACCCCTTCTGCCTGATTTTTTATACCCAAAGCCCATATATATTACTATTTGCACTAGGAATCCTTAAAACAGCTATGTAAACTGGTATCAATGTATATCGCAGTCGGTTGCGTCCGACTGCAACGTTTTTACTTGTTTTTCATTATAATATTTCGCAAAGATTTAAAAAGATGGACGTCGTAAATTGCATAAATTTCTTTGCCGTTAACGCAAAAACTTGATTTTTTCAAATCAACACCCAATCTTTTAAAACCCGCTCTATTATTTGAACCCTGGTCGCAAATGGCTGCTCTAATGTTTAATCCAATGGCTTGGGCTTGTTCAATATTTGCTGTAACTTTATTCAAAAGGACATCGTGCTTAATACCGTTTGCAGAAACTGTATAACTTAAAACATACTTCCAATTAGCATAAAGTCCCCTTATCATAAAAACGCATACTTGCTGCCCGAACGCGCGATTTGTCTTTTGGCCGTCATTTTCATAGCCTTGTATTTCATCAAGCACACTATTATATTGCAGACCCTTTTTAATTTTTATTTCGTCATACAGTAAGACGGCTTCTTTACTTTTAGCGTTCATCTCGCTAACAATTTTTTGCAAATTAAGCAGCAAATCGGGGTTACAACCGGGTCTCATATTTTCAGCACTGCCCATCGTTTTTTTTTTTTTTTTTATTGCTGGTTTTATTTTTTGGATCTTTCCTTATAATAGGGAAACTAACAAAAAGTTTACAAATCTTACAAGTATTACTTAGTTAACTATTTGTTGTTGTACAAATAGTTGGTGGCCGCGTACCTCAACTCATCGCTGGGTCGGAAAGTCATTACGACGAAGACGGGATCGGCTGCTTGAGTTTGAGAGTCCTCTAGCAAGATAGTTTGGGTGCGATGACAGCTTGCCAAGGTAATTTTACTTGTAGTCCGCAATTACTTTCTTGATTGGTGGGACGTTTAAGTCGTTTTGAATGTTTTCGTTGCGAACGTACCACGGTGCCCCGGTGATAGTTCTCAGGATCTTTGACTGGGCTCTTTGGACGATGTCGATGTTACTGCTGCACGCATTACCCCATAGCTGGCATCCATAGGTCCAGATTGGTTTAAGAACAGAGTTGTAGAGCAGGACCTTGTAGTCAAGGCTTAGCGGGGAGCGAGCGTTGATAAGCCAGTGGAGGCTATTGGCTTTTAGTTTTAGTTGTGTTTGGCTTCAATGTGCCTGCGCCAAGTAAGCCTTCTGTCCAGGTGTACTCCTAGGTACGTTACTTCGTTTGCTTTCGGGAGTGGGGTATTATTTAGCGTAAGTGGTGGACAATCTTTCTTGTTAAGGGTGAAAGTTACATGTTTACATTTTTGTTCGTTAACTTTAATTCGCCAGTCGGATAGCCATTTTTTCACGTTAACCAGATGACGAGCGAGTTGCGATGTGGCTTGCACAGGACATCTAGATCGGCTAAGAATAGCTGTATCGTCAGCAAAGGTTGAAGTTGTAAGTCCCCTGCATGTAGGAATGTCTGTGTGTAGAGAACGTAGAGTGTTGGCCCAAGTACGCTTCCCTGAGGAACGCCGGCTTCAATACGGTGTTCGCTTGATGTTGCAGTGTTGCATCTTACTGCAAACTTCCTGTCGTAGAGGTACGACTTTAACAGTTTATGTGTGTTTGCTGGAAGCGTTGATTTGATCTTATACATCAGCCCTTCCAACAAGACTCTGTCAAACGCCTGAGCCACATCCAGAAAAATTGCAGTACAGTATTCTCGATTTTCAAACGCGCCTCGAATTTCTGAAGTTATGCGATTGACCTGTTCAATAGTTCCGTGGTTTTGGCGAAAGCCGAATTGGTGCGACGGGATTATGTTGTGAAGGTTCAGAAATTGATTAATCCGAGTCATCAAGCATTTTTCGAACAGTTTTGATAGACACGATAAAAGGCTTATAGGTCTATACGACGAGGGTACTGTTTGATCCTTTCCCAGCTTTGGTATCATTATGATGATAGACTTTTTCCATCTTTCTGGGAAATGCCCGAGTCGTGTGATCGCATTGAATAACTGGCAGATAACACAGACGGCACAATAGGGAAGCTCAATAATCATCTTTGGTGTTATTAGGTCTAGACCCGGAGATTTTTTGGGGTTTAGTTCCTGATTAATAACTCTTGCGACTTCGTTCGGGCGAAATTCAATGGGCTCATGTTGTAAGTGGGTGTCGTTTAATACAGTCGGTAGAGCGAACGAGTTTGTAGCAGGGTTCGGTTGGAAAACTTTTTGCAGGTGAACAGCAAACGTGTTGGCTCTTTCTTCATCGCTTCGGGCCCAGCCGCCAGCTTGGTTTCTTAGGGGCATCTCTGCTTTTGTCGGTTGGCTGAGAGTTGGGTGAGCTTTCCACAGTGAGTTTTTCGAGCTGGATGTTGATAATTGCTCAATGTATCGGCGCTGGGCATGTTCTTCTTCAAGTGTTAACGCTTTGGTAAGTTTACGTGTAGCGTTTTTTAGCTTTTGCTTAGCTGACGGCGATCTTAGGCATTGCCACTCCCGTCTTAGTCGCCGCTTATCAAGAACGAGCTGTTCAATTTGGTGATTTGTTTTCTTTTGGGTGGGTGCTGCAGTTTTTGCTTTCGGTGTTGACATACGAGCTGCTTCGACGAAGACTGACTCAAGTTTGTTTGCAATAGAATCAATATCAGCTTCCACTTTCAGATGCGGATTAAGTTCGATGTGTGAGCTAACATATTTCTTGTATCTTAGCCAGTTAGTTTTTTGTGATGTCAGCTTACCCGGGCGATTTGCAAACTCTGGGTGTCGTTGAAGTTGAATTAGTACAGGCGAGTGGTCAGATGATAACTCCGAAAGACATTCGGCGCTTATCAGGTTGCGCGGAATATTTTTGGAGACTGCAAAATCAATTAAGTCGGGCAGTTTCTTGGGGTCCGTGGGCCAGTATGTTGGTGTGCCAGGAGAGACGTGGCTGAGCCTGTTCTTTGGTTTTATAATTGCGTTGTACAGCTGCTTTCCTCTTGGAGTCACAAGACGAGATCCCCAGTGAGTGTGCTTGGCATTATAGTCCCCTGCTGCTATAAAGTGTTCTCCTAATGAGTTGAAAAATTCCATGAATTGGTCTTCAGATATGGAGTATCGTGGTGGGCAGTAGATGGCAGAAAGTGCAAGTTGGTTACCACTATCCAGATGAATTTTTAAGGATGTGGCCTGTAGATAGTTTTTAGCAAACTCTTTGTGGAAGTGGTGCTTCAGCCGGCTTCTTATCAAGATACCAGTCCCGCCGTGCGCCTTGCCATCGGGATGGTTGGTTCCGTAGAATGAGTATCCGGTTATGGTAAAATTATACTTATTTGTAAGGTGTGTTTCGGAAAGTAGCATAATGTCAATGTGGTTGTCGAGTAGAAATTGAGCTAATTCAAGTTTATGCTGTGAAACGCCATTGGCATTCCACGTTGATATACGTAGCGAGGCCATTAATTATTTCGATTGTAGTGATACAAGCAACTGTATCAAAGTATTTTGATTTTGTAGTAAATTTTGCATAGTTTCTTGCATAAATGACATGAACTGTGATAAACTCTGCTGCATATTACATATCATTGATTCAAAGTTGCTTAGTGGCGGTTCCTGCGGCTTGTTGTCTCGTTCGTCGTTGAGTTCTACATGTTTTGCTTGAGATCCTGGATAAAAGCAGGAGGCATCAGTCCAGATCTTAAGGCGCTAGCATAGGTTGCGTTTTTAATAATAGGTGCGGGACCAAAAGATGACCTGGCTGCAGTCGAAAAGAAGACGTCAGGGTTGGACTTTGATGGAATGTATGATGGCGGTGCGTTTTGAGGGCGTGGTGTGTTTACGCGTTGATAGATGCGAGACTTAAGCTCCTTGTAGATTGGGCAGCCTCTGTAGTTAGCTGTGTGGTTGCCTCCGCAGTTGCTGCACTTTTTTTGGTGGAGTCATCTTTGCTTGCTGGGCAGCTCGACGAGTCATGAAGATCGCCGCAAACCACACATACAGGGCGCAGCTTGCAGTAAGACCTTGTGTGACCATATTCTTGGCAATTCATGCATTGTACCGGGCCGTTACGTTTGTGTGGCTCTTCAACGGTGATTCTGCGGTGCAATAGGAACTGAAGCTTGTAAATGGGGTGCACCTCATTTTTTTTCATAATCAGAGCCTGAGGCTCAAGCTCAATTTTAAAGAGTGGTTGTGGCTGCCTGGTTTTGTTTCGAATATTTAGAACTGATTTAACGGAGAATCCTTTCTCATGTAGCGCTTGTTTAATTTCATCCGTCGTAACATCAGGCTCGATGCCTTTCAATACAACTTGCAGGCCCTTGCTGCTTTTAAGCTGGTACGTGTAAAATTTTTTTCGTTTTTTTGTTAAGTAGGCCGTCAACTTTCTAAAACTGTCTTCAGTTTTTGTCTGCACTTTAATCTCATGAATACTACCCCTCATTAGGGGGGATGATGTGGAAATTGTCATTGCCAACGAGCTTTACAACATTGTTAACAAAAGCGCTAGAGCTTTTTTCACGTATAAATATTGGGGGAGGCTTTTGCTTTTTTTTGTCAACATTATCTCCAGGGGGCAAATCATCAGCGTTATCTGCCAAAATTTCAAATCTATTGGTATTGTTTGGTGCTTCGCCTATATTAGCGCGAGTAATTTTTGGTTTGTTTGTAGCTTGTTGGGGGCTTAATTTACGCTTGATCTGTATGTAGCGATCCATACCTGTCTGTATAGCCGGCTTCTCATTTGCTTTGTCTGCGGATTGTTCTGCTGACGGCGCAGCAGTTGTTGCGTTTACTGAGCGGGCGGTCGGCACAGGTGCAGTTATTGGTTCAGTGACAGTTACGTCACATGTCAGAAGAGACGGAGAGCATGATCGTACTCTTTCGCGTTCTACGTGCAAGAGTTCGTTGTTCGCGTTTGGAGTTATTGACCGCGCGCGGTCAGATTTCGTTGATAGTACGGACGGTGACGGGGAGCACGAATGTTCAGAGTCGCCCAGTGAGGGTAAGACTTCCCTTGGTCGCTCGCTCTCCATATCTTGGGAGACCACAGCGATGTACTTGTTGTTCCGTTGTACAGAGAGCCGGCGTTCGTCTAGCTTGCGTTGCGCCAGAGCGCGAATTTGGCTACGTTGGCTCATTTTATTGAGCGGGGTTACGTTTATGGTTTTATATTTCTTTGATTTTATTTGTGAGTAATTGGTTTGAGTTTTAACTAAAAATGATTAGATATATGTATATATATGTAAATATATATATTTGTTTTTATAGATGTGTGCATTTTCACTGCACAAAGCGTTTTTCCGCGTTAATTTCAATTTTTTTTATTTTTTATTTATCAATTCACCGTTTCAGCGCTTATACCCGGAGCACAAAGAAAACACGTCTGCATGCGACGAGTGACACACGAGAATGCCCATCGTGTAAGTGAAAATTTAGCTGGCAGTTTTAATTTGAGTACATCCCGCAGATAATCATATGTTCTTGCGGAATAAAAGTTAATGTTTTGTGCAATTGTTTTTTCTGCTTGGGTATACACACATTTTTTTTTCAAAAGCATTGTACATACAACTTTTGCCTCTTCTGAAACATGCGTCATCCTTGCAATAGCCGAAAAGACGTTACTCGTTTTTTTCTTCTTATATTTATTAGTCTTTTTTTGTCGATAAACAAATTTTTGCAAGGTCTTAAATCTGTTTTTCAGCTTGTTGTATTCCACTTTGTTTTTGTTAAATTTTGTTAACATTTCAAACCAGTGTTTTCGATAGTATGCCTCGTTTTTTTTCTTTTTTCAAGCAGTTTTGGCAATATTCCGAATATTCGGCCTCAATAGCAATATTCTCTTGCGAATTAATTTCAACTGTATTATTCGCTGGTCTCTCTTTTGCAGCGCTAAAGTACGGCTCTATTGTTGCATTATCTTCTAATATGTCTGAAAATTCATAATTCTTACATTCAAGAGCATTTATAGAGGTTAAAAGAGAATTTTCACTGAGGTGTAATGTGGGAACGGCTCCAGCTCTTAATCGTGCCTTTCCTATATATTTTGATTCAAAATGTTTGTCACAAATGCGGGAAGATTTTTTGTTTACAATTTTTGCATCCAAATGGCAAGAGTCAATCCATTTATTAAAATCTGAAGCATTAGATGGAAATGCAAAGAGCTTAACGGGGACACCGTCAGAATTTTTTCTATAGCTTCTTTTGCAGGTATTAATTATGCATTTATAATTAGAAATTCTTAAGTCTTTTCTTTTATGAGTAGCCATAATCAACTTAAATGTATAATAAATTTAAATTCAAAAATCAAATCAAATAATATGTAATATGTTTATATGTAATCTAATCAATTGATATCAAAGTAAAACCTGCCAATAACCCGAAGTTACAAATGCAATGTTAATTGAAGCAAATAATACACTTACTTAGTTCATACGAACAAACGGACACGGTTTCCCGCCAAAGTGTTGCTGTGTGGCTTTGTCGTATTTACTAAATTAAATCACTTGATCACTTAACACTGACTTGTTTTCGAATTGATAACAATAAAATGAAGTTTAATTAAGTAACTAATAAGCTAACAAATAAATTTAAGGTTGTTGTGATAGCTAATATAATATTTTTATCAAAGTGTTCAAGCACAGAAATAATGAAGATATCTTTCAACCAACACTTTATTCACTGTATTATGCGGTAAGAGCTCCTTACGAAGCTTAAGAACAGTGGGCTTTAAATTTGTATGCAAAGCTCTTACCGCATAATACAGTGAATAAAGCAGAAAAAACAATTGCACAAAACATTAACTTTTATTCCGCAAGAACATATGATTATCTGCGGGATGTACTCAAATTAAAACTGCCAGCTAAATTTTCACTTACACGATGGGCAGTGCTGAAAATATGAGACCCACCCGGTTGTAACCCCGATTTGCTGCTTAATTTGCAAAAAATTGTTAGCGAGATGAACGCTAAAAGTAAAGAAGCCGTCTTACTGTATGACGAAATAAAAATTAAAAAGGGTCGATAAACAAATTTTTGCAAGGTCTTAAATCTGTTTTTCAGCTTGTTGTATTCCACTTTGTTTTTGTTAAATTTTGTTAACATTTCAAACCAGTGTTTTTGATAGTATGCCTCGTTTTTTTCTTTTTTCAAGCAGTTTTGGCAATATTCCGAATATTCGGCCTCAATAGCAATATTCTCTTGCGAATTAATTTCAACTGTATTATTCGCTGGTCTCTCTTTTGCAGCGCTAAAGTACGGCTCTATTGTTGCATTATCTTCTAATATGTCTGAAAATTCATAATTCTTACATTCAAGAGCATTTATAGAGGTTAAAAGAGAATTTTCACTGAGGTGTAATGTGGGAACGGCTCCAGCTCTTAATCGTGCCTTTCCTATATATTTTGATTCAAAATGTTTGTCACAAATGCGGGAAGATTTTTTGTTTACAATTTTTGCATCCAAATGGCAAGAGTCAATCCATTTATTAAAATCTGAAGCATTAGATGGAAATGCAAAGAGCTTAACGGGGACACCGTCAGAATTTTTTCTATAGCTTCTTTTGCAGGTATTAATTATGCATTTATAATTAGAAATTCTTAAGTCTTTTCTTTTATGAGTAGCCATAATCAACTTAAATGTATAATAAATTTAAATTCAAAAATCAAATCAAATAATATGTAATATGTTTATATGTAATCTAATCAATTGATATCAAAGTAAAACCTGCCAATAACCCGAAGTTACAAATGCAATGTTAATTGAAGCAAATAATACACTTACTTAGTTCATACGAACAAACGGACACAGTTTCCCGCCAAAGTGTTGCTGTGTGGCTTTGTCGTATTTACTAAATTAAATCACTTGATCACTTAACACTGACTTGTTTTCGAATTGATAACAATAAAATGAAGTTAAATTAAGTAACTAATAAGCTAACAAATAAATTTAAGGTTGTTGTGATAGCTAATATAATATTTTTATCAAAGTGTTCAAGCACAGAAATAATGAAGATATCTTTCAACCAACACTTTATTCACTGTATTATGCGGTAAGAGCTCCTTACGAAGCTTAAGAACAGTGGGCTTTAAATTTGTATGCAAAGCTCTTACCGCATAATACAGTGAATAAAGCAGAAAAAACAATTGCACAAAACATTAACTTTTATTCCGCAAGAACATATGATTATCTGCGGGATGTACTCAAATTAAAACTGCCAGCTAAATTTTCACTTACACGATGGGCAGTGCTGAAAATATGAGACCCGGTTGTAACCCCGATTTGCTGCTTAATTTGCAAAAAATTGTTAGCGAGATGAACGCTAAAAGTAAAGAAGCCGTCTTACTGTATGACGAAATAAAAATTAAAAAGGGTCTGCAATATAATAGTGTGCTTGATGAAATACAAGGCTATGAAAATGACGGCCAAAAGACAAATCGCGCGTTCGGGCAGCAAGTATGCGTTTTTATGATAAGGGGCCTTTATGCTAATTGGAAGTATGTTTTAAGTTATACAGTTTCTGCAAACGGTATTAAGCACGATGTCCTTTTGAATAAAGTTACAGCAAATATTGAACAAGCCCAAGCCATTGGATTAAACATTAGAGCAGCCATTTGCGACCAGGGTTCAAATAATAGAGCGGGTTTTAAAAGATTGGGTGTTGATTTGAAAAAATCAAGTTTTTGCGTTAACGGCAAAGAAATTTATGCAATTTACGACGTTCCCCATCTTTTTAAATCTTTGCGAAATATTATAATGAAAAAAAATCTTCATACACCTGATGGCGTCGTATCATGGAAACTTTTAGAAGAGTTGTTTGAAGTAGATACCAAAAACTTAGCACGTCTCTGCCCCAAACTTACATCTTAACACATTTACCCAAATAACTTTGAAAAAATGAAAGTTAAATATGCGACCCAAATTTTTAGCCACAGTGTTGCCGCTGCACTTAAAACAATGATAGATTCTGCGGGATATTCAAATTGTAAGGAAAAAAAAATGAAAGTTAAATATGCGACCCAAATTTTTAGCCACAGTGTTGCCGCTGCACTTAAAACAATGATAGATTCTGCGGGATATTCAAATTGTAAGGAAAAAGCACAAGCCACGGCAATATTTGTTGAAAAAATGAACAGGCTATTTGATTGCCTTAACAGCCATGTTCTTTATGAAAGAAACCCTTACAGATGTGCCATAAAGAAAAACAACATGATTTATAAAACGCTTTTGGATATGCGAAAATACTTTGAAGCAGTCCGCTATCCAAATGAAGTTTATTGTTTAAATGGCATAATTGTAACTATAACATCAGAACTTTCCTTGGCAGAAAATGTTTGGAGTGAATGCGGGGATAATGTTTATATTGCTACATCAAAACTTAATCAGGATCCAATAGAAAATGTATTCTATTTAATTAGATCTCGGGGCGCATCAAACAGTAATCCCACAATGTTTGAATTTAATGTTATTATGTCGAAAATGCTATTAATGAAAGTCCTCACATCCAGGGTAGTATCTGGAAACTGCGTTCCCGATGACGAGTCCATGATAATAAATCTAATAGATAGTAATCAGTCAAGTCAATCCAAATTTGACAGTGTGGATGACTTCGACAATTACATCATTTTTCCCGATGAAGAGGCAGAATTGGAGCTTTCGATAGAAGCAACAAATTTAAATATTGAAGACGCATGCAATGAAAATGCATAGCGTTATTTTGCGGGATATTTATTACATAAAATTTAAAAAAAACACGACTGCCCAAAATGTGCTTTTCTATTGAAACCTGACGAAGAAGTACAATGTAGCTCTGAATTTTTAATCTATATATATAAAAGAGTTTGTCCTGACTGATTGTTGAGAGACCCACAGCCTAAACGAAAAGAGCTAGAAGGCTGAAATTTTCACCAAATATTCCAATCAGGTTGAAAGTGAGCACTAAGAAAGGATTTTTAATTTGGATTAAATTTTGAACAACTCAATTAATTGCATTAATCACTTTACCTCATTCCAACACTCTGGCGCCTCATTGTCGCACAAGCTGTGAGTTTCAACGCCGCCGAGGTTTCAAACAAAAAAAATAAAAAAAATGACCCATTCCACTTTTTGTCTCTCTCCGTTATTCTCTTTTCTTCTTTGTGCCTTTGACAATTGTTTTTCGAATTAAGTAGCATTTGTTGTTGTTGTTGTTAGTAAGTGTTGTTGTTGCTTCTTTTTGTTGGTATCATTGATTTAAAACAAATCAATTAAAACATAATTTGTTTTTGTACACCAGAATATGTTACGCGATTGGTTTAACCTACATACTTGCTAATTATCAAACGAAACTTAACACACAAATACCTATTGCCATTGTTGTTTTGATATTATTTTCAAACTGACATTTGTAACTTTAGTTGGTGTTGCAAATGCACATATCTACATACATACACATGTATGTACGTGCATTTTCATTGTTTAGTACCTACATACATATGTATTAACAAAAATGCAAGTGCATATATTGGTTAATGCACGCACACATTGTTGCATCTGTAGCAAGCTAATCTATATATATAAAAGAGTTTGTCCTGACTGACTGATTGTTGAGAGACCCACAGCCTAAATGATAAGAGCTAGAAGGCTGAAATTTTCACCAAATATTCCATTCAGATTGAAAGTGAGCACTAAGAAAGGATTTTTAATTTGGATCACTCCTTCAAGTACCTCCTGAACACTTAAGCCATTTTTTCCCCAACTTTTGTACTAGAGCTATGCTTTAAAATTAATCAATTATTACAAAACTTGGTCAGGACATGGAATTTCGACCCGATCCGACAACTCCTTGGGGCACCTGCCATACACTAATGTTATGGAGCGTGCTTATCTATATATATAAAATAGTTTGTCCTGACTGATTGTTGAGAGACCCACAGCCTAAACGAAAAGAGCTAGAAGGCTGAAATTTTCACCAAATATTCCAATCAGGTTGAAAGTGAGCACTAAGAAAGGATTTTGAATTTGGACCACTCCTTCGAGTACCTCCTAAGTACTTAAGTCCTTTTTTTCCCAACTTTTGTACTAGAGCTATGCTTTAAAATTAATCAATTCTTACGAAACTTGGTCAGGACATGGAGGCGAGTAAAAAAATTATGGATGCAAAATTTGAACCCGATCCGACAACTCCTTGGGGCAACTCCCATACACTTATATTATGGATATATATAAAAGAGTTTGTCCTGACTGATTGTTGAGAGACCCACAGCCTAAACGAAAAGAGGTAGAAGGCAGAAATTTTCACCAAATATTCCATTCAGGTTGTAAGTGAGCACTAAGAAAGGATTTTGAATTTGGACCACTCCTTCAAGTACCTCCTTAACACTTAAGTCCTTTTTTTCTCAACTTTTGTACTAGAGCTATGCTTTAAAATTAATTAATTGTTACGAAACTTGGTCAGGACATGGAGGCGTATAAAAAATTATGGATGCAAAATTTGGACCCGATCCGACAACTCCTTGGGGCACCTCCCATACACTTATGTTATGGAGCGTGCTTATCTATATATATAAAAGAGTTTGTCCTGACTGATTGTTGAGAGACCCACAGCCTAAACGAAAGAGAGGTAGAAGGCAGAAATTTTCACCAAATATTCCATTCAGGTTGTAAGTGAGCACTAAGAAAGGATTTTGAATTTGGACCACTCCTTCAAGTACCTCCTTAACACTTAAGTCCTTTTTTTCTCAACTTTTGTACTAGAGCTATGCTTTAAAATTAATTAATTGTTACGAAACTTGGTCAGGACATGGAGGCGAGTAAAAAAATTATGGATGCAAAATTTGAACCCGATCCGACAACTCCTTGGGGCAACTCCCATACACTTATATTATGGATATATATAAAAGAGTTTGTCCTGACTGATTGTTGAGAGACCCACAGCCTAAACGAAAAGAGCTAGAAGGCTGAAATTTTCACCAAATATTCCAATCAGGTTGAAAGTGAGCACTAAGAAAGGATTTTGAATTTGGACCACTCCTTCGAGTACCTCCTAAGCACTTAAGTCCTTTTTTCCCAACTTTTGTACTAGAGCTATGCTTTAAAATTAATCAATTCTTACGAAACTTGGTCAGGACATGGAGGCGAGTAAAAAAATTATGGATGCAAAATTTGAACCCGATCCGACAACTCCTTGGGGCAACTCCCATACACTTATATTATGGATATATATAAAAGAGTTTGTCCTGACTGATTGTTGAGAGACCCACAGCCTAAACGAAAAGAGGTAGAAGGCAGAAATTTTCACCAAATATTCCATTCAGGTTGTAAGTGAGCACTAAGAAAGGATTTTGAATTTGGACCACTCCTTCGAGTACCTCCTTAACACTTAAGTCCTTTTTTTCTCAACTTTTGTACTAGAGCTATGCTTTAAAATTAATTAATTGTTACGAAACTTGGTCAGGACATGGAGGCGTATAAAAAATTATGGATGCAAAATTTGGACCCGATCCGACAACTCCTTGGGGCACCTCCCATACACTTATGTTATGGAGCGTGCTTATCTATATATAAAAGAGTTTGTCCTGACTGATTGTTGAGAGACCCACAGCCTAAACGAAAAGAGGTAGAAGGCAGAAATTTTCACCAAATATTCCATTCAGGTTGTAAGTGAGCACTAAGAAAGGATTTTGAATTTGAACCACTCCTTCGAGTACCTCCTAAGCACTTAAGTCCTTTTTTTCCCAACTTTTGTACTAGAGCTATGCTTTAAAATTAATCAATTCTTACAAAACTTGGTCAGGACATGAAGGCGAGTAAAAAAATTATGGATGCAAAATTTGGACCCGATCCGACAACTCCTTGAGGCACCTCCCATACACTTATGTTATGGAGCGTGCTTATCTATATATATAGAACAAGTTTGGTGAAAGGTATAGAAATTTCGGATTTTAGAAGGTGGACGGTATCAGTGGGGGCGTGGCGTTTTGATGCATAGTTTTGTTAGACTTCAGCATCTACCTTCCCATCAAATTTTGTGAGTATAGCTTTAAAACTGTGGGAAATACAGTCATTTTCGATTATAACTGAAGGGGGGCTGGGGGCGGAAGAGGTGGGCGTGGCATCCAAACTTTTTATGTAGTTTTTTGAGGAATGCCATCGGCTATCTTGCCCCTTAATTTGGTGACTATAGCTTCTAAAATGTGGGACATATATATGTTTGATCGATTTGCACATCGAGGGGTATCGATTTGTTATCGATTTCTCAGGCCCCTCAGGTCGCAGAGCCAAATTTAACACTTTTTCTGACGAAGGTATTGACCAAGATGTTCGCAAAGTTGCAAAGCTCTAGCTTTAAGGGTGTTGAAAAAAGTTGCGCTCAAGCGGACGGGCAGACGGACGGACGGACAGACACCTTGACGGACATTGCATAAGCCCAATATAATATGATACCTTTGGTATCAAAGTAAAATGACGAGTCTGATTCTTAACCTCAATAGTAGCGTGAAAAAGAGAATATTAAATATTTTGCTAATATGTTGTTAAACATTAACTAATTTATTTTATATATATTAAAATTTTGAAAAACTATTGGCGCAGCGAAGCAAGCGGGTCACTTACTAGTCTATATATATAAAAGAGTTTGTCCTGACTGACTGATTGTTGAGAGACCCACAGCCTAAACGATAAGAGCTAGAAGGCTGAAACTTTCACAATATATTCCATTCAGATTGAAAGTGAGCACTAAGAAAGGATTTTTAATTTGGATCACTCCTTCAAGTACCTCCTGAACACTTAAGCCCTTTTTTTCCCAACTTTTGTACTAGAGCTATTCTTTAAAATTAATCAGTTATTACAAAACTTGGTCAGGACATGGAGGCGTGTGAAAAAATTATGGATGCAAAATTTGGACCCGACCCGACAACTCCTTGGGGCACCTGCCATACACTAATGTTATGGAGCGTGCTTTTCTATATATATAAAAGAGTTTGTCCTGACTGACTGACTGATTGTTGAGAGGCCCACAGCCTAAACGATAAGAGCTAGAAGGCTGAAATTTTCACAATATATTCCATTCAGATTGAAAGTGAGCACTAAGAAAGGATTTTTAATTTGGATCACTCCTTCAAGTACCTCCTGAACACTTAAGCCCTTTTTTTCCCAACTTTTGTACTAGAGCTATTCTTTAAAATTAATCAGTTATTACAAAACTTGGTCAGGACATGGAGGCGTGTGAAAAAATTATGGATGCAAAATTTGGACCCGATCCGACAACTCCTTGGGGCACCTGCCATACACTAATGTTATGGAGCGTGCTTTTCTATATATATAAAAGAGTTTGTCCTGACTGACTGACTGACTGACTGATTGTTGAGAGGCCCACAGCCTAAACGTTAAGAGCTAGAAGGCTGAAATTTTCACCAAATATTCCATTCAAATTGAAAGTGAGCACTAAGAAAGGATTTTTAATTTGGATCACTCCTTCAAGTACCTCCTGAACACCTAAGCCATTTTTTTCCCAACTTTTGTACTAGAGCTATGCTTTAAAATTAATCAATTATTACAAAACTTGGTCAGGACATGGAATTTGGACCCGATCCGACAACTCCTTGGGGCACCTGCCATACACTAATGTTATGGAGCGTGCTTATCTATATATATAAAAGAGTTTGTCCTGACTGACTGAATGTTGAGAAACCCACAGCCTAAACGATAAGAGCTAGAAGGCTGAAATTTTCACCAAATATTCCATTCAGATTGAAAGTGAGCACTAAGAAAGGATTTTTAATTTGGATCACTCCTTCAAGTACCTCCTGAACACTTAAGCCCTTTTTTTCCCAACTTTTGTACTAGAGCTATGCTTTAAAATTAATCAATTATTACAAAACTTGGTCAGGACATGGAGGCGTGTGAAAAAATTATGGATGCAAAATTTGGACCCGATCCGACAACTCCTTGGGGCACCTGCCATACACTTATGTTATGGAGTGTGCTTTTCTATATATACAAAAGAGTTTGTCCTGGCCCACAGCCTAAACGTTAAGAGCTAGAAGGCTGAAATTTTCACCAAATATTCCATTTAGATTGAAAGTGAGCACTAAGAAAGGATTTTTAATTTGGATCACTCCTTCAAGTACCTCCTGAACACTTAAGCCCTTTTTTTCCCAACTTTTGTACTAGAGCTATGCTTTAAAATTAATCAATTATTACAAAACTTGGTCAGGACATGGAGGCGTGTGAAAAAATTATGGATGCAAAATTTTGACCCGATCCGACAACTCCTTGGGGCACCTCTTATACACTTATGTCCTGGAGCGTGCTCACTTTGACTCATTCCACGTTTTAAAACGCCAGACTATTGCACACACTGAGGGTTTAATCACGAGCGAGCTTACAAAAACAAAACACATGCGCTGTAACGTCTCGCGTCGCACTTGCAGATTATTGTAAAAACAAAATACACATAGTGTGCGCCTGGGTTTTTTTTCTTTTCTTCTTTGTGCCTTTGACAATTTATTTATGACCCAAGTAGCGTTTGTTGTTGTTGTAAGCGTTGTTGTTGGGCTCGCACTGCAACTTTTTGTTGGTGTCGTTGATTTAAAACTAATCAATTTAAACATAGCTTGGTGCGTCTTGAAAAATTTTGAACGCTAGAATATGTTACGGGGGTGGTTTTACTGCTGAGGCTAAAGCGGCGGCAAAAATATTGCTGCGGTGGCAAAGGAACCCAGTTATTATAACCATTCATGGTCAGTCCCTTTGGAAATGAAATAAGCCAATATGAAAATGACACACTGAATAAAATATATAATACTTTGCTTTTATATGTTGTTAAACATTTTTTAACGCAGCGCAGCGAAGCAAGCGGGACACTTACTAGTCTATATATATAAAAGAGTTTGTCCTGACTGACTGATTGTTGAGAGACCCACAGCCTAAACGATAAGAGCTAGAAGGCTGAAATTTTCACCAAATATTCCATTCAGATTGAAAGTGAGCACTAAGAAAGGATTTTTAATTTGGATCACTCCTTCAAGTACCTCCTGAACACTTAAGCCCTTTTTTTCCCAACTTTTGTACTAGAGCTATGCTTTAAAATTAATCAATTATTACAAAACTTGGTCAGGACATGGAGGCGTGTGAAAAAATGATGGATGCAAAATTTGGACCCGATCCGACAACTCCTTGGGGCACCTGCCATACACTAATGTTATGGAGCGTGCTTATCTATATATATAAAAGAGTTTGTCCTGACTGACTGACTGACTGACTGATTGTTGAGAGGCCCACAGCCTAAACGATAAGAGCTAGAAGGCTAAAATTTTCACCAAATATTCCATTCTCGGTGAAAGTGAGCACTAAGAAAGGATTTTTAATTTGGACTACTCCTTAGAGTACCTCCCATACAAATCAAGGTTCTGCGTTTATCATTTTACCTCATTCCACCACTCTGGCGCCTCATTGTCGCACAAGCTGTGAGTTTCAACTTTTTGTGTTTTTGTTATTTGTTATTTGTTTTTTATAACGAGCCATTTGCTCGAAAATAATTAATCTTGAACATCTTTGTATAGTGGTTGATTTGCCTACTTGCTGCTTATGTAACTCAGACGTAACGACGTACCACACAAACATTGTTGATATACAATTTCGAACAATTAAGCAAAGCACATATGTAAGTTTGTATGTATTTGTAACGTATGGGCGTTTTGGGTATAAAAAGGCAGGCAGAAGAGGTAGGCGTGACATTCAAATTTGTGATGCATATCTGTGGCGGATGGCACCTTCTATCTCCTAATCAAGTTTGGAGAGTCTAGCGCAAAAACTGAGAAAGATATTTTGGTGGGCGGTATAAGTGGGCGTGGCATTCAATATTGCACATTTGTTACGGATGTCACTTACAATGTTTCTAAGTTTGGTAACTCTAGCGCAAAATCTGGGAAAGATATAGAAATTTCAGATTTTACGAGTTGGGTGGAAAAGGTGGGCGTGGCGTATAAAACTTTGATGTAGATCGGTTACAGATGTCGCTAACACTGTTCATACCAAATTTGAAGAGCCTAGCTCGAAAACTGAGAGAGATATAGCGGTGGGCGGTATAAGTTGGCGTGGCATCCAAAATTTGTATGCACACAAGTTACGGATGTCACTACCAATATTCATACCGAATTTGGTGACTCTAGCTTAAAAACTGGCGAAGATACATGCCTTCCGGTTTTTTTTAGAGCGGTGGGGCATGTCCCGTTGTTTGGGAGCATGGAATCAAAAGTTTTCATGCATATCTGTGTCAAATGTCAGCATCTACCTTCATGTCAATTTTGGTGGCTATAGCTTCAAAACTGTAGAAGATACAGGCATTTTTGTTTATAATTGGAGAGGGGCTGGGGGCGGAATAGGTGGCCGTGGCATCCGTGGCTGGGGGCGGAAGAGGTGGGCGTGGCATCCAAACTTTCGATGCAGTTTTTGAGGAATGTCATCGGCTATCTTGCCCACAAATTTGGTGACTCTAGCTGCTAAAATGAGAGATATATATATATGTGTTTCATCGATTTGCACATCGAGGTATCGATTTGTTATCGATTTCCCAGGCCCCTGAGGTCGTAGAGCCAAATTTAACACTTTTTCTGACGAAGGTATGTACCAAGATATTTGCAAAGTTGCAAAGCTCAAGCTTTAAGCGTGTTGAAAAAAGTTGCGTTCAAACGGACGGACGGGTGGACGGAAGGACAGACACCTTAACGGACATTGCATAAACCCAATATAATATGATACCTTTGGTTTCAAAAAATAATGACGCGTCTAATTCTCAACCTCAATGGTGGCGTGAAAAAGAGAATATTTAATACTTTGCTAATATGTTGTTAAACATTAACTAATTTATTTATTTTATATGTATTGCAAAAATTTTGTAAAAACTATCGGCGTAGCGAAGCAAGCGGGGCACTTACTAGTCTATATATATAAAAGAGTTTGTCCTGACTGACTGATTGTTGAGAGACCCACAGCCTAAACGAAAAGAGCTAGAAGGCTGAAATTTTCACCAAATATTCCAATCAGGTTGAAAGTGAGCACTAAGAAAGGATTTTGAATTTGGATTAAATTTTGAACAACTCAATTAATTGCATTAATCACTTTACCTCATTCCAACACTCTGGCGCCTCATTGTCGCACAAGCTGTGAGTTTCAACGCCGCCGAGGTTTCAAACAAAAAAAAATAAAAAAAATGACCCATTCCACTTTTTATACCCTTAACCCATAAAATGGGTAAATAAGGGTATAATGGTTTTGTGCAAATGTATGTAACAGACAGAAGGAAACATCTCCGACCCTATAAAGTATATATATTCTTGATCAGCATCAATAGCCGAGTCGATCTAGCCATGTCCGTCTGTCCGTCTGTCTGTCTGTCTGTCTGTCTGTCTGTCTGTCTGTCTGTCTGTCTGTCCGTCTGTCTGTATGAACGCGCCGATCTCAGAGACTATAAAAGCTAGAGACTTCAAACTTGAAACTTAAACTCTCCTAAACCTTGCGCAGTACAAGTTTGCTTCGAATTTTCGATAACATTTCTGGTTTCCGATATACACATGTGATCGATAACAAAAAAATCTTGAATTTCAAAATTGTGAAAATGAGGTTTGGAACTATGGATAAAATAATGAACATTTGAAAAAATTTGATCAAAATCGGTTTAGTAATACCGGAGATATCGCAGTTTGAAGTTTGGTCATATATGCGTTACGTATAGGGTTAAGGGTATGTCCTAGTCGGGATTTCTCGACTAGAGCCTTCTTACTTGTTGTCTCTCTCCGTTATTCTCTTTTCTTCTTTGTGCCTTTGACAATTGTTTTTCGAATTAAGTAGCATTTGTTGTTGTTGTTGTTAGTAAGTGTTGTTGTTGCTTCTTTTTGTTGGTATCATTGATTTAAAACAAATCAATTAAAACATAATTTGTTTTTGTACACCAGAATATGTTACGCGATTGGTTTTACCTACATACTTGCTAATTATCAAACAAAACTTAACACACAAATACCTATTGCCATTGTTGTTTTGATATTATTTTCAAACTGACATTTGTAACTTTAGTTGGTGTTGCAAATGCACATATGTACATACATACACATGTATGTACGTGCATTTTCATTATTTAGTACCTACATACATATGTATTAACAAAAATGCAAGTGCATATATTGGTTAATGCACGCACACATTGTTGCATCTGTATCAAGCTAATCTATATATATAAAAGAGTTTGTCCTGACTGACTGATTGTTGAGAGACCCACAGCCTAAACGAAAAGAGCTAGAAGGCTGAAATTTTCACCAAATATTCCAATCAGGTTGAAAGTGAGCACTAAGAAAGGATTTTGAATTTGGATTAAATTTTGAACAACTCAATTAATTGCATTAATCACTTTACCTCATTCCAACACTCTGGCGCCTCATTGTCGCACAAGCTGTGAGTTTCAACGCCGCCGAGGTTTCAAACAAAAAAAATAAAAACAAGTAAAAACGTTGCAGTCGGACGCAACCGACTGCGATATACTTTGATACCAGTTTACATAGCTGTTTTAAGGATTCCTAGTGCAAATAGTAATATATATGGGCTTTGGGTATAAAAATCAGGCAGAAGGGGTAGGCATGACATTTATCTGTGGCGGATGGCACTTTCTATACTCCTACCAAGTTTGGAGACTCTAGCGCAAAAACCGACAAAGATATAGAGGTGGGCGGTATAAGTGGGCGTGGCATAAACAATTTTATGCACACCTGTTTCGGATGTTACAACCAATGTTCATTCCAAATTTGGTGACTCTAGCCCAAAAACTAAGAAAGATATAGAGGTGGGCGGTATAAGTGGGCGTGGCATCCAAAACATTGATGCAGATCTGTTACGGATGTCACTAACAATGTTCATACCAAATTTGAAGAGCCTAGCTCGAAAACTGAGAGAGATATAGCGGTGGGCGGTATAAGTGGGCGTGGCATCCAAAATTTGTATGCACACCCGTTACGGATGTCACTACCAATGTTCATACCAAATTTGGTGACTCTAGCTTAAAAACTGACAAAGATACATGCATTCCGGTTTTTTTTAGGGCGGTGGGGCATGTCCCGTTGTTTGGGGGCGTGGCATCCAATGTTTTGATGAATAACTTTGTCAGATGTCGACATCTACCTTCATGTAAATTTTGGTGGCAATAGCTTGAAAACTGTAAAAGATACAGGCATTTTTGTTTATAATTGGAGGGGGGCTGGAGGCGGAAAAGGTGGGCGTGGCATCCAAACTTTTGATGCAATTTTTTGGGGAATGTCACCAGCTATCTTGCCATCAAAGTTGGTGACTCTAGCTTAAAAACTGGCGAAGATACGGGCATTCCGGTTTTTTTTTAGGGCGGTGGGGCGTGGCCCCTCGTTTGGGGGCGTGACATCCAAAGTTTTGATGCATATCTGTGTCAGATGTTAGCATCTACCTTCATGCCAATTTTGATGGCTATAGCTTCAAAACTGTAGAAGATACAGGCATTTTTGTTTATAATTTGATGGGGGCTGGGGGCGGAACAGGTGGGCGTGGCATCCAAACTTTTGATGCAATTTTTTGAGGAATGTCACCAGCTATCTTGCCATCAAATTTGGTGACTCTAGCTACTAAAATGTGGGATATATAAGTGTTTTATCGATTTGCACTTCGAGGTGTATCGACTTGTTATCGATTTCCCAGGCCCCCTGAGCTCGTACAGCCCTACATTTAACACTTTGTCTGACGAAGACATGTACCAAGATATTTGCAAAGTTGCAAGGCTCTAGCTTTAAGGGTGTCGAAAAAAGTTGCGTTCATACGGACGGACGGACGGACGGACAGAAGGACAGACGGACAGACACCATGACGGACATTGCACAAACCCAATATACTATGATACCTATGGTATCAAAGTATAAAAATGACCCATTCCACTTTTTGTCTCTCTCCGTTATTCTCTTTTCTTCTTTGTGCATTTGACAATTGTTTTTCGAATTAAGTAGCATTTGTTGTTGTTGTTGTTAGTAAGTGTTGTTGTTGCTTCTTTTTGTTGGTATCATTGATTTAAAACAAATCAATTAAAACATAATTTGTTTTTGTACACCAGAATATGTTACGCGATTGGTTTTACCTACATACTTGCTAATTATCAAACAAAACTTAACACACAAATACCTATTGCCATTGTTGTTTTGATATTATTTTCAAACTGACATTTGTAACTTTAGTTGGTGTTGCAAATGCACATATGTACATACATACACATGTATGTACGTGCATTTTCATTATTTAGTACCTACATACATATGTATTAACAAAAATGCAAGTGCATATATTGGTTAATGCACGCATACATTGTTGTATCTGTAGCAAGCTAATCTATATATATAAAATAGTTTGTCCTGATTGTTGAGAGGCCCACAGCCTAAACGATAAGAGCTAGAAGGCTGAAATTTTCACCAAATATTCCATTCAGGTAGAAACTGAGCACTAAGAAAGAATTTTTAATTTGGACCACTCCTTCGAGTACTTCCCATACAAATCAAGGTCCTGCGTTCACATTTTACCTCATTCCACCAATCTGGCTCCTCATTGTCGCACAAGCTGTGAGTTTGAACGCCGAACGAGTTTACACTGCGCACAAGATATTGCGGGCTTACAAAAACAAATCACATGACCCATTCCACTTCTGCCGTCTGTACAAGCGATCGCCAGCGAGTTTACAAAAACAAAACACATGCGCTGTGTATGTGTCTCCGTTATTCTCTTTTCTTCTTTGTGCCTTTGACAATTGATTTTCGAGTCAAGTAGCATTTGTTGTTGTTGTAAGTGTTGTTGTTGGGCTCGCAATGCTTCTTTTTGTTGGTATCATTGATTTAAAACAAATCAATTAAAACATAACTTGGTTTTGTACACCAGAATATGTTACGGGGGTGGTTTTACCTTCATACTTGCTAATTATCAAACAAAACTTAACACACAAATACCCATTGCCATTGTTGTTTTGATATAATTTTTGAGCTGACATTTGTAACTTTGGTTGGTGTTGCAAATTCACGCATGTACATATGTACATACATACACATGTATTTCCGTACATTTAACATACATATATATAACAAAACATGCAAGTGCAAATATATGTATGTACCGTGCAAAAACAAACGCACTAACAAATAGAAACTCAAGAAAATGTAATCTGCATACATATGTATGTATATTTAATACAAAAAAGTTGTATAGATATGTACATATGTACATACATTCAATTTGTATTTGTTTTTTATATCGAGCCCTTTGCGCGATAATAATTAATCTTGAACATCTTTGTATAGTGGTAGGTTTTCTTACTTCCTGCTTATCTAACTCAGACAAAACGTAACACACAAACATTATTGATGTACAATTTCGAACAAGCAAGCAAAGCACATATGTAAGTTTTTAAAGTATGAGGGTTTTGGGTATAAAAGGGCAGGCAGAAGAGGTAGGCGTGACATTCAAATTTGTGATGCACATCTGTGGCGGATGGCACCTTC
Organism: Scaptomyza pallida; assembly: GCA_018152965.1. NCBI lineage: Eukaryota > Metazoa > Arthropoda > Insecta > Diptera > Drosophilidae > Scaptomyza > Scaptomyza pallida. Next base: position 177,623 of record JAECXP010000219.1, read on the forward strand.
TATCTCCCTATCAAGTTTGGAGACTCTAGCGCTAAAAATGAGAAAGATATTGAGGTGGGCGGTATAAGTGGGCGTGGCATCCAATATTGCACATTTGTTACGGATGTCACTAACAATGTTTCTACCAAATTTGGTGACTCTAGCGCAAAAGCTGGGAAAGATATAAAAATTTCAGATTTTACGAGGTGGGTGGAAAAGGTGGGCGTGCCATATAAAACTTTGATGTAGATCAGTTACGGATGTCACTAACAAGGTTTCTACCAAGGTTTCTCTAGCCCAAAAACTGAAAAAGATAAAGAGTTTTCAGATTTTAGGAGGTGGACGGTATCAGTGGGGGCGTGGCATCCAAAGTTTTGATGCATATCTTTGTAAGACTTCAGCATCTACTTTCCAACGAAATTTTGTGAGTAAAGCTTTAAAACTGTGGGAAATACAGTCATTTTCGATTATAACTGAAGAAGGGGGCTGCTGGCGGAAGAGGTGGGCGTGGTATCCAAACTTTCGATGCAGTTTTTGAGGAATGTCATCGGCTATCTTGCCCCCAAATTTGGTGACTCTAGCTGCTAAAATGTGATATATATATATATATGTTTCATCGCTTTGCACATCGAGGTGTATCGATTTGTTATCGATTTCCCAGGCCCCTGAGGTCGTAGAGCCAAATTTAACACTTTGTCTGACGAATGTATGTACCAAGATATTTGCAAAGTTGCAAGGCTCTAGCTTAAAGGGTGTCGAAAAAAGTTGCGTTCATACGGAAAGACGGACAGACGGACAGACACCATGACGGATATTGCACAAACCCAATATACTATGATACCTTTGGTATTAAAGTAAAATGACGCGTCTGATTCTCAACCTCAATGGTGGCGTGAAAAAGAGAATATTAAATACTTTGCTTATATGTTGTTAAACATTAACTTATTTATTTATGTTATATATATTGCTAAAATTTTGTAAAAACTATTGGCGTAGCGAAGCAAGCGGGGCACTTACTAGTCTATATATATAAAAGAGTTTGTCCTGACTGACTGATTGTTGAGAGACCCACAGCCTAAACGATAAGGGCTAGAAGGCTGAAATTTTTACCAAATATTCCATTCAGATTTTTAATTTGGATCACTCCTTCAAGTACCTCCTGAACACTTAAGCCCTTTTTTCCCAACTTTTGTACTAGAGCTATGCTTTAAAATTAATCAATTATTACAAAACTTGGTCAGGACATGAAGGCGTGTGAAAAAATTATGGATGCACAATTTGGACCCGATCCGACAACTCCTTGGGGCACCTGCCATACACTAATGTTATGGAGCTTGCTTATCTATATATATAAAAGAGTTTGTCCTGACTGACTGATTGTTGAGAGACCCACAGCCTAAACGATAAGGGCTAGAAGGCTGAAATTTTTACCAAATATTCCATTCAGATTTTTAATTTGGATCACTCCTTCAAGTACCTCCTGAACACTTAAGCCCTTTTTTTTCCCAACTTTTGTACTAGAGCTATGCTTTAAAATTAATCAATTATTACAAAACTTGGTCAGGACATGGAGGCGTGTGAAAAAAATATTTATGCAAAATTTGGACCCGATCCAACAACTCCTTGGGGCACCTGCCATACACTAATGTTATGGAGCGTGCTTATCTATATATAATATATAAAAGAGTTTGTGCTGACTGATTGTTGAGAGACCCACAGCCTAAACGAAAAGAGCTAGCATGCTGAAATTTTCACCAAATATTCCAATCAGGTTGAAAGTGAGCACTAAAGGCCCATTCCCAGCAAATAAAAATTTCATTTATGAAAAGTGCTTATTATTTCGTTAGGTTCCACATTAAGTTAGGGTGACCAGATGTTCTAAATATTTTTATGGAAAATGTAAATATTTGTTGGTCACCTTACTTGATTACTTACAAAATAAATCGGTCATTGTGACAACAAATTGTGAAAAATTAAATAAAAACAAATGGAAAACGGTGAATTCATGATGGCAATAGCTGCTTTTATAGTTCTAAGGAGAAGGAGAAAGGCCAATGAGCTGAAAAGCATCATGCCGCGCCGTAGATGTTGGGTCAACTCATATTTTAAAAGAACGGGGTGAAAAAGGACGCTTCATAAGCGATTTTCGCAACATGATTTACACCCCAACGGTGTTTTATCAAAATTTTCTAAAGTCCATTTTCAATCTTGTTCACTTGCTGCCCGAAATAATAGTAAACTTCTAATTCCATTTTTAAGCACAGCTGATTATGGAATCCACACTGGTTCCACTATCGGAACTATCGATTAACTTTGCTGATGCTTGCTGGGAATTGAATAAAAATTAACAGGCAGGAAAATTTCTGACAACTGTTTTTTTTATATAGAGTTGAACATAAAAATTCCATTCCGGGCGTGCTGGGAATGGGCCTTAAGAAAGTAATTTTATTTTGGACAACTCCTTTGAGTACCTCCTTTACACCTAAGTCCTTATTTTCCAAACTTTTGTACTAGAGCTATGCTTTAAAATTAATCAATCTGAACGAAGCTTGGTCAGGACATGAGGGCGTGTAAAAAATTATGGATGCAAAATTTGGGCTCGATCCGACAACTCCTTGGGGCACCTCTTATACACTTATGTCCTGGAGCGTGCTCAGTTTGACTCATTCCACGTTTTAAAACGCCAGACTATTGCACACACTGAGGGTTTAATCACGAGCGAGCTTACAAAAACAAAACACATGCGCTGTAACGTCTCGCGTCGCACTTGCAGATTATTGTAAAAACAAAATACACATAGTGTGCGCCTGGGTTTTTTTTTCTTTTCTTCTTTGTGCCTTTGACAATTTATTTATGACCCAAGTAGCGTTTGTTGTTGTTGTAAGCGTTGTTGTTGGGCTCGCACTGCAACTTTTTGTTGGTGTCGTTGATTTAAAACTTATCAATTTAAACATAGCTTGGTGCGTCTTGAAAAATTTTGAACACTAGAATATGTTACGGGGGTGGTTTTACTGCTGGGGCTAAAGCGGCGGCAAAAATATTGCTGCGGTGGCAAAGGAACCCAGTTATTATAACCATTCATGGTCAGTCACTTTTGGAAATAAAATAAGCCAATATGAAAATGACACACTGAATAAAATATATAATACTTTGCTTTTATATGTTGTTAAACATTTTTTAACGCAGCGCAGCGAAGCAAGCGGGACACTTACTAGTCTATATATATAAAAGAGTTTGTCCTGACTGACTGATTGTTGAGAGACCCACAGCCTAAACGATAAGGGCTAGAAGGCTGAAATTTTTACCAAATATTCCATTCAGATTTTTAATTTGGATCACTCCTTCAAGTACCTCCTGAACACTTAAGCCCTTTTTTTCCCAACTTTTGTACTAGAGCTATGCTTTAAAATTAATCAATTATTACAAAACTTATTCGGGACATGGAGGCGTGTGAAAAAATTATGGATGCAAAATTTGGACCCGATCCGACAACTCCTTGGGGCACCTGCCATACACTAATGTTATGGAGCGTGCTTATCTATATATAATATATAAAAGAGTTTGTGCTGACTGATTGTTGAGAGACCCACAGCCTAAACGAAAAGAGCTAGCATGCTGAAATTTTCACCAAATATTCCAATCAGGTTGAAAGTGAGCACTAAAGGCCCATTCCCAGCAAATAAAAATTTCATTTATGAAAAGTGCTTATTATTTCGTTAGGTTCCACATTAAGTTAGGGTGACCAGATGTTCTAAATATTTTTATGGAAAATGTAAATATTTGTTGGTCACCTTACTTGATTACTTACAAAATAAATCGGTCATTGTGACAACAAATTGTGAAAAATTAAATAAAAACAAATGGAAAACGGTGAATTCATGATGGCAATAGCTGCTTTTATAGTTCTAAGGAGAAGGAGAAAGGCCAATGAGCTGAAAAGCATCATGCCGCGCCGTAGATGTTGGGTCAACTCATATTTTAAAAGAACGGGGTGAAAAAGGACGCTTCATAAGCGATTTTCGCAACATGATTTACACCCCAACGGTGTTTTATCAAAATTTTCTAAAGTCCATTTTCAATCTTGTTCACTTGCTGCCCGAAATAATAGTAAACTTCTAATTCCATTTTTAAGCACAGCTGATTATGGAATCCACACTGGTTCCACTATCGGAACTATCGATTAACTTTGCTGATGCTTGCTGGGAATTGAATAAAAATTCACAGGCAGGAAAATTTCTGACAACTGTTTTTTTTATATAGAGTTGAACATAAAAATTCCATTCCGGGCGTGCTGGGAATGGGCCTTAAGAAAGTAATTTTATTTTGGACAACTCCTTTGAGTACCTCCTTTACACCTAAGTCCTTATTTTCCAAACTTTTGTACTAGAGCTATGCTTTAAAATTAATCAATCTGAACGAAGCTTGGTCAGGACATGAGGGCGTGTAAAAAATTATGGATGCAAAATTTGGGCTCGATCCGACAACTCCTTGGGGCACCTCTTATACACTTATGTCCTGGAGCGTGCTCAGTTTGACTCATTCCACGTTTTAAAACGCCAGACTATTGCACACACTGAGGGTTTAATCACGAGCGAGCTTACAAAAACAAAACACATGCGCTGTAACGTCTCGCGTCGCACTTGCAGATTATTGTAAAAACAAAATACACATAGTGTGCGCCTGGGTTTTTTTTTTCTTTTCTTCTTTGTGCCTTTGACAATTTATTTATGACCCAAGTAGCGTTTCTTGTTGTTGTAAGCGTTGTTGTTGGGCTCGCACTGCAACTTTTTGTTGGTGTCGTTGATTTAAAACTTATCAATTTAAACATAGCTTGGTGCGTCTTGAAAAATTTTGAACACTAGAATATGTTACGGGGGGTGGTTTTACTGCTGGGGCTAAAGCGGCGGCAAAAATATTGCTGCGGTGGCAAAGGAACCCAGTTATTATAACCATTCATGGTCAGTCACTTTTGGAAATAAAATAAGCCAATATGAAAATGACACACTGAATAAAATATATAATACTTTGCTTTTATATGTTGTTAAACATTTTTTAACGCAGCGCAGCGAAGCAAGCGGGACACTTACTAGTCTATATATATAAAAGAGTTTGTGCTGACTGATTGTTGAGAGACCCACAGCCTAAACGAAAAGAGCTAGCATGCTGAAATTTTCACCAAATATTCCAATCAGGTTGAAAGTGAGCACTAAGAAAGTAATTTTATTTTGGACAACTCCTTTGAGTACCTCCTTTACACCTAAGTCCTTATTTTCCAAACTTTTGTACTAGAGCTATGCTTTAAAATTAATCAATCTGAACGAAGCTTGGTCAGGACATGAGGGCGTGTAAAAAATTATGGATGCAAAATTTGGGCTCGATCCGACAACTCCTTGGGGCACCTCTTATACACTTATGTCCTGGAGCGTGCTCAGTTTGACTCATTCCACGTTTTAAAACGCCAGACTATTGCACACACTGAGGGTTTAATCACGAGCGAGCTTACAAAAACAAAACACATGCGCTGTAACGTCTCGCGTCGCACTTGCAGATTATTGTAAAAACAAAATACACATAGTGTGCGCCTGGGGTTTTTTTTTCTTTTCTTCTTTGTGCCTTTGACAATTTATTTATGACCCAAGTAGCGTTTGTTGTTGTTGTAAGCGTTGTTGTTGGGCTCGCACTGCAACTTTTTGTTGGTGTCGTTGATTTAAAACTAATCAATTTAAACATAGCTTGGTGCGTCTTGAAAAATTTTGAACACTAGAATATGTTACGGGGGTGGTTTTACTGCTGGGGCTAAAGCGGCGGCAAAAATATTGCTGCGGTGGCAAAGGAACCCAGTTATTATAACCATTCATGGTCAGTCACTTTTGGAAATAAAATAAGCCAATATGAAAATGACACACTGAATAAAATATATAATACTTTGCTTTTATATGTTGTTAAACATTTTTTAACGCAGCGCAGCGAAGCAAGCGGGACACTTACTAGTCTATATATATAAAATAGTTTGTCCTAACTGACTGACTGATTGTTGAGAGGCCCACAGCCTAAACGATAAGAGCTAGAAGGCTGAAATTTTCACATAATATTCCATTCAGGTTGAAAGTGAGCACTAAGAAAGGATTTTTAATTTGGATTAAATTTTGAACAACTCAATTAATTGCATTAATCACTTTACCTCATTCTACCACTCTGGCGCCTCATTGTCGCACAAGCTGTGAGCTTCAACGCCGCCGAGGTTTCAAACAAAAAAAATAAAAAAAATGACCCCTTCCACTTTTTGCCGTCTGTAGATGTGTCTCTCTCCGTTATTCTCTTTTCTTCTTTGTGCCTTTGACAATTGTTTTTCGAATTAAGTAGCATTTGTTGTTGTTGTTGTTAGTAAGTGTTGTTGTTGCTTCTTTTTGTTGGTATCATTGATTTAAAACAAATCAATTAAAACATAATTTGTTTTTGTACACCAGAATATGTTACGCGAGTGGTCTTATCTACATACTTGCTAATTATCAAACAAAACTTAACACACAAATACCTATTGCCATTGTTGTTTTGATATTATTTTCAAACTGACATTTGTAACTTTAGTTGGTGTTGCAAATGCACATATGTACATACATACACATGTATGTACGTGCATTTTCATTGTTTAGTACCTACATACATATGTATTAACAACAATGCAAGTGCATATATTGGTTAATGCACGCACACATTGTTGCATCTGTATCAAGCTAATCTATATATATAAAATAGTTTGTCCTAACTGACTGACTGATTGTTGAGAGGCCCACAGCCTAAACGATAAGAGCTAGAAGGCTGAAATTTTCACATAATATTCCATTCAGGTTGAAAGTGAGCACTAAGAAAGGATTTTTAATTTGGATTAAATTTTGAACAACTCAATTAATTGCATTAATCACTTTACCTCATTCTACCACTCTGGCGCCTCATTGTCGCACAAGCTGTGAGTTTCAACGCCGCCGAGGTTTCAAACAAAAAAAATAAAAAAAATGACCCCTTCCACTTTTTGCCGTCTGTAGATGTGTCTCTCTCCGTTATTCTCTTTTCTTCTTTGTGCCTTTGACAATTGTTTTTCGAATTAAGTAGCATTTGTTGTTGTTGTTGTTAGTAAGTGTTGTTGTTGCTTCTTTTTGTTGGTATCATTGATTTAAAACAAATCAATTAAAACATAATTTGTTTTTGTACACCAGAATATGTTACGCGAGTGGTCTTATCTACATACTTGCTAATTATCAAACAAAACTTAACACACAAATACCTATTGCCATTGTTGTTTTGATATTATTTTCAAACTGACATTTGTAACTTTAGTTGGTGTTGCAAATGCACATATGTACATACATACACATGTATGTACGTGCATTTTCATTGTTTAGTACCTACATACATATGTATTAACAACAATGCAAGTGCATATATTGGTTAATGCACGCACACATTGTTGCATCTGTATCAAGCTAATCTATATATATAAAATAGTTTGTCCTAACTGACTGACTGATTGTTGAGAGGCCCACAGCCTAAACGATAAGAGCTAGAAGGCTGAAATTTTCACATAATATTCCATTCAGGTTGAAAGTGAGCACTAAGAAAGGATTTTTAATTTGGATTAAATTTTGAACAACTCAATTAATTGCATTAATCACTTTACCTCATTCTACCACTCTGGCGCCTCATTGTCGCACAAGCTGTGAGTTTCAACGCCGCCGAGGTTTCAAACAAAAAAAATAAAAAAATGACCCATTCCACTACTGCGCACAAGCTATTGCGGCCGAATTTACAAAAACAAAACAAATGACCCATTCCACTTTTGCCGTCTGCAGATGTGTCTCTCTCCGTTATTCTCTTTTCTTCTTTGTGCCTTTGACAATTGTTTTTCGAATTAAGTAGCATTTGTTGTTGTTGTTGTTAGTAAGTGTTGTTGTTGCTTCGTTTTGTTGGTATCATTGATTTAAAACAAATCAATTAAAACATAATTTGTTTTTGTACACCAGAATATGTTACGCGATTGGTTTTACTTACATACTTGCTAATTATCAAACAAAACTTAACACACAAATACCTATTGCCATTGTTGTTTTGATATTATTTTCAAACTGACATTTGTAACTTTAGTTGGTGTTGCAAATGCACATATGTATGTACATACATACACATGTATGTACGTGCATTTTTCATTATTTAGCACCTACATACATATGTATTAACAAAAATGCAAGTGCATATATTGGTTAATGCACGCATACATTGTTGTATCTGTAGCAAGCTAATCTATATATATAAAAGAGTTTGTCCTGACTGATTGTTGAGAGACCCACAGCCTAAACGAAAAGAGGTAGAAGGCAGATATTTTCACCAAATATTCCATTCAGGTTGTAAGTAAGCACTAAGAAAGGATTTTGAATTTGGACCACTCCTTCAAGTACCTCCTTAACACTTAAGTCCTTTTTTTTCTCAACTTTTGTACTAGAGCTATGCTTTAAAATTAATTAATTGTTACGAAACTTGGTCAGGACATGGAGGCGTGTAAAAAAATTATGGATGCAAAATTTGGATCCGATCCGACAACTCCTTGGGGCACCTCCCATACACTTATGTTATGGAGCGTGCTTATCTTCTTCTTATATATAAAATAGTTTGTCCTAACTGACTGACTGATTGTTGAGAGGCCCACAGCCTAAACGATAAGAGCTAGAAGGCTGAAATTTTCACATAATATTCCATTCAGGTTGAAAGTGAGCACTAAGAAAGGATTTTTAATTTGGATTAAATTTTGAACAACTCAATTAATTGCATTAATCACTTTACCTCATTCTACCACTCTGGCGCCTCATTGTCGCACAAGCTGTGAGTTTCAACGCCGCCGAGGTTTCAAACAAAAAAAATAAAAAAATGACCCATTCCACTACTGCGCACAAGCTATTGCGGCCGAATTTACAAAAACAAAACAAATGACCCATTCCACTTTTGCCGTCTGCAGATGTGTCTCTCTCCGTTATTCTCTTTTCTTCTTTGTGCCTTTGACAATTGTTTTTCGAATTAAGTAGCATTTGTTGTTGTTGTTGTTAGTAAGTGTTGTTGTTGCTTCGTTTTGTTGGTATCATTGATTTAAAACAAATCAATTAAAACATAATTTGTTTTTGTACACCAGAATATGTTACGCGATTGGTTTTACTTACATACTTGCTAATTATCAAACAAAACTTAACACACAAATACCTATTGCCATTGTTGTTTTGATATTATTTTCAAACTGACATTTGTAACTTTAGTTGGTGTTGCAAATGCACATATGTATGTACATACATACACATGTATGTACGTGCATTTTTCATTATTTAGCACCTACATACATATGTATTAACAAAAATGCAAGTGCATATATTGGTTAATGCACGCACACATTGTTGCATCTGTATCAAGCTAATCTATATATATAAAATAGTTTGTCCTAACTGACTGACTGATTGTTGAGAGGCCCACAGCCTAAACGATAAGAGCTAGAAGGCTGAAATTTTCACATAATATTCCATTCAGGTTGAAAGTGAGCACTAAGAAAGGATTTTTAATTTGGATTAAATTTTGAACAACTCAATTAATTGCATTAATCACTTTACCTCATTCTACCACTCTGGCGCCTCATTGTCGCACAAGCTGTGAGTTTCAACGCCGCCGAGGTTTCAAACAAAAAAATTAAAAAAAATGACCCCTTCCACTTTTTGCCGTCTGTAGATGTGTCTCTCTCCGTTATTCTCTTTTCTTCTTTGTGCCTTTGACAATTGTTTTTCGAATTAAGTAGCATTTGTTGTTGTTGTTGTTAGTAAGTGTTGTTGTTGCTTCGTTTTGTTGGTATCATTGATTTAAAACAAATCAATTAAAACATAATTTGTTTTTGTACACCAGAATATGTTACGCGATTGGTTTTACTTACATACTTGCTAATTATCAAACAAAACTTAACACACAAATACCTATTGCCATTGTTGTTTTGATATTATTTTCAAACTGACATTTGTAACTTTAGTTGGTGTTGCAAATGCACATATGTATGTACATACATACACATGTATGTACGTGCATTTTTCATTATTTAGCACTTACATACATATGTATTAACAAAAATGCAAGTGCATATATTGGTTAATGCACGCACACATTGTTGTATCTGTAGCAAGCTAATCTATATATATAAAAGAGTTTGTCCTGACTGATTGTTGAGAGACCCACAGCCTAAACGAAAAGAGGTAGAAGGCAGATATTTTCACCAAATATTCCATTCAGGTTGTAAGTAAGCACTAAGAAAGGATTTTGAATTTGGACCACTCCTTCAAGTACCTCCTTAACACTTAAGTCCTTTTTTTTCTCAACTTTTGTACTAGAGCTATGCTTTAAAATTAATTAATTGTTACGAAACTTGGTCAGGACATGGAGGCGTGTAAAAAAATTATGGATGCAAAATTTGGATCCGATCCGACAACTCCTTGGGGCACCTCCCATACACTTATGTTATGGAGCGTGCTTATCTTCTTCTATATATAAAATAGTTTGTCATGACTGACTGACTGACTGACTGACTGATTGTTGAGAGACCCACATTCTAATCGATAAGAGCTAGAAGGCTGAAATTTTCACCAAATATTCCATTCAGGTTGAAAGTGAGCACTAAGAAAGGATTTTGAATTTGGATCACTCCTTCGAGTACCTCCTGAGCACTTAAGTCCTTTTTTTCCTAACTTTTGTACTAGAGCTATGCTTTAAAATAAATTAATTGTGTCGAAACTTTGTCAGGACATAGAAGGGTGTAAAAAAATTATGGATGAAAAATTTGGATCCGATCCGACAACTCCTTGGGGCACCTCCCATACACTTATGTTATGGAGCGTGCTTATCTATATCTATATATATAAAATAGTTTGTCCTAACTGACTGACTGATTGTTGAGAGGCCCACAGCCTAAACGATAAGAGCTAGAAGGCTGAAATTTTCACATAATATTCCATTCAGGTTGAAAGTGAGCACTAAGAAAGGATTTTTAATTTGGATTAAATTTTGAACAACTCAATTAATTGCATTAATCACTTTACCTCATTCTACCACTCTGGCGCCTCATTGTCGCACAAGCTGTGAGTTTCAACGCCGCCGAGGTTTCAAACCAAAAAAAATAAAAAAATGACCCCTTCCACTTTTTGCCGTCTGTAGATGTGTCTCTCTCCGTTATTCTCTTTTCTTCTTTGTGCCTTTGACAATTGTTTTTCGAATTAAGTAGCATTTGTTGTTGTTGTTGTTAGTAAGTGTTGTTGTTGCTTCTTTTTGTTGGTATCATTGATTTAAAACAAATCAATTAAAACATAATTTGTTTTTGTACACCAGAATATGTTACGCGAGTGGTCTTATCTACATACTTGCTAATTATCAAACAAAACTTAACACACAAATACCTATTGCCATTGTTGTTTTGATATTATTTTCAAACTGACATTTGTAACTTTAGTTGGTGTTGCAAATGCACATATGTACATACATACACATGTATGTACGTGCATTTTCATTGTTTAGTACCTACATACATATGTATTAACAACAATGCAAGTGCATATATTGGTTAATGCACGCACACATTGTTGCATCTGTATCAAGCTAATCTATATATATAAAATAGTTTGTCCTAACTGACTGACTGATTGTTGAGAGGCCCACAGCCTAAACGATAAGAGCTAGAAGGCTGAAATTTTCACATAATATTCCATTCAGGTTGAAAGTGAGCACTAAGAAAGGATTTTTAATTTGGATTAAATTTTGAACAACTCAATTAATTGCATTAATCACTTTACCTCATTCTACCACTCTGGCGCCTCATTGTCGCACAAGCTGTGAGTTTCAACGCCGCCGAGGTTTCAAACAAAAAAAATAAAAAAAATGACCCCTTCCACTTTTTTGCCGTCTGTAGATGTGTCTCTCTCCGTTATTCTCTTTTCTTCTTTGTGCCTTTGACAATTGTTTTTCGAATTAAGTAGCATTTGTTGTTGTTGTTGTTAGTAAGTGTTGTTGTTGCTTCTTTTTGTTGGTATCATTGATTTAAAACAAATCAATTAAAACATAATTTGTTTTTGTACACCAGAATATGTTACGCGAGTGGTCTTATCTACATACTTGCTAATTATCAAACAAAACTTAACACACAAATACCTATTGCCATTGTTGTTTTGATATTATTTTCAAACTGACATTTGTAACTTTAGTTGGTGTTGCAAATGCACATATGTACATACATACACATGTATGTACGTGCATTTTCATTGTTTAGTACCTACATACATATGTATTAACAACAATGCAAGTGCATATATTGGTTAATGCACGCACACATTGTTGCATCTGTATCAAGCTAATCTATATATATAAAATAGTTTGTCCTAACTGACTGACTGATTGTTGAGAGGCCCACAGCCTAAACGATAAGAGCTAGAAGGCTGAAATTTTCACATAATATTCCATTCAGGTTGAAAGTGAGCACTAAGAAAGGATTTTTAATTTGGATTAAATTTTGAACAACTCAATTAATTGCATTAATCACTTTACCTCATTCTACCACTCTGGCGCCTCATTGTCGCACAAGCTGTGAGTTTCAACGCCGCCGAGGTTTCAAACAAAAAAAAATAAAAAAATGACCCATTCCACTACTGCGCACAAGCTATTGCGGCCGAATTTACAAAAACAAAACAAATGACCCATTCCACTTTTGCCGTCTGCAGATGTGTCTCTCTCCGTTATTCTCTTTTCTTCTTTGTGCCTTTGACAATTGTTTTTCGAATTAAGTAGCATTTGTTGTTGTTGTTGTTAGTAAGTGTTGTTGTTGCTTCGTTTTGTTGGTATCATTGATTTAAAACAAATCAATTAAAACATAATTTGTTTTTGTACACCAGAATATGTTACGCGATTGGTTTTACTTACATACTTGCTAATTATCAAACAAAACTTAACACACAAATACCTATTGCCATTGTTGTTTTGATATTATTTTCAAACTGACATTTGTAACTTTAGTTGGTGTTGCAAATGCACATATGTATGTACATACATACACATGTATGTACGTGCATTTTTCATTATTTAGCACCTACATACATATGTATTAACAAAAATGCAAGTGCATATATTGGTTAATGCACGCATACATTGTTGTATCTGTAGCAAGCTAATCTATATATATAAAAGAGTTTGTCCTGACTGATTGTTGAGAGACCCACAGCCTAAACGAAAAGAGGTAGAAGGCAGATATTTTCACCAAATATTCCATTCAGGTTGTAAGTAAGCACTAAGAAAGGATTTTGAATTTGGACCACTCCTTCAAGTACCTCCTTAACACTTAAGTCCTTTTTTTTCTCAACTTTTGTACTAGAGCTATGCTTTAAAATTAATTAATTGTTACGAAACTTGGTCAGGACATGGAGGCGTGTAAAAAAATTATGGATGCAAAATTTGGATCCGATCCGACAACTCCTTGGGGCACCTCCCATACACTTATGTTATGGAGCGTGCTTATCTTCTTCTATATATATAAAATAGTTTGTCCTAACTGACTGACTGATTGTTGAGAGGCCCACAGCCTAAACGATAAGAGCTAGAAGGCTGAAATTTTCACATAATATTCCATTCAGGTTGAAAGTGAGCACTAAGAAAGGATTTTTAATTTGGATTAAATTTTGAACAACTCAATTAATTGCATTAATCACTTTACCTCATTCTACCACTCTGGCGCCTCATTGTCGCACAAGCTGTGAGTTTCAACGCCGCCGAGGTTTCAAACAAAAAAAATAAAAAAAATGACCCCTTCCACTTTTTGCCGTCTGTAGATGTGTCTCTCTCCGTTATTCTCTTTTCTTCTTTGTGCCTTTGACAATTGTTTTTCGAATTAAGTAGCATTTGTTGTTGTTGTTGTTAGTAAGTGTTGTTGTTGCTTCTTTTTGTTGGTATCATTGATTTAAAACAAATCAATTAAAACATAATTTGTTTTTGTACACCAGAATATGTTACGCGAGTGGTCTTATCTACATACTTGCTAATTATCAAACAAAACTTAACACACAAATACCTATTGCCATTGTTGTTTTGATATTATTTTCAAACTGACATTTGTAACTTTAGTTGGTGTTGCAAATGCACATATGTACATACATACACATGTATGTACGTGCATTTTCATTGTTTAGTACCTACATACATATGTATTAACAACAATGCAAGTGCATATATTGGTTAATGCACGCACACATTGTTGCATCTGTATCAAGCTAATCTATATATATAAAATAGTTTGTCCTAACTGACTGACTGATTGTTGAGAGGCCCACAGCCTAAACGATAAGAGCTAGAAGGCTGAAATTTTCACATAATATTCCATTCAGGTTGAAAGTGAGCACTAAGAAAGGATTTTTAATTTGGATTAAATTTTGAACAACTCAATTAATTGCATTAATCACTTTACCTCATTCTACCACTCTGGCGCCTCATTGTCGCACAAGCTGTGAGTTTCAACGCCGCCGAGGTTTCAAACAAAAAAAATAAAAAAAATGACCCCTTCCACTTTTTGCCGTCTGTAGATGCTGTCTCTTTCCGTTATTCTCTTTTCTTCTTTGTGCCTTTGACAATTGTTTTTCGAATTAAGTAGCATTTGTTGTTGTTGTTGTTAGTAAGTGTTGTTGTTGCTTCTTTTTGTTGGTATCATTGATTTAAAACAAATCAATTAAAACATAATTTGTTTTTGTACACCAGAATATGTTACGCGAGTGGTCTTATCTACATACTTGCTAATTATCAAACAAAACTTAACACACAAATACCTATTGCCATTGTTGTTTTGATATTATTTTCAAACTGACATTTGTAACTTTAGTTGGTGTTGCAAATGCACATATGTACATACATACACATGTATGTACGTGCATTTTCATTGTTTAGTACCTACATACATATGTATTAACAACAATGCAAGTGCATATATTGGTTAATGCACGCACACATTGTTGCATCTGTATCAAGCTAATCTATATATATAAAATAGTTTGTCCTAACTGACTGACTGATTGTTGAGAGGCCCACAGCCTAAACGATAAGAGCTAGAAGGCTGAAATTTTCACATAATATTCCATTCAGGTTGAAAGTGAGCACTAAGAAAGGATTTTTAATTTGGATTAAATTTTGAACAACTCAATTAATTGCATTAATCACTTTACCTCATTCTACCACTCTGGCGCCTCATTGTCGCACAAGCTGTGAGTTTCAACGCCGCCGAGGTTTCAAACAAAAAAAAAATAAAAAAATGACCCATTCCACTACTGCGCACAAGCTATTGCGGCCGAATTTACAAAAACAAAACAAATGACCCATTCCACTTTTGCCGTCTGCAGATGTGTCTCTCTCCGTTATTCTCTTTTCTTCTTTGTGCCTTTGACAATTGTTTTTCGAATTAAGTAGCATTTGTTGTTGTTGTTGTTAGTAAGTGTTGTTGTTGCTTCGTTTTGTTGGTATCATTGATTTAAAACAAATCAATTAAAACATCATTTGTTTTTGTACACCAGAATATGTTACGCGATTGGTTTTACTTACATACTTGCTAATTATCAAACAAAACTTAACACACAAATACCTATTGCCATTGTTGTTTTGATATTATTTTCAAACTGACATTTGTAACTTTAGTTGGTGTTGCAAATGCACATATGTATGTACATACATACACATGTATGTACGTGCATTTTTCATTATTTAGCACCTACATACATATGTATTAACAAAAATGCAAGTGCATATATTGGTTAATGCACGCATACATTGTTGTATCTGTAGCAAGCTAATCTATATATATAAAAGAGTTTGTCCTGACTGATTGTTGAGAGACCCACAGCCTAAACGAAAAGAGGTAGAAGGCAGATATTTTCACCAAATATTCCATTCAGGTTGTAAGTAAGCACTAAGAAAGGATTTTGAATTTGGACCACTCCTTCAAGTACCTCCTTAACACTTAAGTCCTTTTTTTTCTCAACTTTTGTACTAGAGCTATGCTTTAAAATTAATTAATTGTTACGAAACTTGGTCAGGACATGGAGGCGTGTAAAAAAATTATGGATGCAAAATTTGGATCCGATCCGACAACTCCTTGGGGCACCTCCCATACACTTATGTTATGGAGCGTGCTTATCTTCTTCTATATATAAAATAGTTTGTCATGACTGACTGACTGACTGACTGACTGATTGTTGAGAGACCCACATTCTAATCGATAAGAGCTAGAAGGCTGAAATTTTCACCAAATATTCCATTCAGGTTGAAAGTGAGCACTAAGAAAGGATTTTGAATTTGGATCACTCCTTCGAGTACCTCCTGAGCACTTAAGTCCTTTTTTTCCTAACTTTTGTACTAGAGCTATGCTTTAAAATAAATTAATTGTGTCGAAACTTTGTCAGGACATAGAAGGGTGTAAAAAAATTATGGATGAAAAATTTGGATCCGATCCGACAACTCCTTGGGGCACCTCCCATACACTTATGTTATGGAGCGTGCTTATCTATATAAACATATAAAAGAGTTTGTCCTGACTGATTGTTGAGAGACCCACAGCCTAAACAAAAAGAGCTAGAAGGCTGAAATTTTCACCAAATATTCCATTCAGGTTGAAAGTAAGCATTATGAAAGGATTTTTAATTTGGACCACTCCTTCGAGTACCTCCCAATCAAATCTTTTTATTGCATTAATCACTTTACCTCATTCCACCACTCTGGCGCCTCACTATCGCACAAGCTGTGAGTTTCAACGCCGCCGAGTGTACAAAAACAAAACACATGACCTTTTCCACTACTGCCGTCTGCGCACAAGCTATTGCGGCCGAATATACAAAAACAAAACAAATCACCCATTCCACTTCTGCCGTCTGTAGATGTGTCTCCGTTATTCTCTTTTCTTCTTTGTGCCTTTGACAATTGTTTTTCGAATCAAGTAGCATTTGTTGTTGTTGTTGTAAGTGTTGTTGTTGGGCTCGCAATGCTTCTTTTTGTTGGCATCATTGATTTAAAACAAATCAATTACAACATATGTAACTTGGTTTTGTACACCAGAATATGTTACGCGAGTGGTTTTACCTACATACTTGCTAATTATCAAACAAAACTTAACACACAAATACCTATTGCCATTGTTGTTCGGATATAATTTTCGAGCTGACATTTGTAACTTTGCTTGGTGTTACATACACATGTATGTACGTACATTTAACATTCTTTTGTACATACATATACATAACAAAAAATGCAAGTGCTAATATATATGTATATACAGTTCAAAAACAAACGCACTAACAAATATAAACTTAAGTAAATGTAATCTGCATACATATGTATGTTTATTTAATGCAAAAAAGTTGTATAGATATGTACATATGTACATACATTCAATTTGTATTTTTTTATAGCGAGCCCTTTGTGCGAAAATATTTAATCTTGAACATCTTTGTATAGTGGTAGATTTGCTTACTTGCTGCTTATCTAACTCAGACGTAACGTCGTACCACACAAACATTGTTGATATACAATTTCGAACAAGCAAGCAAAGCACATATGTAAGTTTGTATGTATTTGTAACGTATGGAGGTTTGTGACTAAAAGGCAGGCAGAAGGGGTAGGCGTGACATTCAAATTTGTGATGCATATCAGTAGCGGATGGCACCTTCTATCTCCCTATCAAGTCTGAAGGCTCGAGCGCAAAAACTAAGAAAAATATAGAAATTTCAGATTTTACGAGTTGGGTGGAAAAGGTGGGCGTGGCGTATAAAACTTTGATGTAGATCGGGGTTACGGATGTCACTAACAATGTTTCTACCAAATTTGGTGACTCTAGCCCAAAAACTGAAAAAGATATAGAGTTTTCGGATTTTAGAAGGTGGGCGGTATCAGTGGGGGCATGGCGTTTTGATGCATATCTTTGTAAGACTTCAGCATCTACCTTCCCATCAAATTTTGTGAGTATAGCTTTAAAACTGTGGGAAATACAGTCATTTTCGATTATAACTGAAGGGGGGCTGGGGGCGGAAGAGGTGGGCGTGGCATCCAAACTTTTTATGTAGTTTTTTGAGGAATACCATCGGCTATCTTGCCCCTTAATTTGGTGACTTTAGCTTCTAAAATGTGGGACATATATATGTTTCTTCGATTTGCACATCGAGGGGTATCGATTTTTATCGATTTCTCAGGCCCCCTGAGGTCGTAGAGCCAAATTTAACACTTTTTCTGACGAAGGTATTGACCAAGATGTTCGCAACGTTGCAAAGCTCTAGCTTTAAGGGTGTTGAAAAAAGTTGCGTTCAAACGGACGGGCGGACGGACGGACGGACGGACAGACACCTTGACGGACATTGCATAAGCCCAATATAATATGTTACCTTTGGTATCAAAGTAAAATGACGCGTCTGATTCTCAACCCCAATGGTAGCGTGAAAAAGAGAATATTAAATATTTTGCTAATATGTTGTTAAACATTAACTAATTTATTTTATATATATTAAAATTTTGAAAAACTATTGGCGCAGCGAAGCAAGCGGGTCACTTACTAGTCTATATATAAAATAGTTTGTCATGACTGACTGACTGACTGACTGACTGATTGTTGAGAGACCCACATTCTAATCGATAAGAGCTAGAAGGCTGAAATTTTCACCAAATATTCCATTCAGGTTGAAAGTGAGCACTAAGAAAGGATTTTGAATTTGGATCACTCCTTCGAGTACCTCCTGAGCACTTAAGTCCTTTTTTTCCTAACTTTTGTACTAGAGCTATGCTTTAAAATAAATTAATTGTGTCGAAACTTTGTCAGGACATAGAAGGGTGTAAAAAAATTATGGATGAAAAATTTGGATCCGATCCGACAACTCCTTGGGGCACCTCCCATACACTTATGTTATGGAGCGTGCTTATCTATATATACATATAAAAGAGTTTGTCCTGACTGATTGTTGAGAGACCCACAGCCTAAACAAAAAGAGCTAGAAGGCTGAAATTTTCACCAAATATTCCATTCAGGTTGAAAGTAAGCATTATGAAAGGATTTTTAATTTGGACCACTCCTTCGAGTACCTCCCAATCAAATCTTTTTATTGCATTAATCACTTTACCTCATTCCACCACTCTGGCGCCTCACTATCGCACAAGCTGTGAGTTTCAACGCCGCCGAGTGTACAAAAACAAAACACATGACCTTTTCCACTACTGCCGTCTGCGCACAAGCTATTGCGGCCGAATATACAAAAACAAAACAAATCACCCATTCCACTTCTGCCGTCTGTAGATGTGTCTCCGTTATTCTCTTTTCTTCTTTGTGCCTTTGACAATTGTTTTTCGAATCAAGTAGCATTTGTTGTTGTTGTTGTAAGTGTTGTTGTTGGGCTCGCAATGCTTCTTTTTGTTGGCATCATTGATTTAAAACAAATCAATTACAACATATGTAACTTGGTTTTGTACACCAGAATATGTTACGCGAGTGGTTTTACCTACATACTTGCTAATTATCAAACAAAACTTAACACACAAATACCTATTGCCATTGTTGTTCGGATATAATTTTCGAGCTGACATTTGTAACTTTGCTTGGTGTTACATACACATGTATGTACGTACATTTAACATTCTTTTGTACATACATATACATAACAAAAAATGCAAGTGCTAATATATATGTATATACAGTTCAAAAACAAACGCACTAACAAATATAAACTTAAGTAAATGTAATCTGCATACATATGTATGTTTATTTAATGCAAAAAAGTTGTATAGATATGTACATATGTACATACATTCAATTTGTATTTTTTTATAGCGAGCCCTTTGTGCGAAAATATTTAATCTTGAACATCTTTGTATAGTGGTAGATTTGCTTACTTGCTGCTTATCTAACTCAGACGTAACGTCGTACCACACAAACATTGTTGATATACAATTTCGAACAAGCAAGCAAAGCACATATGTAAGTTTGTATGTATTTGTAACGTATGGAGGTTTGTGACTAAAAGGCAGGCAGAAGGGGTAGGCGTGACATTCAAATTTGTGATGCATATCAGTAGCGGATGGCACCTTCTATCTCCCTATCAAGTCTGAAGGCTCGAGCGCAAAAACTAAGAAAAATATAGAAATTTCAGATTTTACGAGTTGGGTGGAAAAGGTGGGCGTGGCGTATAAAACTTTGATGTAGATCGGGGTTACGGATGTCACTAACAATGTTTCTACCAAATTTGGTGACTCTAGCCCAAAAACTGAAAAAGATATAGAGTTTTCGGATTTTAGAAGGTGGGCGGTATCAGTGGGGGCATGGCGTTTTGATGCATATCTTTGTAAGACTTCAGCATCTACCTTCCCATCAAATTTTGTGAGTATAGCTTTAAAACTGTGGGAAATACAGTCATTTTCGATTATAACTGAAGGGGGGCTGGGGGCGGAAGAGGTGGGCGTGGCATCCAAACTTTTATGTAGTTTTTTGAGGAATACCATCGGCTATCTTGCCCCTTAATTTGGTGACTTTAGCTTCTAAAATGTGGGACATATATATGTTTCTTCGATTTGCACATCGAGGGGTATCGATTTTTATCGATTTCTCAGGCCCCCTGAGGTCGTAGAGCCAAATTTAACACTTTTTCTGACGAAGGTATTGACCAAGATGTTCGCAACGTTGCAAAGCTCTAGCTTTAAGGGTGTTGAAAAAAGTTGCGTTCAAACGGACGGGCGGACGGACGGACGGACGGACGGACGGACGGACGGACGGACGGACGGACAGACACCTTGACGGACATTGCATAAGCCCAATATAATATGTTACCTTTGGTATCAAAGTAAAATGACGCGTCTGATTCTCAACCCCAATGGTAGCGTGAAAAAGAGAATATTAAATATTTTGCTAATATGTTGTTAAACATTAACTAATTTATTTTATATATATTAAAATTTTGAAAAACTATTGGCGCAGCGAAGCAAGCGGGTCACTTACTAGTCTATATATATAAAAGAGTTTGTGCTGACTGATTGTTGAGAGACCCACAGCCTAAACGAAAAGAGCTAGCATGCTGAAATTTTCACCAAATATTCCAATCAGGTTGAAAGTGAGCACTAAGAAAGTAATTTTATTTTGGACAACTCCTTTGAGTACCTCCTTTACACCTAAGTCCTTATTTTCCAAACTTTTGTACTAGAGCTATGCTTTAAAATTAATCAATCTGAACGAAGCTTGGTCAGGACATGAGGGCGTGTAAAAAATTATGGATGCAAAATTTGGGCTCGATCCGACAACTCCTTGGGGCACCTCTTATACACTTATGTCCTGGAGCGTGCTCAGTTTGACTCATTCCACGTTTTAAAACGCCAGACTATTGCACACACTGAGGGTTTAATCACGAGCGAGCTTACAAAAACAAAACACATGCGCTGTAACGTCTCGCGTCGCAATTGCAGATTATTGTAAAAACAAAATACACATAGTGTGCGCCTGGGTTTTTTTATACTTTGATACCAAAGGTATCATAGTATATTGGGTTTGTGCAATGTCCGTCATGGTGTCCGTCCGTCTGTCCGTCTGTCCGTCTGTCCGTATGAACGCAACTTTTTTCGACACCCTTTAAGCTAGAGCCTTGCAACTTTGCAAATATCTTGGTACATGTCTTCGTCAGACAAAGTGTTAAATTTGGGGCTCTACGACCTCAGGGGGCCTGGGAAATCGATAACAAGTCGATACACCTCGATGTGCGAATCGATAAAACACAAATATATCCCACATTTTAGCAGCTAGAGTCACCAAATTTGGGGGCAAGATAGCTGATGGCATTCCCCAAAAAATTGCATTAAAAGTTTGGATGCCACGCCCACCTTTTCCGCCCCCAGCCCCCTCCAATTATAAACAAAAATGCCTGTATCTTCCACAGTTTTGAAGCTATAGCCACCAAAATTGACATGAAGGTAGATACTGACATCTGACAAAGTTATGCATCAAAACATTGGATGCCACGCCCCCAAACAACGGGATATGCCCCACCGCCCTAATAAAAAGCGGAATGCATGTATCTTTGCCAGTTTTTAAGCTAGAGTCACCAAATTTGATGGCAAGATAGCTGTTGGCAATCCCCAAAAAATTGCATCAAAAGTTTGGATGCCACGCCCACCTTTTTCGCCTCCAGCCCCCCTCCAATTATAAACAAAAATGCCTGTATCTTCTACAGTTTTCAAGCTATTGGCACCAAAATTGACATGAAGGTAGATGGTGACATCTGACAAAGTTATGCATCAAAACATTGGATGCCACGCCCCCAAACAACGGGACATGCCCCACCGCTCAAAAAAAACCGGAAGGCATGTATCTTTGTCAGTTTTTAAGCTAGAGTCACCAAATTTGGTATGAACATTGTTAGTGACATCCGTAACAGATCTGCATCAATGTTTTGGATGCCACGCCCACTTATACCGCCCACCTCTATATCTTTCTTAGTTTTTGGGCTAGAGTCACCAAATTTGGTATGAACATTGGTAGTGACATCCGTAACAGGTGTGCATACAAATTTTGGATGCCACGCCCACTTATACCGCCCACCTCTGTATCTTTGTCGGTTTTTGCGCTAGAGTCTCCAAACTTGGAAGGAGGATAGAAAGTGCCATCCGCCACAGATAAATGTCTTGCCTACCCCTTCTGCCTGATTTTTATACCCAAAGCCCTCATATATTACTATTTGCACTAGGAATCCTTAAAACAGCAATGTAAACTGGTATCAAAGTATATCGCAGTCGGTTGCGTCCGACTGCAACGTTTTTACTTGTTTTCTTTTCTTCTTTGTGCCTTTGACAATTTATTTATGACCCAAGTAGCGTTTGTTGTTTTTGTAAGCGTTGTTGTTGGGCTCGCACTGCAACTTTTTGTTGGTGTCGTTGATTTAAAACTAATCAATTTAAACATAGCTTGGTGCGTCTTGAAAAATTTTGAACACTAGAATATGTTACGGGGGTGGTTTTACTGCTGAGGCTAAAGCGGCGGCAAAAATATTGCTGCGGTGGCAAAGAAACCCAGTTATTATAACCATTCATGGTCAGTCACTTTTGGAAATGAAATAAGCCAATATGAAAATGACACACTGAATAAAATATATAATACTTTGCTTTTATATGTTGTTAAACATTTTTTAACGCAGCGCAGCGAAGCAAGCGGGACACTTACTAGTCTATATATATAAAAGAGTTTGTCCTGACTGACTGATTGTTGAGAGACCCACAGCCTAAACGAAAAGAGCTAGCATGCTGAAATTTTCACCAAATATTCCAATCAGGTTGAAAGTGAGCACTAAGAAAGTAATTTTATTTTGTACAACTCCTTTGAGTACCTCCTTTACACCTAAGTCCTTATTTTCCCAACTTTTGTACTAGAGCTATGCTTTAAAATTAATCAATCTGAACGAAGCTTGGTCAGGACATGAGGGCGTGTAAAAAATTATGGATGCAAAATTTGGGCTCGATCCGACAACTCCTTGGGGCACCTCTTATACACTTATGTCCTGGAGCGTGCTCAGTTTGACTCATTCCACGTTTTAAAACGCCAGACTATTGCACACACTGAGGGTTTAATCACGAGCGAGATTATTGTAAAAACAAAATACACATAGTGTGCGCCTGGGTTTTTTTTTTCTTTTCTTCTTTGTGCCTTTGACAATTTATTTATGACCCAAGTAGCGTTTGTTGTTGTTGTAAGCGTTGTTGTTGGGCTCGCACTGCAACTTTTTGTTGGTGTCGTTGATTTAAAACTAATCAATTTCAACATAGCTTGGTGCGTCTTGAAAAATTTTGAACACTAGAATATGTTACGGGGGTGGTTTTACTGCTGAGGCTAAAGCGGCGGCAAAAATATTGCTGCGGTGGCAAAGGAACCCAGTTATTATAACCATTCATGGTCAGTCACTTTTGGAAATGAAATAAGCCAATATGAAAACAAGTAAAAACGTTGCAGTCGGACGCAACCGACTGCGATATACTTTGATACCAGTGAAAAGAACCTAACTGGCTTTTCCAAATGAACAAAACAATGTTGCTCGTTGAGTAACTTTTTCATACTAATTTTATTACTTAAAATCCTAGGCCTTATATACCTAACAAAGGGTCTTAAGTTCTATGAGTTTACTATCTCCTGCAAGATAATAAACTCTATTATCAATAATGTACATTTTAGGTACTTGCTTTTACTGACCTGCGCTCAGGCACGCTCGACGGGATCGTTTTACAAGCAGGCAACGGATCCGCGATCTTATTTGTTTTATGGTATCAGCCGCAGCTGGTTATTCTTAAAATTATCTGTTAGCGCTTGTGTGTCTTTCCCACACGTATGTGCTGTAATCTTTTGCCACGTCTTGTGGTCGCTTTATAATAACATCTGTTTTCTTTATTATTACCTTCTAAAATGGACTGTATCTTTTAAATGCATTTTGATCGATAGTCGCGGAAGGCGACAGTCGACTTTATATTAAGGTGTTCATTCATGAACATTCTGCCGGGGGCCACAAAGTGAGGCTCGCCTTTTATTTTTAATGTAAAATTAACAATTACTTAAACAGAAGCCGGAAAGGCTATGGCTCGTAGTTTACGATTCGTAATTATTGACTTAATTATATATATTACTATAATTATAAAAAGTATCGATGCAATTATTAGAGAGGCATGACCTGATACATGATGAAAGTTTAATCCTTTTAATTCTGGGTGGTGATGCTGCAAATAATTTATCTCTCCTTTTAACCTATTAATTTCGACTGTGTGATTTATTGTTGATGAGCTCATTGGTTCCCATACGAGCTGTGGTTTTTCGTCAATGTTCCCTATATATGACGGTGAGAGTGCTGATTGACTATCAGAACGGAGATCGGTATGAGCTACTAAAATCTTGTCATTTGTTCGTAAGGTACAACCTGAAGTAATCGAAAGAACCCCTTGTGGTGGCAGCATTATAATTTCCTGAGGAAGTTTTCCACATTGAAGCTGTACTCTTGTAGTCTGGCGAATCTTATAAAGCCAGTTGTTTCTCTTCTCTAGCTCTACCCAATATGTTTGAGATTCGGTTAACTTCCTATATCTACAATTAGAAGGTTGATCTGGTTTAAAAGGAGATACCTCGCAAGTGTTATCATTCGCATTGCTCCATGGCCAGCTGCCTTCGCATACATGTTTATTTGCCTGCCATTTCGTACATTTATTTAGGATAGATTCAGTTACTAAATGGTAGGCATCTAATCCAAAATTGAATATTAAATATTCTGTGTCAGTGTGTACTTGTAGCAGGTCGCCCCCGACCTCTACTGGTAGTGGGATCACTCGGTACAAATGAGACGGGTGCCTATAGAAAAGGGGTATATTCGCTTTTATAACCAACTTGTTATCTACGAATATTCCTTTTGCGGACATAAGCGTGTAGACTTCTTTAAGTTCTGTATTGGTATTTTTCCCCGGAAGAACTAGGTTGTCTGGCAAACGCTCTTTAATCTTGGTTATCTCGGTCTGGAGCTGAGTTGGTTTTAATATACCCGGGTTCAGTCGCCCATGATTTATGTCAATTAATAGACTTATGATGCCTGACTGGATCTTATCACATTCGTCAATTAACATATGTAGCTGCTTCGCTACCATAAAGAATTCCATAGACTCTGTAATCAAGTACGTTGTACTAGTTAAGTAATCGAGTCTGGCGTTCATCTTTTGAAACTGCTTGTTGACCTCATCTTGAGTAGTCTTTACGATGTTCAGGGTTGAATCGACAATTGAAGTCTGTTTATCTGTAAATTTATCTAACTTATGTTGGTTTTCTAGCAGAGTCCTCATATTATCCTCCATTATAGTCCTATCTTTGGCATCCATTAATCCGAAGATAATATGATACCATGACCCCATGAACTCCAGAGGAGCACGTTTCTTTCTTTCTTTTTTCTCGGACATAAACAAGTGATTATTTTCTTCAAGTTCTTTGATTCTTTTCTTGCTGTAATTCAATTCCGAATCACAACGATCCCTAGAGAAACTTAGTCTACTGCACAGGTTTTGCATTTTTCGCATTAGCTCGTGCCCTTTATCTAACATTTCAAAGTATGCCTCCATCTTGTAGTATATTATTAGTTCCCAGGAAGATGCCTTTATCTCTACCTCTCCCATTGGGTCTAAATAAATTGCTGCTGTGCTGTTGATCTCTTGCACACTCCAGCTCTTTGTTGCGTTTGATACTGGAAGTGTGTTTGATACTTGACAGCAAAGCATTAACATCAACATGGTCAGTATAAGTCCTAACTTTGGTGTACTGCTTTTTCTTGTACGGCCATGTTCGGCCTCATGTTCGTCTGCTTTAATATTTCTTAATGGACATATCTTGCTTATTGGCCTGGTTACTAGACCTTCTGCTGTCCTTACTTTGACTACTCTGACCTTTTTATCTTGGCCTGGGTGAGTTTCCTCAATTTTTCCCAACGGCCACTTAGCTGGATGGCAGCATTCATCTTTGATGAGGACTATTTGCCCTTTTTCTAGGTTTTCGTTCTGGGCTTTCCACTTGTTTCGCTGCTGAAGCGTATACAAGTAGTCATCTTTCCATTTTTTCCAAAAATCTTTTCGGAATTTCTGGATTAATCGCCATCTGTCCAGATCTCCTATTTTTCCCTCATTCTGTGCTTCAACTACGCCAATCATTGGTCTCCCAATTAAGAAGTGACCAGGTGTTAAAACCTCATTATCGTCAACATCTTCTCCTGATGAGTAAAGGGGTCGTGAGTTCAATATTGCCTCAATTTGGCATAGCAAGGTTGAGAATTCCTCGTATGTTAAGTTAGATTCTCCTATTACTCGCTTCAAATGATATTTGACTGATTTTACACCAGCTTCCCAAATACCTCCGAAGTGAGGTCCTGCCGGGGGAATAAATTGCCACTTAATGTGGTCTTTTGCTAGAATAGAAGCAATCTGCGCGTTTTCTTTAATTGCTTCTCGCAGTTCCTTATCTAATTTCCTGGCTGCACCTACAAAGTTTGTGCCATTATCAGAATATAAGTTGGCACATTTCCCCCTTCTAGAAGTAAATCTTCTGAAGGCTGCTAGAAACGCGTCTGACGTTAAGTCACTGACTGCTTCTAAATGCACTGCTTTTGTGGCCATACACACGAAGAGTGCTATATAGCCTTTAAAACATTTTTGCCCTCGAGTTTTGGAGCATCTGATACTATATGGCCCTGCATAATCTAATCCAGTGTTAAGAAATGGATGAGCAGCAGCTACTCTGTAACTGGGCAGATTACCCATTATTTGTTCTGCTGTCTTTTTCTGATACCTCGTGCAAGTAACACATTCCCTTAGGCATTTTTTTAACGAATTTCTTAACCCGATTATCCAAAATTGCCTTTGTATTTGATTTCTCATTAAATTAATCCCACCGTGCAGAGTCTCTTTATGTATTTTTCTTATAATTAATGTTGTAAAGGGACCTTTCTCTAAGATTAAAGGGTGTTTCACTTCGAAATCTACCGAGGCGTTGTGTAATCTCCCACCAACTCGTAGTAACCCTTCCTCATCTAAAAAGGGATTTAAGGCCAATATTTTGCTTTTTGTAGCAATTTCTTTACTTTGCAGTAGTTCTTTTATCTCTTTATTAAACTGACTTGCTTGCACGTCTTTAACTATTAGTTTTTCTGCTTCCTTCAACTCTCCTACTGTCAGGTATTTCGGAAATTCCATTTTTTTTATTTTAACGCTAATGAATCTTAGGACGTAAGCCATGATTCTTGTAAGCTTAAGGAAGCATGAATTTCTCTGTATGATTTCTTGTATTGGGCTAATCTCCTCTGAGATTGTAGAAGCTACTATTGCTTGCTCTCGGGGTGGTTCTTTTGGCCATTCATTTTTGGTTTTACTCAACCAATGTGGCCCCTGCCACCATAAGGTGGAATCTTTTAATTTGTTAGGAGCGATACCCCTGGACGCTATATCAGCTGGATTATCTTCCGATCGGACATGTTTCCAAAGTATTCCTGAAATGTTTTTTATTTCTTCTACTCTTTTTCTTATAAATTTATCCTTGCTACTAGGATTCTGAATCCATGCTAGAGTGATTGTAGAATCACTCCAAGCAACCATCTCAACTGATATATTCAGTACGTTTTTAATTTTATGCATTAGTTTTGCCAGTAAATGTGCTGCGCATAATTCTAACTTCGGAATCGTTTTTTTGTTTTTTATCGGATTGACTTTATTTTTGCTTCCTATTATTCTTACTGAGTCCCCGATTTTGGCATATACTATTGCTGCATACGCTTTTTCAGAAGCGTCAGCAAACCCATGTAATTGGACATTTGACCCATTCTCAGATTTAATCCACCTTGGTATTCTAATCTGACTTAAGTCATCTAGTTCTGATGTATATGCTTTCCATTCGTTTACTAGTTCCAATGGCAACTGTTGATCCCATTCAAGATCTTGCAACCAAAGTTTCTGCATAAAGAGTTTTCCTACAGTTGTCACTGGACCTAACCATCCTAGAGGGTCATAGATTTTCGCTAATGTAGATAAAACTACTCGTTTGGTTATCTTATCCATTTTTCCCCCATTTATACTGAACTTAAATTCGTCCTTCAATGGCTCCCATTGTAATCCTAAAGTCTTTATTGACTCATTTTCTTCTATTTCTAATATTTTATTTTCCCCTATCTTATTGATATCTTCTAGCAGCTCTGCTTTATTTGATATCCATTTTCTCAGATTGAAACCGGCTTGGCTTAGCTCTAAAGATACATGTTTAATTGTAGTTTTTAGTTCCTGTTCAGAAAACGCGCCTGTCATCAAGTCATCCATATAAAAATCGTTCTTGATGATTTCACCGATCTTTTCATTCTTGCATCTTTGCCCGATGTCCAGCAACACTCTTGTTGCCAAATATGGTGCGGATGCAGTACCGTAGGTTACCGTTGATAACCGAAAAGTCTTAATTTCTTCTTTTGGAGATTCCCTCCATAATATATTTTGGTATTGTTGATTGTTTTCATGAATGTTAATCTGCCGGTACATTTTCTCAATGTCTGCCGACACTACAAATGGCCATTTACGCCAATTTAGTATTATGTCGAATATATCTCTTTGAATTCTGGGACCTATAAACATGATATCGTTTAGACTCTTGTTATTAGTAGTTTTCGCTGAAGCGTCAAATACTACTCGTAATTTGGTAGTAAGACTTGAATCTCTTATTACTGCCTGATGCGGCAAAAAATATTTGCATTCTTTTACTGTTTCAGCCATATGGCCGAGCTGAATATATTCGTTAATGAAATCATTATAGTTATTTCGAAGTTTTTCGTTTTTTTGTAACTTCTTTTCTAAATTCAGAAATCGTGCTGTGGCTTGTTTTTTTGAATTTCCTAAATCTGTATTTTCTTTGAATGGTATAGATACTGTATATCTTCCATTTTCGTCTATTTTAGTGGTTTGCTTAAAGTTTTCTTCACAAATTTGAGATTCTTCGTTCTCTTTTGAATCTTCTTCAAGCTCCCAAAACCTTTCTAGATCTATAGTCTCAAAAGTGGTTGCTACTATAGCATTTCCGCCTTTTGATTTCGAACAGCCTGAGATGATCCACCCCAGGTCAGTGTCTTGACCGAGCAGACCATCTTGTCTTACTAATCCTTGCCGCATTATACTTGGGTATAAATCGGCACCGATTATTAAATCCACTCGACCTGGCTTATCAAAATTGGGATCGGCTAGCATGAGTTTTTTCCATCGTGACGTATCTATTTTTAAAGTCTCGCTTGGAAGGGCTCTCATTAATTTTGGCAGAACTATCGCTTCTGTTTTTAAGAGCTCCTTGGTAACTCTATTTTTCATTAAACTTATTTTAATCTTGCTATTGGCTACCATTGCACCAGTGGAGGAAACCCCACTAATTTTAGTGTTGGTTTTGATTCTAGGTAATTTTAGAATCTGAGCAGCTTCTTCCGAGATAATAGTCGTTTGGGATCCAGTATCTATCAAGGCTCTTAATTGTTCAAATCTCCCATTTTTTGCTTTTATATACACTCTAGCTGTAGCTAATAGTGTTTGATTTGCAGATACACATGTATTTACGTTTGCTCTACTATTGACATGTAGTAAAAAATTATGATTTTTGTTACAAAATTTGCAGCTTATTTTTGACCTACAGTCTAATTTATCTGAGTGATTTAAACAATTAAGACATAAAGCTACTTTTTTAGCTGCTTCTATCCTATCTTTAGGTTTCATCGCTTCAAAAGTGAAGCATTTAAAAATGTCATGTCCATTTTTTTTACATATCGGACAAGGTTGCCCCTTAGAAAAAACGCTGTTTGGTTTTTTGACGCTTTTTTTGTCTTCGTCAGCCACTGGCAACTGATAAGATAGGACTTGTTCCAGGAAATTGAGTACATCTACTAATTCTTGAATTTCTTTAGATTTTTTTGTATGTACCTCGTACGATTTAAGCGTTTCTTTATCAAATTTCCTGATAATTAAATGGGCGAATATCGGATCTGACTCTTCCGATATTCTCCCCTTCGTCTTAATCAAGTGTATTGATTCATTTATAGAATCAATAAACTTCTTCACTTGATTAGTCGAATTTGAATTAAACATTGGAAGATCTAATAACCGATTCATCTGTTCGGTAAATATCTTCCTGTTATTTTCATACCTCTTGGTTAGTAACTCCCAAGTGGCTGCATAATTTTGCGCACCTGTTAGCAGGTGTGCAACCATATTCCTAGCCTCGCCTCGTAAAGAAGCTTTTAAATAATTAAATTTTAGTGTATCTGTCAATTCCTGCCTCCCATCAATAAGTTCGCAAAAAAGGTCAGAATACAAGTCCCATGTTTTTGGGTCGCCACTAAATGTGGGTACCTCAATTCTCGGAAGCGAGGGTAGGTTAGTATTAACGGACGGCTCAATATTCTGGGAAGGTTGCTCTTTTTCTAACACTTGAAGGGTCTCGTTTACCTCAAAAGATAATTCTTCTACTTTTCCGTAGAAGACACTGTCTTTTGTAATTGCTATTTTGTTCCATAGCCTTCTTAATTTTTGTCTTCTAAGATAGTAAATTCCTACTTTTTCTGCCGCAATTTCCTCTTGTATTTGTTGTAGAAATTTTTCTACAATTTCTATATTAGCTTTTTGCTCATTATGTTGAGCTGCTACTACAACTTTTGGCTCTTCTGCCAATGGAGCCTTGGAGCTATCAGTTACTTTACTGATTAGCTCCTTTATTTCTTTAATTATCGTATCATAAATACGGTTAGTGAAGTATTCATGCTTGAATACTTCACTATCACTAAGTAAACACTTGTGATTTGTCTCAACTTCGTGCAGATAAGATTGAAGCTCTTCTGCAGAGAAGATTTTATTTGCATCCCTCACAGTTTCAAATATAAAAGCCTGCCTCTTTAAAATTTGCATCGACACTTTTGACATTTTTAAATTATTCTTAAAATTAACAAAAAGTAATAATAAAAATTAATTTATTGGTTGTGGCTCACCCCTTAGTAGCTTGCTGGACGTAGCAGCCCCTTTTTTTTTTTTTTTTTTGCAGTTGTGTCGCTGTTGTCGAGCTAAGTTTCAATACTTGCGTCGTCTGTGCGGCACTCTGTTGCTGATGCGTGTCCAGTTGTTGCTGTTGCAGATGTAGGTATTGATGCTCCTTGTAGATGTTGCCGATGTCGTTGATGCAGTTGATGTGATGTTAATGATGCAGATGTTGATGACAAATTGTTGATGATGTAGATTTTTCTGACGCAAACGTTGTTGTTGGGTGTTGCTTTGCTTTGGATTGTGCCTGTTGCTTGTCTCCTTGCTTGTATAACTGATTGATTTCCCAACAATTGTTGCTCCTGGGCGCTTAATTTGCGCTTTTGGCTGCGGCTTCGCTACGCGCTTTTAATTTTAGCGCTGTCGGCTGCGGCGTTTTGCAGGGCGCTCTAATTGTAGCGCTGTCTGCTGTGGCGTCTGCTGGTCGCGCTATATAATAGCGCCGTTGGCTGCGAGTTTAAACACGCGACGCACTTCTTGTGCTTTAAATCGGGTATTTCACACACTTAACACCTGATCCCGGCAGGTCACTTTATTTATGACGGCCTAGCACTGGTTTTTTCTTAACACTGCTCTAATTTTGTAATTTTAGAGCGGCAAAAAACCAAATGGTCAACTCTTTTAAAAACACAAGTTTGGCTTGGTTTTTTGTCTACTGATTGCCCCTTACCACTGGTGGGGGGAAGCAAAACAGCAACGGCTTAAAAGGACCAGTGAAAAGAACCTAAACTGGCCTTTCCAAATGAACAAAACAATGTTGCTCGTTGAGTAACTTTTTCATACTAATTTTATTACTTAAAATCCTAGGCCTTATATACCTAACAAAGGGTCTTAAGTTCTATGAGTTTACTATCTCCTGCAAGATAATAAACTCTATTATCAATAATGTACATTTTAGGTACTTGCTTTTACTGACCTGCGCTCAGGCACGCTCGACGGGATCGTTTTACAAGCAGGCAACGGATCCGCGATCTTATTTGTTTTATGGTATCAGCCGCAGCTGGTTATTCTTAAAATTATCTGTTAGCGCTTGTGTGTCTTTCCCACACGTATGTGCTGTAATCTTTTGCCACGTCTTGTGGTCGCTTTATAATAACATCTGTTTTCTTTATTATTACCTTCTAAAATGGACTGTATCTTTTAAATGCATTTTGATCGATAGTCGCGGAAGGCGACAGTCGACTTTATATTAAGGTGTTCATTCATGAACAACCAGTTTACATAGCTGTTTTAAGGATTTCTAGTGCAAATAGTAATATATATGGGCTTTGGGTATAAAAATCAGGCAGAAGGTGTAGGCATGACATATATCTGTGGCGGATGGCACTTTCTATACTCCTACCAAGCTTGGAGACTCTAGCGCAAAAACCGACAAAGATATAGAGGTGGGCGGTATAAGTGGGCGTGGCATAAACAATTTTATGCACACCTGTTTCGGATGTTACAACCAATGTTCATTCCAAATTTGGTGACTCTAGCCCAAAAACTAAGAAAGATATAGAGGTGGGCGGTATAAGTGGGCGTGGCATCCAAAACATTAATGCAGATCTGTTACGGATGTCACTAACAATGTTCATACCAAATTTGGTGACTCTAGCTTAAAAACTGACAAAGATACATGCCTTCCGGTTTTTTTTAGAGCGGTGGGGCATGTCCCGTTGTTTGGGGGCGTGGCATCCAATGTTTTGATGCATAACTTTGTCAGATGTCACCATCTACCTTCATGTCAATTTTGGTGCCAATAGCTTGAAAACTGTAGAAGATACAGGCATTTTTGTTTATAATTGGAGGGGGCTGGAGGCGAAAAAGGTGGGCGTGGCATCCAAACTTTTGATGCAATTTTTTGGGGATTGCCAACAGCTATCTTGCCATCAAATTTGGTGACTCTAGCTTAAAAACTGGCAAAGATACATGCATTCCGCTTTTTATTAGGGCGGTGGGGCATATCCTTAAGCTTCATATTGCTATTTATATATCCAACATTTTTATTAAGTACTAGTAAGTGACCCGCTTGCTTCGCTGCGCCAATAGTTTTTCAAAATTTTAATATATATAAAATAAATTAGTTAATGTTTAACAACATATTAGCAAAATATTTAATATTCTCTTTTTCACGCTACTATTGAGGTTAAGAATCAGACTCGTCATTTTACTTTGATACCAAAGGTATCATATTATATTGGGCTTATGCAATGTCCGTCAAGGTGTCTGTCCGTCCGTCCGTCCGCCCGTCCGCTTGAGCGCAACTTTTTCAACACCCTTAAAGCTAGAGCTTTGCAACTTTGCGAACATCTTGGTCAATACCTTCGTCAGAAAAAGTGTTAAATTTGGCTCTGCGACCTGAGGGGCCTGAGAAATCGATAACAAATCGATACCCCTCGATGTGCAAATCGATCAAACATATATATGTCCCACATTTTAGAAGCTATAGTCACCAAATTAAGGGGCAAGATAGCCGATGGCATTCCTCAAAAAACTACATAAAAAGTTTGGATGCCACGCCCACCTCTTCCGCCCCCAGCCCCCCTTCAGTTATAATCGAAAATGACTGTATTTCCCACAGTTTTAAAGCTATACTCACAAAATTTGATGGGAAGGTAGATGCTGAAGTCCAACAAAACTATGCATCAAAACGCCACGCCCCCACTGATACCGTCCACCTTCTAAAATCCGAAATTTCTATACCTTTCACCAAACTTGTTCTATATATATAGATAAGCACGCTCCATAACATAAGTGTATGGGAGGTGCCCCAAGGAGTTGTCGGATCGGGTCCAAATTTCGCATCCATAATTTTACTCGCCTTCATGTCGTGACCAAGTTTTGTAAGAATTGATTAATTTTAAAGCATAGCTCTAGTACAAAAGTTGGGAAAAAAAAGGACTTAAGTGCTTAGGAGGTACTCGAAGGAGTGGTCCAAATTCAAAATCCTTTCTTAGTGCTCACTTTCAACCTGATTGGAATATTTGGTGAAAATTTCAGCCTTCTAGCTCTTTTCGTTTAGGCTGTGAGTCTCTCAACAATCAGTCAGGACAAACTCTTTTATATATATAGACTAGTAAGTGTCCCGCTTGCTTCGCTGCGCTGCGTTTAAAAATGTTTAACAACATATAAAAGCAAAGTATTATATATTTTATTCAGTGTGTCATTTTCATATTGGCTTATTTCATTTCCAAAAGTGACTGACCATGAATGGTTATAATAACTGGGTTCCTTTGCCACCGCAGTAATATTTTTGCCGCCGCTTTAGCCTCAGCAGTAAAACCATCCCCGTAACATATTTTAGCGTTCAAAATTTTTCAAGACGCACCAAGCTATGTTTAAATTGATTAGTTTTAAATCAACGACACCAACAAAAAGTTGCAGTGCGAGCCCAACAACAACGCTTACAACAACAACAAACGCTACTTGGGTCATAAATAAATTGTCAAAGGCACAAAGAAGAAAAGAAAAAAAACCCAGGCGCACACTATGTGTATTTTGTTTTTACAATAATCTGCAAGTGCGACGCGAGACGTTACAGCGCATGTGTTTTGTTTTTGTAAGCTCGCTCGTGATTAAACCCTCAGTGTGTGCAATAGTCTGGCGTTTTAAAACGTGGAATGAGTCAAACTGAGCACGCTCCAGGACATAAGTGTATAAGAGGTGCCCCAAGGAGTTGTCGGATCGAGCCCAAATTTTGCATCCATAATTTTTTTACACGCCCTCATGTCCTGACCAAGTTTTGTAATAATTGATTAATTTTAAAACATAGCTTAACAAGTTGGGAAAAAAAGGGCTTAAGTGTTCAGGAGGTACTTGAAGGAGTGATCCAAATTAAAAATCCTTTCTTAGTGCTCACTTTCAACCTGATTGGAATATTTGGTGAAAATTTCAGCCTTCTAGCTCTTTTCGTTTAGGCTGTGAGTCTCTCAACAATCAGTCAGGACAAACTCTTTTATATATATAGACTAGTAAGTGTCCCGCTTGCTTCGCTGCGCTGCGTTTAAAAATGTTTAACAACATATAAAAGCAAAGTATTATATATTTTATTCAGTGTGTCATTTTCATATTGGCTTATTTCATTTCCAAAAGTGACTGACCATGAATGGTTATAATAACTGGGTTCCTTTGCCACCGCAGTAATATTTTTGCCGCCGCTTTAGCCTCAGCAGTAAAACCATCCCCGTAACATATTTTAGCGTTCAAAATTTTTCAAGACGCACCAAGCTATGTTTAAATTGATTAGTTTTAAATCAACGACACCAACAAAAAGTTGCAGTGCGAGCCCAACAACAACGCTTACAACAACAACAAACGCTACTTGGGTCATAAATAAATTGTCAAAGGCACAAAGAAGAAAAGAAAAAAACCCAGGCGCACACTATGTGTATTTTGTTTTTACAATAATCTGCAAGTGCGACGCGAGACGTTACAGCGCATGTGTTTTGTTTTTGTAAGCTCGCTCGTGATTAAACCCTCAGTGTGTGCAATAGTCTGGCGTTTTAAAACGTGGAATGAGTCAAACTGAGCACGCTCCAGGACATAAGTGTATAAGAGGTGCCCCAAGGAGTTGTCGGATCGAGCCCAAATTTTGCATCCATAATTTTTTTACACGCCCTCATGTCCTGACCAAGTTTTGTAATAATTGATTAATTTTAAAACATAGCTTAACAAGTTGGGAAAAAAAAGGGCTTAAGTGTTCAGGAGGTACTTGAAGGAGTGATCCAAATTAAAAATCCTTTCTTAGTGCTCACTTTCAATCTGAATGGAATATTTGGTGAAAATTTCAGCCTTCTAGCTCTTATCGTTTAGGCTGTGGGTCTCTCAACAATCAGTCAGTCAGGACAAACTCTTTTATATATATAGACTAGTAAGTGTCCCGCTTGCTTCGCTGCGCTGCGTTAAAAAATGTTTAACAACATATAAAAGCAAAGTATTATATATTTTATTCAGTGTGTCATTATACTTTGATACCAAAGGTATCATAGTATATTGGGTTTGTGCAATGTCCGTCATGGTGTCTGTCCGTCCGTCCGTCCGTCTGTCCGTCCGTCCGTCCGTCCGTATGAACGCAACTTTTTTCGACACCCTTAAAGCTAGAGCCTTGCAACTTTGCAAATATCTTGGTACATGTCTTCGTCAGACAAAGTGTTAAATGTAGGGCTCTTCGACCTCAGGGGGCCTGGAAAATCGATAACAAGTCGATACACCTCGAAGTGCAAATCGATAAAACACTTATATATCCCACATTTTAGTAGCTAGAGTCACCAAATTTGATGGCAAGATAGCTGGTGACATTCCTCAAAAAATTGCATCAAAAGTTTGGATGCCACGCCCACCTGTACCGCCCCCAGCCCCCATCAAATTATAAACAAAAATGACTGTATCTTCTACAGTTTTGAAGCTATAGCCATCAAAATTGGCATGAAGGTAGATGCTAACATCTGACACAGATATGCAAAAAAACTTTGGATGCCACGCCCCAAACGAGGGGCCACGCCCCACCGCCTTAAAAAAAACGGAAGGCATGTATCTTTGTCAGTTTTTAAGCTAGAGTCACCAAATTTGGTATGAACATTGGTAGTGACATTCGTAACAGGTGTGCATACAAATTTTGGATGCCACGCCCACTTATACCGCCCACCGCTATATCTCTCTCAGTTTTCTAGCTAGGCTCTTCAAATTTGGTATGAACATTGTTAGTGACATCCGTAACAGATCTGCATTAATGTTTTGGATGCCACGCCCACTAATACCGCCCACCTCTATATCTTTCTTAGTTTTTGGGCTAGAGTCACCAAATTTGGAATGAACATTGGTTGTAACATCCGAAACAGGTGTGCATAAAATTGTTTATGCCACGCCCACTTATACCGCCCACCTCTATATCTTTCTTAGTTTTTGGGCTAGAGTCACCAAATTTGGAATGAACATTGGTTGTAACATCCGAAACAGGTGTGCATAAAATTGTTTATGCCACGCCCACTTATACCGCCCACCTCTATATCTTTGTCGGTTTTTGCGCTAGAGTCTCCAAACTTGGTAGGAGTATAGAAAGTGCCATCCGCCACAGATAAATGTCATGCCTACCCCTTCTGCCTGATTTTTATACCCAAAGCCCATATATATTACTATTTGCACTAGGAATCCTTAAAACAGCTATGTAAACTGGTATCAATGTATATCGCAGTCGGTTGCGTCCGACTGCAACGTTTTTACTTGTTTCAATTTAATTAAAATACATTTTGATATTTTTAAACGCTATTTTGAGACAAGTTCTCACAAATTTCATATAAAAAAAAAACAATTGTTCAAAAATTCGTTATTTTAACTTCAAATTTAGATATCTATGCAGACTGGTTTAACAAGTCTGATAATTGTTATGAACATAGGTACAACCTTGTTAATGATTTTGTTATTATTTTAATTAGAAAAAACTGTAAGTGGATCACAGATAAATTTGCAGCTATTAAGCATTCTTCAACATATAATAACAAACGCAAAATAATAAAACAGTAATAATAAGGTTTAATCATGCATTTATTAAAGATTTCTTTTTCTTCTTATTCTTTTCTTTTTATTAGTTGTATAGGTTGTATATATAGTTGTAGGGTAGGTTAGGTGGGGAACATGGATATGACATGATTTTAATTTTAAATATTTTTTTTTATTGTGTCATATCAAGTCGACTCATAGGTCATATTCATTTAAGACCCCATTACAATTGTGATGGCCTCCTCGTGGTGTTCCCTGGGTACCGATTTATTTTGAATCGGAAGCTAATATTAGCGGCGTATAGAGATTTATATTTTTTGAATTTGTTAAATTTATTTTTTATAAGTAAATACATATGTATGCATAAATAAAATTGTTTAGTTACATTTAAACATATTTCATATTAAATAATATGAAATGACAGAACCTGTTAAAAATCATGTCATAGACGTTGAGGCGTTACGATCGCCACCTGCACATAGCCAACAGTGCCAATAGCAGTGGCGTGAGCCACTGCTTTTACGGCGTTTGAAAGTTTTTACGGCATTTTAAACTTTCAAATGCCGTAAAGCAGTGGCTCACGCCACTGCTATTGGCACTATTGGCAATGTTCCGGAGCAGATCAAAAACCAATAACTCATGGAGTTTATGGGAAATTTCAGCCTCCCCCAATGGAATATCATTAGCGGCAACCAATCAAAGGTGCCTATAAAAAAAAAAAAAAAATTCCCCCACTTTTCGGAAAAGTAACCAAACTGCACAATTACCAAGTTTTGTTTGATAATTAGCAAGTATGTAGGTAAAACCACTCCCGTAACATATTCTGGTGTATAAAACCAAGATATGTTTTAATTGATTTGTTTTAAATCAATGACACAAACAAAAAGAAGCATTGCGAGCCCAACAACAAAAACAAACGGTACTTGATTCGAAAATCAATTGACATAGGCACAAAGAAGAAAAGATAACAAGTAAAAACGTTGCAGTCGGACGCAACCGACTGCGATATACTTTGATACCAGTTTACATAGCTGTGTTTAGGATTCTGAGTGCAAATAGTAATATATGAGGGTTTTGAGTATAAAAATCAGGCAGAAAAGGTAGGCATGACATTTATCTGTGGCGGATGGCACTTTCTATCCCCCTACCAAGTTTGGAGACTCTAGCGCAAAAACCGACAAAGATATAGAGGTGGGCGGTATAAGTGGGCGTGGCATAAACAAATTTTATGCACACCTGTTTCGGATGTCACAACCAATGTTCATACCAAATTTGGTGACTCTAGCCCAAAAACTAAGAAAGATATAGAGGTGGTGTCACTACCAATATTCATACCAAATTTGATGACTCTAGCTTAAAAACTGGCGAAGATACATGACTTCCGGTTTTTTTTTAGGGCGGTGGGGCATGTCCCGTTGTTTGGGGTTGTGGCATCCAATGTTTTGATGCATAACTTTGTTAGATGTCAGTATCTACCTTCATGTCAATTTTGGTGGCTATAGCTTCAAAACTGTGGAAGATACAGGCATTTTTGTTTATAATTGAGGGGGCTGGGGGCGGAATAGGTGGGCATGGCATCCAAACTTTTGATGCAGATTTTTGGGGAATGTCATTGGCTATATTGCCCCCAAATTTGACTCTAGCTGCTAAAATGTGGGATATATTTGTGTTTAATCGATTTGCACATCGAGGTGTTTCGACTTGTTATGGATTTCCCAGGCCCCCTGAGGTCGTAGAGCCCTACATTTAACACTTTGTCTGACGAAGACATGTCCCAAGATATTTGCCAAGTTGCAAGGCTCTAGCTTTAAGGGTGTCGAAAAAAGTTCCGTTCATACAGACAGACGGACGGACGGACAGACACCATGACGGACATTGCACAAGCCCAATATACTATGATACCTTTGGTATCAAAGTATAAAAACTCATGTGTTTTGTTTTTGTAAACTCGCTCGCGGTCAAACTCCCAGCATGTGTATTTATGTACATGTAGATTACATTTCTTAAGATCCTATTTGTTAGTCTGTTTGTTTTTGCACTGTATATATTTGGTGAACATGTTTATTGCTTTCATTTAGCTTGCTACAGATACAACAATGTATGAGTGCATTAACCAATATTTGCACTTGCATTTTTGTTAATATATATGTATGTACAAAACAATGAAAAATGTACGTACGTACATGTGTATGTATATCTATATATATAAAATAGTTTGTCCTAACTGACTGACTGACTGACTGACTGACTGATTGTTGAGAGGCCCACAGCCTAAACGATAAGAGCTAGAAGGCTGAAATTTTCACATAATATTTCATGCAGCTTGAAAGTGAGCACTAAGAAAGGATTTTTAATTTGGATTAAATTTTGAACAACTCAATTAATTGCATTAATCACTTTACCTCATTCCACCACTCTGGCGCCTCATTGTCGCACAAGCTGTGAGTTTCAACGCCGCCGAGGTTTCAAACAAAAAAAAATAAAAACAAGTAAAAACGTTGCAGTCGGACGCAACCGACTGCGATATACTTTGATACCAGTTTACATAGCTGTGTTAAGGATTCTGAGTGCGAATAGTAATATATAAGGGTTTTGGGTATAAAAATCAGGCAGAAAGGGTAGGCATGACATTTATCTGTGGCAGATGGCACTTTCTATCCCCCTACCAAGTTTGGAGACTCTAGCGCAAAAACCGACAAAGATATAGAGGTGGGCGGTATAAGTGGGCGTGGCATAAAAAATTTGTATGCGCTCCTGTTACGGATGTCACAACCAATGTTCATACCAAATTTGGTGACTCTAGCCCAAAAACTAAGAAAGATATAGAGGTGGGCGGTATCAGTGAGCGTGGCATCCAAAACATTGATGCAGATCTGTTACGGATGTCACTATCAATGTTCATACCAAATTTGGTGACTCCAGCTTAAAAACTGGCGAAGATACATGCATTTCGTTTTTTTTTTTGAGCGGTGGGGCATGTCCCGTTGTTGGGGGGCGTGGGCGTTCAATGTTTTGATGCATAACTTTGTCAGATGTCAGCATCTACCTTCATCTCAATTTTGGTGGCTATAGCTTCAAAACTGTAGAAGATACAGGCATTTTTGTTTATAATCGGAGAGGGGCTGGGGGCGGAATACGTGGGCGTGGCATCCAAACTTTTGATGCAACTTTTTGAGGAATGTCAACAGCTATCTTGCCATCAAATTGTGTGACTCTAGCTGCTAAAATGTGGGATATATATGTGTTTTATCGATTTGCCCTTCGAGGTGTATCGACTTGTTATCGATTTCCCAGGCCCCCTGAGGTCGTAGAGCCCTAGATTTAACACTTTGTCTGACGAAGACATGTACCAAGATATTTGCAAAGTTGCAAGGCTCTAGCTTTAAGGGTGTGGAAAAAAGTTGCGTTCATACGGACAGACGGACGGACGGACGGACGGACGGACGGACGGACGGACGGACAGACAGACACCATGACGGACATTGCACAAACCCAATATACTATGATACCTTTGGTATCAAAGTATAAAAATGACCGTCTGTTGATGTGTCTCTCTCCGTTATTCTCTTTTCTTCTTTGTGCCTTTGACAATTGTTTTTCGAATTAAGTAGCATTTGTTGTTGTTGTTGTTAGTAAGTGTTGTTGTTGCTTCTTTTTGTTGGTATCATTGATTTAAAACAAATCAATTGAAACATAATTTGTTTTTGTACAACAGAATATGTTACGCGATTGGTTTTACCTACATACTTGCTAATTATCAAACAAAACTTAACACACAAATACCTATTGCCATTGTTGTTTTGATATTATTTTCAAACTGACATTTGTAACTTTAGTTGGTGTTGCAAATGCACATATGTACATACATACACATGTATGTACGTGCATTTTCATTACTTAGTACCTACATACATATGTATTAACAAAAATGCAAGTGCATATATTGGTTAATGCACGCATACATTGTTGTATCTGTAGCAAGCTAATATACATATATACGAGTTGATAAAACAAATCAATTGAAACATAATTTGTTTTTGTACACCAGAATATGTTACGCGATTGGTTTTACCTACATACTTGCTAATTATCAAACAAAACTTAACACACAAATACCTATTGCCATTGTTGTTTTGATATTATTTTCAAACTGACTTTTGTAACTTTAGTTGGTGTTGCAAATGCACATATGTACATACATACACATGTATGTACGTGCATTTTCATTATTTAGTACCTACATACATATGTATTAACAAAAATGCAAGTGCATATATTGGTTAATGCACGCATACATTGTTGTATCTGTAGCAAGCTAATCTATATATATAAAATAGTTTGTCCTAACTGACTGACTGACTGACTGACTGACTGATTGTTGAGAGGCCCACAGCCTAAACGATAAGAGCTAGAAGGCTGAAATTTTCACAAAATATTCCATTCTCGAAGAAAGTGAGCACTAAGAAAGGATTTTTAATTTGGACCACTCCTTCGAGTACCTCCTGAACACTTAAGTCCTTTTTTTTTCTCAACTTTTGTACTAGAGCTATGCTTTAAAATTATTCAATTATTACAAAACTTGGTCAGGACATGGAGGCGTGTAAAAAAATTATGGATGCAAAATTTGGACCCGATCCGACAACTCCTTGGGGCACCTCCCATACACTTATGTTATGGAGCGTGCTTATCTATATATATAAAATAGTTTGTCCTGACTGACTGACTGACTGACTGACTGACTGACTGATTGTTGAGAGGCCCACAGCCTAAACGATAAGAGCTAGAAGGCTGAAATTTTCACAAAATATTCCATTCTCTGTGAAAGTGAGCACTAAGAAAGGATTTTTAATTTGGACCACTCCTTCGAGTACCTCCTGAACACCTAAGTCCTTTTTTTCTCAACTTTTGTACTAGAGCTATGCTTTTAAATTAATTAATTATTACGAAACTTGGTCAGGACAAGCTGTGAGTTTCAACGTTTTGTTTTTTTGTTATTTCTTATTTGTTTTTTATAACGAGCCATTTGCGCGAAAATAATTAATCTTGAACATCTTTGTATAGTGGTTGATTTGCTTACTTGCTGCTTATGTAACTCAGACGTAACGTCGTACCACACAAACATTGTTGATATACATTTTCGACAAATTAAGCAAAGCACATATGTAAGTTTGTATGTATTTGTAACGTATGGGGGTTTTGGGTATAAAAAGTCGGTCAGAAGGGGTAGGCGCGACATTCAAATTTGTGATGCATATCTGTGGCGGATGGTACCTTCTATCTCCTAATCAAGTTTGGAGAGTCTAGCGCAAAAACTGAGAAAGATATTTTGGTGGGCGGTATAAGTGGGCGTGGCATCCAATATTGCACATTTGTTACGGATGTCACTAACAATGTTTCCAAGTTTGGTGACTCTAGCGCAAAATCTGGGAAAGATATAGAAATTTCAGATTTTACGAGTTGGGTGGAAAAGGTGGGCGTGGCGTATAAAACTTTGATGTAGATCGGTTACGGATGTCGCTAACAATGTTCATACCAAATTTGAAGAGCCTAGGTCGAAAACTGAGAGAGATATAGCGGTGGGCGGTATAAGTGGGCGTGGCATCCAAAATTTGTATGCACACCAGTTACGGATGTCACTACCAATATTCATACCGAATTTGGTGAATCTAGCTTAAAAACTGGCGAAGATACATGCCTTCCGGTTTTAGGGCGGTGGGGCATGTCCCGTTGTTTGGGAGCGTGGAATCCAAAGTTTTCATGCATATCTGTGTCAAATGTCAGCATCCACCTTCATGTCAATTTTGGTGCCTATAGCTTGAAAACTGTAGAAGAAACAGGCATTTTTGTTTATAGTTGGAGCGGGACTGGGGGCGGAATAGGTGGCCGTGGCATCCGTGGCTGGGGGCGGAAGAGGTGGGCGTGGCATCCAAACTTTCGATGCAGTTTTTGAGGAATGTCATCGGCTATCTTGCCCACAAATTTGGTGACTCTAGCTGCTAAAATGTGAGATATATATATATGTGTTTCATCG
Organism: Scaptomyza pallida; assembly: GCA_018152965.1. Taxonomy (NCBI): domain Eukaryota; kingdom Metazoa; phylum Arthropoda; class Insecta; order Diptera; family Drosophilidae; genus Scaptomyza; species Scaptomyza pallida. The sequence continues at coordinate 221,754 of JAECXP010000219.1, forward strand.
ATTTGCACTTTGAGGTTTCGATTTGTTATCGATTTCCCAGGCCCCTGAGGTCGTAGAGCCAAATTTAACACTTTTTCTGACGAAGGTATGTACCAAAATATTTGCAAAGTTGCAAAGCTCTAGCTTCAAGCGTGTTTAAAAAAGTTGCGTTCAAACGGACGGACGGGCGGACGGACGGACAGACACCATGACGGGCATTGCATAAACCCAATATAATATGATACCTTTGGTATCAAAGTATAAAGACGCGTCTGATTCTCAACCTCAATGGTGGCGTGAAAAAGAGAATATTTAATACTTTGCTAATATGTTGTTAAACATTAACTAATTTATTTATTTTATATGTATTGCTAAAATTTTGTAAAAACTATCGGCGTAGCGAAGCAAGCGGGGCACTTACTAGTACATCTATATATATAAAATAGTTTGTCCTAACTGACTGACTGACTGATTGTTGAGAGACCCACAGCCTAAACGATAAGAGCTAGAAGGCTGAAATTTTGACATAATATTCCATTCAGGTTGAAAGTGAGCACTAAGAAAGGATTTTGAATTTGGACCACTCCTTCGAGTACCTCCTGAGCACTTAAGTCCTTTTTTCTATGCTATGCTCTAAATTAATTAATTGTTACGAAACTTTGTCAGGACATAACAGGGTCTAAAAAAGTTATGGATGCAAAATTTGGACCCAATCCGACAACTTCTTGGGACACCTCCCATACACTAATGTTATGGAGCGTGCTTATCTATATATATAAAATAGTTTGTCCTAACTGACTTACTGACTGATGTAAGGAGCTATGGCGGCACCTCACAGTTAATAGTGCCGAATATATTATATGTTTATATTATATATTATATTATCATACATATTAATATAGCAGAATGTATATACATATAGATATATAATTATAGAACAAACAAACTATATATATAGATGTACAATCGAGAGAGGAGATGACGTTACAGAACAAACCCGAGACCGGTCCTGACAACACGGCGAATTCAGATGCCGTCTCACTCTGACAAAGGATGTCAGCGTATAGAGACGTGTCTAACCACAGGGCAAAGAACCGTTAGTGTGTGAGCGGTGCGATCGCTTGGTATAGTGATCACTGTCACACTAACGGCAGGCGTGAATAACAGCGAGTATTAACCGCTGTTGCTAAGGGCAATTTAGCATCACGCCACCTTTGCCCTTGAAATGACTTTGGCGACGATAGGCCCCGCTCCAGCGAGATGGCAGCGGGTATAAAAGGAGCAAGCAGCAGGCCATTGGGATCTGAAAATCAAGAGTGAAACACGCGAGTCTACGTTACGGTCGGTCAATAAACACATCAGGACCTTCGAGAAGACGATCAACAACGATCCTGTGCAACATTAAGAATAAAATAAGACTAAGTGAACATATTGTGCACATATTCCTAAGTGCGGCTACAACCTGTTCAAAGTAAACGCTATCTACACTTGTTCAGAGGACAACCTGAGTGAGGCAGATCCTTGCTACCATTGTGCCGAACTAGAGAACCTGGCGTAGGACAGGTGAAGCACACTTACACCAGCGAGTAGGAGTACTATTGGTAGCTTCTTGCGGAGTCAAGAAAGCCAATAGCGTGTCCTGGCGAACAACTGGTGTAGTGAGCAATAAACCTAGTCGAGTAGGCGAGTCTAGTTTCGACCGTGGTTGGCAGGCTAGCGTATCACCAGCAGTCCAAAGACAAGGATACGTAGTGTGGATCCTAGAACAGTGCGGGCTGAACTAGTTTAAGACACTTCTGTACAACCAATTCAAAGAACAGTGCAAATTAAACATATTATAACTCGAAACACCCGGCGTTATTATTTGTCGCAGCGCCACAAATACAAATTTGTTGGCACGTACCCTCAAAACTGCGAGAGCTAGCCCAGCTTTTAATCGGGACAACCGAAGGTTCGTTAAAACTGGCGCCCAACTGTGGATTCTGCGACTTTTAACGTTAAACAAAGAATTATAACAAACTAACTAAAATGGTGCGTTCGTGGGTGTATTATCTAAAAAAAGAACAATTAGTAAAATATGGCACGGAGTTCGGCCTCGACATGGCGGGCACAACCGATCAGATGCGGAAACAACTCGGAGAGTGGGTGAGTAAAAACGAAAACTCGGTGACACATGGCATCCGCATCAACGACCTAGCCAGCCGGTTTGGTCGATCATCACCAAACACGGAGTTTGAGCCAATGATCGAGGAAGAGGAGGAGGAGATGAAGTAGCTTGGCGCTATTGATATAGCGCGACTAAGCATACCTTCAACTAGCGCAGCGGCGCGAGCTCAGAATGCACAGGAAAATCGGCGATCGCCGTGGGAATCCATACCTAACCAACGAAACGAAGATATCTTCGATAGGAGGTACGGGCGAGGAAGCACGAACACGGTACAAGAATACCAAAAAGTGGCCAAGCAGGTAAGGGAATGGGGATTTAGGTTTGACGGAACGTCAAAGCCATTAGAATTCCTGGAACAGGTAAAATGTTCAGCAGACACATACGGGCTGAATCTTAACCTCATTCCCCGAACCATGCCGGAGTTGCTCAAAGGAATGGCGCTGAAATGGTATATCGCCAATAACCAACACTGGACAACATGGATGGGATTTGTGGCGAGTTTCCAGGACTACTTCCTGCCGAGAGACTTCTACGACAATCTTGAAGACGAGGTGCGCAGAAGGCGGCAAAGGTCTGGAGAGCCCTTCAAGATATATATGGTGGAGATGCAGACGCTGATGCGACCGCTGCGACTAACAACAGAGAAGGAACTACAGAAGATCTACGCAAACAGCCTCCCGGACTTACGCGCTTATGCAAGACCAGGCCAGTTCACAAACCTAAGTGAACTAATGCTGCTGGCGGAAGCATCGGAGGAGCTAGAGCATGACCGTACGCGGTTGCGGCTGGATCAACAACCACAACCACAAGAGCGCTACCAACATCAACCTACCCACAACCAAGGCGAACGACAACCTAACCACGCACCACAGCCATAAAGAAACAGACCCCGTTTTATGGCAATGGAGGAGCAACAACAACACACAAGAGAGAGGATCCAGGATATGGAGAGACCAAGGCCAGCTCCAAGAATGCAACAAAATACCAACCAAACACACGTTAACAACCCAGGACGAGCGTGTCGTGTGTGCGGACAAGGAGGACATTGGGCGGTAGAGTGCCAAAACCCAATGTTGGATTATTGTTGGATTTGTGGGCGGATAGGGACGAGAACAGCAGCGTGTTGTAAGTCGGGAAACGACCAGCGGCGTCCGCAACCGAGGGACGAACGGAGGCCGCCAAGGACGATCCCTCGCCATTAATCGGAAACATGAAAGGGGAAGAGACGCAACTGACAGCCACCGTGAGGATCGGAGATTGTCAGTACAAGGCAACGATCGATACAGGGGCTACAAGCAGCTTTGTAAGTGAAGAGCTAGCTTGCAGACTCAGTAAAGGATGCCGGAGAAGTACCACAAACAGGCGGATCCGATTAGCAGACGGTCGTAACAGCATGGTAGCAGAAGAAATCGAATCCACAATTTGGTTTGGAAGCCGCAACCTACAACTAAATCTAATGGTGTTGCCAGGCATTATCGATGACCTAGTGCTGGGCTGGGATTTTCTGACTGGTATGGGCATGGTGATAAAGTGCGCAGGGATGGTGGTCACCATTCCAGCACGGCGATATAAGGCGGACAACACGGAGGAGAGACTGTCGGTGGCAGTTGTCCAGACCGCTGCAGAGCCACAAGCCATGACAGTTACCGAGAGAGCAGAAAACCCAGACAAAAACCAGCACGAAGACGCGGAAATAGCCGAATTTCTGCCACGAGAAATCGAGGCGTTTACCAACTGAAAGGGCCATCCCAAATCACTGAACACAAGATCGTGATGAGCGATGACAGGCCGATAAAGCAGAGATACTTCCCCAAAAACCCGAAAATGCAAGCTGAAATCAACAGGTAGATGAGCTATTGGCAAAGGGTTGTATCGAGCCTTCAAACAGCCCACACAGCGCACCGATCGTCATGGTGAAAAAGAAGACGGGCAAATGGCGTTTGTGCGTCGACTTTCGCCAGCTGAACAGCAGATCTGTGAAAGATGCCTACACGATACCAAGAGTGAACCACATCTTGGATCAGTTGAGAGAGGCACATTTCATCACTAGTTTGGATTTAAAAGACGGGTATTGGCAAATTCCAATGGCAAAAGAGAGCCGGCCTCTCACGGCATTCACAGTGCCCGGAAAGGGCTTATACCAGTGGAAGGTAATGCCATTCGGACTACATTCGGCTCCGGCAACATTTCAGAGGGCGCTGGATCGCGTCATAGGTCCGGATATGATGCCACACGCGTTTGCGTATCTGGACGATATTATAGTTATCGGACGGACAAGGGAAGAACACATGCAGAATCTGCGTGAGGTGTTCAGGCGGCTACGAGCAGCAAACCTACGGATAAACGTGGACAAGTGCGACTTTTTCAAAAAGGAGCTAAAATACTTGGGTCACCGGGTGACAGACAGAGGTATATGCACCGATCCAGAAAAGGTGGCTGCGATAGCAGAACTAAAACCGCCTGAGAACGTGAAAGAGTTGAGGCAGTATCTAGGAGTGGCATCGTGGTATCGACGCTTCGTTCCAGACTTCGCAACAACAGTCCACCCACTCAACGATTTACTCAAAAAAGGAGCCAAGTGGGAATGGTCGGAAGAACGTCAGAAGGCGTTCGAAACAATCAAGGACAAGCTCACGCGATCACCCGTATTGGCGTGCCCAGATTTCTCCGAAACTTTCTGTTTACAGACAGACGCTAGCAACTACGGCTTGGGTGCGATCTTAACTCAACCTTCGGAGGAAGGCGAACGAGTAATATCGTATGCGAGTCGAACACTTAATGGAGCCGAACGAAATTATTCGGCTACCGAAAAGGAGTGTTTGGCCATAGTTTGGGGAATAAGGAAGTTGAGGCCATACCTGGAAGGGTACCACTTCATAGTGATCACTGATCACATGGCACTAAAGTGGCTCAACTCGATAGAGAATCCATCCGGAAGGATAGCTAGATGGGCACTAGAGCTCCAACAATACGATTTTGAGATTAAGTATCGTAAGGGTAGTTTGAATGTAGTGGCCGATGCGCTCTCGCGGCAGCCACTCAAGGAAACGTGTGGACGGATCGTCACAACGCACGAAGATATGGGAGACGCTAACGCGCAGTGTATGTGGATTAAGAAGGTGAGAGAAGATATAATGAAGAATCCAAAGAAATACCCAGACTATGTGGAGGAAGGTGGTAACCTATACCGACACATCCCACACCGAGCAGGTATTGAGGAGGTATCCTCATGGAAGCTCTGTGTGCCAAGTGGCAAACGAACCCAGGTATTACAAGAAAACCATGACGCGGCAACAGCTGGCCATCTTGGCAGCCGAAAAACAATCGCAAGAAAAGCAGCTCGCTATTACTGGCCGGGACTATATAGAGACACACGCACGTACACCGCTGCGAAATCTGCCAAAAATATAAACCCAGCCAAATAGCAGCAGCAGGGAAAATGTTGACACAAATACCAGAAGAGCCATGGAGCACAGTATGCGCAGATTTCGTAGGACCGTTACCTCGATCCAAACATGGCAATACGATGCTCCTGGTATTGGTAGACCGCTTCTCAAAGTGGTCTGAATTGGTTCCCTTGAGAAGTGCAACTACAGCTTCTCTACAAAAAGGATTCAGGGAGAGAATTCTGGCAAGGTTCGGAGTACCGAAAGTGTTGATCACGGACAATGGAACGCAGTTTACAAGTAAAGCGTTCAAAAATTTTCTGAAAGAATTGGGAGTACGGCACCAATTCACGGCACCGTATACCCCGCAAGAAAACCCTACAGAACGGACAAATCGGACAGTTAAAACTATGGTGGCACAATATGCCAGGAACAACCATCGGAACTGGGACAAACTACTGCCCGAATTAACACTAGCCATTAACACCAGTGTGTCAGCCTCTACAGGATATAGTGCGGCGTTTATCACGCAAGGACGCGAACCAAGGTTGCCAAACGCATTGTTCGACGAAGCCACGATTGGTACCGGCAGGGGTACTCAAACACCCACAGAAAAAGCTTCAAGGCTCAAAGAAGTGTTCGAGTTGGTCAGACGTAGCTTAGAGAAAGCTTCCCAAGACCAAGCCCGACACTACAACTTAAGGAGACGGGCATGGAAGCCGAAGATAGGAGACAGGGTGTGGGCAAAAGAGCACCACCTATCGAATGCAGCGGAGGGATTTGCTGCGAAACTGGCTCCGAAATATGCAGGCCCCTACACTATAGTAGATTTCATCTCGCCAGAAGAGGAAGAAGAGAAAAAGGAAGAGAAAAAGGAGCGAAGAGCTCACATATGCGATTTGAAGCCGCATGGAGATGAGGGAGTTGCGGAAGCAACAACAACAAAGTAAAACAAGTAAAAACGTTGCAGTCGGACGCAACCGACTGCGATATACTTTGATACCAGTTTACATAGCTGTTTTAAGGATTCCTAGTGCAAATAGTAATATATGAGGGCTCTGGGTATAAAAATCAGGCAGAAGGGGTAGGCATGACATTTATCTGTGGCGGATGGCACTTTCTATCCTCCTACCAAGTTTGGAGACTCTAGCGCAAAAACCGACAAAGATATAGAGGTGGGCGGTATAAGTGGGCGTGGCATAAACAATTTTATGCACACCTGTTTCGGATGTTACAACCAATGTTCATTTCAAATTTGGTGACTCCAGCCCAAAAACTGAGAAAGATATAGAGGTGGGCGGTATAAGTGGGCGTGGCATCCAAAACATTGATGCAGATCTGTTACGGATGTCACTACCAATGTTCATACCAAATTTGGTGACTCTAGCTTAAAAACTGACATGCCTTCCGGTTTTTTTTAGGGCGGTGGGGCATGTCCCGTTGTTTGGGGGCGTGGCATCCAAAGTTTTGATGCATATCTGTGTTAGATGTCAGCATCTACTTTCATGTCAAATTTGGTGGCTATAGCTTCAAAACTGTAGAAGATACAAGCATTTTTGTTTATAATTTAAGAGGGGCTGGGGGCGGAACAGGTGGGCGTGGCATCCAAACTTTTAATGCAGTTTTTTCGGGAATGTCATCGGCTATCTTGCCCCCAAATTTGGTGACTCTAGCTGATAAAATGTGGGATATATTTGTGTTTTATCGATTCGCACATCGAGGTGTATCGACTTGTTATCGATTTCCCAGGCCCCCTGAGGTCGTAGAGCCCTACATTTAACACTTTGTCTGACGAAGGTATGTACCAAGATATGTGCAAAGTTGCAAGGCTCTAGCTTTAAGGGTGTCGAAAAAAGTTGCGTTCATACAGACAGACGGACAGACGGACAGACGGACGGACGGACAGACACCATGACGGACATTGCACAAACCCAATATACTATGATACCTTTGGTATCAAAGTATAAAAAGAGGAAAAACAAAAACGCGTAGAGAGGAAAAAACGCGTAGTGGAAGGAAAAAAAAAACCGGCAGAGAAAAAAAAAAAACACTGGAACTCTGAAAGGAAAAAAGAAAATGTTAATTAAATAGACAAACAAGATATCCCATAAATACTCACCTGAGTTTACACCTGGAAAACAAAAACAAAAGAAAAAAATTAGAAACAAATTTAAAATTTTTTTCTTTAAAAAAAAAAAAAAAAAAAAAAAGGGGTGATATATGTACAAGTACATATATCATAATAAATAAAATAATAATATAAAATAAATAAATAAAATAATAATATAAAATAAAAAAAATAAAATAAAAAAATAAATAAACATAATTCGGAAAGAAAATGAAATAGAAAAAAAGTAATAATTAATTATAAAAAAATAAATAAATAAATAAAATTATAAAAAAATTAATAAAATAATAATTAATAAATAAATAAAATTATAAAAAAAATAAATAAAATAATAATTAATAAAACTATAAAAAAAAAAATAAATAAAATAATAAAATAAGAATAACTAAATAGCGCCCAGCGGTCGAAAGGTCCGAACGGCCCTGTTCGCGGCGAATTTACGTGCGAACGAGAACGCTGCCATAAGCCAAAGCAAACAGAAAGAGATTGCAGCACCCAGAGAGCGAGTGCTGACAAACATGGCGACTATAACGGTAAGGACACCGTTGATCGGACACTAACACAAACACAAATGATGTAAAACGCACACTCACCGGAGGGTATAAAAGAGGACGTCAGCCATGCGACCAGCCTCTTTAAAAAAAAGTACACCACGATGGAAGCACGCACACTTGCCGCAGAGATTGCATTCGCAAACAGCCGCGACCCCAGGGTCCGCGCCGCACACATGCGGGCACACCAGACGAGTCGACGCGTTATCCGACGCCGGCGGGTTCCGTTGCCAGCCGTTCGGCTCCCATTCCATCCACGGAGACGCACGGTGTGTCGCCAGCGTGAGCCGTCGCCCGACGTGCTGGTCCTAATGGCGTCACCGCTGCGTGGGGATGACGACGGGGAGTCGGGCAGAAGGATGAAGGGCGACGAATCCGTCGGTCCAGAGTCGCGGAGTAGCGACTCGGAGAGAGAGTCGAGCTCCCTGGATAGCGCAGGCTTCGAAGATGGTTTGAGGAGGGGTGGCGTACGAGGCCCGTCTCGAAGAATACAGGCGACTGCGGAGGAAGGCCCAAGAAGAGATGGCCAGCGAACCGGAGGACGAAGAATTCTTGCGGCCGGTGTCGCCGCATTACGCGCCGCCGACACCACCACCCGAATGGCAGCGAGCTAGGCCACCATCGCCGTGGCCCAGGCAAGAGGCAGACGATATTATTGTCATCTCATCCGATGAAGAGAGCGTGGCCAGCAATTGGTTATATCCAGACAGGAACGCACCGGAGCCAGAGGTGTACGACCCCATGGCCAGTGATCACGATGACAAGGCCGACGACGAGGAGTCACCGAGAAACGCACCTACGGCCACACCATCCCGAAAGTCGCGGTTTATAAACGGCGCGTGGCAACACGAGGTGACGGTCGTGATCTCGTGGCGGGAAGATATCGAACAGCCACCGGGCTGTGAGGTTAGAGAGCTGACGCCGCCACCAAACACGAGGACACCGACGCCAACAAACACGAGGACACCGACGCCACCAAACACGAGGACACCGACGCCACCAACCGAGAGGGCACCGACGCCACCAACAACGGCGAAACTGACAGTCACCACGGAAGGCAACTCCGAAGCTGGACCCAAGTCGCCATCCCAGCGGCGATCGCCGTGGGAGTGGCCACAGCCCCGACAGCCAGGAGCCGGGATGGAGGATGAGGCGGTGCGTGCGACGGTAACGCCGGGCGACTCACGGCGATCGCCGATCAGAGTGCGCCCGACGTTGCAGCGACAATCGTCGTGCCCCCAAACGGCACGCACCGCGCGTCCTTTATTCCGGCGACAAGCGTCGGCGCCGACCGGGCGGGTCCAGTGGAGGGAGTTGTCTCCACGAGAGTGGCCGCCAGAGATCGAGGCAGCGGCAGTAGAGGGATCCGACCGACGCAAATGTAGGTTGTATTGGGTGGCTGGCCGGCGGTACCGACTACGGACGTCGCGCGAAGGTGCGAAGGTATTCATCAACGAGTAGGGACCGGAAAACACAAAAAAATATACATATCACTTGGAAAAAAAAGAATAAAAACAAGTAAAAACGTTGCAGTCGGACGCAACCGACTGCGATATACTTTGATACCAGTTTACATAGCTGTTTTAAGGATTCCTAGTGCAAATAGTAATATATGAGGGCTCTGGGTATAAAAATCAGGCAGAAGGGGTAGGCATGACATTTATCTGTGGCGGATGGCACTTTCTATCCTCCTACCAAGTTTCGAGACTCTAGCGCAAAAACCGACAAAGATATAGAGGTGGGCGGTATAAGTGGGCGTGGCATAAACAATTTTATGCACACCTGTTTCGGATGTTACAACCAATGTTCATTTCAAATTTGGTGACTCCAGCCCAAAAACTGAGAAAGATATAGAGGTGGGCGGTATAAGTGGGCGTGGCATCCAAAACATTGATGCAGATCTGTTACGGATGTCACTACCAATGTTCATACCAAATTTGGTGACTCTAGCTTAAAAACTGACATGCCTTCCGGTTTTTTTTAGGGCGGTGGGGCATGTCCCGTTGTTTGGGGGCGTGGCATCCAAAGTTTTGATGCATATCTGTGTTAGATGTCAGCATCTACTTTCATGTCAAATTTGGTGGCTATAGCTTCAAAACTGTAGAAGCTACAAGCATTTTTGTTTATAATTTAAGAGGGGCTGGGGGCGGAACAGGTGGGCGTGGCATCCAAACTTTTGATGCAATTTTTTGAGGAATGTCACCAGCTATCTTGCCATCAAATTTGGTGACTCTAGCTACTAAAATGTGGGATATATAAGTGTTTTATCGATTTGCACTTCGAGGTGTATCGACTTGTTATCGATTTCCCAGGCCCCCTGAGGTCGAAGAGCCCTACATTTAACACTTTGTCTGACGAAGACATGTACCAAGATATTTGCAAAGTTGCAAGGCTCTAGCTTTAAGGGTGTCGAAAAAAGTTGCGTTCATACGGACGGACGGACGGACGGACAGACGGACGGACGGACGGACAGACACCATGACGGACATTGCACAAACCCAATATACTATGATACCTTTGGTATCAAAGTATAAAAAAAAGAATACATATATACGCGTGTTTATACATATATTGCACATGGGGTAAACATAGCCTGCAAAGAAAAAAACAGCAGTACATGTAATAAATGCATGTTCAAAATAAACACTTAGAACCAAGCTCACCTGCAGTCACAGCAACAAAGGGGGGGGAAACGCCATAACCTCCAAGTTGGGGCGGAAGCCTGCAACAGAAGAAGAGCATGAAAATGGCGAAAAGCCATAAAAAATTGACACACTTACGTTTGTTTATTATTTTTTTCGCAGCATGCGGCAAGTCATCTAACACCAGGGGTGGAGAATGCCGATCGATCGATCTGGTAACACCGAACGTATGGCGCTGCGTGACAAAAGCTGAATGTCACACCACAGCTCCACACAGCTGATCAGAAGGGCAAAGCTACCGATCTGGCAGCTCAGCGTCAGTATGTTGCGTGTCAAAAAGCTGGCGGACACGCAACACCAGTGCACAGCGCCACACCGCAGCGCGAAATCCAAATTGGCGAAACGGCCACACCGGTGGCGCCAAATTTGAATTATAATTCAAAAGAAAAATCAAGTGGAAGCTTTCCACTTCCGAAGGAAGGAGGGAGTGTGAGGAGCTATGGCGGCACCTCACAGTTAATAGTGCCGAATATATTATATGTTTATATTATATATTATATTATCATACATATTAATATAGCAGAATGTATATACATATAGATATATAATTATAGAACAAACAAACTATATATATAGATGTACAATCGAGAGAGGAGATGACGTTACAGAACAAACCCGAGACCGGTCCTGACAACACGGCGAATTCAGATGCCGTCTCACTCTAACAAAGGATGTCAGCGTATAGAGACGTGTCTAACCTCAGGGCAAAGAACCGTTAGTGTGTGAGCGGTGCGATCGCTTGGTATAGTGATCACTGTCACACTAACGGCAGGCGTGAATAACAGCGAGTAGTAACCGCTGTTGCTAAGGGCAATTTAGCATCACGCCACCTTTGCCCTTGAAATGACTTTGGCGACGACAGGCCCCGCTCCAGCGAGATGGCAGCGGGTATAAAAGGAGACAGCAGCAGACCATTAGGGGTCGGAAAATAAAGAGTGAAACACGCAAGTCTACGTTACGGTCGGTCAATAAACACATCAGGACATTCGAGAAGGCGATAAATAACGATCCTGTGCATCATTAAGAATAAAATAAGAATTGTGAACATATTCTAAGTGCGGTTACAACCTGTTCGAAGTAAACGCTATCTATACTTGTTCAGCGGGCAACCTGAGTGAGACAGATCCTTGCTACCATTGTGCCGGACTAGAGAACCCGGCGTAGGGCAGGTGAAGCACACTTACACCAGCGAGTAGGAGTACTATTGGTAGCTTCTTGCGGAGTCAAGAAAGCCAATAGCGTGTCCTGGCGAACAACTGGTGTAGTGAGCAATAAACCTAGTCGAGTAGGCGAGTCTAGTCTCGACCGTGGTTGGCAGGCTGACATATCACCAACAGTCCAAAGACAAGCATACATAGTGTGGATCCTAGAGCAGCGCGGGCTGAACTAGATATAAGATACCTCTGTACTACCAACTCAAGAACAGTGCAAATTAAACATATTATAACTCGAAACACCCGGCGTTATTATTTGTCGCAGCGCCACAAATACAAATTTGTTGGCACGTACCCTCAACCGCGAGAGCTAGCCCAGCTTTTATTCGGGACAACCGAAGGTTCGTTACACTGATTGTTGAGAGACCCACAGCCTAAACGATAAGAGCTAGAAGGCTGAAAATTTCACAAAATATTCCATTCTCGGTGAAAAAGAGCACTAAGAAAGGATTTTTAATTTGGACCACTCCTTCGAGTACCTCCTAAACACGTAAGTCCTTTTTTTCTCAACTTTTGTACTAGAGCTATGCTTTAAAATTAATCAATTATTACGAAACTTGGTCAGGACATGGAGGCGTGTGAAAAAATTATGGATGCAAAATTTGGACCCGATCCGACAACTCCTTGGGGCACCTGCCATACACTAATGTTATGGAGCGTGCTTATCTATATATATAAAAGAGTTTGTCCTAACTGACTGACTGACTGATTGTTGAGAGACCCACAGCCTAAACGATAAGAGATAGAAGGCTAAAAATTTTCACATAATATTCCATTCAGGTTGAAAGTGAGCACTAAGAAAGGATTTTGAATTTGGACCACTCCTTCGAGTACCTCCTGAGCACTTAAGTCCTTTTTTTCTCAACTTTTGTACTAAGCTATACTCTAAAATTAATAAATTGTTGTTTTAGGGGATTGTTTTATCTATATATAAAGACTTTGTCACTGACTGACTATTGTTAGAGACCCACAGCCTAAAGATAAGTGCTAGAAGGCTGAAATTTTCACAAATATTCCATTTAGGTTGAAAGTAAGCACTAAGAAAGGATTTTGAATTTGGACCACTGCTTCAAGTACTCCGAACACTTAAGCCCTCCCTTTGCATGCCTTAAATTATTAATTTTACGACTTGTGTGGGGCACCTCCCATACACTAATGTTATGGAGCGTGCTTATCTTCTTCTATATATATAAAATAGTTTGTCCTGACTGACTGACTGACTGATTGTTGAGAGACCCACAGCCTAAACGATAAGAGCTAGAAGGCTGAAATTTTCACCAAATATTCCATTTAGGTTGAAAGTGAGCACTAAGAAAGGATTTTGAATTTGGACCACTCCTTCGAGTACCTCCTAAGCACTTAAGTCCTTTTTTTCCCAACTTTTGTACTAGAGCTATGCCTTAAAATTAATTAATTGTTACGAAACTTTGTCAGGACATAGAAGGGTGTAAAAAAATTACGGATGCAAAATTTGGACCCGATCCGACAACTCCTTGGGGCACCTCCCATACACTAATGTTATGGAGCGTGCTTATCTTCTTCTATATATATAAAATAGTTTGTCCTGACTGACTGACTGACTGATTGTTGAGAGACCCACAGCCTAAACGATAAGAGCTAGAAGGCTGAAATTTTCACCAAATATTCCATTCAGATTGAAAGTGAGCACTAAGAAAGGATTTTGAATTTGGACCACTCCTTCGAGTACCTCCTGAGCACTTAAGTCCTTTTTTCCCAACTTTTGTACTAGAGCTATGCCTTAAAATTAATTAATTGTTACGAAACTTTGTCAGGACATAGAAGGGTGTAAAAAAATTACGGATGCAAAATTTGGACCCGATCCGACAACTCCTTGGGGCACCTCCCATACACTAATGTTATGGAGCGTGCTTTTCTATATATATAAAAGAGTTTGTCCTGACTGACTGACTGACTGACTGATTGTTGAGAGGCCCACAGCCTAAACGATAAGAGCTAGAAGGCTAAAATTTTCACCAAATATTCCATTCTCGGTGAAAGTGAGCACTAAGAAAGGATTTTTAATTTGGACTACTCCTTAGAGTACCTCCCATACAAATCAAGGTTCTGCGTTTATTATTTTACCTCATTCCACCACTCTGGCGCCTCATTGTCGCACAAGCTGTGAGTTTCAACTTTTTGTGTTTTTGTTATTTGTTATTTGTTTTTTATAACGAGCCATTTGCGCGAAAATAATTAATCTTGAACATCTTTGTATAGTGGTTGATTTGCCTACTTGCTGCTTATGTAACTCAGACGTAACGACGTACCACACAAACATTGTTGATATACAATTTCGAACAATTAAGCAAAGCACATATGTAAGTTTGTATGTATTTGTAACGTATGGGCGTTTTGGGTATAAAAAGGCAGGCTGAAGAGGTAGGCGTGACATTCAAATTTGTGATGCATATCTGTGGCGGATGGCACCTTCTATCTCCTAATCAAGTTTGGAGAGTCTAGCGCAAAAACTGAGAAAGATATTTTGGTGGGCGGTATAAGTGGGCGTGGCATTCAATATTGCACATTTGTTACGGATGTCACTTACAATGTTTCTAAGTTTGGTGACTCTAGCGCAAAATCTGGGAAAGATATAGAAATTTCAGATTTTACGAGTTGGGTGGAAAAGGTGGGCGTGGCGTATAAAACTTTGATGTAGATCGGTTACAGATGTCGCTAGCACTGTTTGATATTTGAAGAGCCTAGCTCGAAAACTGAGAGAGATATAGCGGTGGGCGGTATAAGTTGGCGTGGCATCCAAAATTTGTATGCACACAAGTTACGGATGTCACTACCAATATTCATACCGAATTTGGTGACTCTAGCTTAAAAACTGGCGAAGATACATGCCTTCCGGTTTTTTTTTAGAGCGGTGGGGCATGTCCCGTTGTTTGGGAGCATGGAATCAAAAGTTTTCATGCATATCTGTGTCAAATGTCAGCATCTACTTTCATGTCAATTTTGGTGGCTAGTAGCTTCAAAACTGTAGAAGATACAGGCATTTTTGTTTATAATTGGAGAGGGGCTGGGGGCGGAATAGGTGGCCGTGGCATCCGTGGCTGGGGGCGGAAGAGGTGGGCGTGGCATCCAAACTTTCGATGCAGTTTTTAAGGAATGTCATCGGCTATCTTGCCCACAAATTTGGTGACTCTAGCTACTAAAATGAGAGATATATATATATGTGTTTCATCGATTTGCACATCGAGGTATCGATTTGTTATCGATTTCCCAGGCCCCTGAGGTCGTAGAGCCAAATTTAACACTTTTTCTGACGAAGGTATGTACCAAGATATTTGCAAAGTTGCAAAGCTCTAGCTTTAAGCGTGTTGAAAAAAGTTGCGTTCAAACGGACGGACGGGCGGACGGACGGACAGACACCTTGACGGACATTGCATAAACCCAATATAATATGATACCTTTGGTTTCAAAAAATAATGACGCGTCTAATTCTCAACCTCAATGGTGGCGTGAAAAAGAGAATATTTAATACTTTGCTAATATGTTGTTAAACATTAACTAATTTATTTATTTTATATGTATTGCAAAAATTTTGTAAAAACTATCGGCGTAGCGAAGCAAGCGGGGCACTTACTAGTCTATATATATAAAATAGTTTGTCCTGACTGACTGACTGACTGATTGTTGAGAGACCCACAGCCTAAACGATAAGAGCTAGAATGCTGAAATTTTGACATAATATTCCATTCAGGTTGAAAGTGAGCACTAAGAAAGGATTTTGAATTTGGACCACTCCTTCGAGTACCTCCTGAGCACTTAAGTCCTTTTTTTCTCAACTTTTGTACTAGAGCTATGCTCTAAAATTAATTAATTGTTACGAAACTTTGTCAGGACACAGAAGGGTCTAAAAAAGGATGCAAAATTTGGACCCAATCCGACAACTCCTTGGGGCACCTCCCATACAATAATGTTATGGAGCGTGCTTATCTATATACATATATAAAAGAGTTTGTCCTGACTGACTGATTGTTGAGAGACCCACAGCCTAAACGATAAGAGCTAGATGGCTGACTAGAGCTCTGCTTTAAAATTAATCAATTATAACGAAACTTGGTCAGGACATGGAGGCGTGTAAAAAAATTATGGATGCAAAATTTGGACCCGATCCGACAACTCCTTGTGGCACCTCCCATAAACTGTGGCGGATGGCACCTTCTATCTCCTGATCAAGTTTGGAGAGTCTAGCGCAAAAACTGAGAAAGATATTTTGGTGGGCGGTATAAGTGGGCGTGGCATCCAATATTGCACATTTGTTACGGATGTCACTAACAATGTTTCCAAGTTTGGTGACTCTAGCGCAAAATGTGGGAAAGATATAGAAATTTCAGATTTTACGAGTTGGGTTGATGTAGATCGGTTACGGATGTCGCTAACAATGTTCATACCAAATTTGAAGAGCCTAGCTCGAAAACTGAGAGAGATATAGCGGTGGGCGGTATAAGTTGGCGTGGCATCCAAAATTTGTATGCACACAAGTTACGGATGTCACTACCAATATTCATACCGAATTTGGTGACTCTAGCTTAAAAACTGGCGAAGATACATGCCTTCCGGTTTTAGGGCGGTGGGGCATGTCCCGTTGTTTGGGAGCGTGGAATCCAAAGTTTTCATGCATATTTGTGTCAAATGTCAGCATCTACCTTCATGTCAATTTTGGTGGCTATAGCTTCAAAACTGTAGAAGATACAGGCATTTTTGTTTATAATTGGAGAGGGGCTGGGGGCGGAATAGGTGGCCGTGGCATCCGTGGCTGGGGGCGGAAGAGGTGGGCGTGGCATCCAAACTTTCGATGCAGTTTTTGAGGAATGTCATCGGCTATCTTGCCCACAAATTTGGTGACTCTAGCTGCTAAAATGTGAGATATATATATATGTGTTTCATCGATTTGCACATCGAGGTATCGATTTGTTATCGATTTCCCAGGCCCCTGAGGTCGTAGAGCCAAATTTAACACTTTTTCTGACGAAGGTATGTACCAAAATATTTGCAAAGTTGCAAAGCTCTAGCATTAAGCGTGTTGAAAAAGGTTGCGTTCAAACGGACGGACGGGTAGACGGACGGACAGACACCTTGACGGACATTGCATAAACCCAATATAATATGATACCTTTGGTATCAAAAAATAATGACGCGTCTGATTCTCAACCTCAATGGTGGCGTGAAAAAGAGAATATTAAATACTTTGCTAATATGTTGTTAAACATTAACTAATTTATTTATTTTATATGTATTGCTAAAATTTTGTAAAAACTATCGGCGTAGCGAAGCAAGCGGGGCACTTACTAGTATGTACATATGTGCATTTGCAACATCAACCAAAGTTACAAATGTCAGCTCGAAAATTATATCAAAACAACAATGGCAATAGGTATTTGTGTTTGTGTGTTAAGTTTTGTTTGAATTCGATAATTAGCAAGATGATATGTAGATATGTAGATAAAACCACCGCCGTAACATATTATGGTGTGCAAAACTCTTCTAGGCGCACAAAGCTACCAACAAAAAGAAGCATTGCGAACCCAACAACAACACTTACAACAACAACAAACGGTACTTGGGTCGTAAACCAATTGTCAAAGGCACAAAGAAGAAAAGAGAATAACAGAGAAACATACACAGCTCATGAGTTTTGTTTTTGTAAACTCGGTCGCGACTCGCGATAGCTTGTGCGCAGACGGCAGTAGTGCAATGGGTCATGTGTTTTGGTTTTTGTAAACTCGGTCGCGTTCAAACTCAAAGCTTGTGCGACAATGAGGCGCCAGAGTGGTGGAATGAGGTAAAGTGATTAATGCAAAACATTGATTTGTATGGGAGGTACTCGAAGGAGTGGTCCAAATTAAAAATCCTTTCTAAGTGCTCACTTTCAACCTGATTTTGTGAAAATTTCAGCCTTCTAGCTCTTATCGTTTAGGCTGTGGGTCTCTCATCAATTAGTCAGTCAGTCAGTCAGTCATGACAAACTATTTTATATATATAGATATAAGCACGCTCCAGGAGATAAGTATATGGGAGGTGCCCCAAGGAGTTTTCGGATCGGGTCCAAATTTTGCACCCATAATTTTTTTCATACCTTACCTACTTACTTGCTAATTATCAAACTCAAACAAAACTTAACACACAAACACAAATACCTATTGCCATTGTTGTTTTGATATAATTTTCGAGCTGACATTTGTAACTTTGGTTGTGTTGCAAATGCACATATGTACATTCATACACATGTATAAAAGAAGAAGTAAACACTAACAAGTGAGGTCGCGTTTTCTAATCGCTCCAAACTGGTGATAATTTGCAGCGTGTTTTGCTTGCTTTGAAAAAACATAAACAGTCAGTGCTGTAATCAAAGAGACTGCGCGTCATTCTGCCGGTTTTTCGCTGGTGTGCTTAATAGTGACAGTATACACTTTATTTGTAGTGTGCTATCTGTGTTTTTGGCTGGCCAAATTCTCAGCTGTGCTATATGTGTTTTTCGGCTGACCACATTCCCAGCTGATCGCATTGCATTACTCGAGCGTTAAGTGCTACATCTGCTACATTGAATACCAGGCGGCGCCACGTGGGCTTGGTTCTTGTATTGACTAAACGTATGGCCTACACTACTTGTTACATACCCCCGAGGGAAGCGAATAAGTGTGGCATAACCAACAGGCGTGTTCTTTACTTAAGAGACCCCTAGCAGATACGTGCAAAAGACCACGGAACAGGTTATAACCAACGATTTGGCAGGCAGTCGAGTACCGTGCCACGACTTGAATTTTCGAGCGACCGAAAAGAACTAAACTTAGCTAAAGGCCAAGGGCAAGCAATAAAAAAATGCACGATAAAGAAATTACGATGATCATAACTACAGTTATGTGAGTTATGTTAATTCGCTCTTATGCTGCGCAGAGCATAAGTGATTAAAGAGATTAAACAATAAGAGATGAAGCTTCTTTGTTGTTGTTTGGTAGCTGCGTAACCAAACATTCTCCCCCCGTTGAAAGATACGGGCTTTTAGCAACATCTTCTTTTGGAAGCGCACACAATTTGCGCACAGCTCTCTTAATGGTTCCAGTTGACGTCTTAAGAATAGCTACTCTGGAAACGCCGTCAGAACCAGCAACAAGCTCGACCACACGAGCCAGTGGCCATTTAAGGGGTGGCGGGATTTCATCCTTTACAAGGACGACATCATTGACGAGCACGCCCGGCTGGGATGTTCTCCATTTGGACCGCTGCTGAAGAAGCGTTAAGTATTCATTACGCCAACGACTCCAGAAAATTTGCTGATAGTACGCTGTACGCTGCCAGCGATCTAGGCGGCTAAAGTTCAGCGTGGTGACATCAGGCTCCGGATAAAGCGCAAGTGGCGCAGTGCCAAGGAAGTGTGCAGGCGTTAACACATCCAGATTTGCAGGGTGCTCTGAAAGTGGAAAAAGAGGTCGAGAGTTTATTATGGCGCCAATGTGGCAGACGAGTGTTCGCAGATCATCCAGGGGCAGAAGCGAGGGTCCGACCGACCGATAAAAGTGGTATTTTGCTGTTTTCACTGCCGCCTCCCAAAGACCACCGAAATGCGGGTAGCGAGGTGGGATGAATTCCCATTCGATGTCATCAGCGACACAAAACTCTCGAAACAGAGTTGATGTGCTTCTCGCTGAGGAAGAGTCGCTTAAGTTCAGCTAGTTCATTCTTGGCTCCAACGAAATTTGTCGCATTGTCCGACCATATGCGAATAGGTTTACATCTGGTGAGAATGAACCGCTTAAGAGCATTAAGAAAGGCTGCTGTTGACAAATCAGGAACCAGTTCGAGATGCACTGCCTTTGTTGCGAAGCAAATGAAGACAGAGATGTAGCATTTTACGGGTCCTTTGTTACGAATCTCGCTCTTGTAGTAAAACGGTCCACAATAGTCCACTCCAGTAACAGCGAAAGGATGCAAGCCACTTACACGATCCCGAGGAAGATCCGCCATGATAGTCTCAGCCAAAACAGGTTTAGCTCGAAAGCACATGATGCATTTGCTTGTTACGCTGGAGACAGTCTTACGGCCACCAATAGGCTAATAGTGGAGCCGAATATGAGCAAGCAGAGACCAAGGTTCAGCATGCAGCTGACGCCTATGAAAGTGCATGATAATGGCGCGTGTGACAGGATGATGACTCGGAAGTATGATCGGACCAACACGAAGAAGTCCAGAATCATCCATGAATGGGGTAAGCGAGGCGATAGAGCTGGATGATTTAATCGTTCTTCCGTCTTGAAGAGCCCTATAATCATCACTCAGATTCGCCTTCTGGATGCTCCGCAAGAGTAATTAAGTGCCCTTGTGTATCCAATCTACTGTGAGACTAGGATGCCTGATGCGATTTTGAAAATTATATATGTAACCGAAGACACGACGCAGGTTATGAAAGGAGTTTGCAAACTTGCCTCCTATGCTGACATCAGAGCATTTAGAAATACCAACTAGCACCTTTTGTCGCAGCTCAGGAAGCGTCCGGGCCTGTAAACACAATGCAGGCCAGTCGCACTCTCCTTTGGGTTAAAAATCGGGACCATTAGACCACAACGATGATTCTATAAGTTCGCTTGGAAGATCTCCTCTAGAAAGAATGTCTGCCGGGTTGCATGCCGTCGGTACGTAACGCCATTCCATTTCTGTCGTTAGCTCTTGTATTAAAGATATGCGATTAGCTGTGAACGTTTGGAAGCGCGAAGGCTCATCACGTATCCAGGATAAAACAACTGCGGAATCCGACCAACAATTGTATCTGCAATTAAATCAATTCATTTGAGCTTCTTCGCGAATGAGTTGAGATAGGAGTGCAGCAGCAGACAATTCCAGCTTTGGTACTGTCAGAGTTCGCAAAAGTGCCACTCGAGATTTTTTTTATTTATTTATTTATGTGTCAACTTATAGCAATGAACATAAAATTAAAATTAAATCAATTTAAAAATAAAACTTAAGATACAAAAATGTTTAAGAATAATAAACAAAATTTAAATTTAAATCAGTAAGCAAACTGAAATGAAATGGAAAAGTTTAAAAAATTAAAATATTCTGGGGAATTCAACAAAAATTTAATGATCCAACATTTGCTGCAAGGATTGGGAAAAACCCAGAAAACCCCAATCAGATCATAAGATTAGTAATTAGTGACTATTACTAGATAAGTAAAGCAGTATGGATCTTTTTAGTAAAGGAATGGAGGCCTTAAAGGAAACATGTGAAAACAACTTAAGTGGTCTGCGCACACTACTCGAAACGGTTCATGCATTAGATAGTTGGTAGAGCAACGATCTAGATTAATAGGTACAAAGTTACGAGCAGATCTAATAGGGACAGTTACGTTTATTCGACTTAATAGAATGTTTGAGTCGATTTTACCATTGAGCAGATAAGTAACAAATACAACTCCATGCATAGTTCTACGGTTTAAAAGAGAAGAAAGTTTAATTAATAGAAGTCTACTTGAATACGAAGGCAAATCAACACCGGGAACCCAGTTAAAACTCCTAAGTGCAAATAAAATAAATTTCTTTAGAACAGATTCAATTCTATCCTGATGAGTCCTGTATTGCGGAGACCACACACAAGATCCATATTCAAGGATGGGACGCAGGGATCGTTAAACTCTTTTAACCACCGCTTGATGAAACCAACGACATTGAAAGCTTTATTAACCATGCACGATATATGAGAATCAAACTTTAATTTTGGGTCAAGAATAATACCCAAATCCTTCATTTCTAATACGGGATCGAGTGGTAAGTCATCAAGCAAGTACTGAGCTGTAGTATATATATATATCGAGGGCATACTGTACTCAAAGTACTTAAAATATTTTTAACAGCAATACTTTGTTGCTGCATATAAACATAACGTAAGCACAAACCAAAGAACGACACTTTGTTGTTACATGAACATCCAGCACATTTCAAGTGGCTGGTAACATGATCGCATGAGAATGCAACGGGCACAGTCAAAGTCGCGTCAGCATTCTCTCGCTGTGACCACTCGTGATATATATATGTATAATACTCTCGCTCTCTGACAAATATACATTATACATAATATACTTTTATGTACGGCTCTGACGCTGACTTCTCCGCCGAAGCAGCGCCAGGCCTTTTTAAAACAAAGTTACAAGCTAAGCAGGATATAATAAATAAACGATGCTTGATAAAGAAACAACCTTAAAGAAGTCTTTAACTAATTATCACATGGCGACCGTGACTCAGTCAGAGTCCTTGCAACTTTAAATCAACAACAACAACAGTAACAACAACGGCAACAATAGCAGCAACTACAGCAACAGCAGCAACAAAAACAACAGTAACAACAACGGCAACTACAGCCACAGGGGCAACAACAGCAACGGCAACAACAACAACGGCAGCAATGGCGGATATTAACAAATATAAAGTCTGAGTGAGTAGAGTGCGTAAACGTAATGGGTAAACGCGGAGGTTTAAAAAACAAAGTGAACAAAAGAATAGCACACATTAAGTGGCTATTATTCACAAAATCGCCACCTCCCGCGTGGACAATTGCACAAAAATTGCAGTCCGAGCTCGATTATTTAAAAAATATATCGAAGAGCAAAACCCAATGCACGCAACTCACTCAAGAAATATAAAAGTTATAAACAATGCCAAACTTACTATACCGCCATTACCAAAGACATTGCCGAGAAAGCCGGACACGTGCCCCGGTGACTGCGAAGGACCCCTATATTCACCGCATTGCCACTATACCTGTGCAGCCAGCACCGGTGCCCCAACGTAGAAGTACAGCCTGTGCAGCCAGCACCGTCTTATGCACCAAGAAAGACCAAGGATAAGTGAACCGACAGCGCCCCTAAGAGCGCATATTTTTTTCCAATGTACTGCGTTGCATAATTTTTATACTTTGATACCAAAGGTATCATAGTATATTGGGTTTGTGCAATGTCCGTCATGGTGTCTGTCCGTCCGTCCGTCCGTCCGTCCGTCTGTCCGTATGAACGCAACTTTTTTCCACACCCTTAAAGCTAGAGCCTTGCAACTTTGCAAATATCTTGGTACATGTCTTCGTCAGACAAAGTGTTAAATCTAGGGCTCTACGACCTCAGGGGGCCTGGGAAATCGATAACAAGTCGATACACCTCGAAGTGCAAATCGATAAAACACTTATATATCCCACATTTTAGCAGCTAGAGTCACACAATTTGATGGCAAGATAGCTGTTGACATTCCTCAAAAAGTTGCATCAAAAGTTTGGATGCCACGCCCACGTATTCCGCCCCCAGCCCCTCTCCGATTATAAACAAAAATGCCTGTATCTTCTACAGTTTTGAAGCTATAGCCACCAAAATTGAGATGAAGGTAGATGCTGACATCTGACAAAGTTATGCATCAAAACATTGAACGCCCACGCCCCCAACAACGGGACATGCCCCACCGCTCAAAAAAAAAAACGAAATGCATGTATCTTCGCCAGTTTTTAAGCTGGAGTCACCAAATTTGGTATGAACATTGATAGTGACATCCGTAACAGATCTGCATCAATGTTTTGGATGCCACGCTCACTGATACCGCCCACCTCTATATCTTTCTTAGTTTTTGGGCTAGAGTCACCAAATTTGGTATGAACATTGGTTGTGACATCCGTAACAGGAGTGCATACAAATTTTTTATGCCACGCCCACTTATACCGCCCACCTCTATATCTTTGTCGGTTTTTGCGCTAGAGTCTCCAAACTTGGTAGGGGGATAGAAAGTGCCATCTGCCACAGATAAATGTCATGCCTACCCTTTCTGCCTGATTTTTATACCCAAAACCCTTATATATTACTATTCGCACTCAGAATCCTTAACACAGCTATGTAAACTGGTATCAAAGTATATCGCAGTCGGTTGCGTCCGACTGCAACGTTTTTACTTGTTTTTGATTGCACTACGATGCATATTTTTTTTCCATATATATAAAAACTAATGTAAAATTGAGCGACATCAAAGTTGCCCGATTAGAGTGTGGCCCCGAAAGAAGAAGAAGAATGATCACGCCAAATATAACATTAAACTCAAATCTTAAATTTCATTTAACTTAAATTTCATATGAATAACTGCAAAACAGGTATATTTTAATGAACAATAATACCATCAGTAAATACCCTCAATATTATCAATACAGTACTAAGTACTATATAATACAGTACTCACAATCAATATATGGCCAAGATGGGTCTGGTAGATGTAAAAGAAGTGGACTCCACTGCTAACGTAATTAATAAAATCGAATCAAAAAATATTGATAACGACTTAACATATCTTATTATCAATAATTGTTTTCCTTATGAGCGCATTCATTTTGTATAAAGCCTATATGTACCACAATAAGTGCATACCAAAACGAGCTATAAACAGAAGCCAGGCTAACGAGCTGGATAAGATTTAAATTAATAAAGCGCAAACAATTGTTATAAACAGATTTTTTAAAAATAAAAATGAAATACAAATATGTATATGTACACAATGACATGTTAAAAAGAGAGAAGTAAATTTTGTCTAAGAAAATAACTTAAGGAACAACGTATTGAATTTAATAATTCATACAAGTGCCTCAATAAGTGATTTGGAATGTAAAAAATAGTGGACTGTAGTTATCTTTTTTGTAGGTTTTATCTTTATTTTCTAGCACAATGCACGCTGCTCAATTTACTCCATATACTCTTACGCGCTTCTTCTTCCTTAAAAATCATTACAAGTTTATTGTTAACAATATCGATATATCGATGCAACTTACATCGTATGTTGGGGGCTACCAGATCGTAGTCTCATAAACAGCTGTTATGTTATGCTGTGATATTATCTTTTTACTAATGTGAAACTATCATATTTCTAACCATACCGGCCCCTCTGAACGCCGCGTTCAGTCAATTGGTAGAACTGCTAGCTTGGTAATAGGACGCTTATACTGCCCATGCGCAGTTTTAATAGTGACGACTCGAACGTTGTTGTCATCCATTTGGCAGGAGGTAGATTTGGCTCCTTTAAAACCACGAGCATACCCACGCTTAGATTGGGAGTCTTCACTTGCCATTTCTTGCGCTCCTGTAGATTTGTTAGGTACTCTGTGTGCCAGCGCTTCCAGAAACCCTGTACCATAGCTTGAAGTTGATTCCAACGATCCAATCGATTTATGTTGGTATTCAAATGCGACGCTTCTGCCAAGGAAGTATACGGTTGGCCCACTGGGAAATGTGCAGGTGTCAATGGATCCAGGCTGTCATCACCAGATGATGCCAAGGGGCGTGAATTAAGGAGAGCTTCGATTTGAGCTTATACAGTGTACAACTCCTCGAACGTAAGGGCTGCTCCTCCTACAACTCGGCGAAGGTGTAGCTTAAAAGAACGCACTCCCGATTCCCACAATCCGCCAAAATGTGGTGCAGAAGGGGGTATGAAGTGCCAAGTCAATCCTTTCATAGCGAAAAAGTCAGCCAAGTGTTTATCCTCACTATGCGATCGAGCAACGTCCCGCAGAGTATCCAGTTCACGTTTCGCTCCGTGAAATGTTGTTCCATTATCCCAATAGAGATCAGTAGGGGTCGTCCTTCTTGAGCAGAAACGCTTGAATGCCGCAATGAATGCATTCGTGGTTAAGTTGCTCACGACTTCAATATGTATGGCCTTTGTAGCCAAACATATAAAAATTGCAAACCATGCCTTGCCAATCCTTGGGCTGCGACCTTTCGACTCCTTTATTGAGATAGGTCCTGCGTAGTCAAGACCAGTGTGTTGAAAGCAGGGATTCTGATGAACTCGCGGTATCGGTAAATCAGCCAATATTTGCTGACTTGTACAGCGCCGTTGCAAAAAACATTGCTTACAATGAAAGACTTCCTTCCGTATTAAGTTGCGCGCTCCCAGTATCCAAAATTGCTAACGAATGATGTGGAAGGTTGCTTCAACGCCAGGATGAAGATTAGTTCTGTGAAAATATCGAATTAGTAAACTCGCCAGAGGTGAAGACTTAGCCACTAAAATGGGGTGCTTTGCATTGAAATTCAATCTAGAGTTGTCAATGCGCCCGCCAACTCGCATTAACCCAGCTAAATCACAGAAAGGTGAAAGCTTCACCAAGTTCGATCTGTTGGGTAACATCGTGTTCTTCAGAAGTGATTCATAGTCTTGCTTGAACTCCGTGTGTTGCATATGCTGCAGAAGTCAAGTTCGAGCATAGCGCAATTCCGGTGCTGTCAAAGCGCTGCCTTGTATCCAATCCGGACATGGATACTTCAAACTGTTGTTGTGACCAAATTTACAACCTTTGTGTCTGTGGCAATGTTGATGAATAAAGCGAAATACATAGCTTAGAACCCGCACAAGATGGCTCCAAGATGAGAGCCTGTTGCTCAATATGTTGAAAATATCCTGGTCCACGTCAGACCTTTGTGCAACAAGAACAAGTTGCTGCGGCTTTGATTCCAATACATCCTCGGGAAATGCTTCAAATTCAGATCTTATCTTTTCAGTTGGCCATTCTGAGCACGGCAGTGATAGCCATGATGGTCCTGTCCACCAAAGAGTGTGCTCAAGTAACATGAATGGCGACAATCCGCGCGATGCACAATCAACTGGGTTATCTTCCGACCGTACATGATGCCAACAGCTTCTTGGATAACTCTGCAAGATTTCCGCTGTCCTGTTGCAGACATAGGTATTCCATTTGCGAGGTGGTGCTGATAGCCAATGTAGCACGATTTCCGAATCACTCCAACAGTGAATGCTAGCGATTGGAATGGTTAGCGATTCCTTGATAAGTATTAATAACTTGGTTAAGAGATGAGCAGCATTCAGTTCAAGTTGAGGTATCGTAATAGGTCTAATGGGGGCCACACGTGTTTTGGCAGCAATCAAAGTGACCACGATATCCGATTCTATTACGACGCGACTATAAACCACAGCTCCAAATGCTTGTGATGATGCATACGCAAATCCATGTAGTTCGATGGTTCGAGTTGCCCAACCAATGTGTCGAGGAACACGACAATTGGATAACAACGGAAGCTCCTTGGCTAGAATAAGCCATCGCCTTAGTATAGGTCCAGTTAATGCTTCTTCCCAATCTAAAGACGTTAGCCAGCATTCCTGGAAGAGTATCTTGAGTAGTACAGTTGTTGGTGCCACCACTCCCAGGGGGTCGTAAATCTTTGATAATTCTGATAAAAGTGTGCGCTTGGTTGGTTCCCGCTTGAGGTCAATGTTGGTCAGTTTGATGCCTAGCTCATCAGACTTTGGATTCCATAGTAATCCCAATGTTTTAACGAAGTGAGATACATGCTGGTCTTCATCCGCAAGTGGTTTGTATTCACAGTCTTGTTGAGGCAACAGTCTCATTAATTCATTACAATTCGAGCTCCATTTCCGAAGATTGAATTTCGCTTTAGCCAGTAATCCAATCAAATCGTCCTTGAGTTTGAGTACGTCCTCGATCGCGTCGGCTCCTGAAGATATATCATCCACGTTGATATCGTTTAACAGAGCATGGGCAGCCAGTGGGTGCTGCTGTTGATAATCTTCAGCGAGCTGCTGTAGAACTCGAACTGCCAAAAAAAGGTGACGGTGCTAATCCATATGTGACCGTCAACAAGCGATAGTGTCGAAGAGAATCTCTTTCCTCCTCACGCCACACTATACGTTGATAATCCGTGTGAGCCTTCGTTACCAGTATGCCCCGAAACATCTTCTCTATGTCAGCACATACCACGTACCGATGTTGGCGAAACCGTAGGCAAACTCCAATCAAATCCCGTTGAATAGGCGGACCGATGTGCAATCGATCGTTAAGTGAGAAGCCTGTAGCGTCCTTTACTGATCCGTCGAAAACCACGCGACATTTGGTGGTCGAACTTTCCGGTTTCAAAACAGCATGGTGAGCCAGGTAAACGCACTTGTCAAGACTCTTGTTTTCCTGCTCCAAATCGATTTCTTCCATATGTCCTCGTGCCAGATAGTCCTTCATGAAGTCAATATACTGGCTTCGTATATCTGGGTAACGCCGAAATTTGCATTCCTGAGATGTAAAACGTTAAACAGCTTGTGTTAGCGTCGAGTCATGAAAAGGTGGTGCGTCATCTTTTAAGGGGTAGTTTACAATGTACGCGCCTTCACTAGTACGCTGGTGAGTGTTTACAAAATGTTGTTCTATTGGGTCGCTTGCGTCGATCGTCATCTCGCTTGGATGCACGTTCTCCATTTCCATAAATGCTCGCACCATTGAATCCAAATACAATTGAGCATGGTAAGCTTGATGAACAATCCTTGATTCGTTACCGTAGGTTCAAGAGCCAACAATGACCCAGCCAAATAGTGTATTGACTGCTTGAAGGCCTGAGTACAGATTCCATAGTTGATCAGACCCAATAATGACATCTATCGGGCCTGGTGTATGAAACGTAGGGTCTGTCAAAGTCAGGTCAGCTAGAGCTTCCCAAGCACAGGTGCTGACTTCCTGAGAGGGAACAGATGAAGTTAATGAATTCATAATAAAGGTGAACAGAATCCTCAGTGATACGTGATAGTAGATGCAGTTTGGTGCATCCCCGTGTGGTGCCTGCGTTATTGGCTGAGAGCCCAACTACAGAAATTCGTGCATGTGAGCGAGTGGCTCCGATGCGCCGTACAAACGCTTCGCTAGCCATCGTTATCGTAGATCCTGGATCCAAAAGTAGGCGACAAGTTGTAAGTTTGCCCCACCTGTTGATTACATTGGCAAGTATTGTTGGCATCAACGTCTGTGCTCGAGCCAGAAGAGCCGTTCCAGTCGAGAAGATTGAAATGCCTGCCATGTTTTGATGTGAATCCGTTGTGTTAGTTGCAGAAGCCGAAGTTTGAGTAGTTGTGGGTCGATTTGCCTGTTCCGATTGTTGCGTATGTTGCGTCTGATCAAGAAGAGTATGGTGTGTGCCTTGACATTCACGACATCTATACTTTGATGTACATTGTCTGGCCGTATGACTTTGACCCAAACAATTGAAGCACAGCTTATGGTCGCGTACAAATGCCCTGCGTTCCAAAAGCTCCATTGCCTTAAATTGTGTACAATACGAGATTGTGTGTGGTAGCTTACACAAAATACATTGCTTTCCATTAGGTGTTGATTCCTCTTTAGCAAGATTCACGGTGGCTGCACGCTTGCTCAGTGTCTGTCGAAATGGTTAGGACGATTCTAACGCATCACATCGATGGAATAGAAAGTGTAAGAAGGTCTCAACGCTCACGTTCGTTGAAGTAGCCTCTTCACGCTCTGCCCAGGCTTGTCGTGTGTCAATATCCAGTTTGTTCTGCTCCGTCTGCCAGTTTTCGAAGAGAAGTTGTAATTGGTCCAGACCCGGTTTGCATAGATAAGAACTTATTGATGAATGATCTTGCGATTAAATGCTTCTTATCATAACGTGCAACTAGTCTTTCCCATGCCTCTACAAAGTTTTCATCCGTCACTGAGATGTGTTTTACCAGGCTGAGCGCGTCTCCAGCCAAGTACGATTTCAAATAATGAAATTTTTGGCACCTCGTAAAGCTTTCACGACTACCGATAGAGCCCACAAACAGATCACAAAATTGTGGCCAATCCTCATAATTGCCGCTGAACGTAGGAATTTTGATTTTAACGTATCGAAAATCTCCGTTGTTTGAGCTGCGCACATGCTGCAAGAACTCCGTTTGTGATGTAACAAGCCGTTCCAATTGATCTTGTGTTGCGTTAGGTGTCGAAGTGTGCATCTGCGCTGTCTTAGCCGCAGACACAGCATCAGACAATTTGGCATGTGTCTCGTAGAATTTTGCTTCGTACTCCTGCACATCCTCTGGTTCCGCCCAATTCGCTTCCTCAGAATAGTTATACAGTTCTGCAGTATATCGCGTGAATTTCTCGAAGACGTCTGTCAAAGATCGAAGTCGATATTCCAGAGTCTCCAAAGAAGTTGTAGTCAAATCCAAAGCTGACACGTAAGCGCGTGTTATTTGCCCTTTGCAACGACGTTGTGAATTGATTGCCTGCATTGTGAGGTTAGATACGAATTTTCACCCGCGTACAGAGGCGACCAAACTAGAGGCCGTGGACAGCAAAACTTGGTCAGAGTTACACAAAGTAACTCGGAAAACCAACAAACCCCCTTGAGCAGAGGTGGGCACAAGTCCGAAATTCGTATACACGCGTGCATAGGCCCTCTGCCGCGGCAAGCAGCAGAAAATAACACATACACTATAAGCACTCAAAGCTATAAATAGAACACGAACGATCGGTACCACTCGGCAAATGGCAAAGCAATGCAAGCAAACCGGTTTCTACGGCAAATCCGAACGCAATGCTGAGGTTCGTGTTTTCGCTGCTTCAAGCGGAAATTGTTATAGTATGCGTGTAAAAACTTTGATAGTATGTGTGCGTGCCCACCTCTGCCCTTGAGCAACCCACAGTAAAAATACAAAATATAAATCTTAGTCTCAGTAGCATTATTAAAATCAAAAACCAAAAAAACAATATACCACTTACATTATTAATAGATACAGGAGCAAATGTATCAATATTGAAGAATAATAACTTAGATTCAGATATAAATCACAACTATAAAACCAATATAACAGGAATTGGACAGGGAATAATCCAGTCAATCGGACAATCACCAATTGACCTACTTTTCAATTACTTCGTAATCAATCACGAATTCCAAATAGTTCATTATGAATTCCCCATACCATGCGATGGGATTCTTGGATTAGATTTCATAAGAAAATACAATTGCATATTAGATTATCAAAATGATGAATTCATCATGAAACCACAATCCCTAAATTATCAAATATATGTACCACTATTACACAATGATATTGATAATTCAATATTACTACCAGCAAGATCAGAAGTTATAAGACAAATTATGCTTCTGACTACTGAAAATACTGTATTAATACCAAACCAGGAAATACATCCTGAGGTAATAATAGCGAACAGTATCGTTGAAAGTAATAGTGCAGTAGTCCGTATTTTAAATACAACAGACAAAAATATAAAAATTCAAAATCCCAATATTAAATTTGAGTCAATAAACGATTATGAAATTCAAACTAGCAAAAATGCAACCAATAGAACTGACAAAGTTATGGATAAACTAACATTCCCTGACCAATTCAAAGTAAGATTAACGGATCTATGTACCAAATACAGTGATATATTTGGTCTAGAAACAGAACCAATATCATGCAATAACTTCTATAAACAAAAATTGAGATTAGCAGATAAAACACCTGTTTACATAAAAAATTATAGAAATGCTGAGACCGAAAAACCCGAAATGAACAGACAAGTCGAAAAGTTAATAAAAGATGGTATAGTTGAGCCATCAATTTCTGAATATAATAGCCCACTTCTCTTGGTACCCAAGAAATCTCTCCCAAACTCAAAGGATAAGAAATGGAGTTTAGTAGTTGATTATCGCCAAATAAATAAAAAACTTTTGGCAGAAAAATACCCACTGCAAAGAATTGAGGAAATCTTAGACCAATTAGGACGAGCACAATATTTTTCATGTCTCGATCTTATGTCAGGATTTCACCAAATAGAACTAGATGAGAAATCTAGAAATATAACATCATTTTCAACGAACTCCGGTTCTTATCGCTTCACGCGATTACCATATGGTCTTAAGGTAGCACAAAATTCTTTTATGCAAATGATGACACTCGCATTTTCTGGCCTTGAGCCATCCCAAGCATTTCTCTACATGGATGACCTAGTTGTCATTGGCTGTTCAGAACAGCACATGTTTAAAAATTTGTCAAACATCTTTGACCTGTGTAATAATAATAATAATGGTTTGTCTGAGGGTGGTGCACTGCGACCACTAGGGTCTATTGTGCCCTCGTCCTAGTTTCTGAGCTAAAGCTCCTCAAACAGGCCAATCGAACGCAAAAATGCGATGATGTCGCCCGGTCGAAGAGCTCTCATTTCCTGTTTGGTAAGTGTAAGACCCCCCAAATGGAGCAGCCTCAACTGGCTGATAGCTGGGCATTCCACTAGTAGGTGTTTAGGAGTCTCGTCCTCCTCTAAGCAGAGTCTGCAAAGACTCTCCTCCCCTATCTTAAGATTGCGCAGATGCCTACGCAGTCTGCAATGCCCGGTCAGGAAACCCGTGACTATTCGGAGAGATTCTTTGCTCAACTCTAAACATTCCTTGGTTCTTTTACTGTTATAACTATTTAGCAGACGTTTACTCTGCCTTGCCCCTTGCGACGATCGCCAGAAGTTCTCGCAATCAGTCATGAGATCCGCATGACTGCTCTGACTGATGACCCCTGGGCCCAGCCCACAGAAAGGTTCCGGACCATGAAGAGGAGTACTAGCCCCCTTTCTAGCCATGATGTCGGCCACTTCATTGCCGGGAAGCCCCGCATGCCCTGGTACCCAGTAGATGGTAACTTTATTATTACTACCCAACCTATTGAGTGTTCCTATACATTGCCATACTAGTCTGGAAACAATCTTGTGTGCACTAAGTGCTTTGATTGCTGCCTGACTATCTGAGAAAATGGCTATGTCCCTACGATGGTAACCCCTCTCAATGTTGAAGGAGGCATATCTCTCAATCGCGTGCACTTCAGCTTGAAAGATTCTGGCGAATTTTCCTATTTTCCCTAATTTCCCTAGAGGTTCGTGGTGAGCCGTCAGTGTACCATCTAATAGCATGTGGTTTCACAGCATAGGTGGTAGACATGTTGGTCCACTCCGACTTGTTGCTAAGTTCTGTTTTGAAGAGTTTATCAAAACTAAACTGGGCTATCTGAACATCCTGCGGATATTCCAACAACAGGTCAGTTGCAGTCGCAGCCGAGTCAGCTGGTCTTGTCCCTGTTAACCTCATAATAGATCTACGCGCACTGTGCTTGATGTACAAATGCAGTGGTGGGAGTCGGAGCAGCACATCCAAGTACACAAGTGCGCATAGCGCCCGAGATGCACGTGCAGGCAAGTCTCTGGAGCTTGCCTTCTCGTGACATCACGGTCAGCGCACTTTGCCCAAACCACAGCCCCGTAGCTGACTATGGGCCTCACTATGGCAGTGTACATCCACAGCAGAATCTTTGGAGACACCCCCCAGTTCTTCCCTGCAAGAGACCTACAGATCATAAGGGCCATAGTGGCCGTGCGAACAGCATGTTCCACATGTTGTCTCCTCAGAAATCGCTTGTCTAGGATGACACCCAGATATTTGACTTCTGTGGAGATCGGTATTACTATACCCCCAATAGTTATGGGCCTAATGGATTTCAGCTTATAGCGATTGGTGAAGGCAACAATTGTGTCTGCACCAGTCTAAGCTGAGTTTTAGACCCAGTGTTATCCTGTCGCACACTGTGCTCTCAAAGTTACCCTTGCAGATCAGAGTGATGTCATCAGCATAGACTTGACATTCGAACCCATTTTCTGTAAGTTTATCTAACAGCTCATCCACCACAAGGCATAAGAGTAGTGGTGACAAGACACCACCCTGCGGGCATCCTCTGGTGGTTTGAGCTCTAACTGTCACACTGTTGACAGTGACTTTCGCTATTCTGCTTTCAAGAAGTTTACCCAACCAGAACGTGAGTCCTGTCTCAATTCCCCTTCTACAGAGTGCTCTAACCACAACATCATGAGCTGTGTTGTCGAAAGCACCCTCTATGTCCATAAAGGCACAGAGAGCTACCTCTTTTGCCTTTACAGAGCGCTGGACACTGTCAACGATGCTCAGGAGAGCCGATTCAGTTGACTTACCTACTCTATAAGCATGCTGATGCGCATGCAGAGGGTTTTCAGCAAGAAGGAGGTTAGGCTGATCGGCCTAAAGGATTTTGGATGAAATGGGTCTTTCTTTCCCACCTTCGGAATAAAGATCACCCTAGCCGTTCTCCATGCCCTAGGAATGTAGCCCATAGCTAGACTCCCCCGAAAAATACTTAAAAGGAACAACATTAGCTGTTCAACACCCTTCTGAAGATGGATGGGAATGATGGCATCCATCCCCGGAGCCTTGTAGGGACTAAGTGTACTCACTGCCCACCTAATCTTTTGCTCAGTTAAGATCGCTGCAGCCAGGCTCCAGTCATGTCTCCTGTTGGGGATCCTTTCGTAACTGCTGTCTGCGTTTGAGATGGTTCTACAAAGAGGGAAATGAGTTTGCAGGAGGAGTTCCGTCTTCTCCTTCTCATCCTCTATGAACGAACCATCCGATCTCTTTAAGCAAAGTTCAGAGAGTACTTTACCTTTTGAGATTGCCCTAAACACTCTGGCCGCTGGTGCGGCTTGCTCTATACTGGAACAGAATTTCCGAAAGTGAGCCCGCTTACTATACCGAATTTCCTTGTTATATTCTGTTAGCTTTTTGGTATATAACTCCCATTTAGTGCTACTCTTTTTAGGTGTGTTAAACACCTTCTGCACGAAGCAGCCCTTGCTTCGTGTTCCACAAAGGATT
Organism: Scaptomyza pallida; assembly: GCA_018152965.1. Taxonomy (NCBI): domain Eukaryota; kingdom Metazoa; phylum Arthropoda; class Insecta; order Diptera; family Drosophilidae; genus Scaptomyza; species Scaptomyza pallida. The sequence goes on from JAECXP010000219.1 coordinate 256,397, forward strand.
GTCACTGCTGGAGTCTATTTGTTTGACGGGACAGCTTGCATGATACGCATCCAAGATAGTCTCGCCTACTTCTACTGAGAGATGTTCGAGATCCTCCGGAGAGGATACTTTCCTACTCTGGTTCAGTCTGCTCAGATTTAATCCTAGACAGGACTGATAGAGTGACCAGTCAGTCCGTCGTGGATTCCTGATAACCCTGCTGAAACTGAGGTTGCTGTGGATGTCGAAGAGAATGAAAACACAACCTAAAATTAAATCCAGAGAAATGTTCGTTTTTCATGCACGAGGTTACATTCCTTGGGCATAAGTGCACAGACCATGGCATCCTCCCTGATGACAAAAAATATGATGTTATTAAAAACTATCCAACACCTACTGATGCGGATAGCGCACGACGTTTCGTCGCGTTCTGTAATTTGTACAGAAGATTTATTTATAACTTCGCACAACACTCACGTCATTTGACCAGATTGTGCAGAAAGAATGTCCAATTCGAATGGACAAAAGAATGCGAAGATGCATTTAAATACTTAAAAAAGGCGTTAATGAAGCCTACATTGTTGCAATACCCTGATTTCAGCAAAGAATTTCGCATAACCACAGATGCAAGTAAGTATGCATGTGGTGCAGTACTAACTCAAGAGTACAACGGGGTGCAATTGCCAATTGCATACGCTTCTCGATCTTTCACGCGTGGAGAAAGCAACAAATCAACTACAGATCAGGAATTAGCTGCTATCCACTGGGCAATAAAACACTTTAGACCATATGTTTATGGCAGGCATTTCTTAGTTAAAACAGACCATAGAACACTTACATTCTTATTTGCAATGACAAATCCGACATCTAAATTAATGAGAATGAGATTAGATTTGGAAGAATATCAATTCACAGTAGAATATCTCATGGGGAAAGATAATCACATAGCTGACGCATTATTAAGAAGAAAGATAAAACAACTAATTGAAATAAATAGGAACATATTGATGGTCCAAACAAGATCATCAAAATGACAGAAAAACATCTGCGCAGATGAAGAAATAATATTGCAAAAGAAAGAAAAAGAGCCCAATATGAAGTCATTAGCAAGAATGACGCAAAGAAATTTGTAAAAATAAAATTCGGAAAAAATAATTGTTTGTTAAAGAAGGGAAAACGAATTATTTCACAATTTCCAGTTAACGATTTGTATTCTAATGAAAAATTCGATTTAGATCAATTTATTCAAAGGCTTAATTCAGAAGCCGAATTACATAAAATCAATAACTTAAAAATGTCACCAAGTGAACAAATTTATAAATATGTATCACTTAATGAATTTAAAAATATGGGCAATAAATATTTAAACAAAATAAAGGTAGCGCTACTAACAAAAGTGACACAAATAGACAAAAATGACGAAGGTCATATAAAAGAAATACTGTCGAAATATCACGATGATCCTATAGAAGGAATACAGGAATTACGCGTACCCTGTTAACAAACCCCAAAACAATAACAAAGTATGTAAAAACTTGTATAAAATGTCAACAAACAAAGATTACAACACATACTAAAGCACCAATGACTATTACAAATACCCCAAGCACAGCATTTGATATTGTCTTAATAGATACTATTGGTCCATTACCTCGTACAGAGAATGGAAACGAGTACGCTATAACATTAATATGCGATCTCACCAAATACTTAGTTACAATACCAGTAACAGAAAAAGGGCGAAAACAGTAGCTAAAGGTATATTTGAATTCTTTGTATTAATGAAGACGTTCATAACGGACATGGGTACTGAATACAAAACTTACCTTATCACTGACTTGTGCAAGTATATGACTATAAATAATATACTTTCAACTGCACACCACCACCCGACTTTAGGAACAATTGAAAGAGTCATCGAACTTTCAATGAATTTATTCGGTCGTATATCTCGATTGACAAAGATGATTGGGACACATGGCTGAATTATTTCACCTATTGTTTCAATACAACCCCATCAACAGTACATGAATACTGCCCGTATGAACTCGTCTTTGGAAGACTACCTAGACAGTTCACAGAATTTAATATAGATAATATTGACCCAATATATAATTTAGATGACTACGCAAAAGAATTTAAGTTTAGATTAGAAACAGCCTATAAAAGAGCAAAAATTCTAATAGACTTAGAAAAACAAAAACGAAAAATAGAATATGACAAACAACTAAATGACATAAGTCTAGAAGTAGGATCTTCAGTACTACTTTAAAATGAGACAGCTCATAAATTAGAAAGTAAATATTTAGGACCATATAAGGTAATAAACATAGAAAATAGAAACAACGTAAAGATAGACGTAGGTAAGAAAAAACATCAAATAGTACATAAAAACAGATTAAAATTATTTAGAACAGATTAACTCGCGCAAAATTTTATAAATTGTCGGTCTGATCAACCACAATACAATTAAAAAAAAAAATTAAAAAAAAAAAATTAAAAAAAAAAAAAAAAAAAATTTATATATAATTTTTAGTATATAATCGATTTTATCATTATCAATATATTTTCATATTATATTTCATATTATGTTTTCACTACAATAAATTTACATAGATATCGAAAAAACAAATATAATAACTAAAATAACTACATAGAATATTACGTTATTTTTAAAAAGGAGGGAGATACTGTACTCAAAGTACTTAAAATATATTGAACAGCAATACTTTGTTGCTGCATATAAACATAACGTAAACACAAACCAAAGAACGACACTTTGTTGTTACATAAACATCCAGCACATTTCAAGTGGCTGGTAACATAATCGCACGAGAATGCAACGGGCACAGTCAAAGTCGCGTCAGCATTCTCTTGCTGTGACCACTCGTGATATATATATGTATAATACTCTCGCTCTCTGACAAATATACATTATACATAATATACTTCTATGTACGGCTCTGACGCTGACTTCTCTGCCGAAGCAGCGCCAGGCCTTTTTAAAACCAAGTTACAAGCTAAGCAGAATTCAATGAATAAACGATGCTTGATAAAGAAACAACCTCAAAGAAGTCTTTAACTAATTATCACAGAGCAGTATGAGTATTTAGAACAATTTAAATTAAGTTGGTTAAAGCTGCACCAATCAGATAGTGCACTAAGATCTGACTGTAGTAAGTTACTGGAATAAGGTTCATTATAGGATAAACATAATTTTACATCATCAGCAAACATGTACACATGCGAGTTAGGTATTACTGCAGGAAGATCATTAATAAAGAGATTAAATAAATAGGTTTAGAAACAGATGATTTAAAGACAACTTTTTGTGTACGGCCACACAAGTACTCGGAAAGCCATGAAAGGAGGTTGGTTGGGAGCTCAATAATGTTTAATTTATGAAGCAAAAGTGAATGACTAACAGAATCAAATGCCTTACTAAAATCGGTATAAATGACATTAGTTTGCAGCTTAAGTGGGCGTGGCATCCAAACTTTTGATGCACACCTGTTTTGGTGACTCTAGCTTAAAAACTGGCGAAGATACATGCCTTCCGGTTTTTTTTTTAGGGCGGTGGGGCATGTCCCGTTGTTTGGGGGCGTAGCATCCAGTGTTTAGATGAAAAACTTTGTCAGATGTCAGCATCTACCTTTTAACCAAATTTGGTGGCTATAGCTTCAAAACTGTAGAAGATACAGGCATTTTTATACCCTTAGCCCATAAAATGGGTAAATAAGGGTATAATGGTTTTGTGCAAATGTATGTAACAGACAGAAGGAAGCATCTCCGACCCCATAAAGTGCATATATTCTTGATCAGCATCAACAGCCGAGTCGATCTAGCCACGTCTGTCCGTCTGTCTTTCTGTATGAACGCGTAGATCTCAGAGACTATAAGAGCTAGAGACTTCAAACTTGAAACTTAAACTCTCATATACCGCTAGGCTGTTAAGGGCTGCCATCGGCTAGCGAGCTCGGCTTGTGGTGAGTTTCTGGCGATGGCAGTGCTGATCATTTGGAGTTATTTTATACCCGCTGTTTGGCATAAACATACTCCCCCCCTTTGCAAGGAGTGCAAGAATATGGAGAAAGGGGGGATCGGAGACGATGCACATACTTTCTAAGAGGATGGATGCCACTGCAGACGCGGCAGCGAAATGATTGGGTCCTGCGTGCCCGACGCTCCTCCAGCGCTTGTGCCTTTTGTGGTGCCATGCTGCGGAAAGAGAAAATGAGAAAACAAAATGTATTTGGAGTTTACATTCTGCACATGGCACACAATTCGAGAGTACGTGGATGCTAACGTTGGGAGTTTAGAACGGAGGTGTCCACAGGAAGTAGGAGTAGTTTAGCTACAGGGCGCTTTAACACCCCTTGGCTGGTGCGTACATCGACCACTCTGACTTTACTATCCTGGCCGGGATAGGCCTTTAGGACGCGTCCTAGACGCCATTCCTTGGTTGGAAGATTGTCTTCTTTTACGATAACCATATCGTTAAGTTGAAGATCGTGTGTTGGAAATTGCCACTTGTTGCGTTTGTGGAGTTCTTTCAGCGCTTGCAAAACTGTTGGTATAGGGCCTTCAAGCGTTGCCATCGATTAATAATGGAAAATGCCGTTTCATTAATTTCTGGCTCGGATATTGAGAGAAGAGGCCCGCCTGTCAGGAAGTGGGCCGTCGTGGGGGCGAGAAGATCGCTTGGATCTTCTGACATGGGCGAAATAGGTCTTGAGTTAAGAAACGCTTCAACCTTAGACAGCAGAGTGGAAAACTCTTCGAACGTATACTTTGTTGAAGAAGTGGATTTGTAAAATAGGGTCTTGAAGCTTTTACGGCGTACTTGGTGGATTGAAATGCCAGGATAGGCCAGTATGGCTGTACTTAGCCAAGATTGCATCTTTGGCAACTTCTGCGCATTTCTTTTGGGAGCGTTCTCGAAGCTCCGACAAAAGTTTTCCCATTGTCGAAATACAGATGCAGAGGACAGCCCTGGCGGGACGCGAATCTCGAGAAGGCAGCTAGAAACTTCTCTGAAGTGAGATCACTAGTGGCTTCGATATGGAACCCTCTCGTGCAGAAACAAACAAAGACGCACACATACCCCTTAGTGATCAGACAGGCTCTGCCAGTATAATTCTTGATCTCAAAGGGGCCCGCGAAATCTATGCCTGTGTGTGTGAATGGCTTGGAAAATGTGGCTCTTTTGACTGGCAAGTCTCCCATAAGCTGCGTTTGGAGGTTTTTCCTATGGATCATACAGACAGGAGCTGATATTGGATTTGACTAGTGTCCTGAGCTTGGGTATCCAGTATTTGCAGCGGATAAGGCGCATCGTGGATTGGTTCTCACCATGAAGGGAAATGAGGTGGGTAAATTGCACCAAAAGGCGTGAAAATCTACACTCATATGGTAGGAGGATGGGATGACGCTCGTCAGAGGTCAGTGCTTCGGATTGGCTTAGTCGGCCACATGCTCTCATTATTCTCTTTTAATCAAGATATGGATTCAGATTATTTGTGCTGCTTGATCGTGGTATCTGCTTCTTTTGAAGAAGAGCGCAATACTCTTGGGAATACACAGTTTGCTGTGTGCGGATAATGAGCTTTTCTTGGGATTCGGTAAGCTCTTTGCTGCTGAGCTCAATTGGGTACCGAACCCCTCTTCTCTTACTGCGCTGAAGGAACCTCAGTACGTAGGCAGTAACTCGAATAGCTTTGGCAAAGGTAGAAAAACGATCAAAGAAGGTAAGCAACTGCCCTTTTTTCCCTAAATTGCATTTGATAACACGTTGTTCTACAATCGTGTCATGCGTGCACTCGACTGGGGTTGGCCATTGATCCCTGGGCTGAGCTAACCACTCTGGGCCATTCTACCACAAGTTGCTGTTGACCAGATCTTTTGGTGAAACGCCTCTACTGGCCAAGTCAGCTGGGTTCTGCTCGAAACACACATTGTTTGACGTCAACAAATTGCGTGATTTTTGCGACTCTGTTTGCCACAAAGGTGGTCCAGTTGCAAGGAGGTTTGCTCAACCATGCCAACACGATAGTGGAATCTGTCCAATAATATGTAACATATTGCTTGGCAGATAGTTGTGGAAGCAGCACTGACGCCAACTCTGAAAACAGTACTGCTCCGCACAGCTCCAATCGTGGAACGGATATGGTCTTTACAGGAGCCACCCTAGTTTTGGCAGTGACAAGGAAAACGGAAACGCCTTGGTGGCTTTCAACGCGAGCGTATATAGCAGCACCATAAGCGCGTTGAGACGCGTCGCAAAAACCGTGAAACTCTTTGGTGGATTGCGCATGGAAATGGATCCATCTAGGAATACGAATTTCACTCAAATCAGGATAGGTCAATAGGAAATCCTGCCATTTTAGGAGTAGATCCTTTGGCAGTGCTTCATCACAACTGAGGTCGCGAAGCCAAATCTCTTGAATAAAGATTTTGGTACGCACGATAAAGGGTGCAAGCCACCCGGCGGGAACGAACAGTTTCGCTGTTTGGGAAAGGACTACCCGCTTGGTATAGGTCTCGTTTGACGGCAGTGGAGCTGGAGTGAAAAAGAAGTCGTCAGTGGTGGCTTACCAGCGGATACCTAGAGTCTTGGCCGTACTCGCATCATCGATCTCCAAGAAATCTTCGCGCAGTAGGTGAACCTTTGGTGTGTCCCTAAGCACTTCTTTCGAGTTGGATGTCCATTTTCGAAGAGGAAACCCGGCACTTTCCAGAACGGAACGTAGCTCCGAAATGGCTGCCACGGCTTGTCGCTTGGAATGTGCCCCAGCCAGGTAGTCATCGACATACATGAACTTGCAGATGATGTCGCTGGCGAGTGGATAGTCATTCTTGACATCTTTAGCGAGTTGCTGTAGGACCCGAATGGCTAAGAAGGGGGCACAATTCACACCAAACGTGACTGTTTTAATTTCGTAGTCACAAAGATCCTCATTCACATCGCGAAAGAGAATCCGTTGGAAAGGTCTATGCTTTGGATGGACCAGGATTTGCCGATACATTTTGGTTATGTCGGCATTGAAAACGAATTGAAAGAAGCGCCATTTAAAGATTTGAACGGTCAAGTCGGATTGCAGGATGGGCCCCGGATAAAGGATATCATTCAGGCTGCGGCCGTTCGACGAAGGATTGGAGGCGTTAAACACGACACGGACCTTGGTCGTGGTGCTGTCGTGTTTTAAAACAGCATGGTGTGGCAAATAGAAGTTGTAGCAATGGTCATTTGGAGGGACTTGCTCCATGTGACCTAAGTCCAGATACTCTTGGATAACTGAGTCATACTGGGCTTTGAGGGAAGTGTCTCTCTTGAGACGGCTCTCATTTCTCAGGAATTGAGCTAGCGCCATGAATCTTGACTGGCCTAACGCACTGTGGTTCTCATCGCGAAATGGAAGCGTGACTACATATCTGCCGTTCTCATTCCTTGTGGTTGTTTCGGCGAAATTCTTCTCACAACGGAATCGGAATCTGCCTGGGCAGAAATGCGTGTGAAAAAGGAAGAGATGGAGTTGGATGGGGGCCGGTGAGGATCCAGCCAAAGACCGTCTCTTGTCCCAGTAGACTACCACAAACATTAGGCCGGGAGCCACCCAATAGAATGGACGGAAGGATATCCGACCCTAGGAGCAAATCTATCTGCGAACTTTGGAAAAAAATTGGATCTGCCAATTGAAAATTTGGTAGATCCTTTAATACACTTGGAGGAATGGTGTATGAAGGTAAGTTCCCGGACAATGATGGAAGAACATATGCCGAAGTTTCAATATGAAGCATCGGCCTAAATGGAGATCCAATGAGGAAATGACACAACTTTCGTGGTTGGGCTGCAACCGCTTGATTCAGCCCTGAAACGTTGACCTGGACTTGCTGGAATGGCAATTTGATTTTATCAAACAGCCGCTTGGAAATGAAGGAGGTTTTAGAACCTGAGTCGATAAGTGCTCTTGCCGTGAATTTTGTGCCTTGATGAAGCACGTTAATGAGGGCGGTACTTAAGAGCACACCTCTCGTATCAGTTGCAAAATAATTCTGAACGCTAGGTTGGTGTGAAGTGGACTGTATTTGATATGGAGGGCCACATTTGTGAAGGAGTGTATTATGGCGGCCCTTGCACGTGAAACAGTTGTGAGCACTGGTGCAATCTTTTAGTTGGTGGGTTTTTGGCGAAGCAATTCCAACATAGACTCCGCTGCTTAACGAAATTAGCCCTGTCAGAAACTGACATCTGAAGGAATTTAGGACATAACCGGATAGGATGGTTTTCCTTTGAGCACACATTGCACGCTTTCGGTTTGGAAGTAACCTTGGTTTCAAATGTTTGAACGTTCCAGATCGCTGATTGGGGCTTGGACGGCCTCGGATAGGCTTGAATGCTGGAGCTCGGCCTTATATCTTCTATCCCTTCAAACGTCCGGTAACGCTCGCTCAGAAAACTGTTTAAGTCCTCCTATTTGGGAATGGCAGATATATCTGACAAGGATTGTTCCCACAGAGACAATGTCCCCTTCGGCCATTTGGAAGAGCACAGAAAGACTAGGAAGCAATCCTGAACATAAAGGGGGGCTATGATCAGGAGTCCAGATCTTGCTTGGAAATAAATTGAGCACGCGTGAGGGTTTTGTGTTAAACAGGGTTTTTATTTTCGCGTAACTTGACCTCTACGTGACACTGGGAAATTGTAACTAACTGCCGCCGCTTAGGCTTCGTAGAGTGAAGCCGGTGTTACAAGCTGCCGTCGGCTGTCCATAGGAAGTAGGAGTAATTTTGCAGCGGGTCGCTTTAACAGTCCTTGGCTGGTGAGGACATCCACCACCCGGACCTTGTTGTCCGCACCAGGATAGGTGACCCTGACACGGCCAAGACGCCACTTTTTGGCTGGGAGATTATCTCCCTTCATATCGTCAATCTGAAGATCTCGTGTCGGGGACTGGCACCTGTTGCGCTTGTGGAGCTCTTTTAGGTACTCTTCTTTCCATTGTTTGCAAAATTGCTGATTTAACGCTTTCAAACGTTGCCATCTGTTAATGATGGACGAAGCCGTTTCATTAATTTCTGGCTCGGATATGGAAAGAAGAGGGCCCCCCGTGAGGAAATGACCGGGGATAAGCGCGAGAAGATCGCTGGGATCCTCTGACATGGGGGAAATGGGCCTGGAATTAAGACACGCTTCGACCTTGGAAAGGAGTGTCGAAAGTTCTTCAAACGTATATTTTGTGGCCGACGTGGATTTGTAGAAAAGGGCCTTGAAGCTTTTAACCCCTGCTTCCCAGAACCCGCCCATGTGCGGTGCACTGGGCGGATTGAAGTGCGTGGATAGGCCGTATTGACTGTATTTTGCCAGGATGGCGCCTTTAGAAACTTCTACGAATTCTCGAAAAAGTATCTTTGAGGCTCCCACAAAGGTTTTTCCATTATCGGAGTAGACGTGACGGGGACAGCCGCGTCGGGCTGCAAATCTTAAGAAGGCCGCAAGAAACTTTTCGGACGTAAGATCGCTGGTGGCTTCCAGATGAATCGCTTTTGTACTGAAACATACAAAAATACACACATACCCCTTAGTAATTAAACAGGCTCTGCCAGTATAATTCTTTACTTCAAAGGGGCCGGGAAATCCACACCCGTGTGAGTGAATGGCCTGGAGAAAGTGGCCCTATCAACGGGTAGGTCCCCCATGAGTTGCGTTTGAAGTTTCTTACGGTAAATCACACAAACCTTACAGGAGCTTATCTCGGATTTGATTAGATTCTTGAGTTTTGGAATCCAGTATTTGGACGGGACGAGGCGCATCGTTAATTGGTTCACACCATGGAGCGATATACGGTGAGTGAATTGCACCAGAAGGCGCCAAAATTTGACTTCATACTGAAGAAGAATCGGATGGCGCTCGTCGTATGACAAAGCTTCGGAATGACCTTGTCTTCCACATGCTCTCATGATACCCCTTTGGTCGAGATACGGATTCAAGTTGTAGATGCTGCTTGACCTTGATATTTGCTTCTTTTGGAGAAGACAGCAGTGCTCTTGGGAATAACCTGATTGTTGCGTGAGGATTATCAGCCTTTCTTGGGAGTCAAACAATTCTTTGCTGCTAAGTTTACTCGGAAAGGAAAGCGCTTTACCCCTGCAGCGCTGAGTGAACCTTAGGATGTAGGCCAGGACTCGAAGTGCTCTATAGAAACTTGAGAAACGATCAAGGAAATCGAAATCTGAAGGCTTCTGTGACATGTTGCATTTGATCGCACGTTGTTCGACCGTGGTATCATGAGCGATCTCGACTGGACTTGGCCATTGATCTCTGGGCTGAGACAGCCACTCGGGGCCATTCCACCACAAGGCACTGTTGACGAGCTCGCTGGGTGAAACGCCTCTACTTGCCAAGTCGGCTAGACTTTGCTCGGAGCACACATGAGACCATTTTTGTATGTCAACTGACTGCCTGATTTATGTCACTCTGTTTGCCACAAACGTGGTCCAGTTGCAAGGAGTTTTGCTCAACCATGCCAGCACAATAGTTGAATCTGTCCAATAGTATTTATCATACTTATTGACAACTGAGGAAGAAGTACCGACGCCAATTCTGACAATAAGACTGCTCCACACAGCTCTAGTCTTGGAACGGAGATGGTTTTGACTGGGGCCACTCTAGTTTTGGCAGTGACAAGGAACACGGACACGCCATTGTGGTTTTTGACACGAGCATACAAGGCAGCGCCATAGGCTCGCTGCGACGCGTCGCAAAACCCATGGAATTCAAGTGCTGATTGGGGTCGGAAGCTGATCCACCTTGGAATTCGAATTTTACTGACAACGGGATACGTCAGAAGGAAATCTTGCCATTTTCGGAGGAGATCTGTAGGTAACGATTCATCCCAACCGAGATTTTGGAGCCAAGTCTCTTGAATAAAGATTTTCGCACGAATAATGAAAGGTGCAAGCCGCGCCGCGGGATCAAACAGTTTTGCTGTTTGAGAAAGGACCTCCCGCTTAGTGAAACTTTCTTTGGAAAGCATCGGGGTTGGAGTAAAGAAGAACTCATCTGAGGTGGCCTGCCAGCGGATACCTAAAGTTTTCGCCGTGCTTGCGTCTTCGATTTCCACGAAATCTTCGCACAATAAGTGAGCCTTCGGAATGTCCCTCAAAACTTCTTTCGAATTTGATGTCCATTTACGGATAGGAAAACCAGCGCTTTCAAGAGCGGATCGTAGTTCCGCGATGGCTACTACGGCTCGTTGCTTAGAATGCGCACCGGCCAGAACATCAGCGACATACATGGAACTTGTGATTTTTTCACTCGCCAACGGATATTTGGTCTTCATATCTTCAGCGAGCTGCTGTAAGACCCGAATGGCCAGGAATGGCGCACAATTGACACGGAAAGTGATTGTATTTAATTCATAATCACAGATATTCTCGTGGTTATTACGGAAAAGAATTCTTTGGAACGGCGTGTGATCCGAATGAACGAGTATCTGCCGATACATTTTAGTTATATCGGCATTGAAGACGTATCGAAAGAAGCGCCACTTTAGAATTTGGACGGTCAAGTCAGACTGCAGAATGGGCCCCGGATGCCGGATGAAGGATATCATTTTAACTGCGACCGTTCGATGAGGGATTGGACGCGTTGAACACGACGCGGACCTTTGTCGTGGTGCTGTCAGGTTTGAAAACTGCATGGTGTGGCAAATAAAAGTTGGTCGCTGCATCGTTCGGGCTGACTTGCCGCATGTGGCCTAAATTCAAATATTCTTGAATAACGGAGTCATATTGCGCCTTGAGGGGAAGGTCTCTCTTTAGACGGCTCTCGTTTTTTAGAAATTGAGCCAGTGCCATGGATCTGGAGTGACCTACTTTGCAGTGACCTTGGTCGCGGCAGCGTCACCACATATCTCCCCTCTGCGTTTCTTGTGGTCGTTTTGACAAAGTTTTTCTCACAAAACGAGTCAGATTCTTTGACCGGTCTTGCCGGCAAATCCTCCACCTCCCTAAATTTTGTGAGAAGTTGCTCTAGTTTTGAATCTGTCTTGACCGAAATGCGCGTGGTGAAGGACGAGATGGAATTGTGTGTGGTCTTTGAGATCGGGCCGGTGAGTATCCAGCCAAACACCGTCTCTTGACCCAACAGGGTGCCACATACATTTGGACGCGATGCACCCAGAAGAATGGACGGAAGGATATCCGCCCCTAGAAGCACATCTATTTAAGCACTTTGGAAGAAGGTCGGATCTGCCAGTTGAAACTCTAGAAGATCCTTTAATAGGTTTGGAGGAATGGAGTATGCCGAAACTTCAATTTGAAGTCTTGGCCGTATAGGAGACCCAACATGGAAGTGGCATAGTTTTCGGGGATGGGCTGCAACTGCTTGATTGAGGCCCGAGACGTTGACTTCAACCCTTTGGAAAGGCAATTGGATTTTGTCAAACAGTCTCTTGGATATGAATGTGGCTTCTGAGCCTGAATCTATGAGTGCTCTCGCCGTGAACTTACTGCCCAGATGGATAACATTTATTAGAGCCGTACTTAAAAGCACACCACGTGTGTCAGTTGCAAAATAGTTTTGAACGCTGGGTTGGTTTGAAGTGGACTTAATTTGAGGTTGACTATTGTTTTGCGTTTGAGGAACTAACATAGCGGGCACGGAAGGGGGGCCGTCCTTATGCAAAAGCGTATTGTGAGGGCCCTTGCACGTGAAACAATTGTGCGCACTTGTGCAGTCTTTAAGTTGGTGGTTTTTTGCCAAACAATTCCAACATAGACTCCGCTGTTTCACGAGGTTGGCTCTGTCGGTAACTGGCATTTGAAGGAACTTCGGACATAAGCGGATTGGGTGGTATTCTTTTGAACATACATTGCAAGATTTTACCTTGGAATGTACCTTAGTATTAAAGGTTTGGAGATTCCTCGAAGACGCTTGGGGCTTGAAAGGCCTTGAATTGGATTCGACGCTGGAGCTAGGCCTGACATCCTCGATAGCTTCCAGCGTCCTATAGCGTTCACCCAGAAAACTATTTAGCTCCTCCCACTTCGGAATTGCCGCTTTATCTGTTAGGGACTGTTCCCACAGTGACAGTGTACCCTTTGGGAGTTTGGACGAGCATAAGTATATGAGCAGGCAATCCCAATTGTCTGTCGACACGTCGGAGTGTTCCAAAGCTGTGAGACAGCTCTGGATAGTGGTCTGAATTTCTTTGAGAGCGGAACCGGTTTCTACACTGACAGTCGGCAAGTTGAAAAGGATTTTTAACTGGCTGTTCACCAGAAGTCTTTTTTTTGGAACCGCTCATATAACGCTTGCCACGCAGAGGCAAAACCGTCATGAGTGAGCGGGGACTTGGCGACAATTGCCTTAGCTTCACCTCCAGTTTTGGAGTAAAGGTGGAACAATTTCTCGACTGGAGTTAGTCGCGGGTTGTCAATATAGATAGCTGTGAAAAGATCTCGGAAAGTTGGCCATTTTAGGTAATCTCCAAAGATCACCTCAGTATCTACAGGTGGGAGACTACAGCCACGAGATACAGGGACCACTGGAACTGCGGGTTGCCTATTTATCGAATTAAGCCCTTCGATTTTTTCGCTTAACTGTGCCGTACAACGTTCGTGAATGGAGTAGCAATGGTCGTATTTGGATTCTAACGACGCTATATCGCTACTCCCACTCCCTTGGCTGAGCGTCTTTGCACAGATCTCGTACTCCTTTTGTATTTTTCCCCATAGACCCTTTATGTGTTCGCGGCGGACTTGGAGCATGTATAGAGAAGGTTCAGTCGCTGACGGACTAGTTATCCTAGCTTCGAATTGCCTGAGCTTGTCAGAGACTGCAATGAATTCATCCAGTGCCATATTGAACTCGGACTGGAGTTTGCTTACGGCTAGTGTGACTACTCGCTTTGTGCTTGAAGTGGAAACTTTCTTGACTGGAAAGCGTGGTGACGAAAGCGAATTTCGTCTTTCACTTTTTATGGACGAACCAGTTACTTTCGGCGTAAGAGAACTGGAGGTTTTCTTAACTGGAAAACTTAACGAAGGAAGCGACTCTCTCTTAGCGGACGGAACAGTTAATTTCTTTGAACCCTTATCCCCTTTGTTTGACCCTGTTGACATAATCCGTTCTCACGGATTTGGAAATATCACTTCTTTGTAGTGTGGGTCAAACTGGAAAAATAGAACGCACTAGAAAGTGGGCCATAGAAACTTGTAAAAGGATACTTACAAGTTTGACACCCGTGGCGGAACGACGACTGACTTTTTTAAAAGGATATTTAAAAGGTCGAAACAAATGGAATTGGCTCGAGAAGAATTTGTTAAAGAATATTTACAAATTCGAAATCCGATACTGGAGTGGACAAATAATTTATAAAAGGATATTTATAAATTGCACAAAACCGGAACGAATGGAATTGGGTCAAGAAAGTTTGTAAAAGAATATTTACAAGACTCGAAACCCGATACTGGAGTAGACAAATAATTTATAAAAGGATATTTATAAATTGCACAAAATCGGAACGAATGGAATTGGGTCAAGAAAGTTTGTAAAAGAATATTTACAAAACTCTAAGCCCGATACTGGAGTGGACAAATAATTTATAAAAGGATATTTATAAATTGCTTGTATTCTCCACCCACTTGGAACAAAATGGAACTGGGCCACGAATGGAATTGTGTTACGAAAATTTGTTAAAAGCTATTTACAATGAATGCCCAATAGTGGAGCCAACAGGCTTTAAAAATAAATATTCGAGCCTTCGAACGGTCACGAGCCTTTGACTGGTCACGAACTATTTCACGCTGCACACGTTCGCACCTCTATTAAATCGATCAACTTTATGTTAAGATTTAATAGTTCAACTATGCGGAACTAGAAAATCTCACAAGTGCCTTATATGTTTATATGTTAAATATGTGTTTATGCCGGCTATGCAATCTCTTTGTGATGCTCGGCCAGTGTTTAGTTTATCGTTTGTGATTGTGTTATATTGCACTTGTGTTTTTTGTTTATGCGTATGCCGGTGACTTGGCAAGTGTTGGAATTAATACACTTGCAAGGTCGGCGATTATTGACCCTGCAGTCCGCGGTCCCGGTACAAGACTAGCGAAATCGCTAGAACCCCTGCAGTCCGCGGTCCCGGTACAAGACTAGCGAAAGCGCTAGAACTCAGTGATGGGTACTGGTGCACACTCGCACCACCAGCAATGTATTTACCTAACGAATTTAATTAGACGATGTCCGCAGAGCGTACCGAGCGGTACGGCGGTGCAAACCCAGTAGCTAACGATTTCCCTGGTACGAATGGCCTAGGGATATCGTTAGGACGCCCAAGCTAACTATTTCGCTAGCGATTCATCGCTAACGATTTCCCTGGTACGAAAGGCCTAGGGATATCGTTAGGACGCCCAAGCTAACTATTTCGCTAGTACTAGTAATATTATCAAAGGCACATTTGTAATTAAATATTAACAAATTTCATTTAATTTCAAATTTAGAATAAAAAAAGTTCAACTATTGTCTTAAATTATTTTTCTTAATAATACGTTTTTTCTGAAGTTGCATTGCCTTGCGCAGCTCCACTTCCGGCGGCCCGACTTCGCATTTGGAAATTGCGTCTGTAATGTAAAAAAGAGAATAAATTTAATTTCAATTGTATGTCTGTTTTGGTTGTTTTTTACCTATCAATGCTGTAAAGAAAAAACTTATCCCTTTTAAGGAGTCTTATCCTAAAACACCATCGACGTTGTAGTTCATGGAAAGTTCGTCCGTAATAATATGTTTTAAATTAGTTTTTGGCCCAGAAGGTCCAAGTAATCTAGCCATCGTATTCACCTAAAATAAGTATAACTAGATTTTTTAAAAAGCATTATAGAACAATATAAATCGTCTTTACTTACAAATATATTCCTGTTGCCGAGCTCAATAGATTTTTATTGTGTTGATCCGCACTCGCTTGATAACTTTTTACTATTCACTGCACCGAAAAATGCGCTCGCGACAATGCAAATTTGAAGACGAAAATTTACAAAATTCTGGTTATAACCAGTTAATTAACAGTTAACTTTGTCATACACGCTTTGTCTTGTTTTGTTGCTTTGTTGCTTTGATTGTTTATTTTGTGTTTTTCGTTTTATTTGCCTAGCGATTTGGTGCATCACTAGTCGTTAGCTTAATCGCTAGCTACCGGTGATGCACCATAGGATAGTTTTTTGTGCATTTCGTTTTATTTGCCTAACGATTTTGTGCATCACTAGTCGTTAGCCAAATCGCTAGCTACTAGTGATGCATCACAGGACTAGAACTTGGTATGCCTTGACACCAGCCGTACCGCAGGGGATTTATTGTTATTTAATGTGTGTAGTAAGTGCGCGTGTGAATGTGTGTGAACATATATGTTTAGACAAATAAATAGAATGTATTTGTTTGGTTGCGGGATGTACGATTGTGATGTACGTACATATATGTGTACATATGTTGGATAGTGGAGGGTTGTGTGCATGCGTAAATATATATATAAATGTTAACAGCAGTAGTACGTGCTTTAAATGTTATGTGTATGGTTGTGTAAGTTATTAAATTTTTATATATTTAAATAACTGTGCGTGGACGCACATAACAAATGCAATTCGGATGGCAGCTTGTAAGTGCTCGTAAGTACATATGTATGTATGTACAAAGTTAACATAAATGACTTTAATGGATTTTTTTAAACACTTTATTATATATAATTGTGTAGGAATCGCACGCACATATGTTCTGGAACACTTTTAATGAGTGGAACTCGGACGACAAGTGGATCTCGTTGTAAGTATATACACGTACATATATATATGAAAATTTAAAAAAATAATGTACACGGAATTCTGCATATATTTTTTCTTAACCTGATCGGAATCTTGTCGGAAGGAAGTGGTTTTAGCTGCAAAGCTAACCATGGATTGCGAAAGAAGGAAAAATAAACTTTTCTTTTCGCTTGGAAAAATATGGCGGACGGAGAATAAAATGGTGGTAAGTGTACCACTATTCTTGAACTTTTTACTTATCTTCTTCTCATTCAAGTGCTGCCGAAAACTGATGATGGATGTCGTTGGTTTCTATTTCCACAAATCCGGCTCGAAGGACCAATGTTTTGTCGGGGGGCGATGCACTTTTAGTTATATTTGAAGTTGTTGAATTAAATACACGTTTTGCGTTAAGGTTATATATTTAAAACTGTAACTTTATTAGACGGAATAAAATTATGATCAGGCATGGTACACTTGAAAGTTTGAACTGTTTTACGTGCGCTTATGTAAATTGCCGCTAGGCTGTTAAGGGCTGCCATCGGCTAGCGAGCTCGGCTTGTGGTGAGTTTCTAGCGATGGCAGTGCTGATCATTTGACGTTATTTTATACCCACTGTTTGGCATAAACAAATGAAGAAAATTTGATCAAAATCGGTTAAGAAACACTGAAGATATCGCAGTTTGAAGTTTGATCATATTGGTCACTGGGTAAATACACAGAAATGACTGTACGGGTTACATATGGGGCTAAGGGTATGTCCTAGTCTTGTAACTTTTCAAATATCTTGATAAACGTCTTTTTCAGACAAAGTGTTAAATTTAGGGCTTTACGACCTCAGGGGGCCTGGGAAATCGATTAAAATCGGTAGAACGCGATGTGCAAATCGATAAAACACATATATATCCCACATCTTAGCAGCTAGTCACCAAATTTGATGGCAAGAAGTGTGTTTCTGCAAACAAAATGATAGCAGACGTGCTAACAAAGATTTTATCGAAGCCCAAATATACTGGATTTATAAACACGTTAAATTTGAGTTAATTTTGTGAACATGTTTGCATTAAGGAAGGGTATTGAAACTCAGTTTAGCATTCAATGCAAGCATGTTTCTCTGTAATGTTAAGTTAATATTCTGCATAATGAAATGCCCGCACTGTTAAGTAAGCAGTGCCATGATTAGTCGTAAATAAATATTCGTTGTATACAGAGCGTCTGTACGCCGTTCTTTACTTAAGTTAAGCCTAGTACGCTTAACAACCGTAATGTAAAAACTTCATATAAAAAAAACGTTTCTGTACAGTTGAAAGACGAAACGTAAAAACTTAACTTTTATTTGGTACGCTTGACAAATACATAAGTTTCTAACAGCGAGTTGAAATTTTAACAGCTGTTAACTTTTCACCACGTAGCCGTAACATAAGTGTCAGCAACTTAATATACGGTTGTGACAAATGAAAATGACTCTGCGAAAAAGTCGTTTTGAAAATTGTGCAAGTGCATTGAATAAAATAAAATTGATTGGGGCTATAAGGGGCAAACCCGTGAATGAAATGATCTGCCGACATATGAAAATTTTCATAAAATATGTTTGGACTTTGGATCAAATTCTCAAACTAAAAATGTTTCAAAATATCAAATCTTCCGTTGCGCGATCTGGCCATTAAATATGGATTCACCCATGGACGCCTCTGACAACGTTTCCTTTTCTTTATTTTCTGAATACATGCTATTGTAATGGCACTAAACAAATAAATGCAATATCTTTCTCAGATTTTGGGCTAGAGTCACCAAATTTGGTGGGAACATTGCTAGTTACAACCGTAACAGATAATATTTGATGCCACGAACACTTATACCGCCCACCTCTATATCTTTCTCAGTTTTTGAGCAAGAGTCTCCATAATTGGTAGGGGCTACAGTGTGCCATCCGTCACAGATATGCATCATAAATTTGAATGTCACGCCTACCTCTTCTGCCTGCCTTTTTATACCCAAAACCCCCATACTTTACAAACTTACATATGTGCTTTGCTTGCTTGTTCGAAATTGTTTATCAATAATGTTTGTGTGGTACGACGTAACGTCTGAGTTAGATAAGCAGGAGGTAAGCAAATCTACAACTATACAAAGATGTTCAAGATTAATTATTTTCGCGCAAAGGGCACGATATAAAAAAACAAATCCAAATGGAATGAATCTACATATGTACATATCTATAGAATTTTTTTGCATTAAATATACATACATATGTATGCAGATTACATTTTCTTAAGTTTCAATTTGTTAGTGCGTTTCTTGTTTGCAGTATATACATATATGTATCTGCACTTGAATTTTTTGTTATATATATATGTATGTACAAAACAATGTAAAATGTACGTATATACATGTGTATGTATGTACATATGTGCATTTGCACCACCATACAAAGCTACAAATGTCAGCTCGAAAATTATATCAAAACAACAATAACAATAGGTATTTGTGTTTGTGTGTTATGTTTTGTTTGAATTAGATAATTAGAGAGTATGCTGGAAGCTAGCCCAACAACAACACTTACAACAACAACAAACGCTACTTGGGTTATAAATCAATTGTCAAAGGCACAAAGAAGAAAAGAGAATAACGGAGACACACACACAGCGCATGTGTTTTGTTTTTGTAAACTCGCTGGCGATCGCTTGTACAGACGGCAGAAGTGGAAAGGGTCTGGGTCATGTGTTTTGTTTTTGTAAACTCGGCCGCGATCACTTGTGCAGACGGCAGTAGTGGAATGGGTCATGTGTTTTGTTTTTGTAAACTCGGTCGCGGTCAAACTCCCAGCTTGTGCGACAATGAGGCGCCAGAGTGGTGGAATGAGGTAAAGTGATAAATGCAGGACATTGATTTGTATGGGAGGTACTCGAAGGAGTGGTCCAAAGTAAAAATCCTTTCTTAGTGCTCACTTTCAACCTGAATGGAATATTATGTGAAAATTTCAGACTTCTAGCTCTTATCGTTTAGGCTGTGGGTCTCTCAACAATCAGTCAGTCAGTCAGTCAGGACAAACTATTTTATATATATAGACTAGTAAGTGCCCCGCTTGCTTTGCTCCGCCAATAGTTCTTACAAAGATTTAGCAATATATATATGTAGATAAATAAATTAGTTAATGATTAACAACATATTGGCAAAGTATTTTATATTCTCTTTTTCACGCCCCCATTGAGGTTCAGAATCAGACGCGTCATTTTACTTTGATACCAAAGGTATCATAGTTAGGGTGTTCACAAAGTGTAGTATCATGGCATAAGAGCAAAAGTGCAAGCATCTCCAACAACAATTTGTACTGAGTGTAGTTTGCACTTTGTGCTAGACCCCAACCCTTGACTACAAAAATCATGGCAAGTATTGCATAGAAACTAGTGCTAAACAACAGTAAAAACTTGAAAAGTGTTGCAAAAGTCGCCAAGAAATCAGACGATATTTTGGTATTTTTTGGTATAATTAAGTGCTTTAGGTGCTAAATCAAATCAATCAGCTGTCAATTGTAATCCCGCCAACAAATTGATTTTGGTACATTAACTATGTCACCTCTGCGGCTCTTATGAAATTTCATCATAGACAAAATCATCTCAAAATTCGACCGATGCAGAATCGGCCTTTTGAATGTTTAGTTATATCTGTAATAATAATTAACTAACGTACTTAAATTACCACATAATGCATTTTAACCTATATTTCTTTAATTAATTTATTAATAATTATCTTTAATATCCTGAATGGCTTGGGATGCTTTCCATTGCAAAAGGGAGGACTTCACGCTTTTAAAAGGCATTTTCTATTTATTTGCTACCAATCACTCTCTCAAACTACACTCACAATAATAAAATTAGAGATAGCAAGCTTGCAACACAATAGTGCACAATTGGGTGTTCACGATAGCAGTGTTGTATCGATACACTTATGCCATGATACTACACTTTGTGAACACCACTATTATATTGGGTTTATGCAATGTTATGCAATAAAGCTGGAGCTTTGCAACTTTGCAAATATCTTGGTACATACCTTCGTCAGACAAAGTGTTAAATTAGGCTCTTCGATCTCAGGGGCCTGGGAAATCGATAACAAATCGAAACCTCGATGTGCAATTCGATGAAACACAAATATATATATATATATATATATATATATATATATATATATAGCGCTTATGTAAATTGCCGCTAGGCTGTTAAGGGCTGCCATCGGCTAGCGAGCTCGGCTTGTGGTGAGTTTCTAGCGATGGCAGTGCTGATCATTTGACGTTATTTTATACCCACTGTTTGGCATAAACAAATGAAGAAAATTTGATCAAAATCGGTTAAGAAACACTGAAGATATCGCAGTTTGAAGTTTGATCATATTGGTCACTGGGTAAATACACAGAAATGACTGTACGGGTTACATATGGGGCTAAGGGTATGTCCTAGTCTTGTAACTTTTCAAATATCTTGATAAACGTCTTTTTCAGACAAAGTGTTAAATTTAGGGCTTTACGACCTCAGGGGGCCTGGGAAATCGATTAAAATCGGTAGAACGCGATGTGCAAATCGATAAAACACATATATATCCCACATCTTAGCAGCTAGTCACCAAATTTGATGGCAAGATAGCTGGTGACATTCATCAAAAAATAGCATCAAAACACGCCCACCTCTTCCGCCCCTGCCCCCGACCACCAGCTACTCCGTTAGATGCTGGTTATCAAGTGGCTTGCAACGACAGCCATTGTGAGAAGGTGGATGCAACATTGTACTAGACGCAATTCGGAGAGTTAATGTGGTTAGCTCTAACAACGAGACCGGATATTTTGCACTCGGTTGTAAAATTGGCAAAGCGAAACGTGGAGGACACCCCTACGGTGTTATATGGAGATAACTTGAGTGCGCAGCAACTGGCAAAGAATCCTGTGCATCATGCTAGGAAAAAAAGCATATTGATATACGATATCATTTTGTACGTCAGATTGTGACTGAGGGTCAAATCGTTTTGAAGTGTGTTTCTGCAAACAAAATGATAGCAGACGTGCTAACAAAGATTTTATCGAAGCCCAAATATACTGGATTTATAAACACGTTAAATTTGAGTTAATTTTGTGAACATGTTTGCATTAAGGAAGGGTATTGAAACTCAGTTTAGCATTCAATGCAAGCATGTTTCTCTGTAATGTTAAGTTAATATTCTGCATAATGAAATGCCCGCACTGTTAAGTAAGCAGTGCCATGATTAGTCGTAAATAAATATTCGTTGTATACAGAGCGTCTGTACGCCGTTCTTTACTTAAGTTAAGCCTAGTACGCTTAACAACCGTAATGTAAAAACTTCATATAAAAAAAACGTTTCTGTACAGTTGAAAGACGAAACGTAAAAACTTAACTTTTATTTGGTACGCTTGACAAATACATAAGTTTCTAACAGCGAGTTGAAATTTTAACAGCTGTTAACTTTTCACCACGTAGCCGTAACATAAGTGTCAGCAACTTAATATACGGTTGTGACAAATGAAAATGACTCTGCGAAAAAGTCGTTTTGAAAATTGTGCAAGTGCATTGAATAAAATAAAATTGATTGGGGCTATAAGGGGCAAACCCGTGAATGAAATGATCTGCCGACATATGAAAATTTTCATAAAATATGTTTGGACTTTGGATCAGATTCTCAAACTAAAAATGTTTCAAAATATCAAATCTTCCGTTGCGCGATCTGGCCATTAAATATGGATTCACCCATGGACGCCTCTGACAACGTTTCCTTTTCTTTATTTTCTGAATACATGCTATTGTAATGGCACTAAACAAATAAATGCAATATCTTTCTCAGATTTTGGGCTAGAGTCACCAAATTTGGTGGGAACATTGCTAGTTACAACCGTAACAGATAATATTTGATGCCACGAACACTTATACCGCCCACCTCTATATCTTTCTCAGTTTTTGAGCAAGAGTCTCCATAATTGGTAGGGGGCTACAGTGTGCCATCCGTCACAGATATGCATCATAAATTTGAATGTCACGCCTACCTCTTCTGCCTGCCTTTTTATACCCAAAACCCCCATACTTTACAAACTTACATATGTGCTTTGCTTGCTTGTTCGAAATTGTTTATCAATAATGTTTGTGTGGTACGACGTAACGTCTGAGTTAGATAAGCAGGAAGTAAGCAAATCTACAACTATACAAAGATGTTCAAGATTAATTATTTTCGCGCAAAGGGCACGATATAAAAAAACAAATCCAAATGGAATGAATCTACATATGTACATATCTATAGAATTTTTTTGCATTAAATATACATACATATGTATGCAGATTACATTTTCTTAAGTTTCAATTTGTTAGTGCGTTTCTTGTTTGCAGTATATACATATATGTATCTGCACTTGAATTTTTTGTTATATATATATGTATGTACAAAACAATGTAAAATGTACGTATATACATGTGTATGTATGTACATATGTGCATTTGCACCACCATACAAAGCTACAAATGTCAGCTCGAAAATTATATCAAAACAACAATAACAATAGGTATTTGTGTTTGTGTGTTATGTTTTGTTTGAATTAGATAATTAGAGAGTATGCTGGAAGCTAGCCCAACAACAACACTTACAACAACAACAAACGCTACTTGGGTTATAAATCAATTGTCAAAGGCACAAAGAAGAAAAGAGAATAACGGAGACACACACACAGCGCATGTGTTTTGTTTTTGTAAACTCGCTGGCGATCGCTTGTACAGACGGCAGAAGTGGAAAGGGTCTGGGTCATGTGTTTTGTTTTTGTAAACTCGGCCGCGATCACTTGAGCAGACGGCAGTAGTGGAATGGGTCATGTGTTTTGTTTTTGTAAACTCGGTCGCGGTCAAACTCCCAGCTTGTGCGACAATGAGGCGCCAGAGTGGTGGAATGAGGTAAAGTGATAAATGCAGGACATTGATTTGTATGGGAGGTACTCGAAGGAGTGGTCCAAAGTAAAAATCCTTTCTTAGTGCTCACTTTCAACCTGAATGGAATATTATGTGAAAATTTCAGACTTCTAGCTCTTATCGTTTAGGCTGTGGGTCTCTCAACAATCAGTCAGTCAGTCAGTCAGGACAAACTATTTTATATATATAGACTAGTAAGGGCACCGCTTGCTTTGCTCCGCCAATAGTTCTTACAAAGATTTAGCAATATATATATGTAGATAAATAAATTAGTTAATGTTTAACAACATATTGGCAAAGTATTTTATATTCTCTTTTTCACGCCTCCATTGAGGTTCAGAATCAGACGCGTCATTTTACTTTGATACCAAAGGTATCATATTATATTGGGTTTATGCAATGTTATGCAAAAAAGCTGGAGCTTTGCAACTTTGCAAATATCTTGGTACATACCTTCGTCAGACAAAGTGTTAAATTAGGCTCTTCGATCTCAGGGGCCTGGGAAATCGATAACAAATCGAAACCTCGATGTGCAATTCGATGAAACACATATATATATATATATATATATATATATATATAAATAACATTTTAGCAGCTAGAGTCACCAAATTTGTGGGCAAGATAGCTGATATCATTCCTCAAAAACTGCATCGAAAGTTTGGATGCCACGCCCACCTCTTCTGCCCCCTGAGCTATATTCGAAATTGACTGTATTTTTCACAGTTTTTGAGCTATAATCACAAAATTTGATGGGAAGGTAGATTCTGAAGTCTTACAAAGATATGCATTAAAACTGTGGATCCCACGCCCCACTGATACCACCCACCTTCTAAGATCTAAAAACTTTATATCATTTTCAGTTTTTGGGCTAGAGTCACCAAACTTGGCAGAAACATTGTTAGATAAATCCGAAACCGGTCTACATAAAAGTTTTATATGCCACGCCCACCTTTTTCACCCACCTCGTAAAATCTGAAATTTCTATATCTTTCCCAGTTTTTGCGCTAGAGCAGAGGTGGGCACAAGTCGAAATTCGTATACACGCGTGCATAGGCCCTCTGCCGCGGCAAGCAGCACCATATTACACGTACACTATAAGCATTCGCTGCTTCTTGCGTAAGTTGTTATAGTATGCGTGTAAAAACTTTGATAGTATGTGTGCTTGCCCACCTCTGCGCTAGAGT
Source organism: Scaptomyza pallida (assembly GCA_018152965.1). Taxonomy (NCBI): domain Eukaryota; kingdom Metazoa; phylum Arthropoda; class Insecta; order Diptera; family Drosophilidae; genus Scaptomyza; species Scaptomyza pallida. The sequence goes on from JAECXP010000219.1 coordinate 281,307, forward strand.
CACCAAACTTGAAAACATTGTTAGTGACATCCGTAACAAATGTGCAATATTGGATGCCACGCCCACTTATACCGCCCACCTATATATCTTTATCAGTTTTTGTGGTAGTGTCTCCATACTTGGTAGGTAGATACAGGGTGCCATCCGCCACAGATATGCATCACAAATTTTTATGTCACGCCTACACCTTCTGCCTAATATTTATACCAAAAACCCTCATATATTACTATTTGCACACAGAATCCTTAACACAGCTATTTAAACTGGTATCAAAGTATATTGCAGTCGGTTTTGTCCGACTGCAACGTTTGTACTTGTGTTTTAATTGATTTGTTTCAAATCAATGACATCAACAAAAACTAGCAGTGCGAACCCAACAACAACACTTACAACAACAACAAACGGTACTTGGGTCATAAATCAATTGTCAAAGGCACAAAGAAGAAAAGAAAAAAACACAGCGCTCGTGTTTGTTTTTGTAAACTCACTCGCGGTCAAACTCCCAGCTTGCGCGACAATGAGGTGCCACAGTAGTGGAATGAGGTAAAGTGACAAATTCAGAACTAAGGAAGGAGTTGTCCAAATTAAAAATCCTTTCTTAGTGCTCATTTTTAACCTGAGTTGAATATTTTGTGAAAATTTCAGCCTTCTAGCTCTTTTTGTTAAGGTTGTGAGTCTCTCAACAATCAGTTAGGACAAAGTCTTATATATATATATATATATATATATATATAAGCTCGCTCCAGGACATAAGTGTATGGGAGGTGCCCCAAGGAGCTCTCGGATCGGATCCAAATTTAGCATCCATAATTTTTTTCACGCCCTCATGTCCTGACCTAGTTTCGATCAGATTGATTAATTTTAAAGCATAGCTCTTGTACAAAAGTTGGGAAAAAAGGACTTACGTGTTCTGGAGGTACTCGAAGAAGTTGTCCACAATAAAATTCCTTTCTTAGTGCTCACTTTCAACCTGAATGGAATATTTGGTGAACATTTTAGCCTTCTAGCTCTTTTCGTTTAGGCTGTGGACATGTTAACAATCAGTTAATCAGTCAGTCAGGACAAACTAATTTATATATATAAAAATAAGTGGCAGTTTTCGTTGTTCATTTATAGCACAAAAACGGGTGAGCCAATTTTCAAACCAAATTTCAAACCAAATTTTTAGGCATTGTTCGGATTATTTAGTAGATGGTTTGTACGACCCAAATCGGTATACCAGTTCTTCAGTTATCTCATATTTTATAATGAGTTCAATAAATGGAAACAAATTTTGAAAATAGACAACAGGGATTTTGCTGTCAAATTTAAAATTTTTTCAGTGTTGAAAGAAAACAATTTTTTTTTTTCTGTTGTCATTTTTTTTTTGTACGTGCTGCGATAACTATTTTGCGTGTACTTTTCAAAAAATATTTCTGCGGTGTTTCATATAGTTAAAAAAAACGTTAGTTTTGAGCTCTTGAAGTTTTTTTTTTGAGAAAAATAAAAAATGCCACGAGCCAGGCGAGCAAATATATAGGAAAGTTTAAGTTTCAAGTTTGAAGTCTCTAGCTCCTATAGTCTCTGAGATCGGCGCGTTCATACAGACAGACGGACAGGCGGACAGACGGACAGACCGGACAGACAGACAAGGCTAAATCGACTTGGCTGTTGATGCTGATCAAAAATATATATACTTTATGGGGTCAGAGATGCTTCCTTCTGTCTGTTACATACATTTACACAAAACCATTATACCCTTATTTACCCATTTTATGGGTTAAGGGTATAAAAAGTAGCAGTGCGATCCCATCAACAACACTTACAAGAACAACAAATGCTACTTGGGTCGTAAATCAATTGTCAAAGGCACAAAGGAGAAAAGAAAAAGACTCAGGCACAGCGTCAAGGCCTATCTACATTGGCGCGAGGCCGCGACGCGATGTTCGAAAGCGAGTGTCGCTAACATTTTCATTACACATGAGTCAATGTGTCTGTTTCCATTGGCGCTAGATGTCGCGCGTCTCTCGCGTTCAATTTCGAAAATATGAAAAAACCTCGCGTTGGCAAAGCGTGAAAAGCAGCTGATCACGCTTTACCAACGCAGCTGATCAGCTGCTTTTAATGGGAACTATTTTTTCTAGCAAAATGCAAAAATTAAACTGCGAGCAAATTGAATCTCTTTTTATTTTAAAGGTGGGTATCCAGTACAGCAAAAAAAAAAATTTCCCATACAAAATCGTCGTAGCAGGAATTGTTTTTTTTTTGGCTCCGTGTGTTTTGGGTATCCAGAGACGTAGCAAAAATACTAAACTTCTTATCGATAGTAGCGATTAAATAAATAGGTACACACTGGCGCTCGGCTCAGGAAATACCAAATCATATATATTTTTGTGACGAGAGCAACAACAATGGAAAAAAATCTAAAAAACGGGTGGAAAATTGTAACCACGACGGAAATTTTGGATGGATTCCATTGGATTCTGCACCATATTATTAAACTATAAGTGCATACAATTTTTTAATATTGTTTATAAAATATGTGTATTTTAATTGAAATGCTTGCGTCGTTCACAAGTCTTCCTTTCTGATGCCTTCGATGCAAATATGGGCTGACCCACGATTTGTGCTGTCGGCGTTGACGGTTCCGATGCTCTTCTTTCTCGCTCGTTTTTGCAACATTATATGCTGCCAACAATGGAATAAGCATACTCGCATTGTTTACTTTTTTAAATTTAATGCCTCAGTGTGACCATGTATCTCCTAAGATATTATGCAAAATGGCATATTTTTACCACACATTGGGGGACGACCATGGTCACACTGCCCACGCTTCCAAAATATATCTCAAATTCCGGCCAGGAATTTTTTGCTGTACTGGATACAGGCCTTAATAAGAGAAAAGCAAATGGAACAAATGAAACATTTTCTGTTTGCTTTTTTGGCAAAAGTTGCCATGTTATAGTGAACGGGGCTGCCATGTTTTATTAAACAGGGTCGCAAATTTAAACAAAAATAAATAAAATCACGCGCGAGGTATCGCGTCAATGTAAATAGACACGCTTTATTTGAAAGCATTTGAATTCGAACGCGAGTCTCGCCTCGCGTCTCGCGCCAATGTAGATAGGCCTTCACAGCGCATGTGTTTTGTTTTTGTAAACTCGCTCGCGATCGCTTGTTCAGACGGCAGTATTGGAATGGGTCATGTGTTGTGTTTTTGTCAACTCGGTCGCGGTCAAACTCCCAGCTTGTGCGACAATGAGGCGCCAGAGTAGTAGAATGAGGTAAAGTGACAAATTCAGGACAAATTTGTATGGAAGGTGGTCCACATTAAAAATCCTTTCTTAGTGCTCACCTTCAACCTGAATGGAATATTTTGTGAAAATGTCAAGCTTCTAGCTCTTATCGTTTGGGTTGTGGGTCTCTCAACAATTAGGACAAACTATTTTATATATATGGAACTAGTTAGTGCCCCGCTTGCTTCGCTGCGCCGAATTTCAGCAATGGATATAAAATAAATAAGTTAGAAAATGTTTAAGAACATATAATAGCAAAGTATTCAATATTCTCATTTCCACGCCAACATTGAGGTAGAGAATCAGACGCGTCATTATACTTTGATACCGAAGGTATCATAGTATATTGGGCTTATGCAATGTCCGTCATGGTGCCTGTTCGTCTGTCCGTATGAACGCAACTTTTTTCGACACCCTTAATGCTAGATCCTTGCAACTTTGTAAGTATATTGGTTCATGTCTTCGTCAGACAAAGTGTTAAATTTAGGGCTCTACGACCTCACGGGGCCTGGAATATCGATAACGAATCGAAACACCTCGATGTGCAAATCGATGAAACACATTTATATATATCCCTCATTTTAGCAGCTAAAATCACCAAATTTGGGGCAAGATAGCCGATGACATACCTCAAAAACTGCATCGAAAGTTTGGATGCCACACCCACCTTTTCCGCCCCCCGCCGTCCAGCTATAATCCAAAATGACTGTATTTCCTACAGTGTTTAATCTATAATTTGGTGGGAATGTACATAGATGCTGAAGTCTTACAAAGATATGCATCAAAACTTTGTATGCCACGCCCCCACTTATACCGCCCACCTTCTAAAATTTGAAAACTCAATATCTTTCTCAGATTTTGGACTAGAGTCACCAAATTTGGTGGGAACATTGCTAGTTACAACCGTAAAAGATGTGCATCTAAATATTTGATGCCACGAACACTTATACCGCCCACCTCCAAATCTTTTTCAGTTTTTGCGCTAGAGATTTTCAAACTTGATAGGGGGATAGAAGGTGCCATCCGCCACAGATATGCAACACAAATTTAAATGTCAGGCTGAACACTTCTGCCTTCCTTTTTATACCCAAAACCCCCATATGTTCCAAATACATATAAACTTATGTGCTTTGCTTTGCTTGATCAAAATTGTATATCTATATATAAAAGAAAGTCGTGTTAGTTACACCACTTATAACTCAAGAACGCAAGAGCCGATTTCCACGGTTTTGCATTCGTTGAAAATTTCTCGGGGTCCGTGAGGTTTATGACAAACAAAATTCCGGAAAATGTTCAAAAGGAATGCAGGAAAACCGGGAAAGTTTTTTACACCCTTGACAAAAATCCCTAATCAAGTAACCGTTCGATTACATGTCGTTACATTGTTTGACAGCTTATAATTGTAATCTGTTCAGTTTTGAGGTTAAATTTAATCGTTTGTTAACAGTTCAATTGGAAACACGTTTATTGTGCAAACTTTTATTAAATTTCAACAGCAACCATTTGTATTGAAGGTGGTAAGTTGATCTGTGTAAACTATGTGGATTGTGCAGTTGAGGTTAAATTCACCAGTCTGTCTATAGTCTAAAATGCCTAGAGGACGACGTGCGAACTTCGGCAGCCGCACAAGACATGCAAGCCAGCAACAAGTGTATACAAAGATAATAATTGGTTGTTTGCGTTTTATCTTTTACTTTGCAAGTCGGCATGAAGCCGCCTTCTCGAATGATATTAGCTCCAAATGAAGTCATGCGAAAGCAATTATTGCACATCAAGGATGTGTTGAAGAAAATGGTTGGAATCGGGATCACTTCCATCGAACAATGCTTTCAGTGGGTGTTGTGGTTTAAGTAATGGATCCAGTTTGACTTTTCCACTTGCGCAGCACAATCCCGCCGTTTCTCTTTTAAACTTTAGCAAATTGCAATATCGACATAAAGTCGTCATTGGTCCAATATCTAAATTGTCATCATCACTGTAGCTCGCAGTGGGATCATATTGGAATGCCAAGCGATTGTATGGTGCCAATGATCTTCGCGTACTCAATCGGTAATTTTCTCTTATAACATTTTGGCTTTCTTCGCTTAAGTTCTGTCTTTACACTTTGTTTGTGCGCATGTACGTAACTTAAGAACAAATTGTAACACAGTTAGCATTTTACTAAAATAGGTCAAATCATACACAATGACACAATAAATTGTTAACAATACCAAATTATTGCTGAACACACAGAATATCGCTGACTGCACATTGTACAATATGTGTCGCAATAGTAACAGTCAGTCAACCCCGGTAGTTGCGAAATATGCTAGTCTGCATTTCATGCAACTGCTGAATACACATTAACCTAATTTTTATTGACAACACACACCTGAAAGCTAAGCAATTTTTACCTATAAATATTGTGACTTTTACCTTAATAAAATCAGTGTATTCTTACAACTTACAAGAAGCATTCATTATTTCTCCGTAGTCCACCTGGTTACAAGTGCCAGTTGCGACAACATTTAAGCAGTCAGTTTGTACTGGATGCTAATAATACACACACACCTTTTACAGGTACATTTTGGTGACCCCGACAAAGGACTCCTAGGAAGAATCCGGTCTACAACATATAACTCGCTACTCCTTCGCCTACACCACACGGTTGCGAATAGAAGCGTAATCCAGCTCAAGCTGAGCGAATAAAACACTTCCACCGGGTGAGGAGTAATCAAAGAGTTATAAACAACAACAAAACAACGTGATTCTGGTAGCTTATTCATTGTCAACAAGGCGACAAAATGAGCACAAAGAAATCACACCAATTGGAAGATGTCCTATCTGAGCAGGAATTCATTAGCCAAGAGATATCAAGGCTTGTCAAGAACTGCAAGAAGAACTCAGCTGAACGCAAAGCAAAACCTGGCTACTATCAAGCCAGGACCTCAATACTAGAGGAAAAGTGGACGGCGCACAGTGGGGCCTCTGCCGGAAAAGCGTTGCATAAGTCATTTTTTTCATTAACGCGTTTGGCAAAAGTAAAACATGTTATCGACAGAGAATACTTCAAAAATAATGGATCCAAAATATTTTTGAAATCGGTTAAAAATTATGGCTGCTAGAGCTTATCAAAGTTGAGAAATATTTCGTGAGTACGAATAAATGACAATTTTTACGAAAATTCGCCACTTTCAAAGTGAATATTGGGCGATATAAACAACCGATCTTCGATCTATTTTTTTATATGAAAAGTATGTTCAATTTTAGTATTTTGTATTATAAAGTTTGAATATAACTGAAATACTTATTAAACTAAAAACGTTTAAAAAATACACTAAATTTTCCTAATTTTTGAACTTTCGTGGAATAGAACTCACAGGGATAAGACGGGATAAGTGTGGGACCACTTGCATGTGATAGATGAAATATATACCTTTCATATGTTTTTGGTCGCAATCTGCGGAAATCTGCGGAAATCGAGATAAATCCAAAAAGCTAGGTGTACCTCGCGTTAAAAGCACGCGGCAGGTGTAAGGAAGAAGAAGAGCGTATGCAAATTTGGCTGTAGCGGGTGTGTTGTTTATTTATAACATTGCTATATGTTGTATTATAAGTACTACCTGACTATATGTACCCCCTTTCATAAATGTTGACTTTATAATTACCGGCTTGAAAAGGGTGTGAAAGGCAGGTAAATATAGTTGCAGTTGATGGAAAATTGCGCAAATACAGGTCATTTTTTTGGGAATTTCCCCATTTACCTATTTTGAATGAAAATCAATACCTCATGTTTTTTTGGTTTTTTACCTTAACATTGGAAAAAGGGTTAAACCAATTTTGCCTTCTTACCTAGCTAACCCAAAATATATGGTATAAAGTGCAAAAAATTGCACTTGATTGCGACAGTTGTTTTTTAAATTCATAAGAGAGAACACTACAAGCAATTTCCTGGTTGAATAGTATTTTTCAATATAATTCACTAACTTTTTATTTAAAAAGCGCAATAATGAATTTAGAAAATTCTACGATTTTTGAACTTTTTCGTGCCTCAGAATATAAAAACGATTTCGAAATGGCATTGCTTAAAGAGATTGGCGTACTCGAAAACGCTAGTACGGAGCTTAAAGCAAAAACTAAATCCATTCACGCTAACTTGAAGCAAAAATGGAGCTTGGTCCATAGACATTTGACATCTTTTAAAAAAAACAAGTAAAAACGTTGCAGTCGGTCGCAACCGACTGCGATATACTTTGATACCAGTTTACATAGCTGTGTTAAGGATTCTGAGTGCAAATAGTAATATATGAGGGTTTCGGGTATAAAATTGGAGACTCTAGCTCAAAAACTGACAAAGATATAGAGGTGGGCGGTATAAGTGGGCGTGGCATCCAAAACATTGATGCAGATCTGTTACGGATGCCACTAACAATGTTCATACCAAATTTGAAGAGCCTAGCTCAAAAACTGAGCGAGATATAGCGGTGGGCGGAATAAGTGGGCGTGGCATCCAAAACATTGATGTACACCTGCTACGGATGTCACTACCAATGTTCATACCAAATTTGGTGACTCTAGCTTAAAAACTGGCGAAGATACATGCCTTCCGGTTTTTTTTTAGGGCGGTGGGGCATATCCCGTTGTTTGAGGGCGTGGCATCCAATGTTTTGATGCATAACTTTGTCAGATGTCAGTATCTACCTTCATGTCAATTTTGGTGGCTATAGCTTCAAAACTGTAGAAGATACAGACATTTTGGTTTATAATTGGAGGGGGGCTGGGGGCGAAATAGGTGGGCGTGGCATCCAAACTTTTAATGCAGTTTTTTGAGGAATGTTACCAGCTATCTTGCCATCAAATTTGGTGACTCTTGCTGCTAAAATGTGGGATATATTTGTGTTTTATCGATTTGCACATCGAGGTGTATCGACTTGTTATCGATTTCTAGGGCCCCCTGAGGTCGTAGAGCCCTACATTTAACACTTTGTCTGACGAAGACATGTACCACGATATTTGCAAAGTTGCAAGGCTCGTGCCTTAAGGGTGTCGAAAAAAGTTGCGTTCATACGGACAGACGGACGGACGGACGGACAGACGGACAGACACCATGACGGACATTGCACAAACCCAATATACTATGATACCTTTGGTATCAAAGTATAAAAAATAAAATATGTCTTGAGCAATATTCAACATTCGGCTATTCAGAAGAGGAAGAAGCTCATACTTCAAGGCGATTTTTTGAAAATGATAAAATGACATCTTTGATAACAGGTGTTAATCATGAGATCATTAAAAGGTTGGCTGTTATCTTAAATGTTATAAACTGCAAGGAAATGATAAATGGTGCAAAATTTGGCGAATACACATCGCAAGCAGCTCAATTTTTGACTGATTTGTATCCTCAGAAAAAACTTACTCCCATGGTACATAGGATTTTGGCTCATGGAAAGGACTTAATAGAGTATCAATGCTTACCAATTGGAGAGCTGTCTGAAGAAGCACAGGAATGTAAAAACAAGGACTACAAAAGGTTCAGATACACAAATACGTGCAAAATTTCTCGGGCTCGACAAAATGAAGACCTTTTTAACATGCTGGCAGCCTCATCGGATCCACTTCTTGCACTTCCACTTCTTGCTTAGACATGTGCGATCACGAAAGGATTTGGAAGGAAGCAACTATAGTTCCGAAATGTTAAGTTTATTAGATATGAACATTAATGTTGATGATCATTTTGTTGAAAATCAGTCATCAATAGCAAATATTCAAAATTAACCTCAAAAAATCGGCAAAAATACCAATTTAAATGTAATGTATTTTAGTTTGAAAATCAAATTAAAACAACTAAAAATGTTAAATAGTTATTGAAATCATTAAAAATGTTCAGTAATATTTGTAAAAAAAATTTTTATTTGAATTTTACAGGCAAAATATGCTCAAAAATATGTCTTGACTTTGGCCTTGAATATTTAAGCAGCACGGATACCTAGAACTCTCAACGAACACTCATTTTAAAGCTTGAGAAGTTTTCTATCAAATGCTTTTTTTTTTGAAATTTTTGAAATCGCTTCATTAGTTTAGAAGTTATGATTTTTGCAATGTAAAATGAGCAAAGGCCCCACTGTGCGGCGTTCCAAACCAACCACGAGTTCATCAAGGACTCTAAGAACTTAGATGAGTCACATGAATACTTTAAGTTCTATGAACAAGTCGCGGCAATGGTAGAGCACCACAGGACCTACCTTCTGGAACAAGCCGACATCGCGGACCAAACAACAAGCAAAACGATGGAGCCAAGGACCGTCACAAATGCGGGTTCAGTGAGCGGCAGACCAACCAGCAATGACAAGATCAATGCATTGTGCCGACGGCAAAAGGCGATGATTACGTCAATCAATCGCACCCTGCAACACAAGCCCGTTAATGCGGACATTATTAAGTAATTATGGGCAAAAACTCAAGAGGTCTATTTCCAAATATACGAGGAATTTGAGGACCCAGAAGAAAGTGGCTACAACGCCACCGAGTATCTCCAGGCAGAGTCTGATGTTCGGAATGCACTTACGAGCAACTCAAACAGTGTGGGCACCGATAACATCAACTTGCCACGTATTTCCATTCCCAAATTTGATGGTGATACGCTGAAATGGACACAATTCTTCGATATGTTTTCAGGTATGATTCATGAAAAAAGATGCCGACCATACGAAAGATGTGGTATTAAAAAACCAGCGTAGTCGGAAAGGCGGAAAGATTAATCCGTCACATCGACCTACGGGAAGAGAACTATCTCTACGCATGGAATATCTTAGTAGATGCGTACAACAATCCTAGAGATATTGCATCTAGGGTTTTAAATCGCCTCTTGCTGCAACAAACCTGCAGCGACGATGTGAGATCCTTAAAGGAGCTGCACATCACCACCATAGAGTCATTAGCCTCACTGAAGGGACTCGGGATTGACATCTCAACATGGGATCCAATCATCATTGCCATCATCAGAAAACAAAACACTCTATGAACAATCATTGGGTAATATGAAGGAAATCCAGCCACTGGACACCATGCTCCAGTTCCTAGAACAGAGAGTTCGGGTTATGGCTACTGGAAAAAAGGCACCTGTAGTTTCCAAAAAGGAGCCAAAAAAGGCAACATGTGCAACATCTTCTAGTGCACAAAAAGGGTGTCTTTTCTGTAAAAAGACAAGTCATTACTTATCTAAATGTGACGAATTTCACGCAAAATCCGTCAGCGAACGCTTAAACTGGGTGCAAAAACAAAGGTTATGCGTCAACTGCTTTAAACATGACCATAAAACCAAGGCATGCACAAGCAACTTTAGCTGTTTTAAGTGCAACAAAAAGCACCACACTCTTGTGCATTTGGAAAATGCTATCACATCAGCAGCAGCAGAGCCACTCTCACAAGTTGTGGCATCCGCAAACAATCAAAACTATAACTTACTTGCAACAGCAAAGGTAGCTGTACAAGCAACTAACGGACAACAAGCATCGTTCAAGGCATTACTGGATTCTGGATCACAAATCAACGTTGTTTCCGAAAGACTTGTGACAATGTTGGAACTTAAACGTCACGACACAACACTTCGGATTGAGGGCATCGGAGGACAGCCAAGAGTCAGCAAGGCTCGAGTGAATGTCCTTGTTAAATCACTACACAGCGATTTTACGATGCGATTGGAAGCATTCGTATTACCTCATATAATTTCGGATCAACCTGTCCAGTCAATCAACACTGCTGATTGGGGCATGCCGAGCAATTTACCACTGGCGTTATATGTTTGTATGGACCACTATTTCTTCATGGCTCCCCAGACAAATGGTCAGCCTTACCCAGTATCAGCCCCAGCAATCTAGATAGGAAAACGATACATATAAGTCTAGCAATATCTCTTTCTACAATAGGTGAAGAATTGTATAATTGTAGACACAGCCATTCGTTTCACAAATTACAACGCATTGTGGCTTACATGTTACGCTTCTGCTACAAAGGGTCCAAATCAGCAACTGTCACTCTAAGCATCGAGGAATTAAATCACGCTCGCAACGTAATCTTACGGACAATACAAAAAGTGGAATTTGCTGCTGAGCTAAAAACGTTGCAGCGTCACAACATGGTGGAAAAAAGGAGTTCCATTTCATAGCTGTCCCCAATACAAGGACCCGACGGACTTATACGAGTTGGTGGCAGATTGGATCAAGCGCCACTCCCGTACAATGCAAATCACCAGATTTTGCTACCCTACAATGATCCAATAGTAAAAATGCTACTAAAAGATCTGCATGAAGACAATATGCATTGCGGTGCCCAAGCCTTGCGAGCAACCGCTAGACAACAATATTGGATCCTCAACGACAAAATAATGTCAAGGAATATCATTCCCAACTGCGTGACAAGGCCTAAGTTAATGAACCAAATTATGGGTAACTTGCCAGCCGACCGAGTAACACCAACACGTCCGTTTCTGACAACAGGCGTAGATTACTGCGGACCAATATGGATTCACCACAAACTTCGAGGAAAAAGACCAGACAAGGCATACATAGCCGTATTCTGCTGTTTCTCTACAAAGGCGGTTCACCTTGAACTGGTAAGCGATCTAACCACAAGCGCCTTTTTGGGAGCTTTGCGACAGTTCTTAAGCCACCGTGGCAAATGTCAAACAATACATTGTGACAACGCAACCAACTTCGTCGGAGCGAACAACCAGCTGAAGGAACTGGAATCAATTTTTTTTGGAGAGAAGGCACAAGCAGAGATCATTAATCACTGCAACAAGAAACAAGTTGCCTTCAAATTCATCCCGCCACGAGCGCCATCCTTTGGAGGCCTATGGGAAGCTGCAGTCAAGTCGGCAAAGCGACTGTTGGTAACGACAACCAACACTGCCACCCTCACATTTGAAGAACTTAACACACTGATCGTCGAAATCGAAGCTATCTTGAATTCACGTCCAAAAACGCCGATGTCAAATGATCCTACGGACACCACAGCTCTCACCCCAGCGCATTTCCTGATTGGTAAAACCCTAACGGCTCCACCTGATGTCAACGCCGACCGCGATGAGAAATCCCTACTGAAACGTTGGGAATTAGTATCCAGAATTAAGCAAGGATTCTGGAAGCAATGGTCAGAGGAATACCTGCAAGAGCTTTAAGACAGACACAAGTGGAAAACCGTTAATCCAAATATTAAGGAAGGAATGTTGGTCCTTATTAAAGAAGACAACATTCCGGTGATGAGCTGGCCTATGGGACGCATTATGAAAACATATCCAGGACCGGATAACCATGTACGAGTGGTTGACGTAAAGACCGCCTCCGGCATTTACAAACGCGCCATCAACAGGCTGGCACTGATCTTTCCAGAAGAAACGGCCAAAAAACGACCCAGTATGGAAGAAGAGGATACGGACAAAAGGGATACGCCGCACAGTGGGGCCTCTGCCGGAAAAGCGTTGCATAAATCATTTTTTTCATTAACGCGTTTGGCAAAAGTAAAACATGTAATCGACAGAGAATACTTCAAAAATAATGGATCCAAAATATTTTTGAAATCCGTTAAAAATTATGGCTGCTAGAGCTTATCAAAGTTGAGAAATATTTCGTGAGTACGAATAAATGACAATTTTTACGAAAATTCGCCACTTTCGAAGTGAATATTGGGCGATATAAACAACCGATCTTTGATCTATTTTTTGTATATGAAAATGTTAGTATTTTGTATTATAAAGTTTGAATATAACTGAAATACTTATTAAACTAAAAACGTTTAAAAAATACACTAAATTTTCCTTATTTTTGAACTTTCGTGGAATAGAACTCACAGGGATAAGACGGGATAAGTGTGGGACCACTTGCATGTGATAGATGAAATATCTGCGAAAATCTGCGAAAATCGAGATAAATCCAAAAAACTAGGTTTACCTCGCGTTAAAAGCACGCGGCAGGTATAAGGAAGAAGAAGAGCGTATGCAAATTTGGCTGTAGCGGGTGTGTTGTTTATTTATAACATTGCTATATGTTGTATTATAAGTACTACCTGACTATATGTACCCCCTTTAAGAAATGTTGAGTTTATAATTACCGGCTTGAAAAGGGTGTGAAAGGCAGGTAAATATATGTTTATGGCTTCTGTTGTTTTCTTACGCCTGAGGAGTGAAACTTCTGAACATTGGAAAAATCTTCGACCATCATCGATTCATTACTGTCGCCCTATTTTCTTTAAATATGCGAAGGAGTCCTCTGAGTTGATTAAATCAACTGTAAGCGACATACAGAATCAAATTAGCCAATTGAAACCTACTGTTTTTCAAACCAAAAGTGGAAAAACAATCACGATTAACTTTCAATTTTTCTTGACAATGATTGATGGAAAAGTCTTAAATGAAATTACAAACACCTCCTCAACTTCAAGGTGTCCTATTTGTAAAAAAACTCAAAAGGACTTTCACAATTTAGACGACTCAATGAGTGACGAGAACTGCTATGAATATGGAATTTCTCCTTTGCATTGCAAAATAAAGTGCATGGAATTTATTCTGAAGCTTGCCTACACTCTTCCTCGGCCAGGAGAAACAGCAACGGATAATACACCTCGTGAGGATATACAGAGTAGAAAATAAATTATACAAGCTGAGTTCTCTCGGAAGTTGGGATTGAAAGTTGACCGCCCAAAGCATGGATACGGAAATAAAAATGACGAAAATACTTCAAGGCGATTTTTTGAAAATGATAAAATGACATTTTTGATAACAGGTGTTAATCATGAGATCATTAAAAGGTTTGCTGTTATCCTAAATGTTAGAAACTGCAAGGAAATGATAAGTGGTGCAAAATTTGGCGAATACACATCGCAAACAGCTCAACTTTTGACTGATTTGTATCCTCAGAAAAACTTACTCCCACGGTACATAGGATTTTGGCTCATGGAAAGGACTTAATAGAGTATCAATGCTTACCAATTGGAGAGCTTTCTGAAGAAGCACAGGAATGTAAAAACAAGGACTACAAAAGGTTCAGATACACAAATACGTGTAAAATTTCTCGGGCTCGACAAAATGAAGACCTTTTTAACATGCTGGCAGCCTCATCGGATCCACTTCTTGCATCGCTTAGACATGTGCGATCACGAAAGGATTTGGAAGGAAGCAACTATAGTTCCGAAATGTTAAGTTTATTAGATATGAACATTAATGTTGATGATCATTTTGTTGAAAATCAGTCATCAATAGCAAATATTCAAAATTAACCTCAAAAAATCGGCAAAAATACCAATTTAAATGTAATGTATTTTAGTTTGAAAATCGAATTAAAACAACTAAAAATGTTAAATAGTTATTGAAATCATTAAAAATGTTCAGTAATATTTGAAAAAAAAATTTTTATTTGAATTTTACAGGCAAAATATGCTCAAAAATATTTCTTGACTTTGACCTTGAATATTTAAGCAGCACGGATACCTAGAACTCTCAACGAACACTCATTTTAAAGCATGAGAAGTTTTCTATCAAATGCTTTTTAAATTTTTGAAATCGCTTAATTAGTTTAGAAGTTATGATTTTTGCAATGTAAAATGAGCAAAGGCCCCACTGTGCGCCGGCTGCTCAGCGAAGACGGTTAACGTCACCAACCATAACCTCCTCCTTGTTAGCTCTGCTTCTAATGCTACCTCTGGTACTAGCACAGTCAGTATCGGTGACAAGGTTCGACACGAAACCAGGAGTATATTATGAAAAAATCGGCACAACAATGAGAGCGATATCCGACTGAACAATAGTTATTTACTATAAATTGGACCCATACTGGAGAGACATGAACACGTTTAATTCGGGCACCAAGGAGTTCCATTACATATGCCCAGAGTTAAACAACAACCACACATGTGACGCAATATCACAGCACTATCGACACTTGTATGATGAATTACAAATGGCTAACGATCTCGTGCAACATACTCGGAAACGCCGCTCCCCATTTGACGCACTGGGTAATATTGCGAACAGTCTGTTTGGAGTTTTAGACTCAGACTATGCTAGCAAAATGACTAAGGTCATAAAGAAGGTGCAAACTAACGAGGAATTTCTACTGACACTGCTGAAAAATCAAACCTCAGTACTCGACTCAACCATTAACGTTGTCAAGAAAACAAGGACAACAAGTAGCTGCCATTAGCCAAAGCAGAGGAAAGTACACGGGCGCACGTCTTACAGAAAACTACTTGGCATTGACAACTCAATTGACATTGCTAGCAGCATCTCTTCAGCGTATGCAATCCGAAATATTGGACGTACTAACAGGAGTTCGCCACCATACAATAAACCCAATGTTGGTATCCCCTAAACAATTGAGGGAGCAGTTGGATCAAATACGGGATCATTTGCCACCAGATCAAATGGTACCCGTGACATCATCCAATGTAATTCAACTTTACAGAATTATGCGAGCAGAAGGCACAGCCACCGACACTCATGTGATATTCAGATTAATATTAACCCTAGTGTCAACATCAATACTCGAGCTGTTTAATATGGTGCCAATTCCAGTATGGAACACAACTAGTTGGAGATTGTTCGAGCTAAAAACACCTATTATAGGTGTAAACAACCACAGGGACCAATTCATGGGACTTACACAAGATGATCTACAACGCTGCCGTACATTACCCAGCGAAAAATACATATGCTTTGATCATCAAGCTGTATTTGATGTTAACAACTGATGTGAGTTTCAACTGTTTACCAACAAGACACCAACAACGTGTCAAACAGAACAACCAAAATGGTATGGGAAAAAACACAACAGCCGAACAACTGGATCTTCGCAATACATTCTGCGATGGAACTACAAGCCGTATGCAGCGGAATACCGCAAACTATCCAGTTACAAAACAGCGGACTACTAACGCTATCATCTGGCTGTACTGCACGGAACGCAGACATTAGCATCAGTACCTTTGGCACTGTCACGAGTCAAATAAGACAAGGCTATGCCCGCTTTGGTGACATTATCAAGCCAAACATCACAAAGGTACCAGAGACAACTCTCGACATCTCGGAGAACAACAACAAAACGACAAGGATCTGGACGACTTTCATGTAAAATTGGCAACACTCAATAAAGAAGAGCTACCCAACCGAATAAGCTCGGTCCAACATCATCACATAGCCGCTTACGCTGCTTTAGCGGTATCTATCTTACTACTATGTGCATATGCAATGCGGACGCAACGACGATGGACTTGTCCACCCACAACCACCAGGAACGAAGCAGTCAACCCGTCCGAACCTTCAGCATCCCCAAGACTATTTACGCTGGATCTAGATGATGGTTGAACACCGCTTCAACGCCCGGGAGAATGTTTGTGCGCATATACGTAACTTAAGAACAAATTGTAACACAGTTAGCATTTTACTAAAATAGGTCAAATCATATACAATGATACAATAAATTGTTAACAACACCAAATTATTGCTGAACACACAGAATATCGCTGACTGCACATTGTACAATATGTGTCGCAATAGTAACAGTCAGTCAACCCGGTAGTTGCGAAATATGCTAGTCTGCATTTCATGCAACTGCTGAATACACATTAACCTAATTTTAATTGACAACACACTCCTGTAAGCTAAGCAATTTTTACCTATAAATATTGTGACTTTTACCTTAATAAAATCAGTGTATTCTTACAACTTACAAGAAGCATTCATTATTTCTCCGTAGTCCACCTGGTTACAAGTGCCAGTTGCGACAACATTTAAGCAGTCAGTTTGTACTGGATGCTAACAATACCCACACACACCTTTTACAGGTACACACTTCTTGCTGTTACTTAATGAAATAAAAATATTGCTTTTTTAAAAATTTCATTCTTCAGCTTTTAATCCCCAAACGAAATGTAAAACAAGTAAAAACGATGTAGTCGAACGCAACTGACTGCGATATACTTTGATACCAGTTTACATAGCTGTGTTAAGGATTCTGAGTGCAAATAGTAATATATGAAGGTTTTGGGTATAAAAATCAGGCAGAAAGGGTAGGCATGACATTTATCTGTAGCGGATGGCACTTTTTATCTCCCTACCAAGTTTGGAGACTCTGGCGCAAAAACCGAAAAAGTTATAGAGGTGGGCGGTATAAGTGGGCGCGGCATCCAAAACATTGATGCTGATCTGTTACGGATGTCACTAACAATGCTCATACCAGATTTAAAGAGCCTAGCTCGAAAACTGAGAGAGATATAGCGGTGGGCGGTATAAGTGGGCGTGGCCAATGTTCATACCAAATTTGGTGACTCTAGCTTAAAAACTGGCGAAGATACATGCCTTCCGGTTTTTTTTTTAGGGTGGTAGAGCATGTTCCGTTGTTTGGGGGCGTGACATTCAGTTTTTTGATGCAAAACTTTGTCAGATGTCAGCATCTACCTTTTAACCAAATTTGGTGGCTATAGCTTCAAAACTGTAGAAGATACAGGCATTTGTATACCCTTAACCCATAAAATGGGTAAATAAGGGTATAATGGTTTTTTGCAAATGTATGTAACAGAAGCATCTCCGACCCCATAAAGTACATATATTCTTGATCAGCATCAACAGCCGAGTCGATCTAGCCATGTCTGTCTGTCCGTCTGTCTGTCTGTATGAACGCGTGGATCTCAGAGACTATATGGGCTAGAGACTTCAAACTTGAAACCTAAACTCTCATATACCATAAGCAGATCAAGTTTGTTTCGGATTATCGATAACATTTCTGGTTCTCGATATACACATATGATCGATAACAAACAAGTAAAAACGTTGCAGTCGGACGCAACCGACTGCGATATACTTTGATACCAGTTCACATAGCTGTGTTAAGGATTCTGAGTGCAAATAGTAATATATGAGGGTTTTGGGTATAAAATTGGAGACTCTAGCTCAAAAACTGACAAAGATATAGAGGTGGGCGGTATAAGTGGGCGTGGCATCCAAAACATTGATGCAGATCTGTTACGGATGCCACTAACAATGTTAATACCAAATTTGAAGAGCCTAGCTCAAAAACTGAGAGAGATATAGCGGTGGGCGGAATAAGTGGGCGTGGCATCCAAAACATTGATGTACACCTGCTACGGATGTCACTACCAATGTTCAAACCAAATTTGGTGACTCTAGCTTGAAAACTGGCGAAGATACATGCCTTCCGGTTTTTTTAGGGCGGTGGGGCATGTCCCGTTGTTTGGGGGCGTGGCATCCAATGTTTTGATTTATATCTTTGTCAGATGTCAGTATCTACCTTTATGTCAATTTTGGTGGCTATAGCTTCAAAACTGTAGAAGATACAGGCATTTTTGTTTATAATTTGAGGGGGGCTGGGGGCGAAATAGGTGGGCGTGGCATCCAAACTTTTAATGCAGTTTTTTGAGGAATGTTACCAGCTATCTTGCCATCAAATTTGGTGACTCTAGCTGCTAAAATGTGGGATATATTTGTGTTTTACCGATTTGCACATCGAGGTGTATCGACTTGTTATCGATTTCTCGGGCCCCCTGAGGTCGTAGAGCCCTACATTTAACACTTTGTCTGACGAAGACATGTACCAAGATATTTGCAAAGTTGCAAGGCTCTAGCTTTAAGGGTGTCGAAAAAAGTTGCGTTCATACGGACGGACGGACGGACAGACGGACAGACGGACAGACGGACGGACGGACAGACACCATGACGGACATTGCACAAACCCAATATACTATGATACCTTTGGTATCAAAGTATAAAAAGTTAGAATTTCAATATTGTAAAAATGAGGTTTGAGGCTATGGATAAAATAATGAACAATTAAATTTTTGATCAAACACGGTTAAAAAATCACCGCAGATATCGTAGTTTGAAGTTTGGTCATATTGGGTTCTAGGTAAATAGATACAAATGACTGAACGGATTTCATATAGGCGTAAGGGTATGTCCTAGTCGGGATTTTGGTTTATTATTGTTTCCTGAAGTTTAGCAGCTAGAGTCACCAAATTTGTGAGCAAGATAGCCGATGACATTCCTCAAAAACTGCATCGCCCACCTATTCCGCCCCCAGCCCCCCCTTCAGTTATAATCGAAAATGACTGTATTTCCCACAGTTTTAAATCAATATTCACGAAATTTGATCGGAAGGTAGATCTTACAAAGATATGCATTAAAATTTTGGATGTCACGCCCCACGTATACCGCCCACCTCGTGAAATCTGAAATTTCTATATCTTTCCGAGCTTTTGCGCTAGAGTCACCAAATTTGGTAAAAACTTTGTTAGTGACATCCGTAACAAATGTGCAATATTGGATGCCACGCCCACTTATACCGCCCACCTCAATATCTTTCTCAGTTTTTGCGCTAGAGTCTCCGAAGTTGATAGGGAGATAGAAGGTGCCATCCGCTACAGATATGCATCACAAATTTGAATGTCACGCCTACCCCTTCTGCCTGCCTTTTTATACCCAAAACCACCATACGTTACAAATACATACAAACTTACATATGTGCTTTGCTTGCTTGTTCGAAATTGTATATCAACAATGTTTGTATGGTACGACGTTACGTCTGAGTTAGATAAGCAGCAAGTAAGCAAATCTACCGCTATACAAAGATGTTCAAGATTAATTATTTTCGCGCAAATGGCTCGTTATAAAAAAACAAATACAAATTGAATGTATGTACATGTACATACATATCTATACAACATTTTTGCATTAAATATACATACATATGTTTGTAGATTACATTTTCTTAAGTTTCTATTTGTTAGTGCGCTTGTTTTTGCACGGTATATATTTGGTGAACATTTTTAATGTTTTCTTTTAGCTTGCTATAAATACAACAATGTATGCGTGCATTTACCAATATTTGCACTTGCATTTTTTTAAATATATATATATGTATGTACAAAACAATAAAAAATGTACGTACATACATGAGTATGTATGTATGCAAGAACAATAAACATCTGTCTCACCCACAACATCCCTTTCAAACCTACCAAAATAATAAAAACAAATATACCCCCCTGGTACCTTAAACACAATACCATAGACACAACTTTACACCAACACACTAAAAGCACCACCAACCCAATCGTATTCCATAAACACTTTTTGGAATTCAAAAACAAACACACCCAATATCACTTTATTTACACCGACACACAGTGGGCGATTTTATTAATATGGCACACAATAATTAATAACATTATATGTTATTGAAAAAAATTATAAGTTAATTTTTAAAATTAAGTATTTATGTCTACTAATTTTTTCCAGTGAAATTTTCATACATTTTTTATGTTTTAATATTTTAAAATTAAGAAACACAAAAAATAATTTATATAATCATCTTAATTAGTTCTCCTTTATACCTTATCTTAAAAAATACTTCATATTTTTATACTTTGATACCAAAGGTATCATAGTATATTGGGTTTGTGCAATGTCCGTCATGGTGTCTGTCCGTCTGTCCGTCCGTCCGTCCGTCTGTCCGTATGAACGCAACTTTTTTCGACACCCTTAAGGCACGAGCCTTGCAACTTTGCAAATATCTTGGTACATGTCTTCGTCAGACAAAGTGTTAAATGTAGGGCTCTACGACCTCAGGGGGCCCTAGAAATCGATAACAAGTCGATACACCTCGATGTGCAAATCGATAAAACACAAATATATCCCACATTTTAGCAGCTAGAGTCACCAAATTTGATGGCAAGATAGCTGGTAACATTCCTCAAAAAACTGCATTAAAAGTTTGGATGCCACGCCCACCTATTTCGCCCCCAGCCCCCTCCAATTATAAACAAAAATGTCTGTATCTTCTACAGTTTTGAAGCTATAGCCACCAAAATTGACATGAAGGTAGATACTGACATCTGACAAAGTTATGCATCAAAACATTGGATGCCACGCCCTCAAACAACGGGATATGCCCCACCGCCCTAAAAAAAAACCGGAAGGCATGTATCTTCGCCAGTTTTTAAGCTAGAGTCACCAAATTTGGTATGAACATTGGTAGTGACATCCGTAGCAGGTGTACATCAATGTTTTGGATGCCACGCCCACTTATTCCGCTCACCGCTATATCTCGCTCAGTTTTTGAGCTAGGCTCTTCAAATTTGGTATGAACATTGTTAGTGGCATCCGTAACAGATCTGCATCAATGTTTTGGATGCCACGCCCACTTATACCGCCCACCTCTATATCTTTGTCAGTTTTTGAGCTAGAGTCTCCAATTTTATACCCGAAACCCTCATATATTACTATTTGCACTCAGAATCCTTAACACAGCTATGTAAACTGGTATCAAAGTATATCGCAGTCGGTTGCGACCGACTGCAACGTTTTTACTTGTTATATATTAATTAATTTATATTTTATAAAATAATTTAAAATAAAATATCAATTATGACTCAGGATTATTTTTTAAAAGATTAATAACTTCGTCATCTAACTTAATAATTTTTTTAGAGTGCAATGAAGTACTTTTTGATATTGATGATATTAATGGATCTGATGTCACTAATACCCCGATTCCACTGCAAGCAAAATGCATGTATGCAATTGGAACTCGGGAATGCTGCATATATTGAGTTTGAATCTAGTTTCCAGAATGGGAATCATGTTTAAAATTTCCCCGTTGGTAGCCTTTTTTCCCAGTTGGTCGGTTTTCTACCAACGGGGAAAAAAGGCAACCAACTGGAAAAATGTTAACGTTACAGAGCACTTTAACAGAAGCGATATCAACAAATTGTTGATCGATATTGGTTTTAGCAGTGCCATTTTGAGTATTACAGCTGACAAGCATGTGTAAAAATAAAAATCCCTTCAAACGTACCAGACCCTGTTAAAGTAAAATGCTGAAACCAGTTGGTTGTGTAGTGGAATCGCCTACATTCCCGACTTGCTGTTAATGACAAATTCTGATTAATGGAATCGGGGTATAAAAGTGTGTTAAATAAATCCGTCATTGTGTTTAAGCGAGAATTTTTTCTAGTGTGATTCACACGATAATTACGCATATCCTTGTTGCGTGCTTCAAGAGCTTCCTCTGACATCATTCCAATTGGCAGGGATACTGTTTTTAAAATATCTGCCCCGTGCACAAGAATTTTTATTTTTACCAAGGGTACTCCTTTACAAACAGTTTCGCTGTTTCCCATGCATATTGACGAAAAGATTCTATGTCAACTTCATATCCACATGCCATTGTTCGTAGAATTACGCTGAGTCGTTTAATTAAATCAACTTTTGCTCCAGTAATATCAGAAGCTTAGATTGGTTGCTGGAAGAATTTTCTTTTCGAAGATCAGTTTGAATTTTTTTTCCTTTCAGCAACCACTAATTTATTGGCTACGCGGACTTGCCACTTTTTAATTGGAATCTATAAAAAATATGCATTTTACACTCAAAACACCGAATCCATGCATGAAGGGTTGATAGTCCGTATTTGTACAAATGATCTTTAGATGGACAACAAAAAAATATGTCCAGATCATTGAAATTTTTGGGACTTGCATTACAAATCCCACAGACTTTTTTTTTTTTTTTTTTTTATTGCTGGCTTTATTTTTTTAATCTTTCCTAATAATAGGGAAACTAACAAAAAGTTTACAAATCTTACAAGTATTACTTAGTTATCTATTTGTTGTTGTACAAATAGTTGGTGGCCGCGTACCTCAACTCATCGATGGGTCGGAAAGTCATTACGACGAAGACGGGATCGGCTGCTTGAGTTTGAGAGTCCTCTAGCAAGATAGTTTGGGTGCGATGACAGCTTGCCAAGGTAATTTTTCTTGTAGTCCGCAATTACTTTCTTGATTGGTGGGACGTTTAAGTCGTTTTGAATGTTTTCGTTGCGAACGTACCACGGTGCCCCGGTGATAGTTCTCAGGATCTTTGACTGGGCTCTTTGGACGATGTCGATGTTACTGCTGCACGCATTACCCCATAGCTGACATCCATATGTCTAGATTGGTTTAAGAACAGAGTTGTAGAGCAGGACCTTGTAGTCAAGGCTTAGCGGGGAGCGAGCGTTGATAAGCCAGTGGAGGCTATTGGCTTTTAGTTTTAGTTGTGTTTGGCTTCAATGTGCCTGCGCCAAGTAAGCCTTCTGTCCAGGTGTACTCCTAGGTACGTTACTTCGTTTGCTTTCGGGAGTGGGGTATTATTTAGCGTAAGTGGTGGACAATCTTTCTTGTTAAGGGTGAAAGTTACATGTTTACATTTTTGTTCGTTAACTTTAATTCGCCAGTCGGATAGCCATTTTTTCACGTTAACCAGATGACGAGCGAGTTGCGATGTGGCTTGCACAGGACATCTAGATCGGCTAAGAATAGCTGTATCGTCAGCAAAGGTTGAAGTTGTAAGTCCCCTGCATGTAGGAATGTCTGTGTGTAGAGAACGTAGAGTGTTGGCCCAAGTACGCTTCCCTGAGGAACGCCGGCTTCAATACGGTGTTCGCTTGATGTTGCAGTGTTGCATCTTACTGCAAACTTCCTGTCGTAGAGGTACGACTTTAACAGTTTATGTGTGTTTGCTGGAAGCGTTGATTTGATCTTATACATCAGCCCTTCCAACCAGACTCTGTCATATATATGTATATATAGATAAGTAAATTTTGTTTAGAATTGCATGCGGAATGAGAAACACACAAAAATTTAAGCTACTCTTAAAACTTGAGCCAATATCCATGCGGCACTTTAAATAGCTGCCACACTGCTCACCAGATAAATACGTTCGCTTGAATATTTCTGTTTGTTTTTCTGGCGCAAGTCGATACCCAATATAATTAGAAATGCAACGAATGCATCCTCGTTTATAAAGTTACAAATTATACTCAATGATACCTACTTATCATTATCTATCTCATCCATTAATGAAAATTGTACGCATATATTAATCTTCTATACATATATAAAATAGTTTGTCCTGACTGACTGACTGATTGTTGAGAGACCCACAGCCTAAACGATAAGAGCTAGAAGGCTGAAATTTTGACCAAATATTCCATTCAGGCTGAAAGTGAGCACTAAGAAAGGATTTTTAATTTGGACCACTCCTTCGAGTACCTCCCATACAAATCAATGTCCTGCGTTTATCATTTTACCTCATTCCACCACTCTGGCGCCTCATTGTCGCACAAGCTGTGAGTTTAAACGCCGACCGAGTTTACAAAAACAAAACACATGACCCATTCCACTTCTGCCGTCTGTACAAGCGATTGCCAGCGAGTTTACAAAAACAAAACACATGCGCTGTGTATGTGTCTCCGTTATTCTCCTTTCTTCTTTGTGCCTTTGACAATTGATTTACGATCCAAGTAGCGTTTGTAGTTGTTGTAAGTGTTGTTGTTGGGCTAGCAATGCTCTTTTTGTTGGTATCATTGATTTAAAACAATTCAGTTAAAACATAACTTTGTGCGCCTAGAAGAGTCTTGCACACCAGAATATGTTACGGGGGTGGTTATATCTACAAACTTGCTAATTATCGAACTTAAACAAAACTTAACACACAAACACAAATACCTATTGCCATTGTTGTTTTGATATAATTTTTGAGCTGACATTTGTAACTTTGGTTGGTGTTGCAAATGCACATATGTACATACATACACATGTATGTACGTACATTTTACATTGCTATGTATGTACATATGTATATATAACAAAATGCAAGTGCAAATATATGTATATAAGTTATCTCGTAACAATATGCTTCCGCGTCGCGCAATAGGTCGCTAGCGTGGGAACGCCGACCTAAGCAGTTTTGGCCAGCGCTCCAAGTGCATTGCACTTTGGCGAGCGTCGCGATGTGTTGCAATGTAAAACTGCACACGAGGCGCATGGTCAGCGTTCTGTTGTAACGGTGGCAGCGTTGCCGACAGCGCAGTCGGCGAGCGAAGTCTTCATTAACATCTATGATAATTTGTATTGTTAGTCTAAAATTACTTATCAATAAAGCGAGGCGTTCGCCCGCACTACATTGCATATAAAAGTTTGTTTTAGCTAACTCAATAAAAGGCATTTATCAATGCCGTCTAATTACAGTTTCTTAACTTGAATAAAGAACTAATTGACGCCCAACGTGAAAAACTCACAAGAGTTTCGTGGGTAAAAATCAAACAAAGAGTTAAATTACAAAAAAAATAAAACTGTTCGCAAATTAAAAACACAAACAATTAAATAAAAAATAAATAAATCGAACAAACAGTTAAATTACAAAAAAATAAAACTGTTCGCAAATTAAAAACAAAACAACTACTCAAAAATAAATTAAAGCAACAAATGAACAAGGTGTTGTGACAGCTTGTGATTTAAAAAATAAATCAAAGCAACTACTCAAAAATAAATTAAAACAACAAATGAACGAGGTGTTGTGACAGCTGCGCGGGACAATTTCATCAGGCATCGACAGCGGCGTAGGACCACTTACAAAGCTAGGATAAAATCCAAACATATTATAATAGAATCATGTAAGTGCTTTGATCATTGAGAATATCCTAAACGTAAATAAACATAAAACTATAGAATTCGAGACGTGCGTTTTTTTAATTGTTTTCCAAAGTGAGCGTAGGAAAAATACAGTGTATTATATCCCATCTGTTAGGTTCTATGTGTCACGTCATGTTCATATACGGTGTCGCATAGAATTTTGTTTTCAATAAATGAGCGATAAAGACGAATACAGTGACGACAGCGTGTATTTGGGCTTAGTAGGAAATTTTGGTGCGCTCCAAGTTACGGAGTGTGATAGTACGCTTGCGCATAACAAAACAGACATGGACGCAGCACAGATTCGCGCGTTGATCGAGACCGCAGTGCATAGTGCACTTGCGGCACAGGCACAGGAAAGTGCGAACAGGGAAGCTATCCTGAAACAGGACTTTGAAAGACAGGTGCAACAGTTGACAGATAGCTTTAAAGATTCCCACCTGTCGGTGCCGCAGATAAAAGTTTACAAAGACGCTGAAATAACAGACGGAGTCAGGTGTGACGAACCGCTGGACGCGGTTAAATGCCTCGCAGAGTTCAATGGGACTCAAGAAGCCTACGTTTCTTGGAGACAGGCCGCTCATGCAGCTTATAAGATCTTCGAGAGATACGATGGTAGCTCGCGCCATTATCAGGCGATTATTATTATTAGAAGTAAGATACGGGGCCCAGCGGACGCAGTACTCGCGTCGTTTAACACTCCTTTAAACTTCGAGGCCTTCAAAGCAAGGCTCGACTTCACCTACAGCGACAAGCGACCCATCCATGTTATTGAACAGGAGATGGGCACGCTAAGGCAAGGTGGCATGACCATATTACAGTACTACGATGAGTTAGAGAAAAAGCTCACCTTACTCACAAACAAAGCTCATATGGCTTACGACAAGACACTGGCCTTGGGAATGTGCGAAAAGTTCAGGGGTGATGCGCTTCGCGTATTCATTTCTGGGCTGAAACGCAACTTGACCGACGTGCTGTTTGCAGCACATCCCCCCGATCTTTCGTCAGCGCTGGCCCTAGCCCAAGAGGTCGAAGCAAATCACGAAAAATACGCCTTTGCGGCAAGCTTTGCCAGGGGTCAAGAAGAAAGAGGTCGGGCAGAGTCGCGCCCACAAGGGCGGCAACATCAGCCATCAGCCCAGGGTAGTCTATCAGGGTAAAAACCCTCATTTTAAAAAACAGTTCGCCCCACAGGCTGCAAAAGCTCAACCGAAAGAGGGTACAGATGGTGCCCCAGTCCCCATATAAGTAGACCCCTCATCGTCCAAGTATAGGCAGACCACGAATTATCAACGTGGTTCAGGCAGGTTTAACGGCAACAACAAACGGGCCGCAGGCTCAGATCGAGCTACGGGCCAAAGGCGGCAAAGAGTAGACCATATTCAGGCAAGCGCAGAGGACGCAACTAGGTACGCTGATGCAGCGCAGGAAGCTACAGCAGAGATCGAAGAAGACGCTGGAACCGACTATGAAAGCGATAGCGCTAATTTTTTAGGGGAAGGTCCCTGCTGCCGTTCATCCGGCGGAGAATGGCGGGGGTAGACATGACATTTTTAGTTGATACGGGCGCTTCTAAAAATTACATCAGACCGCACGACCTTTCGTTGTTAACTTTATCCATGGGTCGAACAACATCGCTAATAAAATCAAATTGCCCATCCTTGGGAGCGACGCGTTATTCTTTTTACTCGATTCCCTATCAACGTTTGATGGAATCATAGGGCTGGATCTGCTTAAGCAGGTGGGTGCAGTCCTATGCCTTAAAGAAGGCATGTTAAGAATCGGTGCGACTTCGGAGGCGTTACAGTACTATGAGTGTACGAACGTCAACCACACAAGCAATAAAGAGGTCAACGCACCACTTGCGGTGAAGGCAGATTTCCTGCACGATCGATGAGACTGGGGGGAGTTGAGGATTTTGTCGCTTCGGAGGTCAACGACCTTCTCAAAAACGGCATAATCAGAAAGTCGAGGTCGCCTTACAACAGCCCAGTTTGGGTTCTTGACAAGAAAGGTAGTGACAGTTTGGGCAATAGAAATAAACGTCTAGGGATAGACTTTAGGAAGCTCAATTCAAAAACGATAGCCGACAAGTACCCGATGCCAAGCATACCGATGATAGTGGCCAATCTTGGTAAGGCCAAATTTTTCACGACGCTTAACCTTAAATCAGGTTATCACCAGATCACTCTGGCAGAGCGGGACCGTGAGAAAACTGCTTTTTCGGTAAATGGGGGAAAGTACGAATTCTGTCGACTTCCCTTTGGTTTGAAAAATGCGGCGGGCATTTTTCAAAGGACCATAGACGACGTTTTGCGAGAACAGATAGGGAAATCTTGCTACGTCTACGTTGACGATGTCATTATCTTCTCTGAAAACGAGAAAGAGCACGACAGGCACGTTGACTGGGTTTTGAAAAGCCTCTTAAGCGCAAACATGCGCGTTGCGCACGAGAAGTCGGAATTTTTTAAAGATAGTGTTGAATACCTTGGTTTTATAGTTACCAAAAATGGAGCAAAATCGGATCCGGAAAAAGCCCACCAGGGCATTCGGTAATAGGTCATTTATGGGGCTAGCAAGCTATTACCGCTGCTTTATTAAGGATTTTGCAGCCATAGCCAATCCTATGTCCGACATCCTCGATTAGCAAGTGTAGGTCGAAAAAGGTTGCGGCGGAGTTCAATGAGACCCAGTACAACGCTTTTCTGAAGCTTAGGAACATCTCGCCGTCCGAGGACGTCATACTTATGTACCCTGACTACAAGAAACCATTTGACTTGACCACTGACGCTTCAGCCTATGGAATAGGCGCCGTTTTGTCACAAAACAATGATATCTAGGGCACTTAAGGACTGTGAAGCCAACTACGCTACTAACGAGCGGGAGTTGCTTGCCATTGTCTGGGCCCTGGGGAAGCTACGGCATTTCCTATACGGGGTCAGAGACATTAACATATTCACCGACCACCAGCATTTGACATTTTCCGTTTCGGAAAGCAACCCCAATGCAAAGATCAAGAGGTGGAAGGCACGCAATGACGAGACAGGGGCCAAGCTTTTTTATAAGCCAGGCGAAGAGAATCATGTAGCTGATTCGCTCTCGCGTCAGAACGTGAATGCCCTAGAGGGAAATCATGAGGAACCACAGTCCGATGCTGCCACTGTCCACAGTGAAGCATCCCTTTCCTACACTATCGGTTCTACGGAAAAGCCTGTAAATTGCTTTCGCAACCAGATTGTGCTAGAAGAAGCGCGTTTTCCGCTTAAAAGAAATTTCATAATTTTCGGCGAAAAAACTCGCCATATAAAAAATTTTACTGACAAAGACACCCTTGTGGAGATAGTAAAATCAGTTGTTAACCAGAATGTGGTGAATGCTATTTACTGTAACCTCCCGACCTTGGCTAGCTTCCAGCACGAGTTGGTAATGGCCTTCCCTGCCACAAAATTCTGGCATTGTAAAAACTTCGTGGTGGACGTGTTTGACATGAATGATCGAAGAGAGATCATCACCACAGAACACAATCGGGCGCATAGAGCAGCCCAAGAAAACGTTAAGCAAGTCATGACGGTGTACTGTTTCCCAAAGATGACTAAGTTGGCTAATGAAGTGGTCCTGAACTGCAAGATTTGCACAAAGGCAAAATACGACAGGCACCCAAAAAAACAGGAGCTCGGCCAGACACCGGTGCCCACTCAAACTGGGGAAATGTTACACATAGACATATTCTCCACAGACAAAAAATACTTCCTTACCTGCATTGACAAATTCTCCAAGTTCGCGGTGGTCCAGCCTATTGCGTCTAGAACTATAGAAGACACGAGACCGCCCCTCTTGGTGCTAATGAACATTTTCCCAAGAGCAAAGCAAATATATTGCGACAACGAACTAGCGTTCAAGTCAGAAACCATTAGGTCCTTATTGTTGAACAATTACGGCGTGAGCGTGATTAACGCGCCTCCCCTACATAGCACCTCCAACGGGCAAGTGGAACGCTTCCATTTTAGAGATCGCTAGGTGTCTGAAACTTCAGAGAGGAGTTGTGGACACAGTTGACCTCATACTGCAGGCTACGATCGAGTACAGCAGCTCGGTACACTCAGTAGTGGGAAAAAGGCCAAGCGACATTTTACACTCGAAATCATTAGAATGTTCCCAGGCCGTCGGTGACAAGATTAAAAAAGCTCAGATAGAGCAAAACGCCAGAGAGAACCGGAAGCGACAGAATAGGGTCTTCGAGGTAGGCGAAAAAGTCCTTGTAAAGACAAACCGCAGGTTAGGGAACAAGCTTTCGCCCCTCTGCATTGAAGAAAAGGTTGAAGCGGACTTGGGGACAACGGTCCTCGTTAAGGGGAGGGTGGTCCACAAGGATTACCAGCATTTTCATAATGATTACCATTACAATACTTTCAATCATAACGTTGACGACAGCACGGGTGACGGACTATACGCTCGCGGACTACATATCAATTGTGGACGGAGACACTTTACTATGGGACGGTTGCGGGTACTTACGACATACAACCAACCTCACGGACTATAGGACCATGACGGAAGAGACCATGAGACTGACTGAAATGTTTCCACACTCCCATATGCGGAAGTTGTTGGAGATAGACACCGGACATGTACTGGACATGTTATCCGCACTCGATGTGCATTATCGCAGGGCAAGAAGCCTTGACTTTTTAGGAACGGCCCTTAAGGTAGTAGCGGGTACCCCGGACGCAGACGACCTAAAGAAGTTAGAGACGACACAGACGCAGTTGGTCACTGCAAGCAATAGACAAATAAGCATAAATTCCAAGATGCAGGAAAAAATTAAACAGCTCACAGATACTGTAAACAAAATTCTTAGACTATCTAAAGATAAACAAATTTTTACTGGCCACCTTTTTGAGGCCCTTAGTACACGTAACAGAATGATGATAACAGAAGTAGGCAACCTTATTCTCACTTTGACCCTTGTAAAAGTTAACGTAATTAATCCGGCCATTATTGATCACTCAGATCTTTCAAATATTCTCACTGATCAAATCACAGGGACCCCCATTACCGACATATTGAAAGTATCTAGCAATGCAGGAAGATAACGATCTTTCCAGTCGCCCACAACGGTTCCGTACTCCAGTTATACGAAAATTTCGGTGGCTAATTGCGACGGTCGGATGCTAGCTGTATCATACTGCTCGCAAACAACGACTGCGACATTCTGCAGGCAGGCGAAAGGTAGCACTTGCGCGCAGAGTCTCCATGCTGGAGGCACAGCCCATTGTCAGACGCAGCCGAGCCATCTCGAACCTGTTACCATTGTGGAAGACGGCATAATTATTATAAACGATATATGATGACTCCACCGCAACAAGAGTAGACGGAACAAATCTCGTCTCCTTCAAGATACACGCCACCATTAACGGCACGCGGTACATCAACCGCCGTGGCGTACAGAGTCGATTCCCGGCAGTAGCGGCATCTCCATTGCTTAACATCAGTGGACACGACATGATCCTCAGTCTCCCAGACATCCATCGACTGAGTGAGGACAACCTTAACTACATCAAAGAGGTCCAGGATTACATTGCGGCTGGCAGCCAATGGGCGCTTGCAATCGGCGCTATGCTTTTGGTCTGCATTGTGGGAGTTGGAATCTTCTGGTTTCACCGGCGGGCGGCTGAGCGCCGCAACTCGCGAGAGATAAGCAGGGTTCTGGAGAATTTGAACGCGACCGAGGACGGTCGGTCTTCGAGAGGGGGGATAGCTATCTCGTAACAATATGCTTCCGCGTCGCGCAATAGGTCGCTAGCGTGGGAACGCCGACCTAAGCAGTTTTGGCCAGCGCTCCATGTGCATTGCACTTTGGCGAGCGTCGCGATGTGTTGCAATGTAAAACTGCACACGAGGCGCATGGTCAGCGTTCTGTTGTAACGGTGGCAGCGTTGCCGGCAGCGAAGTCGTCGAGCGAAGTCTGCATTAACATCTATGATAATTTGTATTGTTAGTCTAAAATTACTTATCAATAAAGCGAGGCGTTCGCCCGCACTCTTTCGGTATAAAAAGCAGGCAGAAGGGGTAGGCATGACATATATCTGTGGCGGATGGCACTTTCTATACTCCTACCAAGTTTGGAGACTCTAGCGCAAAAACCGACAAAGATATAGAGGTGGGCGGTATAAGTGGGCGTGGCATAAACAATTTTATGCACACCTGTTTCGGATGTTACAACCAATGTTCATTCCAAATTTGGTGACTCTAGCCCAAAAACTAAGAAAGATATAGAGGTGGGCGGTATAAGTGGGCGTGGCATCCAAAACATTGATGCAGATCTGTTACGGATGTCACTAACAATGTTCATACCAAATTTGAAGAGCCTAGCTCGAAAACTGAGAGAGATATAGCGGTGGGCGGTATAAGTGGGCGTGGCATCTAAAATTTGTATGCACACCCGTTACGGATGTCACTACCAATGTTCATACCAAATTTGGTGACTCTAGCTTAAAAACTGACAATGATACATGCCTTCCGGTTTTTTTTAGGGCGGTGGGGCATGTTCCGTTGTTTGGGGGCGTGGCATCCAATGTTTTGATGAATAACTTTGTCAGATGTCGACATCTACCTTCATGTAAATTTTGATGGCTATAGCTTCAAAACTGTAGAAGATACAGGCATTTTTATACTTTGATACCAAAGGTATCATAGTATATTGGGTTTGTGCAATGTCCGTCATGGTGTCTGTCCGTCTGTCCGTCTGTCCGTCCGTCTGTCCGTATGAACGCAACTTTTTTCGACACCCTTAAAGCTAGAGCCTTGCAACTTTGCAAATATCTTGGTACATGTCTTCGTCAGACAAAGTGTTAAATGTAGGGCTCTACGACCTCAGGGGGCCCGAGAAATCGATAACAAGTCGATACACCTCGAAGTGCAAATCGATAAAACACAAATATATCCCACATTTTAGCAGCTAGAGTCACCAAATTTGATGGCATGATAGCTGGTTATATTCCTCAAAAAACTGCATTAAAAGTTTGGATGCCACGCCCACCTATTTCGCCCCCAGCCCCCCTCCAATTATAAACAAAAATGCCTGTATCTTCTACAGTTTTGAAGCTATAGCCACCAAAATTGACATGAAGGTAGATACTGACATCTGACAAAGTTATGCATCAAAACATTGGATGCCACGCCCCCAAACAACGGGATATGCCCCACCGCCCTAAAAAAAACCGGAAGGCATCTTCGCCAGTTTTTAAGCTAGAGTCACCAAATTTGGTATGAACATTGGTAGTGACATCCGTAGCAGGTGTACATCAATGTTTTGGATGCCACGCCCACTTATTCCGCCCACCGCTATATCTCTCTCAGTTTTTGAGCTAGGCTCTTCAAATTTGGTATGAACATTTTAAGTGGCATCCGTAACAGATCTGCATCAATGTTTTGGATGCCACGCCCACTTATACCGCCCACCTCTATATCTTTGTCAGTTTTTGAGCTAGAGTCTCCAATTTTATACCCGAAACCCTAATATATTACTATTTGCACTCAGAATCCTTAACACAGCTATGTGAACTGGTATCAAAGTATATCGCAGTCGGTTGCGTCCGACTGCAACGTTTTTACTTGTTGTTTATAATTTGATGGGGGCTGGGGGCGGAACAGGTGTGCGTGGCATCCAAACTTTTAATGCAATTTTTTGAGGAATGTCACCAGCTATCTTGCCATCAAATTTGGTGACTCTAGCTACTAAAATGTGGGATATATGTGTTTTTATCGATTTGCACTTCGAGGTGTATCGACTTGTTATCGATTTCCCAGGCCCCCTGAGGTCGTAGAGCCCTAGATTTAACACTTTGTCTGACGAAGACATGTACCAAGATATTTGCAAAGTTGCAAGGCTCTAGCTTTAAGGGTGTCGAAAAAAGTTGCGTTCATACGGACGGACGGACAGACGGACAGACACCATGACGGACATTGCACAAACCCAATATACTATGATACCTTTGGTATCAAAGTATAACTAGGAAGCAATTTAAATGCGTCGGCAATAAATACTTAAATTCCTCACCCCAATTGCCGGCGAGCTTCAGCCAAAGCAAGCGCGTACGTCTCTCCCCCAAATTTGGTGACTCTAGCTGCTAAAATGTGGGATATACATATACGTGTTTTATCGATTTGCACATCGAGGTGTATTGACTTGTTATCGATTTCCCAGGCCCCTGAGGTCGTAGAGCCAAATTTCACACTTTGTCTGACGAAGGTATGTACCAAGACATTTGCAAAGTTGCAAGGCTAGCTAGCTTAAGGGTGTCGAAAAAAGTTAAGTTCATACAGACAGATGGACGGAAGGACGGTCGGATGAACGGACGGATGGACGGACAGACACCATGACGGACAGATTGACAGACAGACACAATGACGGACATTGCACAAACCCAATATACTATGATTCCTTTGGTATCAAAGTATAAAAATTGGCCGACTTTGATGTTTTTGTTACCTCCTTATGCACCAGAAAAAAACTATCAGCACACAGTGCCCAAGAAAAAACAAAATCAAAAGCACACCCATTACCGGCCGCATATGTTTCATTTTAAGTTTCACTCAAGCGCAATGATGGTCGACCGTGCACGCAGCATACAGAAGGAAGCATCTCCGACCCTATAAAGTATATATATTCTTGACCAGCATCAACAGCCGAGTGGATCTAGCCATGTCTGTCTGTCCGTCTGTACGAACGCGCCGATCTCAGAGACTATAAAAGCTAGAGACTTCAAACTTGAATGTTAAACTCTCCTATACCATGAGAAGAACAAGTTTGTTTCAAATTAAGTTTGGTTACATTGGTCACTGGTTAAACGTATCTGGTTTAGGGTATGTCCTAGTCGGGATTTCTCGACTACAGCTTTTTTTTCTTGTTATTTAAATAGCGGAGTTGTCGATCCGCCGTCGCTTTGCTCACGACATTAACGTCTGTGCCATGGAGTTGTCCGTGTCGTTGCTGTCATGCTCCATTTCAACTAAATGCAAGAAGTCTGGGTGGCCTGGCTTTGTGTGTCCAGAGTAAAGCTTCTGATTGTGGTCAACTTGGTGACCGCCAGGGCGATCTCTAGTTCACACAATTGTAAGATGATACACAGCCTCCTCGCGGCGTCACCTGGGTAACCATTCTAGCATCCGCTAGATAGTAAGCCAATGTGCACAGCGAGTCACCCGGACGCTAAACGGTTGTACGCAGGGTTTAGGACCCGCTATGTAAAAAAACCCCACCACTAAAAACCAAAAAAACAGCCTCGGAAATGATCACCACTTACGTTGACGACCACCGCAAAACGAAAAAGAACTACGATCTTAGGATATGCACCTATAATTTCCGAACCCTTAATAGGGAAGGTGCCTCTATCCAGTTGGCGGAAGCCCTTAACGCAGTTAAGGTTGATATTACCGCCGTCCAGGAAATGAGATGGACAGGACAAGGTTGCTCTAAGCAAGCAAGCTGTGATATCTACTACAGCTGCCATGCGGAGAGGCGCGAATTCGGATGCGGGTTTGTAGTTAGCCGGAGACTTCGCCACCATGTCTCCTGATTCACTCCTGTGAGTGAAAGATTGGCTACAATCCGTGTCAAAGCTAAGTTATTTTACATAAGCCTGATTTGCGCGCACGCCACGACGGAGGAAAAGGATGACGCAGCTAAGGACGCGTGCTACGCGAGGCTCGAGGACACATATGATCGCTGTCCAGCCCACGACGTGAAGATTATCCTCGGGGACTTCAACGCGAAGGTTGGACGTAAACCAATCTTTAGCCCAACCATCGGAAAGTTCAGCCTCCACGAGACCACCTCGAACAACGGTCTTAGGCTGATCGACTTCGCCGCGGCGCGAAACATGGATGCTAGTAGTACCAGATTCCAGCATCTTGATATCCACAAGGCCGCGTGGCTGTCCCCTGACCAAAAAACACGGAACCAAGTTGATCATGTTGTGATCGATGGACGGCATGTCACAAGTGTGCTGGATGTACGTACGTACCGCGGAGTAAACATCGACTCCGATCATTATCTTGTTGCTGCCAAGATACGCATGCGGCTCTGCATCGCGAATAACGTACGGTCCAGTGAACAACGAAAGCTCGACGTCGGAAAGCTGCAATCACAACGGACAGCCGAAGCCTTCTCCGCCCACCGGCCCAACTCCACGCCTGATGACGCAGACGGATACTGGGCGCACATATCCTACTCCATGCGCACTGCCGCAGAGAGAATCATCGGGTTCAAGCGCCCCACCACACGGAACCAGTGGTTCGACGAGGAGTATCGCGAGGCAACATGCTGCGAAGAACGCGGCCGTTGCAGTCTGCCGCAACGCGAGCGATGCGGGAAAATTACAGGGCGAAAAGGAGGGAAGAAGGACGTATTTCCGACGGCAAAAAACGGGAGCAGGAAAGACGCGAGCGTGAGGAAATCGAGATGCTGCGAAGCAGGAATGATGTCCGGAAATTCTACCAGCGGGTCAACCGTATGACCCAAGGTTTTAAGCCCGGAGTATCAAACTGCAGGGATGAAATTGGGAGTCTGGCTACAGATACACAGCTGGCGCTGAGATTATGGAGGGAATATTTCTTCAAGTTGCTTGCGGGCGACGACACGAACACCGAGGAAATGCAACCGATACCACCAATCTGATGATGTAGATATCCCACCACCTAGCCTAGACGAGGTCCGAGTTGCAGTAATACGACTCAAAAACAACAAAGCAACCGGTGCTGATGGACTGCCTGCAGAGTTGTTTAAGGCTGGCGGCAGCGAACTGATTGGGTGTATGCATCAGCTTCTAAGCAAAATATGGCTAGTGGAAGACATGCCCAATGATTGAAATCTCAGCGCCCTTTGTCCTGTACTGAAGAAGGGTGACCCGACGATTTGCACCAATTATCGGGGAATCAGTCTGATCGCCATTTCATATAAGGTCTTATCGAGCGTATTTTGTGAAAGACTGAAGCCGTTCACCAACACACTGATTGGACCTTATCAGTGCGGCTTTAGACCTGGTAAGTCCATCATTGACCAGATCTTTGCATTGCGCCAAATCCTAGAGAAAACCCACGAGAGACAAGTCGACACACACCACCTCTTCGTCGACTACAAAGCTGCGTTCGACAGCCCGAATAGAGATTGCCTGTTTGCCACCATGCCTGAGTTCGGTATCCCTGCAAAGCTCATACGCCTTTGCAGAATGACGTTGAGAAGCACCATAAGCTCCGTCAAAGTAGGAAAGAACCTCTCCAAACCTTTTGGTACCGTCCGAGGTTTCAGACAAGGCGATCCTCTATCGTGTGACCTCTTCAACCTCGTGATGGAAGGGGTTTTGCGTTAAGCTGAGGCACATCGGAATGGCACTATTCTATACCATAGAAGTGTCCAGCTCTTCGCATACGCCGATGACATAGACATCATCGGACGTTGCAAGCGAGATGTTACCGCTGCTTTCCCAGCCATCGAAAGAGATTCAGTAAAAGTGGGGTCACAGCGGACCGCTATACTTTTGAAGTCGTCAAGGAGTTCATATACCTTGGCACTTCCGTCAACTCAAAGATCGATACGAGCTTGAAGATTAAGAGGAGAATCACGTCTGCTAATAGGTGTTATTATGGGCTCAGTAAGCAGATGTGTAGCAGAGCCCTCTCTCGAACGACAAAACTGACGCTCTACAAGACGCTCATCCTTCGCGTGCTTCTATATGGCGCAGAAGCATGGGTTATTTCACAGGCAGATGCAGCAGCTCTTGGAGTGTTCGAGAGGAAAATACTCCGCAAAATCTTCGGTCCCGTTCGTACCGGGGACGAGCTATGAGCTATACGGTGACATTGACGTAGTCCGGCGCATTACGATACAACGTTTCGCTTGGAATATCCAATTGGAGAAGGCGCGCAAGGAGCAGAGGCGCCTGGAGAGAGCTGTTGAGGTCGGCCGTAACCTGATAACGGATTGTTATGGCCACCTAAGTAAGTAAGTAAGCAAGAAGTCTGTAGGAATTGTATTTATTATATTAAACATATACAATAGTTTTATTTCAATATATTACTTAGGCTATCATAAAGCCCCCTCGTAAAATCTGAAATCTCCATATCTTTTTTAGGTTACTAAATTTATTAGGGGAAATCGGAAATCTCCATATCGCTCTCAGGTTTGTGCTTAAGTCATATAATTTAGGCTGGAAGTATCGGTTGTGGCATCCGCCAAAGGTCTGCATGAGGTATGTAAACGACACATCTACGCCTCCTCTCTGCCTATTTATATTGAAAATCCCCATGTATTTAAAATAATTATTAACCTCGGCTTAAAGTTTACTTACTTAGACCTGTGATTTTACATTCCCTATATCAATAAAAAATACTTGTTTTTAAAGCGTATATATATAATTTTTCAACAACAATAAGAATAATAGCTTTGAGGTTTTATAAATGGTGCTAATAGTTGGCCATAATAGTTAAACATAAGAAGCGATAATAAGTTTAACACTCGCACACACAAAACTTGACATTATATGAATACATTGAATTGTTTAATGATTCTTTACATGTTTGATATTTTTATTGTATTGCGCAGAATAGTAAGTAAATTTCTTTCTTCTTCCCTCTTAAAAGCTTCCTGGCGAACATAAAGAGTGTACAGTTTTATTCAAAAGTACCCTAACGTTGCGTATGTTTTCACAAAAGTGTCATCGCTGGTGCTAACGTTTCTGTAAGCAGAAATAACGTTTTCATCAATTGTTTTTAGTAAAACGTAAATATGTTACTTACTGATTTTCCCATGGACATACAGCGTTGTGTTCGGTTTCGTTTGGTACTTTCTGTGCCAAAGCGCTGGCATTTTCATTTATTTTGTCTTTATCATCAAACGAACGGTTTTTTTTTACCTCAGAGTTGCGCTTTTTGCGTCGCCAGCGATGTTCATCAATATGGAGAGCAGTTGTTTGTGTTTTCACGCTTGTCAGCTCATTATAGATTTCATCATCAACCGTGTCTATATCTAGTACTGCAAGGGGTGCCAGTAATGGAGCCGGTGTTGGTGTCGGCGCTATATATTTTAGAAGCCTCTCTGTGTCGACAATATCATATTCGGAAACAGCATCCTTACTATCGTCGCCAAAATTGATTTCTTCCTGGTACTCATCAGTGGTGGGCGAAAGTTCAGCTTCGACATTTTCCGGCTCAAGCCTCTTCACTTTATATGTAGATGCACTAGTATCTACCTTAAGTTTCGTGTCGTAGCTGTTGTAGGCGTGAGGCTTGATCAAATCGATTATAACTTCTTTAATTTCTTGTAACTCTGACCCCAAATGTTGCACAGTGCTTTGGCTCGAATTGGAACGTTCATGCAATTCAGCAGCCATGCTTTTCGGCACTTGTATGCCGTAGACATTCGATTGTTCATAAAGATCGTACTCCTTAGATAATGACTTGATATTGGCGAGGGGCGATTTTAAATTGGCTGCTTCTTGCGGGACATAAAATAACGTCTCAGTGGCTTCACTTATTTGCTCGGCTTTTACATCAGTGCCATCGTACAAATCTTGATTTATGACATTGGCGGTTCTGTCACTCAGAGAACAATATTGTTTGTCGTTTATTAGGGGCAACCTTATGGAACTGATGGGGGATATGTTTGTTGGTGGGCCAATAATCTGAGAAAACAGATCATATGAAGTGCTGCAAGAAAATAAGAATTTTTAAGTTTAAAATTAATTGTTGGTTTTTTAAGGTGGATGCAATTGGTGGGTGTAGCATCATCTTTGGCGGATATAAAAATTTACCTTCTAATTAAATTTAAGTGCATCTAGCTTAACCCATGACGGTTAACGTTATTTTTATGAAGGTCATCGTTTGTCAAATCGACGACGCGAGTTTTCAAAGTCTCCTAGGATAACATAGTGCATCGAAATCTCCCAAAATTGTATTTTTATACCCTAAACCCATAAAATGGGTAAATAAGGGAATAATGATTGAAAGGAAGCATCTCCGACCCCATTAAGTATATAAATTAGATATATTCTTATTAAGAATAGGTTAGTTAATTGGCATTGATAAATGCCTTTGGGTGAGTTAGCTAAAAACAAACTTTGTTCGGAATGTAATACGGGCGAGCGCCTCGCTTTATGCATAAGTTATTTCAGACTAAAGAATACAATTAAGCATGACAATTAATGAAGTCTTCGGCCGCCAGCTGCGCTGTCGGCGACGCTGCTGCCGTTGTCCAGAATGCTGACCACGCGCCTCGTGTGCGGTGTCAAGTTGCATCTTGTTGCGCCGCTAGCCAAAGTGCAATGCACTCGAAGATCGACCGTCCTCGGTCGAGTTCAAACTCTCTAGATTCTGGCTTATTTCTCGCGTATTGCGGCGCTCAGCCGCCTGCCGGTGGAACCAGAAGATGCCAACTCCCACGATGCAAACCAACAGTATTGCGCCGATTGAAAGCGCAGATTTGCTGCCAACCGCAATGCTATCCCGAACCTCTTTGATGTAATTGAGGTTGTCTTCACTCAGTCAATGGATGTATGGGAGACTGAGGATCATGTCGTGTCCACTGATGTTAAGCAATGGAGATGCCGCTACTGCCGGGAATCGACTCTGTACGCCACGGCGGTTGATGTACCGCGTGCCGTTAATGGTGGCGTGTATCTTGAAGGAGACGAGATTTGTTCCGTCTACTCTTGTTGCGGTGGAGTCATCATATATCGTTTATAATAATTATGCCGTCTTCCACAATGGTAACAGGTTCGAGATGGCTCGGCTGCGTCTGACAATGGGCTGTGCCTCCAGCATGGAGACTCTGCGCGCAAGTGCTACCTTTCGCCTGCCTGCAGAATGTCGCAGTCGTTGTTTGCGAGCAGTATGATACAGCTAGCATCCGACCGTCGCAATTAGCCACCGAAATTTTCGTATAACTGGAGTACGGAACCGTTGTGGGCGACTGGAAAGATCGTTATCTTCCTGCATTGCTAGATACTTTCAATATGTCGGTAATGGGGGTCCCTGTGATTTGATCAGTGAGAATATTTGAAAGATCTGAGTGATCAATAATGGCCGGATTAATTACATTAACTTTTACAAGGGTCAAAGTGAGAATAAGGTTGCCTACTTCTGTTATCATCATTCTGTTACGTGTACTAAGGGCCTCAAAAAGGTGGCCAGTATAAATTTGTTTATCTTTAGATGGTCTAAGAATTTTGTTTACAGTATCTGTGAGCTGATTAATTTTTTCCTGCATCTTGGAATTTATGCTTATTTGTCTATTGCTTGCAGTGACCAACTGCGTCTGTGTCGTCTCTAAGTTCTTTAGGTCGTCCGCGTCCGGGGTACCCGCTACTACCTTAAGGGCCGTTCCTAAAAAGTCAAGGCTTCTTGCCCTGCGATAATGCACATCGAGTGCGGATAACATGTCCAGTACATGTCCGGTGTCTATCTCCAACAACTTCCACATATGGGAGTGTGGAAACATTTCAGTCAGTCTCATGGTCTCTTCCGTCATGGTCCTATAGTCCGTGAGGTTGGTTGTATGTCGTAAGTACCCGTAACCGTCCCATAGTAAAATGTCTCCGTCCACAATTGATATGTAGTCCGCGAGCGTATAGTCCGTCACCCGTGCTGTCGTCAACGTTATGATTGAAAGTATTGTAATGGTAATAATAAAAAATGGAAAATGTTTTGTGGTTAATCGCGTGTCAACGGAGATTGTCCTTGTGGACCACCCTCCCCTTAACGAGGACCGTTGTCCCCAAGTCCGCTTCAACCTTTTCTTCAATGCAGAGGGGCGAAAGCTTGTTCCCTAACCTGCGGTTTGTCTTTACAAGGACTTTTTTGCCTACCTCGAAGACCCTATTCTGTCGGTTCCGGTTCTCTCTGGCGTTCTGCTCTATCTGAGCTTTTTTAATCTTGTCACCGACGGCCTGGGTACATTCTAATGATTTCGAGTGTAAAATGTCGCTTGGCCTTTTTCCCACTACTGAGTGTACCGAGCTGCTGTACTCAATCGTAGCCTGCAATATGAGGTCAACTGTGTCCACAATTCCTCTCTGAAGTTTCAGATACCTAGCGATCTCTAAAATGGAAGCGTTCCACTTGCCCGTTGGAGGTGCTATGTAGGGGAGGCGCGTTAATCACGCTCACGCCGTAATTGTTCAACAATAAGGACCTAATGGTTTCTGACTTGAACGCTAGTTCGTTGTCGCAATATATTTGCTTTGCTCTTGGGAAAATGTTCATTAGCACCAAGAGGGACGGTTTCGTGTCTTCTATAGTTCTAGACGCAATAGGCTGGACCACCGCGAACTTGGAGAATTTGTCAATGCAGGTAAGGAAGTATTTTTTGTCTGTGGAGAATATGTCTATGTGTAACATTTCCCCAGTTTGAGTGGGCACCGGTGTCTGGCCGAGCTCCTGTTTTTTTGGGTGCCTGTCGTATTTTGCCTTTGTGCAAATCTTGCAGTTCAGGACCACTTCATTAGCCAACTTAGTCATCTTTGGGAAACAGTACACCGTCATGACTTGCTTAACGTTTTCTTGGGCTGCTCTATGCGCCCGATTGTGTTCTGTGGTGATGATCTCTCTTCGATCATTCATGTCAAACACGTCCACCACGAAGTTTTTACAATGCCAGAATTTTGTGGCAGGGAAGGCCATTACCAACTCGTGCTGGAAGCTAGCCAAGGTCGGGAGGTTACAGTAAATAGCATTCACCACATTCTGGTTAACGACTGATTTTACTATCTCCTCAAGGGTGTCTTTGTCAGTAAAATTTTTTATATGGCGAGTTTTTTCGCCGAAAATTATGAAATTCCTTTTAAGCGGAAAGCGCGCTTCTTCTAGCACAATCTGGTTACGAAAGCAATTTACAAGCACACCATAGCATACCCCAATCAAGCAGTACAAACCGCCCAGACAATGTTCCCTGGTGGAACAACACAAATATGCGAATTTTAGGACTTTACATAAACCAAAAATACAAATGGAATACACACATAGATAAAACAATACCAACACTTCACAAATACCAACTTTCACTCCAAAATTCAAATGCAACACGTCCACCCTCATCTCTATCTTTAAAGCACTAAAAAAAATACAAACAATCATAAACAGCGGAATAAGAACAGCTCTTGGCGCATTTAGAACAACGCCGGTTAACAACCTACTTACAGAAACCAACACTCCACACATCACCCACAGATTTAACCTCCTTACCAGCAAAACAGCCAAGAACCTAATTCTCTCAAACAAATCACCATTATGCACACAAATATGCACAAAAAAGCAACTCAGCAATTGCAAGAACAATAAACATTTGTCTCACCCACAACATCCCTTTCAAACCTACCAAAATAATAAAAACAAATATACCCCCCTGGTACCTTAAACACAATACCATAGACACAACTTTACACCAACACACTAAAAGCACCACCAACCCAATCGTATTCCATAAACACTTTTTGGAATTCAAAAACAAACACACCCAATATCACTTTATTTACACCGACACACAGTGGGCGATTTTATTAATATGGCACACAATAATTAATAACATTATATGTTATTGAAAAAAATTATAAGTTAATTTTTAAAATTAAGTATTTATGTCTACTAATTTTTTCCAGTGAAATTTTCAT
This sequence comes from Scaptomyza pallida, assembly GCA_018152965.1. Classification (NCBI taxonomy): domain Eukaryota; kingdom Metazoa; phylum Arthropoda; class Insecta; order Diptera; family Drosophilidae; genus Scaptomyza; species Scaptomyza pallida. Next base: position 324,739 of record JAECXP010000219.1, read on the forward strand.
ACATTTTTTATGTTTTAATATTTTAAAATTAAGAAACACAAAAAATAATTTATATAATCATCTTAATTAGTTCTCCTTTATACCTTATCTTAAAAAATACTTCATATTTTTATACTTTGATACCAAAGGTATCATAGTATATTGGGTTTGTGCAATGTCCGTCATGGTGTCTGTCCGTCTGTCCGTCCGTCCGTCCGTCTGTCCGTATGAACGCAACTTTTTCGACACCCTTAAGGCACGAGCCTTGCAACTTTGCACATATCTTGGTACATGTCTTCGTCAGACAAAGTGTTAAATGTAGGGCTCTACGACCTCAGGGGGCCCTAGAAATCGATAACAAGTCGATACACCTCGATGTGCAAATCGATAAAACACAAATATATCCCACATTTTAGCAGCTAGAGTCACCAAATTTGATGGCAAGATAGCTGGTAACATTCCTCAAAAAACTGCATTAAAAGTTTGGATGCCACGCCCACCTATTTCGCCCCCAGCCCCCCTCCAATTATAAACAAAAATGTCTGTATCTTCTACAGTTTTGAAGCTATAGCCACCAAAATTGACATGAAGGTAGATACTGACATCTGACAAAGTTATGCATCAAAACATTGGATGCCACGCCCTCAAACAACGGGATATGCCCCACCGCCCTAAAAAAAAACCGGAAGGCATGTATCTTCGCCAGTTTTTAAGCTAGAGTCACCAAATTTGGTATGAACATTGGTAGTGACATCCGTAGCAGGTGTACATCAATGTTTTGGATGCCACGCCCACTTATTCCGCTCACCGCTATATCTCGCTCAGTTTTTGAGCTAGGCTCTTCAAATTTGGTATGAACATTGTTAGTGGCATCCGTAACAGATCTGCATCAATGTTTTGGATGCCACGCCCACTTATACCGCCCACCTCTATATCTTTGTCAGTTTTTGAGCTAGAGTCTCCAATTTTATACCCGAAACCCTCATATATTACTATTTGCACTCAGAATCCTTAACACAGCTATGTAAACTGGTATCAAAGTATATCGCAGTCGGTTGCGACCGACTGCAACGTTTTTACTTGTTATATATTAATTAATTTATAATTTTTAAAATAATTTAAAATTAAATATCAATTATGACTCAGGATTATTTTTTAAAAGATTAATAACTTCGTCATCTAACTTAATAATATTTTTAGAGTGCAATGAAGTACTTTTTGATATTGATGATATTAGTGGATCTGATGTCACTAATACCCCGATTCCACTGCCAGCAAAATGCATGTATGCAATTGGAACTCGGGAATGCTGCATATATTGAGTTTGAATCTAGTTTCCAGAATGGGAATCATGTTTAAAATTTCCCCGTTGGTAGCCTTTTTCCCAGTTGGTCGGTTTTCTACCAACGGGGAAAAAAGGCAACCAACTGGAAAAATGTTAACGTTACAGAGCACTTTAACAGAAGCGATATCAACAAATTGTTGATCGATATTGGTTTTAGCAGTGCCATTTTGAGTATTACAGCTGACAAGCATGTGTAAAAATAAAAATCCCTTCAAACGTACCAGACCCTGTTAAAGTAAAATGCTGAAACCAGTTGGTTGTGTAGTGGAATCGCCTACATTCCCGACTTGCTGTTAATGACAAATTCTGATTAATGGAATCGGGGTATAAAAGTGTGTTAAATAAATCCGTCATTGTGTTTAAGCGAGAATTTTTTCTAGTGTGATTCACACGATAATTACGCATATCCTTGTTGCGTGCTTCAAGAGCTTCCTCTGACATCATTCCAATTGGCAGGGATACTGTTTTTAAAATATCTGCCCCGTGCACAAGAATTTTTATTTTTACCAAGGGTACTCCTTTACAAACAGTTTCGCTGTTTCCCATGCATATTGACGAAAAGATTCTATGTCAACTTCATATCCACATGCCATTGTTCGTAGAATTACGCTGAGTCGTTTAATTAAATCAACTTTTGCTCCAGTAATATCAGAAGCTTAGATTGGTTGCTGGAAGAATTTTCTTTTCGAAGATCAGTTTGAATTTTTTTTTCCTTTCAGCAACCACTAATTTATTGGCTACGCGGACTTGCCACTTTTTAATTGGAATCTATAAAAAATATGCATTTTACACTCAAAACACCGAATCCGTGCATGAAGGGTTGATAGTCCGTATTTGTACAAATGATCTTTAGATGGACAACAAAAAAATATGTCCAGATCATTGAAATTTTTGGGACTTGCATTACAAATCCCACAGACTTTTTTTTTTTTTTTTTTTTTATTGCTGGCTTTATTTTTTTAATCTTTCCTAATAATAGGGAAACTAACAAAAAGTTTACAAATCTTACAAGTATTACTTAGTTATCTATTTGTTGTTGTACAAATAGTTGGTGGCCGCGTACCTCAACTCATCGATGGGTCGGAAAGTCATTACGACGAAGACGGGATCGGCTGCTTGAGTTTGAGAGTCCTCTAGCAAGATAGTTTGGGTGCGATGACAGCTTGCCAAGGTAATTTTTCTTGTAGTCCGCAATTACTTTCTTGATTGGTGGGACGTTTAAGTCGTTTTGAATGTTTTCGTTGCGAACGTACCACGGTGCCCCGGTGATAGTTCTCAGGATCTTTGACTGGGCTCTTTGGACGATGTCGATGTTACTGCTGCACGCATTACCCCATAGCTGACATCCATATGTCTAGATTGGTTTAAGAACAGAGTTGTAGAGCAGGACCTTGTAGTCAAGGCTTAGCGGGGAGCGAGCGTTGATAAGCCAGTGGAGGCTATTGGCTTTTAGTTTTAGTTGTGTTTGGCTTCAATGTGCCTGCGCCAAGTAAGCCTTCTGTCCAGGTGTACTCCTAGGTACGTTACTTCGTTTGCTTTCGGGAGTGGGGTATTATTTAGCGTAAGTGGTGGACAATCTTTCTTGTTAAGGGTGAAAGTTACATGTTTACAGTCGGCAGTCGGCCGTCAGTCTGTGTAGGGGGACTAAGTAGGTTGTGGAGATCCATGCTCCGCGGTCGACCCGTCGACTGCGTAGTGTGGAGCCCCGCTCCTACTCCGTAACTGCCAGACTGTCGGAAGTGCAACTTATACCTCCTCGTGGTGGCTGCTGGTAACAGGGTCCTGTGTAGGTCACGTCTCTGGCAGGATACCTGGCTAAATTAAGTTGGGCTAAAGAGAGTAAACTCTTTCTAATAAAATCCCCAATCTAATGGTGGAACAGCATATGCCAAGAGATGCGTGGCTAGGGGGGCGCCTAGTTACTAGTATGCGGACTTGGGGTGCGGTGGCGCGGCCTCATTTTAATCCGCCACACTACGGTACGGCACGGCGTAGTGTTTACTGGTAGCCAACTTACTCGTGGGATCAAAAATTATGAACCAATTACAAAAAACCGATGTTGAGAAGGGAGAGTGGCCCTACGGGACACAACACAGAGGTGACAACACCTCAAACCCAACAACACCAACGTGAAGGTGCCTCAGTGGTGGAACCACCACAAAGCACCAGTACACCAACCGACATTGTTGTTGGCCCCAAAGTGCCGAAGCTTAGCGGCGCTGGGAAGAAGCGTTTGGTGTTCTTTCTGCGGCAGGGACTTAGTAAAGAAGAGGCCTACTCCAAAGCTATGTCCCCAATGGAGAAGAGAGGGGAAACAGCATGCCCCAAACGCCAACGATCACAAAACCAAAGTTCAGAGGCAACCGTAAGCAAAAAGATGAGGGATGATAAGCCCTCCACCTCCAAAGCCGCAGGCAAGGCGTATGAAAGGCAGACCTCTGCCTCACATCACCGAGCCAAGGCAACTGTAAATAAGGAGCGTAGCTCTGTGCCGGCGAAGGGAGCAGTAAGCACCAAGGCCGACAAGAAGCAGCATGCTAAACCTAATGAGGCTGGTGTTGGAGTCAAACTGGCGGTATTGGCAAGGGACTATCCCAAAACGGCCCTAACAACCGCTCAAATGGATTCCATATCCAGCGCAATTGAAGACAAGGTACTGGAGCATATGGATGGGCAGATAAAGCCGGCCTTCCTAGGCTCCACCTACAAAGTTGGGTATCTCGCGCTTCTTTGCAAAGACGTCGACACAGCTGAGTGGGTTAAGGCGATGGTGGTCAAGATGACGCCATGGGAGGGCGCTGCACTCTGGTCAACAGAGGAATCGAAGATTCCTCATCCCAGAATAGCAGTCGGCTATTTTCCCAAATCCGCTGGCATGGAAACGGCCAAAATTCTCAACTTTCTACAGGCTCAGAACAAAGGCCTAAATACTTCGGCCTGGAGGGCCCTAAGGAGAGTCGAAAAGGGCTCCAACGCCATGTTAGTGATGGCTGTAGATCAAAAGTCGGCAGCCGTAATTGACGAGTCAAAAGGAAGGGTTAATTTCCGCCTGGGACAAGTCAACCTGAAGGTCAAGGGTGAGGACACCACTGAGGAGGAACTCATTAACCAAGTCAGCGGGATGGAGATTGAAGAGAGTACTCTAAGCTCTCCAAATGCCTCCGTTGCTGATCCGCCGCCAAAATGAGATGTTTGCAGGCAAACCTTCATCACGCTAAAGCGGCGACGGCGGAACTTAGCAGAAGGTTTGCAAGCAACACCAAGGACATCGGGCTAATACAAGAGCCCTGGTTCTTCAAAGGCCGTATCAGAGGCCTAAATACTAGAAACACACAGGTAATATATGATAGAACAGCGGCCAAACCTAGGGCAGCAATAATCATTAACACTGACATTAAATTTCTACCTCTCACAGAATTCATAGACAACGACACGGTGGCTATACTTCTGGAGCTGGACATCGAGGGGGGCAAGAAAGAGGCTGTATTGGCCTCGGCTTACTTCCCTGGCGACACAGAAGTGGTGCCAACGAACACTATCAGGGCCTTAGTGGAATACTGCAGAACACATCGTAAGGTCCTGATAGTCGGATGTGATGCAAATGCCCACCACTTAGCATGGGGTAGCACGGATATAAACAACAGAGGTGAGTCACTCTTAAACTATCTCATATCAACTAACTTATCGGTTGCAAATAGGGGGAATGAACCAACTTTTGTTAACTCTATAAGAAGGGAGGTATTAGATCTAACACTGGTCTCAGATAGAGCCATAGACTTGGTTAGTGAATGGAGAGTGTCTGAGGAGGCCTCAATGTCTGATCACAGGCATATTCTCTTTGACCTTACGGGCCCGGTGAGGAGCGATGTGCTCTACCGTAGCCCAAAAACCACTAACTGGACGAAATACTCCGACACTCTAACGTCAAAACTATCGGGACATAGACCCCAACTAACAAATTCTGAAGAGCTAGAGAGAGCGGTCAATACACTGACGCAAGATCTAGTCTCAACTTTCAATGACTGCTGTCCACAAAGGGTTAAGGCCTCCAGCAAGAGAGTCCCCTGGTGGAACTCACGACTTGACAAATTGCGCAGGGAAGCAAGAACTGAATTCAATAGGGCCAAGAGGACCAACAAATGGGAAAACTACAGGACAACTTTAACTAACTATAATAGGGAGTTAAGGAAATCCAAGAGATCCTCATGGAGAAACTTCTGTGAGGACCTTAGGGACGTACCCTCAACTGCAAGGGTTCAGAGAGTCCTATCAAAAGCCAGTGGAGGACCAATAGGGACACTTAAAGGCCCGAATGGCGTATTCACCAAGGATTCTCAAGATACTTTAGAGGTTCTTCTAAGATCTCACTTTCCTGATTGTTCATTCTGCAGCACAGGGGGAGACCCTGATACAGAAGAACTAAGGCACTCAAGGGCCAGAGACCCCATAATCAATAGCATAGTTAGCTATGAAAGGGTAGAGTGGGCTATAAACTCCTTCAAACCCTACAAATCCCCTGGCCCAGATGGTATCTTTCCGGCCATGCTATCCAAGGGCAAAGGGGCTATTATTAGGAAAATGGTTCCCATATATCGGGCCAGCCTTCGGCTGGGATATATTCCAAAATCTTGGAGAGCAGTAAAGGTAATATTTATACCTAAGGGCGGGGACAGACCACCATGCTCTCCCAAATCGTACAGACCAATCAGTCTCTCTTCTTTCATGCTAAAGACCATGGAGAAACTGATAGACTGCTACGTCAGAACTGACATACTTGAAGCTAAACCGCTTCACAAACTGCAATTCGCCTACCAGAAGGGTAAATCCACGGTGACGGCACTGCATCACTTGACAACCGAAATAGAAAAGGCAATTGACGCAAAAGGGTGTCGCCTTATGCGCCTTCATGGACATAGAGGGTGCCTTCGACAACGCAAATTTTGCTTCAATGAACCGGGCTCTGACAAATAGGGGGTAAACCCTAAGGTAGTAGACTGGGTAAAGGCAATGCTGTGCCGCAGACTGATAAAGGCCGATCTCGGACTTGCCTCGGCCAGCATTAATGCCATAAAAGGCTGTCCACAAGGAGGTGTCTTATCTCCTCTACTGTGGTCACTCCTAGTAGACGACCTAGTACTGTCTCTCAACGCCAACGGATGCAAAACGTTAGGCTATGCAGATGACATATCTGTAATCATCAAGGGCAAAGATGAAAAGATCCTTGCGGACCTCATGCAACGAGCACTTGATCAAACGGTAAACTGGTGCACCTCAGAGGGGCTCTCTATCAACCCTAGGAAGACCATCATAATCCCGTTCACCAACAAAAGAACTCTTGAGTTTCCAGATTTAAAGGTTAGTGACACAGTTGTGTCTCTGAGTACAGAGGTTAAATATCTAGGGGTAACCCTGGATAGCAAACTCACTTGGAATGCGCACCTGAGAGCGATAACCACGAAATCAACTCGATCTCTCTGGGCTGTCAAGCAGATGCTTGGCAAATCATGGGGGCTTTCTCCTAAAATGGCCCACTGGGCGTACACCCAGATGGTTAGACCGATGATTCTGTACGGGGCGGCGGTTTGGTGGGTAAAAGCCACACAAAGCACCGCTATCAACAAACTTTACAAAATACAAAGGCTAGCATGCCTAAGTATTACAGGGGCTTTGAGGACGACCCCGACAACAGGACTGGAAGCAATTCTAGACATAACCCCCTTACACCTAGCAATAGAGGAAGAGGCTGTAAAACAGACTTTGGGACTCTATGTTAGCAACAAGTACCAAAAGGGCAATCTTAGAGGGCACCTGGGTATATTGAATAGGGTAGAGGAAATCCTCGACAAGTCCAAAACGCTAGACCATAGCCAAACTTTCCATAGTTTCACCAAAAACTACAATGTCATTTTTAAAACTAGAGAGCAATGGACTTCTAATCCATCCTGGATAAATGACGACGCACAAAATTGGTTCACAGATGGATCCAAGACAGCATCAGGGGTAGGAGCAGGTATAGTGGGTCCTCGCACACACATATCTCTCTCACTGGATGCTGATTGCACCGTTTTTCAGGCAGAGCTCTTCGCTATTTTACAGGCGGTATACAGACTGAATAGCAGACAGCTGGTAGGAGTTAATATTCGTATACTCTCCGACAGTCAAGCAGCTCTTAAAGCACTAAACAGCTACAGTTATAATTCTAAACTTATATATGAATGTCACTGTGAGCTAAATGTTCTGGCAACCAGCAACAGAGTCTCTCTGGTATGGGTCCCAGGACATGAAGGCCACTCAGGTAATGAGGCTGCGGATGTAAGGGCTAAATTGGGAGCGGAAGCCCCGTTCATAGGCCCCAGTCCGATGTTTGGTTACTCAAACAACACACTCAGATCTGACATAGACAAATGGTTAGGTAACAAGAAATTAATGCACTGGAACAGTCTAGAGGGTCTCAGACACTCAAAAAGATTTGTGTGCCCAAATGCAACAAGAGCCAAGGAAGCTCTATCCCTAAACAGGACACAACTTAGGTCACTCTGTGGGGCGTTGACAGGCCATTTTCCTTGCAACGACCACCTACATAAGATGGGCCTTGTTAGTAACAGAACCTGTAGATTCTGTGAGGAGGATGTTGAATCCATGGAACATCTAATCACCAATTGCCCTGCCCTGGCACGCAGTAGAGCAACGCTGTTAGGCAAATACATTCTCAATGAGGAGGACCTGATGCATATCTCGCAGACTGGTCTGACTCAGTTTCTGAGAACATTAAAACTGAACTAGTGGTAAGGGGGCACAATAGATCCATGTGGGTCGCAGTGCTGAAGGGCGCAAGCCCACCCTCGTTCGACATTACATTACATTACATGTTTACATTTTTGTTCGTTAACTTTAATTCGCCAGTCGGATAGCCATTTTTTCACGTTAACCAGATGACGAGCGAGTTGCGATGTGGCTTGCACAGGACATCTAGATCGGCTAAGAATAGCTGTATCGTCAGCAAAGGTTGAAGTTGTAAGTCCCCTGCATGTAGGAATGTCTGTGTGTAGAGAACGTAGAGTGTTGGCCCAAGTACGCTTCCCTGAGGAACGCCGGCTTCAATACGGTGTTCGCTTGATGTTGCAGTGTTGCATCTTACTGCAAACTTCCTGTCGTAGAGGTACGACTTTAACAGTTTATGTGTGTTTGCTGGAAGCGTTGATTTGATCTTATACATCAGCCCTTCCAACCAGACTCTGTCAAACGCCAGAGCCACATCCAGAAAAATTGCAGTACAATATTCTCGATTTTCAAACGTGCCTCGAATTTCTGAAGTTATGCGATTGACCTGTTCAATAGTTCCGTGGTTTTGGCGAAAGCCGAATTGGTGCGCCGGGATTATGTTGTGAAGGTTCAGAAATTTATTAATCCGAGTCATCAAGCATTTTTCGAAGAGTTTTGATAGACACGATAAAAGGCTTATAGGTCTATATGACAGTCCCGTTTGATCCTTTCCCAGCTTTGGTATCATTATGATGACAGACTTTTTCCATCTTTCTGGGAAATGCCCGAGTCGTGTGATCGCATTGAATAACTGGAAGATAACACAGACGGCACAATAGGGAAGCTCAATAATCATCTTTGGTGTTATTAGGTCTTGACCCGGAGATTTTTTGGGGCTTAGTTCCTGATTAATAACTCTTGCGACTTCGTTCGGGCGAAATTCAATGGGCTCATGTTGTGAGTGGGTGTCGCTTAATACAGTCGGTAGAGCGAACGAGTTTGTAGCAGGGTTCGATTGGAAAACTTTTTGTAGGTGAACAGCAAACGTGTTGGCTCTTTCTTCATCGCTTCGGGCCCAGCCGCCAGCTTGGTTTCTTAGGGGCATCTCTGCTATTGTCGGTTGGCTGAGAGTTGGGTGAGCTTTCCACAGTGAGTTTTTCGAGCTGGATGTTGATAATTGCTCAATGTATCGGCGCTGGGCATGTTCTTCTTCAAGTGTTAACGCTTGGGTTAGTTTATGTGTATCGTTTTTTAGCTTTTGCTTAGCTGACGGCGATCTTAGACATTGCCACTCCTGTCTTATTCGCCGCTTATCAAGAACGAGCTGTTCAATTTGGTGATTTGTTTTCTTTTGGGTGGGTGCTGCAGTTTTCGCTTTCGGTGTTGACATACGAGCTGCTTCGACGAGGACTGACTCAAGTTTGTTTGCAATAGAATCAATATCAGCTTCCACTTTCAGATGCGGATTAAGTTCGATGTGTGAGCTAACATATTTCTTGTATCTTAGCCAGTTAGTTTTTTGTGATGTCAGCTTACCCGGGTGATTTGCAAACTCTGGGTGTCGTTGAAGTTGAATTAGTACAGGCGAGTGGTCAGACGATAGCTCCGAAAGACATTAGGCGCTTATCAGGTTGCGCGAAATATTTTTGGAGACTGCAAAATCAATTAAGTCGGGCAGTTTCCTGGGGTCCGTGGGCCAGTATGTTGGTGTGCCAGGAGAGACGTGGCTGAGCCTGTTCTTTGGTTTTATAATTGCGTTGTACAGCTGCATTCCTCTTGGAGTCACAAGACGAGATCCCCAGTGAGTGTGCTTGGCATTATAGTCCCCTGCTGCTATAAAGTGTTCTCCTAATGAGTTGAAAAATTCCATGAATTGGTCTTCAGATATGGAGTATCGCGGTGGGCAGTAGATGGCAGAAAGTGCAAGTTGGTTACCACTATCCAGATGTATTTTTAGGGATGTGGCCTGTAGATAGTTTTTAGCAAACTCTTTGTGGAAGTGGTGCTTTAGCCGGCTTCTTATCAAGATACCAGTCTCGCCGTGCGCCTTGCCATCGGGATGGTTGGTTCCGTAGAATGAGTATCCGGTTATGGTAAAATTATACTTATTTGTAAGGTGTGTTTCGGAAAGTAGCATAATGTCAATGTGGTTGTCGAGTAGAAATTGAGCTAATTCAAGTTTATGCTGTGAAACGCCATTGGCATTCCACGTTGAAATACGTAGCGAGGCCATTGATTATTTCGATTGTAGTGATACAAGCAACTGTACCAAAGTATTTTGATTTTGTAGTAAATTTTGCATAGTTTCTTGCATAAATGACATGAACTGTGATAAACTCTGCTGCATATTACATATCATTGATTCAAAGTTGCTTAGTGGCGGTTCCTGCGGCTTGTTGACTCGTTCGTCGTTGAGTTCTACATGTTTTGATTGTGAGCCTGGATAAAAAGCAGTAGGCATCAGTCCTGATCTTAAGGCGCTTGCATAGGTCGCGTTTTTAATAACAGGTGCGGGACCAAAAGATGACCTGGCTGCAGTCGAAAAGAAGACGTCAGGGTTGGACTTCGATGGAATGTATGATGGCGGTGCGTTTTGAGAGCGTCCTGTGTTCACGCGATGATGGATGCGAGACTTAAGCTCCTTGTAAATTGGGCAGCCTCTGTAGTTAGCTGTGTGGTTGCCTCCGCAGTTGCTGCACTTTTTTTTGCTGGAGTCATCTTTGCTTGCTGGGCAGCTCGACGAGTCATGAAGATCGCCGCAAACCACACATACAGGGCGCAGCTTGCAGTAAGACCTTGTGTGACCATATTCTTGGCAGTTCATGCATTGTACCGGGCCGTTACGTTTACGTTTTCTGGCTGTATTGCCATTATTGGTATTTCCTGATGTTCCCGTAGGTATATCCACTAAAATTCCCATTTCTTTTCGAAGATCAGTTTGAATTTTTTTTTTCCTTTCAGCAACCACTAATTTATTGGCTACGCGGACTTGCCACTTTTTAATTGGCAATCTATAAAAAATATGCATTTTACACTCAAAACACCGAATCCATGCATGAAGGGTTGATAGTCCGATTCACAAAAGACCATTAGTATAAATAAAAAGGAGTTCTGGGCGAATACTTGCGAATATTAAAAGTTATATACTACAAAAGTTTTAGTACGTGAAAAAGATCATTCTATAGGAAACGTTAACTTTAAAGATAGTTTTCAGCTAATACACATAAACACTGGACACACACATATTTTTTACCTCAAATACATACCAACTATGTGGGTTTGCAACACTAATTTCACCAAAATTATTAGAACTTAACTTTTCACAAATTCAAGGCGAGAATAGTAGTGTTAGAGATGTGAAAAAAAATTGGTAAATCTGCAGAAGTAGGGCTGCAGACCAAAAGTGCTCCAAATTTTTATACTTTGATACCAAAGGTATCATAGTATATTGGGTTTGTGCAATGTCCGTCATGGTGTCTGTCCGTCTGTCCGTCCGTCCGTCCGTCCGTCCGTATGAACGCAACTTTTTCGACACCCTTAAAGCTAGAGCCTTGCAACTTTGCAAATATCTTGGTACATGTCTTCGTCAGACAAAGTGTTAAATCTAGGGCTCTACGACCTCAGGGGGCCTGGGAAATCGATAACAAGTCGATACACCTCGAAGTGCAAATCGATAAAACACTTATATATCCCACATTTTAGTAGCTAGAGTCACCAAATTTGATGGCAAGATAGCTGGTGACATTCCTCAAAAAATTGCATCAAAAGTTTGGATGCCACGCCCACTTGTTCCGCCCCCAGCCCCCATCAAATTATAAACAAAAATGCCTGTATCTTCTACAGTTTTGAAGCTATAGCCAAAATTGGCATGAAGGTAGATGCATACATCTGACACAGATATGCATCAAAACTTTGGATGTCACGCCCCCAAACGAGGGGCCACGCCCCACCGCCCTAAAAAAAAAACCGGAATGCCCGTATCTTCGCCAGTTTTGAAGCTAGAGTCACCAAATTTAATGGCAAGATAGCTGGTGACATTCCCCAAAAAATTGCATCAAAAGTTTGGATGCCACGCCCACCTTTTCCGCCTCCAGCCCCCCTCCAATTATAAACAAAAATGCCTGTATCTTTTACAGTTTTCAAGCTATTGCCACCAAAATTTACATGAAGGTAGATGTCGACATCTGACAAAGTTATTCATCAAAACATTGGATGCCACGCCCCCAAACAACGGGACATGCCCCACCGCCCTAAAAAAACCGGAAGGCATGTATCTTTGTCAGTTTTTAAGCTAGAGTCACCAAATTTGGTATGAACATTGGTAGTGACATCCGTAACGGGTGTGCATACAAATTTTGGATGCCACGCCCACTTATACCGCCCACCGCTATATCTCTCTCAGTTTTCGAGCTAGGCTCTTCAAATTTGGTATGAACATTGTTAGTGACATCCGTAACAGATCTGCATCAATTTTTTGGGTGCCACGCCCACTTATACCGCCCACCTCTATATCTTTCTTAGTTTTTGGGCTAGAGTCACCAAATTTGGAATGAACATTGGTTGTAACATCCGAAACAGGTGTGCATAAAATTGTTTATGCCACACCCACTTATACCGCCCACCTCTATATCTTTGTCGGTTTTTGCGCTAGAGTCTCCAAACTTGGTAGGAGTATAGAAAGTGCCATCCGCCACAGATATATGTCATGCCTACCCCTTCTGCCTGCTTTTTATACCGAAAGCCCATATATATTACTATTTGCACTAGGAATCCTTAAAACAGCTATGTAAACTGGTATCAAAGTATATCGCAGTCGGTTGCGTCCGACTGCAACGTTTTTACTTGTTTTTAAATGTTTTTATACTTTGATACCAAAGGTATCATAGTATATTGGGTTTGTGCAATGTCCGTCATGGTGTCTGTCCGTCTGTCCGTCCGTCCGTCCGTCCGTCCGTATGAACGCAACTTTTTTTGACACCCTTAAAGCTAGAGCCTTGCAACTTTGCAAATATCTTGGTACATGTCTTCGTCAGACAAAGTGTTAAATCTAGGGCTCTACGACCTCAGGGGGCCTGGGAAATCGATAACAAGTCGATACACCTCGAAGTGCAAATCGATAAAACACTTATATATCCCACATTTTAGTAGCTAGAGTCACCAAATTTGATGGCAAGATAGCTGGTGACATTCCTCAAAAAATTGCATCAAAAGTTTGGATGCCACGCCCACCTGTTCCGCCCCCAGCCCCCATCAAATTATAAACAAAAATGCCTGTATCTTCTACAGTTTTGAAGCTATAGCCATCAAAATTGGCATGAAGGTAGATGCTAACATCTGACACAGATATGCATCAAAACTTTGGATGTCACGCCCCCAAACGAGGGGCCACGACCCACCGCCCTAAAAAAAAACCGGAATGCCTGTATCTTCGCCAGTTTTGAAGCTAGAGTCACCAAATTTGATGGCAAGATAGCTGGTGACATTCCCCAAAAAATTGCATCAAAAGTTTGGATGCCACGCCCACCTTTTCCGCCTCCAGCCCCCTCCAATTATAAACAAAAATGCCTGTATCTTTTACAGTTTTCAAGCTATTGCCACCAAAATTTACATGAAGGTAGATGTCGACATCTGACAAAGTTATTCATCAAAACATTGGATGCCACGCCCCCAAACAACGGGACATGCCCCACCGCCCTAAAAAAAACCGGAAGGCATGTATCTTTGTCAGTTTTTAAGCTAGAGTCACCAAATTTGGTATGAACATTGGTAGTGACATCCGTAACGGGTGTGCATACAAATTTTGGATGCCACGCCCACTTATACCGCCCACCGCTATATCTCTCAAAGTTTTCGAGCTAGGCTCTTCAAATTTGGTATGAACATTGTTAGTGACATCCGTAACAGATCTGCATCAATTTTTTGGGTGCCACGCCCACTTATACCGCCCACCTCTATATCTTTCTTAGTTTTTGGGCTAGAGTCACCAAATTTGGAATGAACATTGGTTGTAACATCCGAAACAGGTGTGCATAAAATTGTTTATGCCACACCCACTTATACCGCCCACCTCTATATCTTTGTCGGTTTTTGCGCTAGAGTCTCCAAACTTGGTAGGAGTATAGAAAGTGCCATCCGCCACAGATATATGTCATGCCTACCCCTTCTGCCTGCTTTTTATACCGAAAGCCCATATATATTACTATTTGCACTAGGAATCCTTAAAACAGCTATGTAAACTGGTATCAAAGTATATCGCAGTCGGTTGCGTCCGACTGCAACGTTTTTACTTGTTTATCACTAATATATGGTAGCCCATGGGATATTATGGTGGGGGACGCCCTGGTTCGACAGATTTACCAAACTTTCAAACACCGTAGAAGCAGTGGCTCACGCCACTGCTAAGGCACTGTTTGCTATGTTTCGCATATCGCGCGAGATTATGTCGTTTTGAAAACGGCAAGTTTGTGTAATCTGCTCCGGAACATAGCAAACAGTGCCTTAGCAGTGGCGTGAGCCACTGCTTTTACGGCGTTTGAAAGTTTTTACGGCATTTTAAACTCGCCGTCGGCGATCTTAAGTCGTTTTTTGTGTGTGTGTGTGTCGAGTGTCATGGCACTCCTTACTCATCACCTCTACTGTAATATCTACTGTAATGTAATAAAGTAATATTTTTTTTTATGGGGAATTTTTTTATTTTTTTATGGAGTTTTATGGCGTCCCCCACCATAATATCCCATGGGCTACCATATATTAGTGATAAAAAGCATTTAAAAAAAATTTGGAGCACTTTTGGGCTGCAGCCCCACTTCTGCAGATTTACCAATTTTTTTGTCACAAAAAATTTCAACTTTGCGTGCTTACAGCTTCGTGAGTAACGACAGGAAAAATATATAAAAATCAATTTTAATGTAGTAGAGATGTTTTATATCGATTCCATAAACAATATTAGTAAAATTCCACAATTTATTTTTTGACTTTTTGTGTGCCAACTTGTATGGCATCGCCCACTGTGCGACGGGTCCAAATCCGCCCACAACACCTTATTCGCCATCACAACTGAAGACACCATAATTAAAAGAGGGATTCTTCCTCCATACACATCAATTTTTATAGCAGAAATAATAGCCATATTCGAAGCACTTAAAACAGTTATACAACAAAACGGCAAATGGATCCATTTGCTCCGATTCCCTATCCTCCCTAAGATCAATAAAAAATATAGATAACCTCAGCTACTACCCAAAAACCATTAGAACACTATTAACAAGACACCAAAACAAACTAAAACTAATGTGGATCCCGAGCCACATTGACATAAAAGGCAACGAGTTCGCAGACAAACAAGCCAAAACAAGTAAAAACGTTGCAGTCGGACGCAACCGACTGCGATATACTTTGATACCAGTTTACATAGCTGTTTTAAGGATTCCTAGTGCAAATAGTAATATATATGGGCTTTCGGTATAAAAAGCAGGCAGAAGGGGTAGGCATGACATATATCTGTGGCGGATGGCACTTTCTATACTCCTACCAAGTTTGGAGACTCTAGCGCAAAAACCGACAAAGATATAGAGGTGGGCGGTATAAGTGGGCGTGGCATAAACAATTTTATGCACACCAGTTTCGGATGTTACAACCAATGTTCATTCCAAATTTGGTGACTCTACCCCAAAAACTAAGAAAGATATAGAGGTGGGCGGTATAAGTGGGCGTGGCATCCAAAACATTGATGCAGATCTGTTACGGATGTCACTAACAATGTTCATACCAAATTTGAAGAGCCTAGCTCGAAAACTGAGAGAGATATAGCGGTGGGCGGTATAAGTGGGCGTGGCATCCAAAATTTGTATGCACACCCGTTACGGATGTCACTACCAATGTTCATACCAAATTTGGTAACTCTAGCTTAAAAACTGACAAAGATACATGCCTTCCGGTTTTTTTAGGGCGGTGGGGCATGTCCCGTTGTTTGGGGGCGTGGCATCCAATGTTTTGATGAATAACTTTGTCAGATGTCGACATCTACCTTCATGTAAATTTTGGTGGCAATAGCTTGAAAACTGTAAAAGATACAGGCATTTTTGTTTATAATTGGAGGGGGCTGGAGGCGGAAAAGGTGGGCGTGGCATCCAAACTTTTGATGCAATTTTTTGGGGAATGTCACCAGCTATCTTGCCATCAAATTTGGTGACTCTAGCTTAAAAACTGGCGACGATACGGGCATTCCGGTTTTTTTAGGGCGGTGGGGCATGTCCCGTTGTTTGGGGGCGTGACATCCAAAGTTTTGATGCATATCTGTGTCAGATGTTAGCATCTACCTTCATGCCAATTTTGATGGCTATAGCTTCAAAACTGTAGAAGATACAGGCATTTTTGTTTATAATTTGATGGGGGCTGGGGGCGGAACAGGTGGGCGTGGCATCCAAACTTTTGATGCAATTTTTTGAGGAATGTCACCAGCTATCTTGCCATCAAATTTGGTGACTCTAGCTACTAAAATGTGGGATATATAAGTGTTTTATCGATTTGCACTTCGAGGTGTATCGACTTGTTATCGATTTCCCAGGCCCCCTGAGGTCGTAGAACCCTAGATTTAACACTTTGTCTGACGAAGACATATACCAAGATATTTGCAAAGTTGCAAGGCTCTAGCTTTAAGGGTGTCAAAAAAAGTTGCGTTCATACGGACGGACGGACGGACGGACGGACGGACGGACAGACGGACAGACGGACAGACGGACAGACGGACAGACACCATGACGGACATTGCACAAACCCAATATACTATGATACCTTTGGTATCAAAGTATAAAAACAATAGAATACCCACTCATCACCACCAATAATATAAACATAACAGACATAAACAAATACTTCAAAAATCTAGAAACACTCTCAATACACCAATACCCAACATCAAATTGGTACAAAAATATCAACATAAGCAAAACAAATATTCTACAAACTCACAAAACCTTAAACGAAATAATAAGACTTGACCAAATAAAACTTATTAGACTAAGACTGGGACACACAAAAATCACAAACCAACACTACATAGACAAAAACATAACTAACCACTGCCCTTTTTGCAATTCTATAATAAACCTCAATCACATCTTAACCCAATGCCCATCTCTAACAACAGCGCGAACTAGATTCCTCCAAAACAAAAACCTTATTGATATCCTTACAGACCCATCCATAGACAACATCAAACTCATAATAGACTTCCTAAGAAAAACAAACCTTTACAACAAAATATAAAAGAAACAATATAAACAAGAAAGAAGGCTCTAGTCGAGAAATCCCGACTACGACATACCCTTAACCCCATACGTATCGTGTACAGTCATTTGTGTGTATTTACCCAGTGACCAATATGACTAAAATGACAAAATTTCAAACTGCGATATCTTCGGTGTTTCTTAACCGATTTTAATCAAATTTTTTGAAAAGTTCATTATTTTATTAATAGTTTGAGACCTCGTTTTTACAATTTCGAAATTCAAGAATTGTTTGTTTTCGATCACATATGTATATCGAAAACCAGAAGTGTTATCGAAAATTTAAAACAAACTTGATCTGCCTATGGTATAGGAGAGCTTAAGTTTCAAGTTTGAAGTCTCTATCTCTTATAGTCTCCGAGATCGGCGCGTTCATACAGACAGACAGACAGACGGACGGACGGACAGACGGACAGACAGACATGGCTAGATCGACTCGGCTGTTGATGCTGATCAAGAATATATATACTTTATGGGGTCGGAGATGCTTCCTTCTGTCTGTTACATACATTTGCACAAAACCATTATACCCTTATTTACCCATTTTATGGGTTAAGGGTATAAATAGACACTACACCTAAACAACCAAAGAAACACTATATTTAAGCTGTACATATGTATATAAATATAAAAAGCTGAAGGCCACTGCAGCCATGCTTACACACTACTAGTTTCTAAGTTTAAAACTTTAAGCTAGTACTAATAAATAAATAAATAAAATAAAGTATGACAATTAATGAAGTCTTCGGCCGCCAGCTGTGCTGTCGGCGACGCTGCTGCCGTTGTCCAGAATGCTGACCACGCGCCTCGTGTGCGGTGTCAAGTTGCATCCTGTTGCGCCGCTAGCCTATTTGCAATGCACTTGGAATGTTGACCAAATTAGCTTAGGTCGGCATTCCCACGCTAGCGACTTATTGCGCGAAGCGGCAACATATCGTTATGGGTTAACTTATATATACTTGATCAGCATCAACAGCTAAGTTGATCTTGCCGTGGCAGGCAGACATGCAGACAGACATGCAGACAGACAGACAGACAGGCAGACAGACAGACAGACAGACAGGCAGACATGCAGACAGACAGACAGGCAGACGGACAGACGCGAACGGACAGACAGGCAGACAGACAGGCAGACAGACAGACAGGCACACAGGCAGACAGACAGACAGATTGACAGACAGACAGACAGACAGGCAGACGGACAGACGGCGAACGGACAGACAGGCAGACAGACAGGCAGACAGACCGACAGACAGACCGACCGACAGACAGACAGAACATTTTTAAAACATCAGTATCTGTGGTTATCGCGTAGCCTGTGCATTCGTTGATTTGAGAACCATCTGTATATATGAAAACTGTTTTACTATTATGCCCTGATTTAAACTGAAGAAATTGTTTTCGATAGACTTCCGGAGGCGTTGTGCTCTTGTTAAATTTACTAAGTGTTGTGTTTATAGCATTTGCGTTGAGGGCCCAGGGCGGGTCTATGTGTTTCAGTTGTTTTGGGGGTCTTAAAACAATGTCGATTGATTTATTCAGTGTAAGAACATTATCTAGGACAGAAAGTTTTTTTTTCCTGATTTGGGAGGTTTGTAATTTTTTAATATATTATGAAGAGGGTAGTCGGAACTGCTCAGTATGCGGTGGAAGAGATTAGTATAGGGTGATCCATTTCGAGGTTCCCTACTTTTTTAAAGAAAAAAACACAGAAAATTCAAATTTAACAGGGAATGTTTATTATCATTCGAAAGAACATTCTTTGGCATTTTTTTTTTTGAAGATTATCTGTCTCAAATGTTGGCCGCGACTACGTCTCAGATAGTCCATCCGTTGAGTCCAATTTTCGATGACTCGTTCGAGCATTTCGACTGGTAACTGGCGAATCACACGCGTGATGTTTTGCTTCAAGGCCTGAATCGAAGCGGGCTTATCCGCATAGACTTTAGACTTTACGTATCCCCACAGAAAAAAGTCTTACGGTGTGATATCACACGATCTTGGTGGCCAACCGACCGGCCCATTACGTGAAATTATCTGTTCACCGAAATGCTCTCAATAAATCCATTGATTCGTGCGATGTGTGGGAAGTGGCGCCGTCTTGTTGAAACCAAATGTCGCCGAGATCTCGAGCTTCAATTTCAGGCATCAAATAATCGGTTATCATGGCGCGATATCGGTCGCCATTGACGGTTACGTTCTTACCGGCATCATTTTTGAAGAAATATGGACCGATGTTTCCACCGGCCCACAAACCACTCCAAGCCGTTGTTTTTTCTGGGTATAATGTCAGCTCTTGAATCTCTTCAGGTTGCTCTACGTCCCAAATGCGTTAATTTTGAGCGAATAGTACGCTTAGTAGGCCGATTATGTTGACCATAAGCTGAGCAAAGCGCGCGAAACACATTCTTTACAGAACGTGAATTTTCGTAATAAAGTTGAACGATTTGTAAACGTTGTCCAGGCGTAATACTTTCCATGATGAAATGCCAAACAATACTGAACAAAAATAATATGACAGCTTGACCCGACTCACGCGTGATCTGTCAAAAAAAAGCTGATGAAGAAAGTACCTCTAGTTGGATCACCCTTCAGTAAGAATATCCTTTCTGAAATCAAGGGGTGAGACACTTGCTTTAAGTAATAAGTTTGGCGTTGGCGTCGTGTGCTATCCTGACTGCAGAATTTAAGATCGTTTTGATTTCTTTGAAACAGCTTAGGGCGGCTGTTCCATACATTGGCAAAGCATAGTCTAATTTAGAAATAATAATAGATTTAACAACTGATACTAATGTGAGTGTGCTACATCCGAACTTTGGGGTTAAAATACATTTAATGATATTGAGGCGTTTAGAAAGGAATCTAGTAAGATAGTCAATATGTGAGTTCCACTTATGTTTCTTGTTAAATGTAACACCCAAGAGAATCAACATAATGAATTTGAAAATTGCTGGTAGACACTATGCATGAGCAATTGTGTCTGTTGCAAATGTGCATTTGCTTACATTTGGTGGGAGCAAGGCTACCACTAGAGTAAAGGCACCAATCGAAAATATTGCTAAATAAAGAGTCTAGATATATTGTAACATTTTTGGTTTTATCTAATTTAATCAAAAGATTAAAGTCATCGGCGTGTGTATGTGTATATGTGTATTTCTTTGTGTAGGTCAATAATATCTGTAAGTTTTTGATACGCTATGACAAACAGAATCACGGAGAGAGGTGACCCTTGAGGGTAGTGATTTTGAGTAAAATTTGCCCACTTTAACTATTACTTTTCTGTTTCTCATAAAGTTCTTGATGTAATAAGGTATATTTGGGCCCACTTTCCATTTAATAAACTAATCTATTATAGCATGGATGCCGATCTTATCGAAAGCCTTGGCAAAGTCCAGAGATACTATTGAAATGTGTTTTTTTCTGGTCAAAGTTTTGGTTACATAAAAAGTAGACAATCCAATTCTTGAAAAAGTAGACAATCCATAACAGACTTTCCTTTTCTAAAACCAACTTGAGTTTTGTGTAGAAGTTTATTTGAAGATATAAACCACTAAAGTCTTTTTGCTATCATTTTGTCGAGAAGCTTTGCCAAGCATGAGTTGAGGGAAATGGGTCTATAGGACGAGATAAATGTTTTTACAGTATTTGGTTTCAATATACGTATAATGAGGCTAAGCTTGTATTGTTGTGGTATTACATTACCCAGTATTGCGTTGTATACGTCTATAAGTCTTTCTCATTGAGTAAATTATGTGATCAAACCCTGGAGTGTTTTGTTAGGGAATCAAGGGCCGAAGAAAATTCAATTAAGTTAATGGGGTGGTAAAGCATTTATTTATATAATAAGTCATCCGCTAATATTCTACTTTTGTTACTCGGAAATAAGTTGGTAAGATTGGAGTTGTTTGATTCTGAAGACCAGTTACTGCAGAAAAGATCTGCAATATCTTGGGACTGGGTAGTATGACCGGTTGAGTTTGTGTTTTTAATGCAGGTTATGCCTTTAGGTGAATTCCAACCGCAGAATCTTCGAAAATTGTTCAAAATTGTTGGTACTGGGGTAAGTGGATTAATTTCTTCAGTGAATTTGGATATAGATTCTTTTTTGGCTTCCTTGAGTGTACGCCTAAAAAGTGCGTTCTTTCTCCTATAGTCAATTATATTTTGTAACGAACCTTCGGTTGTCCCGAATAAAAGCTGGGCTAGCTCTCGCGGTTTCGAGGGTACGTGCCAACAAATTTGTATTTGTGGCGCTGCGACAATAAATAATAACGCCGGGTGTTTCGAGTTATGATATGTTTAATTCGCACTGTTCTTGAGTTGGTTGTATAGAGGTATCTTATATCTAATTCAGCCCGCGCTGCTCTAGGATCCACACTATG
Organism: Scaptomyza pallida; assembly: GCA_018152965.1. NCBI lineage: Eukaryota > Metazoa > Arthropoda > Insecta > Diptera > Drosophilidae > Scaptomyza > Scaptomyza pallida. Next base: position 346,494 of record JAECXP010000219.1, read on the forward strand.
TATCCTTGTCTTTGGACTGCTGGTGATATGTCAGCCTGCCAACCACGGTCGAAACTAGTCTCGCCTACTCGACTAGGTTTATTGCTCACTACATCAGTTGTTGGCCAGGACACGCTATTGGCTTTCTTGACTCCGCAAGAAGCTACCAATAGTACTCCTACTCGCTGGTGTACGTGTGCTTCACCTGTCCCACGCCAGGTTCTCTAGTCCGGCACAATGGTAGCAAGGATCTGTTTCACTCAGGCTGTCCGCTGAACAAGTATAGATAGCATTTACTTCGAACAGGTTGTAACCGTACTTAGAATATGTTCACAATATGTTGATTTAATCTTATTTGATCCTTAATAATGCACAGGATCTTTATTTGTCGCCTTCTCGAATGTCCTGATGCGTTTATCGACCGACCGTAACGTATACTCGCGTGTTTCACTCTTGATTTTTCTGCCCTCTAATGGTCTGCTGCTGTCTCCTTTTATACTCGCTGCCATCTCGCTGGAGCGGGGCCTGTCGTCGCCAAAGTCATTTCAAGGGCAAAGGTGGCGTGATGCTAAATTGCCCTTAGCAACAGCGGTTACTACTCGCTGTTATTCACGCCTGCCGTTAGTGTGACAGTGATCACTATACCAAGCGATCGCACCGCTCACACACTAACGGTTCTTTGCCCTGATGTTAGACACGTCTCTATACGCTGACATCCTTTGTTAGAGTGAGACGGCATCTGAATTCGCCGTGTTGTCAGGACCGGTCTCGGGTGTGTTCTGTAACGTCATCTCCTCTCTCGATTGTACATCTTCTGCTATATTAATCTGTTTGATAATATACTATATAATATAAACATATAATATATTCGGCAACATTATTTGTGAGGTGCAGCCATAGCTCCTCACACTCCCTCCTTCCTTCGGAAGTGGAAAGCTTCCACTTGTTTTTTTCCCTTTGAATTATAATTCAAATTTGGCGCCACCGTTGTGGCCGTTTCGCCAATTCGCGGTGTTGCGCTGTGCACTGGTGTTGCGTGTCGGCCAGCTTTTTGACACGCAACATACTGACGCAGAGCTGCCAGATCGGTAGCTTTGCCCTTCTGATCAGCTGTGTGGAGCTGTGGAGCAGTGGTGTGACATTCAGCTTTTGTCACGCAGCGCCATACGTTCGGTGTTACCAGATCATTGCTCGATCGGCATTCTCCACCCCTGGTGTTAGACGACTTGCCGCATGCTGCGAAAAAATAGTAAACAAACGTAAGTGTGTCATTTTTTTATGGCTTTTCGCCATTTTCATGCTCTTCTTCTGTTGCAGGCTTCCGCCCCAACTTGGAGGTTATGGTGTTCCCCCCCCTTGTTGCTGTGACTGCAGGTGAGTTTTGTTCTAAGTGGTTATATTGCACATGCACTTGTTACATGTACTGCTGTTTTTTTTTTCTTTTCAGGTTATGTCTACCCCATGTGAAATATGTGTACAAACACGCGTATATATGACTTCTCTTTTTTTTTTATTTTTTTTTTTTTTTAAAGTGGTATATAATTCTTTTTTTGTGTTCTCCCTACTCGTTGATGTACACCTTTGCACCTTCGCGCGACGTCCGCAGTCGGTACCGCCGGCCAGTCACCCAAAACAACCTACATATGCGTCGGTCGGATCCTTCAACAGCCGCTGCCGCGATCTCTGGCGGCCACTCTCGTGGAGACAATTCCCTCCACTGGACCTGCCCGGTCGGCGCCGACGCTTGTCGCCGGAATAAAGGACGCGCGGTGCGTGCAGTTTGGGGGCACGACGATTGTCGCTGCAACGTCGGGCGCACTCTGATCGGCGATCGCCGTGAGTCGCCCGGCGTTACCGTCGCACGCACCGCCTCATCCTCCATCCCGGCTCCTGGCTGTCGGGGCTGTGGCCACTCCCACGGCGATCGCCGCTGGGATGGCGACTTGGGTCCAGCTTCGGAGTTGCCTTCCGTGGTGACTGTCAGTTTCGCCGTTGTTGGTGGCGTCGGTGCCCTCTCGGTTGGTGGCGTCGGTGTCCTCGTGTTTGGTGGCGTCGGTGTCCTCGTGTTTGGTGGCGTCGGTGTCCTCGTGTTTGGTGGCGGCGTCAGCTCTCTAACCTCACAGCCCGGTGGCTGTTCGATATCTTCCCGCCACGTGATCACGACCGTCACCTCGTGTTGCCACGCGCCGTTTATAAACCGCGACTTTCGGGATGTTGTGGCCGTAGGTGCGTTTCTCGGTGACTCCTCGTCGTCGGCCTTGTCATCGTCATCACTGGCCATGGGGTCGTACACCTCTGGCTCCGGTGCGTTCCTGTCTGGATATAACCAATTGCTGGCCACGCTCTCTTCATCGGATGAGATGACAATAATATCGTCTGCCTCTTGCCTGGGCCACGGCGATGGTGGCCTAGCTCGCTGCCACTCGGGTGGTGGTGTCGGCGGCGCGTAATGCGGTGACACCGGCCGCAAGAATTCTTCTTCCTCGTGTTCGCTGGCCATCTCCTCTTGGGCCTCCCTCCGCAGTCGCAATTATTCTTCGAGGCGGGCCTCGTACGCCACCCCTCCTAAAACCATCGTCGACGCCTGCGCTATCCAGGGAGCTCGACTCTCTCTCCGAGTCGCTACTCCGCGACTCTGGACCGACGGATTCGTCGCCCTTCATCCTTCTGCCCGACTCCCCGTCGTCATCCCCACGCAACGGTGACGCCATTAGTACCAGCACGTCGGGCGACGGCTCACGCTGGCGACGTACCGTGCGTCTCCGTGGATGAAAGGGGAGCCGAACGGCTGGCAACGGAACCCGCCGGCGTCGGATAACGAGTCGAGTTGTTTGTTGTGCCCGCATGTGTGCGGCGCGGACCCTGGGGTCGCGGCTGTTTGCGAATGCAATTTCTGCTGCAAGTGCGTGTGCGTCCATCGTAGTATATTTTTTCTAAAGAGGCTGGTCGCATGGCTGACGTCCTCTTTTATACCCTCCGGTGAGTGTGCGTTTTACATCATTTGTGTTTGTGTTAGTGTCCGTTCAACGGTGTCCTTACCGTTTTAGCCGCCATGTTTGTCAGCACTCGCTCTCTGGGTGCTGCTATCTCTTTCTGTTTGCTTTGGCTTACGGCAGCGTTCTCGTTTGCACGTAAATTCGCCGCGAACAGGGCCGTTCAGACCTTTTGACCGTTGGGCACTATTTAGTTATTTTTATTTTATTTTATTTATTTTTTTATTTTATTTATGGGCGCTATTGAGTTGTTTTTATTTTATTTTATTTATTTTTTTATTTTATTTATTTATTATAATTTATTTATTTATTATTTGTTATTTTATTTATTTTTTATTTTATTTATTAATTATACTTTATTTATTTATTATTTTATTTTTCATTTATTTATTTTTATTTATTTTTTTTCCCATTTTATTTATTTATTAATTATGATTTTATTTATTTTTATTTTATTTATTTATTTATTTTTATTTATTTATTTTTTTTTTTTTTTTTTTCTTTTTATCATTTTATTTATTTATTAATTATTATTTTATTAATTTTTTTTTTATTATTTTATTCATTATTATATATGTACTTGTACATGTATCACCCACTTCTTTTTTTAAAAAAAAAACAATTTGACTCTGTTTCTAACTTTTCCCTTTTGTTTTTGTTTTCCATGTGTAAACTCAGGTGAGTATTTATGGGATACCTTGTTTGTTTATATAATTAACGTTTTCTTTTTTCCTTTCAGAGTTCCAGTTTTTTTTTTTTTTATTTTCTACCGGTTTTTTTCCTCCTTTACGCGTGTTTTTTTTTCTCTCCTACGCGTTTTTTTTCTCTGTTTTTTTTTCTGCGTTTTTTTTTCTCTTTTTGTTACTTTGTTGTCGTTGCTTCCGCAACTCCCTCATCTCCATGCGGCTTCAGATCGCATATGTGAGCTCTTCGCTCCTTTTTCTCTTCCCCGCCTCGCAGTCTTACTATGACTGGCGAGATGAAATCTACTATAGTGTAGGGGCCTGCATATTTCGGAGCCAGTTTCGCAGCAAATCCCTCCGCTGCATTCGATAGGTGGTGCTCTTTTGCCCACACCCTGTCGCCTATCTTCGGCTTCCATGCCCGTCTCCTTAAGTTGTAGTGCCGGGCTTGGTCTTGGGACGCTTCTCTAAGCTACGTCTGACCAACTCGAACACTTCTTTGAGCCTTGAAGCTTTTTCTGTGGGTGTTTGAGTACCCCTGCCGGTACCAATCGTGGCTTCGTCGAACAATGCGTTTGGCAACCTTGGTTCGCGTCCTTGCGTGATAAACGCCGCACTATATCCTGTAGAGGCTGACACACTGGTGTTAATGGCTAGTGTTAATTCGGGCAGTAGTTCGTCCCAGTTCCGATGGTTGTTCCTGGCATATTGTGCCACCATAGTTTTCACTGTCCGATTTGTCCGTTCTGTAGGGTTTTCTTGCGGGGTATACGGTGCCGTGAATTGGTGCCGTACCCCCAATTCCTTCAGAAAATTTTTGAACGCTTTACTTGTAAACTGCGTTCCATTGTCCGTGATCAACACTTTCGGTACTCCGAACCTTGCCAGAATTCTCTCCCTGAATCCTTTTTGTAGAGAAGCCGTAGTTGCACTTCTCAAGGGAACCAATTCAGACCACTTTGAGAAGCGGTCTACCAATACCAGGAGCATCGTATTGCCATGTTTGGATCGAGGTAAAGGTCCTACGAAATCTGCGCATACTGTGCTCCATGGCTCTTCTGGTATTTGTGTCAACATTTTCCCTGCTGCTGCTATTTGGCTGGGCTTATATTTTTGGCAGATTTCGCAGCGGTGTACGTATGTGCGTGTGTCTCTATATAATCCCGGCCAGTAATAGCGAGCTGCTATTCTTGCGATTGTTTTTCGGCTGCCAAGATGGCCAGCTGTTGCCGCGTCATGGTTTTCTCGTAATACCTGTGTTCGTTTGCCACTTGGCACACAGAGCTTCCATGAGGATACCTCCTCAATACCTGCTCGGTGTGGGATGTGTCGGTATAGGTTACCACCTTCCTCCACATAGTCTGGGTATTTCTTTGGATTTTTCATTATATCTTCTCTCACCTTCTTAATTCACTTACACTGCGCGTTAGCGTCTCCCATATCTTCGTGCGACGATCCGTCCACACGTTTCCTTGAGTGGCTGCCGCGAGAGCGCATCGGCCACTACATTCAAACTACCCTTACGATACTTAATCTCAAAATCGTATTGTTGGAGCTCTAGTGCCCATCTAGCTATCCTTCCGGATGGATTCTCTATCGAGTTGAGCCACTTTAGTGCCATGTGATCAGTGATCACAACGAAGTGGTATCCTTCCAGGTATGGCCTCAGCTTCCTTATTCCCCAAACTATGGCCAAACACTCCTTTTCGGTAGCCGAATAATTTCGTTCGGCCCCATTGAGTGTTCGACTTGCATACGATATTACTCGTTCGCCTTCCTCCGAAGGTTGAGTTAAGATCGCACCCAAGCCGTAGTTGCTAGCGTCTGTCTGTAAACAGAAAGTTTCGGAGAAATCTGGGCACGCCAATACGGGTGATCGCGTGAGCTTGTCCTTGATTGTTTCAAACGCCTTCTGACGTTCTTCCGACCATTCCCACTTGGCTCCTTTTTTTAGTAAATCGTTGAGTGGGTGGACTGTTGTTGCGAAGTCTGGAACGAAGCGTCGATACCACGATGCCACTCCTAGATACTGCCTCAACTCTTTCACGTTCTCAGGCGGTTTTAGTTCTGCTATCGCAGCCACCTTTTCTGGATCGGTGCATATACCTCTGTCTGTCACCCGGTGACCCAAGTATTTTAGCTCCTTTTTGAAGAAATCGCACTTGTCCACGTTTATCCGTAGGTTTGCTGCTCGTAGCCGCCTGAACACCTCACGCAGATTCTGCATGTGTTCTTCCCTTGTCCGTCCGATGACTATTATATCGTCCAGATACGCAAACGCGTGTGGCATCATATCCGGACCTATGACGCGATCCAGCGCCCTCTGAAATGTTGCTGGAGCCGAATGTAGTCCGAATGGCATTACCTTCCACTGGTTTAAACCCTTTCCGGGCACTGTGAATGCCGTGAGAGGCCGGCTCTCTTTTGCCATTGGAATTTGCCAATACCCGTCTTTTAAATCCAAACTAGTGATGAAATGTGCCTCTCTCAACTGGTCCAAGATGTGGTTCACTCTTGGTATCGGGTAGGCATCTTTCACAGATCTGCTGTTCAGCTGGCGAAAGTCGACGCACAAACGCCATTTGCCCGTCTTCTTTTTCACCATGACGATCGGTGCGCTATGTGGGCTGTTTGACGGCTCGATACAACCCTTTGCCAATAGCTCATCTACCTGTTGGTTGATTTCAGCTTGCATTTTCGGGTTTTTGGGGAAGTATCTCTGTTTTATCGGCCTGTCATCGCTCATCACGTTCTTGTGTTCAGTGATTTGGGATGGCCCTTTTAATTTGGTAAACGCCTCGATTTCCCGTTGCAGAAATTCGGCTATTTCCGCGTCTTCGTGCTGGTTTTTGTCTGGGTTTTCTGTTCTCTCGGTACCTGTCATGGCTTGTGGCTCTGCAGCGGTCTGGACAACTGCCACCGACAGTCCCTCCTCCGGGTTGTCCGCTTTATTTCGCCGTGCTGGAATGGTGACCACCATCCCTGCGCACTTTATCACAATGCCCATACCAGTTAGAAAATCCCAGCCCAGCACTAGGTCATCGATAATGCCTGGCAACACCATTAGATTTAGTTGTAGGTTGCGGCTTCCAAACCAAATTGTGGACTCGATTTCTTCTGCTACCATGCTGTTACGACCGTCTGCTAATCGGATCCGCCTGTTTGTGGTACTTCTCCGGCATCCTTTACTGAGTCTGCAAGCTAGCTCCTCACTTACAAAGCTGCTTGTAGCCCCTGTATCGATCGTTGCCTTGTACTGACAATCCCCGATTTTCACGGTGGCTGTCAGTTGCGTCTCTTCCCCTAGCATGTTTCCGATTAATGGCGAGGGATCGTCCTTGGCGGCCTCCGTTCGTCCCTCGGTTGCGGACGCCGCTGGTCGTTTCCCGACTTACAACACGCTGCTGTTCTCGTCCCTATCCGCCCACAAATCCAACAATAATCCAACATTGGGTTTTGGCACTCTACCGCCCAATGTCCTCCTTGTCCGCACACACGACACGCTCGTCCTGGGTTGTTAACGTGTGTTAGGTTGGTATTTTGTTGCATTCTTGGAGCTGGCCTTGGTCTCTCCATATCCTGGATCCTCTCTCTTGTGTGTCGTTGTTGCTCCTCCATTGCCATAAAACGGGGTCTGTTTCTGTTTGGCTGTGGTGCGTGGTTGTGTTGTCGTTCGTTTTGATTGTGGGTAGGTTGATGTTGATACCGCTCTTGTTGTGGTGGTTGTCGTTCCAGCCGTAAACGCGCCCGGTCATTCTCCAACTCCTCTGAAGCCTCTGCTAACAGCATTAGCTCCCCCAGATTTGTGAACTGGCCCGGTCTTGCGTAAGCACGTAGGTCCGGGAGGCTGTTTGCGTAGATCTTTTGTAACTCCTTCTCTGTTGATAGTCGTAGCGGTCGCATCAGCGTCTGCATCTCCACCATATATACCTTGAAGAGCTCTCCCGGCCTCTGACGTCTTCTACGCACCTCATCTTCGAGATTGTCATAGTAGTCTCTTGGTAGGAAGTAGTCCTGGAAACTTGCTACAAATGCTCCCCATGTTGTCCAATGCTGGTTATTTGCGATATACCACTTCAAAGCCATACCTTTGAGTAGCTCAGGCATGGTTCGTGGAATCAGGTTGAGGTTCAGCCCGTATGTGTCCGCTGACCATTCCACTTGTTCCAGGAACTCCAAAGGTTTTGACGATCCGTCAAACCTGAACCCCCATTCTCTCACCTGTTTGGCCACTTTCGGGTAGTCTTGTACCATATTCGAGCTTGCGCGTTCGTATCTTCTCTCGAAGATATCTTCGTTTCTTCGGTTTGGTATGGAATCCCACGGCGATCGACGACTTTCTTGGGCATTCAGGGCTCGTGCCGCTGCGCTAGTTGACGGTATGCTTAGTCTTGCTATATCAATCGCGCCAAGCTCCTTCATCACCTCTTCTTCTTCCTCGATCGTTGGTTCGCACTCTGTGTTTGGCGATGCTCGACCATACCGTCTGGCCAGATCGCTGATGCGGATTCCGTGTGCCACCGAGTTTTCGTTTAAACTCACCCACTCTCCGAGTTGTTTCCGCATCAAGTCCATATTGCCTGTCATGTCGAGGCCAAATTCCGTGCCATACTTGATTAATTGTTCTTTTTTTAAATAATACACCCACGAACGCACCATTTTAGTTATTTCGGTTATATCGCGCTATTTGTATATTAAAAGTCGCAGAATCCACAGTTGGGCGCCAGTTGTAACGAACCTTCGGTTGTCCCGAATAAAAGCTGGGCTAGCTCTCGCGGTTTCGAGGGTACGTGCCAACAAATTTGTATTTGTGGCGCTGCGACAATAAATAATAACGCCGGGTGTTTCGAGTTATGATATGTTTAATTCGCACTGTTCTTGAGTTGGTTGTATAGAGGTATCTTATATCTAATTCAGCCCGCGCTGCTCTAGGATCCACACTATGTATCCTTGTCTTTGGACTGCTGGTGATATGTCAGCCTGCCAACCACGGTCGAAACTAGTCTCGCCTACTCGACTAGGTTTATTGCTCACTACACCAGTTGTTCGCCAGGACACGCTATTGGCTTTCTTGACTCCGCAAGAAGCTACCAATAGTACTCCTACTCGCTGGTGTACGTGTGCTTCACCTGTCCCACGCCAGGTTCTCTAGTCCGGCACAATGGTAGCAAGGATCTGTTTCACTCAGGCTGTCCGCTGAACAAGTATAGATAGCATTTACTTCGAACAGGTTGTAACCGTACTTAGAATATGTTCACAATATGTTGATTTAATCTTATTTGATCCTTAATAATGCACAGGATCTTTATTTGTCGCCTTCTCGAATGTCCTGATGCGTTTATCGACCGACCGTAACGTATACTCGCGTGTTTCACTCTTGATTTTTCTGCCCTCTAATGGTCTGCTGCTGTCTCCTTTTATACTCGCTGCCATCTCGCTGGAGCGGGGCCTGTCGTCGCCAAAGTCATTTCAAGGGCAAAGGTGGCGTGATGCTAAATTGCCCTTAGCAACAGCGGTTACTACTCGCTGTTATTCACGCCTGCGGTTAGTGTGACAGTGATCACTATACCAAGCGATCGCACCGCTCACACACTAACGGTTCTTTGCCCTGATGTTAGACACGTCTCTATACGCTGACATCCTTTGTTAGAGTGAGACGGCATCTGAATTCGCCGTGTTGTCGGACCGGTCTCGGGTGTGTTCTGTAACGTCATCTCCTCTCTCGATTGTACATCTTCTGCCATATTAATCTGTTTGATAATATACTATATAATATAAACATATAATATATTCGGCAACATTATTTGTGAGGTGCAGCCATAGCTCCTCACAATTTACTGTGGAGATATTTCTCTTAAGTGTTTGCAAGCCGCGTTCTTGCTTTTACGAAGTTTCTCGAGTTCCTTGTTCCACCAAGGAACAGTATGCGATGTTTTTGTGGAGGACTTTGGTATACTTTGATGGCCGCTTTTTAGAATAATTTTTGCTAAGTTTGGCTGCTTCTTGGTTTATATTCGAGCTTGTTGGTATGGAAGAGTTGTGGCTAAAGAAAAGTGACGTATATAGGTTCCAATTTGCTAAATCGGTCTTGAATAAAGGCCTTTGTGATGGTCTTTGGGTTTGAACTCTAGTAAATATATTACTTAAAATGGGCAAGTGGTCGCTACCGAAGAAGTCCGTTTCGATTGTCCATTCTGTTTCTATTGCAATATCGGGAGTACATATGCTGAGATCTATGTGAGTTAAAGTATTGTGCGTGCTCAAGTATGTAGGGCTACCATCGTTGAGGATGATTAGGTTGGACTGGGTAATAAACTTATCTAATGTAACTCCTCTTCTGTTATTAGCAGGGGAGCCCCATCTTCTATGCCAAGGGTTGAAGTCCCCACTAATTAACGTCGGGAGATAATTAGAAATACTAAGAACTGAGTATAAGTTGTTCAGGGTGAAGTTTGCTTTCGGTTGGATGTACGTGGATATGATTTGTAGTTTTGTTTTAGAACAGATTTTAAAGCAGATGGCATCGAAGTCGGATATAAGAATTCTTTCTTGATATTCTATGGATTTGTGAATGAGGATCGCCACTCCACCATAAGATGGAGAGGAGTTAAGAGTTATCATTATATAGTTGATTGGAAAGGGGTGTATAGTATGCGTTAAAATGTGAGTTTCTTGAAGAGTTATGATGTATGGTCTGTGTCTTGCTATTAGGGGTTGAAGCTCACTGTAGGTGTTGTTGAAGCCATTAATATTCCATTGTATAACTTTCAAAGACATTTTGGTAGGCCAGGAGTATTATGGAAATTTCAGAGATAGAACTAAATTAAACTTGTTGGTGTCTGGCTGCGATTGTTCGCAATCAGACACAAGCTACAGTAAAAAACTGCTGTGGCCCCTCGCCCCACCAGTCCCTCCACATTTAGTGGAGCGATTGGTGGAGCGGGTGGGAGGACAGCTTGGTTCGGTTACAGCATTAGTTATTCGTTATCGTATTCTAACTTAGAGCAATCCATTTGCTCATCTGAAGATGAGGAACTATTATTATTAAGCTTAACCCTCTAGTGCCCAAATTTTCTTTTCCAAGAAAAAAATTATTTTTGAATTCAGTGTGTATCAAAAGTATATAAAGAAAGGTTCCAAAAACAAATAAAATAACAATTAAAACTAAAGTTACTTAAAGTTACTTACTACAAAGCTTCAAATATTTGTGTTCAAAAAGTTTGACTATTTATGTGATGAAAATCATAGAAACAGTCTTTTTTCTGGAAAGGCACAGGTTTATATTACATTTACGGCAGACAATTTGATTTTCGGAAGTTCAACCAGGAAGCTTACAGGTTTTTTTGTCAGCGCGTGATAAAAACATTGGAAAATGCTCGACGGTGTCATAACGTACATCATTAATCGGAAGGAAAGTTTTCTTCCCTGTGCATTTATTTTCCTTTCCATCAACTTGTCGCGGGCGCCCGGGTCGTTTTTCCAGATAAGGAGTTTGTAGCATGCAATGCACATGTGCGACCTCTGATCGGAAGTTTGGCAATTGGTACTTTGTGTCGGGCTGGTTTATTCGGTGGAACAAAATGTAAGCGTTTACCATGGCTAAATCAAGCATATGTGTAAATAGTCGATTTGTATACTTGTTGCTCTTTAGGGGAATTTTATATCTACCAATAAGTCCGTCCATTAAGAAAGAGCTGATAGCTTATTCGCTTGTCGGCGTTCCATGTCTACTGAAGCAATTATTTGTACTTAAGTATGTCATAGGTTGTTCCACTTTCAAACTTACCTTATAATTGTTTTTCCCAAATTGTCCTAAGACCGCCTCTAGACGGGATACTTTATAAAAGCAATAGAAAGCTAACGAAAACTTATTTTTAGTGTGGGTTTCGTATTTTAAAGCCCTTGAGACTATCAGCAACCCGGTACAATTTTTTTTTCAAGCAACAAACTTTTTATAATATTTTAAAAAATGATTTATATTTTGCACTTTTTTACAAAATAATTATTTCGTCCGAGTTGCACAAATTTTCTGCTTCAAATGACTACAGCAGTTTGCGCAAGCTCTAGTATGTATTCCAAACGCAACGAACTTTATTTTTGGACTTCCCCGAACTAGAAAAAACGCAAAACCGAGTCAAAAGGAATAAAAAGAATATAATAACGGTGTTTTTAACCATACCAGTCTAGAGGCGGTCTTGGGCACTAGAGGGTTAAGATCTTGTGATGAATTTATGGTAGTTCTCGCTTGTTTTTTATCTTTTGCTTAACCTGTTGTTGTGGCTTTGGTGGGAGGTGTGTTTGTGGAACGTGGAAGGACTTTGCTTAAAGAGGTGGGTTCCTCTTTATTTTCTACTAAGTAATCGTAGGGAATGATCTTACGTGTTGTCATTATGGTTGTTTTAAGTTGGGGATGATTGTTATTACCAATGGAATTAGTTTTTGCTACGCTGGAGTACAATGATCCATCAGGTGGGTATCTGGAGTTATAAACGGAGATGGCCTTTTTGATGTCAACCATTTTGAGGGTCTTTATAGCTTGTATTTCCTGTTGTTTGACGAAGATGGGTCATCTTCTAAGAACTGATGAGTGGTTGGTATCGGGGAGATTCTTATCCAGGCAGTTTTCGCAGCATTTATCAAAGTTGCAGAGTTTTTTGGAGTCAGGGTCTATGTGTAATTCCTTGGCACAATTAATGCAAGATTTTTTGTTGATTTTTAAGTATTACCAATCCAGTTTCTTCCAGTTTGTTGTTTACTTTTCTTAATATTTTCTTCACTTCAATGATGTTTTGGGCTGGCTCTTTGTATACTTTGATACCAAAGGTATCATAGTAAATTGGGGTTGTGCAATGTCAGTCATGGTGTCTGTCCGTCCGTCCGTTTTGATGTCACGCCTACCTGTTCCGCCCCCAGCCCCCTTAAATTATAAACAAAAATGGCTGTATCTCTTACAGTTTTGAAGCTAAAGCCACTGGCTTAAATGTTGATGCTGTCATCTGACAGCATGGATGCCACGCCCCCAAAAAAAGGAACATGCCCCACCGCCCCAGCAAAAACCGGAATGCATGTATCTTCGCCAGTTTTTGTCACCAAATTTGGTGGGAACATTGTTAGTGACATCCGTAACAGATTTGAATCAAAATTTTGGATGCCACGCCCACTTATACTGCCCACCTTTTTATCTTTGTCAGTTTTTGCGCTAGAGTCTCCAAACTTGTTAAGGGTATAGAAGGTGCCATCCGCCACAGATATGCATCACAAATTTGGATGTCACGCCTACCCCTTCTGCCTGATATTTTTATCTTAAGCCCCCATATATATCTATTTGCACACACAATCCTTAACACATGTAAACAGGTATCAAAGTATATCGCAATCAGTTGCGTCCGACTGCCACGTTTTTACTTGTTTGGTTTGAAGTTTTTTTGAGTTCAGCTTTGTTGGTGTTTGTTTGCTGTTTGTCGCGGTTTTAGGCTTTGGTGTATTTTATCTCTCAGGAAGTTGAAGTGGTATTTTAATTAATATTGTTGTTTGAAAAAAATTGAAATTGTTGATGCTGATCAAGAAAATATATACTTTATTTGGTCGGAAATGTTTCCTTGTGTCTGTTGCATACATTTGCTCAAAACTATTATACACTTATTTACCCATTTTATGGGTTAAGGTTATTGGCGTTTTGAGCTTCGACAACATCGAAAGTTTGGTTTTTAATTTTTTTGTCCACCTACTGGCACAAAACATGTTTAAGTAGACTTTTTAATTTTTGCTCAATATTTGAAGGGATTCTCTCAGCAAGCTTCCATACTCCTTGGCGTTTTTTTTACAAAATGAGGAAATGTAAGAATAATAATGAAAGATAATTGTGTACCTTTTTTGGTGCTGCAGCTCAGCTTTGGCATTAATTGTTCCAGGTGATGAAGTGGAAACAGCGATTTTGGCAGACCTGGCATGTAAAGCTTCCGCATTTTCACCATCAAGCTCCCACGGACAAGTAAATAGATTTACCTGTGCTGTAGAAGGCGACAATGCAGTGGATCCCAGTTCATCCCACGGACAGACATCGCCTCTTATAGTTTGAGCGCTATTGAAGTTGGTTTCTAATTGGGAGAGCTTCAAATTCGAAGCTTCGCTGTGTTACAAGAAAAATATAAAAAAGTTGATAATGGTTTATTAGAAAAAAAAAATGTCTAGCAAATTATGTTAATGTCAAAGAATAGAGCCAAACTAATTTTTAAATGGCATCGATTACAAAAAATATACAAGTAAAAACGTTGCAGTCGGTCGCAACCGACTGCGATATACTTTGATACCAGTTTACATAGCTGTGTTAAGGATTCTGAGTGCAAATAGTAATATATGAGGGTTTTGGGTATAAAAATCAGGCAGAAAGGGTAGGCATGACATTTATCTGTGGCGGATGGCACTTTCTATCCCCCTATCAAGTTTGGAGACTCGTGCGCAAAAACCGACAAAGATATAGAGGTTGGCGGTATAAGTGGGCGTGGCATCCAAAACATTGATGCTGATCTGTTACGGATGTCACTAACAATGTTCATACCAAATTTGAAGAGCCTAGCTCGAAGACTGAGAGAGATATAGCGGTGGGCGGTATAAGTGGGCGTGGCATAAAAAATTTGTAAGCACACCAGTTACGATCACTACCAATATTCATACCAAATTTGGTGACTCTAAGATACATGCCTTCCGGTGTTTTTTTAGGGCGGTGGGTCATGTCCCGTTGTTTGGGGGCATGGCATCCAATGTTTTGATGCATTACTTTGTCAAATGCCAGTATCTATCTTCATTTCAATTTTGGTGGCTATAGCTTCAAAACTGTAGAAGATACAGGCATTTTTGTTTATAATTGGAGGAGGGCTGGGGGCGGAATAGGTGGGCGTGGCATCCAAACTTTTCATGCATTTTTTTGGGTAATGTCATCGGCTATGTTGCCCCCAAATTTGGTGACTCTAGCTGCTAAAATGTGGGATAAATTTGTGTTTTATCGATTCGCACATCGAGGAGTATCGACTTGTTATCGATTTGCCAGGCTCCCTGAGGTCGTAGAGCCCTAAATTTAACACTTTGTCTGACGAAGACATGTACCAAAATATTTGCAAAGTTGCAAGGCTCTAGCTTTAAGGATGTCGAAAAAAGTTGCGTTTATACGGACAGACGGACGGACAGACACCATGACGGACATTGCACAAACCCAATGTACTATGATACCTTTGATATCAAAGTATAATAATTGTAGCTCTAAGATGTCTTTGTCATTGGGCCAACGTGATCAACATTGTAAATTCTTTGCGGTTAACGCTTTTTGCTAATTGGAGAGAAATATTTATTTCTTTTCCCAGCCATACCTTCCAAAACAATTCTAAGCAATTTTAGGCAATTTTACTGATTGCTATAGATATAGATGGATATGTTGTGTGAGATGCGCTTGTTTTGGTTTTCTTAAGTCTATGCGCTTTTAACGATCGTTTTCTTGTCGAACTCGGGTGCTATGACGCACGGGTATGCCGTAATAATGTCGTAATGTTATACCCTTAACACATAAAATTGTGAAAATGGGGTTTAAAACTACGGATAAAATAATGAACATTTAAAAAAATTTGATCAAAATTGGTCTAGAAACACCGGAGATGTCGCAGTTTAAGTTTGGTCATATTGGTCACTGATTTAATACACATAAGGAACTGTAAGCGTTAAGTATCGGGTTAAGGGTATGTCCTAGTCGGGATTTCTCGACTAGAGCCTTCTTACTTGTTGTATCTGCATCAGTTGTTGGTTGGGCGCTGCTATGTTTTCAGAAGGACTAGGGACAGGATCAGGATGCTGAACAGCTGGCGTAGTTGACGGTTGATCTTGTCGTTGTGTTGTTGACTAGTAACTGGCTGTGAGAGATCAGGAACCCACCAAAACTCTGGAGATCTCCTGGTGTCGTTGTTTGCTGACATCTTTGGTTTCAACTGGGTGAAATAGCGTTTGATAAAACCATTTTTGGTTTTTACAATAAAAACCAATTTTCCATAGACGGTCGATAATGCATTCAATCCACTTTTCTCCCCTTGAATTATTTCTGGCGTAGATCGTTCGATTTGGAACGAACGTTGTTGCTCGAAAAGTTTACTTAGAACGGTACGGACTGGTCGACCGTGAATTTACTCTGCATGAGTTGTACGCTTGAGGTGTGAACCTATAGGAAGCAAGATACTTAGTTCTTGACTGATTACTTAAACGTCTGTTCAAAACGTTCTGCTAATAATAATGCGATCGTGTTATCTGTGGTTGTAGACGACATTTGAACAACAAATGGAAACTGTAAGTAGGCGACTACACATATACATACGTCACATAGCGTTGAAATTGACATGAATTCGCTCCCATGCTGTTGTTGCTGCTGGCCAACTTTGGAATTCTCTTGGTGGTGCTGGTTTGTTGCATTTGCAGATGTCGCATGACAGAGCAATGTTTTTGATGTCATCGTCTATGGTAGGCCATCAAACATGTTGCCTAGCAAACTGCTTAATTCGAACAATGCCCCACTGACCTTCATGTGAAAGTTTTAGGATATGGGCACGTAGACTGGTTGAAATTACTACACAATTTGCGTCTTTGTGTAGGTAAAACAACTGTTTGTTGATGATGAGAGCCAACTTTCGGTTAAAGTAAGGCAATATTGCTTCCTTGCCTTGCTAAAGTTTTTCTGGATATCCTTTAGATACATATAAAAGGCATTGTTTTAGAACTTTGTGTTCATCCACGTGGTTGCGAATAATCTATGAATTTATTGTTGGTTCCAATTTAAATAAAGTGTAGGAAAAAATTTGATCAAAATTGGTTGTAGGGAGCTTCCTCTTCTTTATCAAAGTATGGACATGAGCAGATGTGTATAGATACTGGATATCGAAATTGTAGGCTATGAGAATGATAGCCCAGCGTTGTAGCCTGTTTGTCGACATTTACGAAAGGTGCTTGCCTGGATTCAAAATAGATGCAAGCGCCTAAAGGTCTGTAAGTACAATTAACCTTCTACCGTAAACAAATTGGTGAAAACGTTTAACTCCGAATATTATGGAAAGTGCTTCCTTTTCGATTTAGCTGTACTTAGTCTGATGCTTGTCTAGCGTTTTTTATGCGAACACAATGGGTCTTTCTCCGTTCTCGGATTGAAGATGGGAAAGGATGAGGTATCTGTGGCAAGAATACCGGTATGTGAGTTAGCTAGCTGCGTTGCGTTAATGATGTAAGCCTCAAGAGCTGTAAAAGCTGTTGTTGTGGAACAAAATACTAGTCCACGTCCTTCCTTCGTGTTTCAAATAACTTACAATTGTGATTTACTTTACCCATGAATGCTTCCAATTGTTTGAAATTAAAAGTCGGACGAGAACAAATTTTACTGCCTCTAAGCCTAAACTGTCTGGAAGAATCCCGTTTGCGATGATCCTTCGCCCCAAATATTTGATTTCGTCTTTGAAGAAGAAATTTTTTGAATTTTGTATCTGATGCCGGCATCCTGAAGAATGCTGAGATGCTCGATTCGTTTTAGACGATCGCCGCTTGTAAGTGCTAAGATGATGATGTCATCTAAGTAGTTGCCACAACCTTCTATCGCGTTTAGAAATTGCTTAAAGCTGGTGCACTGGCAATTCCGTGTGCAAGACGCTGATATTAAAATAGGCCTAATGGTGTGTTTAGGTCAGTGATTTGCTTTGAAAATTCCTTCAATTCCATCTGAAGATAGGCATCCTTAGCATCTATTTTGCTGAACTGCTTACCATGACGTATGTCATGGAACAGCACTTCTTTTGTCTATAACGGATACTATTCGACGTCGGTTTTTGCGTTTACTGCCTGCTTAAAACAAACAAGAAACAAATACGAATTTAACTACCTGACTTAGGTGCGAGCACAATTGGGGATGCCCGATTTTGCATACGCCAATTACTTTTCCATTGTGAGCCTCATAAATGTTTGACATTTGCATAATATTGAATCCAAATATGTTAAATAAATCCATACCTTAGAGATTGGTTGATGTTTCGATTTTTCGTACGATTATGGCTATTTTTTTTTTTAGTTTCAAAACACTTTGCGACAGTCTGCAACTCACCTACCCAGCAAGCAATTGAGCGTTTTCTGACTGTTTTCTAATACTTTTTTCTGAGCATTTACAGTCATAAAGTGTGCAAAAAAGAGTAAGGAAAGAGTGTTTTTATACTTTGATACCAAAGGTATCATAGTATATTGGGTTTGTGCAATGTCTGTCATGGTGTCTGTCCATCCGTCCGTATGAACGCATCTTTTATCAACACCCTTAAAGCTAGAGGTTTGCAACTTTGCAAATATTTTGAGACATGTCTTCGTCAGATAAAGTGTTAAATTTAGAGTTCTACGACCCCCAAAGTCGCTTGGGAGAGCTATAACAAGTCGATACACCTCGATGTGCAAATCGATGAAACACATATATATCCCACCTATTCCGCCCCCAGCCCCCTCCAATTATACACAAAAACTCCTGTATCTCCTACAGTTTTGAAGCCAAAATCGGCATAAAGGTAAATGCTGACATCTGACACAGATATGCATCAACTTTTGCTTGCCACGCCCCAAACCACGGGCCATGCTTTACCGCTCTAAAAAAAGCCGGCAATGCATGCATCTTCGCTAGTTTTTAAGCTAGAGTCACCAAATTTGGTGGGAACATTGTTAGTGACATCCGTAACAGGTGGGCATACAAATTTTGGATGCCACGCCCACTTATACCGCTTACCTCTATATCATTCTTATTTTTGTGCTAGAAGTAGCGCTTTAAATTGTGTGTCTGAAAAGAGCCGCGTTTCGAAGTGTTTTCTAAATAAGAGTGTTTTCGAAGCACATTTGGTGCTTTCTGAACTTAGGCTCATAAAAAGTTCTTATGTCTGAGCATATTCTGAACGATGGTAAGTAAAATCAAAGCAAAATTCACGATTAAAATAACGGAATGCAGATTCTTGCGATTAGCAAGATAAATTAAAATGCTCAAATTAACTTAGTTTATGCAATACGCAAGTGCAAGTCGGACGTGTTTAGTCAGTGAAAAAAGGATTTAACCTAATTTTAAAATTGATTAATTATTAATGATATAAATATTTCTGGTTCTCGATATGCACATGTGATCGATAACAAACAATTTCTCGACTAAAGCCATGTGAGGATCGCATTGATTGGATCCAGTCTCGGTAAGCTCTCTTTTAGCGCTGCAACGGTTTTTGTTGTTGTTTTGGGTTTGTGCAATGTCCGTCATGGTGTCTGTCCGTCCGTCTGTCCGTCTGTCCGTATGAACGCAACTTTTTTCGACACCCTTAAAGCTAGAGCCTTGCAACTTTGCAAATATCTTGGTACATGTCTTCGTCAGACAAATCGATAACAAGTCGATACACCTCGATGTGCGAATCGATAAAACACAAATGTATCCCACATTTTAGCAGCTAGAGTCACCAAATTTGGGGACAACATACCCGATGATATCCCCAAAAAACTGCATCAAAAGTTTGGATGCCACGCCCACCTATTCCGCCCCCAGCCCCCCTTAAATTATAAACAATAATGCCTGTATCTTCTACAGTTTTGAAGCCACCAAAATTGAAATGAAGGTAGATGCTGACATCTGACAAAGTTATGCATCAAAACATTGGATGCCATGTCCCCAAACAACGGGAAATGCCCCACCGCCCTAATAAAAACCGGAATGTATGTATCGTCGCTAGTTTTTAAGCTAAAGTTACCAAAATTTATGGCAAAATAGCTGGTGACATTCCTCAAAAAACTGCATCAAAAGTTTGGATGCCACGCCCACCTATTCCGCCCCCAACCCGCCTCCAATTATAAACAAAAATGCCTGTATCTTTTACAGTTTTGAAGCTATAGCCACCAAAATTGAAATGAAGGTAGATGCTGACATCTGACAAAATTATGCATTAAAACATTGGATTCCACGCCCCCAAACAACGGGACATGCCCCATCGCCCTCAAAAAATTCAGAAGTCATGTATCTTCGCCAGTTTTTAAGCTAGAGTCATTAAATTTGGTATGAATATTGGTTGTGACATCCGTAACAGGTGTGCATAAAATTTGTTTATGCCACGCACACTTATACCGCCCACCTCTATATCTTTGTCGGTTTTCGAACTAGGCTCTTCAAATTTGGTATTAACATTGTTAGTGACATCCGTTACAGATCTGCATCAATGTTTTGGATGCCACGCCCACTTATACCGCCCACCTCTATATCTATCTTAGTTTTTAGGCTAGAGTCACCAAGTTCGGTATGAATATTGGTAGTGACATCCGTAACTGGTGTGCATACAAATTTTGAATGCCACGCCCACTTATACCGCCCATCGCTATATCTCTCTCAGTTTTCGAACTAGGCTCTTCAAATTTGGTATTAACATTGTTAGTGACATCCGTTACAGATCTGCATCAATGTTTTGGATGCCACGCCCACTTATACCGCCCACCTCTATATCTATCTTAGTTTTTGGGCTAAAGTCACCAAATTTGATATGAACATTGGTTGTGACATCCGTAACAGATGGGCATCAAAATTTTTTATGCCACGCCCACTTATATCGCCCACCTCTATATCTTTGTCGGTTTTTGCGCTAGAGTCTCCAATCTTGATAGGGGGATAGAATGTGCCATTTGCCACAGATAAATGTCATGCCTTCCCTTTCTGCCAGATTTTTATACCCAAAACCTTCATATATTACTATTTGCACTCAGAATCCTTAACACAGCTATGTAAACTGGTATCAAAGTATATCGCAGTCAGTTGCGTAGGACTGCAACGTTTTTACCTGTTTTATAGTAGGTTTCTGCAACTTTGAGCACATCTTCAAAAGTATGCTGTGACTTTAAAAAGCAGACGTACGAACGGCTTCATAAGGCGTATGTACTATTATCTGATCTCGTATCATTTCTTCTACAAAGTTTGTCTTGTCTGTGAGCTCTTGGCATGTTTATTTAAATTTTTGCTACCGAATTATTTTTGTATTAACTCAAACATATTAACACCCCACCATGAACGGAAGTTGGTTATTTCTGATCTGCACAAACCCAATATGATTTTCTTTTTCAAATTTATGAAGCGGTGAATACATAGATAATTCACTTTGAAGTAAAGGTGAACTAGCTGCTGTTGAAATTTTTATACTTTGATACCAAAGGTATCATAGTATATTGGGTTTGTGCAATGTCCGTCATGGTGTCTGTCCGTCCGTCTGTCCGTATGAACGCAACTTTTTTCGACATCCTTAAGGCACGAGCCTTGCAACTTTGCAAATATCTTGGTACATGTCTTCGTCAGACAAAGTGTTAAATGTAGGGCTCTACGACCTCCAGGGGCCCGAGAAATCGATAACAAGTCGATACACCTCGAGGTGCAAATCGATAAAACACAAATATATCCCACATTTAGCAGCTAGAGTCACCAAATTTGATGGCAAGATAGCTGGTAACATTCCTCAAAAAACTGCATTAAAAGTTTGGATGCCACGCCCACCTATTTCGCCCCCAGCCCCCCTCAATTATAAACAAAAATGTCTGTATCTTCTACAGTTTTGAACCTATAGCCACCAAAATTGACATGAAGGTAGATACTGACATCTGACAAAGTTATGCATCAAAACATTGGATGCCACGCCCTCAAACAACGGGATATGCCCCACCGCCCTAAAAAAAACCGGAAGGCATGTATCTTCGCCAGTTTTTAAGCTAGAGTCACCAAATTTGGTATGAACATTGCTAGTGACATCCGTAGCAGGTGTACATCAATATTTTGGATGCCACGCCCACTTATTCCGCCCACCGCTATATCTCTCTCAGTTTTTGAGCTAGGCTCTTCAAATTTGGTATTAACATTGTTAGTGGCATCCGTAACAGATCTGCATCAATGTTTTGGATGCCACGCCCACTTATACCGCCCACCTCTATATCTTTGTCAGTTTTTGAGCTAGAGTCTCCAATTTTATACCCAAAACTCTCATATATTACTATTTGCACTCAGAATCCTTAACACAGCTATGTGAACTGGTATCAAAGTATCTCGCAGTCGGTTGCGTCCGACTGCAACGTTTTTACTTGTTTTTTTTATTATTGCTTGCATCCTAATACCCCGATTATTCTAATACCCCGATTTCATAAATCAGAATTTGTCATTAACAGCAAGTTGGGAATGTAGACGATTCCACTACACAACCAATTGGTTTAAGCATATTTATTTAACAGGGTCTGGTAAAAAAAATCAGTTTGAATTCTGTTTCCACGTATTTTTATACCCTTAACCCATAAAATGGGTAAATAAGGGTATAATGGTTTTGTGCAAATGTATGTAACAGACAGAAGGAAGCATTTCCGACCCCTTAAAGTATATGTACTCTTAATCAGCATCAACAGCCGAGTCGATCTAGACATGTCCGTCTGTCCGTCTGTATGAACGCGCCGATCTCAGAGACTAAAGAAGCTAGAGTCTTCAAACTTAAAACTTAAGCTCTCCTATACCATGAGAAGATCATGTTTGCTTCAAATTATCGATAACATTTCTGGTTCTCGATATACACATGGGATCGAAAACAAAAAATCTTGAATTTGAAAATTGTGAAAATGAGGTTGTTGAGCTATTGAGCTTTTTCAATAGCTATCGAATTTCCGCAAAATTTAATAAATATAAATGCGACGAAACTTGCATGAATATAAATTTGATTTATTTGAATTCGTGGCCAAACTTAAATCTATTAAAAATGATAATTGTCAATTGCAGGCTCCGAATTGAGCTGTGCAATAAAATATGCAAAAAACGAATTGGCAGGTGTCGAAAACCGTGCCGCGACTTGAATTCTCGAGTGATCGAACAGAACTAAATTAGCTGCCGAATTGAAGCAGCTGCCTTGCCCTTAGTCAATTCCAAGGGCAAGCAATAGAAAAATGCAAGGTAAAGAACTACGATGAGCGTAACAACAGTTATGTAAGTAAAGTTAATTTGCTCTTATGCTGCGTAGAGCACAACTTATAAAAGAGATTAAACATTAAGAGATGAAGCTGCTTTGTTGTTGTTTGGTGTAAGTAGCTGCGTAACCAAACATTCTCCCTCCGTTGAAAGATACGGGCTTTCAGCAACATCTTCTTTTGGAAGCGCACACAATTTGCGCACAGCTCTCTTAATGGTTCCAGTTGACGTCTTAAAAACAGCTACGCTGGAAACGCCGTCAGAACCAGTGGAAAAGTGGAAATAGAGGTCGAGAGTCTAATCTGGCGCCAATGTGGCAGACGAGTGTTCGCAGATCATCCAGGGGCAGAAGCGAGGGTCCGACCGACCGATAAAAGTGGTATTTTGCTGTTTTCACCGCCGCCTCCCAAAGACCACCGAAATGCGGGGAGCGAGGTGGGATGAATTCCCATTCGATGTCATCAGCGACACAAAACTCTCGAACAGATTTGATGTGCTTCTCGCTGAGGAAGAGTCGCTTAAGTTCAGCTAGTTCATTTTTGGCTCCAACGAAGTTTGTCGCATTGTCCGATCATATGCGAATAGGTTTACATCTGGTGAGAATGAACCGCTTAAGAGCATTAAGAAAGGCTGCTGTTGACAAATCAGGAACCAGTTCGAGATGCACTGCCTTTGTTGCGAAGCAAATGAAGACAGAGATGTAGCTTTTTACGGGTCCTTTGTTACGAGTCTCGCTCTTGTAGTAAAACGGTCCACAATAGTCCACTCCAGTAACAGCGAAAGGATGCAAGCCACTTACACGATCCCGAGGAAGATCCGCCATGATAGTCTCAGCCAAAACAGGTTTAGCTCGAAAGCACATGATGCATTTGCTTGTTACGCTGGAGACAGTCTTACGGCCACCAATAGGCTAATAGTGGAGCCGAATATGAGCAAGCAGAGACCAAGGTTCAGCATGCAGCTGACGCCTATGAAAGTGCATGATAATGGCGCGTGTGACAGGATGATGACTCGGAAGTATGATCGGACCAACACGAAGAAGTCCAGAATCATCCATGAATGGGGTAAGCAAGGCGATAGAGCTGGATGATTTGATCGTTCTTCCGTCTTGAAGAGCCCTATAATCATCACTCAGATTCGCCTTCTGGATGCTCCGCAAGAGTAATTGAGTGCCCTTGTGTATCCAATCTACTGTGAGACTGGGATGCCTGATGCGATTCCGAAATTTATATATGTAACCGAAGACACGACGCAGGTTATGAAAGGAGTTTGCAAACTTGCCTCCTATGCTGACATCAGAGCATTTAGAAATACCAACTAGCACCTTTTGTCGCAGCTCAGGAAGCGTCCGGGCCGGTAAACACGATGCAGGCCAGTCGCACTCTCCTTTGGTTAAAAAATCGGGACCATTAGACCACAACGATGATTCTATAAGTTCGCTTGGAAGAGCTCCTCTAGAAAGAATGTCTGCCGGGTTGCATGCCGTCGGTACGTAACGCCATTCCATTTTTGTCGTTAGCTCTTGTATTAAAGATATGCGAATAGCTGTGAACGTTTGGAAGCGCGAAGGCTAATCACGTATCCAGGATAAAACAACTGCCGAATCCGATCAACAATAGTATATGCAATTAAACAAATTCATTTGAGCTACTTCGCGAATGAGTTGAGATAAGAGCGCACCAGCAGATAATTCCAGCTTTGGTACTGCCAGAGTTCGCAAGGGTGCCACTCGAGACTTAGAGCACAACAAACGAGCTGTGCGCCGTCCCTCTGTTATGGATACGACGTAAATGCATCCACCGTAAGCTTCAATGCTTGCATCACTAAAACCATGAACTTCGATGATGCCTTTTGGAACGATGACAAGTCAAGGGAGTTTTATTTGCTCTGTATTGCAAATATCGGTACACAAACTATTCCAAGAAGAATGCAAAGATGCAGGAAGACTTTCATCCCAATCCAATCGCTCTCCAAATGCGCTGCCTTGGCTACCACGGGTCCGATAAGTCCAAGTGGGTCATCAAAACGAGCAATGGTAGACAGCACAGACCGTTTGCTTGGTTTTCCAGGCGCTTTCATAGGAGAAAAATTAAACAGAAGGCAGAAGGCTGGATCCCATGCAAGTCCGAGAGTCTTCGGTACATCTGTGCCATCGTCAAACTTTAAAAAAGTTTCCTTTTCCTCATCAGGAATATGTTGAAGCACGTTAAGATTATTGGAGCATCACTGCCTAAGCTTAAAATTTCCCTTTCGAAGCAGACTGACTGTTTGCTCCATAATGTCCAATACTTCCTCAGCAGAATCACCTCCAGTAATAAGATCATCTACATAAAAATCGCTCAAGACCACTTAAGATCCAACAGGAAACGATCTTCTTTCATCAATAGCCAATTGCTGCATGGAACGAACAGCCAGAAAAGAAGCTGGCTTCGTGCCACAGGTGACAGTATCCAGCTTGAAAACTTGAATTTCCTGATGAGGAGAATCACGCCACAGGATGCATTGCAAATAGGAATCGGGTTCAGCCATCCTAACGCACCTATACATTTTGCAAATGTCGCCAGTCAGGGCTATTGGGAACGTCCTAAACTGCAACAGTGTACTGAACAGCTTGCGTTGAATAGTTGGGCCTGCCATTAGGGTTTCATTCAGGGAATAACCAGACGAAGACACGGCTGAACCATCAAAAACAACTCGAAGCTTAGTTGTTAAGCTGTCTTCCTTAAGAACACAATGATGAGGAAGATAATACTTGCAGCGACTTAGCATGTGCGACTCCACAAGAGACATGTGATTCAAATCCACATACTCCTTGATAAATTCTGAATATTGAGATTTTAACCCAGGATGACGCTCTAATTTGCGTTCCAGGTTACAAAACCGACGATATGTTTGCTGATACGAATCCCCAATCAGATCCACAGCATGCTTGACTGGGAGGCGAACCGAATATTCGCCAGTGTCCAAACGAGCAAAAGTTTGTTTAAAGTGCGCTTCACAATCAAGTTCCTCCTTGGTAAATTCGTTGACTAAACGAGAACAAGATTCTCCCAAAACCGACGAACGATTTCATCAAGCTTGTGATCAGGGCTGGGATTTGCCATAGGAACTGAGCGAGTGA
The DNA here is from genome assembly GCA_018152965.1 of Scaptomyza pallida. Classification (NCBI taxonomy): domain Eukaryota; kingdom Metazoa; phylum Arthropoda; class Insecta; order Diptera; family Drosophilidae; genus Scaptomyza; species Scaptomyza pallida. The sequence continues at coordinate 372,261 of JAECXP010000219.1, forward strand.
CCGTCAATGAGGCAGGGCTCGCTGAACATGTTCCTTCTGTCACTATCCAGCCCAGTTGAGTTTTTTGTAAAATAGGCAAGCCAGGATCGATTTTGATTTGACCAACACACAACAATTCAAAAAACAGGCCAACTCCAATTAACAGGTCGATTTGTTGCGGCATAAAGAACTCTGGATCAGCTAAGCCAATATTTGAGGGTATGTTCCAGAGATCAGTGCTAATATCCAGTACGACTTCTAACGTTAATTACAGCAGTTGCCAAGAGCACTATGTCTTGACTGAGATTTTGGGCTACAAGTGTTGTAGAGGGTTTTGTCGCAGGCGGATGCGGAGCGGAGTTAAACTGAGAGCCGTAAATCTGATTCTCAAAATGCAGAAGCGTATGATGCTTGGCCTTGCAACGGCTACAGGTAGTTGAGCTGCACTCCTTTAGCCGATGACCTTTGCGCAGGCAATTAATGCAAAGAGAAAGTTTCTTTACCTCACGTAGACGCAGTTGCGGAGACAGATTTCCAAAACAGGAACAGTTGTAAATTAAGTAGCCAGAGGTCTCACAAAACACACATTCATTTGTGCTGGAGTTAGAAGCGACAAAGGCTTTTCTACTGGTGTTAGAGATTTTGCTACTTTTCCCCACCTTCGAGCTAGGAGTATACGTTGCCATAGCGACTCGATGAAATCCAAACCCAAAATCTCAGCGACATGTGCCTGGAAAATAAGACGTTTGTTATTAAACCGTTTTTAAGTAGCTCTAATGCAACTGGATAGTTGGCGCTGCTAATTTCCAACGAAGAAACACTGTCTAAGGCTGGTCCTTTCAGGCACGATCGCAAATGTTGAAACTTCTCCACATCAGACAGTCCTGAATCCGCACCAATGATGGACGAGAACATAGCTATGAAATCTGCAAACTTTGTATATCCTCCACTAAACTCTGGAAGTTTGATCTCAGGCAATCGAATCCGGCTTTGAGACAATGTGTGATTGTCAACAGATGCATCTTGCCTCATAGTAGAGCACAAAGGTGACGATAGCTTTCGTTTGTTGATTTCGCGACGCAAGCTAGTTTCAACTAATATTGAAAGTTGATCAAAAGATTCACGTAACTGAGATGCACAATTTGCTCCGGAGCGATTGCTTTGGCCATCCGTTTTACTTGCTCGTCAATAGCTTTGACCTTGGCTTTGTAAAACGGTGCACCAGGAGATTGAGCTGCAGCAGTGCCTTGCATTTTAACTATTCCTTTATTTATATATCTGCACTTTGATTACAGTTCAGAAGTCACTGGCTGTAATACACTTTTGGTATACCATTTTGGGTGCACTGGCTGTGAAGCACTTGCACGGTGTATGTTTATGTTCAGTAAATGTCAAACACCGTCACTTTAGTGCCTCCACTAACGCTTCAATAAATTACAGTTTTAAATGCACTGACGTTCAAACGACGTAATGTCAATAGCAATGCAGCAGTTCAAAACGTAATTTAAATTGCACCGAAACCACAATGTCAATTTGAGGGCAAACGCTTTTGTCACAAGCGAATGAAAAAACGAAACGGGAGAGGCAATAACAATGCTGAGACGGCTGCTGCAACGGTTCTAGCAAAAGCGACGAGAGAATCGACAGCGCAGGCGCGAATGCAGGTTAAACACCTGAAGCGAAAGCGAACACAAAAACGACTCGAGAAAAGCGAAACGATGCAAAGGAGCGCGGGCGCGCGCTTTATTAACTCTTTAATTTTTAATAAATATTATTTATTTAAACAAAAACACAGAGTAATCACGTCGGGGTCACCAAATGTTGAGCTATTGAGCTTTTTCAATAGCTATCGAATTTCCACAAAATTTAATAAATATAAATGCGACGAAACTTGCATAAATATAAATTTGATTTATTTGAATTCGTGGCCAAACTTAAATCTATTAAAAATGATAATTGTCAATTGCAGGCTCCGAATTGAGCTGTGCAATAAAATATGCAAAAAACGAATTGGCAGGTGTCGAAAACCGTGCCGCGACTTGAATTCTCGAGTGATCGAACAGAACTAAATTAGCTGCCGAATTGAAGCAGCTGCCTTGCCCTTAGTTAATTCCAAGGGCAAGCAATAGAAAAATGCAAGGTAAAGAACTACGATGAGCGTAACAACAGTTATGTGAGTAAAGTTAATTTGCTCTTATGCTGCGTAGAGCATAACTTATAAAAGAGATTAAACATTAAGAGATGAAAGCTGCTTTGTTGTTGTTTGGTGTAAGTAGCTGCGTAACCAAACAGAGGTTTGAGACTATGAATAAAATAATGAACATTTCAAAAAATTTGATCAAAATCGGAGATATCGCAGTTGAAAGTTTGACCATATTTTTCACGGTAAGTACAAACAAATGACTGTACGGGTTAAGTGCATATGGGGTTAAGGGTATGTCCTAGTCGCGATTTCTCGACTAGAGCCTTCTTACTTGTTTTTTTATTACACTTGCTTGTCAGCTGTAATACTCAAAATGGCAATGTTATCGAGTAACAATTTGTTAATATCGCTTTTGTTAAGGCTCTGTAATGTTAACTTTTGCATTTTCCCCAGTTGGCAGGAAACGGTCCAACTGGGAAAAAACGCTACCAACGGGGAAAATTTAAACACGATTCCCATTCTGAAAACTCGATTCAAACTCAATATATAAAGCATATCCGAGTTCCAGTTGCATACATGCATATTTCTTGCAATGGAATTGGGTTATATTATACCTGATGTAGTTCTTGCTGTTGTGTAAGTATTGTCTGTACTAAATTTTCGTTTGCCGCTATCCTGATAAATATTATTGACTACGCGACACAATAATACATTAGAATGTGATTTTCCTACGGCTTCTTATGCTGGTGTACTCAAAAATTTTATAGTCTTGCTTATGATTTACTGTTATACACAAGTATGATGTATTCTTGCGACTGATTGTTCTTTTTTCACCTCATCGCCAAGTGTTACGTTTTGCCAGATAGTATCAAAATGTGTGTTGTACAAATATACATATTTGTGAATGGTATACAGAGTAGAAGGTAATCGGATCATATATTTGATTTTACAAAAATGCAAATCGATAAAGCACACTTAAGCAGCTAGAGTTACCAAATTTGGTGGCAAGATTAAAGCATGTTAGAAATAAAAGCTGGTCCTTTACCAAAAATAATGCGTTATGATTTTCGATTACGACTGATTGCTTTTCAAGCCCATCTACTTCTCCTTCAGCAGTGGTATTTTTCGTTGAACAGAGCCAAACTAATTTTAAAATGGCATCGATTACAAAAAATATATAATTGTAGATTGTGCCAACGTGATCAACATAGTAATTTCCTAGCGGTTAACCTTTTTTGCTAATTGGAAAGAAAAACACTTGTTTGAGATTTTGAATGTCTTTATAAATATCCATGAAGGGAATAAATAGGTCATCCATATAAGTCACAACAGTTACTCTCTTACGACATCTACCATAACTGCATGAATGTATCGTGAAAACACGGCTGTGGAGACTGATATTCTAAAAGATACGTATAAAAACTCATACTGACCTTCGTGCGTCACGAAAGACGTATACTTTCTCGAATGAGGCAATACTGGGACGTGAGAGAAATCGTTTTTGAAGTCAAAAGTGAAAAAGTTGTGTTCCTGTAGTTTCACAACAACAGCATTGAAAATGTATTATCAAGTGACAATACTTTTATTTCAATAGGACTTTTATGTTTCATTTCTGGTTCATTACCATTAAAGCAAGGTTTCTAATTTTAGATAAAATAATGATAATTTAAACAAATTTAATCTTTTTCTTCTTTATTGGCACTACAACCGTAGGTCGGTTTTGATCGCGTCCAGAAGCCTCCGCCATTCGTCTCTGTTTTGCGCACGACGTCACCAGTTGTTAATTCCGAGTTGCTGCAGGTTGTCATCAACTTGGTCTTTCCACCGTGTTAAAGGTCTCCCTTTTTTACGAGTTCGTCCCAATGGCACCGACTCAAACGCTTTTCTTGCTGGAGCTTCTTTTTCCATTCCTAGCCATCGGAGCCGCTGAATCTTTATCCGCTTAACTATATATAGGCATTTCGTGATAGAGTTCATACAGCTCGTCGTTGAAGCGTAGCCGGTATTCATCGTTTACACGGCAAGGTCCAAAAATCTTGCGAAGGACTTTCCTCTCGAAAACACTCAGGCTCTGTTCATCATTGTCATCGCCCATGCTACGGCCCCTTATAAAAGTACGGGAAGGCTGAGGGTCCTGTAGATGGTTATTCTCGTTTGTCGAGATAGGGCTCTGCTTCTCAATTGCCTACTTAGCCCAAAGTTACACCTGTTGGCAAGAGTTATCCTTCGTTTGATATCAAGGCTGACTTGATTTCTGTTGTTAATGACAAAGTCCTTAACTACTTCGAAAGTGTAGTTGTCGCTTACGTGTTGTCCAAGGCGCTGAGACTCACAGCAAGTCGACACAAGGTACTTTGTTTTGTCCTCGTTCACTGCTAGACCAACTCGCTTTGCTTCTTTCTCAAGCTTGGAGAATGCAGAAAATACGTTACGATTCTTTAGACCAACAATGTCTAGGTCATCAACGTATGCCAGCAGCATTACACTTTTATGTACAAGAATGGTGCCACTACGATGGATGTCTGCGGCTACAATTATTTTCTCAAGCATGGGATTGAAGAAGTCGCAGGACAAGGAATCACCTTGTCTAAAACCTCGTTTGGCTTCAAAGGGCTTAAGAAGGCCTTGTCCTACCCGCACTGCGGTTTTGCGGTTTGCAGTGTCATTCTGCATAGCCGAATGAGCTTTGCAGGGATACCAAAGCTAGACATGGCGGCATATAGGTGACTCTTTATGTAATGGAACCATACAAAATTTTTGGCTGTTGCATTTTTTCAAATTAAAAAGTTATGCGCCTTAGTGCAGCAGCGACAAGACGTTTCGATAGGAATGTGAACACGCCTTTAAAGCGACGAGTGTACATTCACCACTTGGTGAGTTTCGGATAGGAATGCGAAATTAGGATCGTCGGGTCGCGAGCATCTAAGCTCGATCTCTTCTTCTGGTGTTCATCGCGCTGACTAGTTAGCACTCACCGCCCAAGAATAAAAAAAAACAGTAAGGCTTATATTAAAAAATTGTTTTAATTACGGATGCGCATGTGCGCGCACTTTAATCTGAAAGTTCCGTAAGCATCCGTGGAAAATATTGTTTGCTAAAAGCCAATTATTGGTGACACGAGTGCCGAGACGGCAAGGTTATTATTGTTGAGAAAAAAAACCTAAACAATTAAAGCTAATGTGGACATTTTAAAAATTATTAGGCATTGCCCTTATTAAGGAATACATGAATTTTGCGGGAATTTTTACACGCCGTAATACCAGGCATTGGTCAGCAGCGGACAACAAAAAAAATGAAATAAAGCCGCATCCAGAGCCGTGCACAAAAAAAAAAAAACAAGTAAAAACGTTGCAGTTGGACGCAACCGACTGCGTTATACTTTGATACCAGTTTACAAAGCTGTCTTAAGGATTATGTGTGCAAATAGTAATATATCGGGGCTTTGGGTATAAATATCACGCAGAAGGGGTAGGCGTGACATTCAAATTTGTGAAGCATATCTGTGGCGGTTGCACCTTCTATCCCCCTACCAATTTCGGAAACTTTAGCTAAAAAACTGACAAAGATATAGAGGTGGGTAGTATAAGTAGGTGTGGCATCCAAAATTTAAATCTGTTGCGGATGTCACTAACAAAAGCCCACCAAATTTGGTGACTCTAGCCCAAGAACTGCATTTCGGTTTTTATTAGGGCGGTCGGACATGTCCCGTTGTTTGGGGGCGTGGCATCCAAAGTTTTGATGCATAACTGTGTCAGATGTCAGCATCTACCTTTCTACCAAATTTGGTGGCTAAAGCTTTAAAACTGTAAAAGATACAGGCATTTTTGTTTGTTATTGGCAGGGGCTGGGGGCGGAAGAGGTGGGCGTGGCATCCAAACTTTTGATGCAGCCTTTTGTCACCAGCTATCTGGTGACTATTTTGGTGACTCTAGCTGCTCAAATGTGGGATATATAAGTGTTTTATCGATTTGCACATGGAGGTGTATCGACTGGTTATCGATTTCTCAGGCCCCCTGAGGTCGTAGAGCCCTAAATTTAACACTTTGTCTGACAAAGCCATGTACCAAGATATTTGCAAAGTTGCAAGGCTCTAGCTTTAAGGGTGTCGAAAAAAGTTGCGTTCATACGGACAGACGGACAGACAGACGGACAGACACCATGACGGACATTGCACAAACCCAATATACTATGATACCTTTGGTATCAAAGTATAAAAAGAGGAAAAAAATTGTAAGATACTGATTTATTCATTTAATATATATATTCATGTTCATTTATATCGATTGCATATGTTAAATACCGATATATCGTAAGTTAGTATTAAGTCCCGATGTTAGTATTAAGTATGTTTTATCGAAAAAGGTGCATCTGGCCACACCAGATCGCTCTGCCTCTTCTCTTCCGGTAACCAAGGCGACGACACGCAATTGCGCGCTATCGTCTATTTTAAATTAAATTAAATAAAAGCCATCATCGATAGATAACCGAGTATTTATGGTTATTATAACTCAGAAGTGGGATATCCAAACACATCAAGTATTATTTCTGCAGTCTGACCAAGATGGGTCTAACTAAGTATAAGATGTTAAACACGCTGAGGACGCGCGGAGTGGAAGTGCCACCGTCGGCAACTATGGCGCAGCTGCGCCGGTTGATCGTGGAACTGGACAGTCTGGACACTGCCTCGCCACCAAACGCGCCCGATGCCACACCGCCGTCTGCCAGCACCCCAACAAATGCAGAGCCAGGTGCCCTTGTCGTTCACACGACCCTGCCGTCTGCCGTCGGCATATTCATGCCGCCATTGAATGCGCCTGAAACTGCCGTCGCCCCGCCGTCTGCTGTCACCACGTTTGCTGCTGCCGCCCCGCCGTCTGCTATCGCCACGTTTGCTGCTGTCGCCCCGCCGTCTGCCGCCGCCCCGCCGTCTGCCGCCGCCCCGCCGTCTGCCGCCGCCCCGCCGTCTGCCGCCACCCCGCCGTCTTCCGTCGCCCTACCGTCTGCCGCTACTCAGCTGTCTGCCTTCGCCCAGCCTGCCACCGCCGCCGTCATCGACACAGCTATGCCAATGTCGAATGTGCTCGACACCGCCGTCAACGAGACACTGCCGCCCGCTGTGCCGAACGCTGCCGTCACCCCGCCGTCTGTGGTACCACCTGCCGCCCTACTGACAGCTGCCTGTCCCCCGTCGTCGGACCTGGGTGAGCAACTGGCGGTATTGAGGAAACAAAAAGAAATCTTGGAGCTGCACCAGCAGATCGCAAACCTGCAAGCCAATTTGGGCACCGCCGCGAGGGCATCGAATCCGCTGGTGACGGACAGTAGCGTTATCGAATCAATGATCCCAAAGTTTTCTGCGGACGATGCATATGACGTGTATAAGTTGATAGAAGATTTCGAGGATGCGAGCGACATGCTACAGCTGGACGACAGACTAAGGTTAGTCGCATGTCGGCGGCTGTTGGAGGGCACAGCAGCAGTGCTCGTACGTACAATAACAGTGAGGAGCTACGAGCAGCTCAGAGATACTTTACGTCAGGAGTTCGGGCGAGTGCAGAGTGTCGAGGAGGTGTACCTTGCGTTACGAGACAGGCGTCGCAAGCAAGGGGAGAGTCACCTACGGTACGCAATAGAGATGCAGGAGATCGCTATGGGAGCACCAATTCCTGAGTCAGAACTGGTTGACTTAATCATTGAAGGACTGCGCGATAGCTCAGCTGCGGTGGGCATGTTGGATGGAGCCAAAAATGTCGCCGATCTGAAGTTGCTGCTTGGAAGGTACGAGCGCCGAAAAGCCCGACAAGTGTCTGCTGTCAGTCAACCTCTGCCGAAGCAAACTGCCGTCCCCACACCGCCGTCGAGAGCTGCCGTCTCTGAGATGAAAGAGGTGCAATGCTTCAAGTGCGGGCAAATGGGGCACGTTTACCGAAGTTGCCCTCTTAGACTAGGAAGCACCGTCGCCACCAACGCTGCCGCTGCCGACTGTACATTTAAGTCTGCTGAAGAAGGAGAATCGAGCGAGAAGGTTGATCATTTAAAGATGGTGAGTGTTGCTTTTGTGTCAGATCAAGTGAAAAGCAGTGAGTTTAAAAATATTTCCTCCGTCCTCGATTCTGGTAGTCCTAGAAGCTTTATTCGGCAATCGAAAGTGCCACCCTATTATAAATTGAAATACTTTCCGAAAAACAAGTGTTATTTTATGTAAACTTAGGAAGAAGTATACGAAAAAAAACTGCTACAGATTAAAGAAAATAATGAAGTCCATAATAAGAAACTCACTGCTGTTCTAAATCCATTTGATTTGTATAAACCAGACGTCAGACGCATAATAACTATAGATGAGTCAGCCCGGTCGCTTAGTGAAAATCAGCTTATGCCCTCCGCTCTACAAACGTGTACTGCTAAAAAAGAGTGTCCTGTCGACTCTGACGTTCTGCTGGGTGAGGCTCTGGCAGCCATTAATGCAATCGAACTACCCGCTGTCAGTGAAAACAAATTCGATATAGAATCGACCCTGCCACCAGAACAATCTGCAGAGCTGCAGTCGGTTATTTCTGCCTCGTATACGAATGTCCCTCCGGAACTAATCAAACCAACCGACTACGAAATGAAGATTGAGCTGACGAATCAAACCCCAATCTTCTGCCGTCCCCGCCGTTTGTCCCATCACGAGCGCAATGAGGTGCCGGATATGTGATGATTTATTGAAGTCCGGAATTATCCGGCATAGTAGTTCACCTTACGCTTCCGCTATAGTGCCTGTCCAAAATGCTACTGCCTCCCCTCGGGCCAATGGTCAGGTGAAACAACTTCCGAACATTGAGTTCGCCCTGAACAATTCAATTCATTCCACAACTAAATTTGCACCCTCTGTCCTCCTTTTCGGTGTCGAACAGCGTGGCGCTGTTATAGACGAGCTGACTGAGCGTTTAGAAGATAAATTTATTGAAAACATGTCAACTGCTGGTATCCGCAAGATTGCCCTGCAGAACATAGTCAAGTCTCAAGAATATAGCACAAAGTACTTTAGTAAATGTCATCGTCCCGCCGTTCATTTTGAGGAAGGCGATTTTGTCGTCATCAAAAATGTTGATACGACGGCTGGCATAAACAAGAAACTCATTAGGCGATACCGCGGTCCATAGGTCATTCATAAGAAACTCCCAGATGATCGGTATGTCATCCGGGACGTTGAAGGGTCTCAGCTCACACAACTTCCGTACGACGGAGTATTAGAATCCACCAAACTCAAATTGTGGCTCACCCCGGATCAAAATTGTGCTTCTGACGTCTGACTGAAAGCAACACTCCACCATTGGTGGGGGCCTTATGTATACAACTATTTAGAGTAAATGGAATCGTGGTCGATTCCGCTGTCAGGACGGCCGAGTTGTAAGATACTGATTTATTCATTTAATATATATATTCATGTTCATTTATATCGATTGCATATGTTAAATACCGATATATCGTAAGTTAGTATTAAGTCCCGATGTTAGTATTAAGTATGTTTTATCGAAAAAAGGTGCATCTGGCCACACCAGATCGCTCTGCCTCTTCTCTTCCGGTAACCAAGGCGACGACACGCAATTGCGCGCTATCGTCTATTTTAAATTAAATTAAATAAAAGCCATCATCGATAGATAACCGAGTATTTATGGTTATTATAAAATAATAATTTTAGACAAAAATAAATGAATAAACAATAACATATGTATGTATAAAGTTGGTAATAAACAAATGAGGTAAAAGTTTACACAAAAATAAAATTGTTTGTAATATACATATAAGGAACACATGTAAGCCATGGAATGGAAAAGACCAAGATAAAATGGGTAAATAAGGGTATAATGGTTTTGTGCAAATGTATGTAACAGACAGAAGGAAGCATCTCCGACCCCATAAAGTATATATATTCTTGATCAGCATCAACAGCCGATCTAGCCATGTCTGTCCGTCTGTCCGTCCGTCTGTCTGTCTGTCTGTCTGTCTGTCTGTCTGTCTGTCCTTCTGTACTAACGCGCCGATCTCAGAAACTATAAGAGCTAGAGACTTCAAACTTGAAACTTAAGCTCTCCTATACCATAGGCAGATCAAGTTTGTTTCAAATTTTCGATAACACTTCTGGTTTCCGATATACATATGTGATCGATAACAAAAAATTCTTGAATTTCAAAATTTTAAAAACGAGGTTTCAAACTATTAATAAAATGCTAAACATTTCAAAAAATTTGATTAAAATCGGTTAAGAAACACCGAAGATATCGCAGTTTGAAATTTTGTCATTTTAGTAATGTTGGTCACTGGAAGAAGACACAAATGACTGTACACGATACGATGGGGTTAAGGGTATGTCCTAGTCGGGATTTCTCGACTAGAGCCTTCTTTCTTGTTTCTTCTGATGACATGGGAGCATAGTTAAATGATAAATATGTAATTACTTTTGGGGTCTTTTAGAAAACGTTATTAAAAGACTACGGTTGGGAGGGTAATGACAGAGGGAATAGCCAACAACACCGAAGCCCCCCTCTAGCTTATCTACAATTGCTTTTTTTTCTCACCCTTTAGATTGTGATAGTTTTTTTTTATTAAGAGTGTTAGGATTTTTGCCATGTGGCTTTCAGATGAGCATCGTTTCATCTCAGTATAGATTCAGGAGGGACTCTATAATAAAACCTTGTGTAGCAATCTTTATTCATTTTATTATTTGGGTTCCGCTCCGCTGTCTGTTTACTGATCGACCAACCTGAAGTTGCTTGACCAAAAAGCAAGTACCCTGTAGTGTCGATCCGAGTGAAAATCGTTCTCTACGCTACAAGTTTTTGTCGTGGAACCGTGAGACATACACTACAAGTTTTTGGCGAGCCGCGTAGGGCATATACTACACTTATATTGCTGTCGAAAGCGGCCTTAAGATCATCAAAAAGATGGTGTGTGCCTATTTTATATTCTATGGTCTTTTCCAGGGTTTGTCGTACTGTGAAAATCTGGTTTATCGTTGACCTTCCAGGTCTAAAGCCACTCTGATGAGGCCCAATCAAATTGTTGACCATGGGCTTTAGTCTTTCACACAGCACGTGCTAGCACACGTGATAGGACCTTATAAGCGATGTCGAGAAGGCTGATCCAGTCATCGGGCATGCTTTCGGCAGACCATATTCTGTTGAGGAGTTCATGCATGAGTTTTATAAGCTCCTGGCCTCCAGTTTTGAAAAGCTCGGCTGGCAGACCATCAGCTCCTGCTGCTTTGTTATTCTTTAACAGCTGGACGGCCTTCAAAACTTCACTATAGTCCGGTGGGGGTACAACGACTCCATCATGGACGATTGGTGCATCGGGATCAGTTTCAGAGGTACTGCTGTTGTTGTTAAGCAGACTTGAGAAGTGATCCCTCCATAACCTCAGTATACTTTGTACATCTGTGACTAGGTTTCCGTGTTCATCTTTACAGGAACTAACCCCGGTCTTGAAACCTTCTGTTATGCGCAACAAATTTAATCATAATCGGTTAAGTAACACTTGAGATATCGCAAATTAAAGTTTGGTCATTTTGGTGACTGCAATGACACACAAAAAACACACAAATAACTTTTGTTATTTTATATCGTATGGAGTTATAGACTTCGTTATTTAATATCGTATGGAGTTATTATATATTATTGGATATTTCCTAGTCGAGATTTCTAGACTAGAGGCTTTAATCCTCTGATACCCAGGGTATTACAGTATATTGGGTTTGTGCAATGTCAAAACAAGTAAGAAGGCTCTAGTCGAGAAATCCCGACTAGGATATACCCTTAACCCCATATGTAACCCGTACAGTAGGGTGTCCCAAAAAAATGAAAGTGTTTTTTTTTTGTAAACGCATACCCTCTTATTTTGTTTGAATGGTCTCAAAACATTTAAGAATAAACTTTCGTCTATTTAGAACAACGGCAACCCGTGCCGAGTTGCGCGGAAACATGTCGATACGTGTATAGTACGGCGCGCGCGAACTGTCGCATTGATTGCGTGTTATTACTTGTTTGTTTTATTAGTATAGAATAATTGTTTTTTATCATACATATAATTATGTATATAATTATGGTCGCAACTAAACTGACTGGTGAAGCATATATGCACGAACACAAACCCCAAGAAGAAATGAGAAACGGCTACACAGTTCCGTTATATTTTGTCTCTATCCCCTTTTGACATTTGCTATGCATGTGTCAATATCAAATGTTACTTTTGCCTATACACAACAATTATCAAATCAACAATTAGTTATCGCGTTGTTTTCGTGTAGTCAACATGTCAGTGGAGTTACGAAGTTCCAAAAAGGAGATATTTTTAATAGGATACGTAAAACATCAAATCACTTCTCTATAACGGGCAAGTACTGGCGGTTTTGTTTTATAATATTCGTGAAGTGAATTTAAATGTCAATGAAAGTGCAAATCTGACAATTCGTGAGTGTATTATTTATTGGGAAAAGTCACGTATACCGACTAGATCAATACCTAACTGTGTTAAGAAACTAGTTAACCTATACCAAGTTTCGAGAGAATTGCAAAAAAATTTGGTAATTATGCAGTTTGGTTACTTTTCCGAAAAGTGGCGGAATTTTTTTTTTTTTTACATGAATCTGTTGATTGCATCATAGTAAGTAATATTCCATGGGGGGAGGCTGAAATTTCCCATAAACTCCATGAGTTATGGGGTTTTGAAATTATCATGAATATTCGTGATTTTGAAGAACGCTAGGGAGAGGGGGGTGAACAAACACACACACACACACACACACACACACACACACACACACACACACACACACACACACACACACACACACAGAGTGTTTTCGCGGAGTAAAGGTACGAAAATGGGTAAATATTTACTATCGCGGCACCAGCGATTTTCGGGCTGATTTTTTTTTTACGAGTTTTTTATCACCTGTGAATGATAGAAAAAGGTTTCTCATGCAGGCGCATGACGTTTTTTTTAATAATAAAAGAAAAAAAATTTTTTTGTTTGTGTGATCTGCTCCGGAACATAGCCAACAGTGCCAATAGCAGTGGCGTGAGCCACTGCTTTTACGGCGTTTGAAAGTTTTTACGGCATTTTAAACTTTCAAACGCCGTAAAGCAGTGGCTCACGCCACTGCTATTGGCACTATTGGCTATGTTCCGAGCAGATCACACTATCGGGCACATTTTTTCACCCCCTTCCCTAGCGCAACATCAAAATATCGAAAACTATTTATGAGAATTTCAAAACCCCATAACTCATGGAGTTTATGGGAAATTTCAGCCTCCCCCATGGAATATCATTAGCGGCAACCAATCGAAGGTGCCTATAAAAAAAAAAAAATTCCGCCATTTTTCGGAAAAGTAACCAAACTGCATAATTACCAAAAATTTAAAAAAAAACACAAGAAGTGTTTGAACGGCGCACAGTGGGGCCTTTGCTCATTTTACATTGCAAAAATCATAACTTCTAAACTAATTAAGCGATTTCAAATATTTAAAAAGCATTTGATAAAAAACTTCTCAAGCTTTAAAATGAGTGTTCGTTGAGAGTTCTAGGTACGTGCTGCTTAAATATTCAAGGCCAAAGTCAAGACATATTTTTGAGCATATTTTGCCTGTAAAATTCAAATAAAAATTTTTTTTCAATTATAACTGAAAATTTTTAATGATTTCAATAACTATTTAACATTTTTAGTTGTTTTAATTCGATTTTCAAACTAAAATACATTACATTTAAATTTGTATTTTTGCCGGTTTTTTGAGGTTAATTTTGAATATTTGCTATTGATGACTGATTTTCAACAAAATGATCATCAACATTAATGTTCATATCTAATAAACTTAACATTTCGGAACTATAGTTGCTTCCTTCCAAATCCTTTCGTGATCGCACATGTCTAAGCGATGCAAGAAGTGGATCCGATGAGGCTGCCAGCATGTTAAAAAGGTCTTCATTTTGTCGAGCCCGAGAAATTTTACACGTATTTGTGTATCTGAACCTTTTGTAGTCCTTGTTTTTACATTCCTGTGCTTCTTCAGAAAGCTCTCCAATTGGTAAGCATTGATACTCTATTAAGTCCTTTCCATGAGCCAAAATCCTATGTACCGTGGGAGTAAGTTTTTTCTGAGGATACAAATCAGTCAAAACTTGAGCTGTTTGCGATGTGTATTCGCCAAATTTTGCACCATTTATCATTTCCTTGCAGTTTCTAACATTTAGGATAACAGCAAACCTTTTAATGATCTCATGATTAACACCTGTTATCAAAAATGTCATTTTATCATTTTCAAAAAATCGCCTTGAAGTATTTTCGTCATTTGTATTTCCGTATCCATGCTTTGGGCAGTCAACTTTCAATCCCAACTTCCGAGAGAACTCAGCTTGTATAATTTCTTTTCTACTCTGTATATCCTCACGAGGTGTATTATCCGTTGCTGTTTCTCCTGGCCGAGGAAGAGTGTAGGCAAGCTTCAGAATAAATTCCATACACTTTATTTTGCAATGCAAAGGAGAAATTCCATATTCATAGCAGTTCTCGTCACTCATTGAGTCGTCTAAATTGTGAAAGTCCTTTTGAGTTTTTTTACAAATAGGACACCTTGAAGTTGAGGAGGTGTTTGTAATTTCATTTAAGACTTTTCCATCAATCATTGTCAAGAAAAATTGAAAGTTAATCGTGATTGTTTTTCCACTTTTGGTTTGAAAAACAGAAGGTTTCAATTGGCTAATTTGATTCTGTATGTCGCTTACAGTTGATTTAATCAACTCAGAGGACTCCTTCGCATATTTAAAGAAAATAGGGCGACAATAATGAATCGATGATGGTCGAAGATTTTTCCAATGTTCAGAAGTTTCACTCCTCAGGCGTAAGGGAACAACAGAAGCCATAAACATATTTTCATCGGAAATAGTTGGATTTAATTTTTGCTTTAAGCTCCGTACTAGCGTTTTTAAGTACGCCCATCTCTTTAAGCAATGCCATTTCGAAATCGTTTTTATTTTCTATAGCACGAAAAAGTTCAAAAATCGTAGAATTTTTTAAATTCATTATTGCGCTTTTAAAGAAAAAGTTAGTGAATTATATTGAAAAATACTATTCAACCGGGAAATTGCTTTTCTCTTTTGAATTTAAAAAACAACTGTCGCAATCAAGTGCAATTTTTTGCACTATATACCATATATTTTGGGTTAGCTAGGTAAAAAGGCAAAATTGGTATAACCCTTTTTCCAATGTTAAGGTAAAAAATCAAAAAACATGAGGTATTGATTTTCATTCAAAATAGGTAAACGGGGAAATTCCCAAAAAAAATACCTATATTTGCGCAATTTTCCATCTACTAAAACTATATTTACCTGCCTTTCACACCCTTTTGAAGCCGGTAATTATAAAGTCAACATTTATTAAAGTTGGTACATATAGTCAGGTAGTACTTATAATACAACATATAGCAATGTTCTAAATAAACAACACACCCGCTACAGCCAAATTTGCATGCGCTCTTCTTCTTCCTTACACCTGCCGCGTGCTTTTAACGCGAGGTAAACCTAGTTTTTTGGATTTATCTCGATTTTCGCAGATTTTCGCAGATTGCGACCAAAAACATATGAAAGGTATATATTTCATCTATCACATGCAAGTGGTCCCACACTTATCCCGTCTTATCCCTGTGAGTTCTATTCCACGGAAGTTCAAAAATAAGGAAAATTTAGTGTATTTTTTAAACGTTTCTAGTTTAATAAGTATTTCAGTTATATTCAAACTTTATAATACAAAATACTAACATTTTCATATACAAAAAATAGATCAAAGATCGGTTGTTTATATCGCCCAATATTCACTTCGAAAGTGGCGAATTTTCGTAAAAATTGTCATTTATTCGTACTCACGAAATATTTCTCAACTTTGATAAGCTCTAGCAGACATAATTTTTAACCGATTTCAAAAATATTTTGGATTCATTATTTTTGAAGTATTCTCTGTCGATTACATGTTTTACTTTTGCCAAACGCGTTCATGAAAAAAATGATTTATGCAACGCTTTTCCGGCAGAGGCCCCACTGTGCGGCGTCGACAGGAGTTTGTTTCAAACTTAAACACCTTGTTTGACATCGCACATGCCGATGCTCTTCAACTCATTAAAATAAATGAAGATAAGATCTTCTTGCAGCGCCAAAGAGAACCTGGTCGGCCCGGTCACTTAGCCGGAGTGGACAAAAAACTAACAGACGAGGAGGAAAAGCGACGTGCTAAATATCTTTCATCCTTAGCATCATCGACATCATCTTGCGAACCACCACAAGAAAACTCATCTTCTGATTCTGAAATAATAGAATTAGAAGAAAATAGGCCCAGCGCAAGAGGAGCCTCCGCTCAGCCCGATAAAACTTCTATGCGGAAAAATATCATTACTCCGAAGTTAGTTGCCGCATTAGACAGGTGTCAACTAAGTGTGAGGGACTCTGTCTTTATAATTGAAGCTTCTTTTGAGGCTTTGGGGCACAATACGGATGAATTCCCAATAAGCAAGTCCTCCATCCATAGAGTTCTTACGGAAATGCGAAAAGAACGGGCTGAAGCTATAAAAGTTGATTTTCAAAACAAGGTCCCGGACACGGTAACTGTCCGCTGGGACGGAAAGCTGTTACCAGCTCTAGATTCACGTAAAAGTAAAGAAGAACGCCTACCTATAGTTATTACATACGATAAAAAAAAAAAAATTATTGCTGTTCCTTAATTGGATAGCTCGACAGAAAAGGAACAGGCAGATGCAGTTTGGGATGCTGTTACGAACTGGAATCTTGAAGACAAAGTGCAGATTCTCTGTTGTGATACTACTGCTTCTAATACAAGCCGTATAAATGGAGCATGTGTGCTTCTCGAACAAAAACTGGGTAGAGAAGTGCCTATTTTTGCTTGCCGTCATCACGTTTACGAATTAGTACTGAAAGGCTTGAAGCGAAAATCAGTCAAGTACCTACAAGCTCAGACATCCCATTGTTCAAAAAATTCCGAGACAACTGGAAAAATATCGATCCCAGGAAAATACAAAGCTGTACAGAAAAGCTATCTTGTTTCAATCTTTCGGAAGTTGGCAACTAATAGAATTCTACAAAACTGAGTTAGCCAAAGAAATCGTTAGAGATGACTATCGCGAATTAATTGAGCTTTCAATTAAATTTCTTGGCGGAGATTCAGAGAATAAATTTAAGATACGGCCTCCAGGCGCTATGCACCAGTCTCGATGGATGGCGAGAGCCATTTATTCATGAAAAATATCGTTACCTAGCTCTCAATTCAGAATTTTAAACAAGGATAAGACAGCTCTGTTGGACGTATGTCTGTTCATCGTGACATCCTACGTAAAACCCTGGCTCCAATGTATTTTAGCACTAAAGGCACCTTATCAGGATTTGAGTTTTTTGAAGGCCATGAAAGCTTACAAAACAATGGACACAATCATTTCAAATGCAGCTTTACAGAAGTTTTGCCAGAATTTGTGGTATTTGACAGATGAAGTATCTATTCTGGCTTTATTTTATGATGATGTCGAACTAAAGTAAAAACAAGTAAGAAGGCTCTAGTCGAGAAATCTCGACTAGGACATACCCTTAACCCAATACGTAACGCGTACAGTCATTTGTGTGTATTCTTCCAATGACTTATATAACCAAAATGACCAAATTTCAAACAGCGATATCTCCGGTGTTTCCTAACCGATTTTAATCAAATTTTTTCAAATGTTCATTATTTTACCAATAGTACCAAACCTCGTTTTTAAAATTTTGAAATTCAAGAATTTTTTGTTATCGATCGCATGTGTATATCGGAAACCAGAAGTGTTATTGAAAATTTAAAGCAAACTTGATCTGCTTATGGTATATACTTTATAGGGTCGGAGATGCTTCCTTCTGTCTGTTACATACATTTGCACAAAACCATTATACCCTTATTTACCCATTTTATGGGTTAAGGGTATAATGATTGCTAACTTAACTAAAGAAAACCCAACAGCCCACAATAAACGTTACATTGCATCCAAAGAAGAAATCTGTGGCCCACTTTTTGGTACGTTAAATAAGCTTTGATTTTGTTCTTTTACTAAGTTTGCCATAGGTATACTTGATAACTAATCTATCTGTTTTAATTTCAGAGAAAATCATTGATGACTTCGTATCTGTGAAAAGCAAGTTCCTGTTTAATCGACTCCAAGTTGACGACAGTTTTCTGAACAAGTGCCCCTCTTTGTGGTCAAATGATGATTCGTTTCAACAGGCTAAAAGGAAGCTGCTAGGACTGAAAGCAGTTAATGATACGGCAGAAGAGCTGTTAAGTTAATGCAAGACTTCCATGGTTTGATCACTGTTCAAGAGGAGCAAAAACAATTTTTATTACGTAGCATACAAGAACACAGACAGGTATATCCCGACTGTAAAAAGCAAACATTAAAAAGAAAATTTGTTCATTGATGTCCCTTCTATAATAAATATGAAATATGCGTTTTATTTTTATTCATTTAATTAATCTAAAAATTAAATTAAACTTTTCTCTAAAGTGAGCCAATAGCTCTCATAAACTTAAATTTTGACATCAAGTCGGCACGGGTTAGTGTCATCCGATCTCAATAATCTATATATATAAAATAGTTTGTCCTGACTGACTGACTGATTGTTGATAGACCCAATGCCTAAACGATACGAGCTAGAAGGTTGAAATTTTCACAAAATATTCCATTCAGGTTGAAAGTGAGCACTAAGAAAGGATTTTTAATTTGGACCACTCCTTCGAGTACCTCCCATACAAATCAATGTCCTGCATTTATCACTTTACCTCATTCCACCACTCTGGCGCCTCATTGTCGCACAAGCTGGGAGTTTCAACGCCACCGAGTTTACAAAAACAAAACACATGACCCATTCCACTACTGCCGTCTGCGCACAAACTATCGCGACCGAGCTTACAAAAACAAAACACATGACCCATTCCACTTCTGCCGTCTGTACAAGCGATGTGTATGTGTCTCCGTTATTCTCTTTTCTTCTTTGTGCCTTTGACAATTGATTTACGACCCAAGTAGCGTTTGTTGTTGTTGGGCTCGCAATGCTTCTTTTTGTTGGTTTCATTGATTTAAAACAAATCAATTAAAACATAACTTGGTGCGCCTAGAAGAGTTTTGCTCACCAGAATATGTTACGGGGGTGGTTTTACCTACATACTTTCTAATTATCAAATTCAAACAAAACTTAACACACAAACACAAATACCTATTGCCATTGTTGTTTTGATATAAGTTTCGAGCTGACATTTGTAACTTTGGTTGGTGTTGCAAATGCACGCATGTACATATGTACATACATAAACATGAATGTACGCACATTTAACATTCTTTTGTACAAACATATGTATATATAACAAAAAATGCAAGTGCAGATACATATAAGTATATACTGCAAAAACAAACGCACTAACAAATTGAAACTTATGAATATGTAATCTGCATACATATGTATGTATATTTAATTCAAAAAAGTTGTTAAGATATGTACATATGTACATACATTCAATTTGGATTTGTTTTTTATATCGAGCCATTTGCGCGAAAATAATTAATCTTGAACATCTTTGTATAGTGGTAGACTAGTTTACTTCCTGCTTATCTAACACAGACGTTAAGTCGTACCACACAAACATTATTGATATACAATTTCGAACAAGCAAGCAAAGCACATATGTAAGTTTGTAAAGTATGGGGGTTTTTGGTATAAAAAGGCTGGCAGGCAAAATTGTGGTGCATATCAGTGGCGGATGGCACCTTCCATCTCCCTTGGGGCGTGGCATCCAAAGTTTTAAAGCGTATATTTGTAAGACTTCAGCATCTAACTTCCTACCAAAATTGGTGGCTTTAGTTTCAAAACTGTAGAAGATACAGGCATTTTTGTATATAATTGGAGGGGGGCTGGGGGTGGAAGAGATGGGCGAAGCATCCAAACTTTCGATTCAGTTTTTGAGGAATGTCACCGGCTATCTTGCCCCCAAATTTGGTGACTCAAGCGACTAAAATGTGAGATATATATGTGTTTCATCGATTTGCACATCGATGTGTATCGATTTGTTATCAATTTTCCAGGCCCTTGAGGTCGTAGAGCCAAATTTAACACATTGTCTGACGAAGGTATGTAGAAAGATATTTGCAAAGGCTCTAGCTTTAAGGGTGTCGAAAAAAGTTGGGCGGACGGACGGACGGACAGACACCATGACGGACATTGCACAAACCCAATATACTATGATACCTTTGGTATCAAAATAATGATGCGTATGAATCTCTACCTCAATGGTGGCGTGGAAAAGAGAATATTAAATACTTTGCTTTTATATATTGTTAAATATTTTCTAACTTTTTTATTTTATGGATATTGCTAAAATTTTGTAAAAACTATCGGCGCAGCGAAGCAAGCGTGGCGCTTATTAGTATTTTATATTTAAGTTATTAGCGTCAAATCAAAAAAAATAGAGGGTATGCGTTTTGAAATTCCGAAAAAAAAACACCCTTGTAGCCTGGGATACTTTACTGTACAGTCATTTGTTTGTATTTTCATAGTGACAAATATTATCAAACTTTAAACCCATAAAATGGGTAAATAAGGGTATAATGTATTGTGCAAATGTATGTAACAGACAGAAGGAAGTATTTCCGACCCCATAGAGTATATATTCTTGATCAGCAACAACAGCCGATACCATTTAGAAATGTCTGTTCGTCTGTCTGTCTGTCTGCCTGCCTGCCTGCCTGCCTGTCTGTCTGTCCGTCCGTCTGCCCGTCAGTGTGTCTGTATGAACGCGTAGATCTAAGAGACTATAAGAGCTAGAGACTTCAAATTTCAAACTTAAGCTCTCGTATACCGTAAGCAGAACAAATTTTTTTCAAATTATCTATAACATTTCTGGTTTCCGATATAAACATTTGATCGATAACAAAATAAGCAAGAATTTCAAAATTGTGAAAATGAGGTTTGAAACTATGGATGAAATAATGAACATTTGAAACAATGTTCAAAATTGGTTAAGAAACACCGCATACCACCCGACACTGGAGGTGGTGATCACTTTGCCTGCATGTGCTGTAAGCCAGTGTAGTGAACCATTAGGACGGGTACGTCAATTTCGGAAAACCGATTTTGTAAAACTTACCCGGCTCTTGGCACTTGTTGACTGGTCGTCTCTCTATGGCTCCGAGGACTTGGATACGGCTATCAGTATTTTTTATAGCACCTTATACAATTTATTCGACATGTGTGTCCCTTGTGGTAAGCCAAGTAGGAAAAACAAACCTGCGTGGTTTACACGAGAGTTGACAGCCCTTAAAAATCGAAAGTCTAAGCTTTATAAGAGTTTCAGAAAATCTGGCTCTTCTGCTCATTACTCATCCTACTTGATCGCGCGTTCCAGTTTTTCGGTCATGAATAACATATGTTATAAAAATTACCTGAGTCGGTGCAGACTACAGTTCCAGCAAGATCCTAAGAGGTTCTTTGACTTCGTTAATTCGAAGCGAAAGTCATCAACACTTCCATCTAATGTATTATTTGAAAACAAGTCGGCCAACTCAGATCAGGCAATTGCCGATTTGTTTGCAGAATTTTTTCAAACAACATAAAGTTCAATTGATACTCAGGTTGATCTGCCTTACCCGTATCGGGTTGATAGCTCCAATTGCATTTTTGAACCAAGAATCACGGAGTGTTCATTACTACGTGATCTACAAGGTATTAAGCCAATATTTTCCCCAGGACCTGACGGCGTACCAAGCTGTGTGCTTAAGTACTGCGCTGACGGTCTTTTAAAGCCTTTGCACAAATTGTTTAGTTTGTCTGTTAAGCAATGTTCATTTCCAAACATCTGGAAAGAATCATTTATTATACCGCTCCATAAAAAGGGAGACAAGTCTCACGTTCCAAATTATAGAGGTATCTCCAAATTGTCTGCTATCCCAAAAATGTTTGAGAAATTGATAACTTCTCAATTGCAACATTTTTGTAGATCCTTAATATCACCGTGCCAGCATGGAAACAAAGATCTACCACCACTAACCTGTTAGAATTTACTTCCCATTTTATTAAGGGTTATCAAAATAAAATGCAAACGGACGTTATCTTTACTGATTTCAGTAAGGCGTTTGACTCAGTTAATCACTACCTTTTACTTCATAAACTTCAACTTTTAGGTTTTCCTAGCAATCTCATTCGGTGGATAAGGGAATATTTAATTCATAGAACACAAAGAGTCAGTTTTAAGGGTTCTGTCTCAAAGGTGGTTCATGTCCCGTCCGGTGTTCCGCAAGGAAGTCACCTTGGACCGTTATTATTCACACTGTTCATCAATGATCTGCCATCAGTAATTGACCATTCTCGAGTTCTGATGTATGCTGACGATGTAAAATTATGCATGTCAGGTACTACTACGTTGTCGTTCAAAAATTACAAAAAGACTTAGAAAATTTTCAAATTGTTAACTTGTTAAATCTTAATTTCAATAAATGTAAAGCAATGTCCTTTTATAGACGCCTGCCTATTTTAAATATATATTTTCTTGATGGTAGCCCACTCGATCGCATTGAATGGGTTGATGATTTAGGTATCCTTTTTGACCCAAAACTTAAATTTTGCAAGCATATCTCTTCAGTAGCAAATCGAGCCTCTAGTACCTTGGGGTTCAGTTAGCGCTGGTCGAAAGAATTTGACGATCCCTACATAACCAAATCTCTTTATACGTCTTTGTTACGTCCTGTTCTTGAATATGGATCTTGTATTTGGTATCCCAAATACAGGATTCACCAGGATAGAATAGAATCAGTACAAAAACAATTTCTGCTCTTTGCCCTTAGGGGACTTAATTGGAATACTAACATTAACTTACCTTCCTACCCCAGTAGACTTTTACTAATAAATCTTCCTTCTCTTGCTGATCGTAGAACAATGCTAGGAGTAATCTTTTTACATAAACTAATAAACGGTGAAATTGATTCTTCGGAATTAATCAGCCAGATTAGTTTTGCAGTTCCGATCAGACGGACTAGGAATTTCCTACCAATTGCTCTTAAAGCCTGTCACTCTAACTATACTATTCATAATCCTTTCCGTATTTTATGTTCAAACTATAATGATTTATCTCACTTAATAAATGGTGCCACTTCTATTGGTTCTCTTAAAAAGCTAGTCTTATGTCATTTGTCTACATGTTCGCGATCTACGTAACCGCACGTTATGCGGTGTGCCTCTCGGTCGGTGGGGCGGGAGGTGGTAGCATTTTTGTGCGCGAGTTAACAAGCCGGTGCTTGGTATCGTTGGGCCACTTGATGGTACTGTTCGTTAGTACGTCTACGTCCAAATAAAATATCGCATTTGTAATTTTGGTCATTATGGTCATTGGTTGAATACACACAAATGACAGTACGCGTTACGTATAAGGTTAATTATATGTCTTAATCGGGATTTCTCGACTAGAGCCTTCTTACTTTTTATACCCTAAAACCATAAAATTGGTAAATAAGGGTATAATGGTTTTATGCAAATGTATGTAACAGACAGAAGGAAGCATCTCCGACCCTATAAAGTATATATATTCTTGATCAGCATCAACAGCCAAGTCGATCTTGCCATGTCCGTCTGTCCGTCTGTCTGTCTGTCAGTATGAACGCCCCGATCGCACAGACTTTAGCTTTCCTATACCACGAAAAGAACAAGTTTCAAATTATCGATAACATTCCTGGTTTCCGATATACACATGTGATCGATAAAAAAATCTTGAATTCAAAAATTGTGAAAACGCGGTTTCAAATTATTGATAAAACAATATTTCTCGACTGGAGCCTTCTTACTTGTTTTAATTTGATCGAATTAATAGATTTTGGTCGACAGCTTTTAGTTGATAATAAACTAATCAGCTAATAAATAAACACATGCGATGGATGTCATTTGCAATCTTTCTTTAATATAGGGACTTTAGCGCTAAGTGGGTAAAAGTGGGCGTAGAATACAAAACTTTGATATAGATCTCTTACGGATATCACTAACAAATTTGTGACTCTAAACAAGACAGACAAGACAGACAAGACAGACAAGACAGACAAGACAGACAAGACAGACAAGATAGACAAGACAGACAAGACAGACAAGACAGACAAGACAGACAAGACAGACAAGACAGACAAGACAGACAAGACAGACAAGACAGACAAGACAGACAAGACAGACAAGACAGACAAGACAGACAAGACAGACAAGACAGACAAGACAGACAAGACAGACAAGACAGACAAGACAGACAAGACAAGACAGACAAGACAGACAAGACAGACAAGACAGACAAGACAGACAAGACAGACAAGACAGACAAGACAGACAAGAGCAGACAAGACAGACAAGACAGACAAGACAGACAAGACAGACAAGACAGACAAGACAGACAAGACAGACAAGACAGACAAGACAGACAAGACAGACAAGACAGACAAGACAGACAAGACAGACAAGACAGACAAGACAGACAAGACAGACAAGACAGACAAGACAGACAAGACAGACAAGACAGACAAGACAGACAAGACAAGACAGACAAGACAGACAAGACAGACAAGACAGACGAAGACAGACAAGACAGACAAGACAGACAAGACAGACAAGACAGACAAGACAGACAAGACAGACAAGACAGACAAGACAGACAAGACAGACAAGACAGACAAGACAGACAAGACAGACAAGACAGACAAGACAGACAAGACAGACAAGACAGACAAGACAGACAAGACAGACAAGACAGACAAGACAGACAAGACAGACAAGACAGACAAGACAGACAAGACAGACAAGACAGACAAGACAGACAAGACAGACAAGACAGACAAGACAGACAAGACAGACAAGACAGACAAGACAGACAAGACAGACAAGACAGACAAGACAGACAAGACAGACAAGACAGACAAGACAGACAAGACAGACAAGACAGACAAGACAGACAAGACAGACAAGCAGACAAGACAGACAAGACAGACAAGACAGACAAGACAGACAAGACAGACAAGACAGACAAGACAGACAAGACAGACAAGACAGACAAGACAGACAAGACAGACAAGACAGACAAGACAGACAAGACAGACAAGACAGACAAGACAGACAAGACAGACAAGACAGACAAGACAGACAAGACAGACAAGAAAGACAAGACAGACAAGACAGACAAGACAGACAAGACAGACAAGACAGACAAGACAGACAAGACAGACAAGACAGACAAGACAGACAAGACAGACAAGACAGACAAGACAGACAAGACAGACAAGACAGACAAGACAGACAAGACAGACAAGACAGACAAGACAGACAAGACAGACAAGACAGACAAGACAGACAAGACAGACAAGACAGACAAGACAGACAAGACAGACAAGACAGACAAGACAGACAAGACAGACAAGACAGACAAGACAGACAAGACAGACAAGACAGACAAGACAGACAAGACAGACAAGACAGACAAGACAGACAAGACAGACAAGACAGACAAGACAGACAAGACAGACAAGACAGACAAGACAGACAAGACAGACAAGACAGACAAGACAGACAAGACAGACAAGACAGACAAGACAGACAAGACAGACAAGACAGACAAGACAGACAAGACAGACAAGACAGACACCCGTCCGGTGTTCCGCAAGGAAGTCACCTTGGACCGTTATTATTCACACTGTTCATCAATGATCTGCCATCAGTAATTGACCATTCTCGAGTTCTGATGTATGCTGACGATGTAAAATTATGCATGTCAGGTACTACTACGTTGTCGTTCAAAAATTACAAAAAGACTTAGAAAATTTTCAAATTGTTAACTTGTTAAATCTTAATTTCAATAAATGTAAAGCAATGTCCTTTTATAGACGCCTGCCTATTTTAAATATATATTTTCTTGATGGTAGCCCACTCGATCGCATTGAATGGGTTGATGATTTAGGTATCCTTTTTGACCCAAAACTTAAATTTTGCAAGCATATCTCTTCAGTAGCAAATCGAGCCTCTAGTACCTTGGGGTTCAGTTAGCGCTGGTCGAAAGAATTTGACGATCCCTACATAACCAAATCTCTTTATACGTCTTTGTTACGTCCTGTTCTTGAATATGGATCTTGTATTTGGTATCCCAAATACAGGATTCACCAGGATAGAATAGAATCAGTACAAAAACAATTTCTGCTCTTTGCCCTTAGGGGACTTAATTGGAATACTAACATTAACTTACCTTCCTACCCCAGTAGACTTTTACTAATAAATCTTCCTTCTCTTGCTGATCGTAGAACAATGCTAGGAGTAATCTTTTACATAAACTAATAAACGGTGAAATTGATTCTTCGGAATTAATCAGCCAGATTAGTTTTGCAGTTCCGATCAGACGGACTAGGAATTTCCTACCAATTGCTCTTAAAGCCTGTCACTCTAACTATACTATTCATAATCCTTTCCGTATTTTATGTTCAAACTATAATGATTTATCTCACTTAATAAATGGTGCCACTTCTATTGGTTCTCTTAAAAAGCTAGTCTTATGTCATTTGTCTACATGTTCGCGATCTACGTAACCGCACGTTATGCGGTGTGCCTCTCGGTCGGTGGGGCGGGAGGTGGTAGCATTTTTGTGCGCGAGTTAACAAGCCGGTGCTTGGTATCGTTGGGCCACTTGATGGTACTGTTCGTTAGTACGTCTACGTCCAAATAAAATATCGCATTTGTAATTTTGGTCATTATGGTCATTGGTTGAATACACACAAATGACAGTACGCGTTACGTATAAGGTTAATTATATGTCTTAATCGGGATTTCTCGACTAGAGCCTTCTTACTTTTTATACCCTAAAACCATAAAATTGGTAAATAAGGGTATAATGGTTTTATGCAAATGTATGTAACAGACAGAAGGAAGCATCTCCGACCCTATAAAGTATATATATTCTTGATCAGCATCAACAGCCAAGTCGATCTTGCCATGTCCGTCTGTCCGTCTGTCTGTCTGTCAGTATGAACGCCCCGATCGCACAGACTTTAGCTTTCCTATACCACGAAAAGAACAAGTTTCAAATTATCGATAACATTCCTGGTTTCCGATATACACATGTGATCGATAAAAAAATCTTGAATTCAAAAATTGTGAAAACGCGGTTTCAAATTATTGATAAAACAATATTTCTCGACTGGAGCCTTCTTACTTGTTTTAATTTGATCGAATTAATAGATTTTGGTCGACAGCTTTTAGTTGATAATAAACTAATCAGCTAATAAATAAACACATGCGATGGATGTCATTTGCAATCTTTCTTTAATATAGGGACTTTAGCGCTAAGTGGGTAAAAGTGGGCGTAGAATACAAAACTTTGATATAGATCTCTTACGGATATCACTAACAAATTTGTGACTCTAAACAAGACAGACAAGACAGACAAGACAGACAAGACAGACAAGACAGACAAGACAGACAAGACAGACAAGACAGACAAGACAGACAAGACAGACAAGACAGACAAGACAGACAAGACAGACAAGACAGACAAGACAGACAAGACAGACAAGACAGACAAGACAGACAAGACAGACAAGACAGACAAGACAGACAAGACAGACAAGACAGACAAGACAGACAAGACAGACAAGACAGACAAGACAGACAAGACAGACAAGACAGACAAGACAGACAAGACAGACAAGACAGACAAGACAGACAAGACAGACAAGACAGACAAGACAGACAAGACAGACAAGACAGACAAGACAGACAAGACAGACAAGACAGACAAGACAGACAAGACAGACAAGACAGACAAGACAGACAAGACAGACAAGACAGACAAGACAGACAAGACAGACAAGACAGACAAGACAGACAAGACAGACAAGACAGACAAGACAGACAAGACAGACAAGACAGACAAGACAGACAAGACAGACAAGACAGACAAGACAGACAAGACAGACAAGACAAGACAGACAAGACAGACAAGACAGACAAGACAGACAAGACAGACAAGACAGACAAGACAGACAAGACAGACAAGACAGACAAGACAGACAAGACAGACAAGACAGACAGACAAGACAGACAAGACAGACAAGACAGACAAGACAGACAAGACAGACAAGACAGACAAGACAGACAAGACAGACAAGACAGACAAGACAGACAAGACAGACAAGACAGACAAGACAGACAAGACAGACAAGACAGACAAGACAGACAAGACAGACAAGACAGACAAGACAGACAAGACAGACAAGACAGACAAGACAGACAAGACAGACAAGACAGACAAGACAGACAAGACAGACAAGACAGACAAGACAGACAAGACAGACAAGACAGACAAGACAGACAAGACAGACAAGACAGACAAGACAGACAAGACAGACAAGACAGACAAGACAGACAAGACAGACAAGACAGACAAGACAGACAAGACAGACAAGACAGACAAGACAGACAAGACAGACAAGACAGACAAGACAGACAAGACAGACAAGACAGACAAGACAGACAAGACAGACAAGACAGACAAGACAGACAAGACAGACAAGACAGACAAGACAGACAAGACAGACAAGACAGACAAGACAGACAAGACAGACAAGACAGACAAGACAGACAAGACAGACAAGACAGACAAGACAGACAAGACAGACAAGACAGACAAGACAGACAAGACAGACAAGACAGACAAGACAGACAAGACAGACAAGACAGACAAGACAGACAAGACAGACAAGACAGACAAGACAGACAAGACAGACAAGACAGACAAGACAGACAAGACAGACAAGACAGACAAGACAGACAAGACAGACAAGACAGACAAGACAGACAAGACAGACAAGACAGACAAGACAGACAAGACAGACAAGACAGACAAGACAGACAAGACAGACAAGACAGACAAGACAGACAAGACAGACAAGACAGACAAGACAGACAAGACAGACAAGACAGACAAGACAGACAAGACAGACAAGACAGACAAGACAGACAAGACAGACAAGACAGACAAGACAGACAAGACAGACAAGACAGACAAGACAGACAAGACAGACAAGACAGACAAGACAGACAAGACAGACAAGACAGACAAGACAGACAAGACAGACAAGACAGACAAGACAGACAAGACAGACAAGACAGACAAGACAGACAAGACAGACAAGACAGACAAGACAGACAAGACAGACAAGACAGACAAGACAGACAAGACAGACAAGACAGACAAGACAGACAAGACAGACAAGACAGACAAGACAGACAAGACAGACAAGACAGACAAGACAGACAAGACAGACAAGACAGACAAGACAGACAAGACAGACAAGACAGACAAGACAGACAAGACAGACAAGACAGACAAGACAGACAAGACAGACAAGACAGACAAGACAGACAAGACAGACAAGACAGACAAGACAGACAAGACAGACAAGACAGACAAGACAGACAAGACAGACAAGACAGACAAGACAGACAAGACAGACAAGACAGACAAGACAGACAAGACAGACAAGACAGACAAGACAGACAAGACAGACAAGACAGACAAGACAGACAAGACAGACAAGACAGACAAGACAGACAAGACAGACAAGACAGACAAGACAGACAAGACAGACAAGACAGACAAGACAGAC
Organism: Scaptomyza pallida; assembly: GCA_018152965.1. Taxonomy (NCBI): domain Eukaryota; kingdom Metazoa; phylum Arthropoda; class Insecta; order Diptera; family Drosophilidae; genus Scaptomyza; species Scaptomyza pallida. The sequence goes on from JAECXP010000219.1 coordinate 402,105, forward strand.
AAGACAGACAAGACAGACAAGACAGACAAGACAGACAAGACAGACAAGACAGACAAGACAGACAAGACAGACAAGACAGACAAGACAGACAAGACAGACAAGACAGACAAGACAGACAAGACAGACAAGACAGACAAGACAGACAAGACAGACAAGACAGACAAGACAGACAAGACAGACAAGACAGACAAGACAGACAAGACAGACAAGACAGACAAGACAGACAAGACAGACAAGACAGACAAGACAGACAAGACAGACAAGACAGACAAGACAGACAAGACAGACAAGACAGACAAGACAGACAAGACAGACAAGACAGACAAGACAGACAAGACAGACAAGACAGACAAGACAGACAAGACAGACAAGACAGACAAGACAGACAAGACAGACAAGACAGACAACAAGACAGACAAGACAGACAAGACAGACAAGACAGACAAGACAGACAAGACAGACAAGACAGACAAGACAGACAAGACAGACAAGACAGACAAGACAGACAAGACAGACAAGACAGACAAGACAGACAAGACAGACAAGACAGACAAGACAGACAAGACAGACAAGACAGACAAGACAGACAAGACAGACAAGACAGACAAGACAGACAAGACAGACAAGACAGACAAGACAGACAAGACAGACAAGACAGACAAGACAGACAAGACAGACAAGACAGACAAGACAGACAAGACAGACAAGACAGACAAGACAGACAAGACAGACAAGACAGACAAGACAGACAAGACAGACAAGACAGACAAGACAGACAAGACAGACAAGACAGACAAGACAGACAAGACAGACAAGACAGACAAGACAGACAAGACAGACAAGACAGACAAGACAGACAAGACAGACAAGACAGACAAGACAGACAAGACAGACAAGACAGACAAGACAGACAAGACAGACAAGACAGACAAGACAGACAAGACAGACAAGACAGACAAGACAGACAAGACAGACAAGACAGACAAGACAGACAAGACAGACAAGACAGACAAGACAGACAAGACAGACAAGACAGACAAGACAGACAAGACAGACAAGACAGACAAGACAGACAAGACAGACAAGACAGACAAGACAGACAAGACAGACAAGACAGACAAGACAGACAAGACAGACAAGACAGACAAGACAGACAAGACAGACAAGACAGACAAGACAGACAAGACAGACAAGACAGACAAGACAGACAAGACAGACAAGACAGACAAGACAGACAAGACAGACAAGACAGACAAGACAGACAAGACAGACAAGACAGACAAGACAGACAAGACAGACAAGACAGACAAGACAGACAAGACAGACAAGACAGACAAGACAGACAAGACAGACAAGACAGACAAGACAGACAAGACAGACAAGACAGACAAGACAGACAAGACAGACAAGACAGACAAGACAGACAAGACAGACAAGACAGACAAGACAGACAAGACAGACAAGACAGACAAGACAGACAAGACAGACAAGACAGACAAGACAGACAAGACAGACAAGACAGACAAGACAGACAAGACAGACAAGACAGACAAGACAGACAAGACAGACAAGACAGACAAGACAGACAAGACAGACAAGACAGACAAGACAGACAAGACAGACAAGACAGACAAGACAGACAAGACAGACAAGACAGACAAGACAGACAAGACAGACAAGACAGACAAGACAGACAAGACAGACAAGACAGACAAGACAGACAAGACAGACAAGACAGACAAGACAGACAAGACAGACAAGACAGACAAGACAGACAAGACAGACAAGACAGACAAGACAGACAAGACAGACAAGACAGACAAGACAGACAAGACAGACAAGACAGACAAGACAGACAAGACAGACAAGACAGACAAGACAGACAAGACAGACAAGACAGACAAGACAGACAAGACAGACAAGACAGACAAGACAGACAAGACAGACAAGACAGACAAGACAGACAAGACAGACAAGACAGACAAGACAGACAAGACAGACAAGACAGACAAGACAGACAAGACAGACAAGACAGACAAGACAGACAAGACAGACAAGACAGACAAGACAGACAAGACAGACAAGACAGACAAGACAGACAAGACAGACAAGACAGACAAGACAGACAAGACAGACAAGACAGACAAGACAGACAAGACAGACAAGACAGACAAGACAGACAAGACAGACAAGACAGACAAGACAGACAAGACAGACAAGACAGACAAGACAGACAAGACAGACAAGACAGACAAGACAGACAAGACAGACAAGACAGACAAGACAGACAAGACAGACAAGACAGACAAGACAGACAAGACAGACAAGACAGACAAGACAGACAAGACAGACAAGACAGACAAGACAAACAAGACAGACAAGACAGACAAGACAGACAAGACAATGTTTGCAGTGCCCAGATTTGCATTGCTGTAAGCTATGCCCTTTGCGTAGTCAGTTGAGACAAAAATGCTGTCTTTTAGGCTCTTTGTAACGAAGAGCGGGTGTTAAGCTTGTGAATCGTGGGCATTTAAACAAATAATGCTCAGCAGATTCGCATATTAAACAGTTTTGAGTTTTGCTAACTACTAATATATTGCGATTTTGTGTGTAAGATTTTCCCACTTATTTGCCAAGGGCTTGCGTTACTAAGGCAGATTCCAAATTTTCCAACATGCGGCATCTCCTTTCCAAAAATGTGGACATCTCAGCCCACTTCGGTAGAGTTCTCATTGGCAACGTTACCTCCCACTTCTCCTGCGTTGCCTGGTCAGATTGTGATCAGGTGAGTCAGAAATCCATCCGCAATATCGCTAACAGATGCCATTGTGCTCAACGCGCGTAGATGCTAATTAATGCTGTCACTCAATTGACGCAAGCTGTTTGCTGATCCTTTTTCGACACCAGATACCTTGAATATGGACCGCACGTTAGCCTGAAAATGCAACAATTTATTATCAAAGCGATTTGTAAGTATTTCCATGGCTTTGTCATAATTCTCTTCCGTTGGTTCGAAAGCGCGAATTGCTTCCAACGCTGGCCCTTCCAGGCATGATCGAAGATGCTGAGATTTCTCCACCTTGTTCAAATCTTCATTCTGGCCGACGACAGTGTTGTACATTGCGTAGAAGTCCGGCCAGTCGATGTATGCACCGCCAAAACGTGGAAGTTGAAATTGCGGTAGCAAATTCTGCTGACCAAATCCTGTCGTGCTTGCAAGTCGGGCTCATCGAAAAGCACGAGCTGCTCACTTGATAAAAACGCGTTTAATGCATTCAATTGCCGTGCCACAGATTCTGCCTTGGCTTTGTAAAAGTCCAGTTCGGAGGTTGGAGCCGCCTTTGTGCCCGATTCTTTTTCAATCATTTTTAATTGTATGTTGGCCGTCAGCCGATTGAAGCAACAAGGGGAACAACGCGCAACTTCGGAGAGACACATATATACCGACAATATGTATGTTGCCATCCTCGCGGTGCGTGCCGTCCTTGGAGCTTACAATTGGTAGTGCGACTATACTCTCCTCGTTAGGGCGGCTGGAAGCAGGCTTTTGGTACGGTCATGTCTCTGCCAAGGGTGCTGACGAATGGTAGTCGGGCGAGAGAAGAACACTCTATAAAATAACCCCAGCCCAAGGTGAAACAGCATTGTGCCGAGGGGCTCACGGCCGAGGGGTTACTCGGTCTCTACTTTGCGAACGCTGGATACCTGCCGACCTCCAGTTTAAATCAGGCTTCCCGCGATACACGGGCTATGTCGCGGGTGACCGTCCTTTCCGTCTACTCGTGGGACCTAACATGAACCAATCTCAATCAAACAATAACGTAAAATCAGTATCCGAGGCACTCAAAACCTCGGTGGGAAATGACAATCCCTCTTCAGGTGGCAACACCCCAAACACGTCTGGCAAGCCAACAGACGCTCAGAAAGTAGCAACGGCCAATTTTACTTCAGGTGCAAGCACCTCTTCTTCAAAGTCTGGCAAGCCTGCTGGCACGCGAAAGGTTGCGAAAGGGGCAAGCTGGAGGCGACAAAGACAGTCGTCTTTCTACCCTGGGCATCGTCCAGAAACGGCTTCTGGAGATCGGCGACCGCAACCTAAGGTTGCGGCACCGGTTCCCGGGTCCGCGACTGTGGCGACTGCCTCGGGGTCAGCCAACCTTCCAAACGGCAAGCCATTCTTCAAGGATCGGCAACGGGCTGCTGAAATTCTTCAGCAAGATCTTACGGCCCAACCAGCATCCCCGGATGGTGCCCAGCTTGTGGAGTGGGCAAAAACCATCCTTCCGGATTTTAAGCCGGCTATTTCGTCAGTTTCTGGCAAAACCAAGCAGAAACGGCAACGCTCCGCAGAAGAGACGATTCCGCAAGCCAAGCGGATCCGGCCTCCCCCTCGTCCACAGCCACTCACCCGGTCCTTTGCCGAAGCCGCCAGGGAGAAGGTTCTTATTGGGGTCCTAGACAGGGGCCACAGTGAGTGCCATATCCCTCGGCATAGGTGGGGGGCCATTGAGTGCGAGCTTCAAGAGAAGCTCTTGGACTTGATGTTGAAGTCCGAAGGTCCACCACCACGCTGCTCTGACGCCGGTTGGCATCGCCCGGGCAGTCGCCCCCGCGCCAGGGTCTGGGTCTCTATAAGCCTGAGGATCCCGAAAGGATTCTCAAGCTTTTCCAGCTGTGCAACCCTGCCCTGCCCACCAAAAACTGGAGGGTGGCCAAGGTGGAAGCGACGGAGGGGACTACAAGACAAGTGGTCCTGGTCATTAATGACGAGTCGGCCAAAGAACTGGCCAAATCCAATGGTACAGCCTACTACGGGTTCAAACCTGTAGTAATAAGGGTGTACCGGTCGGATGCGGCCAGTTCTTTGACCGACGAGGCGGAGCCGGTAGTAGGGAAGGCTTCCACCACCAATGCCGCGGACCATGGCACACTAGCCCAAGCCACGGGCGGAGATTCGACACCCGTGAAAAGGGAGGTCGACATCCCTCCTGGGTATCATTCGGGGGCTCCGAGCTGGCTAACCTGGCCAACAAAATCTGCCTCGATTCTGACAGCGACGAAGAGGCAGAGCGTACAGTGGTGGAGAAATCTGAAGATGTCATTACGACTTCTGCCGATCAACCTCCACCACTGTAAGGCGGCTGCAGCCGCTCTTCTGCTTCGCATAGACCAATGCGGAGCAGACATAGTCCTCATCCAGAAACCCTGGGTGTGTGGTGGCGGGGTTTCTGGTCTAGGGACGACGGACTACAAGCTACTTGTAGCCCGCAACGAAGGTAAAGTTCGCACCTGCATTATGGCAAAAAAACACCTAGATATTTTTCTGCTCTCTAACTACAGCAATGGCGATAACACTGCTGCTTGCCCGGAGCTGAAGTCGGGCTGTGTCAAGCTAAGCTCAAGCTACATGGCACACGACCAACAAGGCCCCCTACCACACACGCTCCTACGTAGCCTGATCGCCGACTGCGAGGCGACCCACACGGAGCTCATCATAGGATGCGATGCCAACGCACACCACTATCAGTGGGGCAGCACTGACATAAACGAACGGGGTGAGTCACTCTTTAACTATATCCTGTCCACTAACCTTAACATCTGCAATATAGGTAACGACCCTACCTTTATTACCAGAAATAGGCAAGAAGTCTTAGACATGACGCTTGCTACGGCGTCCCTCCATCAAAGACTCATTAGATGGAGGGTGCTTGATGAACACTCATTCTCTAACCATAGGTGTATAGATAAAGCCTTCTCCCTTGATACACCAAAGCCAAAATGGTGTAGAAATTACAAACGTACAAACTGGACCGTTTTCAAAGACCAAATTGGGAGACTAATTCCCGAACAGCCTCCTTCGGGACTCCCATCCCCTAAGCATACAGAGATGCTCACTCACAAACTCACGGAGGCATGCATGTCCGCCCTCAACATGTCATTTCCCGTGAGTAAACCAAGAGGGAAAACAAAACCACCCCCCGGAAATAGGTCAGCTTCGGTAGACATCACGTAAGCTCTTCAATTTTGCAAAGCAAATGGGAGACGACCAATCTTGGGGTCTCAACAAAGCCAGCCTTGCAACTTTTAAAAGACACTTAGACAGGCTAAACGCCTTTCGTGGAAAAAATTTCTGCTCCTCAATTGAAAACACTACTGATGCCGCAAGGCTCAGAAAGGTTCTCTCCAGTACTCAGACAACCGTCGGGTTCCTTAAGAAACCAGACGACTCGTGGACAACGACCAGTCCAGAGTCTCTAGACCTTCTTATGGAAACCCACTTTCCCGGTTGCTCAGTCGAGTCACCACCTGTCTTAGCCAGAGAACTTCAAGGGCACCTAGCAACCGATTTTCTCTCCAAAGACATCATCACATGGGCTATACAAAGTTTCTCGCCCTTCAAATCACCAGGACCTGACGGCATCATTCCAGCCCAATTGCAGCAGGCTAAGGTAACTGCAGTTAACTGGCTCCATAAAATCTTTAAAGACATCCTAGCGACAGGCTTGATCCCCAAGACATGGCTGGAATCCAAAGTCATCTTCATTCCAAAAGCGGGTAAAGCCTCCCATACGACCCCGAAGGTCTTCTGCCCTATTAGCCTGACATCCTTTCTACTTAAAACGCTAGAAAGGGTTTTGGGCTTACACATCAGAAACTCGATCAAGACAGATCATTTCTCTCAAGCACAACATGCTTACCAGAAAGGTAAATCAACCGAGACAGCGTTTCACGCTGTTGTCTCTACAGTTGAAAAGGCTCTCTACCAAAGAGAGTACTGTCTCATAGCCTTCCTAGACATAGAGGGCGCGTTTAATAACGTTGTACCAGAGGCGATCACCGAGGCGCTAACGAATTGGGGGGTCGAGCATCGCATCGTGGATCTGATTGATCAACTTCTCAAACGAAGAATCGTCAGAGCCACTTTGGGGTCCTCGACTATCTCCAGGTTCGTAAGTAGAGGCACCACGCAAGGAGGTGTCCTCTCCCCTCTCCTATGGAATGTGGCAGTCAACAGTCTGCTGCGCTCCATGGAGGGTAGGGGCGGCAAGCTGATCGCCTATGCAGACGATGTCGCTATTGCTTTCTCCGGAAAATACCCCCAAACACTGTGCGAATGTATGACCACGGCACTTCGAACCCTGTCCACCTGGAACACGTCAAAGGGTCTCGGACTAAGCCCAGCTAAAACTGATTTAGTCCTATTTACTAGGAAATATAAGATTCCTCCACTCAAACCTCCAACACTAAACGGGTGGAACTTGCTTTTAGCAAATCGGTCAAATACTTAGGGCTCACTTTAGATAGTAAACTAGACTGGAATCTCAATACAGAGGAACGTGCTAAGAAAGCCTCGGTCGCTCTATATACCTGCGAAAAGTCCATTGGACTGAAATGGGGAATGGCACCCCGCATATCGCTGTGGCTGTACACAGCTATCGTAAGGCCTATCCTGCTGTACGGAGTATCAGTATGGTGGCCAGAATTGTCAAAGAAAACAACAGTCCATAAGCTCGGCAAAGTACAGCGCGCCGCAGGACTGACAACAACAGGAGCTCTCAGAACGACCCCGACTAAGACTCTAGACAACATTCTAAACCTTCTACCAATCGACCAAATGGGGAAGTTAGTAGCAACTCTCTCCGCCCTACGCATGAGAGAAACAAAACAGTGGCCCGAATTGACCTACGGTCACTCCAATATCCTTGTGGGAAACCAACTTATCCCCTCAAACACGGACTACTGCTGTCCTCAGGAATTCCCTAGAACTACTTTTAAAGTAAATATCCCCCCAAGGGAAAACTGGTGCTTAGGCACTCCAGGGCCGACAAACTCTATCAGAATCTTCACGGATGGCTCTAAGCTAGACGACCGAGTTGGGGGAGGCGTCTTTTGGGAAGAGCTATCCATTAGTAAATCTTTTAGCCTCCCTGATCATTGCAGTGTCTTCCAAGCCGAAATCACTGCAATACAGGAGGCACTTCTATGCCTCGCTGAAAAAGAGTGCTCAGCAGAAAACATATGCATCTTCTCTGATAGCCAGGCGGCTATCAAAGCCCTACATTCGATATCATCAAACTCGATATCCGTCACAAACTGCCGCAAATCTCTTCAAGAGATGGCTGAGCAGTTCGAGCTTTACCTAATTTGGGTGCCCGGACATGAGGGCATCGAGGGCAATTGTAAGGCGGACGAGCTGGCAAGGCATGGAACTACTTTGCCTCTCCTCACAGACAAGGAGGGCATGGGTATTCCCATGGCCAGCTGCAAGCTAAGAGTTCGTTCACATTTTGAACTTGAAGCTAATAAAAAGTGGCAACTCAATAATACAACGGCTAGGATTGCTAGGCAAACCTGGCCAACGCGCTGTAGAAAGCGTTCTTCTGGCCTAATCAACTTAAACAGATTAGGCTGTGCTGCTGTAATAAGGGCAATTACGAGACATTGGCTAGTAGGGACTCACGCAGCGAGACTTCTAGCCCCTTTCAATGATTTCTGCAGAAGCTGTCGAGACGAGGAGGAGGAGGAAACGCTTTCCCACCTTTTCTGAGACTGTCCGGCACTCTGCAAGACCAGAAATCGCCACCTCGGCTCCTTTTTCTTAACGGACCTCTCCCAACTAGCGGATATAAGCCCGAAAAATATCCTGTCTTTTATAAGAGCCTTGGGCTTGGACCACGCCCTGGGTACGACGGTTTTGGACGCAGTCCGAACGCGGCACCACAACGGGCCAACTCTGGCCTACGTGAGTGGGGGGTCTTTTCCTCTCACTACCGCTCTAACCTAACCTAACCTAATTGTGAGGTTACGATCACGCGGTTGTCACTGCCAAATGTACACGTTGTACAGAATGTATGTAATGTGCAGCTGGCGAAATAGCGGTCAAGCGAGAATGCGAAAAAGATTAACGGCGTGTTAAAGTTCACCGACCGCTGCGTTCCCGCAATTCTGACAAAACACAGCACAAGCGACGATTGTAACAGTGTTGAGCATATGTGAATGCAAGAATGTAGGCGGCAAGCGAAAGAGAGCGCGAGATGACGACGAAAACGAATGCAAAAAGGTTTGAATGTGTAAACGCGTGCGCGATTATGATTACTTTTAAACACAATAGTTTGTAATCTTTCACCTTTACACTTTTACAAATGTGACGAACCATATACACTTCTTTACAAAAAAGAATCACGTCGGGGTCACCAAATGTTTAGAGGAGGCACTATTTTTTTAATATATAAAACCTTTCAATATAATTTATTGCGATAAGTTTAATGTTGTTATATACAGAAGTGTGCAGTAATAATTATAGACGTGCGTGTCCATAGTTATGTATGTATTTATGTGCGTTATTTATGTGCGTACAAGATTGGTTAGGTGCCGATGCACAACCGTAACGAGCGAGACGATAAAGAGAGTGATAGTGAGCTTTTACTTTGCTAAGCAGCTACGAGAGTTTTTATTCATGCAATTAGATAAATTCGCATGTGCAAGGCAAAGACAAAGATAAGAGATGCGCAAGCAAGTGACTTATTACTCTGCTGGTTTTATGTTGGTTCGCGTCTTATTTGTTTATTGCTGCTGTTGCCTCCGACAGGTATCAAAGTATAACAAGTAAAACGTTGCAGTCGGACGCAACCGACTGCGATATACTTTGATACCAGTTTACATAGCTGTGTAATGGATTCTGTGTGCAAATAGTAATATATGAGGGTTTTGGGTATAAATATCAGACAGAAGGGGTGGGCGTGTCATCCAAATTTGTGATGCATATCTGTGGCGGATGGCACCCTGTAACCCCCTACCAAGTATGGAAACTCTAGCGCAAAAACTAAGAAAGATATAGAGGTGGGCGGTATTAGTGGGCGTGGCATCCAAAATTTTGATGCAAATCTGTTACGGATGTCACTAACAGTCAGTGTTGCCATTTTAGCTTATTTCAGGCTAGATCTGGCATATTTGAAAATGAAATAGCTTATAAAATTTGCAAAAAGCTTATAGACTGAAAGCTAGCTTATTTTAAAGTTAATGTAGCATTTTCTAGCTTAAAGTGTTTTCAGGACATTTTACGTTTAAGATATTTTCCGCATATAAATATTGTATTTGAATTTTTAATATCTCAATTATTGATGATATGCTATCACAAAGATTCATAAGATGATAAGATTCATCTAGATATTTTTCTGCTCTCTAGCTACAGCAATGGCGATAACACTGCTGCTTGCCTGGAGCTGAAGTCTGGATGTGTCAAGCTAAGCTCAAGCTACATGGCACACGACCAACAAGGCCCCCTACCACACACGCTCCTACGTAGCCTGATCGCCGACTGCGAGGCGACCCACACGGAGCTCATCATAGGATGCGATGCCAACGCACACCACTATCAGTGGGGCAGCACTGACATAAACGAACGGGGGTGAGTCACTCTTTAACTATATCCTGTCCACTAACCTTAACATCTGCAATATAGGTAACGACCCTACCTTTATTACCAGAAATAGGCAAGAAGTCTTAGACATGACGCTTGCTACGGCGTCCCTCCATCAAAGACTCATTAGATGGAGGGTGCTTGATGAACACTCATTCTCTAACCATAGGTGTATAGATAAAGCCTTCTCCCTTGATACACCAAAGCCAAAATGGTGTAGAAATTACAAACGTACAAACTGGACCGTTTTCAAAGACCAAATTGGGAGACTAATTCCCGAACAGCCTCCTTCGGGACTCCCATCCCCTAAGCATACAGAGATGCTCACTCACAAACTCACGGAGGCATGCATGTCCGCCCTCAACATGTCATTTCCCGTGAGTAAACCAAGAGGGAAAACAAAACCACCCCCCGGAAATAGGTCAGCTTCGGTAGACATCACGTAAGCTCTTCAATTTTGCAAAGCAAATGGGAGACGACCAATCTTGGGGTCTCAACAAAGCCAGCCTTGCAACTTTTAAAAAGACACTTAGACAGGCTAAACGCCTTTCGTGGAAAAATTTCTGCTCCTCAATTGAAAACACTACTGATGCCGCAAGGCTCAGAAAGGTTCTCTCCAGTACTCAGACAACCGTCGGGTTCCTTAAGAAACCAGACGACTCGTGGACAACGACCAGTCCAGAGTCTCTAGACCTTCTTATGGAAACCCACTTTCCCGGTTGCTCAGTCGAGTCACCACCTGTCTTAGCCAGAGAACTTCAAGGGCACCTAGCAACCGATTTTCTCTCCAAAGACATCATCACATGGGCTATACAAAGTTTCTCGCCCTTCAAATCACCAGGACCTGACGGCATCATTCCAGCCCAATTGCAGCAGGCTAAGGTAACTGCAGTTAACTGGCTCCATAAAATCTTTAAAGACATCCTAGCGACAGGCTTGATCCCCAAGACATGGCTGGAATCCAAAGTCATCTTCATTCCAAAAGCGGGTAAAGCCTCCCATACGACCCCGAAGGTCTTCTGCCCTATTAGCCTGACATCCTTTCTACTTAAAACGCTAGAAAGGGTTTTGGGCTTACACATCAGAAACTCGATCAAGACAGATCATTTCTCTCAAGCACAACATGCTTACCAGAAAGGTAAATCAACCGAGACAGCGTTTCACGCTGTTGTCTCTACAGTTGAAAAGGCTCTCTACCAAAGAGAGTACTGTCTCATAGCCTTCCTAGACATAGAGGGCGCGTTTAATAACGTTGTACCAGAGGCGATCACCGAGGCGCTAACGAATTGGGGGGGTCGAGCATCGCATCGTGGATCTGATTGATCAACTTCTCAAACGAAGAATCGTCAGAGCCACTTTGGGGTCCTCGACTATCTCCAGGTTCGTAAGTAGAGGCACCACACAAGGAGGTGTCCTCTCCCCTCTCCTATGGAATGTGGCAGTCAACAGTCTGCTGCGCTCCATGGAGGGTAGGGGCGGCAAGCTGATCGCCTATGCAGACGATGTCGCTATTGCTTTCTCCGGAAAATACCCCCAAACACTGTGCGAATGTATGACCACGGCACTTCGAACCCTGTCCACCTGGAACACGTCAAAGGGTCTCGGACTAAGCCCAGCTAAAACTGATTTAGTCCTATTTACTAGGAAATATAAGATTCCTCCACTCAAACCTCCAACATTAAACGGGGTGGAACTTGCTTTTAGCAAATCGGTCAAATACTTAGGGCTCACTTTAGATAGTAAACTAGACTGGAATCTCAATACAGAGGAACGTGCTAAGAAAGCCTCGGTCGCTCTATATACCTGCGAAAAGTCCATTGGACTGAAATGGGGAATGGCACCCCGCATATCGCTGTGGCTGTACACAGCTATCGTAAGGCCTATCCTGCTGTACGGAGTATCAGTATGGTGGCCAGAATTGTCAAAGAAAACAACAGTCCATAAGCTCGGCAAAGTACAGCGCGCCGCAGGACTGACAACAACAGGAGCTCTCAAAACGACCCCGACTAAGACTCTAGACAACATTCTAAACCTTCTACCAATCGACCAAATGGAGAAGTTAGTAGCAACTCTCTCCGCCCTACGCATGAGAGAAACAAAACAGTGGCCCGAATTGACCTACGGTCACTCCAATATCCTTGTGGGTAACCAACTTATCCCCTCAAACACGGACTACTGCTGTCCTCAGGAATTCCCTAGAACTACTTTTAAAGTAAATATCCCCCCAAGGGAAAACTGGTGCTTAGGCACTCCAGGGCCGACAAACTCTATCAGAATCTTCACGGATGGCTCTAAGCTAGACGACCGGGTTGAGGGAGGCGTCTTTTGCGAAGAGCTATCCATGAGTAAATCCTTTAGCCTCCCTGATCATTGCAGTGTCTTCCAAGCCGAAATCACTGCAATACAGGAGGCACTTCTAGGCCTCGCTGAAAAAGAGTGCTCAGCAGAAAAAATATGCATCTTCTCTGATAGCCAGGCGGCTATCAAAGCCCTACATTCGATATCATCAAACTCGATATCCGTCACAAACTGCCGCAAATCTCTTCAAGAGATGGCTGAGCAGTTCGAGCTTTACCTAATTTGGGTGCCCGGACATGAGGGCATCGAGGGCAATTGTAAGGCGGACGAGCTGGCAAGGCATGGAACTACTTTGCCTCTCCTCACAGACAAGGAGGGCATGGGTATTCCCATGGCCAGCTGCAAGCTAAGAGTTCGTTCACATTTTGAACTTGAAGCTAATAAAAAGTGGCAACTCAATAATACAACGGCTAGGATTGCTAGGCAAACCTGGCCAACGCGCTGTAGAAAGCGTTCTTCTGGCCTAATCAACTTAAACAGATTAGGCTGTGCTGCTGTAATAAGGGCAATTACGAGACATTGGCTAGTAGGGACTCACGCAGCGAGACTTCTAGCCCCTTTCAATGATTTCTGCAGAAGCTGTCGAGACGAGGAGGAGGAGGAAACGCTTTCCCACCTTTTCTGAGACTGTCCGGCACTCTGCAAGACCAGAAATCGCCACCTCGGCTCCTTTTTCTTAACGGACCTCTCCCAACTAGCGGATATAAGCCCGAAAAATATCCTGTCTTTTATAAGAGCCTTGGGCTTGGACCACGCCCTGGGTACGACGGTTTTGGACGCAGTCCGAACGCGGCACCACAACGGGCCAACTCTGGCCTACGTGAGTGGGGGTCTTTTCCTCTCACTACCGCTCTAACCTAACCTAACCTAATTGTGAGGTTACGATCACGCGGTTGTCACTGCCAAATGTACACGTTGTACAGAATGTATGTAATGTGCAGCTGGCGAAATAGCGGTCAAGCGAGAATGCGAAAAAGATTAACGGCGTGTTAAAGTTCACCGACCGCTGCGTTCCCGCAATTCTGACAAAACACAGCACAAGCGACGATTGTAACAGTGTTGAGCATATGTGAATGCAAGAATGTAGGCGGCAAGCGAAAGAGAGCGCGAGATGACGACGAAAACGAATGCAAAAAGGTTTGAATGTGTAAACGCGTGCGCGATTATGATTACTTTTAAACACAATAGTTTGTAATCTTTCACCTTTACACTTTTACAAATGTGACGAACCATATACACTTCTTTACAAAAAGAATCACGTCGGGGTCACCAAATGTTTAGAGGAGGCACTATTTTTTAATATATAAAACCTTTCAATATAATTTATTGCGATAAGTTTAATGTTGTTATATACAGAAGTGTGCAGTAATAATTATAGACGTGCGTGTCCATAGTTATGTATGTATTTATGTGCGTACAAGATTGGTTAGGTGCCGATGCACAACCGTAACGAGCGAGACGATAAAGAGAGTGATAGTGAGCTTTTACTTTGCTAAGCAGCTACGAGAGTTTTTATTCATGCAATTAGATAAATTCGCATGTGCAAGGCAAAGACAAAGATAAGAGATGCGCAAGCAAGTGACTTATTACTCTGCTGGTTTTATGTTGGTTCGCGTCTTATTTGTTTATTGCTGCTGTTGCCTCCGACAGGTATCAAAGTATAACAAGTAAAAACGTTGCAGTCGGACGCAACCGACTGCGATATACTTTGATACCAGTTTACATAGCTGTGTAATGGATTCTGTGTGCAAATAGTAATATATGAGGGTTTTGGGTATAAATATCAGACAGAAGGGGTGGGCGTGTCATCCAAATTTGTGATGCATATCTGTGGCGGATGGCACCCTGTAACCCCCTACCAAGTATGGAAACTCCAGCGCAAAAACTAAGAAAGATATAGAGGTGGGCGGTATTAGTGGGCGTGGCATCCAAAATTTTGATGCAAATCTGTTACGGATGTCACTAACAGTCAGTGTTGCCATTTTAGCTTATTTCAGGCAAGATCTGGCATATTTGAAAATGAAATAGCTTATAAAATTTGCAAAAAGCTTATAGACTGAAAGCTAGCTTATTTTAAAGTTAATGTAGCATTTTCTAGCTTAAAGTGTTTTCAGGACATTTTACGTTTAAGATATTTTCCGCATATAAATATTGTATTTGAATTTTTTAATATCTCAATTATTGATGATATGCTATCACAAAGATTCATAAGATGATAAGATTCATCTAGATATTTTTCTGCTCTCTAGCTACAGCAATGGCGATAACACTGCTGCTTGCCTGGAGCTGAAGTCTGGATGTGTCAAGCTAAGCTCAAGCTACATGGCACACGACCAACAAGGCCCCCTACCACACACGCTCCTACGTAGCCTGATCGCCGACTGCGAGGCGACCCACACGGAGCTCATCATAGGATGCGATGCCAACGCACACCACTATCAGTGGGGCAGCACTGACATAAACGAACGGGGTGAGTCACTCTTTAACTATATCCTGTCCACTAACCTTAACATCTGCAATATAGGTAACGACCCTACCTTTATTACCAGAAATAGGCAAGAAGTCTTAGACATGACGCTTGCTACGGCGTCCCTCCATCAAAGACTCATTAGATGGAGGGTGCTTGATGAACACTCATTCTCTAACCATAGGTGTATAGATAAAGCCTTCTCCCTTGATACACCAAAGCCAAAATGGTGTAGAAATTACAAACGTACAAACTGGACCGTTTTCAAAGACCAAATTGGGAGACTAATTCCCGAACAGCCTCCTTCGGGACTCCCATCCCCTAAGCATACAGAGATGCTCACTCACAAACTCACGGAGGCATGCATGTCCGCCCTCAACATGTCATTTCCCGTGAGTAAACCAAGAGGGAAAACAAAACCACCATGGTGGTCCCCGGAAATAGGTCAGCTTCGGTAGACATCACGTAAGCTCTTCAATTTTGCAAAGCAAATGGGAGACGACCAATCTTGGGGTCTCAACAAAGCCAGCCTTGCAACTTTTAAAAGACACTTAGACAGGCTAAACGCCTTTCGTGGAAAAATTTCTGCTCCTCAATTGAAAACACTACTGATGCCGCAAGGCTCAGAAAGGTTCTCTCCAGTACTCAGACAACCGTCGGGTTCCTTAAGAAACCAGACGACTCGTGGACAACGACCAGTCCAGAGTCTCTAGACCTTCTTATGGAAACCCACTTTCCCGGTTGCTCAGTCGAGTCACCACCTGTCTTAGCCAGAGAACTTCAAGGGCACCTAGCAACCGATTTTCTCTTCAAAGACATCATCACATGGGCTATACAAAGTTTCTCGCCCTTCAAATCACCAGGACCTGACGGCATCATTCCAGCCCAATTGCAGCAGGCTAAGGTAACTGCAGTTAACTGGCTCCATAAAATCTTTAAAGACATCCTAGCGACAGGCTTGATCCCCAAGACATGGCTGGAATCCAAAGTCGTCTTCATTCCAAAAGCGGGTAAAGCCTCCCATACGACCCCGAAGGTCTTCCGCCCTATTAGCCTGACATCCTTTCTACTTAAAACGCTAGAAAGGGTTTTGGGCTTACACATCAGAAACTCGATCAAGACAGATCATTTCTCTCAAGCACAACATGCTTACCAGAAAGGTAAATCAACCGAGACAGCGTTTCACGCTGTTGTCTCTACAGTTGAAAAGGCTCTCTACCAAAGAGAGTACTGTCTCATAGCCTTCCTAGACATAGAGGGCGCGTTTAATAACGTTGTACCAGAGGCGATCACCGAGGCGCTAACGAATTGGGGGGTCGAGCATCGCAGCGTGGATCTGATTGATCAACTTCTCAAACGAAGAATCGTCGGAGCCACTTTGGGGTCCTCGACTATCTCCAGGTTCGTAAGTAGAGGCACCCCACAAGGAGGTGTCCTCTCCCCTCTCCTATGGAATGTGGCACTCAACAGTCTGCTGCGCTCCATGGAGGGTAGGGGCGGCAAGCTGATCGCCTATGCAGACGATGTCGCTATTGCTTTCTCCGGAAAATACCCCCAAACACTGTGCGAATGTATGACCACTGCACTTCGAACCCTGTCCACCTGGAACACGTCAAAGGGTCTCGGACTAAGCCCAGCTAAAACTGATTTAGTCCTATTTACTAGGAAATATAAGATTCCTCCACTCAAACCTCCAACACTAAACGGGGTGGAACTTGCTTTTAGCAAATCGGCCAAATACTTTAGATAGTAAACTAGACTGGAATTTCAATAAAGAGGAACGTGCTAAGAAAGCCTCGGTCGCTCTATATACCTGCGAAAAGTCCATTGGACTGAAATGGGGAATGGCACCCCGCATATCGCTGTGGCTGTACACAGCTATCGTAAGGCCTATCCTGCTGTACGGAGTATCAGTATGGTGGCCAGAATTGTCAAAGAAAACAACAGTCCATAAGCTCGGCAAAGTACAGCGCGCCGCAGGACTGACAACAACAGGAGCTCTCAGAACGACCCCGACTAAGACTCTAGACAACATTCTAAACCTTCTACCAATCGACCAAATGGGGAAGTTAGTAGCAACTCTCTCCGCCCTACGCATGAGAGAAACAAAACAGTGGCCCGAATTGACCTACGGTCACTCCAATATCCTTGTGGGAAACCAACTTATCCCCTCAAACACGGACTACTGCTGTCCTCAGGAATTCCCTAGAACTACTTTTAAAGTAAATATCCCCCCAAGGGAAAACTGGTGCTTAGGCACTCCAGGGCCGACAAACTCTATCAGAATCTTCACGGATGGCTCTAAGCTAGACGACCGAGTTGGGGGAGGCGTCTTTTGGGAAGAGCTATCCATTAGTAAATCTTTTAGCCTCCCTGATCATTGCAGTGTCTTCCAAGCCGAAATCACTGCAATACAGGAGGCACTTCTATGCCTCGCTGAAAAAGAGTGCTCAGCAGAAAACATATGCATCTTCTCTGATAGCCAGGCGGCTATCAAAGCCCTACATTCGATATCATCAAACTCGATATCCGTCACAAACTGCCGCAAATCTCTTCAAGAGATGGCTGAGCAGTTCGAGCTTTACCTAATTTAGGTGCCCGGACATGAGGGCATCGAGGGCAATTGTAAGGCGGACGAGCTGGCAAGGCATGGAACTACTTTGCCTCTCCTCACAGACAAGGAGGGCATGGGTATTCCCATGGCCAGCTGCAAGCTAAGAGTTCGTTCACATTTTGAACTTGAAGCTAATAAAAAGTGGCAACTCAATAATACAACGGCTAGGATTGCTAGGCAAACCTGGCCAACGCGCTGTAGAAAGCGTTCTTCTGGCCTAATCAACTTAAACAGATTAGGCTGTGCTGCTGTAATAAGGGCAATTACGAGACATTGGCTAGTAGGGACTCACGCAGCGAGACTTCTAGCCCCTTTCAATGATTTCTGCAGAAGCTGTCGAGACGAGGAGGAGGAGGAAACGCTTTCCCACCTTTTCTGAGACTGTCCGGCACTCTGCAAGACCAGAAATCGCCACCTCGGCTCCTTTTTCTTAACGGACCTCTCCCAACTAGCGGATATAAGCCCGAAAAATATCCTGTCTTTTATAAGAGCCTTGGGCTGGGACCACGCCCTCGAAAGCGGTGTTACACACTCTGCGTCTGGGTAGACGGTTTTGGACGCAGTCCAAAGCGGCACCACAACGGGCCAACTCTGGCCTACGTGAGTGGGGGGTCTTTTCCTCTCACTACCGCTCTAACCTAACCTAACCTAATTGTGAGGTTACGATCACTCACGCGGTTGTCACTGCCAAATGTACACGTTGTACAGAATGTATGTAATGTGCAGCTGGTGAAATAGCGGACAAGCGAGAATGCGAAAAAGATTAACGGCGTGTTAAAGTTCACCGACCGCTGCGTTCCCGCAATTCTGACAAAACACAGCACAAGCGACGATTGTAACAGTGTTGAGCATATGTGAATGCAAGAATGTAGGCGGCAAGCGAAAGAGAGCGCAAGATGACGACGAAAACGAATGCAAAAAGGTTTGAATGTGTAAACGCGTGCGCGATTATGATTGCTTTTAAACACAATAGTTTGTAATCTTTCACCTTTACACTTTTACAAATGTGACGAACCATATACACTTCTTTACAAAAAAGAATCACGTCGGGGTCACCAAATGTTTAGAGGAGGCACTATTTTTTTAATATATAAAACCTTTCAATATAATTTATTGCGATAAGTTTAATGTTGTTATATACAGAAGTGTGCAGTAATAATTATAGACGTGCGTGTCCATAGTTATGTATGTATTTATGTGCGTACAAGATTGGTTAGGTGCCGATGCACAACCGTAACGAGCGAGACGATAAAGAGAGTGATAGTGAGCTTTTACTTTGCTAAGCAGCTACGAGAGTTTTTATTCATGCAATTAGATAAATTCGCATGTGCAAGGCAAAGACAAAGATAAGAGATGCGCAAGCAAGTGACTTATGGCTCTGCTGGTTTTATGTTGGTTCGCGTCTTATTTGTTTATTGCTGCTGTTGCCTCCGACAGGTATCAAAGTATAACAAGTAAAAACGTTGCAGTCGGACGCAACCGACTGCGATATACTTTGATACCAGTTTACATAGCTGTGTAATGGATTCTGTGTGCAAATAGTAATATATGAGAGTTTTGGGTATAAATATCAGACAGAAGGGGTGGGCGTGTCATCCAAATTTGTGATGCATATCTGTGGCGGATGGCACCCTGTAACCCCCTACCAAGTATGGAAACTCTAGCGCAAAAACTAAGAAAGATATAGAGGTGGGCGGTATTAGTGGGCGTGGCATCCAAAATTTTGATGCAAATCTGTTACGGATGTCACTAACAGTCAGTGTTGCCATTTTAGCTTATTTCAGGCTAGATCTGGCATATTTGAAAATGAAATAGCTAATAAAATTTGCAAAAAGCTTATAGACTGAAAGCTAGCTTATTTTAAAGTTAATGTAGCATTTTCTAGCTTAAAGTGTTTTCAGGACATTTTACGTTTAAGATATTTTCCGCATATAAATATTGTATTTGAATTTTTTAAATTCTCAATTATTGATGATATGCTATCACAAAGATTCATAAGATGATAAGATTCATCTTGATAAATGGGAGCCCATTAATAATACAGTCCAAATTTGGGCAGAGGTCTTAGCCTATACAAACGTAGGCAATTATATTCTTTTTAAGCCCGTTTGCAATTCAATTGCTTTCATATCTTGGTCAAATGCGGAGGTTGATCGCGTTTTCAGCCAGATAAATATAAACAAATCGAAACTGCAACTAATATCATTAAACATGGTCCGTTGATCGGGGGCGTGGCAGCCAAAGTTTTAATGCATATCTGTGTCAGATGACAGCATCATGTGGGATATATTAGTTTTTTATCGATTTGCATACCGAGGTGTATCGACATGTTATCGATTTCCTAGACCCCTGATGTCGTTGAGCCCTAAAATAACTACTTTGTCTGAAGAAGACATGTACCATGATATTTGCAAAGTTGCAAGGCTCTAGCTTTAAGGGTGTCGAAAAGTGGCGTTCATACGGACGGACGGACAGACACCATGACGGACATTGCACAAACCCAATATACTATGAAACCTTTGGTATCAAAGTATAAAGACTGTAAAAACCAACAAATTTCTTAAGATTTCTTGCACATGGGGATATAGCTAATTTTTCAGCATATTTTTAGCTTATTTTAGCCAATTTTTTCGCAGAATCTAGCTTATACGGCAGCTCATTATCTGGCAACACTGCTAACAATGATCCCACCAAATTTGGTGACTTTAGCCGAAAAACTGAGAAAGATATAAAGTTTTCAGATTTAAGAGAGTAGGCGGGATAAGTGGGCGTGGCATCCAACTGCCTTTATTTAATGCAGATCTTTGGGGAATGGCCACTTCCGCGTCCCTACTAAATTTTGTGATTCTAGCTTAAAAACTGGCGAAGATACATGCATTCCGTTTTTTTATACTGCGGAGGGGCATGTCCCGTTATTTGGGGGCGTTGCAACCAAATTTTTGATGCACATCTGGGTCAGATGTCAGCATCTAACTTCCTACAAAAATTGGTTGCTATAGCTTCAAAACTGTAGAAGATACAGGCATTTTTGTTTATAATTGGAGGGGGCTGGGGACGGAAGGGGTGGGCGTGGCATCCAAACATTCGATGCAATTTTTTGAGGACTGTCACCAGCTGTCTTGTCACCAAATTTGGTGACTCTAGCTGCTAAAATCTGGGATATATTTGTGTTTTATCGATTTGCACATCGAGGTGTATCGACTTGTTATCGATTTCCCAGGCCCCCTGGGGTCGTAGAGCCCTAAATTCAACACTTTGTCCGACGAAGACATGTTCCAAGATATTTGCAAAGTTGCAAGGCTCTAGCCTTAAGGGTGTCGAAAAAAGTTGCGTTCATACGGACGGACGGACAGACAGACACCATGACGGACATTGCACAAACCCAATATACTATGATACCTATGGTATCAAGGTATAAAAATTCGTGTCCGATTGTATCACCCTCTTTGGTGGTTGGGCCTAGCACTTCTGAGAGTTCTAAAAACTAACAACCTTCTTCTCACTGGGCTATCAGAATGTTAGAGGACTTTGTAGCAAACTTAGTACTTTGTATCTTAATAGCCAATCCTTTCCCTTTCATGTCGTTGCCTTCACAGAAACGTGGTTAAGACAAGACATACTAAATTCTGAAATTTTATCTTACAGATTCTGTATCTATGGAAAGGACCGCCCACTGCGTCTTGGCGGTGGGGTGCTTATTGCTGTCGATGTTGACTTTCCCTCTGAGGCAGTAATATTAAGTGGTTCTATAGATATTGAATTTGTTGCTGTTAAGCTAAATATTAATGGTATTGGCATTTATACTTCTTGTTCCTATATACCACCTTTATCCGACAACTCTGTTTTCAATGCACATTTGTCAGCATTACTTTCCATTTCTTCTATGCTCTCTGATCGTGATATTGTTGAAGTTCTTGGTGATTTTAATATGGTAAAGACTGATTATAGTTTGATACCAAAGGTATCATAGTATATTGGGTTTGTGCAATGTCCGTCATGGCGTCTGTCCGTCTGTCTGTCCATCTGTCCGTCTGTCCGTCCGTCTGTCAGTCTGTCTGTATGAACGCAACTTTTTTCGACACCCTTAAAGCTAGAGCCTTGCAACTGTAAATATCTTGGTACATGTCTTCGTCAGACAAAGTGTTAAATTTAGGGCTCTACGACCTCAGGGGGCCTGGGAAATCGATAACAAGTCGATACACCTTGCTGTGCAAATCGATAAAACACAAATATATCCCAGATTTTAGCAGCTAGAGTCACCAAATTTTATGGCAAGATAGCTGGTGACATTCCCCAAAAAACTGCATCAAAAGTTAAGATGCCACGCCCACCTATTCCTCCCCCACCCCCCATTAAATTATAAACAAATATGTGTATCTTCTACAGTTTTAAAGCTATCGCCACCAAAATTGACATGAAGGTAGATGCTGACATCTGACAAAGTTATGATTCATAACATTGGATGCCACTCCCTTAAACAATGGGACATGCCCCACCACCCTAAAAAAAACCGTAAGGCATGTATCTTCGCCAGTTTGGAGACTCTAGCGCAAAACCGACAAAGATATAGAGGTGGGCGGTATTAGTGGGCGTGGCATAAAAGTTTGGTGACTCTAGCTTAAAAACTGGCGAAGATACATGCCTTACGGTTTTTTTTAGGGTGGTGGGGCATGTCCCATTGTTTAAGGGAGTGGCATCCAATGTTATGAATCATAACTTTGTCAGATGTCAGCATCTACCTTCATGTCAATTTTGGTGGCGATAGCTTTAAAACTGTAGAAGATACACATATTTGTTTATAATTGGAGGGGGGCTGGAGCGGAATAGGCGGGCGTGTCATCCGAGCTTTTGATGCAGTTTTTTGGGAAATGTCACCAGCCATCTTGCCATAAAATTTGGTAACTTAAGCTTAAAAACTGGCGAAGATACATACATTCCGGTTTTTATTAGGGCGGTGTGGCATTTTCCGTTGTTTGGGGGCGTGGCATCCAGTGTTTTGAACTTTGTCAGATGTCAGCATGTCAATTTTGGTGGCTATAGCTTCAAAACTGTAGAAGATACGCTCATTTTTGTTTATAATTTAATGGGGGGTGGGGGAGGCATAGGTGGGCGTGGCATCTTAACTTTTGATGCAGTTTTTTGGGGAATGTCACCAGCTATCTTGCCATAAAATTTGGTGACTCTAGCTGCTAAAATCTGGGATATATTTGTGTTTTATCGATTTGCACAGCAAGGTGTATCGACTTGTTATCGATTTCCCAGGCCCCCTGAGGTCGTAGAGCCCTAAATTTAACACTTTGTCTGACGAAGACATGTACCAAGATATTTACAGTTGCAAGGCTCTAGCTTTAAGGGTGTCGAAAAAAGTTGCGTTCATACAGACAGACTGACAGACGGACGGACAGACGGACAGATGGACAGACAGACGGACAGACGCCATGACGGACATTGCACAAACCTAATATACTATGATACCTTTGGTATCAAACTATAATCAGTCTTTACCATATTAAAATCACCAAGAACTTCAACAATATCACGATCAGAGAGCATAGAAGAAATGGAAAGTAATGCTGACAAATGTGCATTGAAAACAGAGTTGTCGGATAAAGGTGGTATATAGGAACAAGAAGTATAAATGCCAATACCATTAATATTTAGCTTAACAGCAACAAATTCAATATCTATAGAACCACTTAATATTACTGCCTCAGAGGGAAAGTCAACATCGACAGCAATAAGCACCCCACCGCCAAGACGCAGTGGGCGGTCCTTTCCATAGATACAGAATCTGTAAGATAAAATTTCAGAATTTAGTATGTCTTGTCTTAACCACGTTTCTGTGAAGGCAACGACATGAAAGGGAAAGGATTGGCTATTAAGATACAAAGTACTAAGTTTGCTACAAAGTCCTCTAACATTCTGATAGCCCAGTGAGAAGAAGGTTGTTAGTTTTTAGAACTCTCAGAAGTGCTAGGCCCAACCACCAAAGAGGGTGATACAATCGGACACGAATTTTTATACCTTGATACCATAGGTATCATAGTATATTGGGTTTGTGCAATGTCCGTCATGGTGTCTGTCTGTCCGTCCGTCCGTATGAACGCAACTTTTTTCGACACCCTTAAGGCTAGAGCCTTGCAACTTTGCAAATATCTTGGAACATGTCTTCGTCGGACAAATTGTTGAATTTAGGGCTCTACGACCCCAGGGGGCCTGGGAAATCGATAACAAGTCGATACACCTCGATGTGCAAATCGATAAAACACATATATATCCCACATTTTAGCAACTAGAGTCACCAAATTTGGTGACAAGACAGCTGGTGACAGTCCTCAAAAAATTGCATCGAATGTTTGGATGCCACGCCCACCCCTTCCGTCCCCAGCCCCCTCCAATTATAAACAAAAATGCCTGTATCTTCTACAGTTTTGAAGCTATAGCAACCAATTTTTGTAGGAAGTTAGATGCTGACATCTGACCCAGATGTGCATCAAAAATTTGGTTGCAACGCCCCCAAATAACGGGACATGCCCCTCCGCAGTATAAAAAAACGGAATGCATGTATCTTCGCCAGTTTTTAAGCTAGAATCACAAAATTTAGTAGGGACGCGGAAGTGGCCATTCCCCAAAGATCTGCATTAAATAAAGGCAGTTGGATGCCACGCCCACTTATCCCGCCTACTCTCTTAAATCTGAAAACTTTATATCTTTCTCAGTTTTTCGGCTAAAGTCACCAAATTTGGTGGGATCATTGTTAGCAGTGTTGCCAGATAATGAGCTGCCGTATAAGCTAGATTCTGCGAAAAAAATAGGCTAAAATAAGCTAAAAATATGCTGAAAAATTAGCTATATCCCCATGTGCAAGAAATCTTAAGAAATTTGTTGGTTTTTACAGTCTTTATACTTTGATACCAAAGGTTTCATAGTATATTGGGTTTGTGCAATGTCCGTCATGGTGTCTGTCCGTCCGTCCGTATGAACGCCACTTTTCGACACCCTTAAAGCTAGAGCCTTGCAACTTTGCAAATATCATGGTACATGTCTTCTTCAGACAAAGTAGTTATTTTAGGGCTCAACGACATCAGGGGTCTAGGAAATCGATAACATGTCGATACACCTCGGTATGCAAATCGATAAAAAACTAATATATCCCACATGATGCTGTCATCTGACACAGATATGCATTAAAACTTTGGCTGCCACGCCCCCGATCAACGGACCATGTTTAATGATATTAGTTGCAGTTTCGATTTGTTTATATTTATCTGGCTGAAAACGCGATCAACCTCCGCATTTGACCAAGATATGAAAGCAATTGAATTGCAAACGGGCTTAAAAAGAATATAATTGCCTACGTTTGTATAGGCTAAGACCTCTGCCCAAATTTGGACTGCATTATTAATGGGCTCCCATTTATCAAGATGAATCTTATCATCTTATGAATCTTTGTGATAGCATATCATCAATAATTGAGATATTAAAAAATTCAAATACAATATTTATATGCGGAAAATATCTTAAACGTAAAATGTCCTGAAAACACTTTAAGCTAGAAAATGCTACATTAACTTTAAAATAAGCTAGCTTTCAGTCTATAAGCTTTTTGCAAATTTTATTAGCTATTTCATTTTCAAATATGCCAGATCTAGCCTGAAATAAGCTAAAATGGCAACACTGACTGTTAGTGACATCCGTAACAGATTTGCATCAAAATTTTGGATGCCACGCCCACTAATACCGCCCACCTCTATATCTTTCTTAGTTTTTGCGCTAGAGTTTCCATACTTGGTAGGGGGTTACAGGGTGCCATCCGCCACAGATATGCATCACAAATTTGGATGACACGCCCACCCCTTCTGTCTGATATTTATACCCAAAACCCTCATATATTACTATTTGCACACAGAATCCATTACACAGCTATGTAAACTGGTATCAAAGTATATCGCAGTCGGTTGCGTCCGACTGCAACGTTTTTACTTGTTATACTTTGATACCTGTCGGAGGCAACAGCAGCAATAAACAAATAAGACGCGAACCAACATAAAACCAGCAGAGTAATAAGTCACTTGCTTGCGCATCTCTTATCTTTGTCTTTGCCTTGCACATGCGAATTTATCTAATTGCATGAATAAAAACTCTCGTAGCTGCTTAGCAAAGTAAAAGCTCACTATCACTCTCTTTATCGTCTCGCTCGTTACGGTTGTGCATCGGCACCTAACCAATCTTGTACGCACATAAATACATACATAACTATGGACACGCACGTCTATAATTATTACTGCACACTTCTGTATATAACAACATTAAACTTATCGCAATAAATTATATTGAAAGGTTTTATATATTAAAAAAATAGTGCCTCCTCTAAACATTTGCCGACCCCGACGTGATTCTTTTTTGTAAAGAAGTGTATATGGTTCGTCACATTTGTAAAAGTGTAAAGGTGAAAGATTACAAACTATTGTGTTTAAAAGTAATCATAATCGCGCACGCGTTTACACATTCAAACCTTTTTGCATTCGTTTTCGTCGTCATCTCGCGCTCTCTTTCGCTTGCCGCCTACATTCTTGCATTCACATATGCTCAACACTGTTACAATCGTCGCTTGTGCTGTGTTTTGTCAGAATTGCGGGAACGCAGCGGTCGCTGAACTTTAACACGCCGTTAATCTTTTTCGCATTCTCGCTTGTCCGCTATTTCGCCAGCTGCACATTACATACATTCTGTACAACGTGTACATTTGGCAGTGACAACCGCGTGAGTGATCGTAACCTCACAATTAGGTTAGGTTAGGTTAGAGCGGTAGTAAGAGGAAAAGACCCCCCACTCACGTAGGCCAGAGTTGGCCCGTTGTGGTGCCGCGTTCGGACTGCGTCCAAAACCGTCGTACCCAGGGCGTGGTCCCAGCCCAAGGCTCTTATAAAAGACAGGATATTTTTCGGGCTTATATCCGCTAGTTGGGAGAGGTCCGTTAAGAAAAAGGAGCCGAGGTGGCGATTTCTGGTCTTGCAGAGTACCGGACAGTCTCAGAAAAGGTGGGAAAGCGTTTCCTCCTCCTCCTCGTCTCGACAGCTTCTGCAGAAATCATTGAAAGGGGCTAGAAGTCTCGCTGCGTGAGTCCCTACTAGCCAATGTCTCGTAATTGCCCTTATTACAGCAGTACAGCCTAATCTGTTTAAGTTGATTAGGCCAGAAGAACGCTTTCTACAGCGCGTTGGCCAGGTTTGCCTAGCAATCCTAGCCGTTGTATTATTGAGTTGCCACTTTTTATTAGCTTCAAGTTCAAAATGTGAACGAACTCTTAGCTTGCAGCTGGCCATGGGAATACCCATGCCCTCCTTGTCTGTGAGGAGAGGCAAAGTAGTTCCATGCCTTGCCAGCTCGTCCGCCTTACAATTGCCCTCGATGCCCTCATGTCCGGGCACCCAAATTAGGTAAAGCTCGAACTGCTCAGCCATCTCTTGAAGAGATTTGCGGCAGTTTGTGACGGATATCGAGTTTGATGATATCGAATGTAGGGCTTTGATAGCCGCCTGGCTATCAGAGAAGATGCATATGTTTTCTGCTGAGCACTCTTTTTCAGCGAGGCATAGAAGTGCCTCCTGTATTGCAGTGATTTCGGCTTGGAAGACACTGCAATGATCAGGGAGGCTAAAAGATTTACTAATGGATAGCTCTTCCCAAAAGACGCCTCCCCCAACTCGGTCGTCTAGCTTAGAGCCATCCGTGAAGATTCTGATAGAGTTTGTCGGCCCTGGAGTGCCTAAGCACCAGTTTTCCCTTGGGGGGATATTTACTTTAAAAGTAGTTCTAGGGAATTCCTGAGGACAGCAGTAGTCCGTGTTTGAGGGGATAAGTTGGTTACCCACAAGGATATTGGAGTGACCGTAGGTCAATTCGGGCCACTGTTTTGTTTCTCTCATGCGTAGGGCGGAGAGAGTTGCTACTAACTTCTCCATTTGGTCGATTGGTAGAAGGTTTAGAATGTTGTCTAGAGTCTTAGTCGGGGTCGTTTTGAGAGCTCCTGTTGTTGTCAGTCCTGCGGCGCGCTGTACTTTGCCGAGCATATGGACTGTTGTTTTCTTTGACAATTCTGGCCACCATACTGATACTCCGTACAGCAGGATAGGCCTTACGATAGCTGTGTACAGCCACAGCGATATGCGGGGTGCCATTCCCCATTTCAGTCCAATGGACTTTTCGCAGGTATATAGAGCGACCGAGGCTTTCTTAGCACGTTCCTCTGTATTGAGATTCCAGTCTAGTTTACTATCTAAAGTGAGCCCTAAGTATTTGACCGATTTGCTAAAAGCAAGTTCCACTCCGTTTAGTGTAATGTTATTTAAAGTGTGGCCTATATGTTTTGCCAATTTGTAGCATGGTACGTTAGTCAATGATGCAATTGGTCTTAATGGTGTGTCTTCTTTATGTATTTTAGGTAGTCCGTATAGTCTGGGGGCGTGTCCGCGTGAACAGTATAGAGTCGCCTTTAATTTGTAATCTATGTATTGTTGTTTGTATAAGTTATTAACAATGGTGTTATTCTTCCTTATCAGTTGTTGTGTTGGATCATTTCGTATTGTTTTGTATGTCGATTTATCCTCCAATAGGCTCTCCATTTTGACATGATAGTCTTTTTTATACAAACCTACCGTCTTGTTCCCTTTGTCCGCCTGTGTTATAAACACAACGCAACATACAAATTATTAACAAAACACAGACACATACTTTTCAAACTCAAAAAACATGATCTGGAAAAATTAGAGTCTGATCAAAAACTGAGATACTCGTATCATTCGACGTGGTATCTCTTTTCACAAATATACCTACGGCAATACAAACCATAATGGGAAGATGGACGGATATTACAGAACACACACAGATACCAATGACTGAATTTAAGGAGATACTGGATTTCATTCTCATTGACAATAACTATTTGACTTACAACAAAACTTACCATCAGATTTTTGGTATGCCCATGGGCAACCCCATTTCCCCGACCATAGCGAACATTGTACTAGATAAGATACTAGACGATGCAATAGTTGACTTAAACAAAAATAATATACACGTTAGACACATTTACAAGTACGTAGATGACATTATATGTATTTTAAAAGAAAAAGACGCACAAAAAATACTGGACACACTCAATAAGCAACACAAAAGAAAACAATTTACAATGGAAAAGGAGCTAAACAACAAAATTGCTTATCTTGATACGGAACTAACAAGAAATAGGGAAAACATTATGTTCAAATGGTACACTAAAACGATTGCATCCTACAGGATTATGAGTTTTCATTCACACCAACCAATGAGCCAAAAAGTTAATACAGCTAAGAACATGATAAGAAAAGCATACACACTGAGCGACGAACAACATAAGCCGGAAATATATATTAAATTAAAGTCGATCTTTTTAAAAAATAGTTACCCGGAACGCTTAGTGGATAGCATGATAAAGGAAATTACAAACAAAAATAATAAAATCTTGGAAACACACAACGACAATTTGGAGGAAAAAACTAACCGATATGTGAGCATACCATATATAGAACATTTGACGAATAGGAATACCCTATCAAAAATTATGCCAGCTGACACGCACAAAACATAATATATGCATATAAAGCGCATAAAAACACACGCAGATTGTTTAAGAACACGAAAGACAAGATCGACAAGGAACAACAACAAAACGTCATCTATCAAATCAGCTGCATGGGAAGAGAGGGAGAGCCATGTAACGGAGTTTACATAGGCACGACGAAGAGAGCGTTTGGAGCGAGGCTGAACGAACACAGAGGAGATGCGAAAAAAGGGAAAAATGACAACGGCACTTGCTCAGCACACAACAACAACAGGGCACACAGCTGACTTCGAAAACGCTAGACTGCTGGACATTGAGCGGAGAGAGAGAACAAGACTGACGCTAGAAAGCTTAAGAATACAACAAAGCAGCATGAACGCTGTGAACCACAAAGAGGATTTAGAACAGACAAACAACATTTATTCGACAGTAATTACAGATGCTCTTTAGCTCTTTCGGGTATGGGGGGGTTTGTTGCAATTAAAATGTAGGATCCCTACTGAAACTAACATCTACAGGAAATTGAAAATACCCTGCATTAAAAAAAAAAAACAAGTAAAAACGTTGCAGTCGGATGCAACCGACTGCGATGTACTTTGATACCAGTTTACATAGCTGTGTTAAGGATTCTGTGTGCAAATAGTAATATATGGGTTTTGGGTATAAATATCGGACAGAAGGGGTGGGCGTGTCATCCAAATTTGTGATGCATATCTGTGGCGGATGGCACCCTGTAACCCCCTACCAAGTATGGAAACTCTAGCGCAAAAACTGAGAAAGATATAGAGGTGGGCGGTATTAGTGGGCGTGGCATCCAAAACATTGATGCACATCTGTTACGGATGTCACTACCAATGTTCATACATAATTTGGTGACTCTAGCTTAAAAACTGGCGAAGATACATGCCTTACGGTTTTTTTTAGGGCGGTGGGGCATGTCCCCTTGTTTGGGGGCGTGGCATCCAATGTGTTGATGCTTAACTTTGTCAGATGTCAGCATCTACCTTCATTTCAATTTCGGTGGCTATAGCTTCAAAACTGTAGAAGATACACCCATTTTTGTTTATAATTTATAAGGGGTGTGGGGGCGGAATAGGTGGGCGTAGCATCCAAACTTTATGATGCAGGTTTTTTTGGGAATGTGATCGGCTATGTTGCCCCTAAATTTGGTAACTCTAGCTGCTAAAATGTGGGATATATAGGTGTTTTATTGATTTGCACATCGAAGTGTATCGACTTGTTATCGATTTCCCAGGCCCCCTGAGGTCGTCGAGCCCTAAATTCAACACTTTGTCTGACGAAGACATGTTCCAAGATATTTGCAAAGTTGCAAGGCTCTAGCTTTAAGGGTGTCGAAAAAAGTTGCGTTCATACAGACGGACGGACAGACGGACGGACGGACAGACACCATGACGGACATTGCACAAACCCAATATACTATGATACCAACTTCGCAGCCAGCAGGGGCAACTAAATTTCGCATTTGGAAAGGTCTGCCTCAAAGCCAAGGGTAAGCAATCCCGTGCCCAGGCCGATAACTTGGCCCTTCCAACTTTACCATCAACGGAAGAGGCACCCTGTTGCTCCAAGGATGCGCAGCCGGCAGTCGCAGAGACAACGCCTATGCTAACCCCTACCCAGGGCGAGGCAGTGGCAAATGTCACAGCGGCCAACGCAAGCGGTCCTAGGGCAGCAGCTGTGCCAACTCAACGTCCGGCAGCCAGAGGAAAGCACCCACCTCAGGCACAACACCGGCCCCCCCCTTCATAGTCGCCTACCAAAACACACAAGGCGCAGTAAGGGCGAGCGGCTGTCGGACGAAGAGTCTGCTCTACTATGGAGCAACTGAGGGCGTAAGGTGGCGGCAGCGGGCCGCAGGCGTGCACCATGATGCCCCCACCCACATCAACACCCACAAGCCCACGGAGGCGGGCTAAATGTCTCCAGGCGAACCTCCACCATGCCAGAGCTGCCTCGGATGTGCTCAGCATGAGGTTCGCAACCGAGAACATGGACGTCGCTTTTATCCAAGAGCCATAGATTGGCTCAGGACAGGTCCGTGGACTCCATTCAGTGTCTGGTAAGTTACTTTATAAACTTAACTCACCACGTCCAAGGACAGCACTGCTTATCAATAAGCAATTAACTTTCGTTCCCCTCACATAGTTCATTACTGATGACCTGGTGGCGGTCTGGGTAAAGATGCCCACAGCGCAGGGTGCTATAGAGATAGTGCTGGCCTCTGCATACCTGCCGGGAGACACCGACAATGTCCCAACAGTGGAAGTCCGTTCCCTGGTTGAGCATTGTCGTCGGAAAAATCTCCGATGGATCATCGCCTGTGACGCAAACGCCCACTATGAGGTATGGGGAAGTACGAACAATAATAAGAGAGGTGAGTACCTTCTTGAATACATTATTAGTAGCAATATAAATATACTAAACAGGGGTAACGAACCTACATTTATAAATGCCATTAGAGCCGAAGTCCTTGACCTAACGCTCTGTAGCACCAATATGTTGTCCGCTATCTCCAACTGGCATGTATCAGGGGCGGTCTCAATGTCGGATCATCAACACATAAGATTCGACATAACCAGCACCGAGATACAAAACCCAGTTACCAGAAATCCTAGAAGAACCAACTGGGATATCTTCCACCTTGAACTTGAGCATCGTGTAAACCGTTCCACTCGTCCAATTTTAACACCTTTCGAGTTGGAAGCAGAAGCAAATGAGCTTCACCAACACATTGAAGATGCATTCAATAGAGGATGCCCTGAAAAAGTAAACAGAGCTAAACGTGACGTCCCATGGTGGAAAGACACTCTTGAAAAGCTCAGAAGGACTGCCAGGAAACTCTTCAATAAGACCAAAGATGGGAAAGCCACATGGCTGTCCTACGAAAGTAACCTAACGCTCTATAATAAAGAGCTGAGGAGGTCTAAGAGAGCTACATGGAGAGATCACTGTGGGAAGATCACAAAACTTCCCGAAGCGATTCGCCTTCAAAAAGCATTCAGTAAAGACCACTCAAATGGGTTGTGCACACTTAAGAACCCGGATGATACCTACACCAATAGCCCTGAGGAAGCCAGCAAACTTCTGCTGGAAACCCACTTCCCGGGCTGTGTGTTCCTACCAGAAGTGGAGAAGGGACCAATGGCCACAACCATGAATCCCACCAACACTTCTGGTACAGGGATTATTCCAGTGGCGGACGATGACCAGGTAGATGAGGTATCTCCAACCCCACCATATACACTGCGCCTTAAGCTCCCACATGGAATATTCCATCACAAAAGTGTACAATGGGCTATAAACAACTTCAGCCCATACAAATCCCCTGGACCGGATGGTATCCAACCATGTCATCTTCAACATGGGGCGGACATGGTGGTGCACCTTAAGTCCGGCTTTTCAGAGCTAGTCTAGCTCTTGGACATATTCCAAACAAATGGGCTACGGTTCGGGTCGTGTTCTTGCCCAAGGCAAGAAAGAAAGATTCCCAAATGCCAAAAGCATACAGACCGATCAGCCTTAGCTAATTTTTCTTAAAAACAATGGAAAAACTACTTGACCACCACATTCGGGCTACTAACCTCAAAGAAAAGCCCCTACATCGTTTTCAATATGCATATCAAACAGGAAAGTCTACTGAGACGGCTATACATTGCCTTACAACCAAAATTGAAAAGGTACTGAGCTCTCAGCGGATTGGCCTAGGTGCCTTTATAGACATCTCAGGGGCGTTTGATAATAGCTCATATGTAGCCATAAAGACTGCTCTCAATCAGAAAGGAGTCTCTCCCAGAATAATCTCAATTGACCTTAATGGCAAACTCACATCTATAGCAGCCACAAGGGGCTGCCCTCAAGGGGTGTACTCTCTCCTATTTATGTGGACTCTGGTTATAGATGAACTTCTATACAGTTATGTATAAAAAAGACTATCATGTCAAAATGGAGAGCCTATTGGAGGATAAATCGACATACAAAACAATACGAAATGATCCAACACAACAACTGATAAGG
Organism: Scaptomyza pallida; assembly: GCA_018152965.1. Lineage (NCBI taxonomy): Eukaryota > Metazoa > Arthropoda > Insecta > Diptera > Drosophilidae > Scaptomyza > Scaptomyza pallida. The sequence goes on from JAECXP010000219.1 coordinate 435,601, forward strand.
AAGAATAACACCATTGTTAATAACTTATACAAACAACAATACATAGATTACAAATTAAAGGCGACTCTATACTGTTCAAGCGGACACGCCCCCAGACTATACGGACTACCTAAAATACATAAAGAAGACACACCATTAAGACCAATTTCATCATTGACTAACGTACCATGCTACAAATTGGCAAAACATATAGGCAACACTTTAAATAACATTACATCCAAACAATACAATATACAGAACGCGTACAACTTAAAGAAAAACTTACAACTTACAGGTGAAAAATTGAAAGGGATGAGATACTCGTATCATTCGACGTGGTATCTCTTTTCACAAATATACCTACGGCAATACAAACCATAATGGGAAGATGGACGGATATTACAGAACACACACAGATACCAATGACTAAATTTAAGGAGATACTGGATTTCATTCTCATTGACAATAACGATTTGACTTACAACAACAAAACTTACCATCAGATTTTTGGTATGCCCATGGGCAACCCCATTTCCCCGACCATAGCGAACATTGTACTAGATAAGATACTAGACGATGCAATAGTTGACTTAAACAAAAATAATATACACGTTAGACACATTTACAAGTACGTAGATGACATTATATGTATTTTAAAAGAAAAAGACGCACAAAAAATACTGGACACACTCAATAAGCAACACAAAAGAAAACAATTTACAATGGAAAAGGAGCTAAACAACAAAATTGCTTATCTTGATACGGAACTAACAAGAAATAGGGAAAACATTATGTTCAAATGGTACACTAAAACGATTGCATCCTACAGGATTATGAGTTTTCATTCACACCAACCAAAGAGCCAAAAAGTTAATACAGCTAAGAACATGATAAGAAAAGCATACACACTGAGCGACGAACAACATAAGCCGGAAATATATATTAAATTAAAGTCGATCTTTTTAAAAAATAGTTACCCGGAACGCTTAGTGGATAGCATGATAAAGGAAATTACAAACAAAAATAATAAAATCTTGGAAACACACAACGACAATTTGGAGGAAAAAACTAACCGATATGTGAGCATACCATATATAGAACATTTGACGAATAGGAATACCCTATCAAAAATTATGCCAGCTGACACGACACAAAACATAACATATGCATATAAAGCGCATAAAAACACACGCAGATTGTTTAAGAACACGAAAGACAAGATCGACAAGGAACAACAACAAAACGTCATCTATCAAATCAGCTGCATGGGAAGAGAGGGAGAGCCATGTAACGGAGTTTACATAGGCACGACGAAGAGAGCGTTTGGAGCGAGGCTGAACGAACACAGAGGAGATGCGAAAAAGGGAAAAATGACAACGGCACTTGCTCAGCACACAACAACAACAGGGCACACAGCTGACTTCGAAAACGCTAGACTGCTGGACATTGAGCGGAGAGAGAGAACAAGACTGACGCTAGAAAGCTTAAGAATACAACAAAGCAGCATGAACGCTGTGAACCACAAAGAGGATTTAGAACAGACAAACAACATTTATTCGACAGTAATTACAGATGACTCTAACAAAAAACAAGCAAAAATGACCAAAACGACTAACGTAGCTAAAAACAAGTGCAATTTTAATTTAAATATAATGACAAAGTTGTGACGATTTTAGTGTAAAAGATGTATGTATTCGTATTGATGATTGTTTTATTATTTATGTAAAAATGTCTAAATATAAACATATGCTGGCTCCCTGAAGAAGGCAAAATAATAAAGCCGAAACGCGTAGGAGAATATTGATGGAGGAATAAACAAAAACTATCAAGAACCAAAACGGCCTTTTAATCCTAAACCAGCTCAAATATAAAAATATTGTTTACTTTCAACACTGAATAAGTGTTCAATTTGACAGCAAAATCCCTGTTTTCTTTTTCAAAATTTGTTTCCATTTATTGAACTCATTATAAAATATGAGATAAATGAAGAACTGGTATACCGATTTTGGTCGACCTTCACACAAACCATCTACTAAGTCTGAACAATGCCTAAAAATTTGGTTTCAATAGGTGAGCTCGTTCTTGCGCTACAATGTCACAACGAAAACTGCCACTTATTTTTATATATATAGATGTAGTCACACTTTGTTTATTCAATAGTTGCGGTCACACGTCTGTCTACCTCGCCTACTGTTTTACAATTGACTTCCCGTCTCTCTCGTCTCTCATATTATGTGCTCGCTGCCAGCATCGCCGCTCTCCTTGGCGATCTCGCTGCTCATTGCAGATTCCCACATCCCTCCTTTATTTACGAGTTTCAGCTTTAAAGGTTGATGCAAATTTCCCGCATACCGCTTCGTTTCATGCTCTTTTTCTTCCCGATTCTCTTGGCAGTCCTAAGCAGATGTTCTATTATGTTGAGCGGCACCTAAAGGAGAAATTGTAGATGTCTCTGCTTCACCTGGCACCTCATGATTCTTCTCGACGTGGGCTACACTCCTCATAAGTGTCTTTCCTTCTGTCGTTATTTTAATTATATTATTGTTTCTCTGTAATGTCGTCGAGGTTTGTCCCACTGTTGCAGTCGCGGCATAAGGCTCGGTACCGCCGGATTAGTGGTATTCTTGCTAACCACGGACTCTGGTCGATTGAGATGGCGATTGGGATCCTCTGGTTCCGTAGCTCTTTCGGGTATGGGGGGGTTTGTTGCAATTAAAATGTAGGATCCCTACTGAAACTAACATCTACAGGAAATTGAAAATACCCTGCATTAAAAAAAAAACAAGTAAAAACGTTGCAGTCAGACGCAACCGACTGCGATGTACTTTGATACCAGTTTACATAGCTGTGTTAAGGATTCTGTGTGCAAATAGTAATATATGGGTTTTGGGTATAAATATCGGACAGAAGGGGTGGGCGTGTCATCCAAATTTGTGATGCATGTCTGTCTCGGATGGCACCCTGTAACCCCCTACCAAGTATGGAAACTCTAGCGCAAAAACTGAGAAAGATATAGAGGTGGGCGGTATTAGTGGGCGTGGCATCCAAAACATTGATGCACATCTGTTACGGATGTCACTACCAATGTTCATACATAATTTGGTGACTCTAGCTTTAAAACTGGCGAAGATACATGCCTTACGGTTTTTTTTAGGGCGGTGGGGCATGTCCCCTTGTTTGGGGGCGTGGCATCCAATGTGTTGATGCATAACTTTGTCAGATGTCAGCATCTACCTTCATTTCAATTTCGGTGGCTATAGCTTCAAAACTGTAGAAGATACACCCATTTTTGCTTATAATTTAAGGGGGGTGGGGGCGGAATAGGTGGGCGTAGCATCCAAACTTTTGATGCAGGTTTTTTTGGGAATGTGATCGGCTATGTTGCCCCTAAATTTGGTGACTCTAGCTGCTAAAATGTGGGATATATAGGTGTTTTATTGATTTGCACATCGAAATGTATCGACTTGTTATCGATTTCCCAGGCCCCCTGAGGTCGTCGAGCCCTAAATTTAACACTTTGTCTGACGAAGACATGTTCCAAGATATTTGCAAAGTTGCAAGGCTCTAGCTTTAAGGGTGTCGAAAAAAGTTGCGTTCATACAGACGGACGGACGGACAGAGACCATGACGGACATTGCACAAACCCAATATACTATGATACCAACTTCGCAGCCAGCAGGGGCAACTAAATTTCCCATTTGGAAAGGTCTGCCTCAAAGCCAAGGGTAAGCAATCCCGTGCCCAGGCCGATAACTTGGCCCTACCAACTTTACCATCAACGGAAGAGGCACCCTGTTGCTCCAAGGATGCGCAGCCGGCAGTCGCAGAGACAACGCCTATGCTAACCCCTACCCAGGGCGAGGCAGTGGCAAATGTCACAGCGGCCAACGCAAGCGGTCCTAGGGCAGCAGCTGTGCCAACTCAACGTCCGGCAGCCAGAGGAAAGCACCCACCTCAGGCACAACACCGGCCCCCCCCTTCATGGTCGCCTACCAAAACACACAAGGCGTGTCTGCTCTACTAAGGAGCAACCGAGGGCGTAAGGTGGCGGCAGCGGGCCGCAGGCGTGCACCATGATGCCCCCACCCACATCAACACCCACAAGCCCACGGAGGCGGGCTAAATGTCTCCAGGCGAACCTCCACCATGCCAGAGCTGCCTCGGATGTGCTCAGCATGAGGTTCGCAACCGAGAACATGGACGTCGCTTTTATCCAAGAGCCATAGATTGGCTCAGGACAGGTCCGTGGACTCCATTCAGTGTCTGGTAAGTTACTTTATAAACTTAACTCACCACGTCCAAGGACAGCACTGCTTATCAATAAGCAATTAACTTTCGTTCCCCTCACATAGTTCATTACTGATGACCTGGTGGCGGTCTGGGTAAAGATGCCCACAGCGCAGGGTGCTATAGAGATAGTGCTGGCCTCTGCATACCTGCCGGGAGACACCGACAATGTCCCAACAGTGGAAGTCCGTTCCCTGGTTGAGCATTGTCGTCGGAAAAATCTCCGATGGATCATCGCCTGTGACGCAAACGCCCACTATGAGGTATGGGGAAGTACGAACAATAATAAGAGAGGTGAGTACCTTCTTGAATACATTATTAGTAGCAATATAAATATACTAAACAGGGGTAACGAACCTACATTTATAAATGCCATTAGAGCCGAAGTCCTTGACCTAACGCCCTGTAGCACCAATATGTTGTCCGCTATCTCCAACTGGCATGTATCAGGGGCGGTCTCAATGTCGGATCATCAACACATAAGATTCGACATAACCAGCACCGAGATACAAAACCCAGTTACCAGAAATCCTAGAAGAACCAACTGGGATATCTTCCACCTTGAACTTGAGCATCGTGTAAGCCGTTCCACTCGTCCAATTTTAACACCTTTCGAGTTGGAAGCAGAAGCAAATGAGCTTCACCAACACATTGAAGATGCATTCAATAGAGGATGCCCTGAAAAAGTAAACAGAGCTAAACGTGACGTCCCATGGTGGAAAGACACTCTTGAAAAGCTCAGAAGGACTGCCAGGAAACTCTTCAATAAGACCAAAGATGGGAAAGCCACATGGCTGTCCTACGAAAGTAACCTAACGCTCTATAATAAAGAGCTGAGGAGGTCTAAGAGAGCTACATGGAGAGATCACTGTGGGAAGATCACAAAACTTCCCGAAGCGATTCGCCTTCAAAAAGCAATCAGTAAAGACCACTCAAATGGGTTGTGCACACTTAAGAACCCGGATGGTACCTACACCAATAGCCCTGAGGAAGCCAGCAAACTTCTGCTGGAAACCCACTTCCCGGGCTGTGTGTTCCTACCAGAAGTGGAGAAGGGACCAATGGCCACAACCATGAATCCCACCAACACTTCTGGTACAGGGATTATTCCAGTGGCGGACGATGACCAGGTAGATGAGGTATCTCCAACCCCACCATATACACTGCGCCTTAAGCTCCCACACGGAATATTCCATCACAAAAGTGTACAATGGGCTATAAACAACTTCAGCCCATACAAATCCCCTGGACCGGATGGTATCCAACCATGTCATCTTCAACATGGGGCGGACATGGTGGTGCACCTTAAGTCCGGCTTTTCAGAGCTAGTCTAGCTCTTGGACATATTCCAAACAAATGGGCTACGGTTCGGGTCGTGTTCTTGCCCAAGGCAAGAAAGAAAGATTCCCAAATGCCAAAAGCATACAGACCGATCAGCCTTAGCTAATTTTTCTTAAAAACAATGGAAAAACTACTTGACCACCACATTCGGGCTACTAACCTCAAAGAAAAGCCCCTACATCGTTTTCAATATGCATATCAAACAGGAAAGTCTACTGAGACGGCTATACATTGCCTTACAACCAAAATTGAAAAGGTACTGAGCTCTCAGCGGATTGGCCTAGGTGCCTTTATAGACATCTCAGGGGCGTTTGATAATAGCTCATATGTAGCCATAAAGACTGCTCTCAATCAGAAAGGAGTCTCTCCCAGAATAATCTCAATTGACCTTAATGGCAAACTCACATCTATAGCAGCCACAAGGGGCTGCCCTCAAGGGGGTGTACTCTCTCCTCTATTGTGGACTCTGGTTATAGATGAACTTCTATACAGTTATGTATAAAAAAGACTATCATGTCAAAATGGAGAGCCTATTGGAGGATAAATCGACATACAAAACAATACGAAATGATCCAAAACAACAACTGATAAGGAAGAATAACACCATTGTTAATAACTTATACAAACAACAATACATAGATTACAAATTAAAGGCGACTCTATACTGTTCAAGCGGACACGCCCCCAGACTATACGGACTACCTAAAATACATAAAGAAGACACACCATTAAGACCAATTGCATCATTGACTAACGTACCATGCTACAAATTGGCAAAACATATAGGCAACACTTTAAATAACATTACATCCAAACAATACAATATACAGAACGCGTACAACTTAAAGAAAAACTTACAGGTGAAAAATTGAAAGGGATGAGATACTCGTATCATTCGACGTGGTATCTCTTTTCACAAATATACCTACGGCAATACAAACCATAATGGGAAGATGGACGGATATTACAGAACACACACAGATACCAATGACTAAATTTAAGGAGATACTGGATTTCATTCTCATTGACAATAACTATTTGACTTACAACAACAAAACTTACCATCAGATTTTTGGTATGCCCATGGGCAACCCCATTTCCCCGACCATAGCGAACATTGTACTAGATAAGATACTAGACGATGCAATAGTTGACTTAAACAAAAATAATATACACGTTAGACACATTTACAAGTACGTAGATGACATTATATGTATTTTAAAAGAAAAAGACGCACAAAAAATACTGGACACACTCAATAAGCAACACAAAAGAAAACAATTTACAATGGAAAAGGAGCTAAACAACAAAATTGCTTATCTTGATACGGAACTAACAAGAAATAGGGAAAACATTATGTTCAAATGGTACACTAAAACGATTGCATCCTACAGGATTATGAGTTTTCATTCACACCAACCAATGAGCCAAAAAGTTAATACAGCTAAGAACATGATAAGAAAAGCATACACACTGAGCGACGAACAACATAAGCCGGAAATATATATTAAATTAAAGTCGATCTTTTTAAAAAATAGTTACCCGGAACGCTTAGTGGATAGCATGATAAAGGAAATTACAAACAAAAATAATAAAATCTTGGAAACACACAACGACAATTTGGAGGAAAAAACTAACCGATATGTGAGCATACCATATATAGAACATTTGACGAATAGGAATACCCTATCAAAAATTATGCCAGCTGACACGACACAAAACATAACATATGCATATAAAGCGCATAAAAACACACGCAGATTGTTTAAGAACACGAAAGACAAGATCGACAAGGAACAACAACAAAACGTCATCTATCAAATCAGCTGCATGGGAAGAGAGGGAGAGCCATGTAACGGAGTTTACATAGGCACGACGAAGAGAGCGTTTGGAGCGAGGCTGAACGAACACAGAGGAGATGCGAAAAAGGGAAAAATGACAACGGCACTTGCTCAGCACACAACAACAACAGGGCACACAGCTGACTTCGAAAACGCTAGACTGCTGGACATTGAGCGGAGAGAGAGAACAAGACTGACGCTAGAAAGCTTAAGAATACAACAAAGCAGCATGAACGCTGTGAACCACAAAGAGGATTAAGAACAGACAAACAACATTTATTCGACAGTAATTACAGATGACTCTAACAAAAAACAAGCAAAAATGACCAAAACGACTAACGTAGCTAAAAACAAGTGCAATTTTAATTTAAATATAATGACAAAGTTGTGACGATTTTAGTGTAAAAGATGTATGTATTCGTATTGATGATTGTTTTATTATTTATGTAAAAATGTCTAAATATAAACATATGCTGGCTCCCTGAAGAAGGCAAAATAATAAAGCCGAAACGCGTAGGAGAATATTGATGGAGGAATAAACAAAAACTATCAAGAACCAAAACGGCCTTTTAATCCTAAACCAGCTCAAATATAAAAATATTGTTTACTTTCAACACTGAATAAGTGTTCAATTTGACAGCAAAATCCCTGTTTTCTTTTTCAAAATTTGTTTCCATTTATTGAACTCATTATAAAATATGAGATAAATGAAGAACTGGTATACCGATTTTGGTCGAACTTCACACAAACCATCTACTAAGTCTGAACAATGCCTAAAAATTTGGTTTCAATAGGTGAGCTCGTTCTTGCGCTACAATGTCACAACGAAAACTGCCACTTATTTTTATATATGTATATAGATGTAGTCACACTTTGTTTATTCAATAGTTGCGGTCACACGTCTGTCTACCTCGCCTACTGTTTTACAATTGACTTCCCGCCTCTCGTCTCTCATATTATGTGCTCGCTGCCAGCATCGCCGCTCTCCTTGGCGATCTCGCTGCTCATTGCAGATTCCCACATCCCTCCTTTATTTACGAGTTTCAGCTTTAAAGGTTGATGCAAATTTCCCGCATACCGCTTCGTTTCATGCTCTTTTTCTTCCCGATTCTCTTGGCAGTCCTAAGCAGATGTTCTATTATGTTGAGCGGCACCTAAAGGAGAAATTGTAGATGTCTCTGCTTCACCTGGCACCTCATGATTCTTCTCGACGTGGGCTACACTCCTCATAAGTGTCTTTCCTTCTGCCGTTATTTTAATTATATTATTGTTTCTCTGTAACGTCGTCGAGGTTTGTCCCACTGTTGCAGTCGCGGCATAAGGCTCGGTACCGCCGGATTAGTGGTATTCTTGCTAACCACGGACTCTGGTCGATTGAGATGGCGATTGGGATCCTCTGGTTCCGTAGCTCTTTCGGGTATGGGGGGGTTTGTTGCAATTAAAATGTAGGATCCCTACTGAAACTAACATCTACAGGAAATTGAAAATACCCTGCATTAAAAAAAAAAACAAGTAAAAACGTTGCAGTCGGACGCAACCGACTGCGATGTACTTTGATACCAGTTTACATAGCTGTGTTAAGGATTCTGTGTGCAAATAGTAATATATGGGTTTTGGGTATAAATATCGGACAGAAGGGGTGGGCGTGTCATCCAAATTTGTGATGCATGTCTGTCTCGGATGGCACCCTGTAACCCCCTACCAAGTATGGAAACTCTAGCGCAAAAACTGAGAAAGATATAGAGGTGGGCGGTATTAGTGGGCGTGGCATCCAAAACATTGATGCACATCTGTTACGGATGTCACTACCAATGTTCATACATAATTTGGTGACTCTAGCTTAAAAACTGGCGAAGATACATGCCTTACGGTTTTTTTAGGGCGGTGGGGCATGTCCCCTTGTTTGGGGGCGTGGCATCCAATGTGTTGATGCTTAACTTTGTCAGATGTCAGCATCTACCTTCATTTCAATTTCGGTGGCTATAGCTTCAAAACTGTAGAAGATACACCCATTTTTGTTTATAATTTAAGGGGGGTGGGGGCGGAATAGGTGGGCGTAGCATCCAAACTTTTGATGCAGGTTTTTTTGGGAATGTGATCGGCTATGTTGCCCCTAAATTTGGTGACTCTAGCTGCTAAAATGTGGGATATATAGGTGTTTTATTGATTTGCACATCGAAGTGTATCGACTTGTTATCGATTTCCCAGGCCCCCTGAGGTCGTCGAGCCCTAAATTCAACAATTTGTCTGACGAAGACATGTTCCAAGATATTTGCAAAGTTGCAAGGCTCTAGCTTTAAGGGTGTCGAAAAAAGTTGCGTTCATACAGACGGACGGACGGACAGAGACCATGACGGACATTGCACAAACCCAATATACTATGATACCAACTTCGCAGCCAGCAGGGGCAACTAAATTTCGCATTTGGAAAGGTCTGCCTCAAAGCCAAGGGTAAGCAATCCCGTGCCCAGGCCGATAACTTGGCCCTACCAACTTTACCATCAACGGAAGAGGCACCCTGTTGCTCCAAGGATGCGCAGCCGGCAGTCGCAGAGACAACGCCTATGCTAACCTCTACCCAGGGCGAGGCAGTGGCAAATGTCACAGCGGGCAACGCAAGCGGTCCTAGGGCAGCAGCTGTGCCAACTCAACGTCCGGCAGCCAGAGGAAAGCACCCACCTCAGGCACAACACCGGCCCCCCCCTTCATGGTCGCCTACCAAAACACACAAGGCGTGTCTGCTCTACTAAGGAGCAACCGAGGGCGTAAGGTGGCGGCAGCGGGCCGCAGGCGTGCACCATGATGCCCCCACCCACATCAACACCCACAAGCCCACGGAGGCGGGCTAAATGTCTCCAGGCGAACCTCCACCATGCCAGAGCTGCCTCGGATGTGGTTCGCAACCGAGAACATGGACGTCGCTTTTATCCAAGAGCCATGGATTGGCTCAGGACAGGTCCGTGGACTCCATTCAGTGTCTGGTAAGTTACTTTATAAACTTAACTCACCACGTCCAAGGACAGCACTGCTTATCAATAAGCAATTAACTTTCGTTCCCCTCACATAGTTCATTACTGATGACCTGGTGGCGGTCTGGGTAAAGATGCCCACAGCGCAGGGTGCAATAGAGATAGTGCTGGCCTCTGCATACCTGCCGGGAGACACCGACAATGTCCCAACAGTGGAAGTCCGTTCCCTGGTTGAGCATTGTCGTCGGAAAAATCTCCGATGGATCATCGCCTGTGACGCAAACGCCCACTATGAGGTATGGGGAAGTACGAACAATAATAAGAGAGGTGAGTACCTTCTTGAATACATTATTAGTAGCAATATAAATATACTAAACAGGGGTAACGAACCTACATTTATAAATGGCATTAGAGCCGAAGTCCTTGACCTAACGCTCTGTAGCACCAATATGTTGTCCGCTATCTCCAACTGGCATGTATCAGGGGCGGTCTCAATGTCGGATCATCAACACATAAGATTCGACATAACCAGCACCGAGATACAAAACCCAGTTACCAGAAATCCTAGAAGAACCAACTGGGATATCTTCCACCTTGAACTTGAGCATCGTGTAAACCGTTCCACTCGTCCAATTTTAACACCTTTCGAGTTGGAAGCAGAAGCAAATGAGCTTCACCAACACATTGAAGATGCATTCAATAGAGGATGCCCTGAAAAAGTAAACAGTGCTAAACGTGACGTCCCATGGTGGAAAGACACTCTTGAAAAGCTCAGAAGGACTGCCAGGAAACTCTTCAATAAGACCAAAGATGGGAAAGCCACATGGCTGTCCTACGAAAGTAACCTAACGCTCTATAATAAAGAGCTGAGGAGGTCTAAGAGAGCTACATGGAGAGATCACTGTGGGAAGATCACAAAACTTCCCGAAGCGATTCGCCTTCAAAAAGCAATCAGTAAAGACCACTCAAATGGGTTGTGCACACTTAAGAACCCGGATGGTACCTACACCAATAGCCCTGAGGAAGCCAGCAAACTTCTGCTGGAAACCCACTTCCCGGGCTGTGTGTTCCTACCAGAAGTGGAGAAGGGACCAATGGCCACAACCATGAATCCCACCAACACTTTTGGTACAGGGATTATTCCAGTGGCGGACGATGACCAGGTAGATGAGGTATCTCCAACCCCACCATATACACTGCGCCTTAAGCTCCCACATGGAATATTCCATCACAAAAGTGTACAATGGGCTATAAACAACTTCAGCCCATACAAATCCCCTGGACCGGATGGTATCCAACCATGTCATCTTCAACATGGGGCGGACATGGTGGTGCACCTTAAGTCCGGCTTTTCAGAGCTAGTCTAGCTCTTGGACATATTCCAAACAAATGGGCTACGGTTCGGGTCGTGTTCTTGCCCAAGGCAAGAAAGAAAGATTCCCAAATGCCAAAAGCATACAGACCGATCAGCCTTAGCTAATTTTTCTTAAAAACAATGGAAAAACTACTTGACCACCACATTCGGGCTACTAACCTCAAAGAAAAGCCCCTACATCGTTTTCAATATGCATATCAAACAGGAAAGTCTACTGAGACGGCTATACATTGCCTTACAACCAAAATTGAAAAGGTACTGAGCTCTCAGCGGATTGGCCTAGGTGCCTTTATAGACATCTCAGGGGCGTTTGATAATAGCTCATATGTAGCCATAAAGACTGCTCTCAATCAGAAAGGAGTCTCTCCCAGAATAATCTCAATTGACCTTAATGGCAAACTCACATCTATAGCAGCCACAAGGGGCTGCCCTCAAGGGGGTGTACTCTCTCCTCTATTGTGGACTCTGGTTATAGATGAACTTCTATACAGTTATGTATAAAAAAGACTATCATGTCAAAATGGAGAGCCTATTGGAGGATAAATCGACATACAAAACAATACGAAATGATCCAAAACAACAACTGATAAGGAAGAATAACACCATTGTTAATAACTTATACAAACAACAATACATAGATTACAAATTAAAGGCGACTCTATACTGTTCAAGCGGACACGCCCCCAGACTATACGGACTACCTAAAATACATAAAGAAGACACACCATTAAGACCAATTGCATCATTGACTAACGTACCATGCTACAAATTGGCAAAACATATAGGCAACACTTTAAATAACATTACATCCAAACAATACAATATACAGAACGCGTACAACTTAAAGAAAAACTTACAGGTGAAAAATTGAAAGGGATGAGATACTCGTATCATTCGACGTGGTATCTCTTTTCACAAATATACCTACGGCAATACAAACCATAATGGGAAGATGGACGGATATTACAGAACACACACAGATACCAATGACTAAATTTAAGGAGATACTGGATTTCATTCTCATTGACAATAACTATTTGACTTACAACAACAAATAATAATAATAATAATAATGGTTGTCTGAGGGTGGTGCACTGCGACCACTAGGGTCTATTGTGCCCTCGTCCTAGTATCTGAGCTAAAGCTCCTCAAACAGGCCAATCGAACGCAAAAACGCGATGATGTCACCCGGTCGAAGAGCTCTCATTTCCTGAGTGTTAAGTGTAAGACCCCCCAAATGGAGCAGCCTCAACTGGCTGATGGCTGGGCATTCCTCTAGTAGGTGTTCAGGAGTCTCGTCCTCCTCTAAGCAGAGTCTGCAAAGACTCTCCTCCCCTATCTTAAGATTGCGCAGATGCTTACGCAGTCTGCAATGCCCGGTCAGGAAACCCGTGACTATTCGGAGAGATTCTTTGCTCAACTCTAAACATTCCTTGGTTCTTTTACTGTTATAGCTATTTAGCAGACGTTTACTCTGCCTTGCCCCTTGCGACGAACGCCAGAAGTTCTCGCAAGCAGTCATGAGATCCGCATGACTGCTCTGACTGATGACCCCTGGGCCCAGTCCACAGAAAGGTTCCGGACCATGAAGAGGAGTACCAGCCCCCTTTCTAGCCATGATGTCGGCCACTTCATTGCCGGGAATCCCCGCATGCCCTGGTACCCAGTAAATGGTAACTTTATTATTACTACCCAACCTATTGAGTGTTACTACACATTGCCACACTAGTCTGGAAACAATCTTGTGTGCACTGAGTGCTTTGATTGCCGCCTGACTATCTGAGAAAATGGCTATGTCCCTACGATGGTAACCCCTCTCAATGTTGAAGGAGGCACATCTCTCAATCGCGTGCACTTCAGCTTGAAATATGCTGACGAATTTCCCTAGAGGTTCGTGGTATTTGAGTCGAGGTCCACAGACACCCGCACCCGCCCCGTCCTCTGTTAGTGAGCCGTCAGTGTACCATCTAATAGCGTGTGGTTTCACAGCATAGGTGGTAGACATGTTGGTCCACTCCGACTTGTTACTAAGTTCTGTTTTGAAGAGTTTATCAAAACTAAACTGGGCTATCTGAACATCCTGCGGATATTCCAGCAACAGGTCAGTTGCAGTCGCAGCAGAATCAGCTGGCCTTGCCCCTGTTATCCTCATAATAGATCTACGCGCACTGTGTTTGATATACAAATGCAGTGGTGGGAGTCCGAGCAGCACATCTAGAGCTGTGGATGGACAAGTGCGCATAGCGCCCGAGATGCACGTGCAGGCAAGTCTCTGGAGCTTGCCCAGTTGCCTTCTCGTGACATCAAGGTCAGCGCGCTTTGCCCAAACCACAGCCCCGTAACTGACTATGGGCCTCACCATGGCAGTGTACATCCACAGCATAATCTTTGGAGACACCCCCCAGTTCTTCCCTGCAAGAGACCTACAGCTCATTAGGGCCATAGTGGCCGTGCGAACAGCATGTTCCACATGTTGTCTCTACAGTAATCGCTTGTCTAGGATGACACCCAGATATTTGACTTCCGTGGAGATCGGTATTACTATACCCCCAATGGTTATGGGCCTAATGGATTTCAGCTTGTAACGATTGGTGAAAGCTACAATTGTGGTCTTTGCTGGGTTGATATTCAGCCCCACGTCACTGCACCAGTCTAAGCTGAGTTTTAGACCCATTGTTAACCTATCGCACACTGTGCTCTCAAAGTTACCCTTGCAGATCAGAGTGATGTCATCAGCATAGCCTTGACATTCGAACCCATTTTCTGTAAGTTTATCTAACAGCTCATCCACTACAAGGCTCCAGAGTAGTGGTGACAAGACACCACCCTGAGGGCAACCTCTGGTGGTTTGAGCTCTAACTGTCACACTGTTGACAGTGACTTCCGCTATTCTACTTTCAAGAAGTTTACCCAACCAGAACGTGAGTCCTGTCTCAATTCCCCTTCTACAGAGTGCTCTAACCACAACATCATGAGCTGTGTTGTCGAAAGCACCCTCTATGTCCATAAAGGCACAGAGAGCTACCTCTTTTGCCTTTACAGAGCGCTGGACACTGTCAACCAGGCTCAGGAGAGCCGATTCAGTTGACCTACCTACTCTGTAAGCATGCTGATGCACATGCAGAGGACTAAGCATCAAGTGCGAGTTTCTGATGTGATTGTCCACAATCTTTTCGAGGGTTTTAAGCAGGAAGGAGGTTAGGCTGATCGGCCTAAAGGATTTGGGATGAAATGGGTCTTTCTTTCCCACCTTCGGGATAAAGATCACCCTAGCCGTTCTCCATGCCCTAGGAATGTAGCCCATAGCTAGACTCCCCCGGAAAATACTTAAAAGAAACAACATAAGCTGTTCAACACCCTTCTGAAGATGGATGGGAATGATGCCATCCATCCCCGGAGCCTTGTAGGGACTAAGTGTACTCACTGCCCACCTAATCTTTTGCTCAGTTACGATCGCTGCAGCCAGGCTCCAGTCATGTCTCCTGTTGGGGATCCTATCGTAACTGCTGTCTTCATTTGAGATGGTTCTACAGAGAGGGAAATGAGTTTGCAGGAGGAGTTCCGCCTTCTCCTTCTCATCCTCTGTGAACGATCCATCCGATCTCTTTAGGCAAAGCTCAGAGAGTACTTTACCTTTTGAGATCGCTCTAAACACCCTGGCCGCTGGTGCGGCTTGCTCTATACTGGAACAGAATTTCCGGAAGTGAGCCCGCTTACTATACCGGATTTCCTTGTTATACTCTGTTAGCTTTTTGGAATATAACTCCCATTTGTTGCTACACTTCTTAGCTGTGTTAAACAGCTTCCTAACTTCTGCGCGAAGTAGCCCTAGCTTTCTGTTCCACCAAGGATTGTCCCTGCTGGAGTCTATTTGCTTGACAGGACAACTTGCATGATAAGCATCCAAGATAGTCTCGCCTACTTCTACTGAGAGATGTTCGAGATCCTCCGGAGAGGATACTCTCCTTCTCTGGTTCAGTCTACTCAGGTTTGATCCTAGACAGGACTGATAGAGTGACCAATCAGTCCGTCTTGGATTCCTGATAACTTTGCTGAAACTGAGGTTGCTGTGAATGTCGAAGCGAATAATTCGGTGATCCGACATTGACGGTTCTGAGGATACCTTCCAGTTGCGAACCAACCGGGAGCCCCCTCATTGCCGAAAGTGATATCAAGCACTTCGGCCCTAGTTTTAGTAACAAATGTTGGTTCAGCCCCAACATTAAAAACGGTGAGATCCCTAGATACTAGATAATCAAGTAAACACTCACCTCTACTGTTGTTGTTCGTACTTCCCCATGCAACACTGTGTGCGTTGGCATCGCAGCCTAGCAGCAGGGGTAGATTTTTGCTGCTACAGTGCTGCACCAGATCCTGGACCTCTGGTGGAGGGGCATCCGTCACGTCTCCCGGGAAGTATGCTGACGCCACCACAATACTCCCGAAATCGCCAGTGATCATCACCGCTACTAGATCTCTGTTGAGAAATTTTGAGAGACAGAGAAAGTTAATGTTCTTTCGCACCAAGATACAAGCTCTCGGTGATGCCTCCCTAACATCTGCAATTAATTGCATACTCACTTGATTTAGGCCGCAGATCCTGCCTCTGACGGCCCAAGGCTCCTGGATGAGCACCAGCCCCAGGTCAGACCTGGAGACCAACCTGCTGATGACAGCCGAAGCTGCCCTCGCGTGGTGCAGGTTGATCTGTGCCACGCTGGTGACCACCATCCTTAGAGCTCTGGTTCGCCTTCCGATAGCGTCAGATAGGCATCTGACTGCGTATCGAAAGGTTTCTGCTCATCATCGGATGGCTTCTCATTGCTGGAGTGCTCCTCTACGCGTAGGCGCGACAGGTCCAGCCCCTGCAGAGATACCGAGTCCAACTCGGCATCTACTTTAGCCAACGCCTCAGCCTCTGCCGCCTCGACCGAGAGGGGGCAGGAGGGCGCCACTTTGGCTGCTGCCGATGACGTGCCGGGCACATCGTCTGCATTCACCTCCGTGGACGCTCCCACACCCACCTGCTCCTGCTTCTTGTGCAGTCGGCACTTCAGCTGGCCGAAGCGGTAGCTCACCAGCATACTCCTGTTTTTGAGAAGCGCGAGCGCCTCGTTGTCCACACCCAGCGTCAACACCTTACCGCCACTCGACTCCAGGTGCCGGATCACGCGCCATGTTTCGGTGAGGAGACCCTTATTTTGCTCGTTGAGCAAGCCAAGGGACTTCTCCACCGTCTCACCAGCCGTGCGAGGGAGGTAAAGCGTGACAATATTGGTCACCGGCAAGTCCTGCTGCAAGCACGTGCGCAGCTTTACGCCCACCGTGTTGCTGACATCTGGAACCTTCGACTCTAACCACACCTTGGCATCACTGTCCATGCAGTCTACCAAGACTAGACCATCCTGGAACTGGATGCCGTTAAAGTTGAGCGCTGAGGTCCAGCCCTTCCTCATCTCGTCGACGAGTGCCTGCTCCACCGCCGTCAGCTCTTCCTTTGACAGCAGCCTCTTCGGGTAGTCACTCGCCAGAACAGCCAAGTAGGTACCCTTGGCTACACTGGCGTAAGTGGCCGCCTTCGGACGCTTCGAGCCAAGTGAGGTTCTTGAGCCCTCCAGAGCTGCAGTGTTCTTCTGCCTCTTCGGTTCTGCCTTGGGGAGATCAGACGGCGACGTTTGATGCAGCTGTCTTTTCCTCCCCGCAACGGCCTGGCCGTCGACTCTATCCACAGGAGACCCGTTCGGGGCACGGTGCTCCAGTGCCTTTCTTCGAGCCTCTTCCGGCTTCATTCCACGCCCAAGGTACCGGAGGTACCACTTACGGCCAGCACCGCTGAGGCCCTGCCTCAGTGGGTCTCCGGGTCCCCCAGGCTGACCTGCCGCCGGAAGAGGTTGCTGCCTCGACCTTCCGGAAGAGGGTGTTGGGGCGTCTCTTCTGCTGGCAACGATTGCCAGCGGAACAGCCGCCGGAGCAGTGCCAGGCACTGCGGACCCCCCTCTGCTGTCAGTACGTTTGGTGGCCTCACTGACGGCCACTTGAGACTTGAAAGTCTCTTCACCTTTCGAGGTGCTCTGCTTCGGGGTCGAGCCCTTCGGCTTTGCAGCACTCTTCGGGTGTGGGGCCAAGCCCCTGCGCGGCGACAGCTTACCACCATCGTCCAGAGCCGCCTCTTCTATCCGCTCTGCTAACTGGGTTGCGGTTAAGTCCCGCCTGTTAAATTTGTTACAATTTGCTTTTTGATTCATAAAAAAATCCCACGAGTGTAGGGGAGAGAAGTACCAGCGTGTCATAGCCCCCATTAACACGCTGGGGCCAGGTATACTCACCGAGGCGGCCAGGTATCGGTGAGGCTCCGTCCAAATACAGTCGGTTACCCCTGACTGCAAACCAACCAATGGGCACGGAACGCGTAACACCCTGGCTTAGGGGGGTGAAGCGGCACCCTTGCCTCAGGACGTCACCACCGCCCTTGTGAGATGTTGGGGATAGGATGTGGGTAGGAACACGTGTAGGAATTTGGGTGTGTGTAAGACTATGTATTAAAGACGGTCAGACAAGCGCCTTGTCGGTACCACATACGGTTTGGTACCCGCTGTTGTCCGGGACTGCTTATTCACGACAGATCGCTATTCGCAGCTAACCTCCACTGGAGGCCTTGCGCTATCCGCAACCTGCGACCCGTTCGGTGGCATCAGCTAGCCCACCTTAGAACCACCTCACTAGTTCTTTAGTACCGAATACAACAACAAAACTTACCATCAGATTTTTGGTATGCCCATGGGCAACCCCATTTCCCCGACCATAGCGAACATTGTACTAGATAAGATACTAGACGATGCAATAGTTGACTTAAACAAAAATAATATACACGTTAGACACATTTACAAGTACGTAAATGACATTATATGTATTTTAAAAGAAAAAGACGCACAAAAAATACTGGACACACTCAATAAGCAACACAAAAGAAAACAATTTACAATGGAAAAGGAGCTAAACAACAAAATTGCTTATCTTGATACGGAACTAACAAGAAATAGGGAAAACATTATGTTCAAATGGTACACTAAAACGATTGCATCCTACAGGATTATGAGTTTTCATTCACACCAACCAATGAGCCAAAAAGTTAATACAGCTAAGAACATGATAAGAAAAGCATACACACTGAGCGACGAACAACATAAGCCGGAAATATATATTAAATTAAAGTCGATCTTTTTAAAAAATAGTTACCCGGAACGCTTAGTGGATAGCATGATAAAGGAAATTACAAACAAAAATAATAAAATCTTGGAAACACACAACGACAATTTGGAGGAAAAAACTAACCGATATGTGAGCATACCATATATAGAACATTTGACGAATAGGAATACCCTATCAAAAATTATGCCAGCTGACACGACACAAAACATAACATATGCATATAAAGCGCATAAAAACACACGCAGATTGTTTAAGAACACGAAAGACAAGATCGACAAGGAACAACAACAAAACGTCATCTATCAAATCAGCTGCATGGGAAGAGAGGAAGAGCCATGTAACGGAGTTTACATAGGCACGACGAAGAGAGCGTTTGGAGCGAGGCTGAACGAACACAGAGGAGATGCGAAAAAGGGAAAAATGACAACGGCACTTGCTCAGCACACAACAACAACAGGGCACACAGCTGACTTCGAAAACGCTAGACTGCTGGACATTGAGCGGAGAGAGAGAACAAGACTGACGCTAGAAAGCTTAAGAATACAACAAAGCAGCATGAACGCTGTGAACCACAAAGAGGATTTAGAACAGACAAACAACATTTATTCGACAGTAATTACAGATGACTCTAACAAAAAACAAGCAAAAATGACCAAAACGACTAACATAGCTAAAAACAAGTGCAATTTTAATTTAAATATAATGACAAAGTTTTGACGATTTTAGTGTAAAAGATGTATGTATTCGTATTGATGATTGTTTTATTATTTATGTAAAAATGTCTAAATATAAACATATGCTGGCTCCCTGAAGAAGGCAAAATAATAAAGCCGAAACGCGTAGGAGAATATTGATGGAGGAATAAACAAAAACTATCAAGAACCAAAACGGCCTTTTAATCCTAAACCAGCTCAAATATAAAAATATTGTTTACTTTCAACACTGAATAAGTGTTCAATTTGACAGCAAAATCCCTGTTTTCTTTTTCAAAATTTGTTTCCATTTATTGAACTCATTATAAAATATGAGATAAATGAAGAACTGGTATACCGATTTTGGTCGAACTTCACACAAACCATCTACTAAGTCTGAACAATGCCTAAAAATTTGGTTTCAATAGGTGAGCTCGTTCTTGCGCTACAATGTCACAACGAAAACTGCCACTTATTTTTATATATGTATATAGATGTAGTCACACTTTGTTTATTCAATAGTTGCGGTCACACGTCTGTCTACCTCGCCTACTGTTTTACAATTGACTTCCCGTCTCTCTCGTCTCTCATATTATGTGCTCGCTGCCAGCATCGCCGCTCTCCTTGGCGATCTCGCTGCTCATTGCAGATTCCCACATCCCTCCTTTATTTACGAGTTTCAGCTTTAAAGGTTGATGCAAATTTCCCGCATACCGCTTCGTTTCATGCTCTTTTTCTTCCCGATTCTCTTGGCAGTCCTAAGCAGATGTTCTATTATGTTGAGCGGCACCTAAAGGAGAAATTGTAGATGTCTCTGCTTCACCTGGCACCTCATGATTCTTCTCGACGTGGGCTACACTCCTCATAAGTGTCTTTCCTTCTGCCGTTATTTTAATTATATTATTGTTTCTCTGTAACGTCGTCGAGGTTTGTCCCACTGTTGCAGTCGCGGCATAAGGCTCGGTACCGCCGGATTAGTGGTATTCTTGCTAACCACGGACTCTGGTCGATTGAGATGGCGATTGGGATCCTCTGGTTCCGTAGCTCATTCGGGTATGGGGGGGTTTGTTGCAATTAAAATGTAGGATCCCTACTGAAACTAACATCTACAGGAAATTGAAAATACCCTGCATTAAAAAAAAAACAAGTAAAAACGTTGCAGTCGGACGCAACCGACTGCGATGTACTTTGATACCAGTTTACATAGCTGTGTTAAGGATTCTGTGTGCAAATAGTAATATATGGGTTTTGGGTATAAATATCGGACAGAAGGGGTGGGCGTGTCATCCAAATTTGTGATGCATGTCTGTCTCGGATGGCACCCTGTAACCCCCTACCAAGTATGGAAACTCTAGCGCAAAAACTGAGAAAGATATAGAGGTGGGCGGTATTAGTGGGCGTGGCATCCAAAACATTGATGCACATCTGTTACGGATGTCACTACCAATGTTCATACATAATTTGGTGACTCTAGCTTAAAAACTGGCGAAGATACATGCCTTACGGTTTTTTTAGGGCGGTGGGGCATGTCCCGTTGTTTGGGGGCGTGGCATCCAATGTGTTGATGCTTAACTTTGTCAGATGTCAGCATCTACCTTCATTTCAATTTCGGTGGCTATAGCTTCAAAACTGTAGAAGATACACCCATTTTTGTTTATAATTTAAGGGGGTGGGGGCGGAATAGGTGGGCGTAGCATCCAAACTTTTGATGCAGGTTTTTTTGGGAATGTGATCGGCTATGTTGCCCCTAAATTTGGTGACTCTAGCTGCTAAAATGTGGGATATATAGGTGTTTTATTGATTTGCACATCGAAGTGTATCGACTTGTTATCGATTTCCCAGGCCCCCTGAGGTCGTCGAGCCCTAAATTCAACACTTTGTCTGACGAAGACATGTTCCAAGATATTTGCAAAGTTGCAAGGCTCTAGCTTTAAGGGTGTCGAAAAAAGTTGCGTTCATACAGACGGACGGACGGACAGAGACCATGACGGACATTGCACAAACCCAATATACTATGATACCAACTTCGCAGCCAGCAGGGGCAACTAAATTTCGCATTTGGAAAGGTCTGCCTCAAAGCCAAGGGTAAGCAATCCCGTGCCCAGGCCGATAACTTGGCCCTACCAACTTTACCATCAACGGAAGAGGCACCCTGTTGCTCCAAGGATGCGCAGCCGGCAGTCGCAGAGACAACGCCTATGCTAACCCCTACCCAGGGCGAGGCAGTGGCAAATGTCACAGCGGCCAACGCAAGCGGTCCTAGGGCAGCAGCTGTGCCAACTCAACGTCCGGCAGCCAGAGGAAAGCACCCACCTCAGGCACAACACCGGCCCCCCCTTCATGGTCGCCTACCAAAACACACAAGGCGTGTCTGCTCTACTAAGGAGCAACCGAGGGCGTAAGGTGGCGGCAGCGGGCCGCAGGCGTGCACCATGATGCCCCCACCCACATCAACACCCACAAGCCCACGGAGGCGGGCTAAATGTCTCCAGGCGAACCTCCACCATGCCAGAGCTGCCTCGGATGTGCTCAGCATGAGGTTCGCAACCGAGAACATGGACGTCGCTTTTATCCAAGAGCCATAGATTGGCTCAGGACAGGTCCGTGGACTCCATTCAGTGTCTGGTAAGTTACTTTATAAACTTAACTCACCACGTCCAAGGACAGCACTGCTTATCAATAAGCAATTAACTTTCGTTCCCCTCACATAGTTCATTACTGATGACCTGGTGGCGGTCTGGGTAAAGATGCCCACAGCGCAGGGTGCTATAGAGATAGTGCTGGCCTCTGCATACCTGCCGGGAGACACCGACAATGTCCCAACAGTGGAAGTCCGTTCCCTGGTTGAGCATTGTCGTCGGAAAAATCTCCGATGGATCATCGCCTGTGACGCAAACGCCCACTATGAGGTATGGGGAAGTACGAACAATAATAAGAGAGGTGAGTACCTTCTTGAATACATTATTAGTAGCAATATAAATATACTAAACAGGGGTAACGAACCTACATTTATAAATGCCATTAGAGCCGAAGTCCTTGACCTAACGCTCTGTAGCACCAATATGTTGTCCGCTATCTCCAACTGGCATGTATCAGGGGCGGTCTCAATGTCGGATCATCAACACATAAGATTCGACATAACCAGCACCGAGATACAAAACCCAGTTACCAGAAATCCTAGAAGAACCAACTGGGATATCTTCCACCTTGAACTTGAGCATCGTGTAAACCGTTCCACTCGTCCAATTTTAACACCTTTCGAGTTGGAAGCAGAAGCAAATGAGCTTCACCAACACATTGAAGATGCATTCAATAGAGGATGCCCTGAAAAAGTAAACAGAGCTAAACGTGACGTCCCATGGTGGAAAGACACTCTTGAAAAGCTCAGAAGGACTGCCAGGAAACTCTTCAATAAGACCAAAGATGGGAAAGCCACATGGCTGTCCTACGAAAGTAACCTAACGCTCTATAATAAAGAGCTGAGGAGGTCTAAGAGAGCTACATGGAGAGATCACTGTGGGAAGATCACAAAACTTCCCGAAGCGATTCGCCTTCAAAAAGCAATCAGTAAAGACCACTCAAATGGGTTGTGCACACTTAAGAACCCGGATGGTACCTACACCAATAGCCCTGAGGAAGCCAGCAAACTTCTGCTGGAAACCCACTTCCCGGGCTGTGTGTTCCTACCAGAAGTGGAGAAGGGACCAATGGCCACAACCATGAATCCCACCAACACTTTTGGTACAGGGATTATTCCAGTGGCGGACGATGACCAGGTAGATGAGGTATCTCCAACCCCACCATATACACTGCGCCTTAAGCTCCCACATGGAATATTCCATCACAAAAGTGTACAATGGGCTATAAACAACTTCAGCCCATACAAATCCCCTGGACCGGATGGTATCCAACCATGTCATCTTCAACATGGGGCGGACATGGTGGTGCACCTTAAGTCCGGCTTTTCAGAGCTAGTCTAGCTCTTGGACATATTCCAAACAAATGGGCTATGGTTCGGGTCGTGTTCTTGCCCAAGGCAAGAAAGAAAGATTCCCAAATGCCAAAAGCATACAGACCGATCAGCCTTAGCTAATTTTTCTTAAAAACAATGGAAAAACTACTTGACCACCACATTCGGGCTACTAACCTCAAAGAAAAGCCCCTACATCGTTTTCAATATGCATATCAAACAGGAAAGTCTACTGAGACGGCTATACATTGCCTTACAACCAAAATTGAAAAGGTACTGAGCTCTCAGCGGATTGGCCTAGGTGCCTTTATAGACATCTCAGGGGCGTTTGATAATAGCTCATATGTAGCCATAAAGACTGCTCTCAATCAGAAAGGAGTCTCTCCCAGAATAATCTCAATTGACCTTAATGGCAAACTCACATCTATAGCAGCCACAAGGGGCTGCCCTCAAGGGGGTGTACTCTCTCCTCTATTGTGGACTCTGGTTATAGATGAACTTCTATACAGTTATGTATAAAAAAGACTATCATGTCAAAATGGAGAGCCTATTGGAGGATAAATCGACATACAAAACAATACGAAATGATCCAAAACAACAACTGATAAGGAAGAATAACACCATTGTTAATAACTTATACAAACAACAATACATAGATTACAAATTAAAGGCGACTCTATACTGTTCAAGCGGACACGCCCCCAGACTATACGGACTACCTAAAATACATAAAGAAGACACACCATTAAGACCAATTGCATCATTGACTAACGTACCATGCTACAAATTGGCAAAACATATAGGCAACACTTTAAATAACATTACATCCAAACAATACAATATACAGAACGCGTACAACTTAAAGAAAAACTTACAGGTGAAAAATTGAAAGGTCTCATTCCTTTCTCGTATCATTCGACGTGGTATCTCTTTTCACAAATATACCTACGGCAATACAAACCATAATGGGAAGATGGACGGATATTACAGAACACACACAGATACCAATGACTAAATTTAAGGAGATACTGGATTTCATTCTCATTGACAATAACTATTTGACTTACAACAACAAAACTTACCATCAGATTTTTGGTATGCCCATGGGCAACCCCATTTCCCCGACCATAGCGAACATTGTACTAGATAAGATACTAGACGATGCAATAGTTGACTTAAACAAAAATAATATACACGTTAGACACATTTACAAGTACGTAGATGACATTATATGTATTTTAAAAGAAAAAGACGCACAAAAAATACTGGACACACTCAATAAGCAACACAAAAGAAAACAATTTACAATGGAAAAGGAGCTAAACAACAAAATTGCTTATCTTGATACGGAACTAACAAGAAATAGGGAAAACATTATGTTCAAATGGTACACTAAAACGATTGCATCCTACAGGATTATGAGTTTTCATTCACACCAACCAATGAGCCAAAAAGTTAATACAGCTAAGAACATGATAAGAAAAGCATACACACTGAGCGACGAACAACATAAGCCGGAAATATATATTAAATTAAAGTCGATCTTTTTAAAAAATAGTTACCCGGAACGCTTAGTGGATAGCATGATAAAGGAAATTACAAACAAAAATAATAAAATCTTGGAAACACACAACGACAATTTGGAGGAAAAAACTAACCGATATGTGAGCATACCATATATAGAACATTTGACGAATAGGAATACCCTATCAAAAATTATGCCAGCTGATACGACACAAAACATAACATATGCATATAAAGCGCATAAAAACACACGCAGATTGTTTAAGAACACGAAAGACAAGATCGACAAGGAACAACAACAAAACGTCATCTATCAAATCAGCTGCATGGGAAGAGAGGGAGAGCCATGTAACGGAGTTTACATAGGCACGACGAAGAGAGCGTTTGGAGCGAGGCTGAACGAACACAGAGGAGATGCGAAAAAGGGAAAAATGACAACGGCACTTGCTCAGCACACAACAACAACAGGGCACACAGCTGACTTCGAAAACGCTAGACTGCTGGACATTAAGCGGAGAGAGAGAACAAGACTGACGCTAGAAAGCTTAAGAATACAACAAAGCAGCATGAACGCTGTGAACCACAAAGAGGATTTAGAACAGACAAACAACATTTATTCGACAGTAATTACAGATGACTAACAAAAAACAAGCAAAAATGACCAAAACGACTAACGTAGCTAAAAACAAGTGCAATTTTAATTTAAATATAATGACAAAGTTGTGACGATTTTAGTGTAAAAGATGTATGTATTCGTATTGATGATTGTTTTATTATTTATGTAAAAATGTCTAAATATAAACATATGCTGGCTCCCTGAAGAAGGCAAAATAATAAAGCCGAAACGCGTAGGAGAATATTGATGGAGGAATAAACAAAAACTATCAAGAACCAAAACGGCCTTTTAATCCTAAACCAGCTCAAATATAAAAATATTGTTTACTTTCAACACTGAATAAGTGTTCAATTTGACAGCAAAATCCCTGTTTTCTTTTTCAAAATTTGTTTCCATTTATTGAACTCATTATAAAATATGAGATAAATGAAGAACTGGTATACCGATTTTGGTCGAACTTCACACAAACCATCTACTAGGTCTGAACAATGCCTAAAAATTTGGTTTCAATAGGTGAGCTCGTTCTTGCGCTACAATGTCACAACGAAAACTGCCACTTATTTTTATATATGTATATAGATGTAGTCACACTTTGTTTATTCAATAGTTGCGGTCACACGTCTGTCTACCTCGCCTACTGTTTTACAATTGACTTCCCGTCTCTCTCGTCTCTCATATTATGTGCTCGCTGCCAGCATCGCCGCTCTCCTTGGCGATCTCGCTGCTCATTGCAGATTCCCACATCCCTCCTTTATTTACGAGTTTCAGCTTTAAAGGTTGATGCAAATTTCCCGCATACCGCTTCGTTTCATGCTCTTTTTCTTCCCGATTCTCTTGGCAGTCCTAAGCAGATGTTCTATTATGTTGAGCGGCACCTAAAGGAGAAATTGTAGATGTCTCTGCTTCACCTGGCACCTCATGATTCTTCTCGACGTGGGCTACACTCCTCATAAGTGTCTTTCCTTCTGCCGTTATTTTAATTATATTATTGTTTCTCTGTAACGTCGTCGAGGTTTGTCCCACTGTTGCAGTCGCGGCATAAGGCTCGGTACCGCCGGATTAGTGGTATTCTTGCTAACCACGGACTCTGGTCGATTGAGATGGCGATTGGGATCCTCTGGTTCCGTAGCTCTTTCGGGTATGGGGGGGTTTGTTGCAATTAAAATGTAGGATCCCTACTGAAACTAACATCTACAGGAAATTGAAAATACCCTGCATTAAAAAAAAAAAACAAGTAAAAACGTTGCAGTCGGACGCAACCGACTGCGATGTACTTTGATACCAGTTTACATAGCTGTGTTAAGGATTCTGTGTGCAAATAGTAATATGTATATGGGTTTTGGGTATAAATATCGGACAGAAGGGGTGGGCGTGTCATCCAAATTTGTGATGCATGTCTGTCTCGGATGGCACCCTGTAACCCCCTACCAAGTATGGAAACTCTAGCGCAAAAACTGAGAAAGATATAGAGGTGGGCGGTATTAGTGGGCGTGGCATCCAAAACATTGATGCACATCTGTTACGGATGTCACTACCAATGTTCATACATAATTTGGTGACTCTAGCTTAAAAACTGGCGAAGATACATGCCTTACGGTTTTTTTAGGGCGGTGGGGCATGTCCCGTTGTTTGGGGGCGTGGCATCCAATGTGTTGATGCTTAACTTTGTCAGATGTCAGCATCTACCTTCATTTCAATTTCGGTGGCTATAGCTTCAAAACTGTAGAAGATACACCCATTTTTGTTTATAATTTAAGGGGGTGGGGGCGGAATAGGTGGGCGTAGCATCCAAACTTTTGATGCAGGTTTTTTTGGGAATGTGATCGGCTATGTTGCCCCTAAATTTGGTGACTCTAGCTGCTAAAATGTGGGATATATAGGTGTTTTATTGATTTGCACATCGAAGTGTATCGACTTGTTATCGATTTCCCAGGCCCCCTGAGGTCGTCGAGCCCTAAATTCAACACTTTGTCTGACGAAGACATGTTCCAAGATATTTGCAAAGTTGCAAGGCTCTAGCTTTAAGGGTGTCGAAAAAAGTTGCGTTCATACAGACGGACGGACGGACAGAGACCATGACGGACATTGCACAAACCCAATATACTATGATACCAACTTCGCAGCCAGCAGGGGCAACTAAATTTCGCATTTGGAAAGGTCTGCCTCAAAGCCAAGGGTAAGCAATCCCGTGCCCAGGCCGATAACTTGGCCCTACCAACTTTACCATCAACGGAAGAGGCACCCTGTTGCTCCAAGGATGCGCAGCCGGCAGTCGCAGAGACAACGCCTATGCTAACCCCTACCCAGGGCGAGGCAGTGGCAAATGTCACAGCGGCCAACGCAAGCGGTCCTAGGGCAGCAGCTGTGCCAACTCAACGTCCGGCAGCCAGAGGAAAGCACCCACCTCAGGCACAACACCGGCCCCCCCCCTTCATGGTCGCCTACCAAAACACACAAGGCGCAGTAAGGGCGAGCGGCTGTCGGACGAAGAGTCTGCTCTACTAAGGAGCAACCGAGGGCGTAAGGTGGCGGCAGCGGGCCGCAGGCGTGCACCATGATGCCCCCACCCACATCAACACCCACAAGCCCACGGAGGCGAGCTAAATGTCTCCAGGCGAACCTCCACCATGCCAGAGCTGCCTCGGATATGCTCAGCATGAGGTTCGCAACCGAGAACATGGACGTCGCTTTTATCCAAGAGCCATAGATTGGCTCAGGACAGGTCCGTGGACTCCATTCAGTGTCTGGTAAGTTACTTTATAAACTTAACTCACCACGTCCAAGGACAGCACTGCTTATCAATAAGCAATTAACTTTCGTTCCCCTCACACAGTTCATTACTGATGACCTGGTGGCGGTCTGGGTAAAGATGCCCACAGCGCAGGGTGCTATAGAGATAGTGCTGGCCTCTGCATACCTGCCGGGAGACACCGACAATGTCCCAACAGTGGAAGTCCGTTCCCTGGTTGAGCATTGTCGTCGGAAAAATCTCCGATGGATCATCGCCTGTGACGCAAACGCCCACTATGAGGTATGGGGAAGTACGAACAATAATAAGAGAGGTGAGTACCTTCTTGAATACATTATTAGTAGCAATATAAATATACTAAACAGGGGTAACGAACCTACATTTATAAATGCCATTAGAGCCGAAGTCCTTGACCTAACGCTCTGTAGCACCAATATGTTGTCCGCTATCTCCAACTGGCATGTATCAGGGGCGGTCTCAATGTCGGATCATCAACACATAAGATTCGACATAACCAGCACCGAGATACAAAACCCAGTTACCAGAAATCCTAGAAGAACCAACTGGGATATCTTCCACCTTGAACTTGAGCATCGTGTAAACCGTTCCACTCGTCCAATTTTAACACCTTTCGAGTTGGAAGCAGAAGCAAATGAGCTTCACCAACACATTGAAGATGCATTCAATAGAGGATGCCCTGAAAAAGTAAACAGAGCTAAACGTGACGTCCCATGGTGGAAAGACACTCTTGAAAAGCTCAGAAGGACTGCCAGGAAACTCTTCAATAAGACCAAAGATGGGAAAGCCACATGGCTGTCCTACGAAAGTAACCTAACGCTCTATAATAAAGAGCTGAGAAGGTCTAAGAGAGCTACATGGAGAGATCACTGTGGGAAGATCACAAAACTTCCCGAAGCGATTCGCCTTCAAAAAGCAATCAGTAAAGACCACTCAAATGGGTTGTGCACACTTAAGAACCCGGATGGTACCTACACCAATAGCCCTGAGGAAACCAGCAAACTTCTGCTGGAAACCCACTTCCCGGGCTGTGTGTTCCTACCAGAAGTGGAGAAGGGACCAATGGCCACAACCATGAATCCCACCAACACTTTTGGTACAGGGATTATTCCAGTGGCGGACGATGACCAGGTAGATGAGGTATCTCCAACCCCACCATATACACTGCGCCTTAAGCTCCCACATGGAATATTCCATCACAAAAGTGTACAATGGGCTATAAACAACTTCAGCCCATACAAATCCCCTGGACCGGATGGTATCCAACCATGTCATCTTCAACATGGGGCGGACATGGTGGTGCACCTTAAGTCCGGCTTTTCAGAGCTAGTCTAGCTCTTGGACATATTCCAAACAAATGGGCTACGGTTCGGGTCGTGTTCTTGCCCAAGGCAAGAAAGAAAGATTCCCAAATGCCAAAAGCATACAGACCGATCAGCCTTAGCTAATTTTTCTTAAAAACAATGGAAAAACTACTTGACCACCACATTCGGGCTACTAACCTCAAAGAAAAGCCCCTACATCGTTTTCAATATGCATATCAAACAGGAAAGTCTACTGAGACGGCTATACATTGCCTTACAACCAAAATTGAAAAGGTACTGAGCTCTCAGCGGATTGGCCTAGGTGCCTTTATAGACATCTCAGGGGCGTTTGATAATAGCTCATATGTAGCCATAAAGACTGCTCTCAATCAGAAAGGAGTCTCTCCCAGAATAATCTCAATTGACCTTAATGGCAAACTCACATCTATAGCAGCCACAAGGGGCTGCCCTCAAGGGGGTGTACTCTCTCCTCTATTGTGGACTCTGGTTATAGATGAACTTCTATACACACTCAATAACGCTGGCTTCACCACCCAGGGTTACGCAGATGACCTTGTTATCTACATCGAGGGCTGGCATGCTCCAACAGTCTCAGATCGCATGCAACAAGCACTCAATATAGCCAACAAGTGGTTTATCGATAAACCCAGTTAAG
This sequence comes from Scaptomyza pallida, assembly GCA_018152965.1. NCBI lineage: Eukaryota > Metazoa > Arthropoda > Insecta > Diptera > Drosophilidae > Scaptomyza > Scaptomyza pallida. The sequence goes on from JAECXP010000219.1 coordinate 466,151, forward strand.
ACAGTCCTAGTCCCTTTCACTCGGCATAGGACTCAGACACTACAAAACCCAATCCTTAATGGTACGAAAATTGAATTTTCTAGTGAAGCGAAATACCTTGGGGTGATCCTTGATTCCAAGCTCAATTGGACGCCTTACCTAAACACCTAATCAGCACTGTCACTAAAGCCACTAGGGCATTCTTTGCCTGTAACAGGCTCTTTGGTAGAACATGGGGACTCACTCCAAAAATAATCTACTGGTCCTTCGATACTGTTATACGACCCATTCGTACCTATGCTGCCCTAGCATGGTGGACCAAGGTCGAGCAAAGAACTGCAATGAAAACACTATCGAAAATACAACGCTTAGTCTGCATGGGCATCACGGGAGCGATACGCACTTGCCCAACTGAAGCACTAGGAGTCATAACAGGCATCCCAACGATCCCGATTCTTATTAAGAAGGAGGCTCGTCTGGGTGCCCTAAGACTTACTAACATCGGTGAACTAAAGCTCGGGGACGAAACGGGTCACTTAAAGGCTCTCACGCCTATATTCAATGACCCTATCATTCGTCTTTCAGACTATAGTTTATCGGGCCCCTTCTTTGAAAGAAACTTCCTTGTATCAATACAAAACAGAAGCACTTGGAATGCTGATCTATCTTGCATACCCAATGGAGCTCAAATCTGGTATACGGATGGCTCTAAACTAGAGAATGGTGACACCGGGGCGGGCATTACTGGAACACGGTTCAGAAAAGCCATAGCCATGGGTTAAACACCTACCATCTTTCAAGCAGAAATACACGCGATAGAGATCTGCGCCCGAGAATGCCTTCGTAGGAAGACAAATGGTGCTACGATCTATATTTTCTCCGACAGCCAGGCATCTCTAAATGCCCTGAGATCATTTCAATTCTCGTCGAGGCTAGTCGAAGAATGTTTCCATCTATTGAACTCTCTGGGAAAAATAACACTCTTACGGTGGGATGGGTTCCTGGACATGAAGGACATGATGGTAACGAACTGGCCGATGCTCTAGCTAAGCAAGGAGCAGGTAGGCCACTAATAGGACCTGAGCCATTCTGTGGACTCACCAAGGGACACAGGAAAGCTGTACTCAGAACATGGGAAGAAAGGAAAATAAAGAAAAGTTGGTCCGACAGCTTGGGGCTACGCCAAGCCAAAAATTTCCTAACCCCAGATAAGAATACATCCAAACGTCTTATCAGCCTAAACAAGAATGACATTCGTACGCTTACCAGTTTTCTCACTGGCCATTGCTGCCTGAGATATCACCTCAAGAAACTGAACTTATCGGACACTGACGTCTGTCGGTTTTGTAACTCAGACCAGGAGACGTCATCTCACATACTGTGCGAATGCCCAGCACTCTGCAGGAGCAGAGCACAACATCTTGGGGAGGTAATCGTGCCACCCCACAGGATATGGAGTCTCTATCCGAATAAAGTTCTAAGCTTTATTCGCAGCCTAGGGCTACAGGAGAGTCCATAATCCTACTGCCCAGCACAAAAGATCAATCTGGTCGAGGTGCACCAACTATGGCCTTGAAATAATAATAATGATACCTTTGGTACTAAGACGTGATGCTGATGACAAGAAAAAGCAGCTTAATAGAAAAATAGCATTTGCAGAAAACATGCGAAAATTTAGGGCAAAACAAAAAGCTGAAGTTTTAAGCCTGAAAGCCGCTCATCCCCCCTTACAAGCGTCGTCCATAAATACTCAGACGGGACGCCCTACACTAGAAGAAAAGCAATCAGGACTTCTTTAAGTAATTTGTGACATAGCAACACATGGAAGCTCAGCTGCTGATCGACGCCGGTCAGAAGTATTGAGAACTTGTAAGACACTGAATGAATTGCATGTACGACTTGTTGAAGACGGATTTTCTATATCGAGAACGTCTATATACCGTAGACTAATTCCTCAGTTTTCGAAATCTGTAGAAGGTAAGCGTCATGTCACAACTGTGCCTGTGAGGCTGTGTCGAGCCCAAGCAGATAGACACCAAGATCACGCCGATCAATACTTCTGCAAGACAACTATCAACGGTCTCGAGGAACTTGCATCTATACTTGGCCTGAACAGGTAGTTTTCATCTCTCAAGATGATAAGCAAAAGTGCCGATTGGCAAAACTGCTGTTCAAGCCCCTGTTTTTAAGCAACTAAGCTACAAAGTACGCTTCGATTACCACGATTTTGCTGTGGGAGCTCGTCATCAGCTGACTCCATCTGCTTATGCTGGGATCGTTATTAAAGAGAACTGCATGGGTAGAAAAGAAGCAGTTACTTATTCTGGCCCAACGTATATCGCAACCCGCAGTGAAAAGCTTAGTAGCACGACAGCAGCTTCTCACGCCAATGACCTTATCAGGCTATTTACATTGGATGATTTTAAAAATCTAGTCTTAGATAAGAATGAAAAAGTTAAGCCTGTTTTGATTTTGTCGGTGGATGGAGGGTCGGATGAAAATCCACGCTTTAAAAAGGTGATATCCTACTGTATATAAAAACAAGTAAAAACGTTGCAGTCGGACGCAACCGACTGCGATATACTTTGATACCAGTTTACATAGCTGTGTTAAGGATTCTGAGTGCAAATAGTTATATTTGCGGGTTTTGGGTATAAAAATCAGGCAGAAAGGGTAGGCATGACATTTGTCTGTGGCGGATGGCACTTTCTATCCCCCTACCAAGTTTGGAGACTCTTGCGCAAAAACTGACAAGGATATAGTGGTGGGCGGTAAAAGTGGGCGTGTCATCCAAAACATTGATTCAGATCTGTTACGGATGTCACTAACAATGTTCTTACCAAATTTATAGAGCCTAGCTCGAAAACTGAGAGAGATATAGCGGTGGGCGGTATAAGTGGGCGTGGCATCCAAAATTTGTATGCACACCTGCTACGGATGTCACTACCAATGTTCATACCAAATTTGGTGACTCTAGCTTGAAAGCTGGCAAAGAGACACGCCTTCCGGTTATTTTTAGGGCGGTGGGGCATATCCCGTTGTTTGGGGGCGTGGCATCCAATTTTTTGATGCATAACTTTGTCAGATGTCAACATTTCCCTTTGGTGGCTATTGCTTCAAAACTGTAGAAGATACACCCATTTTTGTTTATTATCGGAGGGGGGCTGGGGTCGGAACAGGTGAGCGTGGTATGCAAACTTTTAATGCAGTTTTTTGGGGAATGTCACCAGCTATCTTGCCATCAAATTTGGTGACTCTAGCTGCTAAAATGTAGGATATATAAGTGTTTTATTGATTTGCACATCGAAGTGTATCGACTTGTTATCGATTTCCCAGGCCCCCTGAGGTCGTAGAACCCTAAATTCAACACTTTGTCTGACGAAGACATGTACCAAGATATTTGCAAAGTTGCAAGGCTCTAGCTTTAAGGGTGTCGAAAAAAGTTGCACTCATACGGATGGACGGACAGACACCATGACGCACACTGCACAAACCCAATATACTATGATACCTTTGGTATCAAAGTATAATTGTAATTTGGATGGGCTCTTTGTGTTTACTAATGCACCCGGTAGATCGGCTTACAACCGAGTTGAGCGAAGGATTGCACCCTTAAGCCGTGAGCTAGCCACTGTAGTTCTCCCTTATGAACACTACGGGTCCCATCTCGATTCTCAAGGAAAAACCATCAGTAATGAGCTGGAACTGAAAAACTTTCAGCATGCAGTTATGTTTATTATTATATTCTGCGAAATTATTAAATCTTTTATTTAAAACAATTCATTTAATTTTATTCTTTAGGGGAAACATTAGCTAAGATATGGTCCCTGTTAGTTATTGACGGTCACAATGTGATAGCAGAATATGTTTTTCCTGGAGAAGCCCTTCCAGAGACTACAAAAGTTTCTTAAATTTGGCATGGAATTCACGTTCGTGAAGGCCAATATTTTCTTTAGATTGTTAAGTGCGACGATGACTTCTGCTGTGTTCCACGTTGAATTTTGGACCAAAGATTTTCCGGCACTTTTCCCAATGTCACAAACCCCATTTCGGATTCCAAGACCAGACGAAGTGCGATTGGAAATGTTTCCATCATTGCTAGTGAGGCATATTTAACACTACGCCCAGAATTGTCACAGGGTAGGGAAATACCCTATGACACCTATTGTCCAACTTTAAAATATTATATCACCGAAAGGACGTGCTCAATTTGTGAAGAGTATTTTTCTTCAAAAATATCGATGAGCAACCATTCGAAATAGGTTCATGGTAATGTGGTGGATAAAGTTACACGTGTGCAACTTCTGCGAATTATCTCCAGGACACCAAATGAGGCTTTGTGTGTTATAAGAAATGCGTGGAGTGGGTAGACGTTGAGGCTATAATAAGAAACTATAATCATGTCTGAGGAAACTCCCGATGCAAACGCTAAAATGATCAACGATGTATCTGAATAGATTGATACTGGAAACGAGTTCGTTGAAGATAATTAAAATTTAATGCTAAAAAAATGTTTTAATCAAATTTGGATATTAAAATAAAGCCTAAAAACAACAAAAATAGCAAGCTGCGAACAAATTAGGTAAATAAAGGGCAAATAAATTGTTTAAAGCCATATTTATAAATGATTACGTAAAAACAGTGTGGGGGGCGGGGGGTAGGGGTTTGGAAATTTACTACGGGTAGTCACCGAGGGGGGAAGGGGGGTAAAAAAAATTTTAAAGAAACGTGTCGCGTTATTTGGGTACGTTCCCTTACAAATATCAGCTCGAAAATTATATCAAAACAACAATGGCAATAGGTATTTGTGTTTGTGTGTTACGTTTTGTTTGAGTTTGATAATAAGGCAGTATGTAGGTAAAACCACTCGCCACTGTATGTGTATATGTATCATTAAGAAGCGAAAATCCGTTTCTTTGTTGCAAGTGTACAAAATATGATCAGACTGTGTCTAGGGTAGTAAAGCTGCGTTGCCTCGTCGCTCCACGTCGTCGTTACTGCACTTGTAGTCCTATTGCTGATCCTCGATTGAACACGTCAGGTGGCGGTTAGAGCCAATTGTAGTGATGATGATTACGGTGGCGGTGCGCCAGTTGTAATGATGATTACGGTGGCGGATAAACTATACCGCTGTTGCTGGCCTTAAGCTCAGTCAACAATGAAAAGATAGTATTTATCGGCGTAGCCGGAGCAATTTTTATTTATTAAGCGAGCTGCTGCGCTGTTCTTATAAGACAGAAAATAATAGTTTACAAAGGGAACCTAAAGCCGCGCGACAATGCATCACGCCACAAAGCCATGGTCGGCAAGCCGACTCAGCATTCCCAACAGTGCAGCACTCCACTTCAAATGTGAAGTGTCAGCATTTCACTGTTAGCCGTTCTTAGCGCAGAGCGCTGAACTCAAGTGTGGCGCATCAGCATTAATCATGTTCGATATATGATATTTAGGGCAACATTGTGTAATAGTAATTCTAGGGCAACATTGTGTGGCATTTAGGCTTAGATGTTAACTAAAAAAATTTGATGCCGTTGATTGTTGCAGAGTTTTCGAACGTTATTAGATGCGTACCAGACGCGAACACTTCTGCGCCATTGTCTACTTGGATGCGGGCTGTCGCTTCATTGATAATTACGACGCCGTCATCTACGAGCATTATCGCCCTCAAGTGGCTAGGTTGAGTGTAGCAGTGGGCAGTGTGTTCTGCGTGGAGCGAACGCGCACAGGTTTCTTGTCGAGACCGTTCGCAAAAGGTATTGTGTGTGGTCTCAGTTCATTCTGTGACCACGAATGTATCCTCTTCACATTCCGCCAGTGTGTTTTCGTCAAGGCGTAGGACGACTTGTTGGTGAGACACGGGGTAGACGGTGACCTTCTTACATCTGAATTTGACTTTTGGAAAGGCTATTAAAATATGAATTATGTTTTCGGACTGGAGGAATCTTATTTTAGAAGCTTCTATCAAACTAACTATTGGTATGTCTTGTTCTTGTCTTGTCTTGTCTTGATTAGTGACTTTAAATCAGCGTGATCAAGTATGGTAGGGTTTACAATATTAGATTTTGCCAAAGTGATGGTGAGAACCAAGTTTTAAATTTCTGTGCTTAGCATCCTATTTCTTGCCAAAAGTGCTTCGAATAGATGTGGGGTGTCAACCAAATCGTTCTTGCTGGCTTTTATAATCTTATTGATGGTGTCTGTCAGCTTATTTATCTGTTTCTGAGTTTCGGAATTAACGGCAATCTGCCTAGAATTGGACTCTACTAGTTGCGCCTCGGTGATTTTGATCTTCAAGAAATCTGCCGCATCAGGCGTGCCTGCAACCACTTTTAGTGCATTACCTAGAAAGTCTACGCTTCTAGCAAATCTATGGTGTATTTTCAGAACGGAAAATAGGGTTCTTAGATGGTCTGTATCGACGTCTAATAGCTTACGCATGTGCGAGTGCGGAAAGGAATCGGACAATTTTTCTGTTTTCTCTATCATATTGCTATACTTCGAGAGGTTACTTGAGTGTCTCAAATAATCTCTTTTTTGAACACTAACACCTCACCGTCTAATACCGGGATGTAGTTACCGTGCGAAAAGTCGGTGATCCGTGCATTGGCCGCTGCCAGGGAGATTAGCAATGTGAGGGAAAACCTGAAATCCAAGCAAAGTGTAAGATAGGGTGATAAAACTTCTTATACTGACTTACTAACTAATTTAAAGGGCCAACTTTTTGGGGTTGTCCTTGTGGACCACCCTCCCCTTAATGAGGACAGCCGTTCCGAGGTCTGCTTGCACTTTTTGTTCTGAGCATAACGGGGTTAATTTGTTCCCTAACCTCTTGTTGTTTTTCTGGTATACCTTTTCTCTTACCTCAAAAGTACGATTCTGCCTAGAGCTGTTACATCTCTTTATGTTCTCTTCTTGCGCTTTTACCAACCTTTCTTTGTTATCTGCAAGATGCACATTGTGCCCTGCATGAATAATCTCAATTGGTTTTTCGCGAGTAACCGAGTGTATGGTCCTGTTGTATTATACCGTGGCCCTCAGGATAAGCTCTACCGTATCACTGACTTTCTTGTCCAGCTTTAAACATCGAGCGATTTCTGCCAAGGTGCTATGAAAGCGTTCAACTTGACCATTCGATGAGCTGTGCAAGGGGGGGCGCATTTACGACGTCAATGCCGTAGGTATTCCTAAGCATTGATGTAATTGTTTCGGAATCGAAGGCAGCTTCATTATCGCAAAATACTGTTTTGGTCTTGGGGAAAAAGTTTAATAGCTGCAATAGTGATGTCGACTATAGTTCTAGACAAAATCGATTGAACGACTGCAAACTTAGAGAACTTGTCAATGCAAGTCAAAAACAGTTTTTTATCGGTCGAAAAGATATCAATGTGCAGCATTTCGCCAGTGCAAGTTGGAATGGGAGTTACCCCGAGCTCTTGTTTTTTAGGGTGCCTGTCATATTTCGCTTTGGTGCAGACTCGGCAGTTTGCAACGACTTTTTTAGCTAAGTTGCCCATGTTAGGAAAATAATAGTCGCGAAGGACTTGTTTTACATTTTCCTGTGCCGCCCTGTGCGCACGATTGTACTCAGCTGTGATAACCTCTAACTGATCATTTTTATCAGTTACATCTTGCACGAAATTTTTCCAATACCGAAATTGGGTGGCCGGGTAGTGGGAGATTAGTTCGTGTTGAAAACTTGCTAAAGTAGGCAGGTCGCAATGCACAGCGTTAACAACGTCTCTGCTCACGCGCTCTTTAAGCGACTTTAAAATGCTGCCTTTGTCGGTAAAATTGATATAGTGACGGGTTTTGCAGCGAAACAACACCATATTTCGATTTAATGGGAAACGTGCTTCTTCAAGCACGATCTGGTTTCTAAAGCAATTTAGTGGCTTAGTGGTTTTTAGCTCCTTTATGGGCTTAACATAATTTTTTGCCGCACCAGTGTCGATTAACATTCTTAAAGTTCTCCCAGCCAACCGTCGCTCAATGAACGCCAACCGGGAGTGTTCCCTAAAAAATGAACTGAGTCGTCATCCAGGGCGAACTCGTTGTCACTTTCAATTTCCTCAACTGCCTCCTTAGCCGCCTTTTCGTACTTGGCTTTGTCCTCTTTTGAGTCCTCTTGGACTACATTGTTGAAACGCTGGCGCCTTGGGCCTGTTGCGCGATCAGACGAGTTTCTTCGCTACGCGGCGTTAGAGTCGTTAGGTTGGCGTTTGCTGTACTCAGTACGCTGCCTAAACCTCGAGGAGGAGTCAACCTCCATAGGTTGCGGAGGTGGGGCCTGCGGTTGGTTGTCCCTGTTTGCTCTTGAGCATTGCCCTTTGGGCGCTTGACAAAATGTGGGTTTCTATCTTGATTTGGGTCTTCTTTGTTATACCTGCCTGGCTTGCCATAAGCACGGCCTTTGTTGATTTCGGTACCTTGTGCTCGCTCCTCCACAGCCTTAGCGTAAGAGTTTGCAAACATGCTTCTCTCGATACTGGACTCGGCCTCTGCTGTGCCGGAAAGACGACGGCTCTGAGGGATTTCTTCAGACCCGAAATGAAGGCATGCAAGGCGTCGGCTCTAACTTCTGTGTTGAGCAAATCGGCACCGTCTTGTTCATGCGTCATGACAATCTTGTTGGTTACTAATGTGAGCTTCTTCTCGACTTCGTCATAATACTGCATTAACGACAAGTCGCCCTGCCTGACCATTTCTAATCCCTGTCTTAGTAAGCGCAGAGATGTTTTGACCGAGTAGGTGCAGTCTAGTCTGGCCAATATGGCATCGAAGTTCATTACTGTGTTGTGTGAAACAAGTAAAGCTCTAACTGTGCCTCTGATTTTGTTTCGTATTATGGCAACAGCTTGGTAGTGGGCACTGCTGCCGTTGTAAGGCTTGAACAGCTTATATGCGTATATGGCTGATTGTCTCCAAGCTACATACTCATCCTGAGTGCCTGTGAACTCAGGGACAGACTTGATTATGTCTAGCGGAATGTCGCATCTGACATCAGGTCTAACTAATATTTTCTCATAAGTGACAATTTGAGGTGTTTCTACCTGCAAGTTTTGAACCCGAGTAGCTAAACCGCTAATCTGGGCCTGTAACTGGGACTGTTGTTGCGACAACGCCTGTCTGACCGCATTGTCAATAAGGGCTTGTATCTGATTGGGTTCCATAATGTTTTCTGATTGGTCACCCGCTAAAGGTTGGTCAACCTCCCAACTGTCGTCGCTGTCGTATTCAACTTTAACGTCCCTATAGGCACCTGCCCAACTCATTGGCTGTTGGCTGGCACCACACAAATATTTTATTGCCAATCGCAACTGATCGGTCGAATAACTTTTGTTGAGCAAGAGCTTGACTTTACTAAAAGTCACTTAATTTTTTTAAATAAGCACAAAAACCCTTTGAATTGCTAAACGCATGCAAAGCAAAAAAAAAAAAAACAAGTAAAAACGTTGCAGTTTGACGCAACCGACTGCGATATACTTTGATACCAGTTTACATAGCTGTGTTAAGGATTCTGAGTGCAAATAGTAAAATATAAGGGTTTTGGGTATAAAAATCAGGCAGAAAGGGTAAGCATGACATTTATCTGTGGCGGATGGCACTTTCTATCCCCCTATCAAGTTTGGAGACTCTTGCGCAAAAACCGACAAAGATATTGAGGTGGGCGGTTTAAGTGGGCTTGGCATCCAAAACATTGATGCAGATCTGTTACGGATGTCACTAACAATGTTCATGCCAAATTTGAAGAGCCTAGCTCGAAAACTGAGAGATATAGCGGTGGGTGGTATAAGTGGGCGTGGCATCCAAAATTTGTATGCACACCTGTTACGAATGTCACTACCAATGTTCATACCGAATTTGGTGACTCTAGCTAAAAAACTGGCGAAGATACATGCGAAGATACATTTTTTTTAGGGCGGTGGGGCATGTCCCGTTGTTTGGGGGCGTGGCATCCAATGTTTTGATGCATAACTTTGTCAGATGTCAGCATCTACCTTCATGTCAATTTTGGTGGCTATAGCTTCAAAACTGTAGAAGATACAGGCATTTTTGTTTATAATTGGAGAGGGTCTGGGGGCGGAATAGGTGGGCGTGGCATCCAAACTTTTGATGCAGTTTTTTGGGGTGACTCTAGCTGCTAAAATGTGGGATATATTTGTGTTTTATCGATTCGCACATCGAGGTGTATCGACTTGTTATCGATTTCCCAGGCCCCCTGAGGTCGTAAAGCCCTAAATTGAACACTTTGTCTGACGAAGACATGTACCAAGATATTTGCAAAGTTGCAAGGCTTTAGCTTTAAGGGTGTCGAAAAAAGTTGCGTTCATACAGACAGACGGACGGACAGACGGACGGACAAACGGACAGACACCATGACGGACATTGCACAAACCCAATATCCCAATATACTATGATACCTTTGGTATCAAAGTATAAATATAAAAATTTATGTGGGTATTCAATGGAAAAAATTTTACTGACAAAAGTATGCAGTAAAATTTTTCTTAATGACAAAAGTATGCAGCACAAAAGTTTTACTGCCAAAAGTATGCAATAGAAATTTTTACTTACAAATTTATTTAATTAAAATTTTAAAGAGTGTTGTCTTCACTAAATATTTTACGATTTTATTTCTTGTGTCTTCACTAAATACGAATTTATTTCTTGTGTCTTCACTAAATGTTTTACAAATTTATTTCAGTAATTATTTTACACATATGTTATTGATCACGATAATTCAAATTTCACTGTTCGAACTTACATGATCCAAATTACAAAGGCTCGAAGAAGTTGGGCGCCAAATATAATCAGACTGTTTCTAGGGTGGTAAAGCTGCGTTGCCTCGTCGCTCCACGTCGTCGTTACTGCACTTGTAGTCCTATTGCTGATCCTCGATTGAACACGTCAGGTGGCGGTTAGAGCCAATTGTAGTGATGATGATTACGGTGGCGGTGCGCCAGTTGTAATGATGATTACGGTGGCGCTGTTCTTACAAGACTGAATATAATAGTTTACAAAGGGAACCTAAAGCCGCGCGACAATGCATCACGCCACAAAGCCATGGTCGGCAAGCCGACTCAGCATTCCCAACAGTGCAGCACTCCACTTCAAATGTGAAGTGTCAGCATTTCACTGTTAGCCGTTCTTAGCGCAGAGCGCTGAACTCAAGTGTGGCGCATCAGCATTAATCATGTTCGATATATGATATTTAGGGCAACATTGTGTAATAGTAATTCTAGGGCAACATTGTGTGGCATTTAGGTTTTTTTTTATGACTTTGCGGCCGAGCATTGAGCTGCAGATCATGCGCACACTATGCGTATAGTAATAGTTATAATGGTTATAAGCCGCTTGGTCCAGCGCATGTGTTTCGTTTTGTAAACTCGCTCGCGACCGCTTGTGGGACATTCAGAGGCCAGTAGTGGAATGGGTCATTTGTTTTGTTTTTGTAAACTCGGTCGCGGTCAAATTTCCAGCTTTTGCGACAAGTGACAAGTGACAAATTTTCTGAACAAATTTGTATGGGAGGTACTCGAAGGAGTTGTCCAAAATAAGGTAATTATGCAGTTTGGTTACTTTTCCGAAAAGTGGGGGAATTTTTTTTTTTTTTTTCATGAAGCTGTTGATTGCATCATAGTATGTAATATTCCATGGGGGGAGGCTGAAATTTCCCATAAACTCCATGAGTTATGGGGTTTTGAAATTATCATGAATATTCGTGATTTTGAAGAACGCTAGGGAGAGGGGGGGGTGAACACACACACACACACACACACACACACACACGGTGGCGTGAGCCACTGCTTTACGGCGTTTGAAAGTTTAAAATGCCGTAAAAACTTTCAAACGCCTTAAAAGCAGTGGCTCACGCCACTGCTATTGGCACTGTTGGCTATGTTCCGGAGCAGATCACACAAACTCGCCGTTTTCAAAACGACATAATCTCACGCGATATGCGCAACATCAAAATATCGAAAACTATTTATGAGAATTTCAAAACCCCATAACTCATGGAGTTTATGGGAAATTTCAACCTCCTCCCATGGAATATCATTAGCGGCAACCCATCGAAGGTGCCTATAAAAAAAAAAGAAAAATTCCCCCACTTTTCGGAAAAGTAACCAAACTGCATAATTACCCAAAATAAATATCCTTTCTTAATGCTCACTTTCAACCTTATTGGAATTTTATGTGAAAATTTCAGCATTCTAGCTCTTTTCGTTTAGGCTGTGGGACCAACTCTTTTATATATATAGATAAAAAAGAATAGCAAAAATTAAATGAATAAATAAACAACAAGTAAGAAGGCTCTAGTCGAGAAATCCCGACTAGGACATACCCTTAACCCGATACTTAACGCTTACAGTTACTTATGTGTATTAACTCCGTGACCAATATGACTAAACTTCAAACTGCGATATCTCTGGTGTTTCTTAACCGATTTAGATCAAATTTTTTTAAATGTTCATTATTTTATCCATAGTTTCAAACCTTATTTTCACAATTTTAAAATTCAAGATTTTTTTGTTATCGATCACATGTGTATATCGGAAACCAGAAACGTTATCGAAAATTTAAAGCAAACTTGATCTTCTCATGGTATAGGAGAGTTTAAGTTTAAAGTTTGAAGTCTCTAGCTCTAATAGTCTCTGAGATCTAGGCGTTCATACGGACAGACAGACGGACAGACAGACAGACGGACAGACAGACAGACGGACAGACGGGCATGGCTAGATCGACTCGGCTGTTGATGCTGATCAAGAATATATATACTTTATGGGGTCGGAGATGCTTCCTTCTGTCTGTTACATACATTTGCACAAAACTATTATACCCTTATTTACCCATTTTATGGGTTAAGGGTATAAAAATAAAGATAAGCTACTAAACGCAAAACATATAGACAATAAAAAAATACATAGAAAGAACAAATAAATAATATTAATATACAACAAATAAATAATATGAAGAATACATAATTTATTAAATGATAAATAAATAAGTGAGCAATAAACTTGTTGACCACGCAGACGGGTTGGCCGATCTTCGTCCGGTGTTCTCCTGTATTTGCTTTGGCCACTTTTTGTTTTGTGCAGAACTGCTGAAAATTGTCGCGGCACTACTATGGCACTTCTATTGCACTATTGCACTACTATTATTGCCATTATTTATTGTCTTTCGGCTTTATATCTGACTCTGTCTAGCGTTTTCAAATGTTAATTCCTTTTCTTCACTTTTACTTTCTCTTTTTATACTCTTAACCCATAAAATGGGTAAATAAGGGTATAATGGTTTTGTGCAAGTGTATGTAACAGACAGAAGAAAACATCTCCGACCCCATACAGTATATATTCTTGATCAGCATCAACAGCCGAGTCGATCTATCCATGTCTGTCTATCCGTCTGTCAGTCTGTCCGTCTGTCTGTCTGTCCGTCTGTATGAACGCGCCGATCTCAGAGACTATAAGAGCTAGAAACTTCAAACTTTAAACTTAAACTCTCCTATACTATAAGCAGATCAAGTTTGCTTTCAAATTTCAATAACTCTTCTGGTTTCCGATATACACATGTGATCGATAACAAAAAATTGTGAAAATGGGGTTCGAAACTACGGATAAAATAATGAACATTTAAAAAAATTTGATCTAAATCGGTTCAGAAACACCGGAGATATCGCAGTTTGAAGTTTAGTCATATTGGTCACGGAGTTAATACACATAAGTAACTGTAAGCGTTAAGTATCGGGTTAAGGGTATGCCCTAGTCGGGATTTCACGACTAGAGCCTTCTCACTTGTTTAATTATAATTTTGTCCTCACTGCTGCTGTCACTTGTCCCGCTCAAATTTTTACTATCTCGTGCCCTTTCCTCTTCTTACAGTCCTAAGCCATTCCTTTCCATCTTTGTTACACTTCACTGCAAAATTTACAGTAGATCGCCTTTCCGCCATAAATTAAATTTACCAAAGACTATGGGTAATTTGCTTTTAGGCTTTTGATCTCCTGTTGCACCGATGCCTTTCATTGACAGAAATATTCAGAGCTCACGGCTGCATTTTTGGACGCCCAGGACCTCTTTGGGTGCTCGTTTTTTTTGGCTTGTCCTTTTCATCAGCTTTTGCACGCTGCACGGTGTTCTGTATCTGCCCATCTGTTCATCTCGCTCGGCTCTAGCAGAAAAATCATCTTGCTCGTCGTCTGTAACCCACGCCGACTGGGACTTCATTTCAAGCTATCATCTGCAAAATCACCTCTCAGAAATATAACGTCGCGTGCTACAGTTACGTTTCTTGTGCTGGGATTGTACATTCTTTATGCTTTTGTTGACTGTTCAGGCATGAACATAATATATTAACATACGTAAACAAGGCTGCACTTAAGTGTTTAGGTACAAACATAAAATCCTAACATAAAGGACATATGACATAAGTATTAATAAGGTTACACACATGCAAATTATATTCAGACTGGGTGTAAGGGATGTGCTGCATGCTGTGTAGCTACGTGTCGTCGTCTCTGCACCCGATGTCCGAACGATGATCCTCAGATGAATGCTTCTGGCGGCTGCTGGAGCCGACGGTGATGATGTTGATATGGCTTCTGGCGGCTGCTGGAGCCGATGGTAATGTTGATGATATAAGTGCTAATGCACTTGCTGTGGTTTTCTTGGTTATGGTGGCAGTAACTTTACTGCTGTTGCTGGCCTTAAGCTCAGTCAACAATTAAAAGAATAAGTTTTACGGCACTGACCGGAGTTGTTCAAGACTAAAGATATAAGTTTTACATAAAAGTACCTAAACCCGCGCGACAATGCATCACGCCACAAAGTCATGGTCGGCAAGCCGACTCAGCATTCCTAACAGTGCAACACTAAACTTCAGATTTGAAGTGTCAGCATTTCACTGCTAGCCGTTCTTAGCGCAGAGCGCTGAACTCAAGTGCGGCGCATCAGCATTGCATATAAGCGAAATATGACACTTAGGGCAATATAGTAAATCTAGGGTAACATTGTGTGACATATTTATTCTTAGATGTTAACTTGCATACTTAATGCACTAGCAGGTAGCAGCTAGGCTATCTGTTAGTGCAACGCACATGTTTGTAATCTTTGAATAGCCACGCTGAACCTTACACACTCAGCGATAGGATAATAATAATTTAGGACCAACGCTGAGCCTAACAAGCTCAGCAATAGATAAGTTAGATTTAACGGATGATATTATGCATGAGTCAGGGTATAATAACACTGGCTCAAAAGAATAAAAATCAGTACTACACAACATCTCAGTTACTCACCAATATACATTGACTTTGACTTTTTGGGTCACCGATTTCTTCTTACCTGACCACGACTTAAAATTCACCGTGTCCTTCAATGTAGATGTCTCTGAGCCCACTATCCCCCATTGATACCAAATACAGCATCATGCTCCACATTATTTGCACCAATGTTTGGTTCAGTTCGCGCGCTTGGCAAAATATTCTGTTAAAGTGTGTGTGGTGCAGCAAGCTGGCTCTTAATTTCATTGCCTACTTTGAATTAATCATTAGCCTCACGTCTATGCTCGCTTTGAAGCATACCTGTTAAATAATGATTATTAATTGTAGTCATTATTAATTAGATTATTTTTGTTTAAAAGTTGGATTAATGATTGAATTGCGATTATTTTTGGTTTCATACAATTATTTAATGGTTACGATTACAAATAATCAAAAAATAATGGAAAATGTATTATTAAAAATAATTGAAAATAATGGTTTTAATATTTTCCATCATTTTCCATTATTTCGACTATTTGAGACTATTTTGAGAAAAACTAAGTTTTTTTTTTTTTTTTATATATATTTATTAAGTGAAGAATCTGTACTAACATGATAAGTACCTTAACAACACATTGATGGCAAACTAACATAAAACCAAACCCCATAACTTAATATGAGGATTTTAAATACATTTCATCTTATTGACGCCCAAGCGTCTTGGCAAAACCTTGCCGTTTAAGTCGCCTTAAAGGTCGGGCAGGGAGCAAGCAGGCTGCGGTGTCTTAGCAACCTTTCGCTATATCTGCTTGTGTGCCTTTCAATCTGCTCTTCAACTGTAGATTGAGGTCCTTGTGAAGTGTGGAACCACGTACGTACCAGGGACAGTTGGTTATTTGTCTAAGTACGCGATTCTGCAATACTTGTACACGTTTATAATTGGACTTGGCTGCTATCCCCCAAATCTGCACTCCATAGAGCCATATCGGCAAAACACAGTGTACATATACCGCTCTTTTGCATCGCAGCGGTAGGGTGCTTCTTTTGTTGTTGAGCCACCGCAGTTGTTGCAGTCTGTGACGACATTTTTTTACTGTGGCTTTGAGGTGTGGTCCAAAGGTTAGGCGCTTGTCCAGGATGATGCCGAGATACTTTGCCTGGGACGGCTGTACCAGGGTAACACCCTCTAGTTGGATTGGAGGTGTATTCATCTGTCTTTTGAGGGTGAAACAAGGGTTAGTGGTTTTTGTTGGGTTAACTTTCATGTTCCACCGTTTGCACCAAGCTGCGAGAGAATCAATATACGCCTGTAAGCCATTACTTGCTTCTACGCAACTTTTGGAGTTATAGACGACTGCAATGTCATCTGCATACGTCGCAATAACTGCCTTAGAGGGAGCTTCCATATGTTGAACGGTAGGGCTGGGTATATCTGCAGTGTACAAGGAAAAGAGCAGCGGACCAAGAACACTACCCTGAGGCACACCTGCACTCATTGTGTAGGTGAGCGAGTATGTGTCCTTTACCTTAACCTTGAACTCTCGTCCTTCCAGATAAGACCTCAAAAGGCCGTAGTACGGTGCAGGAAGCAGGTTTTTAATTTTGCACAGAAGGCCATCGTGCCACACCCTGTCAAACTAAGTATTTTCAACATCACATTTAATAACAACAAAGAAATGTTTTTATACCCTTAACCCATAAAATGGGTTAGTAAAGGGTATATTGGGTTTGTGCACATGTATGTAACAAACAGAAGGAAGCATCTTCGACACCATAAAGTATATATATTCTTGATCAGCATCAACAGCCGAGTCGATATAGTCATGTCTGTTTGTCTGTATGAACGCGCCGCTTTCAGAGACTATGAGAGCACTTCAAACTTGAAAATTGAACACTCTTAAACCATAAGCAGAACAAGTTTGTTTCAAATTATCGATAAATCTTCTGGTAAATTCACACGAATGACAGTACGCATTACGTATGGGGTTAAGGTTATGTCCAAGTCGGAATTTCTTGACAAGAGCCTTCTTACTTGCTCCATATCGCTTTGGGGACTTCTTCTGGGCCGCAGAAGAGGAAGCAGATGCCGCCCTTTCCGGAGCCAGGCCAACCCGGTGGGGCTGGTGACCCACTAAGAGCCGGAGCATGATGGTGAGCTTCCGCTTTGGACAGCTCAAATGCAAGTTCCACGTTAAGAAGGAGGAAGCGGCGGCGGCTGCTGCGGAGGCGAAAGCTGACAATGTGCCTGGCACTTCGGCAGCCTCAGCCGAAGCGAAGCATGAGTGTCCGCCAGAGAGCTCAGCGGAAGTTGGCGGCCATAGATGCCGAGCTAGACTCGGCCTCCCTTTAGGGACTAGACCTGTCAAAGCTAAACGTTCGTGGAGATGGTGACACCACCAACGAGGATGGGCCATCCGATGATGAGCGAACACCCACCGGGGCGCAGTCAGAGACATATCAGACGCTGTCGGAGGGTGAAGAAGAGCTCTAGGGATGGATACCACCAGCGTGGCACAGATCAACCTGCATCACGCGAGGGCAGCTTTGGCTCTCATCGGCAGGTTGGTCACCAGGTTGGACCTGGGGCTGGTGCTCATCCAAGAGCAATGGGTCGTCAGAGGCAGGATCTGCGGCCTTAACCACGTAAGTGCAAGAGTCATTGCGGATGTTAGAGAGACATCGCCGAGAGCATGCATCTTGGTACGGAAGAATATTAACTTTCTATATCTTTCTAATTTTCTCACTAAAGATCTAGTAGCAGTGATGATCACTGGAGAGCGCGGGAGTATCGTGGTGGCGTCGGCGTACTTCCCGGGAGACGAGGCGGAGGCTCCTCCATTAGAAGTCCAGAATCTAGTGGACTACTGCAGCAGTAAGAAGCTGCCATTGCTGCTGGGGTTTGATGCCAACGCACATAGCATCACGTGGGCCAGCACAGACACAAACAGCAGAGGTGAGTGTTTACTTGATTTTCTACTAGTTAAGGATCTCACTGTTTTCAACGTAGGGGCAGAACCTACGTTTGATACCAAAAGCAGGGCCATGGTGTTAGATATCACCTTTGGAAATGACGGAGGCTCCAGGTTGGTTCGCAACTGGAGAGTCTCTAATGAACCTTCTTTGTCGGATCACATTATTATCCTATTCGACATATGCAGTAATCTGAGTTTTAGTAAGGACATCAGAAATCCTCGGCAGACTGATTGGCAACAATATCAGTCCTGTCTGGGGATAAATCTGAGCAGGCTAAGCTATGGTAAAAGAGTTTCCTCACAGGAAGAGATTGAGTAGCTTTCTATAGATGTGGGCAAGACTACCTTACGGATGTCACTAACAATATGTGCACCAAATTTGGTAACTCAAGGATAAGGTGGGCGTGGCATCCATTATTTTGAAGCACTTCTGTTACGAATGTCACTAAAAATGTTGCCACGAAATTTGGTGACTCTTACGCAAAAATTAAAAAAGATATAGAGCTTTCAGATTTTAGAAGGAGGGCGGTAAAGGTGGGCGTGGCATCCAAAATTTAGATGCACATCTGTTTCGTATGTCACTTAGAATATGCATACCAAATTTGGTGAATCTAGCGCAAAACTGAGAAAGATGTAGAGATTTTAGATTTTACGAGGTGGACAGTTAAGGTGGGCGTGGCATCCAAAACTTTGTTTTAAATCTGTTACGGATGTCACTAGCACTGTTCCCATCAAATTAGAGTTTTCAGATTATAGGAGGTGGGCGGTATAAGTGGGCATGTCATCAAACTCCCTTTATTTAATGAAGATCTTTGTTCGCATACCTGCTAAATTCAGTGACTCTATCTTAAAAACTGGCGAAGATACATACATTCTAGTTATTTATTAGTGCGGTGGGGCATGTCCCGTTGTTTGGGGGCGTGTCATCCAAAGTTTCAGATGTGTTTGCATCTTCCTTTATACCAAATTTGTTGGCTATAAATTTCTAACTGTAGAAGATACAGGCATTTTTACATCGAGGTGTATCGACTTGTGATCGATTTCCCAACCCCCTGACGTCGTAGAACCCTAAAAATTTAACACTTTTTGGCTGACGAAGACATGTACCAAAATATTTGCAAACTTGCAAGGCTCTAGCTTTAAGGGTGTCAAAAAAAGTTGCGTTCATAGAGACGGACGGACGGACAGACACCATGACGGACATTGCACAAACCCAATATGAGGTAGCAAACTGCTACCTCACAAATAACACCTGACGCCTTCAGTCAAGAAGACGTCACAAAACCGTTTGCGCTGCGTAGTATTGAAAGTGACTACCTGACAAAAAGCTCGATGATAGCGCAAACGACGGAAAGTGACGTGCGCGACGCACTTGGCTCAACGCCGGCGTTGTTAAACACTGCGCCGGCGAGCGAGCTTTTGAAGAAGAAGAAACGATGACGGGCATTAATTCGCGAAGTAGAGTTGAACGCAGCAGTCTACGCTTATGCAGCCGGTGTTTATTTTCAAAACTTAGCAACCGAGAGCAACGACAACTAGCAGTGCAGCCGCAGCAGCAACAATAGTCGTCACAACAACAACTAGCAGCGCAGCCGCAGCAGCGCAGCCGCAGCAGCGACAATAGTCGCCACAACAACAACAACGACAACTAGCAACGCAGCCGCAGCAGCAACAATAGCGATAGCTACTGCTTGCAGCCGCCACAACAACAACAACGACAGCTACAACAATAAACGCAGCCGCAACAGCAACAATAGTAACAGCTTCCGCCCGTAGCCATAGTAGCAACAACAACGATCGCTACCAGCCGCAACAGCAAGCACAGCACGACAGCTACCGTGCGCAGCAGCAGCAACAACAGCAACTGTAGCTCCCGTGCACAGCGCAACAACCGCAACAACAACAGCCACTCACTGCAGCAGCCGCAACAACAACTGTGGCTACCGCGCGCAACGCAACAACAGCAACAACGCCAGTTACCGTGCGGAGTGCAACAACAACCACCACGACAGCTACTCCTCGCAGCAGCAGCAACAACGACAACTGTAGTTTTCGCCGTAGCCGCTGCAACTACAACAACTGTAGCTAACGCCGCAGTCGCTGCAACGCCAACAACGACGGCTACGTCTCGCAGCCGCAGCAACAGCAACAACAGCAGTTACCGCCGCAGCCGACTGTGACAACAACAGCTGTATAGCCGCCCCAGCGTTCAAACATCAAACATAAAACAATAAAGAATCAAAATATATATATATAGATTTGAAATAAATGTGTGTTTTTATTACATGTCACCTGTTGTGACTTTCACGTCATGAAGAGTCAAT
This sequence comes from Scaptomyza pallida, assembly GCA_018152965.1. Lineage (NCBI taxonomy): Eukaryota > Metazoa > Arthropoda > Insecta > Diptera > Drosophilidae > Scaptomyza > Scaptomyza pallida. The sequence continues at coordinate 486,688 of JAECXP010000219.1, forward strand.
GATGAGCAACTACTGCTCGGGGGCGTGCATTCAATGAACTAATGACAAATATGAGTCTTGCAATTAACAAATTTATTTTATAAGTGTAAATCAAGTTAAGTTAAAGTTTCAAATTTTAATACGCGAAATGTGTGGTGCTGCTTTTCTATTCCAACATCGACTGACCGACTGTATTAAGAAAGTTTTGTTGCTGCGTTGTTAGATAGGTTGATAACAGCATCGAAGACTGTTAATGACTCAAATTGCACTGCTGAGTCACCAACTGCACTGTTACGTTTGCCAAATTCGATTAACGTCCGTACATGCCGGCCCCTTAATACTGGATCCAGTATCAGAAACACGACTTGCTGGATACTGAAATGAGACAAGTGTTCGTTATGGTATGCAAAAGGTGGAACAAAGTACAGGTGACGGTTTATCGATTATCAGAGTCGGTTTCAGTATAGTTTGCTATGGGTAGTAAACAAATTTTTGAAACTGAGCGCTTATAAGGGCCTGCTGCCGTTCTAATCGTTGCTACTCGCACAAGATCATCAGTGAAAGGATGTAGTTCGATTATCCGACCGAGTTTCCATTCTTTAATAATGACGATGTCGTTGATTTGAAGATTCTTCTGCTCTTGTCGCCATTTTGGCCGAGCTTGTAGATGTGAAAGCCAATCTGCACTCCATAACTTCCAAAATTGCCAAACTATCCGTTCTCCTTCCAGAAAGAGGCAGTTTATTGATTTATCCTTTGGTGTAGGGTCAGGCAAAGCCATTAGGGAGTCACCTATTAGGAAATGCCCTGGAGTTAACACAGAGAGATCAAGTGGATCCGAGATTAATGGGCATAGAGGCCGAGAGTTAAGGCAGGCTTCGATTTGGACAAGCACTGACGATGGTTGTTCATAAGTCATTTTGATTCCTTTAAAGGAACGGTGAAAATGCGTTTTGACTGCTTTGACATTTGCTTCCCATAATCCACCAAAATTTGGGCTGTGCGGGGGGTTGAAATGCCATTGAATATTCTTTACAGCGAGCTCCAGAACAATAACTTCCGTTACCTTCTGCAGAAAATCGCGTTGCCAAAGTTGAATGGATTTATCTGCGCTAATGAAATTCGTGCCGCAATCGCTATAAATGTGTCGACACAATCCGCGTCTTCCAACAAAGCGTTAAAGAGCCCAGAGAAAATGTTGAGTATCAAGTCCAGTCAGTGCTTCTAAGTGAACGGCCTTTGTGGCTAGGCGAATAAAAACAGCAATGTACGCCTTGTATGCTTGATATCCTCGAAGATGGGATGCTTTAATTTCAAAGGATCCAGTGTAGACCACGCCGGTAGTTTCAAATGCTCGAGTTGGCGGGTTAACACGGTGTGTTGGAAGATCTGCCATAAGTTGAGTTAAAGGCTTAGGTCGGTGCCTAAAGCATTGAACACATTTTCGTAAAAGTTTCTTTACTGCTTGTTTTCCATCAATGATCCAAAACACCTGTCGAGCTGTTGCCAATGTCAACTGGGTGCCTCCGTGGAGCGTGTTTAGATGAGCGTTGCGAATCACCAGTTCCGTGAACGGATGGTTCTTCGGTAATATAATCGGTGACCTTTGAGCTGCTGAGATGTGGATAGCATTTTTCAGTCTACCGCGTATCCTTAAGACTTGCTGTTCGTCTAAAAAGGGTGTAAGTTGTGATAGTTTTCGACAATTGTTTGTTCAATTTAAGCTTTAGTATCTCTGCTCCATACGTTTCGGTTTGTACCACTCGCACAACATGAATTAGAGCGTTTTGAAATTCAGCTGCGTTAATGGAACCATACCGTCGTTTTTTTGGTGGGTGCTTCGAATTGTGAATGAAACGTTGAATATAAGCCATAACGTTCGGATTCATGCCGACGCAGCCAGGCAGGCCCATGCCACCATAGGCTATGACTTGCTAGTTCACTTGGAGAGCAGCCACGCGTTGCACAATCTGCTGGATTTTCGGAAGTTGGTACATGTTGCCATTGAGCCGGCTTGCTGTGTTCCAAAATTTTCCCAATGCGGTTTGCGACGAAGGTTTTCCATCGAGAAGGATCGCCATTAATCCAAAACAATATAATCATTGCATCAGACCAATAAAAAACAGGAGTCGTCTTCGTGAAAATCCGTAGATGTTTTAAAACCCATTTTGTTAATTGAGTGTCAAGTACTGCTACCGAAAGCTCGACTCTCGGAACAGTCAATGGTTTAATAGGTTTGACTCTGCTTCGTGATGTGAGCAGATGAGTGTGTACTGTGTTATCCTTGCACTGGACTCGAATGTATACGCATGCGGCATACGCCATAGTGGAACCGTCACAAAAGATGTGCAGTTGGACCGATTGAACATCGATGTCATCAAAACCAAGCCATCTGGGAATTCGTATGTTCTCAATTGTTGGTAGATGATTAAGAAAACCCTGCCATCGAGTTTGTAGCACCTGGGGAAGTAGTTCGTCCCATTCAAGTGCGCTGGTAAGTGAATTTGTGCGGCGTATTCGAATACTCCAAACATCCTTTAATATGACCTTTGCTGATGTGATAATGGGAGTAACTAATCCCAAGTGATCGTATAGCCGTGCTACTGTGGATAATAAAGATCTTTTAGTGAAAGAGAAAGGAATTTCGAATTTAATTTTAAAGCCATAAACATCTCTATTTGGATGCCAATACAAGCCTTGAGTTTTAATAGAGTCTTTGTTGTCAAATTCTAAAATGCTGGTGTTGGACCAATGCGTTTGTGGAATATTGGCAAGTAAAGCTGGGTGGTTTGAAGACCATTTACGAAGCTCCATGCCTGCGGACCTTAATACAGCAATGAGTTGATCGCGAGTCTCCAAGGCTTTGGCGAGAGTTGCGTGTCCACTTTGCACATCATCCACGTACATCTCGTTACGCAACACCTGCTCAGCCAACGGATATTGATGTCACTAATCAGAGGCGAGTTGATGCAGGATACGTATCGCTGTGTATGGAGCCGAATCTGTACCAAACGTGACTGTGGTTAATGTGTATTCTTGAATTTGGTTGTGTTGGTTTCGCCACATGATACGTTGGTATTGAGCATCATCGGGATGCATGTCTATGCAGCGGTACATGCGCTGGATATCAGCAGCAAATACATATCGATGAAGGCACCAGTTCAAAATGATACCTCCGAGGTCGTTTTGTAATTTGGGACCTATACACAGAATGTCGTTAAAAGACTTGCCGTTGGAGGTTTTGCAGGAGGCGTCGTACACAACTCGGACCTTGGTGGTGAGGCTTTCCTCCTTGATGATTGCATGATGCGGTAAGGTACATGCAGTCACTGTTAACCTTCCGGCCGTATTTGGGGTGCAATGAGATTCTTCAGTGCCGGTGATGCCAGCTACTTGCCCAAGATCGAAATATTCTTGGATGACGTTGCTGTATCGATCGTGAAGTTCAGGCTGTCGGTTCAACCTTCGTTCTAATAGGTGAAAACGGTTCAGAGCAGTTTGACGTGACTTTCCCAGGACTTGAGTAGGGTCAAAGTAGGTTTTTAATGGAAGACGTACCAGATATTTCCCGTTACCTGGTCGTGTGTGAGTGCGTTGAAAATGTTCTTCGCACCATTGTTCTTCCATAGTTAGACTGCGTTCGGCGTTAATTTGATCGAGCTCAAAGCAGTTTTGAACGAGGGTATCCAGCGTTGCATGATGGCATTTTATGGACACACTGGCAGATTTCGGTTTGTATAGTGGACCGAAGACGATCCATCCTAATTTAGTACGTTGCGAAATGGATTCGTCTGGATGGCCTCTTTTGATTTCGGGCAATATGATATGCGGGATCACATCGACGCCGAGTAGTACGTCTATGCGATTGGACCTTGCAAAGTTAGGATCTGCTAGTGGAAGTTCTTTAAGATGTTGATAATCTTGTACAGGTAGATCCGTCCTTGGGATGTTTGAAGTTACAGATCGTAACACAAAAGCGGTATCCACGAATACGTTAAAGGAAGGATTTCCTGGCGAGTCTAGCACAAATTCTGTGGTGTACTTGCACTTGGTGTTGGAGTTCGCGCCGACCCCCGTAATCTCTGCTATGGTGCGGTTACGTGGTAAGCCGAGCATTTGAACGGCACGCTCAGTGATGAGAGTGGCTTCCGAGCCGTGATCAATGAGTGCTCTGACCACTCCAGGAGAAAGTTGTGCGGTATGAGAGCCTAACGCCGAGCTGTTAGCTGCAGACGGGGCTCGGATGTTTTGGGATTCGGACACATTTATTTGAGTTAGGTTCTGCAAAACAAATATGTGATGAGTATTATTTTGTACAGAAGGAAAGTGCAATAAAGTATGATGTCGTTGACCACATTGTAAACAGTTTCTGTTGCTTGTACATTGCGCCAGAGAGTGCGAGGGGCTGAGGCAGTTTAGACATGCCTTTGTGAGACCGACGATTTGTTTTCGTGCAAAACAATTCTTGGAGAGAAAGTCAGGACAACGTATTAAAATGTGAGTGTCGCTGCAGTGGGCGCAGCGAATGAGGCTGTCGTGTCCAGCGGTGACATGGAAGCTGTTGCCCTTGTATGCGTGGTTGCCAGATCGTTTACCTGATGATCGCTGAGTGGGAGGCTGGCCTACGGCTTGGTGATTTGGTGACGGTTCGTTGGACTTCTAATTTTTAATAATGTCCATACTGACCAAACGCGTGTTGAGAAAGACTTCCATAGTTGCGAAAGTAGGAATGTCCAGTGAACTGCCTAACGAATATTCCCAGGCTTGTAGTGTGCATACTGGTAGCTTCGTTACAAGGTAGTGCACCATCCAATGATCGCAAGTGTGGATTGGTATCTTAAGTCGCTTAAATTCGTTGATGCAAACGTTGGCGATATTTAACATATTTTTAATGTCTGACTAGTTTTCATTTGTCGCTGTTGGCAAACTAAGCAAGGTGTTCATGTGATGCATGAACTGCAATCGAGGATTGTTGTAGCGTTTCATGATGAGGTTCCACGCCAGGTTATAATTGGACTCAGTTAAGTCCATTTGGCGCACATCCTGATCCTGATCTGCCGGCAAAGCTTGCTTTAGAAAATGAAAACGTTGAATGTTGGAAAGACTGGCGTTGTCATGAATGAGTTGCGCGAATACATCAAGAAAGGCTGGCCAGTCGGTAAATTTGCTAGAATATGTAGGTACTGGCAACTTTGGCAGTTGCACGGAAGACTTCGGAAGTGCTTCTCGCATGGTTGAATGATGAGAAACTTCGGATTCTTGGGCGGTATTTGTTGTCGACGGAAAACTAGCATCGTGTGCCTCCAAGATTGTGCAATAAATTAAGCTGTGATCCTCTTCGAATTTGTTGGAAAGATCTTCCGTAAAATACTTGTGCGAAGAAGTGCACTTACAATAATCAAGCTATGATTTTTTTGAAATTGTTTTGAAAACTCTTCTAATTTATTAAAACGCACTTGGAAGTATTGTTTGGTTTTTCGCGCTGTACTGTCTTTATTAAAGTTTGTTTTAGTCTTTTATGTATATCGCATTGTAGAGCGTACACTCTTTCATATGAGGCTTCATCACTCGTTTTCTCAGTAGACATGCTGTTCTCTTTAGATTTACCGTTTATGTATGTTTTACTTCGAACCTATATGCATACAACAACCAACACTTACCCTCTCAGCCGTACGAGCATGACTTAAGCGAAACAGAGTTCTTGGTGTGGGAGGGAGAGCCGTGATGATCGTTCCAGAAAAGTTTGACGTTGAAGTATGAACTTAAGACGCAACACGTTCGATGCCACGGTATGTGATGTGATGTGCGCTCTCTCCCTTTGGTCCGTTATACAAACTTCTCCTGCTCTTCTTTTATTCCGTTGTTCTTTGACTTGAAGAGTGCCAATTCTGGCATGCATGAGTTTAGGATGACCTTAGGATGACTTTGACCGACTCTCGACAACGTTAATAACTTGATTTACTTTATAAAACACTGTGTTACTAGACTGTGTGAATGGTTCCCCCCATGGGCCACCAAAAATGTTGTGACTTTCACGTCATGAAGAGTCAATGATGAGCAACTACTGCTCGGGGACGTGCATTCAATGAACTAATGACAAAAATGAGTCTTGCAATTAACAAATTTATTTTATAAGTGTAAATCAAGTTAAGTTAAAGTTTCAAATTTTAATACGCGATACGAAATATGTGGTGCTGCTTTTCTATTCCAACACCGACTGACCGACTGTATTAAGAAAGTTTTGTTGCTGCGTTGTTAGATGGGTTGATAACAGCATCGAAGACTGTTAATGACTCAAATTGCACTGCTGAGTCACCAACTGCACTGTTACGTTTGCCAAATTCGATTAACATCCGTACATCACCCTTCTCCCCCTCTTACTTTCCCTTTCAGCAAACCAAACCTCGCCTTAGCCTTCGGGTAGCTCATCTAACAACCCACCTGGGCCAGGCTGAGGGACGGGCTAACGAACCTTCCGGGTTTTACTATAGGCTCTGTGACGCCTATCTCTTGGTCAGGTCCGTATGGTGTCGCGATGGTGGCGTGCCTAGGTAGAGCAGTTTGGGGAAAACGCAATCCGAGTCTTACTCAATGCGTCCTTCCCTAGATCTCTGCCTGGGCCAGCTACCCGCGTTTGCAAACGCAACTGATGAGCCGAGCGATGTGGACGGAATCTTGAGGTCATCTGGCCAGGCTTCCGGGTCTTACCCTTGCCTGACCAGACGAACCTTAAGAATCCTATCCCTTCGTGGCCCGAAGTCGAATGTGCCCGTTTGGTCGACAACGAAGAGTTGTACGAAGGGAGAGGGAAAAGATACCTTCCGGGTTTTCACCCTAGGGTCTTAACCTTCCCCTTCGGACATATCCGAAGTTGTCGATCGAATGGTGGTATCTGCCCCGACCCCTACTTGTCTACGAGCTGTTGCTCGACCCCGGTGCGGCTCACCCCGGTGTTCCGGCACAAGTTATAAATGATCTGTGAAACCCCGGACGCGACTGAGACGCCGACCTCGGCCAAGAAAACGTCCTTACAGATGGCGCCCGAGCAGGGATATCGGAGAAAAATTGTCGAGATTAAGAGCCCCTCCCCTTTTGTGGCCTAAAGAACCAGTTTGTACAGAAGGGGGTGGTCCGGGATCGACACCATTCCGTAACGTTCGTCAGTAAATGTCCTGTGCAAAGTTCCAAAAGTGTTATTGTTCTGTATGTTGTAGCATAATTGTTTTCGCATCTTTTTTTTATTTTTCTATATATACACACATACAAATATACACCCTTAAAACCCTATCACCTTAACCCGAACATTTGCCGCCCCCTCTTATGCCCAAAAATCCTCAACGTGAAAGCGACGCCACGGCAGCTGACGGCAGAGGCTGCGCCATCGCGCTGCCAGCGGGACCTGCGCTGCCGACGTCGACTGAGCAGCGGCGGATAGTGCGGCTTTTCTGTATATAAGGCCGGCTGCTAGCCTAAGGAGATTAGTCAAGCTCCAGCGATCAAAGCGATCACAACAGCAGCTGCAGCAGTGCTTAGATAAAACAAAGTCTACGATCCTTCTGAATGATAATAATAAACTAAAACCACAGTCATAATAACTTAAACCTACGATCCTCGAAGTATACTAACTTAAACCTACGATCCTTAAAGGATAAGAACTTAAACCTTCGATCCGCGACGGATAATAACCAAAAACCTAAGATCTCTCCGCACAATACATACAAACATGTTAAGTGTAAGTTGGGTATACTACCGCAAGAAGGACGAGCTAGTGTCCATGGCCAGCGACCTCGGGCTCGATGCTGAGGGAACGGTCACCGAGTTACGGAGCCGTCACGCAACATACATCAGCCGATGTGAGCACCCCGATACGCTTGTGGCTCGATTCGAAGAACTAGCGGCAAAATATCAGAACAACTCACAAGCCGGAAGTAAACCCCGGTCACGAAGCCAGTCACCGGTAAATCCCAGCTCCCTCGTCTCTAAACCGGTCATAACAGTGACCAATACCGATGGAGCTGTACCAGGCCCAACCCGACTTGGAGGCCGATCACCACCCTGACTACGACACAGCTCCCCACACGCACCGCGAACCGAGATGTCCTACGGAAGACTAGCAGAGAAAATCCAGAGGTGGGGACTGATTTTCCACGGGTCAACCGACCCGTTGACTTTTATCGAGAGGATCGAGGAGCGAGCAGTCGTGCAACAGATCGATTCATACCGGCTACCCCTTGTCATATCAGAGGTTCTAATAGGGGATGCCGAAAACTGGTATAGAGTGAACAAGATGCACGAGCTGAATTGGGTACGGTTCCGACGAGAGTTCCTAGACTTCTACCTCCCCCCGAGATACTTCGATACATTAGAAGAACAAATCCTGACATATCTGCAGCGCGACGGAGAGCCGTTCAAGCGGTTTTCAGTGCAGCTCCGATTATTAATGCAGCGGGCGGGCTATACCCCGCTTCCAGAACTGGACAGGCTGTATGAGAACCTGTTGCCGAGCTACCAGATTTACATTCGAAGGCACGAAGTCGCCAGCATGACCCAGTTAACACTGATGGCAACACATTTCGAGTTGGCACAGGAGAAAGAGAGTCAACGCCAGAACGCACTCAAACATGCTGCCAGCAGCCAAACACCAGCCCGTGACACGGATAGCAACACCCACACCCCACGACATCGCAATCCATTCCGCGATCCTCCACCTCGGTTCCAGGAAACGCGCCCCGCCCCGACGGACAATACCCTAGTGGACGTGCGAAGCGCATGCCGCCATTGCGCACAGTCTGGACATACGCGTCAATCGTGTCGGAACCCGCAGGTGTTATTCTGCTGGCGATGTGGGCGAAGAGGCGTTCGGACGAATGAATGCTGCGCCCAACCTTCGGGAAACGGAGTGCCTCCCTCTTCGACTCCGACGCAGGAGGGAGCCAATGCCAGCAACCAACGGAGGTGAATGGGGCTATGAAGCTCCAGAACGCAAGGATAGTAGCCAAGGTCAGCTTGGATGGTAAGCCCTTCCTGGCTACTATCGACACCGGAGCCACACGAAGCTTCATCAGTGAGCGGGTGGCACAACAGCTAGCAACGAAAGGACACCGAAGACTCCAGGTGGGGGTAAGATTGGCAGACGGATCGCGAACGACCATCAACAAGGCCTGCATCACCACCATTCAACTGGAAGAGAAGGAGATCCGCCTCCGATGACCTCATTCCTGTGTTCAACTGGGTCCACCATATCATTCGGAGGTACGGCCTTAAAACTCACCCCAGAAATGTTTCAGAGCCCAGCCGGTCGCCGAAGGGCGACAACCCAAAGCGAAACATCGCCAGAAACCAACACCCCGATACCCAACGCCGCATTGTCTCCAACGACCACCATTCAGGAGGAAGATCCGAGCACCAGCTAGACGTCCACGGTCTGCAGTCGCGATGTGACCTTCAAGGTGACTTAGGAGCTACCCGAGGAAGACCCGAGCACCAGTCAGACGACCACGGTCTGCAGTCGCGAGGTGACCCCAAGGGTTCCCAAGCGGTCGCAACCACACAGGTTCAGGAACGGAAAACCCATCACGAACCTCACGAAGCAGATAGAGACAGCAGCGGAGAGAACAACCCAAGGGTCCGAGCTTTCCTGGAGAGAGAACTGTGCGCTGTTTAATGAATTGAAGGGAGTCTCCCACATTGCGGAGCATGTGATCACCATGCGCGACGAGAGACTCATCAAACAGCGATACTACCCGAAGAACCCCGCTATGCAGAAGATCATCTACGACCAGATGGACGAGCTCCTCAAAAACGATTGCATCGAACCCTCTTAGTCCCCCCACAGTGCGCCGATCGTCCTAGTAGGGAAAAAGACGGGTGACGTCCGGATATGCATCGACTACCGACAGTTGAACGCGAGATCAATTCCCGACGCCTACCCTCTGCCTCGAATACAGCACATCTTGGAACGACTCCGCAACGCAAAATTTATTAGCACCCTGGATCTGTAAAGTGGATACTGGCAGATTCCGATGGCCCGGAATAGCTCTCAATGGAGTCATTGGTCCGGATATGGAGCCCCACGCCTTCGCCAAACTGGACGATATCATCATCACAGGATCGGACCTGGAGGACCACTTACAGAAGCTTCAGGAGGTACTGCGACGTCTACGGAAGGCAAACCTCAGGCTGAACAAGACAAAATGTAAATTCTTCAGGCGAAGTATTTCTTACCTGGGCCACGTCGTCAGCGAGCAGGGCATACACACTGATCCGGACAAATTCGCAGCCGTCCGAAAACAAACCCCCCCGAAAACCATGCGCGACCTTCGACGATGTCTGGGTATAGCCTCGTGGACCGGAGGTTCGTTCCGAACTTCGCGGAAATAGGACAGCCCATGTCGGTACTGCTGAGGAAGTCTAAGCATTGGGAGTGGGGCGAAACACAACAAAAGGCCTTCGATGAGCTAAAGCTACGATTAACAGAAGTCCCAGTGTTAGCATGCCCCGATTTCAGCGTCAAATTTGCCCTCCAAACGGACGCCAGTGATTTCGGCATCGGGGCAGTTCTCATCCAAGAACTGGACGGAGCGGAACGCTTGATCGCCTACGTCAGCCGGAGACTATCCAAACCAGAGGAGAACTACTTGGCAACGGAAAAGGAGTGTCTCGCCATCGCCCTGGGCGATCCGGAAGCTGAGATGTTTTCTAGATGGTTACCGGTTCGACGTTATAACCGACCACTTGCCGCTGAAATGGCTGAACAGCATCGACATCCCGACCAGCCGAATCGCGAGATGGGCGTTGGAGCTGCAATATTATCAGTTTGACGTGCATTATCGCCGCGGGAAGCTTAACGTTGTAGCTGACGCATTATCCCGACAACCACTCGAGGAAGCCCTAAAGTCGGCCCAGACCGAAGATGACAATTGCCCATGGATCGGAAAACTCCTTTAACATATCCAGGATCGACCTAACCAATTCCCGGACTACCTTCTGGAAAACGGCCAAGTATATCGGCACCTTGGTCACCGGCCTTGGGAGGAAGACTATGTGCCATGGAAGCTCTGCGTGCCGTCAGATCAACGTCCTCGCGTACTAAGGGAATGCCTCGATAACCCCACTGCCGGCCATCTGGGGATTCGGAAGACCATCGGACGGGTGATGCAATGCTACTACTGGCCCGGCCTATTTCGCAATGTAACGAAGTACGTCCGGCGGTGTACAAAGTGCCAAGTCTTCAAAGTAAGCCAGCTTAAACCGGCCGGAAGGATGTTGACTCGTCAAGTGGCCGAACCATTCGCAACAGTCTGCGCAGACTTTGTGGGCCCTCTACCTCGGTCAAAACATGGAAACACCATGTTGTTGGTGTTCTTCGACCACTTTTCCAAGTGGGTAGAATTGGTTCCACTGCGAAAGGCCACCACAACGCACTTAGAGAAGGCATTCCGGGAGAGGATCCTCTGTCGATTCGGAAGCCCACGCTGCTTCGTGTGCGACAATTTGACGCAGTTCACGAGCCGGTCGTTCACCCGATTCTGCCAACACCTAGGAATGGAGCTCCAGCATACCGCTCCCTACAGCCCACAACAGAACCCCACGGAGAGAGCAAACCGGACGACATCAGAGCACGTGGGATGAGTTGCTGTCCGAAATCATGCATGCTATCAGTACCAGCATCTCAAATACAACGAAGTTCAGCCCAGCCAACTTGGTGCAAGGACGCGAGCCACGACTACCGAACGCCTTGTACGATCAAGTCACGCCTGGAAGCGGACGACCAGAGACGAGCCCCGAGACTCGAGCCACCGAGCTGCAGGCGATATTCGATGTCGTCAAAGGGAACGTGCAAAGGGCATCCCAGGAACAAGCCAAAGAGTACAACCTCCGACGAAGGGAGAGGCGGCCCACTCTGGGTAGTAAAGTTCTCGCCAAACACCACGTATTGTCCAACGCAGCGGAGGGATTTGCAGCAAAACTCGCGTCGAAGTTCGATGGGCCATATCGAGTCGCGAAGCTCGTTTCCCCAAACGTCGTGCGAATTCAACACGAGAAGACGAATCGACGACGCGTTGCGAACCACGCCGAACTAAAACCATTTAATCGGGATGAGGGAACCCTCGATGACACGGCAGAACAATCCTCTCTTTCCCCCCCCCACTCCCTCCTAGAACCATCTCATACTCATCTTGCGACAAGTACTCAACGTGCTAAAAATTACAGATGTCAGAAGCAGACGGAAACATCTCGTTCGACATTGAGGGTCACTCCCGGCGTTATGTGGATCCGGAGGAGTACCATACCGACGACAGCCAGCTTACGGACATATTTTATCCCCCAGATGAGTTGCCAGACTCCGCCCTCGGAGTGGAGCTGCCACCGGAAGCTGTAAGTTCGGACATCGGCCTAGTCTTCGACTGCCCAGATGGTGCCATGGACGAGACCCTTACAGGAGTGCAGGCCATCATCTTCGATGACCTCCCCCTCTACGCCATTGACTGGGAGATGGCTCCTGAAGCCTGGCGGGTCATCGGGACCGGTGGCATGCTCCCGTATGAAGTGATTGAGACCGTTGAGGCAGCTATACGGATGGTAGCTCATCGGGGATACAAATATGTAATGGAGGTAAGCGACCACGGCTTCCATGTCAAAGTCTCCCCAATCGGCAAGGTCACCGTCCGTCATCGCCCCCCAAAGTAAGAGGGGGATGTGAGGTAGCAAACTGCTACCTCACAAATAACACCTGACGCCTTCAGTCAATGAAGACGTCACAAAACCGTTTGCGCTGCGCAGTAGTGAGAGCTAGGCCCCACTTTGTATTCGATATTTTCAGCGGATATGCCAACACATATGGCAATCACCTCCGTAAATAAAAGCGATACACTAATAGCGACCTACGCCGACGACACTGCGGTGCTCACAAAAAGCACTTGCATTCTTCTGGCCAAAAATGCACTGCAGGAGTTTTTGAACGCATTTCAGGAATGGGCTTTGAAATGGAATGTGTGCATAAACGCAGGAAAATGTGCAAACGTGACCTTCACAAATCGAGTGCAGAACTGCCCAGCCGTTTCAATTAATGGAAGAGTACTGGAACATTCATCTGCGCACAGGTACTTAGGTGTCATCTTAGACAGAAGACTTACCTTTAAAAGACATGTTACGTCGCTGCAGCACGCTTATAGAGCCAAGTTAAATAGGATGTCCTGGTTGCTCTCCGCCAAAAACAAATTGTCACTGGAGAACAAAGTAAAAATTTACAATTTAGCTCCTAGTCTATTATATGCCATACAGGTGTACGGTATTACTGCCAAGTCGAACCTAAATAAGATCCATGTGCTACAAGCTAAAACTCTGAGGATGATTTCTGGGTCTCCATGGTACGTAAGGACAAGTAATATTGAGCGCGACCTTAAGGTGCCCAAAATAGGAGACAAAATTCAAGCGATTGCCCAAAAATACACGGAGAGGCTAGGAGCTCATCCAAATTGCTTAGCTAGACGCCTTAGTACGGCCTGTCACAGTAAAAGTGTAAAGAGGAGACTCAAACGCCATCACCCTCAAGACCTCCCGAACCGGGTCATGACTTAAATATTCCCTAAAATTTTACGATCTCCCAGTATCACCGTCACTCATAAGTTATTTAATTCTTTGTTATGTTCTTTCATAAATTACTTTGTTATTGTTTTTAGTTTAATTTCTGATTAGTTTAAGTTGCCTGGTAAGGTAGCAGCACACTTATCTTCTGTTAATAAAATTTCTTTATTTCATTTAATAACAAAAAAAAAAAAAAAAAAAGTAGTGAGAGCGACTACCTGACAAAAAGCTCGATGGTAGCGCAAACGACGCAAAGTGACGTGCGCGACGCACTTGGCTCAACGCCGGCGTTGTTAAACACTGCGCCGGCGAGCGAGCTTTTGCAGAAGAAGAAACGATGACGGGCATTAATTCGCGAAGTAGAGTTAAACGCAGCAGTCTACGCTTATGCAGCCGGTGTTTTTTTTTCAAAACTTAGCAACCGAGAGCAACGACAACTAGCAGTGCAGCCGCAGCAGCAACAATAGTCGCCACAACAACAACAACGACAACTAGCAACGCAGCCGCAGCAGCAACAATAGCGATAGCTACTGCTTGCAGCCGCCACAACAACAACAACGACAGCTACAACAATAAACGCAGCCGCAACAGCAACAATAGTAACAGCTTCCGCCCGTAGCCATAGTAGCAACAACAACGATCGCTACCAGCCGCAACAGCAAGCACAGCACGACAGCTACCGTGCGCAGCAGCAGCAACAACAGCAACTGTAGCTCCCGTGCACAGCGCAACAACCGCAACAACAACAGCCTCTCACTGCAGCAGCCGCAACAACAACTGTGGCTACCGCGCGCAACGCAACAACAGCAACAACGCCAGTTACCGTGCGGAGTGCAACAACAACCACCACGACAGCTACTCCTCGCAGCAGCAGCAACAACGACAACTGTAGTTTTCGCCGTAGCCGCTGCAACTACAACAACTGTAGCTAACGCCGCAGTCGCTGCAACGCCAACAACGACGGCTACGTCTCGCAGCCGCATCAACAGCAACAACAGCAGTTACCGCCGCAGCCGACTGTGACAACAACAGCTGTATAGCCGCCCCAGCGTTGCATTTGCGCCAAACATCAGCAATCGGAGCAGCATAACGGCAACGGCAAAACAGCAACAGCCGTAGCAACAGTGGCAAAAACAACAACAGTGACAGCCGTAACAACTGCAGCAACAACAACAATAGCAAGGAGGAGGAAAGTGTAGTGGAAGTGCAGTGCAAGTGATCGCGAAGTGAAAAACATACATACACACACACGCTTAGTCATTCACACACGGACGCATACACACAAGCTCATTCACCCACACACGCACGCATACACACACGCTCGTCCAACTAGGTACACCGACATACACACCCACATACACACACACAAATACACCTCACCACCCACACACACATATACACAACGGTGCGGGGTAAGTCGGCACATGGCCAACCACGCAACAAATGTATCACCTCCCACATATCCCCCACAAATCCCGAACGAAGAAAACATAAAACAATAAAGAATGAAAATATATATATATATATAGATTTAAAATAAATGTGTGTTTTTATTACATGTCACCCTTCTCCCCCCTCTTACTTTCCCTTTCAGCAAACCAAACCTCGCCTTAGCCTTCGGGTAGCTTCTAACAACCCACCTGGGCCAGGCTGAGCGACGGGCTAACGAACCTTCCGGGTTTTACCATAGGTTCTGTGACGCCTATCTCTTGGTCAGGTCCGTGTGGTGTCGCGATGGTGGCTCGCCTAGGTAGAGCAGTTTGGGGAAAACGCAATCCGAGTCTTACTTTATGCGTCCTTCCCTAGATCTCTGCCTGGGCCAGCTACCCGCGTTTGCAAACGCAACTGATGAGCCGAGCGATGTGGACGGAATCTTGAGGTCATCTGGCCAGGCTTCCGGGTCTTACCCTTGCCCGACCAGACGAACCATAAGAATCCTATCCCTTCGTGGCCCGAAGTCTAATGTGCCCGTTTGGTCGACAACGAAGAGTTGTACGAAGGGAGAGGGAAAAGATACCTTCCGGGTTTTCACCCTAGGGTCTTAACCTTCCCCTTCGGACATATCCGAAGTTGTCGATCGAATGGTGGTATCTGCCCCGACCCCTACTTGTCTACGAGCTGTTGCTCGACCCCGGTGCGGCTCACTCCGTTGTTCCGGCACAAGTTATAAATGATATGTGAAACCCCGGACGCGACTGAGACGCCGACCTCGGCCAAGAAAACGTCCTTACAATACCAAAGGTATCATAGTATATTGGGTTTGTGCAATGTCCGTCATGGTGTCTGTCCGTCTGTCCGCCTGTCCGTCCGTCCGTATGAACGCAACTTTTTTCGACACCCTTAAAGCTAGAGCCTTGCAACTTTGCAAATATCTTGGTACATGTCTCGTCAGACAAAGTGTTAAATTTAGGGTTCTACGACCTCAGGGAGCCTGAGAAGTCGATAACATGTCGATACACCTCGATGCGCAAATCGATAAAACACTTATATATCCCACATTTGAGCAGCTAGAGTCACCAAATTTGATGGCAAGATAGCTCGTGACATTCCCTAAAAAACTGCATCAAAAGTTCGGATGCCACGCCCACCACCAAAAATGCCTGTATCTTCTACAGTTTTGAAGCTGTAGCCACTAAAATTGACATGATAGTAGATGCTGACATCTGACAATGTTATGTATCAAAACACTGGATGCCACGCCCCCAAACAACGGGACATGACCCACCGCCCTAAATAAAAACCGGAAGGCATGTATCTTCGCCAGCTTTTAAGCTAGAGTCAATAAATTTGGAATGAACATTGGTAGTGACATCCGTAACAGGTGTGCATACAAATTTTTTATGCCACGCCCACTTTTACCGCCCACCACTATATCTGTTGGTTTTTGAGCTAGAGTCTCCAAACATGGTAGGGGGGTAAAAAGTGCCCAGGCCACAGATAAATGTCATGCCTACCCTTTCTGCCTGATTTTTATACCAAAAACCCTCATATATTACTATTTGCACTCAGAATCCTTATCACAGCTATTTAAACTGGTATCAAAGAATATCGCAGTCGGCTGCGTCCAAATGCAACGTTTTTAATTGTTTTTGTATTAATTGATGGTTTCTTAGTTTTATGCCTGATTTGTGCTGTGATATTCGTGTTTTTAGCTTACATTTAGTCGTGCCTACATATATTTTGTTGCATGAACTGTTTCCGTCGCCGTTACATGGTATTTGGTAAATTACGTTGTCCTTATCCTCAGTTTTGATTTTACATTTTGTTTTATTAAAAAAGTCCTTCATCGTATTGTTGGGTTTATGGGCTATACGAGTGTCGTCTTTGTTGCAGCATGCGGAATTCATAAATCTTTCCGATAAGTTTGAAACATATGTCAAAGATCTGTATGTCTTTATTTCTGTTTTTGATTTTGTGTTTTGGTCGTATTTTGTATGCAAACTTTTTATTATTTTTGTTGGGTAGTCATTAAGTTTTAGCTTTTTTTGTATTTCGAACTCAATCTCTGTGTTTGGTTACGCAGCTACTTACACCAAACAACAACAAAGCAGCTTCATCTCTTAATGTTTAATCTCTTTTATAAGTTGTGCTCTACGCAGCATAAGAGAAAATTAACTTTACTCACATAACTGTTGTTACGCTCATCATTTTATTGCTTGCCCTTGGAATTAACTAAGGGCAAGGCAGCTGCTTCAATTCGGCAGCTAATTTAGTTCTGTTCGATCACTCGAGAATTCAAGTCGCGGCACGGTTTTCGACACTTGCCAATTCGTTTTTGCATATTTCATTGCACAGCTCAATTCGGAGCCTGCAATTAACAATTAACATTTCTAATAGATTTAAGTTTGGCCACGAAGGCAAATAAATCAAATTTATATTCATGCAAGTTTCGTCGCATTTATATTTATTAAATTTTGTGGAAGCTCGATAGCTATTGAAAAACTCAATAGCTCAACATTTGGTGAGCCCGACGTGATCTACTCTGTGTTTTGTTTAACGACATTACGTCGCTTGAACGTGAGTGCATTTAAAACTGTAATGTATTGAAGCGTTAGTGGAGGCACTAAAGTGACAGTGTTTGACATTTACTGAACATTAACATACACCGTGCAAGTGCTTCACAGCCAGTGCACCCAAAACTGTATACCAAAAGTGTATTACAGTCAGTGACTTGTAAACGGTAATCAAAGTGCAGATATATAAATAAAGGAATAGTTAAAAATGCAAAGCACTGCTGCAGCTCAATCTCCTGGTGCACCGTTTTACAAAGCCAAGGTCAAAGCTATTGACAAGCAAGTAAAACGGATGGCCAAAGCAATCGCTCCAGAGCAAATTGTGCATCTCAGCGAAGAAGAGTTGGCTGTTCGGCTTAAGGCGCTAGAAAATGCTCAGCAGGCATTTACCAATATGCATAACACATTGGAGGAGCTGGATTATGATGACATCGGGAGTGAGTTACGTGAATCTTTTGATCAACTTTCAATATTTGTTGAAACTAGCTTGCATCGCGAAATCAACAAACGAAAGCTATCGTCACCTTTGTGCTCTACTATGAGGCAAGATGCATCTGTTGACAATCACACATTGTCTCAAAGCCGGATTCGATTGCCTGAGATCAAACTTCCAGAGTTTAGTGGAGGATATACAAAGTTTGCAGATTTCATAGCTATGTTCTCGCTAAGCATTGATGCGGATTCAGGACTGTCTGATGTGGAGAAGTTTCAACATTTGCGATCGTGCCTGAAAGGACCAGCCTTAGACAGTGTTTCTTCGTTGGAAATTAGCAGCGCCAACTATCCAGTTGCATTAGAGCTACTTAAAAAACGGTTTAATAACAAACGTCTTATTTTCCAGGCACATGTCGCTGAGATTTTGGGTTTGGATTTCATCGAGTCGCTATGGCAACATATACTCCTAGCTCGAAGGTGGGGAAAAGTAGCAAAATCTCTAACACCAGTAGAAAAGCCTTTGTCGCTACTAACTCCAGCACAAATGAATGTGAGTTTTGTGAGACCTCTGGCCACTTAATTTACAACTGTTCCCGTTTTGGAAATCTGTCTCCGCAACTGCGTCTACGTGAGGTAAAGAAACTTTCTCTTTGCATTAATTGCCTGCGCAAAGGTCATCGGCTAAAGGAGTGCAGCTCATTTGCCTGCAACCGTTGCAAGGCCAAGCATCATACGCTTCTGCATTTTGAGAATCAGATTGACGGTTCTCAGTTTAACTCCGCTCCACATCCGCCTGCGACAAAACCCTCTACAACACTTGTAGCCCAAAATCTCAGTCAAGACATAGTGCTCTTGGCAACTGCTGTAATTAACGTTAGAAGTCGTACTGGAGTGTTGGTTCCTTGCCGAGCTCTGCTTGATTCTGGGTCGCAGGTGCATATTATTACGTCTCGTTTAGCTCAACACCTCCAGCTGCACAAGCATCGCTCACCTACTTTGATTTCTGGATTAGGGGAGTCTAGTGTTGCCTTAGAAGGTTTTTCAGCCGATATAAGTTTTCAATCGCGAACATCTGAGTATGCTGCTAACATCTCGGTTCTAGTAGCTCCGTCTATAACTGGAAATCAGCCTAGTTACGATATTAGCACTGATCTCTGGAACATATCCTCAAATATTCGCTTAGCTGATCCAGAGTTCTTTAAGCCGCAACAAATCGACCTGTTAATTGGAGCTGGCCTGTTTTTTGAATTGTTGTGTGTTGGTCAAATCAAAATCGATCCTGGCTTGCCTATTTTGCAAAAAACTCAACTGGGCTGGATAGTGACAGGAGGAACGTCTTCGGCGAGCCCTGCCTCATTGACGGTCACTCGCTCGGTTCCTATGGCAAGTTCCAGCCCTGATCACAAGCTTGATGAAATCGTTCGTCAGTTTTTGGGAGTTAGAATCTTGTTTTCGTTTAGTTAACGAATCTACTAAGGAGGAACTTGATTGTGAAGCGCACTTTAAACAAACTTTTGCTCGTTTGGACACTGGCGAATATTCGGTTTGCCTTCCAGTCAAGCATGCTGTGGATCTGATTGGGGATTCGTATCAGCAAGCATATCGTCGGTTTTGTACCTGGAACGCAAGGAGTATGTGGATTTGAATCACATGTCTCTAGTGGAGTCGCACATGCTAAGTCGCTGCAAGTATTATCTTCCTCATCATTGTGTTCTTAAGGAAGACAGCTCAACAACTAAGCTTCGAGTTGTTTTTGATGGTTCAGCCGTGTCTTCGTCTGGTTAATCCCTGAATGAAATCCTCATGGCAGGCCCAACTATTCAACCCGGCAGACATTCTTTCTAGAGGAGCTCTTATAAGCGAACCTATAGAATCATCGTTGTGGTCTAATGGTCCCGATTTTTAACCAAAGGAGAGTGCGACTGGCCTGCATCGTGTTTACCGGCCCGGACGCTTCCTGAGCTGCGACAAAAGGTTCTAGTTGGTATTTCTAAATGCTCTGATGTCAGCATAGAAGGCAAGTTTGCAAACTCCTTTTATAACCTGCGTCGTGTGTTCGGTTACATATATAAATTTCGGAATCGCATCAGGCATCCCAGTCTCACAGTAGATTGGATACACAAGGGCACTCAATTACTCTTGCGGAGCATCCAGAAGGCGAATCTGAGTGATGATTATAGGGCACTTCAAGACGGAAGAACGATCAAATCATCCAGCTCTATCGCCTCACTTACCCCATTCATAGATGATTCTGGACTTCTTCGTGTTGGTGGCCGTCTAAAGCACTCGAGCCTTGATTTCGATGCTCAACATCCGATCATACTTCCGAGTCATCATCCTGTCACACGCGCCATCATCATGCACTTTCATAGGCGTCAGCTGCATGCTGGTCCTCGGTCTCTGCTTGCTCATATTCGGCTTCACTATTGGCCTATTGGTGGCCGTAAGACTGTCTCCAGCGTAACAAGCAAATGCATCATGTGCTTTCGAGCTAAACCTGTATTGGCTGAGACTATCATGGCGGATCTTCCTCGGGATCGTGTAAGTGGCTCGCATCCTTTCGCTGTTACTGGAGTGGACTATTGTGAACCGTTTTACTACAAAAGCGAGATTCGTAACAAAAGACCCGTAAAATGCTACATCTAAGTCTTCATTTGCTTCGCAACAAAGGCAGTGCATCTCGAACTGGTTCCTGATCTGTCAACAGCAGCCTTTCTTAATGCTCTTAAGCGGTTCATTCTCACCAGATGTAAACCTATTCGCATATGGTCGGACAATGCGACAAATTTCGTTGGAGCCAAGAATGAACTAGCTGAACTTAAGCGACTCTTCCTAAGCGAGAAGCACATCAACTCTGTTCGAGAGTTTTGTGTCGCTGATGACATCGCATGGGAATTCATCCCACCTCGCTCCCCGCATTTCGGTGGTCTTTGGGAGGCGGCGGTGAAAACAGCAAAATACCACTTTTATCGGTCGGTCGGACCGTCGCTTCTGCCCCTGGATGATCTGCGAACACTCTTCTGCCACATTGGCGCCATAATAAACTCTCGACCTCTTTTTCCACTTTCAGAGCACCCTGCAGATCTGGAAGTGTTAACGCCTGCACACTTCCTTGGCACTGCGCCACTTGCGCTTTATCCGGAGCCTGATGGCACCACGCTGAACTTTAGCCGCCTAGATCGATAGCAGCGTACAGCGTACTATCAGCAAATTTTTTGGAGTCGTTGGCGTAATGAATACTTAACGCTTCTTCAGCAGCGGTCCAAATGGAGAACATCCCAGCCGGGCTTGCTCGTTAATGATGTCGTCCTTGTAAAGGATGAAATCCTGCCACCCCTTAAATGGCCACTGGCTCGTGTGGTCGAGCTTGTTACTGGTTCTGACGGCGTTTCCAGAGTAGCTGTTCTTAAGACGTCAACTGGAACCATTAAGAGAGCTGTGCGCAAATTGTGTGCGCTTCCAAAAGAAGATGTTGCCGAAAGCCCGTATCTTTAAACGGGGGAAGAATGTTTGGTTACGCAGCTACTTACACAAAACAACAACAAAGCAGCTTCATCTCTTAATGTTTAATCTCTTTTATAAATTGTGCTCTACGCAGCATAAGAGCAAATTAACTTTACTTACATAACTGTTGTTACGCTCATCGTAGTTTTTTACCTTGCATTTTTTTATTGCTTGCCCTTGGAATTAACTAAGGGCAAGGCAGCTGCTTCAATTCGGCAGCTGCTTCAATCCGGCAGCTAATTTAGTTCTGTTCGATCACTCGAGAATTCAAGTCGCGGCACGGTTTTCGACACCTGCCAATTCGTTTTTGCATATTTCATTGCACAGCTCTATTCGGAGCCTGCAATTAACAATTAACATTTCTAATAGATTTAAGTTTGGCCACGAAGGCAAATAAATCAAATTTATATTCATGCAAGTTTCGTCGCATTTATATTTATTAAATTTTGTGGGAACTCGATAGCTATTGAAAAAGCTCATTAGCTCAACACTCTGTTTTATAAATAGGGTCGCTGAGATTGAACATCTTTCGAATGCAGTTGCTGTGTTCATAATCATGTTTTTTGGGTGTTGTGAGTAAAAACTCAATATGCGTCCGGATGCGGTTGGTTTCTTATACCATTTGGTTTTTAGTATGTTTCCCTGTCTTTGTACTATTATGTCCAGGTACAGTAATTTTCCATCAGTCTCTAATTCCGTCGGAAATTGAATGTTTTCGTTAAAAGAGTTCAGCGCGTCTAAAGTGATTAAATTTCTTTTTTATTTATTGTTGCGAACAAGTCATCAACATATTTTGTGACCATTCTTGGAGGGTTTTCCAGTTTTCCAATGTTTTGTCCAAAATTTCCTCCATTATCAGGTCCGCGATTACCGGTGAGGTAGGAGATCCCATAGGTAGGCTTTTTATACTTTGATACCAAAGGTATCATAGTATATTGGGTTTTTGCAATGTCCGTCATGGTGTCTGTCCGTCCGTCCGTCCGCAGGTCCGTTTGAACGCAACTTTTTTCGACACATTTAAAGCTAGAGCCTTGCAACTTTGCAAATATCTTGCTACATGTCTTCGTCAGACAAAGTGTAAAATTTAAGGCTAGGTAAGGTAAAATTTAAGGCTAATCGATAAAACACAAATATATCCCACATTTTAGCAGCTAAAGTCGCCAAATTTGAGGGCAACATAGCCGATGACATTCCCCAAAAAACTGCATCAAAAGTTTGGATGCCACGCCCACCTATTCCGCCTTCACCCCCCTCCAATTATAAACAAAAATGCCTGTATCTTCTACAGTTTTGAAGCTATACTTACAAAATTTGACATGAAGGTAGAAGCTGACATCTGACAAAGTTATGCATCAAAACATTGGATGCCACGCCCCCAAACAACGGGAAGTGCCCCACCGCCCTAAAAAAAAACCGGAAGGCATGTATCTTCGCCAGTTTTGAAGCTAGAGTTACCAAATTTGGTATGAACATTGGTAGTGACATCCGTAACGGATCTGCATCAATGTTTTGGATGCCACGCCCACTTATACCGCCCACCTCTATATTTTTCTTAGTTTTTGGGCTAGAGTCACCAAATTTGGTATGAACATTGGTTGTGACAACCGTAACAGGTGTGCATACAAATGTTTAATGTCTTTGTCGGTTTTTGCGCTAGAGTCTCCAAACTTGGTAGGGGGATAGAAAGTGCCATCCGCAACTGATAAATGTCATGCCTACCCTTTCTGCCTGATTTTTATACCCTAAACCCTCATATATTACTATTTGCTCTCAGAATCCTTAACACAGCTATGTAAACTGGTATCAAAGTAAATCGCAGTCGGTTGCGTCCGACTGCAACGTTTTTACTTGTTTTTACTTTGTTTTGATGGAAAAGTGTGCGAAGAAAGCAACAGCACTTATATGTTTCTGTTCGTTTCTTGTTGTGTTGTTGTCAAACTCTTGACTTTGCTCGAGTTTGGCAATTTTACACTTTTGCTTCAATCGGCTGGCTGCTTAACTACATGGGAGGGTAGTATAGATTTTATATGAACTTTGCGTAAATGAATGGGTAATCATAAGATACTAGAATATAATTTAAGCATTAAAAGTATGGAAGTTTTTTGGTAATTAGGTAGGGCATGTATGAATAATAAACACAGTTTATTATAAGTTAGTAAACTTATCCAAGAATTAGGGTATTTTTTATTTAAACAATCAAAATAAGTTATTTTTTATGTTTAAATTATATGTAAGTGGCTTTATTGATTTTCACTTAATATTGCCAGAAAGGGTATTTCAACATAGCGCAGTTGCAGCGTTTTGTTGTGTTTGCCTATTGTTGTTGTGCTGTCGCAAAATTTGAGGTTGGTCATTTTATGTATGCAGCTGTTTTGTTTCAGTTACTCTTTGCTTTCCCGCCAGTCTCGGTAACTAGTTGAGAACTAGACTTGAACTAGTTGCAAAATGACAGCAACTAGTTCTTCATAGATTGCTTTGCAATGTAAAAAACTGTTTACATTTACATGGGCATGTCCTACAACGTCAACTAGTTCTGCTCAGCATTACCTTGCAGTAGTTTACGACTAGTTATATAGAGTCAAAATTAGAACTAGTTGCAAAAGTGACTACTTAAAGTCAGTATTGCAACTAGTTGCAATACTGGGATGAAAAAACACAGTATTGTAACTAGTTCCAATTTTGACTCTATGTAACTAGTTCTGTACTGTTAATTGTGGGCTGAAAAAGTAAATAAATATCTAATTATTGTTATAATAAAAAAATTATTTTACTCTACATATTATTATAAATTTATTTAATTCAAATTTGTTCATTGGGCAAATAAGGTGACGGCTGTTTATTTTTTGCAGTAAAAATATTTAAAAAAAAATTCGCTTTTTTTTGTGCCTGTACCTGTAAAAGGTGTGTGTGTGTAATGTTAGCATCCAGTACAAACTGACTGCTTAAATGTTGTCGCAACTGGCACTTGTAACCAGGTGGACTACGGAGAAATAATGAATGCTTCTTTAAGTTGTAAGAATACACTGATTTTATTAAGGTAAAAGTCACAATATTTATAGGTAAAAATTGCTTAGCTTAGAGGTGTGTGTTGTCAATTAAAATTAGGTTAATGTGTATTCAGCAGTTGCATGAAATGCAGACTAGCATATTTCGCAACTACCGGGTTGGCTGACCGTTACTATTGCGACACATATTGTACAATGTGCAGTCAGCGATATTCTGTGTATTCAGCAATAATTTAGTATTGCTTACAGTTTATTGTGTAATTGTGTATGATTTGACCTATTTAAGTAAAATGCTAACTGTGTTACAATTTGTTCTTAAGTTACGTAAATGCGCACAAACATTCTCCCGGGCGTTGAAGCGGTGTTCAACCATCATCTAGATCCAGCGTAAATCGTCTTGGGGATGCTGAAGGTTCGGACGGGTTGACTGCTTCGTTCCTGGTGGCTGTGGGTGGACAAGTCCATCGTCGTTGCGTCCGCATTGCATATGCACATAGTAGTAAAACAGATACCGCTAAAGCAGCGTAAGCGGCTATGTGATGATGTTGGACCGAGCTTATTTGGTTGGGCAGCTCTTCTTTATTGAGTGTTGCCAACTTTACCTGTAGGTCGTCCAGCTCCTTGTCGTTTTGGGCGTTGAACTCCGAGATGTCGAGAGTTGTCTCTGGTATCTTTGTGATGTTTGGCTTGATAATGTCACCAAAGCGGGCGTAGCTTTGTCTTATTTGACTCGTGACAGTGCCAAAGGTACTGATGCTAATGTCTGCGTTCCGTGCAGTACAGCCAGATGATAGCGTTAGTAGTCCGCTGTTTTGTAGCTGGATAGTTGACGGTATTCCGCTGCATACGGCTTGTAGTTCCATCGCAGAATGTGTTGCGAAGATCCAATTGTTCGGCTGTTGTGTTTTTTCCCATACCATTTTGGTTGTTCTGTACGTTATTTGACACGTTGTTGGGGTCTTGTTGGTAAACAGTTGAAATTCACATCGGTTGTTAACATCAAATACAGCTTGATGATCAAAGCATATGTATTTTTCGCTGGGTAATGTACGGCAGCGTTGTAGATCATCTTGTGTAAGTCCCATGAATTGGTCCCTGTGGTTGTTTACACCTATAATAGGTGTTTTTAGCTCGAACAATCTCCAACTAGTTGTGTTCCATACTGGAATTGGCACCATATTAAACAGCTCGAGTATTGATGTTGACACTAGGGGTAATATTACTCTGAATATCACATGAGTGTCGGTGGCTGTGCCTTCTGCTCGCATAATTCTGTAAAGTTGAATTACATTGGATGATGTCACGGGTACCATTTGATCTGGTGGCAAATGATCCCATATTTGATCCAACTGCTCCCTCAATTGTTTAGGGGATATCAACATTGGGCTTATTGTGTGGTGGCGAACTCCAGTTAGTACGTCCAATATTTCGGATTGCATACGCTGAAGACATGCTGCTAGCAATGTCAATTGAGTTGTCAATGCCAAGTAGTTTTCTGTAAGACGTGCGCCCGTGTACTTTCCTCTGCTTTGGCTAATGGCAGCTACTTGTTGTTCAAGTAGCCTGAGACGCTTGTCCGAGGTTGTCCTTGTTTTCTTGACAACATTAATGGTTGAGTCGAGTATAGAGGTTTGATTTTTCAGCAGTGTCAGTAGAAATTCCTCGTTATTTTGCACCTTCTTTATGACCTTAGTCATTTTGTTAGCATAGTCTGAGTCTAAAACTCCAAACAGACTGTTCGCAATATTACCCACTGCGTCAAATGGGGAGCGGCGTGTCCGAGTATGTTGCATGAGACCGTTAGCCATTTGTAATTCATCATGCAAGTGTCGATAGTGCTGTGATATGGCGTCACATGTGTGGTTGTTATTTAACTCTGGGCATATGTACTGGAACTCCTTGATGCCTGAATTAAACGTGTTCATGTCTCTCCAGTATGGGTCCAATTCATAGTAAATAACTATTGTCCAGTCGGATATCGCTCTCATCGTTGTGCCGATTTTTTCATAATATACTCCTGGTTTCGTGTCGAACCTTGTCACCGATACTGACTGTGCTAGTACCAGAGGTAGCATTAGAAGCAGAACTAACAAGGAGGAGGTTATAGTAGGTGACGTTAACCGTCTTCGCTGAGCAGCTGGCGTATCCCTTTTATCCGTATCCTCTTCTTCCATACTGGGTCGTTTTTTGGCCGTTTCTTCTGGAAAGATCGGTGCCAGCCTGTTGATGGCGCGCTTGTAAATGCCGGAGGCGGTCTTTACGTCAACCACTCGTACATGGTTATCCAGTCCTGGATATGTCTTATGATGCGTCCCATAGGCCAGCTCATCACCGGTATGATGTCTTCTTTGATCAGGACCAGCATGCCTTCCTTAATATTGGGATTAGCGGTTTTCCACTTGTGTCTGGCTTGAAGCTCTTGCAAGTATTCCTCTGACCATTGCTTCCAGAATCCTTGCTTGATTCTGGATACTAATTCCCAACGTTTCAGTAGGGATTTCTCATCGCGGTCGGCGTTGACATCAGGTGGAGCCGTTAGCGTTTCACCAATCAGGAAATGTGCTGGGGTGAGAGCTGTAGTGTCCGTAGGATCATTTGACATCGGGGTTATTGGGCGTGAATTCAAGATAGCTTCGATTTCGACGATCACCGTGTTAAGTTCTTCAAATGTGAGGGTCGCAGTGTTGGTTGTCGTTACCAACAATCGCTTTGCCGACTTGACTGCAGCTTCCCATAGGCCTCCAAAGGATGGCGCTCGTGGCGGGATGAATTTGAAAGCAACTTGTTTCTTATTGCAGTGATTAATGATCTCAGCTTGTGCCTTCTCTCCAAAAATAGTTGATTCCGGTTCCTTCAGCTGGTTGTTCGCTCCGACGAAGTTGGTTGCGTTGTCACAATGTATTGTTTGACATTTGCCACGGCGGCTTAAGAAGCGTCGCAAAGCTCCCAAAAAGGCGCTTGTGGTTAGATCGCTTACCAATTCAAGGTGAACCGCCTTTGTAGAGAAACAGCAGAATACTGCTATGTATGCCTTGTCTGGTCTTTTTCCTCGAAGTTTGTGGTGAATCCATATTGGTCCGCAGTAATCTACGCCTGTTGTCAGAAACGGGCGTGTTGGCGTTACTCGGTCGGCTGGCAAGTTACCCATAATTTGGTTCATTAATTTAGGCCTTGCCTTGTTGCATGTCACGCAGTTGTGAATGATATTCCTTGACATTGTTTTGTCGTTGAGGATCCAATATTGTTGTCTAGCGGTTGCTCGTAAGGCTTGGGCACCGCAGTGCATATTGTCTTCATGCAGATCTTTTAGTAGCATTTTTACTATTGGATCATTGTAGGGTAGCAAAATCTGGTGCTTTGCATTGTACGGGAGTGGCGCTTGATCCAATCTGCCACCAACTCGAATAAGTCCGTCGGGTCCTTGTATTGGGGACAGCGATGAAATGGAACTCCTTTTCTCCACCATGTTGTGACGCTGCAACGTTTTTAGCTCAGCAGAAAATTCCACTTGTTTCATTGTCCGTAAGATTACGTTGCGAGCGTGATTCAATTCGTCGATGCTTAGAGTGACAGTTTCTGATTTGGACCTTTTGTAACAGAAGCGTAACATGTAAGCCACAATGCGTTGTAACTTGTGAAACGAATGGCTGTGTCTACAATTATACAATTCTTCACCTAGTGTAGATGGAGATATTGCTAGACTTATGTGTATCGTTTTCCTTTCTAGATTGCTGGGGCTGATACTAGGTAAGGCTGACCATTTGTCTGGGGAGCCATGCAGAAATAGTGGTCCATACAACCATAAGTTGTGCTCGTGTAGTTTCCGCGCCGATATTCCTCTTGAGAGTACATCTGCCGCGTTGTTGGCCGATGGTACATGCCGCCATTGAGTCTGGCTTGTCAAAGCCTGAATCTTTGCTATCCGGTTTGCCACAAATGTAGGATATGTGGCGGCAGCTGCGTTGATCCATGAAAGAACCACCGTAGAATCTGACCAAAAGTATCCTGGTACCGTGTTGCTGTCGAGGCCTAGATCGCGTCGAACCCTTTCAGCAAGCTCTGCACCCAATAGTGCAGCACAAAGTTCCAGTCGAGGGAGTGACTGCTTTGCTGTTGGAGCCACTCGAGACTTTGAACATAGTAGTCGTACAGATATTTGTTTGTTTCTGTATGTTGCGCGTACGTATACTGCTGCGCCATATGCACGTTCAGGCGCATCCACAAAGACGTGCAATTCTTTTCTAATTGGAGTCTTACCATCATAAACGTGCCGTGGGATTTGCATTGAGTTCAGACTCTGCAAGTCGTCTCGATACTCCTTCCATTCATTTTGAAGACTTGTAGGTAACTCGTCGTCCCAATCAAGCTTTAATTCCCAGAGGCGTTGCATGAAGATTTTTGCCTTTACGACGACTGGAGCAAACAAGCCTAACGGGTCGAAGATCTGTGCCAGCTCCGAGCAGACTGCACGTTTTGTAATGACAGTTGCTGCACTGCTGTGAGTTCGACCGCCAAGTTGATCCGTTTTGGGCATCCAAATAAGGCCCAATGTTTTTACACTGTATGGTTCCAGTGTTTCTCCGAGTTGT
This sequence comes from Scaptomyza pallida, assembly GCA_018152965.1. Classification (NCBI taxonomy): domain Eukaryota; kingdom Metazoa; phylum Arthropoda; class Insecta; order Diptera; family Drosophilidae; genus Scaptomyza; species Scaptomyza pallida. The sequence continues at coordinate 515,800 of JAECXP010000219.1, forward strand.
ACATCGTTTACTGTGTCTTCCTTGGGGATTCCCTCCAATATTTGTGCATTGTTTGAGCACCATTTTCGCAGCTTGAATCCCGATGGCTGAAGAATTTTGTTTAGTTCTTGTTGAACTTGTTTCGCTTCTGCGATTGTATCGGTGCCGGTCAGACAATCGTCTACATAAAAGTCACGTTGTAGTGCCTTTGTACCCATCTGAAGACTTTTCATGAAACTGATTTTCCGGATTGATCCATACCTGACGATACATTTTTTCAATGTCAGCCGTAAACACAAATCTATGTGTTCTGAATCGTAGTAGAATAGACATAAGATCGCTTTGCACCGTGGGGCCAGCATGCAGTATGTCATTCAGCGATTTTCCAGTAGATGTTTTGCATGAAGCGTCAAATACAACTCGTAGTTTTGTAGTAGTGCTGTCCGGCTTCAATACGCAATGATGGGGGATTACGTAGTGATTTTTAGGGATCTGTTTCGGCGACACTTGTTTCATGTGTCCCAGTTTTTCATACTCCGCCATGAACGCTGCGTATTGCTTCCACGTGTCTGCGGAGGTTCTGCGTTCTAACGAAATGAACCTTTTGGTCGCAATCTCCATGGACTCTCCCAGGGCTGAACAATGTTCAGAAAATGGAAGTTTCACGATGAATCTGCCGTCTACCGCCACTTGTAGGTGTTCTAGGAAGTGCTTCTCACAATGCGCTTCAATTGGTGTTCGGTGTTTTTCTGATGTATCCAAGCTATCCAATGTCCAGAATCGTTCCATTAGTTCATTTGTTTCCTCGTTGGTTGCAGATGCGCAGATGGCTGACGACTTACTTGAAGCATAAACCTTTCCAGCAATGATCCAACCGAACTCAGTTTTTTGCATCATTGGACCAGACTGGAACATTTTGTGTTGCTGTGGGAGCAGTATTGAAAAACAGTGCTCTGCTCCAATTAACATGTCGATTTTGCCTGGTCTGTTAAAGTTTGGATCCGCAAGTGGTAAATCGCTCGGCATGTCCCAATCAGCAGTGTTGATTGACTGGGCAGGTTGATCCGAAATTATATGAGGTAAGACGAATGCTTCCAATCGCATCGTAAAATCGCTGTGTAGTGATTTAACAAGGACATTCACTCGAGCCTTGCTGACTCTTGGCTGTCCTCCGCTGCCCTCAATCCGAAGTGTTGTGTCGTGACGTTTAAGTCCCAACATTGTCACAAGTCTTTCGGAAACAACGTGGATTTGTTATCCAGAATCCAGTAATGCCTTGAACGATGCTTGTTGTCCGTTGGTTGCTTGTACAGCTACCTTTGCTGTTGCAAGTAAGTTATAGTTTTGATTGTTTGCGGATGCCACAACTTGTGAGAGTGGCTCTGCTGCTGCTGATGTGATAGCATTTTCCAAATGCACAAGAGTGTGGTGCTTTTTGTTGCACTTAAAACAGCTAAAGTTGCTTGTGCATGCCTTGGTTTTATGGTCATGTTTAAAGCAGTTGACGCATAACCTTTGCTTTTGCACCCAGTTTAAGCGTTCGCTGACAGATTTTGCGCGAAATTCGTCACATTTAGATAAGTAATGACTTGTCTTTTTACAGAAAGACACCTTTTTTGTGCACTAGAAGATGTTGCACATGTTGCGTTTTTTGGCTCCTTTTTAGAAACTACAGGTGCCTTTTTTCCAGTAGCCATAACCCGAACTCTCTGTTCTAGGAACTGGAGCATGGTGTCCAGTGGCTGGATTTCCTTCGTATTACCCAATGATTGTTCATAGAGTGTTTTGTTTGTGCCATCCAGCTTGTTTCTGATGATGGCAATGATGATTGGATCCCATGTTGAGATGTCAATCCCGAGTCCCTTCAGTGAGGCTAATGACTCTATGGTGGTGATGTGCAGCTCCTTTAAGGATCTTACATCGTCGCTGCAGGTTTGTTGCAGCAAGAGGCGATTTAAAACCCTAGATGCAATATCTCTAGGATTGTTGTACGCATCTACTAAAATTTCCCATGCGTAGAGATAGTTCTCTTCCCGTAGGTCGATGTGACGGATTAATCTTTCCGCCTCTCCGACTACGCTGGTTTTTAAATACCACATCTTTCGTATGGTCGGCATCTTTGTTTCATGTATCATACATGAAAACATATCGAAGAATTGCGTCCATTTCAGCGTATCACCATCAAATTTGGGAATGGAAATACGTGGCAAGTTGATGTTATCGGTGCACTCACTGTTTGAGTTGCTCGTAAGTGCATTCCGAACATCAGACTCTGCCTGGAGATACTCGGTGGCGTTGTAGCCACTTTCTTCTGGGTCCTCAAATTCCTCGTATATTTGGAAATAGACCTCTTGAGTTTTTGCCCATAGCGACTTAATAATTTCTGCATTAACGGGCTTGTGTTGCAGGGTGCGATTGATTGACGCAATCATCGCCTTTTGCCGTCGGCACAATGCATTAATCTTGTCATTGCTGGTTGGTCTGCCGCTCACTGAACCCGCAATTGTGACGGTCCTTGGCTCCATCGTTTTGCTTGTTGTTTGGTCCGCGATGTCGGCTTGTTCCAGTAGGTAGGTCCTGTGGTGCTCTACCATTGCCGCGACTTGCTCATAGAACTTAAAGTATTCATGTGACTCATCTAAGTTCTGAGAGTCCTTGATGAACTCGTGGTTAGTTTGGAACGCCGTCCATTTTTCCTCTAGTATTGAGGTCCTGGCTTGATAGTAGCCAGGTTTTGCTTTGCGTTCCGCTGAGTCCTTCTAGCAGTTCTTGACAAGCCTTGATATCTCTTGGCTAATGAATTCCTGCTCAGATAGGACATCTTCCAATTGGTGTGATTTTTCTGTGCTCATTTTGTCGCCTTGTTGACAATGAATAAGCTACCAGAATCACGTTTGTTTGTTGTTGCTTATAACTCTTTGATTACTCCTGACCCGGTGGAAGTGTTTTATTCGCTCGGCCTGAGCTGGATTACGCTTCTATTCGCAACCGTGCGGTGTGGTCGAAGGAGTAGCGAGTTATGTATGTTGTAGACCGGATCCTTCCTAGGAGTCCTTTGTCGGGGTCACCAAAGTGTACCTGTAAAAGGTGTGTGTGTGTAATGTTAGCATCCAGTACAAACTGACTGCTTAAATGTTGTTGCAACTGGCACTTGTAACCAGGTGGACTACGGAGAAATAATGAATGCTTCTTTAAGTTGTAAGAATACACTGATTTTATTAAGGTAAAAGTCACAATATTTATAGGTAAAAATTGCTTAGCTTAGAGGTGTGTGTTGTCAATTAAAATTAGGTTAATGTGTATTCAGCAGTTGCATGAAATGCAGACTAGCATATTTCGCAACTACCGGGTTGGCTGACCGTTACTATTGCGACACATATTGTACAATGTGCAGTCAGCGATATTCTGTGTATTCAGCAATAATTTAGTATTGCTTACAGTTTATTGTGTAATTGTGTATGATTTGACCTATTTAAGTAAAATGCTAACTGTGTTACAATTTGTTCTTAAGTTACGTAAATGCGCACAAACAGTGCCTGAATAGCGATTCGCAGCTCATCTTCATGTCTGGTATCGCCCTCTGGGATCGCAGCTGAAAAATATAAATTTTTGTTAGTTATTAAATAAACATTAGATTAGGTTAGGTTAGTCCTACTAGCCAGCACAAAAGATCAATCTGGTCGAGGTGCACCAATTATGGCCTTGTAATAATAATAATAATAATAATAATAATAGGTTAGGTTAGAGCGGTTACCAAGGAGGGATACCCCCCTTAGCGCACTTAGGCCGCATTCGGCCCATTGTGATGCCGCGAAGGCTCTGAGACCCCTCTATTACTCTTGGTATGAATCCGCCTCAAGAGTCCATCCTGCGGCTTGGATGAACCTTGCTACATCTTTGGGTCTTTTGCTCGCGAGTTCTGATAGATTATCAAAGAAAAAATCACCAAGGATTCTTCGCCTAGTTTTACATAGGGCTGGGCATGTGCCAAGAAGGTGAATAACTGTTTCTTCTTCCTCCTCATCCCGACAACTTCTGCAGAAGTCATTGTGTGGGACCAGTAGTGCCGCCCGTGTGCGCCCACAAGCCAATGCCCGTTCATCACTCTGGTGACAGTTGAGCACTTTTTTCGGCTTAGAAGGCAGAGCTCATTTGATCTATTTCGGCATCTAGTTGGCCAGGTCTGATGAGCAATGCGTGAGTTGTGGTTGGAGACCTGCCATACTTTGTTGGCTTCTGTCTCGAAGAAATCTCTTAATTTGAGTTTGCAAGATGCCATAGGTATATCAATGCCCTCTTTATCTGGAAGAAGTTCCATGGTAGTTCCTAATCTGGCCAGTTGATCCGCGATGCAGTTGCCTTCTATATCCCTATGTCCTGGGACCCATATCAGGCATATGTTAAACTGCTTTGCCATCTCGTATAGAGATTTGCGGCAGTTATGAACAGCCTTAGAGTTCGATGTGTTCGACTCCAGCGATCTAATTGCTGCCTGGCTGTCTGTGAAGATGTAGATTTCATTGGCATTGCACATATGTGGAATGCAATTTAGCGACTCCTGAATTGCTAGCACTTCAGCCTGGAAGACGCTGCAGTGATCAGGGAGTCTGAAAGCCTTGCGTAGGTCAAATCTGGCGCAGAAGATGCCGCCTCCTACTTTGCTGTCCAACATAGAGCCGTCTGTAAAGATTTCTACGGCTTCCGCAGGTCTTGCGGGCAAGCCTTCTTCCCAGTTCTCTTTCGTTGGGATAAGAGTATTACAGGGAGTGTCTATATACACCTGTGAGATCTGATAGTCTGTATTGTCTGGTATGAGTGGATTGTCTTCCAAGATTCTTGAATGTCCAAAACCCTGGCCTATCGACTGTTTGGCTTCCCTCATCCGAAGCCCTGACATATTTGCTATTTTCCACCCCATCATTTCGACAGGTAGGAGATGCAGTATGGCGTCGAGTGCGTTACCTGTTGTCGTACGTAAAGCTCCTGTAATGCAGAGTGCAGCAGTACGCTGCACCTCTCCTAGTTTTTTGGTGACTGTTACTTTATCGAGTGCAGGCCACCAGACAGACACTCCATACAACAGTATCGCTCTGACTACCGCAGTGTAGAGCCAATGGAAGATTTGAGGATTCATGCCCCATTTAAGTCCGATTGACTTCCTACAGGCCGCCTGGGCCCAATTGCCGATTTTTTGGCATAAAGTCGAAAATTCATGGAAACAAAACTCATTTTTGATAATACACCTTCAAACTACATAGTCTTTATACAAAGAATCAAATAATATTTTCGATTGTTTGGCAACCCTGCAATTGTTATCGACTATCGAAGTCAGCTGTTGAGTTAAGTGATTGTTGCGAAAAAATTGCCGTCATATTTTGGTTAGCTTTGTGGACTTGCACGTCGTATAACTTTGCACAATAAATTATTGCAAACTATGGATATTGAAGCCCAGGGTATGTAGAATGTATAAATATGAGCATTTTGTGATAATGTTTAATATGTGTGTATTAATGTGTGTTGTTTTGTGTTGTTCATATACAGAGAAAACTTAACCAAAGTGCTTGTCTTCTATAGAGTATAACTTTTTTTTGGAATTAACCGGAATCAATTGTAATGTATGTTAAAATAAACATCAATATGTATATTACATTATGTTTTTAATGTTTTTTTTTGCGGCCATTTGCGGCCCTTGCGGTATTCTCAACTTGCAGGTAAGCTTGAGTTCTCTCATGCAACGCTGCTCGAGATATGGATAAATAACGACAAAGATTGTAACGCCATTAAAAGTTGGGTTTTTAAGCAACTAAGCGACTCAGCAATAAAAAAATTAATGAAATAAACCTAAGAATCAGCTGCGTTGAAAAATATGTAAAGACGAAGCTGAAAAAATGTAGCCGTAATATCCGAACATTTAAGAAGAGACATTCTAATTGGCTATCATTTAGTATGACAATTTTTTTGGAAAGACAGGAGGAGACACACAGCCTTAAAGAAATGGGTCGTCCCAAGCTGCCATATAATAAGGCAGGACAACGCTTAAAAAAGAAAGTTGGCTTCCGACTTGGCGGGCAATAATGGAAATTGCACTAGTCTTTTTATGCATGCAGCCGCGGTCTCCGCCAAAAGAACAAACGAATGTGATACAGCATATGTCCCAAAGAAAGCAATGCTTACTTCAAATGGACCAACTGAAGTTAAAAAAAAGCTTTTTGCATCTGAACCCATACCCCTGTCTCCAAGTGAAGCACTAGAATTTATGCTGGAAAATTCTTTGTGCAAAGCACAATATAATTCAATGCGAAATCTTAACATAATTCAAAATTCGGACATATATCCTAGCTACAAAAGAATTCAGGAAGCTAAATTACAGTTGAGACCTGCCGGAATAACTGCAACTGAAACATTGGCTGAAGTTTCATTGCAAAGCCTGTTAAACCATACTGCTAGCCGGATTGTACTTATGCAGGATGAGATTTTTAAAAATCTTGATATTCAGAGCGCCAAGTTGATTGTTAGCTACGGATTCGACGGCACAACGGGTCAGAGCATGTATAAGCAGAGATTTGAAGTAAACGAGCCGGATTCCCTAGACCAGTCTTTGTTTGTGACAACAATCATTCCCAATAAGCTAATAGATGATTCAGAGACGGTTCTTTGGCTTAATCGAACACCCCAGTCAGTCAGATATTGTAGGCTACTTAAAATGTAATTTGTCAGGGAGAGCAAGGAACACATACAGTACGGGATTAGCCCTTTACATGCCTGGATACGGATATTTGAATTGTTACTTAAGATTGCTTACAGAATGGAATTAAAAAAATGGCAAGTAAGGGATAAAATGGAAAAAATTCAAATGATGGAAAAAAAATCTTATACAAAAGAGAATGTATCAGGAAATAGGCTTACATGTGGATAAACCAAAGCATAATGGAAATGGGAACACAAACGATGGTAATACGGCAAGGAATTTCCAATTAATGCACCTAAATTCCAAAAACTCTGCGATAAAACGTTTACTGCATTTATGACCAATTATCCGTGGTACCCAATGTCCCCAACATTACATAAAATACTGGTTCATGGATCTCAAATAATAACATCATCGGTTGTTCCGGTAGGTTGTCTTGGCGAAAATGCATCGGAAGCGCGCAATAAGCTGTATAAACAGGATATGAGATCACACGCTCGCCATAATTCGCGTGCGAACAATTTGATTGACGTGTTTCACAGATCAATTGACTCCTCAGATCCACTTCTTTCGAGTATTACAAAAAAGGACAGCTCATTTAAAAAAATTATTGTTGCCAAGTGAAGTCATTTCACTTTTGGAAATACCTCGAATCGCTCCTGTTTTAAGGAATGATTCACTAAACAGTGATTCCGAGTCTGATCCTGAATATAATGCTGACAGTTCTTACACTTTTGAATTAGAGGTAGAAGATAATTAATTTTTTTTTTTTTTTTTTTTGTTAACCCTCTAGTGCCCAAATTTTCTTTTCCAAGAAAAAAATTATTTTTGGATTCAGTATGTATCAAAAGTGAATGTTTGTTTCGGAAAAACTTTTACTTTTGCACGGATCGAGTTTTATATGACTTTATACTTGGACCGCCTAGAGGCGGCTTTGGGCAGGTAGGCCAACAAAAAATTAGGTTATCAATTCTTTTGTTTACACGTTTTATTATAAATGATATAAAGAAAGGTTCCAAAAACAAATAAAATAACAATTAAAACTAAAGTTACTTAAATTCACAAAGCTTTAAATATTTGTGTTCAAAATGTTTGATTACTTATTTGTGATGAAAATCATAGAAACAGTCTTTTTTCTGGGAAAAGCACAGGTTTATATTACATTTACATCAGACAGTTTGAGTTTCGGAAGTACAACCAGGAAGCTTACAGGTTTTTTTGTCAGCGCGTGATGAAAACATTGGAAAATGCTCGACGGAATCATAACGTACATCATTAATCGGAAGGAAAGTTTTCTTCCCTGTGCATTTATTTTCCTTTCCAGATAAGGAGTTTGTTGCATGCAAAGCACATGTGCGACCTCTGATCGGAAGTTTGGCAATTGGTATTTTGTGTTATGAGCGTCGGGCTGGTTTATTCGGTGGGACAAAATGTAAGCGTTTACCATGGCTAAATCAAGCATATGTGTAAATAGTCGATTTGTATACTTGTTGCTCTTTACGGGAATTTTATATCGACCAATAAGTCCGTCCATTAAGTCGACACCACCCATGTGGCTGTTGTATTCGTGGATAACATTTGGGCAATTTATGTCAACGTCCTTTTTTTCGGAACGAACAAAACGTGAAACCTGACCTTTTGAATTCGTTTTATTCAGGAAAGGCTTTGTGCCCGCGTAAGTCGAAGCAAGTCGTACTGCCTTATTGTCCTTCCAAATCGTCAAAAACAGTTCGACTCCTGATACAGGTCCACAAAATTCTGTAGAATATCTACGCACTTGTTTCTTGAGGTCGCTGTCAGATGGCAGCTTACAATTTGGAATGCGATTCGAGCGAATAGTTCCCAAAGAAAATATTCCCCGGGACTTGAGATATACAAGAAGCGGCAAGGAAGTATAATAATTGTCAAAGTAGATAATCTGATTTTTGAAATCCGGAACATTGCGTGACAATCGAACAACTACATTTGCTGCCGCACCAAGATCTGGTGAGCCAGTTTGAACTACGTTGTCACCTGCTCCACAATATATCTCAAAATTATAGCAAATGCCAGAAGAGTCACACAAATTGAAGAATTTCACTCCCCATTTGTGTGGCTTGTCAGGTAAATATTGTCTAAGAAAGGTCTTCATCTTCGTTGCACACATTTGTTCATCCACAGATAAGCGTTGGCGCATCGGAACTGACTGAAACTTCTCATTGAAGTGATTCACGAGCGGCCGTATTTTGTATAAAGGATCGTGGTCGGCAGAATCCTTGGAGGGCAACTTACTATTATCATTAAAATGCATATTACCTCGTATTTTGTCAAAGCGATTTCTTGACATTGTGTTCTGAATTGTTCCAAATGCGTATTCCCCCAATATGAACGAACATTTGGGTAGCCAAAAACTGACATCAGAAATAAAATGCCAATAAATTGTCGAATTTCTAAATTGGTTGTAGAAAACGAAGTATTGACATCCTTTTGGGTAGCATACAAATTTGTTTGCTGGGTGATATGCTCAATGATAGTATCATTCAAAAAGAATTGAAAACACTTGAATGGCGAATCCAGAATTTTAAGTACTCCGAGGTCAGGCTCAGTAAAGGAAATTGCAGATTTATCTATGACTAGGTTCATTAGGCGCCACAACATCTTTTTGAAAAGCGGTGATTTTGGGTCGATAGCGCAAACAGATCCTACACATTCAGCTGTTGTGCTTTCTTTAACATGAGCAATAATATCAGCTGGCGCTTTGCGTTTGCGTTTCTGTGCTTGAGGTGAATTGGATGCAGTCGAACTTGAGGGTGACAACAATTTTGCAAATGCAGTAGGACTTCCGCTTGAAGTTACACAAATCTCTCTAGCCAACATAGAATTCGACATATGTAGCACTTTTTCAATCGCTTCTTCATTTTCAGGAAGCGCTGCCTCGCAAACATCATCAGTCAAATCGTCCTCCAAATCTTCTTCTCCGTCCGTATCAATGTCAAAATCAATTGAATTTAAAAATTTTTTAATCTCCACGTCAGAAAGAGCTGATAGCTTATTCACTTGTCGGCGTTCTTAAATATGTCATAGGTTGTTCCACTTCCAAACTTACCTTATAATTTTTTTCCCGAATTGTCCCAAGACCGCCTCTAGACGGGATACCTTATAAAAGCAATAGAAAGCTAACGAAAACTTATTTTTAGTGTGGGTTTCGTATTTTGAGTCCCTAAGACTATCAGCAACCCGGTACAATTTTTTTTCCAGCAACAAACTTCTTATAATATTTTAAAAAAATTATTTATATTTTGCACTTTTACAAAATAATTATTTCGTCCGAGTTGCACAAATTTTCTGCTTCAAATAACTACAGCAGTTTGCGCAAGCTCTAGTATGTGTTCCAAACGCAACGAATTTAATTTTTGGACTTCCCCGAATTAGAAAAAACGCAAAATCGAGTCAAAAGGAATGAAAAGAATAAAATAACGGTGTTTTTAACCATACCCGTCTAGAGGCGATCTTGGGCACTAGAGGGTTAAGAACTATTTTTAATATTTAGTTTCAATTCGCAATGTGCTTTTGAAAAAGCTGAAGCTTCAAGCCTTAATAAATATGTTCACTTATATTAAAAAATGTTACCTTTTATTTTTACTAGTGTATAACCGGAAAATCAAATAATCAACATTACGTTACGTATACGCAATGCATTCCTATATGGGCGGTAAGAGTAGGCGTGTCCAGAATCATCCAAAATTTTTTCTAGGTGTTATGCATTCTATAACTATCATATACCAAGTTGCAGCTCTGCAGCATCAATATTAGACTTTATGCCAAAAAATCGGCAATTGGGCCCAGTGTGAGGCGTATAGGGCAACATTTTCCTTTTTTATACGCTCCTCAGTATTGAGGTTCCAGTCCAATTTCTTGTCTAGAATTAGACCTAGGTATTTAGCTGAGTCACTAAAGGACAGTTCAACCCCATTGAGGATCGGAGGTTGAAGAGACGGAATTTTGTATTTCCTTGTGAACAAGACCAGTTCCGTCTTTGCAGGGTTGACTCTCAACCCAGATCTTTCCGCCCAGCTGGAAAGCCTTGCAAGAGATTCCGTCATAAGGTCACATAGCGTCTGCGGGAATTTGCCTGAAAAGGCGATAGCAACATCATCTGCATAGGCTACCACTTTGCACCCTCCCCCATCCATGGAACGTAGTAGTTCCATAGAAGAGGCGAGAGGACTCCGCCTTGTGGGGTTCCACGATCGACGGATTTGGTGACAGTCGCTGCCCCCAGTGTGGCCTTTACGATCCTGCATTGTAGCATCTGATCGATCAGGTGCACTGTCAGGGAGTCGACCCCCAAATCCGTCAGCGAGTCAGTGATAGTCTTTGGAGTGACGTTGTTGAAGGCTCCCTCTATATCTAGGGAGGCTTCTAGCGTGTAGTTCTTCCTATGTAGAGACTTTTCAATGTATGCAGTGAGCGCATTCCATGCAGTCTCGGTCGACTTGCCTTTAGAGTAGGCATGCTGAACTGGGGAGAGAAGCGATATGGGAATAGTGCTTCTCAGATGGAGACAGAGCAGCCTCTCCATCGTTTTCAAGAGAGACTGATAGGTCGAAAATCTTTTGCTGTTGTGTGTGAGGGTTTTCCGGCTTTTGGATTGTACCACTTTTGAAAATCTTGGAGAAAATGTCTTTTAGCCAGTTGATGGCCGTTTTCCCCGCGGATTGTAATTGAGCAGGAATGATATTATCCATCCCCGGCGATTCGTAGGGTTTGAAGCTCCTGATTGCCCAATGGATATTCCTATCGTTGAGCAGTAACAATAGCTTCTGTGTCTCCCCGCTAAAGTGCAGATCACAAGGTCTTGGTGATCTGTTTCCCCCCGAAAAATGTGTGTTCAGGAGTAGGGTCAGTGATTCTTCACTGGATGATGTTCACGCACCGTTTGCGTTCCTAATGAACTATAGAGTCTGAGGAGTTTTGCTTAGCAACTTCCTTAGTCTGGCTGCTTCGGAAGGGCTTTCTATCTCCGAACAGAAGGTTTTCCAAGAGGTCCGCTTTGCTTTGCGAAGCCCCTTTTTGAAAACGAAGAGCCCTATCTAATAGTCAGCTCATGATTGTTCATCATTTATAGCCTTGGCTTTATTAAAGAGTTTTCTAGCTGCTGCCCTCAACTCTCCAATTTGAGCAGTCCACCAAGGGGGTTTCTTTTTCCTTTTTGGTCTGCTAACGAGGCAAGATTCATTAAGGGCGTTTTCACACGCTTTGTTGAATACTTCTATGAGCCGAGTTGCATACTCGGCGGTGTCTGGCCCTTCAGGCGGAGTTTTAGGGAGCTGTCTTTGCAGTGAAACAGTTAAGGTCTTCCAATCAGTTCTTCTTAAGTTTCTGAACTGGATTGGTTTGAGACTACGGATCTGTAGTAAGGTTTCAATATACCTATGATCTGAGAAGGAGTGCTCATCTAGCACCCTCCAAGAGAGAATTTGATCCCATAAAGAGGCAGAGACTAGAGTGAGATCTAGAACTTCCCTGCGGATTTTAAAAATAAAGTTCGGGTCCCGACCATTATTACATAAAAGCATATTTGTATTCAGAAGGTAGTCAAAAATCAACTCACCCCTTGTATTTGTATCAGTGCTTCCCCACTGATGATGATGGGCATTTGCATCGCAGCCCACTATTAGCCGGAGGTCTCCCTGCTCGCAGTCAGCAATCATCTGGCATAGCAGTGGATGCGGAGGATCACCCTGATGGTCGTGGGCGAAGTAGTTAGAGACTAGCCGGATTTTCTCCTTCTCCAGCTCCAGGCATGCTGCAGTGTTGTCTAAGTCACTGTATTTTGGGAGCAAAAATATGTTTAAATGTAGTAGCTTATAGTCTTGCGTCCTCATTCCAGAAACCCTGCCACCACACACCCAGGGTTCCTGAATAAGGACTATATCAACTGTACCCCTCTCCAGGTACAGTAGGAGGGCGGCAGATGCTGCCTTACTGTGGTGGAGGTTTATTTGAAGGAGTCTCAAGGACATCTTTCATATCCCTCTCCACCACAGTAACATCCGCAGCTCGTCGTCCTCGACCACAGGATCATTTCCGCCGTGGCTTAGAAGAGAAAGATCTCGAACTAGCTCCGATGTCTCGGAGACGTAGCCTGCAGGATCTGGGGACGTGTCTTCGTCTTGGTCGATCTCCAACTCCAGTTCCGGCTCTTGAGCGACCGACCCACTCTTGGTGTCGGAGCGGTAAACGTTCACAGCCACGGTTTTAAAACCGTACTGGAGTGTACATAACTTGACAAGGTGCTCGACCGTCTTGTCGTTATGCACCATGATGATCTGACGCCGGGGTCCGTCTGCCTTTTCCAATTTTGCCACCCGCCAGTCACCTGAAGGCAATTGAGGGTTGCAAAATTGGAAGACCTTGAGGATCTCGGATGGGTCGTCGGGTTTAGCCGACACCCACACACGAGCCCTAGGCCTGTTAGGCACGTCTTTCCAGTCGACAGCCTCCAGTTTAGCCCCAGGGTAGACCTCACCCAGGGCAGAAATGGCCTCCTTTTACAATTGGGCAGATTGTAAGTCGGCACACGCGATGACCTTCACGCAGCCTTGATGCCAGACGGCATCTTGGCAAACGGGCGGTGCACATCCCTTCTCTATGATGGTGCGCATGAAGGCACCCTGCAGCTCGTTTTCCACCCACGGCCACTGGTTCCTCGGGATTTGGCCCCCCTCTTTGCCCTTGTCCAGGACACCAAGAAGGACCTTACCCTTCGTCACCTCGGCGTAGGTTTTTACTCCTAGCTGCTGACGCGGCCGCTTGACTTGCGGTGCGCTTAGTTTTTACAAAATTTTAGCAATATATACAAAATAAATTAGTTAATGTTTAACAAACTATTAGCAAAATATTTAATGTTCTCTTTTTCACGTCACCATGTGATGGTGCGAATAATATGTTACGAATAATAAACATAGTTATGTATGCTTATAGCTGCTGTTTCAGAGCATGCAAGTAAGAATAGTAAGAGCATGCACTTAAGAGAATTAGAAGCATGCATGTAAATATTAGCGTATGCAAAAGCTTAACATCAACACACGATTATGTTTCTTTGTATGTGCATGTATGTATGATAGAGCTTTATCTCTTGCAAGCTTAGCTTGCACATGTTGAACTAGCACCCACGATAGAGCTTTATCTCATGTAAGCTTACACATGAGCGGGATGCTGCGAGAGAAACCTTGCGCTCTCTCAACTCTGCCCATGCTCATAAGCTTTCACTCAGAAGCATTAGAACTTTTTAGGCCCGACGCGCTTGCGTTCAGAGCATCAAGTTACTTTTTTGGAGGTTGTGGTCAGAGGCGGTTGTAAAAGTGCGTGCGGTTAATTTAATTACCGACTTCACTTACAATTATATACACGCGACCCCAAATCTAATCTGAAGACATCCAAAACATCCGGATGCCCAGATCGGCAATATTATCGCCAATCTAAAGTGGAAGACCAGCTCTATCCAACCCGGCATTGATTTTCTGGAAATTTCATAATTACAAGGCATTGCGCGTTTATCAAGTGTAGTGGTGGTGTGCAAAAGTGCAATGTGCGTGTGTGTGTGCCAAACATAGTCAATATGATGTGCAGCTTACGTCGCAGGTTACTAAGCATGTCGATGTACCCGACAACGGCACTATATTAATGCCGTAAGGATGATTATAAGTGCCTACCGACTATCAAATACCCTGTCTTTGCACACAATTACCGCACACGCGCCAAACACCCTTCGCACGCAACACCATACACTTTGATCACGGTGCAATCTTCTATACCATATCTTCAAGATTCTGATGCCATCCGGAACAGTGCCCTTTTTCTATGTTTGCGTTCAGTTGTGCTACGCAACATAACCTTTGAGACCTTTGGATCTACGCATGGATCAAACAACCCAACCCGGCCCTGTGAAGCTATTTTGAAGTTACGAATGGATTAAACACAGCCCAATGAGATATATCGTTCACGTTCTTATATATGAAATTTTATAATTAATTTAATTAAGCATTATACTTATAAATTTGAATTTACACATTCTAGTTGAGCGCTTTATTTTGAATTGTTGCATCAATACCTTTGATTATCATCACCAGTTCATCCACGTCGACAGGCCTGCTGACATCGATGGATTTCAAAAAGTAATGAGGTTGTAAGTACGGCATAGCCGGATGTAGTTGCATCATGATATGCAGTAATGTGGGGTAAAGCGCCCAAAATGTAGATTGTGTTTAATTTAGAAATCATACGTAAGTCAAATGAATGCGATCATACGCCTATAAAAGTAACGTAACTAAATTTAATTGTTTTGAAGATTAAATTAATGCACATATGAATTGTAATCTATCTTTCTATTCGAAATTATATATCACACAGAAATGAACTTATTTCTTTTAACTAAAGGCACCTTAAGTAACCTTACCGCAGGCATGTTTAGGGTAGGATCAAATAATAATGGATTGATTCCTACAGGTTGGGTGGGTATAGATGGAGAACGATACCATCTCAGTTCTCCGAATATAGATAGGGTATTACGCATATTGATTCGGTTAAATTTTCACTGGTTTCCTATTCCTTAATTGTCGTCTCTGTCTACACTTTTTTTTCTGTAGCACCATTGGTTTAGGCAGCACAAGACCCACGCCACTTTTCCCTGAGCAAGGCCGGAACAATAGTAGACAGAGTGTGCGAGCCGAAATGACTTTGCAATTGTGCGTTACAACCATTGAGGTTAATTATCAGACGCGTCATTTTACTTTGATACCAAAGGTATCATATTATATTGGGCTTATGCAATGTCCGTCAAGGTGTCTGTCCGTCCGTCCGTCCGCAGGTCCGTTTGAACGCAACTTTTTTCAACACCCTTAAAGCTAGAGCTTTGCAACTTTGCAAACATCTTGGTACATACCTTCGTCAGACAAAGTGTTAAATTTGGCTCTACGACCTCAGGGGCCTGGTAAATCGATAACAAATCGATACCCCTCGATGTGCAAATCGATGAAACATATATATGTCCCACATTTTAGAAGCTATAGTCACCAAATTAAGGGGCAAGATAGCCGATGGCATTCCCCAAAAAACTACATAAAAAGTTTGGATGCCACGCCCACCTCTTCCGCCCCCAGCCCCCCTTCAGTTATAATCGAAAATGACTGTATTTCCCACAGTTTTAAGCATGTTTGCACAGATATGCATCACAAATTTGAATGTCACGCCTACCCCTTCTGCCTGCCTTTTATTCACAAACCTCCATATGTTACAAATGCATACAAACTTACATATGTGCTTTGCTTCATTGTTCGAAATTGTATATCAACAATGTTTGTGTGGTACGACGTTAGGTCTGAGTTAGATAAGCAGCAAGTAAGCAAATCTACCACTATACAAAGATGTTCTAGATTAATTATTTTCGCGCAAAAAGCTCGATATAAAAAACAAATACAAATTGAATGTATGTACATATGTACATATCTATACAACTTTTTTGCATTAAATAAACATACATATGTATGCAGATTACATTTTCATAAGTTTCTATTTGTTAGTGCGTTTGTTTTTAAACTGTATATAGATATATATATGTATATGCACTTGCATTTTTTGTTATATATATGTATGTACAAAAGAATGTTAAATGTACGTACATACATATGTATGTATGGACATATGTGCATTTGCAACACCAAGCAAAGTTACAAATGTCAGCTCGAAAATTATTTCAGAATAACAATGGCAATAGGTATTTGTGTGTTAAGTTTTGTTTGATAATTAGCACGTATGTAGGTGAAAACCACTCCCGTAACATATTCTGGTGTGCAAAACTCTTCTACGCGCACCATGTTATGTTTGAATTGATTTGTTTTAAATCAATGATACCAACAAAAAGAAGCATTGCGAGCCCAACAACAACACTTACAACAACAATAAACGGTTCTGGGGTCGTAAATCAATTGTCAAAGGCACAAAGAAGAAAAGAGAATAACGGAGACACATACACAGCGCATGTGTTTTGTTTTTGTAAACTCGCTGGCGATCGCTTGTACAGACGGCAGAAGTGGAATGGGTCATGTGTTTTGTTTTTGTAAATTCGGCCGCAATAGCTTGTGCGCAGACGGCAGTTGTGGAATGGGTCATGTGTTTTGTTTTTGTAAACTCGATGGCGTTGAAACTCACAGCTTGTGCGACAATGAGGCGCCAGAGTGGTGGAATGAGGTAAAATGATAAACGCAGGACCTCGATTTGTATGGGAGGTACTCGAAGGGGTGGTCCAAATTAAAAATCCTTTCTTAGTGCTCACTTTCTGCCTGAATGGAATATTTGGTGAAAACTTCAGCCTTCTAGCTCTTATGGTTTAGGCTGTGGGCCTCTCAACAATCAGTCAGTCAGTCAGTCATAATAAATAATAAAAAAAAAATAATTTTAAACTAAATATCAAAAACAATAAATAGCAAAACAAAATGCAAAAAAAAAAAAACAAACAAAAATCAAATCAAAATATAGTTTATATATTACCACCTAGAATATACGGACTACCAAAAAGACACAAAGAAGGAACACCACTGAGACCAATATGTTCCTCAATTGGCTCACCCTCACACAACATGTGCAAACTAGTAACAAACATTCTAAAAAACTTGACAATGGAGTCAAAATATAATATAAATAATTCTTTGATTTTTAAAAACAAAATAAACAATAGTTATATTTGTGATGACGAAATAATAATCTCGTTTGACGTGATTTCCCTTTTTCCGTCAATACCAATCCACTTGGCCATGGATATTATAAAAAGAAAATGGAAAGATATAAGCCAATTTACAAAGAAGCCAGAAAAACATTTCTTAACAATTGTAAATTTTGCATGGAGGAAAGCAGGTATTTTAAATTCGAAGACAGAATCTATTCACAATTGAAAGGCCTACCCATGGG
The DNA here is from genome assembly GCA_018152965.1 of Scaptomyza pallida. Lineage (NCBI taxonomy): Eukaryota > Metazoa > Arthropoda > Insecta > Diptera > Drosophilidae > Scaptomyza > Scaptomyza pallida. The sequence goes on from JAECXP010000219.1 coordinate 533,414, forward strand.
ATCTCCTGCCTCACCGGTAATCGCGAACCTGATAATGGAAGAAATATTGGATAAAACAATGGAAAAACTAAAAAACCCACCAAGAATGGTCACAAAATATGTTGATGACTTGTACGCAGTAATAAATAAAAAATAAATTAAAGTTACTTTAGACGCGCTGAACTCCTTCAACAAAAACATCCAAATTACGACGGAATTAGAGACAGATGGAAAATTACCGTACCTGGACATAATAGTACAAAGACAGGGAAACATATTAAAATCCAAATGGTATAAGAAACCAACCGCATTCGGACGCATATTGAGTTTTTACTCAAAACACCCGAAAAACATAATTATAAATACGGCATTAAACTGCATCCGAAAGATGTTCAATCTCTGCGACCCTATTTATAAAACAGAGATTGAGTTAGAAATACACCAAATGCTTAAACTTAATGACTACCCAACAAAAACAATAAAAAGGTTACTTACAAAATACGACCAAAACTCAAAAACAAAAACAGAAATTAAGACATACAGATCTTTGGCATACAAATGTTCCAAACTTATCGAAAAGATTTATGAATTCCGCATGCTACAACAAAGACGACACTCGTATAGCCCATAAGCCCAACAATACGATGAAGGACTTTTTTTTTAATAAAACAAAATGTAAAATCAAAAATGAGGGTAAGGACAACGTAATTTATCAAACACCATGTAACGGAGACGAAAACAGTTCATGCAACAAAATATATGTAGGTACGACAAAATGCAAGCTGAAAACACGAATATCACAGCACAAATCAGACATAAAACTAAGAAATCAACAATCCGTACAAAAAACAGCGCTGGATGCGCATTGCGCAGAAAGCAGGCATACACCAAACTTTGAAGAAACGTCAATCCTGCAACAAGAACAACATTACAACAAACGTTTTACACTTAAAATGCTACATATTACTGTTATTACAAGGCCATATTTGGTGCACCTCGACCAGATTGATCTTTTGTGCTGGCCAGTAGGATTATGGATTCTCCTGTAGCCCTAGGCTGCGAATAAAGTTTAGAACTTTATTCGGATAGATACTCCATATCCTGTGGGGTGGCACGATTACCTCCCCAAGATGTTGTGCTCTGCTCCTGCAGAGTGCTGGGCATTCGCACAGTATGTGAGATGACGTCTCCTGGTCTGAGTTACAAAACCGACAGACGTCAGTATCAGATAAGTTCAATTTCTTGAGGTGATATCTCAGGCAGCAATGGCCAGTGAGAAAACCCGTAAGCATACGAATGTCATTCTTGTTTAGGTTGATAAGACGTTTGGATATATTCTTATCTGGGGTTAGGAAATTTTTGGCTTGGCGTAGCCCCAAGCTGTCGGACAACTTTTCTTTGTTTCCCTTTCTTCCCATGTTCTGAGTATAGCTTTCCTGTGTCCCTTGGTGAGTCCACAGAATGGCTCAGGTCCTATTAGCGGCCTACCTGCTCCATATAATAAACTACATATAATAAACACACCAAGCGACAAGCGACTAAACTTCAAAACTGACACCGACAACTGTGCGCACATATACAAACACTTACTGAAAACTAGTTGAATACTCCACGCCGAAGAAAGCTGACGTGTAAAATTGTAAGAAAAATGTACAATAAGTGAAATTAATGTTATTTATTTATTTGTGTTAAATGTATTAATGTAATTATATGTTAAAAACATTGTAGTCTGCCCTGAAGACGACAGCCGATGAGCAGTCGAAATATATTGGAAACAAAACGGAGAGAAACAAGTAAGAGGCTCTAGTCGAGAAATCCCGACTAGGACATACCCTTAACCCGATACTTAACGCTTACAGTTACTTATGTGTATTAAATCAGTGACCAATATTACCAAACTTCAAACTGCGATATCTCCGGTGTTTCTTAACCGATTTTGACCAAATTTAATCAAATGTTCATTATTTTATCAATAGTTTTAAACCTCATTTTCACAATTTTGAAATTGAAGATTTTTTTGTTATCGATCACATGTGTATATCGGAAACCAGAAGTGTTATCGGAAATTCAAAACAAACTTGATCTTCTCATGGTATAGGAGAGCTTAAGTTTCAAATTTGAAGTCTCTAGCTCATATAGTCTCTGAGATCGGCGCGTTCATACAGACGGACAGACGGACAGACAGACATGGCTAGATCGACTCGGCTGTTGATGCTGATCAAGAATATATATACATTATGGGGTCGGAGATGTTTCCTTCTGTCTGTTACATACATTTGCACAAAACCATTATACCCTTATTTACCCATTTTATGGGTTAAGGGTATAAGAACACATTCTTTTATTTCTCGGACCTCGAGCCAGCCAAAAACAACATATTATATAAAATAAATTTAAGTAAAATAACTTCACTAATTTAGGTTATTTTTCAAAAGGAGGGAGATGTAGTATGCACTTATATCGATGGTAAACTGTATTAAATGTACCCAAATCGGTAACACTTTGTTGCTGTATGAACATAACACAAAAGGGCAACAACACTTTGTCGTTGCATAAACATATTCGGACATGCGCTCTCAAGTACATTTCAAGTACTCTTCAAGTGCACCGAAATATGATCCTAAAAGAATTAGACAGCGTCAGCATATGTCCCATACATTATACATGTGCATAACACACTCTGCCCGCAGCGACGTATCCGTCGCTTATATATAAAACACTTATATACAAACGGCTGCGCTGCCACCATAAGCAGCGATAACAGTCGCTCCGAATTAAAACCTAAAGAACAATACTTTATTTACTTAAACACGCAAGCTATTATACTCCTCCCCTATCTTAAGATTACGCATATGCTTACGCAGTCTGCAACGCCCGGTCAGGAATCCCGTGACTATTCGGAGAGATTCTTTGCTCAACTCTGAACATTCCTTGGTCCTTTTGCTGTTGTAACTATTTAGCAGACGTTTACTCTGCCTTGCCCCTTGCGACGATCGCCAGAAGTTCTCGCAAGCAGTCATGAGATCCGCATGACTGCTCTGACTGATGACCCCTGGGCCCAGCCCACAGAAAGGTTTCGGACCATGAAGAGGAGTACTAGCCCCCTTTCTAGCCATGATGTCGGCCACTTCATTGCCAGGAATCCCCGCATGCCCTGGTACCCAGTAGATGGTCACTTTATTATTACTACCCAACCTATTGAGTGTTCCTATACATTGCCATAATAGTCTGGAAACAATCTTGTGTGCACTAAGTGCTTTGATTGCTGCCTGACTCTCTGAGAAAGCGGCGTAGCCCCAAGCTGTCGGACCAACTTTTCTTTGTTTCCCTTTCTTCCCATGTTCTGAGTATAGCTTTCCTGTGTCCCTTGGTGAGTCCACAGAATGGCTCAGGTCCTATTAGCGGCCTACCTGCTCCATATAATAAACTACATATAATAAACACACCAAGCGACAAGCGACTAAACTTCAAAACTGACACCGACAACTGTGCGCACATATACAAACACTTACTGAAAACTAGTTGAATACTCCACGCCGAACAAAGCTGACGTGTAAAATTGTAAGAAAAATGTACAATATGTGAAATTAATGTTATTTATTTATTTGTGTTAAATGTATTAATGTAATTATATGTTAAAAACATTGTAGTCTGCCCTGAAGACGACAGCCGATGAGCAGTCGAAATATATTGGAAACAAAACGGAGAGAAAAAACACATTCTTTTATTTCTCGGACCTCGAGCCAGCCAAAAACAACATATTATATAAAATAAATTTAAGTAAAATAACTTCACTAATTTAGGTTATTTTTCAAAAGGAGGGAGATGTAGTATGCACTTATATCGATGGTAAACTGTATTAAATGTACCCAAATCAGTAACACTTTGTTGCTGTATGAACATAACACAAAAGGGCAACAACACTTTGTCGTTGCATAAACATATTCGGACATGCGCTCTCAAGTACATTTCAAGTACTCTTCAAGTGCACCGAAATATGATCCTAAAAGAATTAGACAGCGTCAGCATATGTCCCATACATTATACATGTACATAACACACTCTGCCCGCAGCGACGTATCCGTCGCTTATATATAAAACACTTATATGCAAACGGCTGCGCTGCCACCATAAGCAGCGCACGGCCTTTTGGTAGCTTACGATATGTTTAAGTCCATGTTGTAAGAGCATTCAGAAAAAAGCACTCGGAGCGATAACAGTCGCTCCGAATTAAAACCTAAAGAACAATACTTTATTTACTTAAACACGCAAGCTATTATACTCCTCCCCTATCTTAAGATTACGCATATGCTTACGCAGTCTGCAACGCCCGGTCAGGAATCCCGTGACTATTCGGAGAGATTCTTTGCTCAACTCTGAACATTCCTTGGTCCTTTTGCTGTTGTAACTATTTAGCAGACGTTTACTCTGCCTTGCCCCTTGCGACGATCGCCAGAAGTTCTCGCAAGCAGTCATAAGATCCGCATGACTGCTCTGACTGATGACCCCTGGGCCCAGCCCACAGAAAGGTTTCGGACCATGAAGAGGAGTACTAGCCCCCTTTCTAGCCATGATGTCGGCCACTTCATTGCCAGGAATCCCCGCATGCCCTGGTACCCAGTAGATGGTCACTTTATTATTACTACCCAACCTATTGAGTTTTCCTATACATTGCCATAATAGTCTGGAAACAATCTTGTGTGCACTAAGTGCTTTGATTGCTGCCTGACTCTCTGAGAAAATGGCTATGTCCCTACGCGGGTAACCCCTCTCAATGTTGAAGGAGGCACATCTCTCAATCGCGTGCACTTCAGTTTGAAAGATGCTGGTGAATTTCCCTAGAGGTTCGTGGTATTTGAGTCGAGGTCCACAGACACCCGCACCCGCCCCGTCCTTTGTTAATGAGCCGTCAGTGTACCATCTAATAGCATGTGGTTTCACAACATACGTGGTAGACATGTTGGTCGACTCCGACTTGTTGCTAAGTTCTGTTTTGAAGAGTTTATCAAAACTAAACTGGGCTATCTGAACATCCTACGGATATTCCAGCAACAGGTCAGTTGCAATCGCAGCCGTGTCAGCTGGTCTTGCCCCTGTTAACCTCATAATGGATCTACGCGCACTGTGTTTGATATACAAATGCAGTGGTGGGAGTCCGAGCAGCACATCCAGAGCTGTGGATGGACAAGTGCGCATAGCGCCCGAGATGCACGTGCAGGCAAGTCTCTGGAGTTTGCCCAGTTGCCTTCTCGTGACATCGATGTCAGCGCGCTTTGCCCAAATCACAGCCCCGTAGCTGACTATGCGCCTCACCATGGTAATGTACATCCACAGCAGACCCTTTGGAGACACCCCCCAATTCTTCCCTGCAAGAGACCAACAGCTCATTAGGGCCATAGTGGCCGTGCGAACAGCATGTTCCACATGTTGTCTCTACAGTAATCGCTTGTCTAGGATGACACCCAGATATTTGACTTCTGTGGAGATCGGTATTACTATACCCCCAATGGATTTCAGCTTATAGCTTTTGGTGAAGGCAACAATTGTGGTCTTCGCTGGATTGATGTTCAGCCCCACGTCTCTGCACCAGTCTAAGCTGAGCTTTAGACCCAGTGTTATCCTGTCGCACACTGTGCTCTCAAAGTTTATTTATTTATTTATTGTCAACTAATATCAGTCGACATAAAAATTAAAATTAAATCAAATTAAAAAGTAGAGCTTTAGCTACAAAAATGTTTAAGATTAATGAACAAAATTTAAAATTAAATCAGTAAACAAACTGAAATGAAATGAAAAAGTTTAAAAATTAAAATATTCTGGGGAGTTAACAAAAATTTAATTTAATGATCCAACATTTGTTGCAAGGATTGGGAAAAACCCAGAAAAACCCAATCAGATCATAAGATTAGTGATTAGTGACTATGACTAGATAAGTAAAGCAGTATGGATCTTTTTAGTATGGGAATGGAGGCCTCAAAGGAAACAAGTGAAAACATCTTATTGTAGTCTGCGCACACTAGTCGAAACGGTTCATGCATTAGATAGTTGGTAGAGCAACGATCAAGGTTAATAGGTACAAAGTTACGAGAAGATCTAATAGGGATAGATAAGTTTATTTGACTTAATAAAGTAGGTGAGTCGATTTCACCATTGAGCAGATTAGTAACAAATAAAACTCCATGCATAGTTCTACGGTTTAAAAGAGAAGGAAGGTTTATTAATAGAAGTCTACTTGAATACGAAGGCAAATCAACTCCGGGAACCCAGTTAAAACTTCTAAGTGCAAATAAAAGAAATTTCTTCTGAACAGATTCGATTCTATCCTGATGAATCTTGTATTGCGGAGACCACACACAAGATCCATATTCAAGAATGGGACGCACTAGGGATGTATAAAGTGTTTTAGTAGTGTAGGGATCGTTAAACTCTTTCGACCACCGCTTGATGAAACCAACGACACTGATGGCTTTATTAACCATGCACGATATATGAGAATCAAATCTAATTTTGGGTCAAGAATAATACCCAAATCCTTTATTTCTAATACGCGATCGAGTGGTGAGCCATCAAGCAAGTACTGAGCAGTATGAGGAGTACTTCTACAGAAAGACATTACTTTACATTTAGAACAATTTAAATTTAGATAAATTTTTATGAAGTGGAAAAATAAAAGATTGCTTCCACATATCAGGGAATACTGAAGATTCAACAGACAATTTGAATAATTTTAGTAAAGGTTTGCATAGTGTATCAGCACAATATCTAAGTACACAACCGGGCACTCCATCAGGACCAGGCGAGAAGCCAGGTTTGATCAGGTTTAGGTCACTTAACAGCGAACACTCAGTTAAGACCGGGGCAAATATGCAATTTGATGTTTGAATTTGGAAGGGATAAGTATTACTAGAACTATGAGAACTCAAAGAATAAACTGATTGAAAATATTCAGCAAATAGATCGGCCACAGCCTGATCCGTACTTGCTTTCGTATTATCAAGAAAAACTGAGGATGGCAGGCAGGAGGATTTACGTTTAGAGTTAACAAATTTATAAAACTGTTTAGGATCTCGAGAGAAATTCATTCTACATTTATTAAGATAGTTATTATAGCAGGATGAGTTAACAGAGAGAAAATTAGACTTTGCTATAATATAGGTTGATAAGTCAATAGTATTTCCCGATTTTCTGAATTTCTTATAAGATCTTGTCTTCGCATTTTTTTGTTTTGATAATTCCCTTGTAAACCAAGGTGGTTTGTTATCACTTGAAGAGTGACAGAGGGGAACACATCTGTCCAAATGCGAATTCAAGGTCCCATAAAATATGGCAATGGCAGTTTCTAAATCACTACAGGAATAAAGCTGAAACCAATTAGTTGCATTCAAAAGTTGATTTAATTTAGAGAAGTTAGTCTTACGGAAACAACGTGATTTTGCAGAAATATAAGTATTAGAGTTAGAGTTAAGTATTTCAAGGGAAAGTTCTAAAGTTGGATGGTAAGAGTCTTCCGGCTGCACTAAGGGGGGTACTCTGTTTACGTTACAACAATCAACATCAGAAACAAATACTTAGTCTAACATTCTACCACTACAATTAAGTATATCGCTTACTTGCGATAGCCCCAACTCCAGGATACCATCTATAAAATCATCAGATGTGGTTGGTAATTGTGTGGAAGATGAGTCACACGCAGACCATCCCACATTTGGCAGATTAAAATCACCAACCACAATTAGATGATCCATGTCTAACAATAAGGACGAAACATGTTGCAAGGCACTTAAATGGGACGAATAAATGTTAGTATCACAATTAGGAGGAATGTAGGAACATGTAATAAAAAGTGAACGACTACCATAAGATATTCTAACACATACAAACTCTGTATCCGGAAGATCATTGGATTGAATTTGTTCAGAAGAAATGCAGGAATCAATAGCGATGAGAACCCCACCACCCTTACGGGTTGTGCGATCACATCGGTATAAGTTATATTTATTTGGAAAAACAGAGTAATCAGAAATATCAGGTTTTAACCAGGTTTCAGTAAGAGCAACTATTTGTGAATCAAAGGATAGGCTATTAACGTAAAGTTTTGAAAGTTTAGTATTAAGGCCTCTTTCATTTTGATAGGATAGACTAATTACTTCAGTTAGTTTTTTGATACAGACGTAGAAGGAAGTGAGTTACTAATAGGGATGGCACTACTAGTATTACTGTTAGTGTTATTGCTACTTCGCCTGTTAACATACTCTTTCACGAGAATGTTCGGCGGCCAAAACTTTTCAGAACTAATTGTCGAGAAAAGTTCAGGCGGCACACTCAACTTGAACGAAGATATGTTACGAGCGTGTTTAAATTTAAACTTTTCAACAACAATCAACGGGGAGTCGATATTACTTTTAATATACGCACTAACATCTTCTGAGGAGGTATCAGATGCAAGCCTAGATACAAAAATATATTTTCTAGTAGGGACAACTACAAGCGGCTTAGGTGCTGCAGCAACGCTACTAGGAATAATTAATCGAACATTAGAACAAGACGGTTCAACAACAGGAACGTGTAACGGGGTAATATTACCACCGGGCAGTATCGGATTATTTGCCGGTGAGTTAAATACCATTAACGGGCCCGCGATTGGATTTGGGCTATTCATGCTGGCAGCCAGAAGTGGCTTAGGCAGGACAAGAGGGGCAATAGGAGGGCAAGAGACCGAAGTCTTTTTGCGCTTTGGAGAGTCGTCAAGCATCTTCCCATTTTTAAATTTTAATTCGAGGTCTTTAAAATTGGCATGAAGATTGTCAAAAGCAAGATGCACAGCTTTAAAACAATTATAGGTCTGCCTCATGTATTTTGACATCTCCTTCTCAATCACATTGCAGGCATCACAAAACCATTTAAGGCCAGAGTCAGTTCCTAAACAGTCTTTGATTTTGGCAGTGAAACCTGCACATTTTAAGTGGATCGTGTTATCGCACATCCTACATACGATGAAATCAGCGCTGGTTGCTGTAACAATTTTACAGTTCTTACTGCAGCAGACAAACATTTTATTAAAAGTTAATAAAATAAAATATGGGCAAATTAATGTGCTTGATCAAAGCAAAGTAGGTGAAAGAATGTAAGCGTAGCAACGAGCGCAATATAACGGACAATAGTGGGAGAGCGCTTGAGATCAGAGTGATGTCATCAGCATAGCCTTGACATTCGAACCCATTTTCTGTAAGTTTATCTAACAGCTCATCCACCACAAGGCTCCAGAGTAGTGGTGACAAGACACCACCCTGCGGGCATCCTCTGGTGGTTTGAGCTCTAACTGTCACACTGTTGACAGTGACTTTCGCTATTTTACTTTCAAGAAGTTTACGCAACCACAACGTGAGTCCTGTCTCAATTCCCCTTCAGCAGAGTGCTCTAACCACAACATCATGAGATGTGTTGTCAAAAGCACCCTCTATGTCCCTAAAGGCACAGAGAGCTACCTCTTTTGCCTTTACAGAGCACTGGACACTGTCAACCAGGCTCAGGAGAACCGATTCAGTTGACTTACCTACTCAATAAGCATGTGATGCGCATGCAGAGGACTATGCATCAAGTGCGAGTTTCTGATGTGATTATCTACAATCTTTTCGAGAGTTTGCAGCAGTTAGGAGGTTAGGCTGATCGGCCTAAAGGATTTGGGATGAAAAGGGTCTTTCTTCCCCACCTTCGGGATAAAGATCACCCTTGCCGTTCTCCATGCCCTAGGAATGTAGCCCATAGCTACCTCCCCCGGAAAATACTTAAAAGGAACAACATTAGCTGTTCAACACCCTTCTAAAGATGGATGGGAATGATGCCATCCATCCCCGGAGCCTTGTAGGGACTAAGTGTACTCACTGCCCACCTAATCTTTTGCTCAGTTACGATCGCTGCAGCCAGGCTCCAGTCAGGTCTACTGTTAGGGATCCTTTCGTAACTGCTGAGATGTTGAGATGCTGAGATGTGTTGAGATGTTTCTGCAAAGAGGGAAATGAGTTTGCAGGAGGAGTTCCGCCTTCTCCTTCTCATCCTCTGTGAACGAACCATCCGATCTCTTTAGGCAAAGTTCAGAGAGTACTTTACCTTTTGACATCGCCCTAAACACTCTGGCCGCTGGTGCGGCTTGCTCTAAACTGGAACAGAATTTCCGAAAGTGAGCGCGCTTACTATATCGGATTTCCTTGTTATATTCTGTTAGCTTTTTGGTATATAACTCCCATTTGTTGCTACTCTTCTTAGCTGTGTTAAACAGCTTCCTTACTTCTGCACGAAGCAGCCCTAGCTTCTTGTTCCACCAAGGATTGTCCCTGCTGGAGTCTATTTGTTTGACAGGACAGCTTGCATGATACGCATCCAAGATAGTCTTGCCTACTTCTTCTGAGAGATGTTCGAGATCCTCCGGAGAGGATACTCTTCTACTCTGGATCAGTCTGCTCAGATTTAATCCCAGACAGGACTGATAGAGTGACCAGTCATTCCGTCGTGGGTTCCTGATAACCCTGCTGAAACTGAGGTTGCTGTGGATGTCGAAGAGAATGATTCGGTAATCCAACATTGACGTTTCTGAGGAGACCTTCCAGTTGCGAACCAACCGGGAGACCCCCTCATTGCCAAAAGTGATATCAAGCACTTCGGCCCTAGTTTTGGTAACAAAAGTTGGTTCAGCCCCAACATTAAAAACGGTGAGATCCCTGGATACTAGATAATCAAGTAAGCACTCACCTCTGCTATTGTTGTCCGTGCTTTCCCATGCAACACTGTGTGCGTTGGCATCGCAACCTAGCAGCAGGGGTAGGTTTTGCTGCTACAGTGTTCCACCAGATCCTGGACCTCTGGTGGGGGGCATCCGTCACATCACCCGGGAAGTATGCTGACGCCACCACAATACTCCCGAAATCGTCAGTGATTATCACCGCTACTAGATCTCTGTTGAGAAATTTAGAGAGACAGAGAAAGTTAATGTTCTTTTGCACCAAGATACAAGCTCTCGGTGATGCCTCCCTAACGTCTGCAAATAATTGCATACTCACTTGATTTAGGCCGCAGATCCTGTCTCTGACGGCCCAAGGATTCTGGATGAGCACCAGCCCCAGGTCAGACCTGGAGACCAACCCGCCGATGACAGCCGAAGCTGCCCTCGCGTGATGCAGGTTGATCTGTGCCACGCTGGTGACCATCATCCTTAGAGCTCTACTTCATCCTCCGAGAGCGTCAGATAGGCCTCTGACTGCGTCTCGGTAGGTGTCCGCTCATCAACGGATGGCTCCTCGTTGCTGGTGTGCTCCTCTACGCGTAGGCGCGACAGGTTCAGCACCTAAAGAGAAACCGAGTCCAACTCGGCATCTACTTTCGCTAGAGCCTCAGCCTCTGCTGCCTCAACCGTGAGGGGGCAGGAGGGCGCTACTTTGGCTGCTGTCGATGACATGCCGGGCACATCGTCGGCGTTCGCCTCCGTAACTCACCAGCATGCTCCTATTTGTAAGAAGAGCGAGCGCCATGTCGTCCACTCCCAACGTCAACACCTTACCGCCACTCGACTTCAAGAGCCGGATCACGCGCCATGTGAGAAGACCCTTATTTTGCTCGTTGAGCAGACCAAGGGACCTCTCCACCGTCTCACCAACCGTGCGAGGCAGGTAAAGCGTGACAATGTTGGTCACCGGCAGGTTCTTTTGCAAACAAGTGCGAAGCTTCACGCCCACCGTGGTGCTGATGTCTGGCATCTTCAACTCTAGCCACTCCTTGGCATCATTGTCCATGCAGTCTACCAAGACTAGACCATCCTGGAACTGGATGCCATTGAAGTTGAGAGCTGAGGTCCAGCCCTTCCTCGTCGACAAGTGCCTGCTCCACCGCAGACAGCTCTTCCTTCGACAGAAGCCTCTTTGGGTAATCACTTGCCAGAACAGCCAACTATGTGCCCTTGGCTACACTGGCGTAAGTGGCCGCCTTCGGACGCTTCGCGCCAAGTGAGGTCCTTGAGCCCTCCAGAACTGCAGCGTTCTTCTGCCTCTTCGGGTCGATCTTGGGGAGATCAGACGGCGACGTGTGGTGCAGCTGCCTTTTTCTCCCCGCAACGGCCTGGCCGTCGACTCTTTCCACAGGAGACTCGTTCAGGGCACGGTGCTCCAGGGCATTCCAACGAGCCTCTTTCGGCTTCATGCCACGCCCAAGGTACCGAAGGTACCACTTACGGCCAGCACCGCCCCCCCCCTGCTGTCAGTCCGTTTGGTGGCCTCACTGTCGGCCCCTTGAGACTTGAAAGTCTCTACACCTTTCGAGGCGCTCTGCTTCGGGGTTGAGCCCTTCAGCTTTGCAGCACTCTTCGGGTGAGGGGACAAGCCCCTGAGCGGCGACAGCTTACCACCATCGTCCCAAGCCGCCTCCTTTATCCGCTCTGCTACCTGTGATGCGGTTAAGTCCCGATTGTTAAATTTTGAAAAATTAATGTTCTGTTCCATAAAAATCCCACGAGTGTAGGGGAGAGTAGTACCGGCGTGTCATAGCCCCCATTAACACGCTGGGGCCAGGTATACTCACCGAGCGGCCAGGTATCGGTGAGGCTCCGTCCAAATACAGTCGGTTACCCCTGACTGCAAATCAACCAATGGGCACGGAACGCATAACACCCTGGCTTAGGGAGGTGAAGCGGCACCCTTGCCTCAGGACGTCACCACTGCCCTTGTGAGATGTTGGGGATAGGATGTGGGTAGGAACACGTGTAGAGATTTTGGGTGTGTGTAAGACTATGTATTAAGGACGGTCAGACAAGCGCCTTGTCGGTACCACATACGGTTTGGTACCCGCTGTTGTCTGGGACTGCTTATTCACGACAGGTCGCTATTCGCAGCTAACCTCCACCGGGGGCCATGCGCTATCCGCAAACTGCGACCCGTTCGGTGGCTTCAGCTAGCCCTTCTCAGAACCACCTCACTAGTTCTTTACTACCGAATGGGTGGGGAGTTACAGGTGCATACTTTCCGGCTTAAACACCTAGATTGGCAACTCGTACACTGCGCGCCCCCATATATTACAAGTACATACAAACTTACATATGTGCTACCCTCTAGTACGGCAAAATCAGTAGTTGACGCTGTGTTGACACTGAGTTGCTTTTTTTACGTCGATGCGTCGCTGCAAAATATAAATTTGAGCCGAACCAAGCAATGCAGTCGAACTCGCTCACACACTCACTTGCTCTCTCGCTCATTTTACCGACATTTTACACGTCAGTAGAGACAGAGCGAGAGACAAAGAGATGCTGACTTCCTCATTCTTTTTCAATTGCTGTCCTATGCTTTGCGAAAGCAAATAAAAAAACCAAAATATTTTCATTTGTGTCATTTATTGTGAAATCACGGGTCAGTTTTGTTTAGTTTTGTGGAAATAATTGTGATACAATTTGTGTGAAAAAATATTAAAATCAATGGTAACATACATATATGTATATATTTTGTTATACTAATCTAATTTTTCTATATTATTTCAGATTATATTCTAGGCTCCTCTGCTGGCGATGTGGAAGACTGGCTGCGCCTCAGGCTCACCGCGCATAAACTTTTTTTTTTTTAATAAATATCATATATAATAAATAAATATTAAAAAGAAAACCCAGTGAAAATTATATATATAAATTAATTTAATAAGTAATGTGCAATTTTTATTATCTAAATTTGAAGAGCATTTCAGGCACAAAAAAGCATCCTGCATGTACGGCATTGCGTCGACCTAGCGTCGCTTACGTCGCTTTTATACACGCATTGCGTCGACCCAGCGTCGCTAACGTCGTCCTGCTGCATGGCATTGCAAAGATAAAGCGTCATGAGCGTCGTTAACGTCGCCTTTTTGCACGGCAATTTGTTGACGTAGGGTTGACGGCAAACCTTGCACGTATTGAGCGGACATCGCATAACAAAATACGTCATACCTGCAAATTGCCTGATAATTACAAACCAACTGCACGCAATTTCTCAGATATACACTCAGAAAAAAAAAAACCCGTTCTAAAATCAAAACCATTAGGTTATGATTTTTACCGGCGCCGTTCATAAATTTTCGTTCTTGAGTTAAGAACGCTGGTAATGAATTAAGAACGCTGGTAATGAAATGTTCTTGATTTGATTCGTCATTGTTCTCTTGCTGCAATCGGACGTGTTTTTATTTGCTCGCAATGTCTCGCGGTTGTGTTGAGTGCAAAGCTGAAGTGACGCCGAGTCAACTTCGCTGCTTTGAGGCTGTGCGGTGCGCTTCTCTTTGCCGTCGAGTATTTCACTTGACCTGCGTTAACTTGTCTGCTGACGTTGTTAAAACATTGACTAATTCACCTAATCTCCTGTGGCAATGTGATTACTGCCTTTTGGCTAATGACTCGCACGTTAAAATAGACGAGCTTTGTGAAAAGATCCATAAACTTGAAAAACTCTATAATGATCTTCATTGCAAAATTAATAACGTAAACAGTGCCGGTTCTTTAATAGACACCCTGTTACCTACAGAAATTGTAATACCGCAAAATATAACTGCAATCAGGGTGAATGAACCCATTCAATCGGCTGTCAGTGAGAGTGACGCGCTCTCTCGCCAAGGTGATGACTTCGTCAAAGTGCTTAGCCGACGAAAGAGGCGTGCTAAAAACAACAAAAGGCTTGTTGTTGGTATCGCACCCGCATTCGCTGGCCTTGATGTAAAGCAGAGTTTGAAATATCTTCATGTTGGTAAATTCTCAATTGGAACGCAACCAGAGGCGGTGTTGAAGTTTGTCTCCGAAAAGTTGAAGGTGCAAACTGATTTGCTTAAATGTTTTAAGCTCATCAAGAAGGATGCTGATCCTGATCTTCTGCAGTTCATCAACTTTAAACTTGGAGTTCCGGAGCAGTATTTTTCAACTGTTTTCAATAACTCATTTTGGCCTCTTGGTGTTAAAGTGGCCAGGTTTATTAATAAACCGCGTCCCGATAAGGAAAATACGCCGGTTAATTTGGTTACTCTGGAGCAGCAACGGACGTCTACACCATTTCCTCATGACAAATCTTCAGCTTCAAAAAACCCCTAAGTTTCGGCGCCTCTGGTGGTTTTAATGTTGCCGCTCTTGCACTCACGCCTGCAAATGTTAGGCAACAACAAACATTAGCAACGCAATCGTTCTTTGTGCGAGAGCGCGGTCACGATCGTGCGCTCTCGACGTCGGATGGTTTCGGACGTTTTTTTCACTTGCTCTCTCGCTCGTCGTTTGGACTACAACAACAACTCGTATTATCATTGCTTGGTTTGTGCGGTGTTTACAATGCTTCTGATTGTATGAACTTTGAACGCCTGCATCCACTCTTACTTGCTGCGCTATCTTCTCTTAACTTTTTGTGGAAGTTAAGTTATTCATATCGTCAATTCTCTACGCTCTCTTCGACGCCTACGCTTTGTGTGACAGCGGCGCTGGATATAGCTGCTTATGATGCTATCAACAGAGCTTCATTTTTTAATCTTAGTTTTTATTTGTTTACAATTTTACCGGGTGCGGACCTGCAGTACTCCTACATGTTTCCTTTGCCACCACCATTAACATTGTTGCCTCAAGTGCATTTACATAAACGAAACGCGTCGGCGATAACTAATGCTGGCGCTAGGTCTCTACGAATATATTTTCAAAACGTTGCTGGCATGCGGACCAAATCAGCAGATATGCATATGGCAACCACTGATTGCGATTTTGATGTCATAGTATTGGTTGAGACTTGGCTCAACCCAAATTTCTTTGACGGTGAATATTTTGATACCAAGCTCTTCCAAGTCTTTCGTAATGACAGAGACACTGTTAGTACACAGTGCTCTAGGGGAGGTGGTGTAATCATTGCTGTGAGGCAGTATCTGCGCTGTTGCTCTATAAATCTTATTAGTGTAGATCCAGTTATAGACCAACTCGTGGTCCTTATTTCGGGTCCGCTGGAATCGCTATTTATCTGTGCATCGTATGTCCCACCTAATAGCCCACCAGAACTATACGATGCTCATATTGCAAATGTGGCCTCTATTTATATGGGACTAAAGGACTCTCAAAGTCTTTGCGTTCTGGGTGATTTCAATCTGGGAAGATTGGGTTGGGTGCAATCTATAGATGAACCTGTTATGATCCCTTGCAACGTTCATTTAGCTCATGAAGTTTCTTTATTAGATGATCTTTTCAGCATGGGCTTGGTGCAGGTTAATAATGTGTTCAATAAATTGCACAAAATTCTTGACCTAGTTTTTATATCTATAGAAAATAAGTTTTCCATTGGCTCATGTCCAGCTCCTCTCACGCATTGTGATATGCACCATGAGCCTATTCTCTTAGTCTTAGAGACTTATGATTTTCGAGCTACTCCGCACTCGGGTAATAACGTTAAATATCTGTTTACACAATCTAATATTACTAGTATTAAAGCTTCTCTATTAAATATTGATTGGGAAATAATCTTATCGCAATTCGATCTGGAAAGTGCATATGACTGGTTTTTAACATCTATTAAGCGCATAATGGCAATCAACTCCACTACTAAAAGGCACAATCCGAGACTACCTTGGTACACTGCAGGATTAAAGAAATTAAAAAACCTTAGGAACAAATATTTTAAAAGATATGCTACCTCCTGTAACTCTTTAGACTGGGAGCGCTATAAGCTTCATAAGCGTGAATTTGAGTTTTTAAACAAATTTCTTTACAACCAATATATATCTGAAGTCGAAGCGGGGGTTAAGCTTAATCCCAAATCGTTTTGGTCTTTTGTTAGGGCTAAAAAGGGTTGCTCAACCACACCGTCCTCCATGACCTTTGCTTCAGTTATTGCTAGTTCTGATGAATCAATTGCTGAATTATTTGCTCAGTTTTTTAGCTCCAATTTTGAGGCAAGCCGTGACTGGTATAATGCAGATATTCTTTCTAATATACCAACTTTTTTCAGTTTGGGTAACCTGGAAGTTTCGAGTAGTGACATAATCGGAGCTGTGACCGATTTTAACTCCTCAGCTATGCCTGACAGTGATGGTATTTCTTCACTCATTCTGAAATCTTGTATTATTGAGCTTTGTGAGCCACTTAAATTTCTATTTTCTAAGTCCCTCTTGACAGGCACATTTATTAAAGCATGGAAGTCTGGACTTGTGACTCCTGTCCATAAAAATTCATCGAAAAGCTTAATAATTAACTACAGGCCTATCGCTAAACTGAGCAATGTCTCTAAGTTATTTGAACGTGTTGTTGCAAAGCGTCTAACGTTTTTTTTTAAATCGTATATAAGCTTTAGTCAGCATGGCTTTATGAATGGCAGATCAACTGTGACCAATCTTGCAGTATTTACTAATTTCTGCATTAATGCACTTGAAAATCGGTTTCAGGTTGACACAATCTATACTGATTTTGCTAAGGCATTTGACAAAGTCTGTCACAATGCGCTTTTGGCAAAACTTGCACAGTTTGGGTTTCACTCTTCCCTCCTTGATTGGTTCAGATCATACCTTGACCAGCGATCCTATCGAGTGGTAGTTAACGGTAAGCTTTCATCGCCATACATTGCACCTTCTGGGCTTCCACAAGGTAGTGTCCTTGGACCTATATTGTTTATTTTTTTTATAAATGATATCTCATACAGTTTATGTAGTGCCAATCATCTTTTGTATGCTGATGACCTTAAACTATTTAAAGTGATTAAGACAGCATCTGACTGCATTGATCTCCAGGAGGATTTGTTTAGAATCTGCACATGGTGTCATCAGAACCTTCTCCCACTCAATTTATCTAAGTGTTTT
The DNA here is from genome assembly GCA_018152965.1 of Scaptomyza pallida. Taxonomy (NCBI): domain Eukaryota; kingdom Metazoa; phylum Arthropoda; class Insecta; order Diptera; family Drosophilidae; genus Scaptomyza; species Scaptomyza pallida. The sequence goes on from JAECXP010000219.1 coordinate 551,195, forward strand.
TTTGTGAGATTTTCTAGAGCTCGAAGTCCAATTAGCTTTACTTATTCGATTGATGGATCGAATTTGCCTATCAGAAATGAATCACTAGACCTTGGAGTTATTTTTGATTATAAACTTAGCTTTGTCAAGCATCTTGACTATATGTTACCCAAAGCATATGCTATGTTCGGATTTGTTAGACGTAATGCTGCCCAGTTTTCGGACCCTTTTACAAGGTTATGCTTATATTCGGCATTTGTGCGTTCAAGGCTTGAATACTGTTCTTTTATCTGGAGTCCTTTTGCTGCAGTTTATATTAAAAGACTTGAGCGACTCCAAAAAAAATTCTTAAAATTTGCTTTACTGCCTCTTGGGTTTTCTGAGCCAATTCCTAGTTATGCAGATCGATGTCGCCTTGTCCAATTATCTACCTTAGAGGATAGGCGCAAAATTGCTGCACTTGCCTTCTTAAATGATGTTATAATTGGTAGGATTGATTGTCCTGATCTCCTTTGCAAGGTAAATTTTTTAACCCCATCAAGGTCTCTGCGGGCTGTTGGTACCTTCTTTATAAGTGCTCATCGTACCAACTATGGATTTAATGAGCCTATCTCGAGAGCTTTGAGAACTTATAATATGTTGCCGATCGAATTGCGATTTGATTTTTCTAATAATTCTAAATTTGTAAAGCAATTGCTTAAGCAGTATTTTTTAAGATAGCTTTATTTGTTGTTAGTGTATAAGTAGTTATAAGGTTTAGCCAGTTCGGAGAACTTTTTTGTTGCTCTTTGGCGTAAATAAATAAATAAATAAATAAGTACAAATAGAACGGATTTGGTAGATTTGTACCAAATTAAGAACGATGTTCTTATTTATAAATCCGTGAATCGATACTCGCTCTCTCGCAAACATGAAATGTGTATGCAAAGTAACGGGATCGCTCTCTCGTATCTGCCAAGTAACGGAATGTCTCTCATTAAAGCAGTGGTCGGCAGCAAGGCGTTTTTAACAATTATAACAAGCCAGTCAATGACGCCTGTTGGTCGTGCTGTCTAAGATGCCGCTCAAACCGAAAGTGCCCGGTTCAAACCCTCGTTGGGGAAAAAAAGGTAAGTAAAAACTGCATTATTTATAATAAGCATTAAGCATATTCACATTAACATTAACTGCTAACATTAACATTAACACAATTATAATACATAAGGGGTACTGTTATACACAATTGTATGAAATATTATAATTAGACTTAAAATAAAATAAAAATGTTGTTAATCTTACTGTTATACACAATTGTATGAAATATTATAATTAGACTTAAAATAAAATAAAAATGTTGTTAATCTTGATAGTAAAAAAAGAAGTTTTTTATTTTTTAACAAATTAATAACGAAATGTTCTTAAAATAAGAAAAATTGTTCATAAATTAAGAACGAAATTTTCTTTATTTAGGAACGAATTATGACCAAGACGTAAACACAAAAACGCGTTCTTTAAAAATTCGTTCATTAAACATAACCGGCGTTCATGATTTAAGAAAAATCGTTCTTGGCGTACTATCATGACCGAATGGTAATAGTTTGGTAATGATTTGGTACAATTAGAACGAGTTTTTTTTCTGGGTGTACAAAGAATATTTTTTTTTTTTCGGTGCGATCCGCACTTTACAAGCGTATGTAAACGGCTGACTCAATAAGGGTCAGAATGCTCTCCGCTCTCAGCAACGCTCGCAATGACAATGTGGCAGCACATCCCTCCAATATTTTTCAGCTTCAGCGTCAAGTTCTGCAGCGCATCTGAAGGCTGCTCCACGGAGATATCGTGAATCGATTCATCTTGCGGTAGCGGTGGTGGCTGTGTTCCAAGTGAGGCACCATTTCCTTACTCGCTGACATCCAACTGTTGAGAAGATTCGATGTCCAAAGTAGAACCCCTGAGATCTTTTCAACTTGACTTATAATTCCCAAATACGTTTTACCCCCGATATCTTTACTACGCTTCCATCTATCTGAATTACTTCATAGACTGTTGTATCAAAATTAGGAGTTAACTTGTTAGGAAAAATCACGTTCTTTAGCACTACTTTATCTCCCTGTTGTATTTTAGATTCCGTGGCTCTTCTAGTTGTGCCTGCCACCTCTTTTCCTTTTTTCTTATTAATAAAATCCCTGTTTTTCTCTTAAGATTCACCCACTTCCCCTACTTTATCCAGAACTCCCGGAATCTTGTCTCTAATTGTGCGATTGAATATAAGCTCGGATGGTGTCGAGCCCGTAGTACCATGGGGAGTAACATTGTACTTTAATATGCATTTTTGAATCTCATGTTTATAATTTTTATCATTCCCATGTGCTATTTTCAACCGCTTTGCTAATGACCTATTCATATTTTCTACCTCGTCATTAGCTTGAGGCCAATATGGAGGGGTTGTAATGAGGTCAACTCCATTCGTCTCACAATATTTTTTAAACTCTACACTCACATATTGTCTGCCATTGTCTGCTCTTAACTTTTTTGGATACCCCAATCTTTTACTAATTTCGGAAATCTCTTCAATAAGCACCTTCGATCCTATTGATTGTACAAATTTTACTTCTATGTATCTAGAATAGTAATCGATGAGAACTAGCAAGTGCTCATTATTTGGCAACGGTCATAACAAATTAGTGACTACCCATACCCATGGGCTACTCGGAAATGCATGACGTCTCATTGGCACTGGATTATCTGGTAAAGATACTAATATACCATCACGACAATCCTTAACAAATTTTTCTGTATCCCTGTTAATTTTTGGCTACCATACTTTTGATATCAGTCGCCTTTTCATTTCTGCTTCTCCAGGGTGTCCCTCATGAGCTAATGTTAAAACTCTCTGTCTTAGTTGTTGGGGAATGATCAAACGGCTTCCTCTGAATTGAATACTACCAATATCCGACAGCTCCAGGCGAAATGGATAATATGGGCTAGTTGTTGCAGAATTCCAGCAGTCATTGTCCAGGAATGTTATGGCATCTAGTACTTCCTCGTCTCTTGTACTCATTTCAGAAATCTCGGATATATTTAAAGATGTGGGAGTGGAAATTAAAATCATATGGAATATGTTTTACTCCCCATCCCAATCAAATGATTTAATACTTGAAATGTCACATAAGCGTGAAATCGAGTCAGCAATATTTTCCTTCCCGGACTTATATATCACCTGGAAACGGTATGCCTGTAGACGTAATAACCACCTCTCAATTCTAACTGGAGGCTTAAAAGGTGGTTCAAAAATCGTTTCCATAGCTTATGGTCAGTTACCATTTTGAATTTCAGACCAGCAACATAGTAATGAACTTTTCCACGCTCCATACAAATGCCAAACTTACTTTTTTCGTTTGCAAATATCGTTTCTCAACATCAGAAAGGCTCTTACTTTCAAACGATATGATAAATGGATTAATTTCGACATCAAACTGTATTAAGACCGCTCCCAGCGCTACAGGACTGGCGTCAGCTATTACACGAGTTTTTAATTTCACGTTAAAATATGCCAACTCCTTTCCTTTTTGTTCTTTGGTGGCCTAAATGCCGTTATTACTTCTACTTTCTCTGGATCAGCAGAAATGCCTGTGTCAGATTACACTGGTCAATAATAATATAATAATATCTTTCATGAATCAAAGATGGCAGCACTTTGATTAACCCGAAAGCACTTTGATTACCTCACTTCGCCTGCGTTAATTGTAAAAATACTTTTGAAGCTTGGTATCGAGGAGAAAATCGACACATGAAGTTTGCGATGCCAAGGATTTGGAGCGAACCTAGTGATCATGTCCATGACTGTTATTTTTGTATGGTTAACCCAAGTAAGCGTCGATCTGGTGAAAATGCAGAAAAGATTTTGTATCCAGATCTTCCTTTATCATCATCTCCGATACCTCATGATGAAAATTTGCCTGTGCCAGTACGTTCAAGATCAGATAGCTCTGAAGTTCAGCCGTCACAAAGTTCAGCAGGATCCAGTACACCACTAACCAACACTGATGGTAGTGATTTCATGACAAAGTCGCAAAGTTTTGGGCCACATTTTATTAGCTCAAGTGAATTTAATGATTTGGTGCGAGACCTGAACTTACCCAAAAGTAAAGCAGAAATATTAGGTTCACGACTAAAGCAATGGACCTTACTTGAAGATGATGTCAAAATAACTGATCAAAGAGAGCGTCATAAAACTTTTTCATGTTTTTTCACAAAAGAAGCCAGTATTTGTTACTGCAACAACGTAACTGATTTATTTAATGAAATTGGAATACCATTCGTAGCATCTGAATGGCGGCTTTTTATCGATAGCTCTTCGAAAAGCTTAAAAGCAGTTCTGCTCCACAACGGAAATGTATTGCCAAGTCTTCCTCTAGCACACTCTGTATTGTTGAAAGAAAGTTATGATAGTGTAAAAATCATACTAGAAAAATTAAAATACACAGAATACCAATGCACAGTGGTTGCGCCCATAGGCCAAAAATCAAAAAATCGATCACGAAATATTTGGGCACAATATATACAAATTGTCTCTTAAATGTTCAAATTTCTTGATGGCAAACCGGTTTTGGCTGAAATTCTAACGGGACTTCTAAAAATAGAATACAAAGTGAGCACACGTGTTCATTTTTGCAGCGCTGCATCGCTTAGAAATCATTTTTACAAAACAAAATTGCAGTTCAAAGTGGTCAAACTATTGCTATAGTGCTCATAATTTAAATATTTAAAATGCATTTTGAGGTTGAAGGTATTTACTTTAAATATTGATATTGATACTTTAATTAATTGTCATATTTTTCTTGTGAAATTAACATAATCGATTTAATATTTTTTGTGTATTTTGTGATCGTCTTTTTCATGTTTAGTTTGAGTTTTAGTTGTGTTACCCACCGATTCCCCCTTAATGAGTGTTATCAATGTGTTTGTCAATGTTTTAAGGTAATATAAATGTTAAGTGTAGCTGCTGATATTTGCTGATTTGTGTACATTCATGAATAAACCAAAGCCGTCTTACTATTTTTCAAGGCCAAATTTGAGACGCAACTGCTGCTCTTCCTTTGTTTTTGTGATGTTGCTTTTGTTTTCGTCATTTGTGTTTGTAGAAAATTTTTGCACGAATGCAGAAAAAACTCGGAGTGTGATTAATTTGGTAGAACTAAGCCTTACAAACAAGGGCTTCTACTAGAAGAGTTTTTGATCACCACTGCCATATAAACGCAACTACTGTGCTATGGGACCTATAGGTTATAGTCGGCCAATGTGTCCAATTTTTAACTCTATGTTGAAAATATTTTTATAGATTTTTGGACAAAATTTCATTGCGATATCACTACTAGAAGCATTTATGACCGCGGCTCCATACAAGCCCAACCACTGTGCAATGGCCAGTGATCGGTGATTTTAAAATGGTTGGTTTTCTTATGGGAATGCAAGGTGGATATACAAAATACCCTTGTCACCTTTGTTTATGGGACAGCAGAGCTGACTCAGTACATTATAAACAGCGTAAATGGCCTGATCGCGTCGAATTTAAGATTGGAAAACATAACGTAAAGTCGGAACCAATCGTAGAGCCCGAAAATATTTTGATGCCACCGCTACATATAAAATTAGGGTTTATCAAGCAATTCGTAAAAGCACTGGATCCAAGCTCTGAAGCGTTCGAATATTTAAGGGGCTTTTTCCCGAAATTATCTGAAGCTAAAGTAAAAGGAGGTATTTTCGTAGGACCGCAAATAAAACAAATAATGAAAAGTGATGACTTTACGAAGCTTCTCAATGCTCGTGAAAAACGAGCCTGGGAAAGTTTTAAAGCTGTAGTTGGTGGTTTTCTGGGGAATCATCGAGCTAGTAACTATGCAGAATTGGTTGAAAAAATGCTTAAAAGCTTCAAAATTATGGGCTGCAGAATGTCTCATAAACTTCATATGCTACATTCTCATCTGGAAGAATTTAAAGACTACATGGGGGCCTACTCCGAGGAGCAAGGAGAACGTTTTCATCAAGATGTGATGGACTTTGAACGTCGATACCAAGGGCAGTACAACGAGAATATGATGGGAGATTATATTTGGGGTTTAATACGTGAGAGCTTTTATGAGCATAAAAGAAATACAAAAAACATTCACTTTTAGACAGTAATTTCTTGTTATTTTACATTTATATATTATTGTTTACCACACATCTTGAATAAAAACGACTCTTGTATCTAAAAAAAGGTTTTCTAATTATAATCTATAGTGAAATTGTAGAAAAAATATAAAAATCAGTAATTTCTGCTTAAAAATCGAAAAATTGCTCTAATTTCTACGAAAGCAAACTTTAACCGGAAAAAAAATTTTTTCTTATTTTTGTCATAGGAGAAACTAAAATTTAACATGTAGATGTCAGACCCAAAAATCGTGTTGACCGGTGTAATCAAACAACATTTAAAAACAGAAAAAAACAAGATACATATAATCCACAGAAACAAAAGAAAATGAAAAAAAAAGACAGAAATAGAAAAAAAAAACGAAGTTAGCAAAGTTATAAAACCAACAAGTGTTGCTAAAATTCATGAATCTTAAATTAAGAATTTTTTTTGTTAAATAAAACAAACGTAAAAGTTAAAATCGATCAATACCTGTGCGAGTAAAAGAACAATAAGCATAGTTAACAAACATAAAATAAGTTAAAGTACAGAGATATGTACGTGCGTGTAAGGTGCAATTGATATAGTTGATAAGCAATAACTGTGCACTTGCGTTTAAAACCGCTGCAAGCACAGCAAACGAACGATGCCAAAAGCAATACCCTATTAAAAGTTATACACATATTTACGGGTAGAGTATTTGCAGTTCGATCCGCCTACGCACGATGCTCTTATCGTAAGCGGCTGTTTTGTTTTGCATATACACCTAAGTCTGTTTTTACACGGTCTTTTTTTACACGGTTTTGATATAACACGGTTTGAAATTTGAATATTTTTAATTTTTTTACACGATTTTATTCCATTTAGCACGATTTGAAATTTTATGTACTTAAATTTTTTTGTCAAATTTAATTTTTGCGAAGTATGTTCACATCGCAAAAAAGTATTTATGAAAGAAAAAAGTCTGAAACCATCGATAGTATCGATATACAAAGAGGTAGCAAGAATTGGCGAACAACGGCTCATAACAGAGTTCATTTTTCAAAATGTAGATGCCGAACGAGCAAGAGAAAGTCCAGTTCAAAGCTATTCCAGCGATGAAAGTGAATGTATACGCGTTCGAAGCAAGCGAATGCGAATAACTGATGACGACAGCAAATAAATTTATGTTGCTGTATTCATGATTATCACTTATTTTATTTTATTTTATTTTTTACCTTAAAATTGAATAACCTATTCTTTTCGTTCACAACATAGTTGTTTAGTTCCTGAACTTGCCATAAATTTAATTTATATTACTTTTAAGATTAGAGTGCATATCTTTTTAATCATTAATTACTATGCTTGTGAAAATAAGCATTATATATTTGATTTAATAAAATAAACATGAATTCTTGTTCTTAAAAATTCTTGTTTTTCACTAATTTTAATAGGTTTTAGAGACTAGGAACAAATCACCCATTTTTGTATACGATCAATGTCTTTTTTTACACGGTTTTTTTTTACACGGCTTCTTCTGGAACCAATCTACCGTGTAAAAACAGACTTAGGTGTATTCGTTTTGCATAGTTTAGTTTTTTTGAAGTCGCATAGACATATATATGTAAAGACAAAACAACACAATAAGAATCAATTATAATGCAACTGATTGGTATTACTATAATGGTTCTTGAATATTATTGTATACGTAGATGTTCATATTAACTTTCCTATCAGCAAGTGTTAAGGTTATTGCGTGTATTAAATTATATCAATTGTAACCACACGCCAAAATAAAAGTAATAGAATCCAGTGCTACACTGGAGGCCAAATAAATAGGGCCTGCATTAAAAAAAAATATATATATAAACTAGTAAGGGCCCCGCTTGCTTCGCTGCGCCAAAAGTTTTTACAAAATTTTTAGCAATATATATAAATTAAATAACTTAGTTAAGTTTAACAACATATTAGCAAAGTATTTAATATTCTCTTTTTCACGCCACTATTGACGTTAGAATTAGACGCGTCATTTTAATTTGGTGCTAAAGGTATCATATTATATTGGGTTTATGCAATGTCCGTCATAGTGACTGTCCGTCCGTTCGCCCGCCCGTCCGTTTGCGCGGAACTTTTTTCAACACCCTTAAAGCTCGAGCTTTGCAACTTTGCAAATATCTTGGTACATACCTTCGTCAGACAATGTGTTAAATTTGGCTCTACGACCTCAGGGGCCTGGGAAATCGATAACAAATCGATACCTAGATGTGCAAATCGATGAAACACATATATATATATATACATATATCACATTTTAGCAGCTAGAGTCAAATCGATACCTCGATGTGCAAATCGATGAAAGACATATATATATATCACATTTTAGCAGCTAGAGTCACCAAATTTGTGGGCAAGATAGCCGATGACATTCCTCAAAAACTGCATCGAAAGTTTGGATGCCACGTCCACCTCTTCCGCCTCAGCCCCCCCTTCAGTTATAATCGAAAACTACTGTATTTCCCACAGTTTTAAAGCTATGCCCACGAAACTTGATGGGAAGGTAGATGCTGAAGTCTTACAAAGATATGCATCAAAACTTTGGATGCCACGCCCCCACTGGTACCGCCCACCTTCTAAAATCTGAAAACTCTATATCTTTTTCAGTTTTTGGGCTAGAGTCACCAAATTTGGTAGAAACATTGTTAGTGACATCCGTAACCGATCTACATCAAAGTTTTATACGCCACGCCCACCTTTTCCACCCAACTCAAAAAATCTGAAATTTCTATATTTTTCCCAGTTTTTGCGCTAGAGTCACCAAACTTGGAAACATTGTTAGCAACATCCGTAACAAATGTGCAATATTAGATGCCACGCCCACTTATACCGCCCACCTCAATATCTTTCTCAGTTTTTGCGCTAGTGCCTCCAAACTTGATAGGGAGATAGAAGGTGCCATCCGCCACTGATATGCATCACAAATTTGAATGTCACGCCTACCCCTTCTGCCTGCCTTTTATTCACAAACCTCCATACGTTACAAATACATACAAACTTACATATGTGCTTTGCTTGATTGTTCGGAATTGTATATCAGCAATGTTTGTGTGGTACGACGTTACGTCTGAGTTAGATAAGCAGCAAGTAAGCAAATCTACCACTATACAAAGATGTTCTAGATTAATTATTTTCGCGCAAAAAGCTCGATATAAAAAACAAATACAAATTGAATGTATGTACATATGTACATATCTATACAACTTTTTTGCATTAAATATACATACATATGTATGCAGATTACATTTTCTTAAGTTTGCAAGTATAAACATATATTTGCACTTGCTTCTTTTGTTATATATATGTACTAGTAAGTGTCCCGCTTGCTTCGCTGCGCCGATAGTTTTTACAAAATTTTAGCAATAGATATAAAATTAATAAGTTTGAAAATTTTGAACAACATATTAAAGCAAAGAATTCTATATTTTATTTAGTGTGCCATTTTTGTATTGGCTTATTTCATTTCCAAAAGTGACTGACCATGAATGGTTATAATTTCTGGATTCCTTTGACACCGCAGCAATATTTTTTGCCGCAGCTTCAGCCTCAGCAGTAAAACCACCCCCGTATCATATTCTGGTGTGCTTTCTTTTCTAGACGCACACTATGTGTATTTTGTTTTTGAAATTATCTGCAAGTGCGACGCGAGACGTCACAGCGCATGTGTTTTTTTTTTTTTTTGTAAACTCGCTCGTGATCAAACCCTCAGTGTGTGCAATAGTCTGGCGCCTTGTTTTAAAAATAGAAATGAGACAAACTGAGTACGCTCCAGGAGTTGTTGGATAGAGTCCAAATTTTGCATCCATAATTTTTTACACGCTCTTATGTCCTGACCAAGTTTCGTAATAGTTGATTAATTTTAAAGCATAGCTCTAGTACAAAAGTTGAGAAAAAATGGACTTAAGTGTTCAGGAGGTACTCGAAGGAGTGGTCTAAATTAAAAATCCTTTCTTAGTGCTCACTTTCACCGGTAATGGAATATTTTGTGAAAATTTCAGCCTTCTAGCTCTTATCGTTTAGGCTGTAGGCCTCTCAACAATCAGTCAGTTAGTCAGGACAAACTATTTTATATATATAGATTAGCTTGCTACAGATACAACAATGTATGCGTGCATTAACCAATATATGCACTTGCATTTTTGTTAATACATATGTATGTAGGTACTAAACAATGAAAATGCACGTACATACATGTGTATGTATGTACATATGTGCATTTGCAACACCAACTAAAGTTACAAATGTCAGTTTGAAAATTATATCAAAACAACAATGGCAATAGGTATTTGTGTGTTAAGTTTTGTTTGATAATTAGCAAGTATGTAAGTAAAACCAATCGCGTAACATATTCTGGTGTACAAAAACAAATTATGTTTTAATTGATTTGTTTTAAATCAATGATACCAACAAAAAGAAGCAACAACAACACTTACAATAACAACAAACGCTGCTGGGGTCGTAAATCAATTGTCATGGGCACAAAGAAGAAAAGAAAAAACTCATTTGTTTTAATTTTGTCAACTCGTATATATGTATGTATATTAGCTTGCTACATAAACAACAATGTATGCGTGCATTAACCAATATATGCACTTGCATTTTTGTTAATATATATGTATGTAGGTACTAAATAGTGAAAAATGCACGTACATACATGTGTATGTATGTACATATGTGCATTTGCAACACCAACTAAAGTTACAAATGACAGTTTGAAAATTATATCAAAACAACAATGGCAATAGGTATTTGTGTGTAAAGTTTTGTTTGATAATTAGCAAGTATGTAGGTAAAACCAATCGCGTAACATATTCTGGTGTACAAAAACAAATTATGTTTTAATTGATTTGTTTTAAATCAATGATACCAACAAAAGGAAGCAACAACAACACTTACTAACAAAAACAACAACAAATGCTACTTAATTCGAAAAACAATTGTCAAAGGCACAAAGAAGAAAAGAGAATAACGGAGAGAGACACATCTACAGACGGCAAAAGTGGAATGGGTCATTTGTTTTGTTTTTGTAAATTCGGCCGCAATAGCTTGTGCGCAGTGGTGGAATGGGTCGTTTTTTTATTTTTATACTTTGATACCAAAGGTATCATAGTATATTGGGTTTGTGCAATGTCCGTCATGGTGTCTGTCCGTCTGTCCGTCTGTCCGTCCGTCCGTCCGTCTGTATGAACGCAACTTTTTTCGACACTTTTAAAGCTAGAGCCTTGCAACTTTGCAAATATCTTGGTACATGTCTTCGTCAGACAAAGTGTTAAATGTAGGGCTCTACGACCTCAGGGGGCCCGAGAAATCGATAACAAGTCGATACACCTCGATGTGCAAATCGATAAAACACAAATATATCCCACATTTTAGCAGCTAGAGTCACCAAATTTGATGGCAAGATAGCTGGTAACATTCCTCAAAAAACTGCATCAGAAGTTTGGATGCCACGCCCACCTATTTCGCCCCCAGCCCCCCTCCAATTATAAACAAAAATGCCTGTATCTTCTACAGTTTTGAAGCTATAGCCACCAAAATTGACATGAAGGTAGATACTGACATCTGACAAAGTTATGCATCAAAACATTGGATGCCACGCCCCCAAACAACGGGATATGCCCCACCGCCCTAAAAAAAAACCGGAAGGCATGTATCTTCGCCAGTTTTTAAGCTAGAGTCACCAAATTTGGTATGAACATTGGTAGTGACATCCGTAGCAGGTGTACATCAATGTTTTGGATGCCACGCCCACTTATTCCGCCCACCGCTATATCTCTCTCAGTTTTTGAGCTAGGCTCTTCAAATTTGGTATGAACATTGTTAGTGGCATCCGTAACAGATCTGCATCAATGTTTTGGATGCCACGCCCACTTATACCGCCCACCTCAATATCTTTGTCAGTTTTTGAGCTAGAGTCTCCAATTTTATACCCAAAACCCTCATATATTACTAATTGCTCTCAGAATTCTTAACACAGCTATGTGAACTGGTATCAAAGTATATCGCAGTCGGTTGCGTCCGACTGCAACGTTTTTACTTGTTTATACTTTGATACCAAAGGTATCATAGTATATTGGGTTTGTGCAATGTCCGTCATGGTGTCTGTCCGTCCGTCTGTCCGTCCGTCTGTCCGTATGAACGCAACTTTTTTCGACACCCTTAAAGCTAGAGCCTTGCAACTTTGCAAATATCTTGGTACATGTCTTCGTCAGACAAAGTGTTAAATGTAGGGCTCTACGACCTCAGGGGGCCCGAGAAATCGATAACAAGTCGATACACCTCGATGTGCAAATCGATAAAACACAAATATATCCTACATTTTAGCAGCTAGAGTCACCAAATTTGATGGCAAGATAGCTGGTAACATTCCTCAAAAAACTGCATTAAAAGATTGGATGCCACGCCCACCTATTTCGCCCCCAGCCCCCCTCCAATTATAAACAAAAATGCCTGTATCTTCTACAGTTTTGAAGCTATAGCCACCAAAATTGACATGAAGGTAGATACTGACATCTGACAAAGTTATGCATCAAAACATTGGATGCCACGCCCCCAAACAACGGGATATGCCCCACCGCCCTAAAAAAAACCGGAAGGCATGTATCTTCGCCAGTTTTTAAGCTAGAGTCACCAAATTTGGTATGAACATTGGTAGTGACATCCGTAGCAGGTGTACGTCAATGTTTTGGATGCCACGCCCACTTATTCCGCCCACCGCTATATCTCTCTCAGTTTTTGAGCTAGGCTCTTCAAATTTGGTATGAACATTGTTAGTGGCATCCGTAACAGATCTGCATCAATGTTTTGGATGCCACGCCCACTTATACCGCCCACCTCTATATCTTTGTCAGTTTTTGAGCTAGAGTCTCCAATTTTATACCCAAAACCCTCATATATTACTATTTGCACTCAGAATCCTTAACACAGCTATGTGAACTGGTATCAAAGTATATCGCAGTCGGTTGCGTCCGACTGCAACGTTTTTACTTGTTTTGTTTGAAACCTCGGCGGCGTTGAAACTCACAGCTTGTGCGACAATGAGGCGCCAGAGTGGTGGAATGAGGTAAAGTGATTAATGCAATTAATTGAGTTGTTCAAAATTTAATCCAAATTAAATTTCCTTTCTTAGTGCTCACTTTCAAGCTGCATGAAATATTATGTGAAAATTTCAGCCTTCTAGCTCTTATCGTTTAGGCTGTAGGTCTCTCAACAATCAGTCAGGACAAACTATTTTATATATATAGATTAGCTTGATACAGATGCAACAATGTGTGCGTGCATTAACCAATATATGCACTTGCATTTTTGTTAATACATATGTATGTAGGTACTAAACAATGAAAATGCACGTACATACATGTGTATGTATGTACATATGTGCATTTGCAACACCAACTAAAGTTACAAATGTAAGTTTGAAAATAATATCAAAACAAAATTGGCAATAGGTATTTGTGTGTTAAGTTTGGTTGATAATTAGCAAGTATGTAGATAAAACCACTCGCGTAACATATTCTTGTGTAAAAAACCAAATTATGTTTTAATTGATTTGTTTTAAGTCAATGATACCAACAAAAAGAAGCATTGCGAACCCAACAACAACACTTACAACAACAACCAGAATGGTGGAATAAGGTAAAGTGATTAATGCAATTAGTTTTTGGGAGGTACTCGAAGGAGTGGTCCAAATTAAAAATCCTTTCTTAGTGCTCACTTTCAAACTGAATGGAATATTTTGTGAAAATTTCAGCCTTCTAGCTCTTATCGTTTAGGCTGTGGGCCTCTCAACAATCAGGACAAACTATTTTATATATAAAGATATATGAGTGCAATGGGGACAACCCAAACTCGAAATGTTCTTTGTGAACTTCTTTGCTTAAGCATTTTTCCAAATCGTTCATTTCGCTCGGCTTTGCGTCACAAATGTAGCATCTACAAGTAGATGTTTCGCTTAAGGCACTACAGACTTTTCCGTCAACCATTGTTAACTGCAAACGATGTGAAATTGTAATATTTTTGGTGAGTACTTTACATGTATATGGCTCCAGCGCAGAAATTTTGTCCCTAAAGTATTTTGCTTCATCTAAAGTCAATTGTGTTGTTTCTTTTTGGAATTGGTACCTTATTGGTCTGCAGTAACGTGTTGATGACGGTCGAGGATTTTTCCAAATTACTTTCTGTTTCTTGGGATCATTTTCTTGCGTAATTAATTGCAGTGGTACATACGAAGTCACAAACAAACTTGAATCATCAATGTTATTGTTCAATGTTTTTTGTTTATATTCGGAATGACCGGAACTACCGTCAAATCCCTACTTGCCAATTAAAATCAACTCGGCCAAGCTATCACCACTAATGGACTCAAGGACATCAGCTTGAAGTTCTACGATTCGCAACGCCGTGTGATCCAACAAGCTTTGCAGCTTAACTTCTGCTTGGGATTCGCTGACACGGATATTTTCGGGATAAGATGATGCTTTGGCTGCCAGAAGTTTTTCGTAGCTTGGTAGTAAGTTTAAGGAAGTCTTACTATTAACAAAACTACGAATGAGCAAATATTGATGTTTACTCATATTTGTATCAATAAAAAGTGATAAGACTTCATCCACATTAAATTCGGTAAGCGTTGGTTGAGATGAGTTGCATGAGCGTAATATAGTAGCAATAGACTCGTCGGATTTTGACAGCTCAGCAATTCTACGTCGTTTTGTCCTGTTAGAAGCTTCCATAAAATCTGTTTTCGGTCGTCCACGGACAGAATTTTTGGATGTTGATTGGGCACAGTTTAACAGAATGGTTTCCTTTTCATTCAACCAATCAGATTGATATTGGGGAATTGAAGATTTCATGCGTTTGTAATTTACCCAAAACGTTACAATTCTTTTACAAACGTATCCAATTCGCTTTGACACTTCACTCATATCAACAATATAGCCGTTTTTAATTATGTTCGCTTCTATACCTTCAATCAAATTGGTTTGCCTTTCTATGGCGCTTCCCTTTTCGCTGCACCATAAATTAAAAACATATAAACGTGAAAACACACACTTATAAGAAAACCTATTAAAATTTGAAGCAAGGGAATAAACAAAAAAAAAATTGAAACTATAAACAAATGAACAAAATGTTTTAGGCCCAATTTCTCAATGTCCGGTTAAATTTTCGATTAGCTAAACGCAAATTTAATTTAATGGTAGAGTTAAACGATTTGGTTTTCTCAAAGCCAAATTTACCCTTCATCGATAAGTAACTATCGCCTTAACAGCGTTGCCACATATATACACATTGTGCCAAATATAGCGAGCGGTTCAGCTGACTTTTTCTGTTTTCCGGCAACATTGCATGGTTTCTGTTTAAAATCCCACATATGACTAATTCGAGCGCAAAAGGACTTTACTGTTTACCTATTACAATTGATCTACAATCCTTGCAAGAATGATCTTGCACGTAGATTTTGTAAGCCTGAACCACTGTACAAATTTGGCATCGTCCAGCTCAGTGAAATAGTTCACCCTATCCCTATAAATTTTCGTGTTATTTATGCGTGGCTCTGTTTCATCAAATTGCGTCTCCATTGCATGGACAAAAAACACACTTTTATGTGATGACATTTTAATTTAATAATAAAATAAATAAACAATTCAAGGGACAGCTGTTTGCCTCATCGATAATTCTTACCGATATATCGTGAAAAAAATCAGCTTAAATTTTAAACGCGACCCAGCCTTCCGGTTAGTTTGTTTTTCATTTACTCCTAACCGGACATTGAGAAACTCAAATTTGACTAAACGTCAGTTAGTTTGCCTAACCGGACATTGAGAAATTGGGCCTTAGACAGTTAAACACACGCTCGAAAGACGTAGACAGAGCAACAGCACAACAAGTACACAACCGAAAACACATTGTTGTAGTGCAAAAGTGACCCTGAAAATGTTAAGACGCTGTTAGAATTTTTATGATTGTAGGCACATCTGCAAATTTCTGTAGCTAATTTTAACACATATATTACCTTAAAGCCAGACGAACAAATTGGCATACCAACTAATTGTGGATTTTTGTGGAATCATCACTAAAACCTTAGCTAAACATAAAAAAGACGTTCACAATATAGGCAAAAAACATGTATTAGTTCAAATTAATATAACAAGAAAAGTTTAACAAGTAAGTTTACAAATAATATCTCAAATAATAGAAAATACCTTCAGCTTCAAAATCCATTACAAATATTTTTAATTTGGAGACGTAATAAATGAACTGACCACTTCAAAGTTTGGATTTGTTGTGAAATATTCGCGATGCGCGCAGCTGCGCTTTGCAAATGAACACCTGCACTCAACTTAGATTCTATTTTTAGAAAGTACCGTTAGATTTACAGCAAAATCTGGTTTACCATGACGAAGCTTGGACATTTTAGAGGCGATTTGCTTACTTTTCGTAAATTTTTTTTGTTATGTTTTTTTTTATTTTTGGCCTATGGGCGCAACCACTGTGCATTGGTATTCTGTGTATTTTAATTTTTCTAGTATGATTTTTACACTATCATAACTTTCTTTCAACAATACAGAGTGTGCTAGAGGAAGACTTGGATATACATTTCCGTTGTGGAGCAGAACTGCTTTTAAGCTTTTCGAAGAGCTATCGATAAAAAGCCGCCATTCAGATGCTACGAATGGTATTCCAATTTCATTAAATAAATCAGTTACGTTGTTGCAGTAACAAATACTGGCTTCTTTTGTGAAAAAAACATGAAAAAAGTTTTATGACGCTCTCTTTGATCAGTTATTTTGACATCATCTTCAAGCAAGTTCCATTGCTTTAGTCGTGAACCTAATATTTCTGCTTTACTTTTGGGTAAGTTCAGGTCTCGCACCAAATCATTAAATTCACTTGAGCTAATAAAATGTGGCCCAAAACTTTGCGACTTTGTCATGAAATCACTACCATCAGTGTTGGTTAGTGGTGTACTGGATCCTGCTGAACTTTGTGACGGCTGAACTTCAGAGCTATCTGATCTTGAACGTACTGGCACAGGCACATTTTCATCATGAGGTATCGGAGATGATGATGAAGGAAGATCTGGATACAAAATCTTTTCTGCATTTTCACCAGATCGACGCTTACTTGGGTTAACCATACAAAAATAACAGTCATGGACATGATCACTAGGTTCGCTCCAAATTCTTGGCATCGCAAACTTCATGTGCTTCAAAAGTATTTTTACAATTAACGCAGGGCAAGTGAGGTAATCAAAGTGCTTTCGGGTTAATCAAAGTGCTGCCATCTTTGATTCATGAAAGATATTAAAATATACTTATCGATGTAGATCAGCCCAAAGCAAACTTAAAGAACTAAAGATTAATATTTAAGTGTTTTTCAATGTCTAGAATCAGAATTCAAGCATGCGAACAGAAACCCCAAAAAAATATTTTTTTTTGTTGACCAGTGTTATTTCTATTATTTGGGGGGGGGGACTTTTGGAGCACTATTTATGTTTTTTTTAACTTTACATTACTTGGGGGTTGGTTTCGCACTGTATTTTGTTGTTTTTTTTTTTTTTTTTTTTGATTTTATTATGCTTATAAGGTGTAATTTGCCTGCTCTGGGACAATTTCACTAGCGCTTTAGCGCTCTGACGAAGACCCGATGTTGACTAGTGCCGTGCTCAGCAAACGTCGAAAAGAGCCGGCTAAAGTTTGCCGCTGCGTCTCTTGTCTTTACAGATGCTCCAGCAAGCTGAAACTTCTTCCCCTTCCAGATCCACTCCAGAAATTTTTTTGTGTTTTTGAGTTTTTCTTTGACCATGCAAATTTGAACTAATTTAAACAACGCATGTGAAATTAGCAAAAATTAACATTTTGTGACAATGTCATCAATTATTACCTTAGAGCGTATAGCTTCCTATATACTTATATGATTGATTAATCCCCAGTGGATTAAACAACTGATGGCAATTATTTTTGCAGATTTTTCTTGCCAATTATTCTCCCAAGTGTCCAACACCTCAACTCGTCTCGGCTGCCAAAATTCAAGAAGACGGAAGCTGTGCTGCCCACCTTCCTATAACCTATTTTTTTCTTTTTGCAGCTTAGATAACCGTCAATGTACTCTGCGTTGCAATATGCACTGATCGAATATGGCTCGAAGCTTGACTAATTCTCTGGCGCGCGGTAATAATAAGTTCAAAAATTGGTGCATGCCTTGGGTCATTTTTTTGTATGACAAACTTTGTTTATATTTTCGAAAGTTTCGTTTGTATAGGCACATTACAACCACAGATAATCTGGCGACTATCAGAAGACACGATTACCTGGAATCTGTTATACCCGTATGTTTTTTGCATGGAACGTACCCAACTCTCTACCCTGCAATGTCTCTAGTAGATAGAAAGCATTTCCCAATTTCTTTTTCACCCGACATTTAGAGAATGGATTACTTAGCTTTTTATTGAAATTCTTTTTAAAGGAGCTTAATGAAAATTCCTTTTAAAAACCTCTTGTCCTTCCTTATACGAAACTGGTTTTGCTCTAAGATTGTACTGGGTAGCATTTCTCTCATACGCTTGTCGACTATTTTCTTTTATCGCCTCCCTGAGCAACAGGAGCTCATCATTTCTTTCTAAACGAGGCGATTCCTCTAACATAGACAATTTCTTACACAAATAGTAGTCCGATCCATGGTTAATCACATTAAACCCAAACAAAGCCTTATAGGGCGAACAACCAATAGCTTGATGTACGGCTGAGCGCAATGCTGACGAAATACCAGTCAAATGTTTATCCCAATCAGTCTGGTCCGTTTGAAGATACGCGCGAACAGCTGCTAACAACGAACGATTCACCCTTTCCGCTGCATTACTCTGAGGTGAATAAACTGCGGTACACATGTGACGAATGCCGTATTTAGTCAACATGGCCTCAAATTCGTTTGATTTAAACTGAGAGCCGTTATCACTGACTATCAACTCTGGCACTTCAAACTCAGCAAAGATACGCTCACTTAAGAATGTGTTTATAGCCGCAGTCGAAAATTTCTTCACTGGAAAGAGCCAATGATACCTACTGAAATGATCTAAAACGATTAATAACCCTATATGACCCTTCTTGCTACGCGGATATGGGCCAAGTAAGTCAACATACAATCTTTGAAAGGGCCTCAACGACACACTTTGTTCACCCATAGGTGGACGGAGTGTCATGTTTGGGGCTTTTGTCTCCTTACAAATGTCACAGGAACGTATATAGTCGCGAACTTGTTTAGATAGGCCGGGCCAATACAAGTTTCGTCTTAAACGTTCAATCGTTTTCTGCATTCCTCCATGCGCCGACACTAGACTGTTGTGCGCCAGGCAAATAGCAGAGACTCTAAGTCCTTCTGGTAACCATAATTTCCAACTATCTGCTTCTTGAGCTGCATTTCCTGATGGATGCTCTGTTCGTATATAAACATACTTCCCATGCACTCTTAAGTCTGGAAATTTTTCCACATTATTTTTAACTCTTCCTTTTAAGTCAATATAATCATCCTCGAGAAAAGCTGGGGACTCTAAATCAATAATTGGACCAACTACTTCTATGCTATCGATCTCTTTTTCAGCTAATCGTGACAAAGCGTCCGGTACAATGTGATCCTTGCCTTTTCGATGTGAAATTGAAAACTTAAAAGCTTGAAAGCGAAAAATCCACCGTGCCAACCTTCCAGAAACATTTTGCTGTCTCATAAGCCATACAAGGCTAGAATGGTCGGTAATAACTTCAAATTCCTGCAACTCCGAATAGCATCAAAATTTCTCAATAGACAATATTACAGCCAAACATTCGCGTTCTGTTACGCTGTAATTTTTTTTTGGGATTTGGTCAGCTTTTAAGACATAAATGCTATTGGTCGCTCATCCCCTTCCTCAGATAAGTGAACTAACACTGACCCGATTCCATAATCACTGGCATCACAATGCAAATAAAACTTGCGATTGAAGTCAGGATTCTGGAGCACAGGAGCAGTCGTTACAAGTATCTTTAATTTTTCCAATGCTTCTTGAGCTTCAGTCGACCATTTGAAGCATTTTTTTGTAGAAAGAACCTCGGTGATGGGAAATGTAATCTCGGCAAAGTTTTGGATAAAGCGGCGGTACCATCCGCATAAACCTAAAAAGCCTCGAACCTGTTTGATGTTGCGTGGTGCTGGCCAATTCCTGACACATTCAATTTTTGCCGGATCAGTCGCAATGCCTCCACTACCTATTACATATCCTAAATAGCTTACTTTTTTGACACAAAATTGACTTTTACTGACGTTTAACGTGAAATTAGCTTTCCGGAAGCTTAAGGACCTTTAAATGCGACGAAAAATCTTCTGAAACAATGCATAAATCGTCCAAGTTGGTAATAACATTGGCTTTCGGTAGACGGGCGAAAATGCCATCTATGCTCGGCAATGGATACGCATCCTTTTAAGTCGCATTATTGAGTTTTCTTGCATCCAAACATAAGCGAACTTTATTGGGCTTGACTACCAATCGAATTGGTGAACTCCAAGAGCTCTGCGACGGTTCAATCACTCCTAACTTTAACATTCTGTCAATTTCAGCGAACATCAAGTTCTCCACGGCTGGGCTGACAGGATAATGTCTCTGTTTTACAGGAGTGGCGTTGCCAACTTCGATGTGATGTTTGATCAAAGCTGTCCGACCCAAACCTTGCTTCTCAAAATTTGGAAACAATTCCTTAACGCTTTCCAATTGTCGACTTTCAACATCCGTCAAAGGATATTGATCTTCTAAATTATCTATGTCTTTAAGTTCTGCTATCGAACTGATTATATCAGGTGCTAATTGAAAAATTCGCCAAAAATCGATACCTAGTATTAGATTTTGTGCGATAGATGGTATAACATGTAATTCTATATCTTTCTCCATTTCATTATATATTATTTTTACACTAAGAATTCCTATTACTTTATGGGCTTGTGCA
Organism: Scaptomyza pallida; assembly: GCA_018152965.1. NCBI lineage: Eukaryota > Metazoa > Arthropoda > Insecta > Diptera > Drosophilidae > Scaptomyza > Scaptomyza pallida. The sequence goes on from JAECXP010000219.1 coordinate 572,324, forward strand.
TCCGCAGTTTTAACCAAAGAGGTAATTCGCTTAAACTGAGGATACGTACTAAAATCCACTTGAGCAAACTCTGCTCCAATGCAACTTATATTTGCTCCGGAATCAAGCAAACCCCACTTATTAAAATTTAAAAACGACACAAACTACGCCTATTTAGCTTATCTATATAAATAAAATAGTTTGTCCTGATTGTTGAGAGGCCCACAGCCTAAACGATAAGAGCTAGAAGGCTGAAATTTTCGCAAAATATTCCATTCAGTTTGAAAGTGAGCACTAAGAAAGGATTTTTAATTTGGACCACTCCTTCGAGTACCTCCCAAAATCTAATTGCATTAATAACTTTACCTCATTCCACCATTCTGGCGCCTCATTGTCGCACAAGCTGTGAGTTTCAACGCCGCCGTGTGTACAACAAAAAAAAAACATGACCCATTCCACTACTGCCGTCTGCGCACAAGCTATAGCGGCCGCATATACAAAAACAAAACAAATCACCCATTCCACTTCTGCCGTCTGTAGATGTGTCTCCGTTATTCTCTTTTCTTCTTTGTGCCTTTGACAATTGTTTTTCGAATCAAGCAGTATTTGTTGTTGTTGTTGTTAGTAAGTGTTGTTGTTGGGCTCGCAATGCTTCTTTTTGTTGGTTTCATTGATTTAAAACAAATCAATTAAAACATAATTTGGTTTTGTACACCAGAATATGTTACGCGATTGGTTTTACCTACATACTTGCTAATTATCAAACAAAACTTAACACACAAATACCTATTGCCATTGTTGTTTTGATATAATTTTCAAACTGACATTTGTAACTTTAGTTGGTGTTGCAAATGCACATATGTACATACATACACATGTATTTACGTGCATTTTTCATTATTAGTACATACATATATATTAACCCTCTAGTGCCCAAGATCGCCTCTAGACGGGTATGGTTAAAAACACCGTTATTTTATTCTTTTCATTCCTTTTGACTCGATTTTGCGTTTTTTCTAATTCGGGGAAGTCCAAAAATTAAATTCGTTGCGTTTGGAACACATACTAGAGCTTGCGCAAACTGCTGTAGTCATTTGAAGCAGAAAATTTGTGCAACTCGGACGAAATAATTATTTTGTAAAAGTGCAAAATATAAATAATTTTTTTAAAATATTATAAGAAGTTTGTTGCTGGAAAAAAAAAATTGTACCGGGTTGCTGATAGTCTTAAGGACTCAAAATACGAAACCCACACTAAAATGAGTTTTCGTTAGCTTTCTATTGCTTTTATAAGGTATCCCGTCTAGAGGCGGTCTTGGGACAATTCGGGGAAAAAAATTATAAGGTAAGTTTGGAAGTGGAACAACCTATGACATATTTAAGAACGCCGACAAGTGAATAAGCTATCAGCTCTTTCTGACGTGGAGATTGAAAAATTTTTAAATTCAATTGATTTTGACATTGATACGGACGGAGAAGAAGATTTGGAGGACGATTTGACTGATGATGTTTGCGAGGCAGCGCTTCCTGAATATGAAGAAGCGATTGAAAAAGTGCTACATATGTCGAATTCTATGTTGGCTAGAGAGATTTGTGTAACTTCAAGCGGAAGTCCTACTCCATTTGCAAAATTGTTGTCACCCTCAAGTTCGACTGCATCCAATTCACCTCAAGCACAGAAACGCAAACGCAAAGCGCCAGCTGATATTATTGTTCATGTTAAAGAAAGCACAACAGCTGAATGTGTAGGATCTGTTTGCGCTATCGACCCAAAATCACCGCTTTTCAAAAAGATGTTGTGGCGCCTAATGAACCTAGTCATAGATAAATCTGCAATTTCCTTTACTGAGTCTGACCTCGGAGTACTTAAAATTCTGGATTCGCCATTCAAGTGTTTTCAATTCTTTTTGAATGATACTATCATTGAGCATATCACCCAGCAAACAAATTTGTATGCTACCCAAAAGGATGTCAATACTTCGTTTTCTACAACCAATTTAGAAATTCGACAATTTATTGGCATTTTATTTCTGATGTCAGTTTTTGGCTACCCAAATGTTCGTTCATATTGGGGAGAATACGCATTTGGAACAATTCAGAACACAATGTCAAGAAATCGCTTTGACAAAATACGAGGTAATATGCATTTTAATGATAATAGTAAGTTGCCCTCCAAGGATTCTGCCGACCACGATCCTTTATACAAAATACGGCCGCTCGTGAATCACTTCAATGAGAAGTTTCAGTCAGTTCCGATGCGCCAACGCTTATCTGTGGATGAACAAATGTGTGCAACGAAGATGAAGACCTTTCTTAGACAATATTTACCTGACAAGCCACACAAATGGGGAGTGAAATTCTTCAATTTGTGTGACTCTTCTGGCATTTGCTATAATTTCGAGATATATTGTGGAGCAGGTGACAACGTAGTTCAAACTGGCTCACCAGATCTTGGTGCGGCAGCAAATGTAGTTGTTCGATTGTCACGCAATGTTCCGGATTTCAAAAATCAGATTATCTACTTTGACAATTATTATACTTCCTTGCCGCTTCTTGTATATCTCAAGTCCCGGGGAATATTTTCTTTGGGAACTATTCGCTCGAATCGCATTCCAAATTGTAAGCTGCCATCTGACAGCGACCTCAAGAAACAAGTGCGTAGATATTCTACAGAATTTTGTGGACCTGTATCAGGAGTCGAACTGTTTTTGACAATTTGGAAGGACAATAAGGCAGTACGACTTGCTTCGACTTACGCGGGCACAAAGCCTTTCCTGAATAAAACGAATTCAAAAGGTCAGGTTTCACGTTTTGTTCGTTCCGAAAAAAGGACGTTGACATAAATTGCCCAAATGTTATCCACGAATACAACAGCCACATGGGTGGTGTCGACTTAATGGACGGACTTATTGGTCGATATAAAATTCCCGTAAAGAGCAACAAGTATACAAATCGACTATTTACACATATGCTTGATTTAGCCATGGTAAACGCTTACATTTTGTCCCACCGAATAAACCAGCCCGACGCTAATAACATAAAATACCAATTGCCAAACTTCCGATCAGAGGTCGCACATGTGCTTTGCATGCAACAAACTCCTTATCTGGAAAGGAAAATAAATGCACAGGGAAGAAAACTTTCCTTCCGATTAATGATGTACGTTATGATTCCGTCGAGCATTTTCCAATGTTTTCATCACGCGCTGACAAAAAAACCTGTAAGCTTCCTGGTTGTACTTCCGAAACTCAAACTGTCTGATGTAAATGTAATATAAACCTGTGCTTTTCCCAGAAAAAAGACTGTTTCTATGATTTTCATCACAAATAAGTAATCAAACATTTTGAACACAAATATTTAAAGCTTTGTGAATTTAAGTAACTTTAGTTTTAATTGTTATTTTATTTGTTTTTGGAACCTTTCTTTATATCATTTATAATAAAACGTGTAAACAAAAGAATTGATAACCTAATTTTTTGTTGGCCTACCTGCCCAAAGCCGCCTCTAGGCGGTCCAAGTATATAGTCCTATAAAACTCGATCCGTGCAAAAGTAAAAGTTTTTCCAAAACAAACATTCACTTTTGATACATACTGAATCCAAAAATAATTTTTTTCTTGGAAAAGAAAATTTGGCACTAGAGGGTTAATACATACATATATATTAACAAAAATGCAAATGCAAATATTGGTTAATGCACGCAAACATTGTTGTATCTGTAGCAAGCTAAATGAAAGCAATAAACATGTTCACCAACAGTGCAAAAACGAACACACTAACAAATAGGATCTTAAGAAATGTAATCTATATATATAAAATAGTTTGTCCTGATTGTTGAGAGGCCCACGGCCTAAACGATAAGAGCTAGAAGGCTGAAATTTTCACCAAATATTCCATTCAGTTTAAAAGTGAGCACTAAGAAAGGATTTTTAATTTGGACCACTCCTTCGAGTACCTCCCAAAATCTAATTGCCTTTATAACTTTACCTCATTCCACCATTCTGGCGCCTCATTGTCGAACAAGCTGTGGGTTTCAACGCCACCGTGTGTAAAAAAAAACAAAACATGACCCATTCCACTACTGCCGTCTGCGTACAAGCTATTGCGGCCGCATATACAAAAACAAAACAAATCACCCATTCCACTTCTGCCGTCTGTAGATGTGTCTCCGTTATACTCTTTTCTTCTTTGCGCCTTTGACAATTGTTTTTCGAATCAAGTAGCATTTGTTGTTGTTGTTGGGCTCGCAATGTTTTCTTTTCGTTGGTATCATTGCTTTAAAACAAATCAATTAAAACATAATTTGGTTTTGTACACCAGAATATGTTATGCGATTGGTTTTACCTACATACATGCTAATTATCAAACAAAACTTAACACACAAATACCTATTGCCATTGTTGTTTTGATATAATTTTCAAACTGACATTTGTAACTTTAGTTCTTGTTGCAAATGCACATATGTACATACATACACCTGTATTTACGTGCATTTTTCATTATTAGTACATACATATATATTAATACATACATATATATTAACAAAAATGCAAATGCAAATATTGGTTAATGCACGCATACATTGTTGTATCTGTAGCAAGCTAAATGAAAGCAATAAACATGTTCACCAACAGTGCAAAAACGAACACACTAACAAATAGGATCTAAAGAAATGTAATCTATATATATAAAATAGTTTGTCCTGACTGACTGACTGATTGTTGAGAGGCCCACAGCCTAAACGATAAGAGCTAGAAGGCTGAAATGTTTACCAAATATTCCATTCAGTTTGAAAGTGAGCACTAAGAAAGGATTTTTAATTTGGACCACTCCTTCAAGTACCTCCCATACAAATCAATTTTTTGCATTAATCACTTTACCTCATTCCACCTCTCTGGTGCCTCATTGTCGCACAAGCAGTGAGTTTCAACGCCACCGAGTTTACAAAAACAAAACACATGACCCATTTCCACTACTGCCGTCTGCGCACAAGCTGATGCGGCCGAGTTTACAAAAACAAAACACATGACCCATTCCACTGCTGCCGTCTGTACAAGCGATCGCCAGCGAGTTTACAAAAACAAAACACATGCGCTGTGTATGTGTCTCCGTTATTCTCTTTTCTTCTTTGTGCCTTTGACAATTAATTTACGACCCCAGTACCGTTTGTTGTTGTTGTAAATGTTGTTGTTGGGTTCGCAATGCTTCTTTTTGTTGGTATCATTGATTTAAAACAAATCAATTAAAACATAGCTTTGTACGCCTAGAAGAGTGTTGCACACCAGAATATGTTACGGGGGTGGTTTTCACCTACATACGTGCTAATTATCAAACAAAACTTAACACACAAACACAAATAGCTATTGCCATTGTTGTTTTGATATAATTTTCGAGCTGACATTTGTAACTTTGCTTGGTGTTGCAAATGCACATATGTACATACATACACATGTATGTACATACATACACATGTATGTACGTACATTTAACATTCTTTTGTACATACATATATATAACAAAAGAAGCAAGTGCAAATATATGTTTATACTTGCAAACTTAAGAAAATGTAATCTGCATACATATGTATGTATATTTAATGCAAAAAAGTTGTATAGATATGTACATATGTACATACATTCAATTTGTTTTTGTTTTTTATATCGAGCTTTTTGCGCGAAAATAATTAATCTAGAACATCTTTGTATAGTGGTAGATTTGCTTACTTGCTGCTTATCTAACTCAGACGTAACGTCGTAATACACAAACATTGTTGATATACAACTCCGAACAATCAAGCAAAGCACATATGTAAGTTTGTATGTATTTGTAACGTATGGAGGTTTGTGAATAAAAGGCAGGCAGAAGGGGTAGGCGTGACATTCAAATTTGTGATGCATATCAGTGGCGGATGGCACCTTCTATCTCCCTATCAAGTTTGGAGGCACTAGCGCAAAAACTGAGAAAGATATTGAGGTGGGCGGTATAAGTGGGCGTGGCATCTAATATTGCACATTTGTTACGGATGTTGCTAACAATGTTTCCAAGTTTGGTGACTCTAGCGCAAAAAATGGGAAAAATATAGAAATTTCAGATTTTTTGAGTTGGGTGGAAAAGGTGGGCGTGGCGTATAAAACTTTGATGTAGATCGGTTACGGATGTCACTAACAATGTTTCTACCAAATTTGGAGACTCTAGCCCAAAAACTGAAAAAGATATAGAGTTTTCAGATTTTAGAAGGTGGGCGGTACCAGTGGGGGCGTGGCATCCAAAGTTTTGATGCATATCTTTGTAAGACTTCAGCATCTACCTTCCCATCAAGTTTCGTGGGCATAGCTTTAAAACTGTGGGAAATACAGTCATTTTCGATTATAACTGAACTGGGGCTGAGGCGGAAGAGGTGGACGTGGCATCCAAACTTTCGATGCAGTTTTTGAGGAATGTCATCGGCTATCTTGCCCACAAATTCGGTGACTCTAGCTGCTAAAATGTGATATATATATATGTCTTTCATCGATTTGCACATCGAGGTATCGATTTGTTATCGATTTCCCAGGCCCCTGAGGTCGTAGAGCCAAATTTAACACTTTGTCTGACGAAGGTATGTACCAAGATATTTGCAAAGTTGCAAAGCTCTAGCTTTAAGGGTGTTGAAAAAAGTTCCGCTCAAACGGACTGGCGGACGGACGGACGGACAGACACCTTGACGGACATTGCATAAGCCCAATATAATATGATACCTTTGGTATCAAAGTAAAATGACGCGTCTGATTCTCAACCTCAATGGTGGCATGAAAAAGAGAATATTGAATACTTTGCTAATATGTTGTTAAACCTTAACTAATTTATTTATCTATATATATAAAATAGTTTGTCCTGACTGACTGACTGACTGACTGATTGTTGAGTGGCCCACAGCCTAAACGATAAGAGCTAGAAAGCTGAAATTTTCACAAAATATTCCATTCTCGGTGAAAGTAAGCACTAAGAAAGGATTTTGGATTTCCTTCGAGTACCTCGCAATCAAATCAATTTATTGCATTAATCACTTTACCTCATTCCACCACTCTGGCGCCTCATTGTCGCACAAGCTGTGAGTTTCAACGCCGCCGAGTGTACAAAGAAAAAACACATGACCCATTCCACTACTGCCGTCTGCGCACAAGCTATTGCGGCCGAATTTACAAAAACAAAACACATGACCCATTCCACTTCTGCCGTCTGTACATGTGTCTCCGTTATTCTCTCTTCTTCTTTGTGCCTTTGACAATTGTTTTTCGAATCAAGTAGCGTTTTTTGTTGTTGTAAGTGTTGTTGTTGGGCTCGCAATGCTTCTTTTTGTTGGTATCATTGATTTAAAACAAATCAATTAAAACATAACTTGGTTTTGTACACCAGAATATGTTACGCGAGTGGTTTTACCTACATACTTGCTAATTATCAAACAAAACTTAACACACAAATACCTATTGCCATTGTTGTTTTGATATAAATTTCAAACTGACATTTGTAACTTTGGTTGGTGATGCAAACGCACGCATGTACATATGTACATACATACACATGTATGTACGTACATTTAACATTCTTTTGTACATACATATATATAACAAAAAATGCAAGTGCAAATACATATATGTATATACAGTGCAAAAACAAACGCACTAACAAATAGAAACTTTAGAAAATGTAATCCGCATACATCTATATATATAAAATAGTTTGTCCTGATTGTTGAAAGACCCACAGCCTAAACGAAAACAGCTAAAAGGCTGAAATTTTCACAAAATATTTCAATCAGGTAGAAAGTGAGCACAAAAAAAGGATTTTTAATTTGGACCACTCCTTCGAGTACCTCCCATACAAATCAATGTCCTGCGTTTATCATTTTACCTCATTACACCACTCTGGCGCCTCATTGTCGCACAAGCTGTGAGTTTGAACGCCGAACGAGCTTACAAAAACAAAACACATGACCCATTCCACTACTGCCATCTGCGCACAAGCTATTGCGGCCGATTTTACAAAAACAAAACACATGACCCATTCCACTACTGCCGTCTGCGCAAAAGCTATTGCGGCCGATTTTACAAAAACAAAACACATGCGCTGTGTATGTGTCTCCGTTATTCTCTTTTCTTCTTTGTGCCTTTGACAATTGATTTACGACCCCAGAACCGTTTGTTGTTGTTGTAAGTGTTGTTGTTGGGCTCGCAATGCTTCTTTTTGTTGGTATCATTGATTTAAAACAAATCAATTAAAACATAACTTGGTTTTGTACACCAGAATATGTTACGGGGGTGGTTTTACCTACATACTTGCTAATTATCAAACAAAACTTAACACACAAATACCATTGCCATTGTTGTTTTGATATAAATTTCAAACTGACATTTGTAACTTTGGTTGGTGATGCAAACGCACGCATGTTCATATGTACATACATACACATGTATGTACGTACATTTAACATTCTTTTGTACATACATATATAACAAAAAATGCAAGTGCAAATACATATATGTATATACAGTGCAAAAACAAACGCACTAACAAATAGAAACTTTAGAAAATGTAATCCGTATACATCTATATATATAAAATAGTTTGTCCTGATTGTTGAGAGACCCACAGCCTAAACGAAAACAGCTAGAAGGCTGAAATTTTCACCAAATATTTCAATCAGGTAGAAAGTTAGCACTAAGAAAGGATTTTTAATTTGGACCACTCCTTCGAGTACCTCCCATACAAATCAAGGTCCTGCGTTTATCATTTTTTCTCATTCCACCACTCTGGAATATTTACATATGTAAATATAATGCAAAACAGTTGTATAGATATGTACATATGTACATACATTCAATTGGTATTTGTTTTTTATAACGAGCCATTTGCGCGAAAATAATTAATCTTGAACATCTTTGTATAGTGGTTGATTTGCTTACTTGCTGCTTATCTAACTCAGACGTAACGTCGTACCACACAAACATTGTTGATATACAATTTCGAACAAGCAAGCAAGGCACATATGTAAGTTTGTATGTATTTGTAAAGTATGGGGGTTTTGGGGTATAAAACGGCAGGCAGAAGGAGTAGGCGTGACATTTAAATTTGTGATGCATATCTGTGGCGGATGCCACCTGCTATCTCCCTATCAAGTTTGGAGACTCTAGCGCAAAAACTGAGAAAGATATTGAGGAGGGCGGTATAAGTGGGCGTGGCACACAATATTACATATTTGAATCGGATGTCACTAACAATGTTTCCAAGTTTGGTGACTCTAGCGCAAAATCTGGGAAAGATATAGAAATTTCAAATTTTACGAGGTGGGTGGAAAAGGTGGGCGTGGCATATAAAACTTTGATGTAGATAGGTTACGGATGTCACTAACAATGTTTCTACCAAATTTAATGACTCTTGCCCATAAACTGGAAAAGATATAGAGTTTTCAGATTTTAGAAGGTGGGCGGTGTCAGTGGGGGCGTGGCATCCAAGGTTTTGATGCATATCTTTGTAAGACTTCAGCATCTACCTTCACATCAAATTTCGTGAGTATAGCTTTAAAACCGTGGGAAAAACAGTCATTTTCGATTATAACTGAAAGGGGGGCTGGGAGCGGAAGAGGTGGGCGTGGCATCCAAACTTTAAGAGCAGTTTTTGGGGAATGTCATGGGCTATCTTGCCCACAAATTTGGTGACTCTTGCTGCTAAAATGTGATATATATATATATATATATATATATGTTTCATCGTTATTAACAACGAGGTATCGATTTGTTATCGATTTCCCAGGCCCCTGAGGTCGTAGAGCCAAATTTAACACTTTGTTTAACGAAGGTATGTACCAAGATGATTGCAAAGTTGCAAAGCTCTAGCTTTAAGGGTGTTGAAAAAGTTGCGTTCAAACGGACGGGCGGACGGACGGACGGACAGACACCTTGACGGACATTGCATAAGCCCAATATAATATGATACCTTTGGTATCAAAGTAAAATGACGTGTCTGATTCTTCACCACAATGGTGGCGTGAAAAGAGAATATTAAATATTTTGCTAATATGTTGTTAAACAGTAACTGATTTATCTATATATATAAAATAGTTTGTCCTGATTGTTGAGAGACCCACAGCCTAAACGAAAAGAGCTAGAAGACTAAAATTTTCACAAAATATTCCATTCAGGTTAAAAGTGAGCCACTAAGAAAGGATTTTAAATTTGGACCACTCCTTCGAGTACCTCCCATACAAATCAAGGTCCTGCGTTTATCATTTTACCTCATTCCACCACTCTGGCGCCTCATTGTCGCACAAGTTGTGAGTTTGAACGCCGAACGAGCTTACAAAAACAAAACACATGACCCATTTCCACTACTGCCGTCTGCGCACAAGCTGATGCGGCCGAGTTTACAAAAACAAAACACATGACCCATTCCACTGCTGCCGTCTGTACAAGCGATCGCCAGCGAGTTTACAAAAACAAAACACATGCGCTGTGTATGTGTCTCCGTTATTCTCTTTTCTTCTTTGTGCCTTTGACAATTGATTTACGACCCCAGAACCGTTTGTTGTTGTTGTAAGTGTTGTTGTTGGGCTCGCAATGCTTCTTTTTGTTGGTATCATTGATTTAAAACAAATCAATTAAAACATAACTTGGTTTTGTACACCAGAATATGTTACGGGGGTGGTTTTACCTACATACTTGCTAATTATCAAACAAAACTTAACACACAAATACCTATTGCCATTGTTGTTTTGATATAATTTTCGAGCTGACATTTGTAACTTTGCTTGGTGTTGCAAATGCACATATGTACATACATACACATGTATGTACGTACATTTAACATTCTTTTGTACATACATATATATAACACTTGTAAGGCCCTCGCTTGCTTCGCTGCGCCAATAGTATTTACAAAATTTTAGCAATATATATAAAATAAATTAGTTAATGTTTAACAACATATTAACAAAATATTTAATATTCTCTTTTTCACGCCACCATTGAGGTTAAGAATCAGACGCGTCATTTTACTTTGATACCAAAGGTATCATATTATATTGGGCTTATGCAATGTCCGTCAAGGTGTCTGTCCGTCCGTCCGTCCGCCCGTCCGTTTGAACGCAACTTTTTTCAACATTCTTAAAGCTAGAGCTTTGCAACTTTGCAAACATCTTGGTACATACCTTCGTCAGACAAAGTGTTAAATTTGGCTCTACGACCTCAGGGGCCTGGGAAAACGATAACAAATCGATACACCTCGATGTGCACATATGTCCCACATTTTAGAAGCTATAGTCACCAAATTAAGGGGCAAGATAGCCGATGACATTCCCCAAAAAACTGCATCGAAAGTTTGGATGCCACGCCCACCTCTTCCGCCCCCTGCCCTACCCTTCAGTTATAATCGAAAATGACTGTATTTCCCACAGTTTTAAAGCTATACTCACAAAATTTGATGGGAAGGTAGATGCTGAAGTCTTACAAAGATATGCATCAAAACGCTACGCCCCACTGATACCGCCCACCTTCTAAAATATAAACTCTATATCTTTTTCAGTTTTTGGGCTAGAGTCACCAAATTTTGTAGAAAAATTGTTAGTGACATCTGTATCAAATGAGCAATATTGGATGCCACGCCCACTTATACCGCCCACCTCAATATCTTTCTCAGTTTTTGCGCTCGAGCCTCCAAACTTGATAGGGAGATAAAAGGTGCCATCCGCCACCACACCACCATACCATATACTAATCTATTAGTTTAAATTAGTAAAAATATGATTATAGTTAAATTGTTTGAATTAGCAGTAAGAGACGTAGACTTTTGTTGAACCAAATGTATGAATATTTTTTGTTTTTTAATTATAATTTAAGTTTAAAATTGAATTGTTGTAGTTTTTTTAATGTTATTATGTAAAAAATAAAAATAACTTTATTAACGTTCATCAAAACTTTTACATTTCATAAAAAATTGACAAACTTACAGCGTTTTTCGTGAAAGTGTGTAGGGGGTACGGTGACTTTAGTGGCACACTGTATGTACATATCTATCCCACGTTTATGCATTACGTATATATGTAGATGTAGATTACATTTCTTAAGTTTCTACACTAACAGTGTGTTTGTTTTTTGCACGGTGTATACATATATTTGCACTTGCATTTTTTTTTAAATATATGTATGTACAAAACAATGTAAAATGTAGGTACACACATGTGTATGTTTGTATGTATGTATGTACATATGTGCATTTGCAACACCAATCAAAGTTACAAATGTCAGTTTGAAAATTATATCAAAACAACAATGGCAATAGGTATTTGTGTGTTAAGTTTTGTTTGATAATTAGCAAGTATGTAGGTAAAACCACTCGCGTAACATATTCTGGTGTACAAAACCAAGTTATGTTTTAATTGATTTGTTTTAAATCAATGATACCAACAAAAAGAAGCATTGCGAGCCCAACAACAACACTTACAACAACAAAAAACGCTACTTGATTCGAAAAACAATTGCCAAAGGTACAAAGAAGAAAAGAGAATAACGGAGACACATGTACAGACGGCAGAAGTGGAATGGGTCATGTGTTTTGTTTTTGTAAATTCGGCCGCAATAGCTTGTGCGCAGACGGCAGTAGTGGAATGGGTCATGTGTTTTGTTTTTGTACACTCGGCGGCGTTGAAACTCACAGCTTGTGCGACAATGAGGCGTCAGAGTGGTGGAATGAGGTAAAGTGATTAATGCAATAAATTGATTTGATTGGGAGGTACTCGAAGGAGTGGTCAAAATTAAAAATCCTTTCTTAGTGCTTACTTTCACCGAGAATGAAATATTTTGTGAAAATTTCAGCTTTCTAGCTCTTATCGTTTAGGCTGTGGGCCATTCAACAATCAGTCAGTCATTCAGTCAGTCAGTCAGGACAAACTATTTTATATATATAGATAAATAAATTAGTTAAGGTTTAACAACATATTAGAAAAGTATTCAATATTCTCTTTTTCATGCCACCATTGAGGTTGAGAATCAGACGCGTCATTTTACTTTGATACCAAAGGTATAATATTATATTGGGCTTATGCAATGTCCGTCAAGGTTTCTGGTGTCCGTCCGTCCGCCCGTCCGTTTGAGCGGAACTTTTTTCAACACCCTTAAAGCTAGAGCTTTGCAACTTTGCAAATATCTTGGTACATACCTTCGTCAGACAAAGTGTTAAATTTGGCTCTACGACCTCAGGGGCCTAGGAAATCGATAACAAATCGATACCTAGATGTGCAAATCGATGAAACACATATATATATACATATATCACATTTTAGCAACTAGAGTCAGATAGATACCTCGATGTGCAAATCGATGAAAGTCATATATATATATCACATTTTAGCAGCTAGAGTCACCAAATTTGTGGGCAAGAAAGCCGATGACATTCCTCAAAAACTGCATCGAAAGTTTGGATGCCACGCCCACCTCTTCCTCAGCCCCAGTTCAGTTATAATCGAAAATGACTGTATTTCCCACAGTTTTAAAGCTATGCCCACGAAACTTGATGGGAAGGTAGATGCTGAAGTCTTACAAAGATATGCATCAAAACTTTGGATGCCACGCCCCCACTGGTACCGCCCACCTTCTAAAATCTGAAAACTCTATATCTTTTTCAGTTTTTGGGCTAGAGTCACCAAATTTGGTAGAAACATTGTTAGTGACATCCGTAACCGATCTACATCAAAGTTTTATACGCCACGCCCACCTTTTCCACCCAACTCAAAAAATCTGAAATTTCTATATTTTTCCCAGTTTTTGCGCTAGAGTCACCAAACTTGGAAACATTGTTAGCAACATCCGTAACAAATGTGCAATACTAGATGCCACGCCCACTTATACCGCCCACCTCAATATCTTTCTCAGTTTTTGCGCTATTGCCTCCAAACTTGATAGGGAGATAGAAGGTGCCATCCGCCACTGATATGCATCACAAATTTGAATGTCACGCCTACCCCTTCTGCCTGCCTTTTATTCACAAACCTCCATACTTTACAAATACATAAAAACTTACATATGTGCTTTGCTTGCTTGTTTGAAATTGTATATCAACAATGTTTGTGTGGTACGACGTTACGTCTGAGTTAGATAAGCAGCAAGTAAGCAAATCTACCACTTTACAAAGATGTTCTAGATTAATTATTTTCGCGCAAAAAGCTCGATATAAAAAACAAAAACAAATTGAATGTATGTACATATCTACATATGTACATATCTATACAACTTTTTTGCATTAAATATACATACATATGTATGCAGATTACATTTTCTTAAGTTTGCAAGTATAAACATTTATTTGCACTTGCTTCTTTAGTTATATATATGTATGTACAAAAGAATGTTAAATGTACGTACATACATGTGTACATGTGTATGTATGTACATACATGTGTATGTATGTACATATGTGCATTTGCAACACCAAGCAAAGTTACAAATGTCAGCTCGAAAATTATATCAAAACAACAATGGCAATAGCTATTTGTGTTTGTGTGTTAAGTTTTGTTTGATAATTAGCACGTATGTAGGTGAAAACCACCCCCGTAACATATTCTGGAGTGCAAAACTCTTCAAGGCGTACAAAGCTATGTTTTAATTGATTTGTTTTAAATCAATGATACCAACAAAAAGAAGCATTGCGAACCCAACAACAACACCTACAACAACAACAAACTGTACTGATGTCGTAAATTAATTGTCAAAGGCACAAAGAAGAAAAGAGAATAACGGAGACACATACACAGCGCATGTGTTTTGTTTTTGTAAAATCGGCCGCAATAGCTTGTGCGCAGACGGCAGTAGTGGAATGGGTCATGTGTTTTGTTTTTGTAAAATCGGCCGCAATAGCTTGTGCGCAGACGGCAGTAGTGGAATGGGTCATGTGTTTTGTTTTTGTAAGCTCGTTCGGCGTTCAAACTCACAGCTTGTGCGACAATGAGGCGCCAGAGTGGTGGAATGAGGTAAAATGATAAACGCAGGACATTGATTTGTATGGGAGGTACTCGAAGGAGTGGTCCAAATTAAAAATCCTTTCTTAGTGCTCACTTTCAAACTGAATGGAATATTTGGTAAAAATTTCAGCCTTCTAGCTCTTATCGTTTAGGCTGTGGGCCTCTCAACAATCAGTCAGTCAGTCAGGACAAACTATTTTATATATATAGATTACATTTCTCAAGATCCTATTTGTTAGTGTGTTCGTTTTTGCACTGTTGGTGAACATGTTTATTGCTTTCATTTAGCTTGCTACAGATACAACAATGTATGCGTGCATTAATCAATATTTGCATTTGCATTTTTGTTAATATATATGTATTTATTAATATATATGTATGTACTAATAATGAAAAATGCACGTAAATACAGGTGTATGTATGTACATATGTGCATTTGCAACACCAACTAAAGTTACAAATGTCAGTTTGAAAATTATATCAAGCAACAATGGCAATAGGTATTTGTGTGTTAAGTTTTGTTTGATAATTAGCATGTATGTAGGTAAAACCAATCGCGTAACATATTCTGGTGTACAAAACCAAATTATGTTTTAATTGATTTGTTTTAAAGCAATGATACCAACGAAAAGAAAACATTGCGAGCCCAACAACAACAACAAATGCTACTTGATTCGAAAAACAATTGTCAAAGGCGCAAAGAAGAAAAGAGTATAACGGAGACACATCTACAGACGGCAGAAGTGGAATGGGTGATTTGTTTTGTTTTTGTATATGCGGCCGCAATAGCTTGTGCGCAGACGGCAGTAGTGGAATGGGTCATGTTTTTCTTTTTTTGTACACACGGCGGCGTTGAAACTCACAGCTTGTGCGACAATGAGGCGCCAGAATGGTGGAATGAGGTAAAGTGATTAATGCAATTAGATTTTGGGAGGTACTCGAAGGAGTGGTCCACTTCGAGTACCTCCCATACAACTCAAGGTCCTGCGTTTATCATTTTACCTCATTCCACCACTCTGGCGCCTCATTTTCGCACAAGCTGTGAGTTTGAACGCCGAACGAGTTTACAAAAACAAAACACATGACCCATTCCAGTACTGCCGTCTGCGCACAAGCTATTGCGGCCGATTTTACAAAAACAAAACACATGACCCATTCCACTTCTGCCGTCTGTACAAGCGGTCGCCAGCGAGTTTGCAAAAATAAACCACATGCGCTGTGTTTGTGTCTCCGTTATTCTCTCTTCTTCTTTGTGCCTTTCACAATTGGTTTACGAACCCAGAACCGTTTGTTGTTGTTGTAAGTGTTGTTGTTGGGCTCGCAATGCTTCTTTTTGTTGGTATCATTGATTTAAAACAAATCAATTAAAACATAAATTGGTTTTGTACACCAGAATATGTTACGGGGGTGGTTTTACCTACATACTTGCTAATTATCAAACAAAACTTAACACACAAACACAAATAGCTATTGCCATTGTTGTTTTGATATAATTTTCAAACTGAAATTTGTTACTTTGGTTGGTGTTACAAATGCACGCATGTACATATGTACATACATTCCAATGTATGTACCTACATTTAACATTCTTTTGTACATACATATATATAACAAAAAATGCAAGTGCAAATATATGTATATACAGTGCAAAAACAAACACACTAACAAATAAAAACTTTAGAAAATGTAATCCGCATACATATGTAAATATAATGCAAAATAGTTGTATAGATATGTACATATGTACATACATTCAATTTGTTTTTGTTTTTTATAACGAGCCATTTGCGCGAAAATAATTAATCTTGAACATCTTTGTATAGTGGTAGATTTGCTTACTTGCTGCTTATCTAACTCAGACGTAACGTCGTACCACACAAACATTGTTGATATACAAGTTCAAACAAGCAAGCAAAGCACATATGTAAGTTTGTATGTATTTATAAACTATGGGGGTCTTGGGTATAAATAGGCTGGCAGAAGGCGTAGGCGTGACATTCAAATTTGTGATGCATATCTGTGGCAGATGGCACCTTCTATCTCCCTATCAAGTTTGGAGGCTCGAGCGCAAAAACTGAGAAAGATATTGAGGTGGGCGGTATAAGTAGGCGTGTCATCCAATATTGCACATCTGTTACGGATGTCACTAACAATGTTTCCAAATTTGGTGACTCTAGCGCAAAAACTGTGAAAAATATGGAAATTTCATATTTACGAGGTGGGTGGAGAAGGTGTGCGTGGCATATAAAACTTTGATGAAGATCGGTTACGGATGTCACTAACAATGTTTCTACCAAATTTGGTAACTCAAGCCCAAAAAATGAAAAAGATATAGAGTTTTAAGATTTAAGAAGGTGGGCGGTATCAGTGGGGGCGTTGCATCCAATGTTTTCATGCATATCTTTGTAAGACTTCAGCATCTACCATCCCATCAAATTTCATGAGTATAGCTTTAAAACTGTGGGAAATACAGTCATTTTCGATTATAACTGAAGGGTAGGGCAGGGGGCGGAAGAGGTGGGCGTGGCATCCAAACTTTCGATGCAGTTTTTGAGGAATGTCATCGGCTATCTTGCCCCCAAATTTGGTGACTCAAGCTGCTAAAATGTGATATATATATGCAGTTTATTTATATTCAGTTGATATAATATATGATGATATTTATTATTTAGGTTTAAAGTACCATTTAACTCAACTTATAATTTATTCAACAAGCGCTCTTTCAATGCACGTCTGATACTAAGCTGACGAGAATACCGACTGATGCTCAGCTCACGAGAATAGCGACTAACTATCATCTCTAACACGAATCGTGATCTAACTCTTAATCGATTAGTATCGATTACCACTACGTGTTTGTTTCGAATACTCGATTCCTACATTCGGCTGTCCTGACGGATCATTCGCCTCGAATAGATCTACCCATGGCGTTTTTACGAGCTACATCTCGTACATTTTCACGTTCGTCGTTTAACTCCTCAATTATCGATGTCTGCAGTAATTCATTCAGTTTTTGGTCATCTGGTACACGCATTTCTAGACCCGTTAATATTTTAAAAGGTGAAACTTTAGTACTTCGCGGTTCTACCTTGTTTATGATCTGTTGAACTTTGCCTAAGTGCCTATACCAAGTACCAGGGTCTCCTTGATGTAACTTCGAAAGCATTGGTATCACAATCTTGTGCATGCGCTCGACTTGTCCGTTACCTCGTGGGACACCTGTAGCTATCATCAAATGGTGAATACCTTGTTTTTCACAATATTCGCGAAATAAGTTCGAAGTAAATGCAGCACCTCTATCGGAAACTATTCTTAATGGATTTCCAAAATTTGTTGCCTGAACTTCTAAACACTTTATTACCTCCTCAACACCCGTACTGTGCTGTAAATATCCCTCTCGCTTTCCACGTTTCTCATTAACTATAAAGGCGGGTTTACAATGTCAGCGTGAGATTGGATTAAAGCTTTTAACAATCTGAGAGGTACACTGGTAGTTTACAAAGTCAGCGTGAAAGTATGTTCGAATTTTCGAAATCAGCTGTTAGCTGTCAATTAGCTGTGAACAGCTGATGTTCATTTTATGTTTGTGGCAAAAATTGTACAGAAGTGTATTAAAATTTATTATAAATCATGGAAAACAAACAAGCTATTGTTTTATCATATAATAATATGATGATGCAGGCAGTTCTTGCTGCTGCTGCTGTATATTTGTATATTTTTTAAGAGTATTTATTTTTACCCGCGCGTTAACAATGTCAGCTGAATTGTCAACATAAATGCAATTCGAACAATCAGCTGATTGTTTTTCGAACTCGGCTAACATATGTGAAATGGCGCAAAAATTATCGATTTGCTTTTTTATATAACAATGATTTTATTGTTATATATTCGTTAATATGCACTAAATGAATGCTAAATTGTGATTTATATTATTATTTGCCTTTGTATTGAGTAAAATAGAGGTAAAAACTGTGGAGCACATGTAACTAATTTCGAAAAAAGCCATCTATTGAGAGCTTTTAAAACTAAATTTTCGAAAAGCTTTTTTCCACTCCACTTAAGTTTGCATTCAGGAGCAACTTGGACCGGATGCTAACAGCACTACTGTTGAAGCCACTCATTAAAACACGGCATATACGTTATCCATTAAAATGCCCAATATATCGTTACCAGTATTCGACGGCAAGTACTGAGAATTTTTATAGCATTATTTAAACAAATCATTGGCAACCAGGGTATGCTGTCGCCCATTGAGTTATTTAACCAGTTGCTAAATCGCCTTCGAGGTGCATCGTTGGAAGCCGTTAAGGAATTTCAGATAACTGCTGATAAAATCAAACGATGCTCATCTTACATAGATCAGATAGATCAGAGATCGTCAACAAGGCTGATAAGGAAGCTTAACGAAAGTGGCATGAGTCGCTGAACTTTACGACTCTACCGTCCTGGGCTGCTTGCGTCGAAATGTTCGACCGTCATTGTCAATTCTTGGAATCTGTTACCAAGCCCATGTCTGACGGCATTGTTAATCCTCAAAATAGCAAGCCAAACTCATCATGGCCACACCCTGGCATGAGCTTAAACGTCTCTTCACAATCGTGTCATGTTTGCTCCAGCACGGAGCACAAAAACTTCAAATATTCCCAACTCACTACTTCGTCAGTTGATCATTGTATCAATGTTGTAAAAGGCTAAGGACTCTGCATTAACTGTCATTTTGGCCACGGCTTTGGCTTTGGTCAAAGATGCCTCAGGTTGCTCTTATTCGCAAGTTGACTTTATGTCAAAGGAGTTTGCACAAGCTCTTCGCCTACCATGAAAGCAGCATTACATGGAAATTCACAGCATTGGGAATTCACAAGCTCGCATGAAACATCGTACATCTACATAAATAACATCACGTTTCAATGACTTCGAAATTTTTACAACGAATTTTCATTTGTGGTTCCACACAACGTAAAAGGCGCGTCGCAAATGGGCAATAAAAATATTTTCGTTAATTTCATTAAGTTTTAATTAAAACAACATATCGTTATCGGCTGTGATGAAAGCTCTGTTTTCTTGCGAGCTCCGAGATATTTTTTCTTTTTTTGCTTTACAAAAAGATATACTGCCAAATATTGAAAATTCGTCGTATAACGTGTCTACTATAGCTAATTGGCACATCAAACAACAAAGCAATTTAAGCAAAAGTGCAAAATAAACGAACTTGGTTTTATTTGTTTACGCAGGAGTAAAGAAAACAAGTGCTTAGTTGTCACAAACTGTTATAAAAAGCTCACACATACGAACTCGTCGTACAAGGCACAAAAAAACACTCAAAATATCACTCAAAACAAAAATAACTCATGGCACCCATTCCAAAGCGACAACGCGAGGGCTCCACTGGCGATCTTAAAACCAGCAAGGCCTTCGAAGGAGCTGCATTCCTGCAGCTCATAAATAAACGTTTCGACGAGCAAGCAGATGTGATCGCGGCGAAGTTGGGTGAGTACGAAGGACGCATTCTTGCAGCACTTAATGCAAGGCTGGACGGGATGAGTGCGGTTCTTAAGAACCTTAAACAGCGTGTCCAAAACTGGAGAAAGATGCTGCCAAGTCGTCGCTGCTCGAGGAGAAGTTGTCTACCTTGGAGGCCAAGCTAAGTGCTTAAGCTAATGCTAGCGTGGCCACGGAGCTAAGGCTACACGGTGTGCCGTGAGAAGAGGGGGAGCAACTGCGGACACTTTTTAATAAACTTTGTTTTCCGTTGGGAGTCACCTCGGTGCCGAGACCACGCGATATATTTAGGGTCAAACAATCTGCTGGGTCGATTGCTGACCCCACGATCTTAATCCGTTTCGACAATACGCACGACAAAATAACTTTTATGCGAGCTGCCAGTACGTACAGGCGCACAAATAATCAGCCACTCAGCCTACAGCTGGTAGGTATTGAAACACGCAGTATGGTACCAATATACATGAAGGAACAGCTTAGCAAAAAAAATTACAAGATATTCAAAGAGGCGATAAAGATGAAGAAGCAAAAACAACTGACTGCTGTTTTCTGCCGACGCTCTATTGTGCATGTAAAGCAAACGGAGAGAGGAGACATCTTTTGCATATAGAGCACCTTTTTCGTACCTAGCTTCTGTTTAATAATTGTCGTATGTAAGTTAGTCCTCTTAAATAATATCTGTAATTATAATCTCTTAACTTTATCTTTGAGCTTTTACTTGTGTACGTCATTTCTGTCTTTATTTCAAAGCAGCTAAGATGTGCTTATGGTAGGGTATTTTATTTGTCATCTTAAATGGCTTCTAATATGAATGTATTCAGATCGAACAGCCAACCCATGATTAGGGTATTCTGTAAACTGAAAACTGGCCTCAAAATATGTCATTTAAATGGTCAGAGTTTATGCAACAAGATGGAAGAATTTCGCTTTATGTTTGTAAATTCAAATGCTGACATTGTGTGTGTATCTGAAACGTGGTTTGTCTGTTCCAACTGTAGACAGTCCAATAGAGTACATCTTTATAGACATAACAAACTCTTTCTGTGACAAAAAACTGCTCATTGGCTGTATCTACAGACCAAACTAACACATTGACTACTTAAGCTTGATAGACATTCTTACGAATACAACTCTTACGTACACTGGCATTATATTAGTAGGTGACATGAACAGCGACGTACTCAGGGAACAGCATCTGACTGATGAAATGCAGTCTCTCGGCTTGAGCGTAGTGAATTCGACGGTGCCAACGCACTTCACGCGCACCACAAGTACGCTACTAGATTTAATATTCGTAAATAAAAAGTGTAGTGTTCAACTGAGCTGTTAGTACCAGTTTGGTAGCTCACACTGTCTGGAGGACAATGCGTACAGCGTCTAGCGTTGCTCTGTGCTATGCTCGTCGGATATGGCGAGGGTTGTTGCCTCTTCCTGCTATATGGCACTACTCGACACGAAACATAAGATTAAGTGCACTTTCTGAAATTAACGATGAATGGTTCAAAATTTGTGTTTAGGCTGTACCCACGTACAAGACAAGACAGCAGAGTAAAAACGGGTTGATGATTAGGGCGGCTGAGGTGTAGTTAGCCCCCTTTATTCTTTACCCTCTCTACCTTGGTAACCGAATAGAAATTTGTTGGTTACCCCTTATCAAAGACTTTATTTCATTTACTTCAAGTATAACAATCGCATTATGCTGACTCGGTGACGGATTTCAATATTAAATTATTCACACGTAATTATTTTAATTCTACTATTCTATCTTTTTATATATTCGTATACAAAAATCTACTCATTTCATTACTACCTTAAAAGCTCATACGCACATTAGTTAATAATGACAAATTCTCGGATAAATCAAATATATAAACCATACTCTTGCCAACGCAAGTGATACTCACGCATGTATAATGCTGTGGCTGTTTTACCTCACAATCCTTTTATCGATGTACCTTCGCTGGGCCCTTTGAAGTTACGCAGATGTGGTGATACTAGCTACATAGGTTAAGAAGATAATTTAAACGAGAGTTTGTGACTACTAATAACAATTCGTGTCGTACGATTTGCGCGTTATAGAGTTGTTTTCTTTTTTTCTTTTAGAATTAGGTATGCTTTAACTTAACCGTGACTTCAAACAATCGGGTCTAAATGTAATGCATTACGCACCAAATCTTACTTTACAAATACAAACTACTCAAACCACTTCATACTCAAGCGATACGACTTCACTCAAATTTTAATTAATCATTTAACAGAGATGCGCACAGCTGTTCTCACAACAGCGGATGGTATCGAGTGCTTTTACGCTTTGTCGTTTGCCGTCGTTGCGATACCCTTACGATGGAGTACGTTCACTGCTTCCAAGTCGCTGTAGTCGGAACTGTGGTGTAATCTTCATTGGTACAAGCAAATATACATCTTAGTATGGCGAAACGCATAGCTTCTGGATTATGCCAAAGATTTCTTGAATCGACAGAGTACTGCGTGACAATTTGGTTCGCCGACCGGTGGCTTATATAAAAATCTAAGCGCGAAGGCCTTGACCGGACGGCGGCATATAGCTGCTTCTGCTATTTCTGCTACACCTACACGAACATGAACTGACGTTAGATCATTTAATTACATCGTGCGAAAATAAAATAGATCACCTTGTCCTTGCTTTACTTGCTTCGAAACACTTTATACGATGTGATAGCGATATGGTGATATACGGCTTGCAAGGGTTCTTTAGACACGTGTAAAACGCGCTTGCACTGGTTATATTTTTGTATAGAAATTATCACCTCTTTGCGGCTCGGGGCAAATACACTCTCTTCGACTATATTTTGTGAAAAAGAACCATGCGGACGTTTGACTTCTTTTATATAGAGCGACTTTGCAAATGTCATACAAGAAAACTTGGCCTAAGTGCCGTTTTGCTTCCAGATATTGAAAGGACATAACGGTGCTTGATCATGCTCTTTGCAATATCTATGCTCATTCGCCCGCTCTCACTACGTTAAGCCCAGAAGCGTAGCGTGCCTTGGCGGGGCCCCGTATACAAATTTTTTTGGGGGCCCTTAAGAAGGGTAAAGATTTCTCACAAAAGAAAATAATTTTTTGCATACAATTAAAAAACATATTTATTAATCATAATTATCTATTTTTACAAACAATTTAAATTAAATATTTACTCTCCTTGCCTTTTTTCGGCAAACTGATTTATTAAATCATTTACCGCTGATGATGACTTTAATTTCTCTAATGTTTCTGACTCTATTGACAATAGGGACAGGTCTGAGAGGCGTTCCTGCCCTATCGAAGCTCTAAGGTAATTATACCCTTAACCCATAAAATGGGTAAATAAGGGTATAATGGTTTTGTGCAAATGTATGTAACAGACAGAAGGAAGCATCTCCGACCCTATAAAGTATATATATTCTTGATCAGCATCAACAGCCGAGTCGATCCAGCCATGTCCGTCTGTCCGTCCGTCTGTCTGTATGAACGCGCCGATCTCAGAGACTATATGAGCTAGAGAGCTCAAACTTAAAACTTAAACTCTCCTAAGCCATGCGCAGTACAAGTTTGCTTCAAATTATCGATAACACTTCTGGCTTCCGATATACATATGTTATCGATAACATAAAAAGCTTGAATTTCAAATTGTGAAAATGAGGTTTGAAACAAAGGATAAAATAATGAACATTTAAAAAAATTTGATCAAAATCGGTTAACGAACACCGCAGATATCGCAGTTTGAAGTTTAGTTATATTGGTCATTGATTAAATACACACAAGTTACTGTAAGCATTACGTATCGGCTTAAGGGTATGTCCTAGTCGGGATTTCTCGACTAGAGCCTTCTTACTTGTTTTTTATTAGTTTTAGCTTTGAGAAACTTCTTTCAGCAGTTGCGGTTGTAACCGGAAGGGTCAAGAATAAAAGACATGCTGTTATAACCTCCGGAAAACTGGATGCAAGACTATTGAAGTTTATAAGCAATAGCTCAAGGAGTTCCTTAATGGAGTTGATTTTTTTTTAAAATCAGACTTTAAGCATATTTTTAGAGCCTTTAATTGGTCATTTTGTTTTTGCATTCTCGAGCCTACGGAATATATATAAAGAAAGCTACTAGAAAGCTAGTATCAACTATTATCATATAATATCTTCCAATTCTAAAAAAAAAAAATGTTGACCAGTTTTTATTAATTTTTGCTAACGTACGTTGGGGGCCCCCGTGGCCCGGTGGCGTCGTATAATTGATACGGCAGATACGGCGGTAGCTACGCCCCTGGTTAAGCCGTTACTTGCATTCGCGAATTCTTGTGAGCGTGGCCACTGAAAGCTCGATTACTGAAAGTGGGTTAACATCAGCGTTTACAGTGGGCTATGTTAAGTTTTAAAATCATTAGGAAATGTACAGACGCAAAGTATTTTATGTTATCAGACTGGCACCTACAAATGGACAATATATTTCTGTATGACCAATTATCTGTACCGGCGTTCTCAAAACATGACCTTATTTTTCTGACGTATGATATGCATCCTATGTATACAAAAGAAATAGTTACTTTTAGAGACTTAAAGCATATGAATAGAAACGGACTAATTGAGGCATGCTGCAATTGCGACTGGGATAACATATACCTGCACCCTACTGTTGACACCCAATTAACACTACTTCAAGGCAACATTGACTTCCTCTTCAACAAGTTTCTACCGCTTAAGACAAAGTGTGCAAAACCCATTATAAAGTCATGGTTTAAGAATGCGGTCAAAAGAGCAATTGAACAGAGAGACCAGGCTTGTAGCATGCAACGAAGCTGATCAGTTGGCGAGCAGATGGGGTTGGTGTCGACGAAGCGGAGCACGCGCTGGTTCCGGCTCAAGCGATGTCGGCGTAGGGGGGGTTTAAAAATGGATACCGCAGTGACACACGCTCACGTCATAATAACTTTCGAATTTATAATTCGCGTGCTGTTTTGAGCATCGATTCTGAGGAGAAGGTAGATAGCGGACAGTCAGGTGATTAAAAGAAGTAAAAGACTAAATATAAGATTGCGTAGCGATGAGAATGTCTCCTTGGTTCAGATGCTAGCCATTGGCTGCGCTGATGTTGATAGCGTCAGCTATTGCCCACCCATCCATGATCACCAATTGCCGCAGGTCCAGCTTAGACCGGTGATCCCTAAAACTGGCTACTGAACTAAATGACTACGACGATGCATGACTCCATTTCAAAAAGGGTTTAATAATAATTCATTTTTAAGAGTATACAACTAAAAGTTAACATTATAGAAAAGTAACATAGTACTCAGAATATAGATATAATATATAAGTGATTTTATATGTAAATAATTCATTTAACAAGTTCATATGTAATTCTTTTGAAAATAGTTAGAGCGAAGTATACAATGGCTAATAAAAAAAAAATGTGGAGCATTGCGGCTTAAACCGAAAATGGAAATTAAGGGAAGCTTTGTTAGCAATTATTATTGGCAATTATAAGTATGATGAGTGGCTTAAACAAGCGCCAAGGAGAAGATTGGCCGGCGCGCGAAACGAGGGCTTTAACCTCTTACAAAATTCTGCATTTTTTCTTTTTGAGACGGAGCTTGACTTACTCTGCTTGTTGCACGTAAACGACTTACACTGGTTCCAACGCCGAAAGTACTTTCTGCCACTGTTCCCGTTTCTGTTGATTAAATGAAGTTTGCCAAAAGCTCATTCTCAGTTAGATTTTGAAGAGTTGTTAATAAGAGGAGTTAGTCGCCGTTGAAAATTATAGTTGCCAATAATATGCAATACTTTGGTTCTAAAAATATATCGACTTTAGTATATGGTATACATATTATATAAAGATAGAAAAATTAAAAATACAATAGAGATACAATCATTCTGGTTATTCCATAACCAAATAAGCGAACTCTCGCTGCTCAGAAGCCAAAGAGGAGAATCGTGGTCGACGCGCACCAGATTGTAGCAGATATGCTATCGTTGTTCAATGCTCTTGGATTGACGGTGGTACAAAAATTCCATGCCTCTTGAAGGTTAGGTCGAATGTGCGTCAGATCGGCCACCAATCGAGAAACGAACAAGTAAGAAGGCTCTAGTCGAGAAATCCCGACTAGGACATACCCTTAACCCCATACGTAACGCGTTCAGTCATTTGTGTGTATTTACCCAGTGACCAATATGATCAAAATGACCAAATTTCAAACTGCGATATCTCCGGTGTTTCTTAACCGATTTTATTCAAATTTTTAAAATGTTCATTATTTTACCAATTGTTTAAAACCCGGTTTTCACAATTTTGAAATTCAAGAATTTTTCGTTATCGATCACATGTGTATATCGGAAACCAAAAGTGTTATCGAAAATTTGAAGGAAACTTGATCTGCCTATGGTTAAGGAGAGCTTAAGTTTCAAGTTTGAAGTCTCTAGCTCTTATAGTCTCTGAGATCGGCGCGTTCATACAGACAGACGGACAGACAGACAGACGGACAGACGGACGGACGGACAGACAGACATGGCTAGATCGACTCGGCTGTTGATGCTGATCAAGAATATATATACTTTATAGGGTCGGAGATGCTTCCTTCTGCCTGTTACATACATTTGCACAAAACCATTATACCCTTATTTACCCATTTTATGGGTTAAGGGTATAAAAAGGCAAGCACTGGCTGAACGAGTGCTAATCCACTGCACTTTTGGATAGCATCCGAATTGGCGACAATAATGCTGGCTTTGTCGCAGCTAAGCGTAGCTCGATGAATTTAAGAGCTGCGGTGCCTCACCATGCGTATGCCCAAACACGTCAAAAGGTAGGCACCAGACTCCTCAACAGTCTGTGCATAGGCCTAAACATACGTCAGAGGCGATGCCAAGGCTTAAAGCCAAGGGTGAGCCTAAGGTGAACTTAGGGCGAGCCTAGGTTAAGTTCGTTGGTAGTAGATAGGTAATTAAATAAGTAGTAAGGAAGGGCCCATTCTGAGGAATAAATAAATACGACCAATAAGTTTTTAGCCTCAGAATAGGTTTTGGGTTAATTACCTTTGCTAGAACAGGCACTTTTTATTTAATACTGATTTTTAATAAATCAAGCTGGTCTTCTGCCGGTGTGTACAGTTCACAATTTTTGCACTTTCCACAATATAAGTATTTGAGGCACCAACAAACACGTCTTGATCGCACGAGATCGAGATCAAAAAGAACGTGGTAGGTGAATCCGGTCGCTGACGATAATTCGTTTTCCGGAAATCTCTTTTAACTATATTTTCTTTTTGGCGCATAACCCTCATGGCTAATTGGCAAAAATCAGCTGGATGACCAGGGGTCACGTATAAAATACTGCACCAAATACTGATAGAGTGCAATCTACTTATCGATCTCAAGGCCAACAGTATTTACGTCGGTAATTAGCGTAATCATTAAATTAGTCAATGATTTGGTGTTTATTTTTAATTTTGTTTTAATCGAAATAATACGGCGCTGCATCAGCTGAGAACAAAAAATATAATTGGCGAATGCAGTTTTAGCTGCACTGCAGTGCACAGCTGCAACACAAAAAAATAGCATTGCCTACTTTTCGGATGTCAATTTAAAAGTATCCGTTAGATAATATGCGGATTTAATTTGACGAAATAATGATTTATATAGATGTGTATAGTCTGTGAGAATTTGAGCTCCAAGTGCACTACAGGCTTACGAAAAATGGAAAAGATATAGGACGGACTACTTCTATCGTCATTCAAAATTTCCAGACGAAACGCAAATAATTCAATTAAAAATGCTAAGCGTACCTTCTTTAGTAGTAAGTTCGACAATGCAATAACAACCAAAGATACCTGGAAAACATTAAATAATATGGGTGCTGGTTAAAATAAAAAATCTGTGATACTATGTGATGACGTGAATGTTGATACAATTTAAAATAAGTTTGTTAACCTGAATGTTCCTTTAACTGTGAGTAACCAAAATGTAAATTATGTGCCGTTAAGAAACTGTAGAAATTGTTTTAAATTTGTATGCGTTAATGAGTGTGATGTCCTGCATGCAATTGTTTAAATTAAATCAAACGCTAAAGGTTTAGATAACATTTGCCCAAAATTCTTAAAACTACTTTTGCCATACTACATACTCAGACACCTAACGTATGTTATAAATACTGTAATTATGTCATCCACTTTCCCTGAGCAGTGGAAACAAGCCAAAATAATACCAATACCAAAGCAAAACAGTGAGTACAGGCCAATTGCTATAATGCCCTTCTTATCAAAAGTGCTCGAAAAACTTATGGCTGGACAAATAAACAACTTTCTAAGTAGTAACTAACTTTTAAATAACAATCAAATTGGGTTCAGGGTAAATATGAGTTGTACAACTGCAATCTTAAAGGTAGCTTAGGACATTCGGTCAAAAATGGATAACAGTGAAGTAACGCTGCTAGCACTTTTAGACTTTAGCAAAGCATTTGACACGGTAAATCACGAAGTTCTCTTGACAAAGCTGGACAAAATGTACTTTTTCACGCAAACTGCTATCAAGCTTATGTCCTCCTATCTTAAAAATAGGAAGCAAGCTGTCGTTATTCAGAATATGACCTCCAGCTCCTTGTTAGTACCTCGTGGTGTCCCGCAGGGATTTATTCTAAGACCACTTCTGTTCTCGATGTATATTAATGATTTGCCTAGTTCCCTGTCAAACTGTAACGTGCATATGTATGCAGATGATGTTCAAATGTATATTAGTCGTCCTATTGAAGAATAATGAGTGTATTGAATCGTGCAATGTCGATCTGTTACGTGTTAGTGTGTGAGCCAAAGAAAATGGTTTGTGCAAGTTAACACGCGCAAGCTTGAGTTTGCTGACAACGTTGTTGCGCCGGATGCCGTCGCGACAAAGTTGCAGCCGAAATCGGACACTCGCACGCGCAAGCAGCCTGATCGCCCATTAACGCAGACTCAGCATTCTGCTGGCATTTCAGCCGTCAGCGGTGGCTTCGTGGTGCAGTGCAGCTTGCCTTGAAGTTTAGTTTATAATTGGTTCTCAGCTAGTTCTAACGAACTGTACAAAAACGGATTGAATAAAGATTTATAAAGATACCAAACGGTCTTCTTTTAATTGGCGCCCTAACGGAAACAACCCAATTGTTTTATAAGCGATCGTTCAATCGCACGCCGAGACAACTCTTCGAGCTAAGAGCCGCGGTACAATAAAAGTGAACAAAAAAAAACAAACACAACAGTGAATACAACTATCTCAATGAGAATAATCTTGTGGCTTGAACTACAACAAAACAGTGTAAAATAAATAAAAAAAACACACGCACCGCAAAATTTAAAAAAATAACGCGAAGTGAATTAAAACAAGAACACAGAACAAAACTTAGTGCTACAACAAAACAGTGTAAAATAAATAAAAAACAAGTAAAAACGTTGCAGTCGGGCGCAACCTACTGCGATATACTTTGATACCAGTTAACATAGCTGTATTAAGGATTCTGAGTGCAAATATATGAGGGTTTTGGGTATAAAATCAGGCAGAAAGGGTAGGCATGACATTTATCTGTGGCGGATGGCACTTTCTATCCCCCTACCAAGTTTGGAGACTCTAGCGCAAAAACCGACAAAGATATAGAGGTGGGCGGTATAAGTGGGCGTGGTATCCAAAATTTGTATGCACACCTGTTACGGATGTCACTACCAATATTCATACCAAATTTGGTGGCTCTAGCTTAAAAACTGGCGAAGATACATGCCTTCCGGTTTTTTTAGGGCGGTGGAGCATGTCCCGTTGTTTGGGGGCGTGGCATCCAATGTTTTGATGCATAACTTTGTCAGATGTCAGCATCTACCTTCATGTCAATTTTGGTGGCTATAGCTTCAAAACTGTAGAAGATACAGATATTTTTGTTTATAATTTAAGGGGGCTGGGGGCGGAATAGGTGGGCGTGGCATCCAATCTTTTGATGTTGTTTTTTAGGGAATGTCATCGGCTATGTTGCCCCCAAATTTGATGACTCTAGCTGCTAATATGTGGGATAAATAAGTGTTTTATCGATTTGCAAATCGAGGTGTATCGACTTGTTATCGATTTCCCAGGCCCCCTGAGCTCGTAGAGCCCTACATTTAACACTTTGTCTAACGAAGACATGTTCCAAGATATTTGCAAAGTTGCAAGGCTCTAGCTTTAAGGGTGTCGAAAAAAGTTGCGTTCATACAGACGGACGGACGGACAGACGGACAGACGGACAGACACCATGACGGACATTGCACAAACCCAATATACTATGATACCGTTGGTATCAAAGTATAAAAACACACGCACCGCAAAATAAATAAAAAAAATAAAAAAACCCCAGCCTAAAGAGCTGAGAGAGTAATAACAATAACAACAACAACAACAATAAATCAACAAGATCTGACCGAGTAATAACAACAACAGCAGCAACAACAACAACAACAAATCAACAAGTATCGAGCGGCCACCACACCACTCAATTTAAGCCATATGTATTTCAAAATGTAAGTGTGATGTTCATTTGTTAAAATTCAAATAAATTTAATAAAATTATAAGAGCTGTTTAGTGCGAGCTGTTACTATTTACAAAATAAACTGAAACAAGATTCTGCCTGTTGTAGTAAAGTGTAAGACAACCTTTAATAAGTCTAGGTTAGAAATTTATTCATACACAGCTTGTTTTTTATGTCGTACCAAAACAAAGCGGACGACAGTAGTGGTGACGAATTGTTATCTTCGTATTTAGAACAGCAAGAAGAAGCAAGGAAAATGAATGCAGAACAGGTTTTACATTTTGAGGCAAGGATTCAAGCAGCCCTTGACCAGCAAGCTCGCTTATTTGAGCAAAAGATAGCCTCTCTGTCAGATCAGCTTAGTAAAGGTAAAGTTTCTGCACCGCAGATAGAAGTGTACCAGGAAGTAACAATCGGGTCAGGGGTCAGTTGCGACGAACCCCTAGACATTATAAAGTCCGTCCCTGAGTTTGACGGAAAAATAGAGAGCTATGTTTCATGGAGGCAAGCCGCTTCCAATGCCTACAAGGTCTTCGAACCATACAACGGTAGCTCAAAACACTTTCAGGCAGTTGCCATAATCAGAAACAAAGTAAGGGGATCAGCAGATGCTGTGCTGGCCTCATTCAACACAGTGTTGAACTTTAAAGCCATTATTGCCAGGTTGGATTTCACATATGCAGACAAGACACCGGTACATGTAATCCAACAGCAACTAAACATGCTTCAGCAGGTCAACCTGCCACTGCTACACTATTTCGACGAGGTTGAGAAAAACTCACCTTGATAACAAACAAAACGCTAATGACGCATGATACCGCTGCGGCAGCGGTATTAAACGAAAAGTTTAGAAGCGACGCGCTTCATGTTTTCGTAACAGGACTGAAAAAGTCATTAAAATGGGCAGTCTTCCCGGCGCAGCCTGTAGACCTCCCTTCTGCCTTAGCTTTAGCCCAAGAGGCCGAATCAAGCAATGAAAGAGGCATATTTGCAGCAAATTTCGCAAAACACCTTGAGGAGAGACCTCAAAAACAAAATCCACAAAAGTCTCAGAACTGGCGTCCGAACGCCCAACAGGGAAAGGAGGACAACTCTCAAGGCAAGAACCCCTATTACCAGAAGAATAAAAAAGATGATCAGCAAAAACCAAATAGCTCAAAACAACGCTATAATAACCAAAAGTCCCAAGGGCGAAGGCCTGAGCCGATGGAAATAGATCCATCCTCACGTACTAGGCAAACCACACAGGGCTATAAAAACAATCAAGGGGACCAATCTATGAGGACCCAACAAAACGTAAATCACCTACCGCAAGGAGATGGCAACGGTGACTACGAGTCACTGTCGCAACAGGCAATGGCAAACATTGAGGACGATCTGTCCGAAAGCTGTAATTTTTTAGCGGAAGCTCCCTGCTTCCGTTTGTAAGACGAATGGTTGCAGGGCGGGTTATAAGACTTTTGATAGACACAGGAGCTTCAAAAAATTATATAAAACCCATCCCCGAACTGGCACATTGGGTGTCAGTTGAAAGTCCTTTCCAAGTTAAATCAATTCATGGCCACACCAAGATTATGCAGAAATGCCTTATACATCTTTTTAATGTGAAGTCATATTTTTTCATGCTGGAGACACTTAATGACTTTGATGGCATAATTGGCCTTGATCTGTTAAAACAGGTTAATGCCCAAATAGACTTAACAAATAACATAATTAAACATGACCATGGGATTGAGAAGATCGAGTTCACTAAGTGTCAACAGGTGAACCATATTCAGATCGATGACTCGGATGTTCCTCCAGTTATCAGACCCACTTTTGATGGTATGATCAAGGGAATGCTAAAAGCGTTTGCGGACGTAAACGAATCCCTACCGTATAACATAAATACGGTTGCTACTATACCAACGGACGACGAACCGGTCTACTCAAAGCTTTACCCGTACCCAAATGGCGTGTCTGACTTTGTCAAGGCAGAGGTTAAACAACTTCTGGCAAATGGCATAATAAGACCGTCTAAGTCCCCTTATAATAACCCTCAGTTAGATTTTGAAGAGTTGTTAATAAGAGGAGTTAGTCGCCGTTGAAAATTATAGTTGCCAATAATATGCAATACTTTGGTTCTAAAAATATATCGACTTTAGTATATGGTATACATATTATATAAAGATAGAAAAATTAAAAATACAATAGAGATACAATCATTCTGGTTATTCCATAACCAAATAAGCGAACTCTCGCTGCTCAGAAGCCAAAGAGGAGAATCGTGGTCGACGCGCACCAGATTGTAGCAGATATGCTATCGTTGTTCAATGCTCTTGGATTGACGGTGGTACAAAAATTCCATGCCTCTTGAAGGTTAGGTCGAATGTGCGTCAGATCGGCCACCAATCGAGAAACGAAAAAGGCAAGCACTGGCTGAACGAGTGCTAATCCACTGCACTTTTGGATAGCATCCGAATTGGCGACAATAATGCTGGCTTTGTCGCAGCTAAGCGTAGCTCGATGAATTTAAGAGCTGCGGTGCCTCACCATGCGTATGCCCAAACACGTCAAAAGGTAGGCACCAGACTCCTCAACAGTCTGTGCATAGGCCTAAACATACGTCAGAGGCGATGCCAAGGCTTAAAGCCAAGGGTGAGCCTAAGGTGAACTTAGGGCGAGCCTAGGTTAAGTTCGTTGGTAGTAGATAGGTAATTAAATAAGTAGTAAGGAAGGGCCCATTCTGAGGAATAAATAAATACGACCAATAAGTTTTTAGCCTCAGAATAGGTTTTGGGTTAATTACTTTTGCTAGAACAGGCACTTTTTATTTAATACTGATTTTTAATAAATCAAGCTGGTCTTCTGCCGGTGTGTACAGTTCACAATTTTTGCACTTTCCACAATATAAGTATTTGAGGCACCAACAAACACGTCTTGATCGCACGAGATCGAGATCAAAAAGAACGTGGTAGGTGAATCCGGTCGCTGACGATAATTCGTTTTCCGGAAATCTCTTTTAACTATATTTTCTTTTTGGCGCATAACCCTTATGGCTAATTGGCAAAAATCAGCTGGATGACCAGGGGTCACGTATAAAATACTGCACCAAATACTGATAGAGTGCAATCTACTTATCGATCTCAAGGCCAACAGTATTTACGTCGGTAATTAGCGTAATCATTAAATTAGTCAATGATTTGGTGTTTATTTTTAATTTTGTTTTAATCGAAATAATACGGCGCTGCATCAGCTGAGAACAAAAAATATAATTGGCGAATGCAGTTTTAGCTGCACTGCAGTGCACAGCTGCAACACAAAAAAATAGCATTGCCTACTTTTCGGATGTCAATTTAAAAGTATCCGTTAGATAATATGCGGATTTAATTTGACGAAATAATGATTTATATAGATGTGTATAGTCTGTGAGAATTTGAGCTCCAAGTGCACTACAGGCTTACGAAAAATGGAAAAGATATAGGACGGACTACTTCTATCGTCATTCAAAATTTCCAGACGAAACGCAAATAATTCAATTAAAAATGCTAAGCGTACCTTCTTTAGTAGTAAGTTCGACAATGCAATAACAACCAAAGATACCTGGAAAACATTAAATAATATGGGTGCTGGTTAAAATAAAAAATCTGTGATACTATGTGATGACGTGAATGTTGATACAATTTAAAATAAGTTTGTTAACCTGAATGTTCCTTTAACTGTGAGTAACCAAAATGTAAATTATGTGCCGTTAAGAAACTGTAGAAATTGTTTTAAATTTGTATGCGTTAATGAGTGTGATGTCCTGCATGCAATTGTTTAAATTAAATCAAACGCTAAAGGTTTAGATAACATTTGCCCAAAATTCTTAAAACTACTTTTGCCATACTACATACTCAGACACCTAACGTATGTTATAAATACTGTAATTATGTCATCCACTTTCCCTGAGCAGTGGAAACAAGCCAAAATAATACCAATACCAAAGCAAAACAGTGAGTACAGGCCAATTGCTATAATGCCCTTCTTATCAAAAGTGCTCGAAAAACTTATGGCTGGACAAATAAACAACTTTCTAAGTAGTAACTAACTTTTAAATAACAATCAAATTGGGTTCAGGGTAAATATGAGTTGTACAACTGCAATCTTAAAGGTAGCTTAGGACATTCGGTCAAAAATGGATAACAGTGAAGTAACGCTGCTAGCACTTTTAGACTTTAGCAAAGCATTTGACACGGTAAATCACGAAATTCTCTTGACAAAGCTGGACAAAATGTACTTTTTCACGCAAACTGCTATCAAGCTTATGTCCTCCTATCTTAAAAATAGGAAGCAAGCTGTCGTTATTCAGAATATGACCTCCAGCTCCTTGTTAGTACCTCGTGGTGTCCCGCAGGGATTTATTCTAAGACCACTTCTGTTCTCGATGTATATTAATGATTTGCCTAGTTCCCTGTCAAACTGTAACGTGCATATGTATGCAGATGATGTTCAAATGTATATTAGTCGTCCTATTGAAGAATAATGAGTGTATTGAATCGTGCAATGTCGATCTGTTACGTGTTAGTGTGTGGGCCAAAGAAAATGGTTTGTGCAAGTTAACACGCGCAAGCTTGAGTTTGCTGACAACGTTGTTGCGCCGGATGCCGTCGCGACAAAGTTGCAGCCGAAATCGGACACTCGCACGCGCAAGCAGCCTGATCGCCCATTAACGCAGACTCAGCATTCTGCTGGCATTTCAGCCGTCAGCGGTGGCTTCGTGGTGCAGTGCAGCTTGCCTTGAAGTTTAGTTTATAATTGGTTCTCAGCTAGTTCTAACGAACTGTACAAAAACGGATTGAATAAAGATTTATAAAGATACCAAACGGTCTTCTTTTAATTGGCGCCCTAACGGAAACAACCCAATTGTTTTATAAGCGATCGTTCAATCGCACGCCGAGACAACTCTTCGAGCTAAGAGCCGCGGTACAATAAAAGTGAACAAAAAAAAAACAAACACAACAGTGAATACAACTATCTCAATGAGAATAATCTTGTGGCTTGAACTACAACAAAACAGTGTAAAATAAATAAAAAAAACACACGCACCGCAAAATTTAAAAAAATAACGCGAAGTGAATTAAAACAAGAACACAGAACAAAACTAAGTGCTACAACAAAACAGTGTAAAATAAATAAAAAACAAGTAAAAACGTTGCAGTCGGGCGCAACCTACTGCGATATACTTTGATACCAGTTAACATAGCTGTATTAAGGATTCTGAGTGCAAATATATGAGGGTTTTGGGTATAAAATCAGGCAGAAAGGGTAGGCATGACATTTATCTGTGGCGGATGGCACTTTCTATCCCCCTACCAAGTTTGGAGACTCTAGCGCAAAAACCGACAAAGATATAGAGGTGGGCGGTATAAGTGGGCGTGGTATCCAAAATTTGTATGCACACCTGTTACGGATGTCACTACCAATATTCATACCAAATTTGGTGGCTCTAGCTTAAAAACTGGCGAAGATACATGCCTTCCGGTTTTAGGGCGGTGGAGCATGTCCCGTTGTTTGGGGGCGTGGCATCCAATGTTTTGATGCATAACTTTGTCAGATGTCAGCATCTACCTTCATGTCAATTTTGGTGGCTATAGCTTCAAAACTGTAGAAGATACAGATATTTTTGTTTATAATTTAAGGGGGGCTGGGGGCGGAATAGGTGGGCGTGGCATCCAATCTTTTGATGTTGTTTTTTAGGGAATGTCATCGGCTATGTTGCCCCCAAATTTGATGACTCTAGCTGCTAATATGTGGGATAAATAAGTGTTTTATCGATTTGCAAATCGAGGTGTATCGACTTGTTATCGATTTCCCAGGCCCCCTGAGCTCGTAGAGCCCTACATTTAACACTTTGTCTAACGAAGACATGTTCCAAGATATTTGCAAAGTTGCAAGGCTCTAGCTTTAAGGGTGTCGAAAAAAGTTGCGTTCATACAGACGGACGGACGGACAGACGGACAGACGGACAGACACCATGACGGACATTGCACAAACCCAATATACTATGATACCGTTGGTATCAAAGTATAAAAACACACGCACCGCAAAATAAATAAAAAAAAAATAAAAAAAACCCCAGCCTAAAGAGCTGAGAGAGTAATAACAATAACAACAACAACAACAATAAATCAACAAGATCTGACCGAGTAATAACAACAACAGCAGCAACAACAACAACAACAAATCAACAAGTATCGCAGCGGCCACCACACCACTCAATTTAAGCACATATGTATTTCAAAATGTAAGTGTGATGTTCATTTGTTAAAATTCAAATAAATTTAATAAAATTATAAGAGCTGTTTAGTGCGAGCTGTTACTATTTACAAAATAAACTGAAACAAGATTCTGCCTGTTGTAGTAAAGTGTAAGACAACCTTTAATAAGTCTAGGTTAGAAATTTATTCATACACAGCTTGTTTTTTATGTCGTACCAAAACAAAGCGGACGACAGTAGTGGTGACGAATTGTTATCTTCGTATTTAGAACAGCAAGAAGAAGCAAGGAAAATGAATGCAGAACAGGTTTTACATTTTGAGGCAAGGATTCAAGCAGCCCTTGACCAGCAAGCTCGCTTATTTGAGCAAAAGATAGCCTCTCTGTCAGATCAGCTTAGTAAAGGTAAAGTTTCTGCACCGCAGATAGAAGTGTACCAGGAAGTAACAATCGGGTCAGGGGTCAGTTGCGACGAACCCCTAGACATTATAAAGTCCGTCCCTGAGTTTGACGGAAAAATAGAGAGCTATGTTTCATGGAGGCAAGCCGCTTCCAATGCCTACAAGGTCTTCGAACCATACAACGGTAGCTCAAAACACTTTCAGGCAGTTGCCATAATCAGAAACAAAGTAAGGGGATCAGCAGATGCTGTGCTGGCCTCATTCAACACAGTGTTGAACTTTAAAGCCATTATTGCCAGGTTGGATTTCACATATGCAGACAAGACACCGGTACATGTAATCCAACAGCAACTAAACATGCTTCAGCAGGTCAACCTGCCACTGCTACACTATTTCGACGAGGTTGAGAAAAAACTCACCTTGATAACAAACAAAACGCTAATGACGCATGATACCGCTGCGGCAGCGGTATTAAACGAAAAGTTTAGAAGCGACGCGCTTCATGTTTTCGTATCAGGACTGAAAAAGTCATTAAAATGGGCAGTCTTCCCTGCGCAGCCTGTAGACCTCCCTTCTGCCTTAGCTTTAGCCCAAGAGGCCGAATCAAGCAATGAAAGAGGCATATTTGCAGCAAATTTCGCAAAACACCTTGAGGAGAGACCTCAAAAACAAAATCCACAAAAGTCTCAGAACTGGCGTCCGAACGCCCAACAGGGAAAGGAGGACAACTCTCAAGGCAAGAACCCCTATTACCAGAAGAATAAAAAAGATGATCAGCAAAAACCAAATAGCTCAAAACAACGCTATAATAACCAAAAGTCCCAAGGGCGAGGGCCTGAGCCGATGGAAATAGATCCATCCTCACGTACTAGGCAAACCACACAGGGCTATAAAAACAATCAAGGGGACCAATCTATGAGGACCCAACAAAACGTAAATCACCTACCGCAAGGAGATGGCAACGGTGACTACGAGTCACTGTCGCAACAGGCAATGGCAAACATTGAGGACGATCTGTCCGAAAGCTGTAATTTTTAGCGGAAGCTCCCTGCTTCCGTTTGTAAGACGAATGGTTGCAGGGCGGGTTATAAGACTTTTGATAGACACAGGAGCTTCAAAAAATTATATAAAACCCATCCCCGAACTGGCACATTGGGTGTCAGTTGAAAGTCCTTTCCAAGTTAAATCAATTCATGGCCACACCAAGATTATGCAGAAATGCCTTATACATCTTTTTAATGTGAAGTCATATTTTTTCATGCTGGAGACACTTAATGACTTTGATGGCATAATTGGCCTTGATCTGTTAAAACAGGTTAATGCCCAAATAGACTTAACAAATAACATAATTAAACATGACCATGGGATTGAGAAGATCGAGTTCACTAAGTGTCAACAGGTGAACCATATTCAGATCGATGACTCGGATGTTCCTCCAGTTATCAGACCCACTTTTGATGGTATGATCAAGGGAATGCTAAAAGCGTTTGCGGACGTAAACGAATCCCTACCGTATAACATAAATACGGTTGCTACTATACCAACGGACGACGAACCGGTCTACTCAAAGCTTTACCCGTACCCAAATGGCGTGTCTGACTTTGTCAAGGCAGAGGTTAAACAACTTCTGGCAAATGGCATAATAAGACCGTCTAAGTCCCCTTATAATAACCCAATATGGGTTGTCGACAAAAAAAGTGTCGACGATTCGGGGCACAAACTGAAACGTTTATTTATTGATTTTAGGAAACTAAATCAGAAAACAACCGACGACAAATACCCTATCCCATCCATTTCGACGATATTGTCAAACTTGGGCGAGGCTCAGTATTTCACTACGCTAGACCTCAAGTCAGGGTTTCACCAAATTGAATTGGCTGAAAGGGACAGGAAAAAGACAGCATTCTCTGTCAACAACGGGAAGTACGAATTTTGTAGACTCCCCTTCGGGCTGAAAAATGCCCCAAGTATTTTTCAACGAGCCATTGATGATGTGCTCCGCGAACAAATTGGTAGGATATGTTACGTCTATGTTGACGATGTAATAATCTTCTCCAAGTCCAAAGAAGACCATGTCAGAGATATTGAATGGGTCTTGAGGAAACTCAGGGACGCAGGCATGCGAGTGTCTCAAGAAAAGTCCAAGTTTTTCAAAAAAAAACGTGGAATATTTGGGATTTACAGTGTGTAGAGGCGGGATTCAATCCTCGCCCGATAAGGTGAAAGCTATTAAGGACTTTCCCCAACCAAAAACTTTATTTGCTCTTAGGTCATTTTTAGGGCTAGCACGCTACTATAGCTGCTTTATAATGGGTTTTGCCAGCATCGCGCGGCAGGGCAGCGCAAGAAAACGCGAAGCAGATACTTAGGGAGTATTTTTTTCCAAAAATAGGTCACCTAACGTCGGAAATAGCTGCAAACTGTAGAATTTGCGTTATGAGTAAGCATGACCGGCACCCAAAAAAACAAGAAATTGGGAAAACTCCGATACCATCGTATGCTGGAGAAAGGTTACATATAGATGTTTACTCGACGGACAGCAAATACTTTCTAACTTGCATCGACAAGTTTTCCAAGTTTGCAGTAGTACAACCTATACGGTCTCGCGCAATCGTGGATATAAAAGCTCCACTTTTGGTACTTTTGAACATGTTTCCAAAAACAAAAGCGATTTACTGCGACAATGAGAAATCTTTAAACTCGGAAACCATTAGGGCAATGCTCAGCAATAACTTTGGCATTGAGATTTCAAACGCCCCACCATTGCATAGCTCCTCTAATGGGCAAGTAGAGCGGTTCCATGGCACACTTGGGGATATAGCACGCTCCTGTAGGTTAGAGACACAGATACAGGACACTGTTGAGAATATTCTCCTTGCAACAATGAAATACAACAGGTCAATACACTCGGTAACGAACGAAAGACCCATAGACGTAATCCACACAGCCTCGAAAGACAGTACAATGCAGATTAAGGAAAAAATCACAGCAGCACAGGAGAAAGCACTAGACCTTATGAATAAAAACAGGGTTTACAGATCGTACTCGGTAGGCGATAAGGTTTGGATTAAGAACAACAAGAGATTGGGAAATAAGCTATCACCCCTATGCACCGAAGCTATAGTAGAAGCAGACTTGGGAACGACGGTTCTCATTAAAGGGAGGGTGGTCCATAAGGACAATCTCAAGTAGGCTTTGGACATTTGAAAAATCACAACATCTAAAGTTTTACGAAACTTCTCTTTTTAGGCTCATATATTTTTTTAGTTTGACAATAGCAACCATGACTTTGACCGAAGCGACATTAAGACTCAATGACTACTCACACGCGGACTACATACCTATAGTTGACGGAGACGTGACCATCTGGGACTCGTACACTTACATCGGACACACGACGAACTTGACATCTTTTGAAACGTACATCGACGAGACATGGAAACTGTTAGACAGTCTTCCCAAAGACCACATGAAACAGGTACTGAAAACGGACTTACAACACATAGCGACATTAATAACTTCCTTGACCGTTCACCACCGACAAGTACGTAGCATTAATATGATAGGTAGTGCCCTTAAGGCAATTGCAGGAACCCCAGATTTTGATGACTGGGAGCAGATAAAATTCAAACAAAGTCAACTGATAGAATCCGAGAACAACCAGTTAGAGATCAATAGTAAATTCCAGGCAAGACTTAATGAAGTCTCAAGGGCCCTGAATGAAATTTTGAAACCAGACGCAGAGGTTGAACACTTTTACGCAACAATTTTGGCAAAAAATAGAATGATAATCACAAACATTGAGGACTTAATCCTCACTGTTACACTTGCTAAGATAAATTTAATCAGCCCCCTCATACTAGACAGCATCGACATAAAAGAAATAATAAATGAACATCTCACCAATATTAGTATAACCGACCTTTTAGAGGTCGCACACATTAAAGCTTTCCAAAATTCTGAATTATTGTACTTCTTGATAAAATATCCAAAACCTTTGCTAAATTGTAAAAAAATAGATATTCTTCCCGTTCAACATAACAACATAATATTAGATCTAGAAGAAGGAAATACGGTGGCCGACTGCGGAACAAAGACCTTCGCGGTACGTGACTGCGCTACCACTGTGAGCACCACTTTCTGTAGAAGACTTCAAAATACATCATGCGCTCAACAACTAGTATCTGGAACCGTCGCCCAATGCGCCACACGCCCCGGACACCTAGCGCCCGTGGTAGTAATCGGCGAAGGTATAGCTGTAATAAACAACGCGACCATGCATGTGGTGGACAGCACCGGTAACAGCCAGACAGTCGCGGGAACTTTCCTCGCGTCATACGACGACCACGTCTCGCTGAACGGCACTCGCTACGTGAACCACCGAGGCATCCTGAAAAGAAAACCTGCGGTATCTACATCAGCCGTGGTCAATGTCACCCTCTTCAGAGAACACCTGAGCCTCCGATACCTACACGACCTGACCGTAAAGAATCTCCGACACATTGGGGATCTTAGATCGGGACTATCCTCATGGTCCTGTGGCTGCTTAATGCTTGTCGCCCTGCTCCTGCTTCTCGTAGTCGCCTGGAAACTATACCAGCGCAGAATAAGAAGTTGTTGCGCCGGATGCCGTCGCGACAAAGTTGCAGCCGAAATCGGACACTCGCACGCGCAAGCAGCCTGATCGCCCATTAACGCAGACTCAGCATTCTGCTGGCATTCCAGCCGTCAGCGGTGGCTTCGTGGTGCAGTGCAGCTTGCCTTGAAGTTTAGTTTATAATTGGTTCTCAGCTAGTTCTAACGAACTGTACAAAAACGGATTGAATAAAGATTTATAAAGATACCAAACGGTCTTCTTTTAATTTGCATAAACCCGTCCAAGTCTAAATGTTTAGTTATATACAAAATGTACCTGGATACGGACACTGTAAGAAAACTTACCATAGATAATAAATCAATAAATTTTGTCGACAAGGCCGTAAATCTCTGTCAAAACAAGAACTATGATCGCAAAAACTTTACTTATTCTCTCCCTGTTTTATGGTATTGAAATCTTTGTTAAATGCGATGCAGCTAGCCTACACAAACTCCAAGTCTCATTTAACAATATTGCTCGTTATGTGTATGGACTACAAAGAAGTAATCATATAACTGTTTTTGCAAAGATGCTTTTGGACCTTGATTTCGTGTCGTTAATCTATATATAAAAGAGTTTGTCCTGACTGATTGTTGAGAGACCCACAGCCTAAACGGAAAGAGCTAGAAGGCTGAAATTTTTCATCAAATATTTCAATCAGGTTGAAAGTGAGCACTAAGAAAGTAATTTTATTTTGGACAACTCCTACGAGTACCTCCTAAACACCTTAGTCCTTATTTTCCCAACTTTTGTACTAGGGCTATGCTTTAAAATTTATCAATCTGAACGAAGCTTGGTCAGGACATAAGAGCGTCTAAAAAAAATATGGATGCAAAATTTGGGCTCGATCCGACAACTCCTTGTGGCACCTCCCATACACTTATGTCATTAAGCGTGTTTATATACATATACATATAAAATAGATTTTCCTGACTGACTGACTGATTGTTAAGAGACCCACAGCCTAAACGATAAGAGCTAGAAGGCTGAAATTTTCACCAAATATTCCATTCAGGTTGAAAGTGAGCACTAAGAAAGGATTTTTAATTTGGACCACCCCTTCGAGTACCTCCCATACAAATCAATGTTTTGCATTAATCACTTTACTTCATTCCACCAGTCTGGCGCCTCATTGTCGCACAAGCTGTGAGTTTCAACGCCACCGAGTTTACAAAAACAAAACACATGACCCATTCCACTACTGCCGTCTGCGCACAAGCTATTGCGGCCGAGTTTACAGAAACAAAACACATGACTCATTCCACTTCTGCCGTCTGTACAAGCGATCGCCAGCGAGTTTACAACACAACACATGTGCTGTGTATGTGTCTCCGTTATTCTCTTTTCTTCTTTGTGCCTTTCACAATTTATTCATGAATCCAGTACCGTTTGTTGTTGTTGTAAGTGTTGTTGTTGGGCTCAATGCTTCTTTTTGTTGGTATCATTGATTTAAAACAAATCAATTAAAACATAACTTGGTTTTGTACATCAGAATATGTTACGGGGGTAGTTTTACCTACATACTTGCTAATTATCAAACAAAACTTAACACACAAATACCTATTGCTATTGTTGTTTTGATATAATTTTCGAGCTGA
Organism: Scaptomyza pallida; assembly: GCA_018152965.1. Classification (NCBI taxonomy): domain Eukaryota; kingdom Metazoa; phylum Arthropoda; class Insecta; order Diptera; family Drosophilidae; genus Scaptomyza; species Scaptomyza pallida. The sequence goes on from JAECXP010000219.1 coordinate 616,181, forward strand.
CATTTGTAACTTTGGTTGCTGTTGCAAATGCACATATGTACATACATTCACATGTATGTACGTACATTTGTCGTTGTTCTGTACGTACACATCTATTTTAAAAAAAATCAAGTGCAAATATTGGTTAATGCACGCATACATTGTTGTATCTGTAGAAAGCTAAAAGAAAGCAATAAACATGTTCACCAAATATATACAGTGCAAAAACAAACACACTTACAAATAGGATCTTAAGAAATGTAATCTACATGTAAAAGCTGGGAGTTTGACCGCGATCGAGTTTACAAAAACAAAACACTTGAGTTTTTTTCTTTTCTTCTTTGTGCCTTTGACAATTGATTTTCGAATCAAGAAGCGTTTGTTGTTGTTGTAGGTAAGTGTTGTTGTTGGGATCGCAATGCTTCTTTTTGTTTGTGTTAAAACATAACTTGGTGCGCTTAGAAGAGTTTTGCACACCAGAATATGTTACGGGAGTGGTTTTATCTACATACTTGCTAATTATCGAATTCAAACAAAACTTAACACACAAATTTCTATTGCCATTGTTGTTTTGATATAATTTTCGAGCTGATATTTGTAACTTTGGATGGTGTTGCAAATGCACGTATGTACATACATACACATGTATGTACGTACATTTAACATTCTTTTGTACATACATATATATAACAAAACTTGCAAGTGCAGATATATGTATATACCGTGCAAAAATAAACGTACTAACAAATAGAAACTTAAGAAATTTTAATCTGCTTACATATGTATGTATATTTAATGCAAAAAAGTTGCTTAATTATTTACATACGTTCATACATTCAATTTGTATTTGTTTTTTATGTCGAGCCCTTTGCGCGAAAATAATTAATCTTGAACATCTCTGTATAGGGGTAGATTCGCTTACTTGCTGCTTATCTAAGTCAGACGTTACGTCGTACCACACAAACATTGTTGATATACATTTTCGAACAAGCAAGCAAAGCACATATGTAAGTTTGTTTGTATTTGTAACGTATGGGGGTTTTGGGTATAAATAGGCAGGCAGAAGGGGTAGGCGTGACATTCAAATTTGTGATGCATATCTGTGGCGGATGGCACCTTCTATCTCCCTATCAAGTTTAGAGACTCTAGCGCAAAAACTGAGAAAGATATAGAGGTGGGCGGTATAAGTTTTCGTGGCATCAAATATTTAGATGCACATCTGTTACGGATGTAGCTAGCATTGTTTCCAAGTTTGGTGACTCTAGCGTAAAAACTGGGAAAGATATAGAAATTTCAGATTTTTCGAGGTGGGTGGAAAAGGTGGGCGTGGCATATAAATCTTTTATGTAGATCGGTTACGGATGTCACTAACAATGTTTCTACCAAATTTAATGACTCTAGCCCAAAAACTGAAAAAGATATTGAGTTTTAAGATTTTAGAAGGTGGGCGGTATTAGTGGGGGCGTGGCATCCAAAGTTTTGGTGCATACCTTTGTAAGACTTCAGCATCTACCTTCCCATCAATTTTCGTGAGTATAGCTTTAAAACTGTGAGAAATACAGTCATTTTCGATAATATCTGAAGGGGGGCTGGGGGCGGAAGAGGAAGGCGTGGAATCCAAACTTTTTATGTAGTTTTTGAGGAATGTCATCGGCAATCTTGACCCCAAATTTGGTGACTTGCTGCTAAATTGAGATATATATATGTGTTTCATCGATTTGCACATCGAGGTATCGATTTGTTATCGATTTCCCAGGAACCTGAGGTCGTAGAGCCAAATTTAACCCTTTGTCTGACGAAGGTATGTACCAAGATATTTGCAAAGTTGCAAATCTCTATCTTTAAGGGTGTTGAAAAAAGTTGCGTTCAAACGAACGGGCGGGCGGACGGACGGACAGACACCTTGACGGACATTACATAAACCCAATATAATATGATACCTTTGGTATCAAAGTAAAATGACGCGTCTGATTCTCAACCTCAATGGTGGCGTGAAAAAGGAAATATTAAATATTATAATAATGCTAATATGTTGTTAAACATTAACTAATTTATTTATTTTATATATATTGCTAGTTAATTATAAAATACTTGTTTTTTTGTCCATAAACTAATATTAAAAAAACCTGACTATTTTTTTTTAAGCAGATAATTTGAAAAATATGTTTAAATTTAAAAATAAAGTTTACAAAAATCTAATACAATGTTAGTCTTAAGTAAAATGTAAAGAAGATAATTACTGTTACAGAGATAAGTGTAGGATAGTATTCACTATTTGACTTTACATTAATTTTCCAAACATTGTGACTAGTGCTGTTAACTAAAAGTAGAAATACTTGTAGCGCTAGGAATTTTCCATATAATAAATATAAATACAAATAAAATGTTACTCGATTTTTGCTTCACATCACTTATTGCATATCACCCAGACTTGGATTTTGATATATCAACATGGAAACTACCTCGGAACACGTCATTGGCCGTTGAAAGGTTTAATAAGTCGCGTCGCATTGATCTGTGACGGAAACTTTCTTTGAGATCTTATCTTATGGTCAAGCTTGGAGCTAACATGCTAACAGGGCGGCGGAAAACGAAACCTTCTGTTGTACACCAGTATTCTACAACCGTGCACGCTTCCATCAATCAAAATATCGAAAGCCTGGACGTATTGAAGACAATACTAAGCTCTCGGATATTTACACTCTAGAACAACGCCGGTGTGAAGAGAGCTTCGAATACATTGTGGGACGGGCAAGTGATGGACGAATTGTAGTTCTTTTGCCATTTAAAGATGACCCTCCTGTGTTAGGAGACTCACTGGACACTGCCTCAAGAAAATCTAGGGCACTTTTTTACACTCCAGTTACGTTTTCGTACATTTCCTTATGTGGCTACGCAGACATAGTAAAGATGTTCAGAAAAGTCTTGATTCTCCCTCAGGACCGTAAATTTCAGTACATTCTGTGGAGAAAGTCAGTGTATGAAAGTATAAGAACATATCAACTCAACACGGTAACATATGGCACGGCACCATTCCTAGCTATTTACAGTCTTCCCTACATAGCAGACAAATACTACGACACACATCGCATCGGTGTAGAGGCCACCAAGTTTTCATACTACGTAGACGATATTCATCTTGGAGCAGGCACCATTGATACTCTTCGGCAAACTAAGAGCGAGGCTCTAAGTATTCTTAACAGCATTAAATTTGAACTTGCAATATGGCATTCGAATCATGAGGACTTTATTGACTTAAAGACTTAAACAGACAGACATCGAAACAGTTCTCAAATCGAACCATCTTGTCGATCGCTTTGCCATTATTCGACCCGTTGAGAATTGTGTCGTTCATCATCATCGTCGCTTAACTCATACTACAAGAACTCTGGCTTTTAAACCTTCATTGTGACGAATCGGTTCTATATAACCTTCATGCTGCATGGATAGCATTCTTATCATTACTATCATCATTAGAGTCAGTAGCCATTTCGCGCTACTGTTTGCAACCCAACATCCAATTATTAGAGCTTATAGCTGCTGCATATATGCACTTATGGTTGGGATCACTCGCAAAATCAGGGTGCTGATCATTACCCAAATTAGAGCCTTGTGGTGCTTACCTAATGGCAAGGCTCTACAGCAGGATAGTTGGAGTCTTTAACACGCTACAACCAAAAATATTCCTGTGGACAGATTTCCAGGTTGTGCTTTATTGAATAAACCAACACTCTGCCACATTATTTATTATTATTATTTGTTGGCTATCGGCTTTCAGATATTCAAGAGCTAACGAAAAGATGCCACGGGATACACGTACCAACAGACTGCAATCCTGCGGATCTACCTTCTCGGGGTAGCAACACTTAATATAGTTTAAAGAGCCTGCGTACCATCGAGAGGGGGAAGACCAATCGCCAATAACCAAACGAGACAATATTGATATGGATGACGTGCTCTTGAAGAAACGTAAGTCTTGCTTTGCCTTAGCTCACACGAACAATTATCTGCTCGACAGTTTGTATACGATCAGCTGACATCATCTTTGTCTTATTGTTGTCGCCTGGATGCTTATTTTCGTAAGGCGCACACAAATCCAATCGTCGTTGCACGTGCACTACACTGCATAGTGTAGCTGGCTGATATTCCTAGTGCTCAAAAACATCCCATCTTGCTTTAAAGCATGGATAACTTTGTACATCAGTATATGCAATTAACTAACTATCACGCCGGTCCAAAGGCAGTGGTCACGCTCATCCGTCTGCAATTCTGGATTATCAAGGCATGTGGCACGGTAAGTCGTTAGTTCATGTATACACTATGTTTGCTTTCGACTCATTCTACAGAGACAGATCATGGGTTAGTTACCTATTCTTAAGATGCGGCGTACTTGTATGTAATGTATTCGTTTGTTTTGCAACTCGAACAATACACATCGAAGTCGTGTCAGATCTGACTACAGATGCCTTCATTGCCGCCCTTAAACGTCTAAACGCTAGATGCGGATTACCCTCAGACATATTTTGTGACAACGCTACCAAATTTACGGGCGTTATTAACGAATTGGAGGCTACCAAACAGTTTCTTTTCAAGCAAGAATCTATAAACTCAATCACCAGCTTTTTTAACAAGAAGCTTGATAATTTTCATTTTATTTATCCCAGAGTACTCATTTCGGAGGCATCTGGGCAAATGCCGTAAAAAGTGCAAAATTATTACTAAACTGAACAATTAAGGATGTCCGAATCACCTTCGAGGAGATCACTACTGCAACTACAAAAGTCGAAGCCATTTTAAGCTCTTGACCTTTGTACCCATTTGTACCTAGCAGCTCTCACCCCAGGTAATTTCTTGGTGGGTTACTTGGGGTGACCATCAAGGGAATAGTTCGTCGCCCTATCCACAAACTAGCAATGTTGCCTGTATCTTGAAAGCAACAAAAGCCGCAATATAATCATTTGTATATTTGCTTATTAATTAATTAATATTGTTGATGATAACAGCTACCATCAATAATGAATATTCGCATTGACTTAGCTCATTACCATTTTAAGCTATCAAGTAGTCTTCGGTCAAATATCATGTAAATTACACATAACTTTTAAATCTAAAGAAAGGAAGAGAAAGATCACTTTTTATACTTTGATACCAAAGGTGCAAATCGATAAAACACAAATATATCGCACATTTAAGCAGCTAGAGTCACCAAATTTGGGGGCAACATAGCCGATGACATTCCCCAAAAAACTGCATCAAAAGTTTAGATGCCACGTCCACCTATTCCTCCCCCACCCCCCATTAAATTATAAACAAAAATGGGTGTATCTTCTACAGTTTTGAAGCTATAGCCACCAAACTTGGTAGGAGGGTAGATGCTCACATCTGACACAGATATGCATCAATTTTGGATACCACGCCCCCAAACAACGGGCCATGCTCCACCGCCCTAAAAAAAACCGAAATGCATGTAACTTCGCCAGTTTTTAAGCTAGAGTCACCAAATTTGGTGGGCATATTGTTAGTGACATTCGTAGCAGATCTGCATAGTTTTGGATGCCACGCCAAATTATATACTAAAAACAAGTAAATAGGCTCTAGTCGAGAAATTCCGACTAGGACATACCCATAACCCCATACGTAACGCGTACAGTCATTTGTGTGTACTTACCCAGTGACCAAAATGACCAAATTTCAAACTGCAATATCCCCGGTGTTTCTTATCCGATTTTAATCAAATTTTTTCAAATGTTCATTAATTTACCAATAGTTTGAAACCTCGTTTTTATACTTTTAGAGTTCAAGAATTTTTTGTTATCGATCACATGTGTATATCGGAAAACAAAATCGCTCTCTCGCATGATCACCTTCATACATTCAGTGCCGCGATGTTAGCTTAAACTATCCATAAGCTGCAATAGGATTGCCTAGGGATCTTGCTCAACAGATAAGACATTCGCCGCATTTACAAGACGTCTCAGGTTTAAATCTCGGTCACGGTGTAAGTGTGAAAAAAAAATTTATAAAAGCACGAGGAGTAGTGATGGAAGCTTTAAAAAAAGCACACCTTTTCTCACTACCACCATCAAGTGTAACTTTTCAGAAAAAAAATGTTATTTTACTGTAAAAACAGCCATTATTAACAATGTTTGACGGTTGGCGCTTTTTTTTTACAGTGACAACAGTACGTTATTTGTTACGTCAATTTTTACTGTAAATATCGGTTGATTTTACTATTTTATCGGTTGGCGCAAACAAACGGAACTTTTAACGAACCGTTCGCGAAAGAGAAGAAACTATTAATTTGTTTTGTATCGGTTACTATAGTCAGGGAAAACGAAACCACTAACTTATTATTGCCGAAGAGCGCAAACGAAGCGATTGGAATACTGTTCTCCCGACAGCTGCGCTGCCTTGGAACGTTTGGGAATGAAATATGTACATATATGCAAATGAATCGTATGCGTTATGATCGGCTTTTAGTTCTACTTAACCTGCCGAAGTTACGCTTAAAAATAATGAGGAGCACAATGCCGCGATCCAAAAATGATTTGTTGCGTTCGCTATTTGCTGTCTCAAGCAACGACGAAATAATTTGCAAAAACGGAAAGTGCAATGGAAAAATTTTAAGTAGTCATGCAGGCAATTTAAAACGGCACTTGAAATGTGTACACACAGAAATATACAACGAGTACATGGAAAAAAAGGGCTGCCAAACATTAAATAACACAAAAGGAGAGTTGAAAATTTCTTGTACAATAAATAAAACAATTAAAAACGTTGCAGTCGGACGCAACCGACTGCGATATACATTGATAACAGTTTACATAGCTGTGTTAAGGATTCTGAGTGCGAATAGTAATATATGAGGGTTTTGGGTATAAAAATCAGGCATAAAGGGTAGTCATGACATTTATCTGTGGCGGATCGCACTTTCTATCCCCCTACCAAGTTTGGAGACTCTAGCGCAAAAGCCGACAAAGATATAGAGGTGGGCACACCTGTTACGGATGTCACTACCAATGTTCATACCAAATTTGGTGACTCAAGCTTAAAAACTAACGAAGATACATACCTTACGGTTTTTTTTAGGGCGGTGGGGCATGTCCCGTTGTTTAAGGGCGTGGCATCCAATGTTTTGAATCATAACTTTGTCAGATGTCAGCATCTACCTTCATGTCAATTTTGGTGGCTATAGTTTCAAAACTGTAGAAGATACAGGCATTTTTGTTTATAATTTAAGGGGGCTGGGGGCGGAATAGGTAGGCGTGGCATCCAAACTTTTGATGCATTTTTTTGGGGAATATCATCGGCTATGTTGCCCCCAAGTTTGGTGACTCTAGCTGCTAAAATGTGGGATATATTTGTGTTTTTATCGATTCGCACATCGAGGTGTATCGACTTGTTATCGATTTCCCAGGCCCCCTGAGGTCGTAGAGCCTTAAATTTAACACTTTGTCTGACGAAGACATGTACCAAGATATTTGCAAAGTTGCAAGGCTCTAGCTTTAAGGGTGTCGAAAAAAGTTGCGTTCATACAGACAGACGGACGGACAGACACCATGATGGACATTGCACAAACCCAATATAATATGATACCTTTGGTATCAAAGTATAAAAACAGCAGAAATGGCAATTGTGGAATTATTTACGAAATGTGGAAGGCCTCTGCGTATGGTTGAAGAGCGTCCGTTTAAAATTTTAACGAAACCTGTATTTGATGCCCTGAATATGAAATTAAATAAGCATAATTTAATTGAAAAAATTGTACAGCATTCTTGCAATTTAAAACAAGAAATAAGTGAACAATTGAAAGGAAGATTGCTGTCCTTAAAAGTAGATGCAGCTACTTGACTGCATTTGAGCGTGCCTGGTATAAATGTGCAATACATTGACAATAACTGCATAAAAATAAGAATGCTCGCTATAAGAGAACTGAAAGAGCGGCACACGAGCGATTACCTGAAAATAATGATATTAGAAGTTTTAAAAGAATATGACATTAACTTAAATCAAATATTCACAGTCACGACAGGCAACGGCGCAAATATGGTGAAAGCTATCAGAGAATTAAATAAAAAAATATGGTACAAGCTGTCAAAGATTTGAATGAAGAAACGAATTGTGAAATTGAAATGGATGACTTAAAGTTTGATTCTCATATATCGTGCATGGTTAATAAAGCCATCAGTGTCGTTGGTTTCATCAAGCGGTGGTCGAAAGAGTTTAACGATCCCTACACTACTAAAACACTTTATACATCCCTAGTGCGTCCCATCCTTGAATATGGATCTTGTGTGTGTGGTCTCCGCAATACAGGATTCATCAGGATAGAATCGAATCTGTTCAGAAGAAATTTCTTTTATTTGCACTTAGAAGTTTTAACTGGGTTCCCGATGTTGATTTGCCTTCGTATTCAAGTAGACTTCTATTAATTAACCTTCCTTCTCTTTTAAACCGTAGAACTATGCATGAAGTTTTATTTGTTACTAATCTGCTCAATGGTGAAATCGACTCACCCATTTTATTAAGTCGAATAAACTTAACTGTCCCTATTAGATCTTCTCGTAACTTTGTACCTATTAACCTTGATCGTTGCTCTACCAACTATCTAATGCATGAACCGTTTCGAGTAGTGTGCGCAGACTACAATAAGATGTTTTCACTTGTTTCCTTTGAGGCCTCCATTCCCATACTAAAAAGATCCATACTGCTTTACTTATCTAGTCATAGTCACTAATCACTAATCTTATGATCTGATTGGGTTTTTCTGGGTTTTTCCCAATCCTTGCAACAAATGTTGGATCATTAAATTTTTGTTAACTCCCCAGAATATTTTAATTTTTAAACTTTTTCATTTCATTTCAGTTTGTTTACTGATTTAATTTTAAATTTTGTTCATTAAGGCCCATTCCCAGCAAATAAAAATTTCATTTATGAAAAGTGCTTATTATTTCGTTAGGTTCCACATAAAGTTAGGGTGACCAGATGAACTAAATATTTTTATGGACAATGTAAATATTTGTTAGTCACCTTACTTGATTACTTACAAAATAAATCGGTCATTGTGACAACAAGTTCAAAACGCTTGCGTTTTAAATTTTTTTTCATCCATTTTCACTCGTAGCTGCCCGTAATAATAGTCAACTTATAATTCCATTTTTAAGAACAGCTGATTATGACATCCACACTGGTTCCACTATCGGAACTATCGATTAACTTTACTGATGCTTGCTGGGAAGTGAATAAAAATTAACAGGCAGGGAAATTTCTGACAACTGTTTTTTTTATATAGAGTTGAACATAAAAATTCCATTCCGGGCCTGCTGGGAATGGGCCTTTAAGCTCTACTTTTTATTTTGATTTAATTTTAATTATTATGTCGACTGATATTAGTTGACAATAAATAAATAAATAAATACAATCTAGTGAGCTCAATAAACTACATCTTGATATTGATTTCACTATGGATAACATAACAAACGTGCAATGTGGAGCTCATACGCTCCAACTTTGCGTGATGGACGTCATTAAAGCAAAAGACATTAAGAGCAATTTAGAAATCTTGAGAACGGTCGCCAAAAAACTAAGAACCCAAACATATTTGAACCTTTTGAAAAATGGGAGCTATAAAAAGTTCATCATAGATTGCCTAACTAGGTAGAAATCTACCTATCTCATGTTAAAGAGGCTAATGGAGTCAAAAGAATTCATTGATTCAGTGGGTAGAGATAATTCTGAATTTAATATATGCGATGACGTGTAACGGACACCAGCAAAGTCATTTCAGCTCGCACACTCTGTCTACTATTGTTCCGGCCTTGCTCAGGGAAAAGTGGCGTGGGTCTTGTTCTGCCTAAACTAACGGTGCTACAGAAAAAGTGTACACAGAGATGACAACAAAGGAATAGGAAATCAGATATAGTTTTTAAATGGAAATAGCATGCATATACTCAATCCTATCGATAATGGGAAGAACTGAGGTGGTGTTGTTCTTCCTCTTCACCCACCCAACCTGTAGAAGTCAATGATTACTATTATTTGATCCTACCCTTATATACCTACGATGCTCTAAGCATAAGGTGCCTTTAAATGAAAAAAGTTAATTCATCTTCAACGTACAAAATGTACACATATATATATAATTAAATTCAAAATAATATTCGTTGAAAACATGTTCTAATGATTCAAATACTGCTGTTATTACGCTTATATCCTATAAATTTAATTCATCAATTATCGATATCAATTATCGCTTTTCTAAAATATACCAAATTACTAAAATACACTCTGGGCACTTTATCGAATTATCGCACACATAGATGCAATTATTTGCGGCTATGCCGTACTTACGACTCCTTAATATCATTTAATCCATCGCTGTCAGCAGGCCTGAAGACGTAGATGTACTGGGAATGATGAGAATTAAGAAAAAAGAAATACATATGTGCATGCCACAATTCAAATAAAGCGCTTGACTGAAATACATAATTTCAAATTGATAAGTATCGTATTTAACCAAAACAAACTTAATTTCAAAAATAAACAAAACTTATGCGATAAATTTCGCTGGGTTAGTTAATCCGTTCACATCTCCAGAAAAATGTCATGCAAGTACTAAGGTTGGCCTGATCCTACGACGATCACCAGAATTTAGTTGTTTTTGAGTTGCGTCGTGCAACTCGAATTAAGCAGCACAAGAGTAATATATTCCCTCGGCCGTCAGCCGTCAGGTGAGCAAGGGGAATCACGTGTAACTACGCAGGTAGTACGCGTCGTATCTGCTCACACTGTCGGAAGTGCGACTATACTCTCCACGCTAGGGCGGCTGGAAACAGACCCTTGTGTTGGTCATGTCTCGACCAAGGGTGCTGACTAATGGTAGTCGGGCTAAGAGAAGATAACTCTTTATTAAATTCCCCAATCCAAGGTGGAACAGCATATGCCGAGGGATTCGTGGCCGAGGGGGTGCTCGGTCGCTAATATGCGGACTCTGGATACCTGTCCTCCTCCAGTTTTATTTGTGGACTTCCCGCGGTACACGGGCTATGCCGCGGGTGACCTCCCTTCCCGTTTACTCGTGGGAATCGTATGGATTTAGTTGTAGAAAATGAGTTTGATGTTACTCTAACAGCATCTCCTCAGGCCTCATCCTTCACGGAAACGGCCAATACAGGCATTGCAGCTGCTGTGCTGCCGGCGCCCACCCCAAAACGCACGGATGTCGTTCCGGTTGCGATTGGGGATTCGGAAAAGCCACCGACCGTCGTAGGACGGTTGGAGACTATCTCCTTCTCGTCGGCAGAAGATCTGGTGACAACAGAGGAACCTGAGGTGATGGCCTCAGACTTTGAAGATGTCACCGTGACACCGTCCGACGACGCATCCTGCTCAGTATCCATAGCGGATGCAGGCAATCGAATCCGGCGGCTAAAGCTGGATTCCGAGGTCGCCTTTGTGAAAATGACAAGTCGCGAGAAGAAGCTGTTTAAGGCAGCTATCGCGAAGGGACTCTCGAGAGCTGAGGCTCTCCAGGCGGCAAAAGCTCCCCGTCCCGCTGAAGCACTGGCTAAGCGAGATAGGTCTTTTGACATGACCCCAGAGTCGGGCTTGTCAAAGAAGCCGAAGAGCGCTCATTCAGAGCCGACAGCACCATCCTACAGTCGGATGGCAAGCGGTGTCAAGCTCGGCTTTATTCTGACTGACAGATCGTTGGCTTTGACAGCGGAGCAGATGGTTGCGCTCAAGGCTGCGATCTAAAAGACCACTTTCTCTACGGAGACAGTCGGTCTAAAGCCACAGTTTGAGGGATGTGTTCCGAGAACTGGGTGGCTTTTGCTCGTCTGCCATGACGACAAGGCGGCCGAGTGGGTCAGGTGTAACTTTAGCCTTATCAAGGCTAACAGTTCGCTTGACGTGGAGCTGTTGGAGGAGGGCCAGTTCCTTGGAGTTTTTGAACGAGGAGGTTCTGACTTATGTAGGTAAGCATAATTTTCTCGACACCACCCAGTGGAGAGTAGTGCAGCGGACCACACAAGGTGAGATGCTGCACCTCGCCATTATGGTGGATCAGGCGTCGCTGCAGTCGCTTATCAATAGCGGCGGTAAGATCTGGCACGGCTTTGGCCCGATCAGACTTATCCTTGAGAGCCCCGCTCCCAAGGATAAGAGCAGCGACGTTGAGCGTGAACCCTTCCCCGGAGATGGTCCGTCGACAAGTGCAGCTGCTGGGCTCGCAACGAAGACCACCCCCGTCCCAGCTCCAAGGAGTACACCGCAGGCAAAGGGAGCCCCAGGCGGTGCTACAAAAGGTAGCGCTCCCGCCAGAGTCAGGGCACAGCCTCCCAAGGCCACGGCGCCGGCAGCCAAGATACCGATGTCGGTCAAGGCATCTAGACTGCCGAAGGGAGTGAGAGGGAACAACTCTCGACGAGGTAAGAGCGGCAACCTCGTCCAGCGCTCCAAGGAGGAGTCATGAGAAATATGAGGGTTCTCCATTCGAACCTGCACCACGCCAAAGGGGCGTCGGCCACCCTGTGCAGGACCTTCGCCGAGCAAAAGATCGACCTGGTCTTAGACCAAGAGCCATGGTTGATCGGTGGTCAAATTAGAGGACTAAGCTGCGGTACAAGTAAGTTGTTATAAGACCGCAGTGGAGGTGGTCCTCGCACAGCTATTCTTTAGCTTTTCTTTCTAGATAATAACGTGAGGCATTTCGCATTAACTAACTTTATCTGCACGGATCTAGTTGCAACAGCCGTAGAGGTGGCTACAGCGGAAGGTGTTCGTGAAGTGCTGGTGGTGGCCGCCTACTTTCCCGGAGACACTGACGTAGCTCCGCCTATGGAGGTCCAGAGGCTCGTCAACTTCTGCCGCACAGCCGGGAAACACATGGTTAACGGCTGCGACGCTAATGCGCATCACACCATATGGGGCAGCAGTGATGTCAACAAACGGGGTGCCTTCTTGAATATCTATTGTGTAGTTAATTAGATGTAGTCAATAGAGGGTGCAAACCCACCTTTATAAACGCCATCCGGGAGGAGGTCCTGGATCTCACCCTGGCTAGTAACTTCTTGTCCGGTTATATAACGAACTGGAGGGTTACCGATGAAGCCACGTTATCAGACCACCAGCACATCCGGTTTGATTTACCTGGCCAAACGGAACTCAACACTTCGCTATATAATCGGAAGAAATCTAACTGGGATATGTTCACAGCCTCTGTGGCTATGAAAGCTGACCAGCTTAAAACCAACTTTGCGTCTGTGAGTGACATAGAGTTGGCTGCTGACCAGCTTCACGATGTGCTTATCACTTCTTTCCAAAACAGTACAGTTCTAAAGCGCCATCGGGTGAACCACGAGGTTCCCTGATGAAGCGACAGACTTGCAAGTCAAAGACAGGTAGTACGTAGACTCTTTAATAGAGCAAGGGCAAATCGGGACTCATGGGACACTTACAGGAGAGCTCTCACGGAGTATAATAAGAACATTAGAAGTGCTAAGCGAGAGAGCTGGCGCAGCTACTGTGAAAGTGTGCAGGCACTACCAGAAGTAGCTAGACTGCAAAAGGTCTTCGCAAAGGGCTCAACTAATGGGGTGGTTCTTCTCAAATAAACAGATGGCTTTTTTACTCAAGATCGAAAGGAAACGCTAGAACTTTTGCTTCAGGTGCATTTCCCAGGATCCAGAATCAGCACACATGGTGAACCAGACGGGTTAACTACCACACCGATTAGGCGAGATCACAGTCTGTCCGGTATTTTTTTCGATCCTGACAAGGTCAGGTGGGCAGTAAAATCTTTTAGCACTTTTAAAGCCCCTGGGGGCGACCAGATTTTCCCTGCCTTGCTACAACATAGCATTGAAATAATTATAACACCACTTGTCAGTCTGCTTAGAGCCAGCTTTGCATGGGGATATATACCACAATCTTGGAGGAGACTTAACGTGGTATTTATTCCTAAGCAAGGCAACAGAGCTCTCGACCAACCAAAGTCATACAGACCGATAAGCCTTTCGTCTTTTATTCTCAAGACTGCGGAGCGGCTGGTGGACTTGCACGTGAGGTGCACTCTCCAGGCCACCAAACCGCTACACAAATCACAATTTGCCTACATCAAAGGCGGATCGACTGAGGTCGCTCTTCACCACCTAGTCAGCAAAATCGAAAAATCTTTCAAATCTAAGGAAATTGCTCTTTGCTCTTTTCTAGACGTGGAAGGTGCTTTCGACAACACTGGCTATCAGTCAATCTCCAGAGCTCTATCTCATAGGGACATTGACGCAGCCTCTGTAGCCTGGATAGAAGCTATGCTACGACAACGAGAAATATCTTCCACGTTAGACGCAACGTCGGTTCGTATAAACGCGACAAGAGGGTGTCCACAAGGTGGAGTGTTGTCTCCCCTACATGGTCACTTGTAGTTGACGAACTTCTAGAAAAACTACACAGCCAGGGAGTAGATGCCATCGGGTATGCAGATGACTTGGCCATTGTAGTCTCAGGGAAGTTCGGAAACACCGTCACCGAACTGATGCAAAGGGCACTCAATTTGGTTCTAGAATGGTGCATAAATGTGGGTCTCAACATCAATCCGCACAAGGCGGTTGTTGTGCCGTTCACCAAACGGTACATCAATGACCACGGCCTCCTAGTCATTGGTGGGACTCCCGTAGAGCTTTCCAGTGAGGTCAAATATCTGGGAGTTGTTCTAGACAAGCGACTAAACTGGAACTCGCACCTTAATAAAACGATTACCAAGGCTTCACATGCTTTATGGGCATGTCGAAGACTTTATGGTAGATCGTGGGGCCTTGACTCCAAATCCATCTTGTGGCTTTACTGCATGATGGTCAGGCCTATCGTGTCCTATGCTGCTCTTGTGTGGTGGCCCAAACTGCAGCAGGTCACGGCCATTCAGAAGTGTAGCAAGCTGCAGCGGCTTGTGTGTGTATCTCTGACGGGAGCTTTACGCACATGCCCAACTACAGCTATGGAGAAAATTATTGGATTGACTCCTCTACATATTCACATACAAGAAGGTGCCGCTAAAAGTCTTCTTAGGATCAAACTCACATCTGGGTTACTGACTAATGATGCGGGTCATGTCAGTATTTTGAATAATGTTTCTGGCTTAGAGGTCTGCAATCGAACAGATCTCATGACCACGAAGCTCTATTTCGGGGCGAAATTCAGGACTCTCATTCCAGACCGTAGGGCATGGGAAAATGGCAACCCTTGTAATGACCCCAGGGGCCTGCAGTGGTTCACTGATGGGTCTAAAACTGAGCAAGGGGTGGGTGCGGGGATCTTTGGACCTAACACCAGAGTCTCGATTGCACTGGGTATTTACCCAGCGTTTTTCAATCAGAGATTCATGCCATTGAGGCCTGCTCTAAACTCATCCTAGATAAAAGGATGAGAGGAGCTAATTTATACATCTTTTCGGACAGTCAAGCGGCGATCAAAGCTCTATCCTCTTGGAGGATTAGCTCCAAACTCGTCGCAGACTGCTGGACCAGCCTCCAGCAACTCTCCACCGGGAACAAAGTAACTTTGTGTTGGGTTCCAGGTCATGCCGGAATTACTGGCAATGAAAACGCAGACGAGCTGGCTAGAGCCGGCTCAGCGACTCCTTTACTTGGCCCAGAGCCTTTTTGTGGCTTAGGGTGGGCCGCTGCCAAAGAAAGAATAGAAGGATGGGCAGAGGGAGTTAGATCCAGGTATTGGATATCCAGTCCAGGATGTCGTCAAGCTAAAGAGCTGATACATCCACTTGTAGGAAGGAATACTGCTGGGTGTTCCAGAATGGACCTAAGACTGTTGGTAGCCTACCTCACCGGCCACCATGTCTTAAAATACCATCTTCATAAAATGCGTCTGTCTCCTGACACAGAGTGTAGGCTCTGTAAGGGGGATGACGAGACGACAAAACACATTCTCTGTGAATGTCCAGCCGTCATTTGGTCTAGAAGGAGGCATCTGCATAGCGAGTTTCTGACAGCTATGCAAATAGGGAAAGCCTCGACGGGAGGTCTGCTAGCCTTCATAATGGAAGTTGAGCAGCTTTTGTCTGAATAGAGAGTCTAATGGGCACAAAAGATCGTTCGGTCGCAGTGCCTCCATCTCTGTTGGGAGATCTCCCCCAATATATTTATTATTTAATATATTCCCTCCAGATAATATTAAAAACACAAGGTATCATTGCATTGTGCCGTGGTCACATTGTTGAGTGAACTGGGTGACAACTGCCAGAGTAGTGTTCGTATCATAAATACGTGCAAAATCAGGTTATATGGTTAGCGGCATGTACGTTAAATCCACCGTATAGCATCATAAAGGTGCCGCTACCAAGTGTACAACCGATTGAGTATTGGCAACGTAATCTTTCTGGGTACACCCACACACACTCGCATTTCCCAGTTGCACACCATCACTGACGTATACACACGCACACAGTCGAAAATACATCAAAATCATCCAAAAGTCCAGTAAATATATGCGGCGTCGTGTGGAGCTTCCTCTCCGCTTTACGTTGACATAAATATTGATGCGAAAGACATCCGGATGTTTTGGATGCTTCAAGATTAAGTTTTAGATCCGCACACGCCAATTCAGCGTGATGCCGGTAAAAATAAATAATTAAAGACAAACGCACATCAACAAGTGCTTGTCACAAAAGTTTCGGCAAGAGTAAAATTGATGCTTTCAACGCAAGCGCGTCGGGCCTAAAAAGTTCTAATGCTTCTGAGTGAAAGCTTATGCGCATGGGCAGAGTTGAGAGAGCGCAAGGCTTCTCTCGCAGCATCCCGAACATGTGCAAGCTTACATGAGATAAAGCTCTATCGTGGGTGCTAGTTCAACATGTGCAAGCTAAGCTTGCAAGTAATAAAGCTCTTTCATACATACATACACATACAAAGAAACATAATCGTGTGTTGATGTTAAGCTTTTGCATACGCCAATATTTTACATGCATGCTTCTAATACTCTTAAGTGCATGCTCTTACTATTCTTAATTGCATGCTCTGAAACAGCAGCTATAAGCATACATAAATATGTTTATTATTCGCAATATATTATTCGCACCCTCACAGACGATTTGA
Source organism: Scaptomyza pallida (assembly GCA_018152965.1). Lineage (NCBI taxonomy): Eukaryota > Metazoa > Arthropoda > Insecta > Diptera > Drosophilidae > Scaptomyza > Scaptomyza pallida. The sequence goes on from JAECXP010000219.1 coordinate 633,268, forward strand.
GTTTTGTTGCCGAATTTCTAAAGACTTTTAAAATAATTTATACGGCTTCAATAAGGTTGCTGTCACATGATTTGATAAACAGCGATTTATTCATAGAAATTATGAACGTGTCGCTGCAGCTTGAAAGTCTTCAAAAAAGTGTAATAACGTCGAGCTTAATAAATGCTGTTCACACGCGGAAATCTAAGCTTTTCGATAATGATTTATTTATTACTGCTATGTTTTTGGACCCACGGATTAAGTCAACTTTTACAGCTGACCAAGTTGCAAGAGCCAAGAGCTGTTTTATTTCTTTACATACACGGTTGTCTTATAGAAAACGAATCAAGCACCGTTATGTCATCAACCGAAGGTTTAAGTAATCCTACAACGCCGCCTACCTTGACTACTTCAGTTAACAGTTTCGTGGATCCACTTGAAGCATATTTGCAAGGTTTCGACAAACAAACAAGCACTGATGAGTCATCTGAGCGCAAAAAAATTAAAAGAGATTTTCTTTCTTATGAACAACAGAGTAGACTTGGAATCCATGAAAATATTATGCAATATTGGTTCATTCAAAAAAATACCCTGACCGAAGTAGCATTTGTGGTGTAGGCTATTCCATGCACTCAAGTGAGCGTTGAGAGACTTTTTTCCGCTCTTAAATACATATTTGCAGAGCAACGCAACGGCTTTAACTCCAACAATTTGGAGCACATACTACTTGTTAAGGCAAACGACGAATTTGCTTATGAGGGCTAGTTCCTTTTTTTGTTAAATATTTCATAATGTACTATGTTTTTTAGTTTTCTTTTCGTACTTAAATGAAATAAATGCTGAATTTAAGAATATAAAATAATAGCTAACGAAAACAACAAAGCTGAGAGAATCAAAGAAGTAAAAAAAAAGTGTTTACAAACTGAGCAGCAAACGTTTCCGAACTATTCGCCCTCATTGCATTTCGTTTCGATTCCCTTTGTTCCCATCACAAGATGAGAGCATTTCGCTTACGTTTAATTTGCTCTCACGCATGATGCAATAAGTAATTTTTTGTTTTTATTGCCATTGTTGTTCTGATATAATTTTCGAGCTGATATTTGTAACTTTGGTAGGTGTTGCAAATGCACGTATGTACATATGTACATACATACACAGGCCCAGCCTCCTCCACATTAGTTGGTTATATTTATATAATTAAGATATTAGTATTACAATTATCAATTGAAGGCAGTATTATGCTTATATACTTTAGTATTATAAAGTCGCAAGGAGCGCAGCTGAATCACCGTTGTTTCAGTTTTTTTTTTCATTATCATGTGTTATCATCTTTTATTATTAGTAATTAAATTAGTCCAAGAAGGAACATTGAATCAAACAATTAACGGCTGGTTCAAAAAGCAGAAATCTGGCAGGGCCGATTTCAAATGCAACCGCCGGTAGCGCAGAGTGGCTACCCGCGAACGAGCATATAACCCACCACGGTCGCTAAAAGGGCGTGGTGAAAATGGAGTGAGAGGCGACGACAAGGTCCGAAGACGATCGAGGCAGATAGTTAGTTTCGGCAAGTCAAGTGGACAAGAGGTGAACGCGCGTACGCAAAAATAGATTATAAGTTAGTTAAGTTCGGCGATTCAAATGTAAAAAGAAGTAAACGCGCGCACGCGGAAGGTAGATCATAAGTAAGAGAGTTAGTCTCGGCGGTCAAATGGAAAAGAAGTGAACGCGCGCGTACGAGAAAAATAGATATAAGTCAATAAGAAAGCAAGAGTAAAGTAGCGTAAGATAGTCGTACGAATAATAAGAGTAAATAAACTGGCTATAAAACTGACAAGAGTAAGTGTCTATATATTGTTCCTATTAGGACAGGGCAGAGACTGTAATTATTATAATTATACTTTGATACCAAAGGTATCATAGTTTATTGGGTTTGTGCAATGTCCGTCATGGTGTCTGTCCGTCTGTCCGTCTGTCCGTCCGTCCGTCCGTCTGTATGAACGCAACTTTTTTCGACACTTTTAAAGCTAGAGCCTTGCAACTTTGCAAATATCTTGGTACATGTCTTCGTCAGACAAAGTGTTAAATGTAGGGCTCTACGACCTCAGGGGGCCCGAGAAATCGATAACAAGTCGATACACCTCGATGTGCAAATCGATAAAACACAAATATATCCCACATTTTAGCAGCTAGAGTCACCAAATTTGATGGCAAGATAGCTGGTAACATTCCTCAAAAAACTGCATCAGAAGTTTGGATGCCACGCCCACCTATTTCGCCCCCAGCCCCCCTCCAATTATAAACAAAAATGCCTGTATCTTCTACAGTTTTGAAGCTATAGCCACCAAAATTGACATGAAGGTAGATACTGACATCTGACAAAGTTATGCATCAAAACATTGGATGCCACGCCCCCAAACAACGGGATATGCCCCACCGGAAGGCAGTATCTTCGCCAGTTTTTAAGCTAGAGTCACCAAATTTGGTATGAACATTGGTAGTGACATCCGTAGCAGGTGTACATCAATGTTTTGGATGCCACGCCCACTTATTCCGCCCACCGCTATATCTCTCTCAGTTTTTGAGCTAGGCTCTTCAAATTTGGTATGAACATTGTTAGTGGCATCCGTAACAGATCTGCATCAATGTTTTGGATGCCACGCCCACTTATACCGCCCACCTCTATATCTTTGTCAGTTTTTGAGCTAGAGTCTCCAATTTTATACCCAAAACCCTCATATATTACTAATTGCTCTCAGAATTCTTAACACAGCTATGTGAACTGGTATCAAAGTATATCGCAGTCGGTTGCGTCCGACTGCAACGTTTTTACTTGTTTTTATATTAAAAATTGAAAAATAAGAATTATTTAGCAATTTTTTTTTAATTTACTTAACCAATAACTCTTATTTTTTGACCTAATAAAAAAAATTATCAAATAATTGTTAAATTTCAATTTTTTATTAAAAATTGTTGAATAACTCTTATTTTCCAATTTTTATTATAAAAATAAAAAATAAAAATTATTTATCAACTTTTATTTTATCAATCAAAAATAAGAGTTATTTTTCAATTTTTATTTTAAAAATTGAAAATAAAAATTGATTCTACAATTCAACTTTCACCAAGCTCCTTAATATTGATCCTTGAAGGACATGTGATATATCGATGGAAAGGTATTTGAGTGCAGATCGTAAATATATGTCAAAATTTGTTGTTGCTGTGTTGCTTAGCTCAAAAGATATTTCTACCAATTTTTATTTTCAATTTTTAAAATAAAAATTGAAAAATAACTCTTATTTTTGATTGATAAAATAAAAGTTGATAAATAATTTTTATTTTTTATTTTTATAATAAAAATTGGAAAATAAGAGTTATTCAACAACTTTTAATAAAAAATTGAAATTTAACAATTATTTGATAATTTTTTTTATTAAGTAAAAAAATAAGAGTTAGGTATTGATTTTTTTATAAAAATTGAAAATAAAAGTTTATTCGATTTTTGGATTCCCAGCTAAATAAAAAGTTGTTTGGCCGTTTTTGCGTTCACCTTATACCTATATTTGGGTTCGATTTTTTTCAACCCCATAACTCTTATTTGCGGTCCCTGGGACAGGGTCTTCTGGGTTCCTTAACAGCTATATGTTTGAGTGCACATGTGTCGCCCCGACCGCGTGATAAATCTCGAACAGAGTATAACTAACCCCCCTATCCTTCCCAGCCTAGAGCTACTGCGGGTGTATTGCAGAGTGGCGATTAGCCCAGCAATACGGTTACCAGAAACGTTCACTAATCGGTGTGGGCTCTCCCTACGATTAGTGCATGCCCGATCCGTGTGGTTAAGCAAGCATGTGGGCTCGTACCCTTCGCGTGTCACGGCCCTGGATCTGCGGCTAACGAAGCTTGGGCAGTGGATTTCCTCACCCCCCCCCTCACCCAAAAACTTGTAGACTTTGCACCTTTTACGTTTCACAGCAAATTAGAAATTGTCTTGTAAACTGAGCCTGGCCAGACTGAGACAGGTAAAATACTACTTTACAGTATGTACGTACATTTAACATTCTTTTGTACATACATATATATAACAAAACATGCAAGTGCAAATATATGTATATACAGTGCAAAAACAAACGCACTTAAAAATTGAACCTTAAGAAAATGTAATCTGCATACATATATTTAATGCAAAAAGTTGTAGATATGTACATATGTACATACATTCAATTTGTATTAGTTTTTTATAACGAGCCTTTTGCGCGAAAATAAATAATCTTGAACATCTTTGTATAGTGGTAGATTTGCTTACTTTGCTGCTTATCTAACTCAGACGTTACGTCGTACCACACAAACATTGTTGATATACAATTTCGAACAAGCAAGCAAAGCACATATGTAAGTTTGTATGTTTTTATAAACTATGGGGTTTTGGGTATAAATAGGCAGGCAGAAGAGGTAGGCGTGACATTCAAATTTGTGATATATATCTGTGGCGGATGGCACCTTCTATCCTCCTATCAAGTTTGGAGACTAGCGCAAAAACTGAGAAAGATATTGAAGTGGGCGGTATAAGTGGGCGTGGCATCTAATATTGCACATTTGTTACGAGTGTTACTAACAATGTTTCCAAGTTTGGTGACTCTAGCGCAAAAACTGGGAAAGATATAGAACTTTCAGATTTTACGAGGTGGGTGGAAAAGGTGGGCGTGGCATATAAAACTTTGATGTGGATCGGTTACGAATGTTACTAACAATGTTATTAGCAAATTTGGTGACTAGCCCTTAAACTAAAAAAGATATAGAGTTTTCAGATTTAAGGAGGTGGGCGGTATCAGTGGGGGCGTGGCATCCAAAGTTTTGATGCATGTCTTTGTAAGACTTCAGCATCTACCTTTGTGAGCATAGCTTTAAAACTGTGGGAAATGCAGTCATTTTCGATTATAACTGAAGGGGGAGTGGAAGGTGGCTGGGAGCGGAATAGGTCGGCGTGGCATCCAAACTTTCAATGCAGTTTTTGAGGAATGTCATCGGCTATCTTGCCCACAAATTCGGTGACTCTTGCTGCTAAAATGTGATATATATATGTGTTTCAGATTTGCACATCGAGGTATCGATTTGTTATCGATTTCCCAGGCCCCTGAGGTCGTAGAGCCAAATTTAACACTTTGTCTGACGAAGGTATGTACCAAGATATTTGTAAAGTTGCAAAGCTCTAGCTTTAAGGGTGTTAAAAAAAGTTGCGTTCAAACGGACGGGCGGACGGACAGACACCTTGACGGACATTGCATAAACCCAATACAATATGATACCTTTGGTATCAAAGTATAATGACGCGTCTGATTCTCAACCTCAATGGTGGCGTGAAAAAGAGAATATTAAATATGTGGGGGCCACTGGTTTGTACCCACCATTGTCCCGGCTAAAAACTAAATAAGTATTAAAGCCGAAAGCGCTCATATAATTTACAAAAGTTGCGTTTATTGTTCACTTCTTTAATAACACGTGCATTTATGCGCGATGCGTTTGATCGGCGTTTAGCGGTGACGATGCGAGAACAGACAAATTGAGACTGACAGAGAGTGCGTAACGCAGGCCTCTTTTCTAAGAAAGCGCGCGTCACTGAGCGCCGCTTAATGAGAGAGCTTACGTTACAGTTACAATATTCCCAGTAGAATAGATAATTGGCATACGAAGATAAATGCAAACATGAGCGGCAGAAGGCCGTTAAATTTAAATACATTTTTGTGAACTATTCGCTGGCTGTTGCCCCGAACAAAATACTTTGCTAATATGTTGTTAAACATTAACTATTTTATTTATTTTATACATATTGCTAAAATTTTGTAAAAACTATTGGCGCAGCGAAGCAAGCGGGGCCCTTACTAGTATATATGTACATATATATATATTCGTAGACATGTATTCACCTTTGTAAGATACTGATTTATTCATTTAATATATATATTCATGTTCATTTATATCGATTGCATATGTTAAATACCGATATATCGTAAGTTAGTATTAAGTACCGATGTTAGTATTAAGTATGTTTTATCGAAAAAAGGTGCATCTGGCCACACCAGATCGCTCTGCCTCTTTCTCTTTCCGGTGACGCTTTGTAATGAACGCAAGTATTTAAGAGACCGATATAACAATCTTTCAAAATAAAAGCAATCGCCGATAGTAGGCTGAATATTCTGACATATTACAACTCAGAAGTGGGATACCCAACAACATCCGGCTATATTTCTGCAGTTAGACGACATGGGTCTAACCAAAGAAGAAATGGCGAATATGCTGAGAACGCGCGGAGTTGAGGTGCCACCGTCGGCAACCGGGGTGCAGCTGCGCAGATTGATTGCAGAGCTAGACAGGCTGGACACGGAATTGCCACCATACGCACCCGCTGCCGCTCCGCTGTCTGCCAGCACCCCAACAGATAAAAGGCCAGATACACTGGTGGTTCACACGACCCTGCCGTCTGCCGTCGGCATATCCATGCCACCATCGAAGGCGCCCGAAACTGCCGTCGCCCCGCCGTCTGCTGTCGCTAAGTTTACTGCCGTCACCCTGCCGTCTACTGGCGCTACGCTTCCTTTTCGATAATGATTTATTTATTACTGCTATGTTTTTGGACCCACGGATTAAGTCAACTTTTACAGCTGACCAAGTTGCAAGAGCCAAGAGCTGTTTTATTTCTTTACATACACGGTTGTCTTATAGAAAACGAATCAAGCACCGTTATGTCATCAACCGAAGGTTTAAGTAATCCTACAACGCCGCCTACCTTGACTACTTCAGTTAACAGTTTCGTGGATCCACTTGAAGCATATTTGCAAGGTTTCGACAAACAAACAAGCACTGATGAGTCATCTGAGCGCAAAAAAATTAAAAGAGATTTTCTTTCTTATGAACAACAGAGTAGACTTGGAATCCATGAAAATATTATGCAATATTGGTTCATTCAAAAAAATACCCTGACCGAAGTAGCATTTGTGGTGTAGGCTATTCCATGCACTCAAGTGAGCGTTGAGAGACTTTTTTCCGCTCTTAAATACATATTTGCAGAGCAACGCAACGGCTTTAACTCCAACAATTTGGAGCACATACTACTTGTTAAGGCAAACGACGAATTTGCTTATGAGGGCTAGTTCCTTTTTTTTGTTAAATATTTCATAATGTACTATGTTTTTTAGTTTTCTTTTCGTACTTAAATGAAATAAATGCTGAATTTAAGAATATAAAATAATAGCTAACGAAAACAACAAAGCTGAGAGAATCAAAGAAGTAAAAAAAAAAGTGTTTACAAACTGAGCAGCAAACGTTTCCGAACTATTCGCCCTCATTGCATTTCGTTTCGATTCCCTTTGTTCCCATCACAAGATGAGAGCATTTCGCTTACGTTTAATTTGCTCTCACGCATGATGCAATAAGTAATTTTTTGTTTTTATTGCCATTGTTGTTCTGATATAATTTTCGAGCTGATATTTGTAACTTTGGTAGGTGTTGCAAATGCACGTATGTACATATGTACATACATACACAGGCCCAGCCTCCTCCACATTAGTTGGTTATATTTATATAATTAAGATATTAGTATTACAATTATCAATTGAAGGCAGTATTATGCTTATATACTTTAGTATTATAAAGTCGCAAGGAGCGCAGCTGAATCACCGTTGTTTCAGTTTTTTTTTCATTATCATGTGTTATCATCTTTTATTATTAGTAATTAAATTAGTCCAAGAAGGAACATTGAATCAAACAATTAACGGCTGGTTCAAAAAGCAGAAATCTGGCAGGGCCGATTTCAAATGCAACCGCCGGTAGCGCAGAGTGGCTACCCGCGAACGAGCATATAACCCACCACGGTCGCTAAAAGGGCGTGGTGAAAATGGAGTGAGAGGCGACGACAAGGTCCGAAGACGATCGAGGCAGATAGTTAGTTTCGGCAAGTCAAGTGGACAAGAGGTGAACGCGCGTACGCAAAAATAGATTATAAGTTAGTTAAGTTCGGCGATTCAAATGTAAAAGAAGTAAACGCGCGCACGCGGAAGGTAGATCATAAGTAAGAGAGTTAGTCTCGGCGGTCAAATGGAAAAGAAGTGAACGCGCGCGTACGAGAAAAATAGATATAAGTCAATAAGAAAGCAAGAGTAAAGTAGCGTAAGATAGTCGTACGAATAATAAGAGTAAATAAACTGGCTATAAAACTGACAAGAGAAGTGTATATATATTGTTCCTATTAGGACAGGGCAGAGACTGTAATTATTATAATTATACTTTGATACCAAAGGTATCATAGTATATTGGGTTTGTGCAATGTCCGTCATGGTGTCTGTCCGTCTGTCCGTCTGTCCGTCTGTCCGTCCGTCCGTCCGTCTGTATGAACGCAACTTTTTTCGACACTTTTAAAGCTAGAGCCTTGCAACTTTGCAAATATCTTGGTACATGTCTCCGTCAGACAAAGTGTTAAATGTAGGGCTCTACGACCTCAGGGGGCCCGAGAAATCGATAACAAGTCGATACACCTCGATGTGCAAATCGATAAAACACAAATATATCCCACATTTTAGCAGCTAGAGTCACCAAATTTGATGGCAAGATAGCTGGTAACATTCCTCAAAAAACTGCATCAGAAGTTTGGATGCCACGCCCACCTATTTCGCCCCCAGCCCCCTCCAATTATAAACAAAAATGCCTGTATCTTCTACAGTTTTGAAGCTATAGCCACCAAAATTGACATGAAGGTAGATACTGACATCTGACAAAGTTATGCATCAAAACATTGGATGCCACGCCCCCAAACAACGGGATATGCCCCACCGCCCTAAAAAAAACCGGAAGGCATGTATCTTCGCCAGTTTTTAAGCTAGAGTCACCAAATTTGGTATGAACATTGGTAGTGACATCCGTAGCAGGTGTACATCAATGTTTTGGATGCCACGCCCACTTATTCCGCCCACCGCTATATCTCTCTCAGTTTTTGAGCTAGGCTCTTCAAATTTGGTATGAACATTGTTAGTGGCATCCGTAACAGATCTGCATCAATGTTTTGGATGCCACGCCCACTTATACCGCCCACCTCTATATCTTTGTCAGTTTTTGAGCTAGAGTCTCCAATTTTATACCCAAAACCCTCATATATTACTAATTGCTCTCAGAATTCTTAACACAGCTATGTGAACTGGTATCAAAGTATATCGCAGTCGGTTGCGTCCGACTGCAACGTTTTTACTTGTTTTTATATTAAAAATTGAAAAATAAGAATTATTCAGCAATTTTTTTTAATTTACTTAACCAATAACTCTTATTTTTTGACCTAATAAAAAAAATTATCAAATAATTGTTAAATTTCAATTTTTTATTAAAAATTGTTGAATAACTCTTATTTTCCAATTTTTATTATAAAAATAAAAAATAAAAATTATTTATCAACTTTTATTTTATCAATCAAAAATAAGAGTTATTTTTCAATTTTTATTTTAAAAATTGAAAATAAAAATTGATTCTACAATTCAACTTTCACCAAGCTCCTTAATATTGATCCTTGAAGGACATGTGATATATCGATGGAAAGGTATTTGAGTGCAGATCGTAAATATATGTCAAAATTTGTTGTTGCTGTGTTGCTTAGCTCAAAAGATATTTCTACCAATTTTATAAAAATTGAAAATAAAAGTTTATTCGATTTTTGGATTCCCAGCTAAATAAAAAGTTGTTTGGCCGTTTTTGCGTTCACCTTATACCTATATTTGCGGTCCCTGGGACAGGGTCTTCTGGGTTCCTTAACAGCTATATGTTTGAGTGCACATGTGTCGCCCCGACCGCGTGATAAATCTCGAACAGAGTATAACTAACCCCCCTATCCTTCCCAGCCTAGAGCTACTGCGGGTGTATTGCAGAGTGGCGATTAGCCCAGCAATACGGTTACCAGAAACGTTCACTAATCGGTGTGGGCTCTCCCTACGATTAGTGCATGCCCGATCCGTGTGGTTAAGCAAGCATGTGGGCTCGTACCCTTCGCGTGTCACGGCCCTGGATCTGCGGCTAACGAAGCTTGGGCAGTGGATTTCCTCACCCCCCCCCTCACCCAAAAACTTGTAGACTTTGCACCTTTTACGTTTCACAGCAAATTAGAAATTGTCTTGTAAACTGAGCCTGGCCAGACTGAGACAGGTAAAATACTACTTTACAGTATGTACGTACATTTAACATTCTTTTGTACATACATATATATAACAAAACATGCAAGTGCAAATATATGTATATACAGTGCAAAAACAAACGCACTTAAAAATTGAAACTTAAGAAAATGTAATCTGCATACATATATTTAATGCAAAAAAGTTGTAGATATGTACATATGTACATACATTCAATTTGTATTAGTTTTTTATAACGAGCCTTTTGCGCGAAAATAAATAATCTTGAACATCTTTGTATAGTGGTAGATTTGCTTACTTTGCTGCTTATCTAACTCAGACGTTACGTCGTACCACACAAACATTGTTGATATACAATTTCGAACAAGCAAGCAAAGCACATATGTAAGTTTGTATGTTTTTATAAACTATGGGGTTTTGGGTATAAATAGGCAGGCAGAAGAGGTAGGCGTGACATTCAAATTTGTGATATATATCTGTGGCGGATGGCACCTTCTATCCTCCTATCAAGTTTGGAGACTAGCGCAAAAACTGAGAAAGATATTGAAGTGGGCGGTATAAGTGGGCGTGGCATCTAATATTGCACATTTGTTACGAGTGTTACTAACAATGTTTCCAAGTTTGGTGACTCTAGCGCAAAAACTGGGAAAGATATAGAACTTTCAGATTTTACGAGGTGGGTGGAAAAGGTGGGCGTGGCATATAAAACTTTGATGTGGATCGGTTACGAATGTTACTAACAATGTTATTAGCAAATTTGGTGACTAGCCCTTAAACTAAAAAAGATATAGAGTTTTCAGATTTAAGGAGGTGGGCGGTATCAGTGGGGGCGTGGCATCCAAAGTTTTGATGCATGTCTTTGTAAGACTTCAGCATCTACCTTTGTGAGCATAGCTTTAAAACTGTGGGAAATGCAGTCATTTTCGATTATAACTGAAGGGGGAGTGGAAGGTGGCTGGGAGCGGAATAGGTCGGCGTGGCATCCAAACTTTCAATGCAGTTTTTGAGGAATGTCATCGGCTATCTTGCCCACAAATTCGGTGACTCTTGCTGCTAAAATGTGATATATATATGTGTTTCAGATTTGCACATCGAGGTATCGATTTGTTATCGATTTCCCAGGCCCCTGAGGTCGTAGAGCCAAATTTAACACTTTGTCTGACGAAGGTATGTACCAAGATATTTGTAAAGTTGCAAAGCTCTAGCTTTAAGGGTGTTAAAAAAAGTTGCGTTCAAACGGACGGGCGGACGGACAGACACCTTGACGGACATTGCATAAACCCAATACAATATGATACCTTTGGTATCAAAGTATAATGACGCGTCTGATTCTCAACCTCAATGGTGGCGTGAAAAAGAGAATATTAAATATGTGGGGGCCACTGGTTTGTACCCACCATTGTCCCGGCTAAAAACTAAATAAGTATTAAAGCCGAAAGCGCTCATATAATTTACAAAAGTTGCGTTTATTGTTCACTTCTTTAATAACACGTGCATTTATGCGCGATGCGTTTGATCGGCGTTTAGCGGTGACGATGCGAGAACAGACAAATTGAGACTGACAGAGAGTGCGTAACGCAGGCCTCTTTTCTAAGAAAGCGCGCGTCACTGAGCGCCGCTTAATGAGAGAGCTTACGTTACAGTTACAATATTCCCAGTAGAATAGATAATTGGCATACGAAGATAAATGCAAACATGAGCGGCAGAAGGCCGTTAAATTTAAATACATTTTTGTGAACTATTCGCTGGCTGTTGCCCCGAACAAAATACTTTGCTAATATGTTGTTAAACATTAACTATTTTATTTATTTTATACATATTGCTAAAATTTTGTAAAAACTATTGGCGCAGCGAAGCAAGCGGGGCCCTTACTAGTATATATGTACATATATATATATTCGTAGACATGTATTCACCTTCGTAAGATACTGATTTATTCATTTAATATATATATTCATGTTCATTTATATCGATTGCATATGTTAAATACCGATATATCGTAAGTTAGTATTAAGTACCGATGTTAGTATTAAGTATGTTTTATCGAAAAAAGGTGCATCTGGCCACACCAGATCGCTCTGCCTCTTTCTCTTTCCGGTGACGCTTTGTAATGAACGCAAGTATTTAAGAGACCGATATAACAATCTTTCAAAATAAAAGCAATCGCCGATAGTAGGCTGAATATTCTGACATATTACAACTCAGAAGTGGGATACCCAACAACATCCGGCTATATTTCTGCAGTTAGACGACATGGGTCTAACCAAAGAAGAAATGGCGAATATGCTGAGAACGCGCGGAGTTGAGGTGCCACCGTCGGCAACCGGGGTGCAGCTGCGCAGATTGATTGCAGAGCTAGACAGGCTGGACACGGAATTGCCACCATACGCACCCGCTGCCGCTCCGCTGTCTGCCAGCACCCCAACAGATAAAAGGCCAGATACACTGGTGGTTCACACGACCCTGCCGTCTGCCGTCGGCATATCCATGCCACCATCGAAGGCGCCCGAAACTGCCGTCGCCCCGCCGTCTGCTGTCGCTAAGTTTACTGCCGTCACCCTGCCGTCTACTGGCGCTACGCTTCCTGCTGTCGCCCCGCCGTCTGCTGTCGTTACGGTTGCTGCTGTTGCCCCTCCGTCTGCTGTCGCCCCGCCGTCTGCCGTCGCCCCGCCGTCTGCCATCGCCCTGCCGTCTGTCGCTACTCAGCCGTCTGCCATCGCCCAGCCTGTGCTTGACACCGCTGACAACAAAACACTGCCGACCGCTGTGCCCAACGCTGCCGTCGCCCTGCCGTCCACCGTAACACCTGCCGCCCTACTGTCTGCTGCTGGCCCCTCGTCGACAGATTTGGATGAGCAACTGGCGGTATTGAGAAAGCAGAAAGAAATCCTCGAGCTGCACCACCAGAACAATCTGCAGAGCTGCAGTCGGTTATTTCTGCCTCGTATACGAATGTCCCTCCGGAACTAATTAAGCCAACCGACTACGAAATGAAGATTGAGCTGACGAATCAAACCCCAATTTTCTGCCGTCCCCGCCGTTTGTCCCATCACGAGCGCAATGAGGTGCGCCAGATATGTGATGATTTATTGAAGTCCGGAATTATCCGGCATAGTAGTTCACCTTACGCTTCTGCTATAGTGCCTGTCCGGAAAAAAAATAACACCTTAAGGAAATGTGTTGATTATCGTCCGCTGAACAAGATTACTGTTCGTGACCATTTTCCGATTCCGTTGTTAGAGGATTGTGTCGACCACTTGGGGGGTAAATCGTTCTTTACTGTCTTGGATTTGGAGAATGGGTTCCACCATGTTAAGATGCACCCCGATTCAATTAAATACACTGCCTTTGTAACACCTGATGGGCAATTCGAGTACGTACGCATGCCGTTTGGTCTATTTAATGGGCCCCCAGTTTTTGCTAGATTTGTATACTTTGTGCTGAAGGACTTGATTAATAGAGGTCAACTGGTGATCTATATGGACGATATCTTAATCGCGTCGAGTGATTTTGAAACCCATCTGCAAGTGCTGAAAGAGACACTGTATACCTTACGAGTGAACGGATTATGCCTAAAACTGTCGAAGTGTCGCTTCGCGTATAAAGAGCTGGAGTATTTAGGGTATTTAGCGAACTCTTCCGGTATTACCCCGAAACCAGCTCATCTTCAAGCTATTGAAAGTCTGCCGGAACCCCGAGATAGAAAAGAATTGGAACGCTGTCTGGGTCTGTTTTCGTACTTCCGCCGTTTTGTACCCAATTTTACCAAAACTGCTTATCCGTTGTCGCGTCTACTGAAGAAAGATGCCCCTTACGTTTTCTCTGACGAGTGTCGTGAATCTTTCCGAGCCCTGCAGTCTAAACTGTGCTGTCTATTTACAATCCGAAGTCAGAAACCGAGCTACATTGCGATGCTAGCTCAGCCGGTTTCGGAGCGATGCTCCTACAAAAACAAACCGACGATAAATTTCATCCAGTGTGTTATTTCTCAAAGACCGCGTCCGCCCCCAAATCCAAATTACATAGTTCTGAATTAGAAACCCTGGCCATTGTTCATGCCTTAAGGCGTTTTGAGACATACTTAAAGTTTATTCCGTTTAAGATAATCACGGATTATAATTCGTTAGCACTGACTCTAAAGAATGGTGGATCGTCCGCCAAAATTGCCCGGTGGGCCCTACTCTTGGAAAACTATAACTATACCATTGTGCATCGGTCCGGTGTTTCTATGCCTCATGTGGATGCACTTAGTAGACTAGACACCGCTGCATATGTGGATGACTTGAATCTTGATTTTCAATTACAACTGATGCAGAATCGCGATCAAGAAATTGTTAAGCTTCGGGGTGTCTTGGAAAACCAAGAGATTGCCGGTTTCGAGTTGCAAGATGGTGTCGTGTATCGTCGATCACCGACCGACGTGCTCCAGCTTTATGTCCCTGCCGGAATGATTAACAATGTCATACGAACGGTTCATGAAAAGTTAGGTCACTTGTAGACTGAGAAGTGATGTACACAGATAAAAAAACATTATTGGTTTCCGTATATGAAATCGTACGTTAACAATTTTATTAAAAATTCCCTCAAATGCATATACTATGCCCCTTCCGCTCATAATAATAATGCTACCCTGCATAGTATTCCGAAAATCCCTGTGCCGTTTGATACTCCTCATATTGACCACTTAGGACCCCTTCCGTCCATCCAGTCTAAGAAAAAGTATCTGTTAGTCGTTATTGATGCCTTTACCAAGTTCGTCAAGTTGTACCCGGCCGCTACCACTAATTCCCGGGAAGCGTGTCACACTCTGGAGACAGAGTATTTTCCGAACTATAGCCGACTCCGCTGAATTATTAGCGATCGAGGTACTTGCTTCACTTCCGCTGAATTTGCCACATTTCTGCTGTCCCACAATATAATCCATGTCCAAAATGCTACTGCCTCCCCTCGGGCCAATGGTCAGGTGGAACGCGTCAATCGGGTCTTGGGACCCATGCTTGGCAAGTTGACGGAACCATTGAATCATGCCGATTGGGTGAAACAACTTCCGAACATTGAGTTCGCCCTGAACAGTTCAGTTCATTCCACAACTAAATTGGCACCCTCTGTCCTCCTCTTCGGCGTCGAACAGCGTGGCGCTGTGATAGACGAGCTGACCGAGAGTTTAGAGGATAAATTTATTGAAAACGTGTCAACAGCTGATATTCGTAAGATTGCCCTGCAGAACATAATCAAGTCTCAAGAATATAACACAAAGTACTTTGAGAAATGTCATCGTCCCGCCGTTCATTTTGAGGAAGGCGATTTTGTTGTCATCAAAAACGTTAATACGACGGCTGGCATAAACAAGAAACTCATTAGGCGATACCGCGGTCCATATGTCATTCATAAGAAACTCCCAAATGATCGGTATGTCATCCGGGACGTTGAAGGGTCTCAGCTCACACAACTTCCGTACGACGGGGTATTAGAATCATCCAAACTCAAAATGTGGCTCACCCCTGATCAAAATTGTGCTTCTGCCGTCTGACTAAAAGCAACACTCCACCATTGGTGGGGGGCCTTATGTATACAACTATTTAGAGTAAATGGAATCGTGGTCGATTCCGCTGTCAGGACGGCCGAGTTGTAAGATACTGATTTATTCATTTAATATATATATTCATGTTCATTTATATCGATTGCATATGTTAAATACCGATATATCGTAAGTTAGTATTAAGTACCGATGTTAGTATTAAGTATGTTTTATCGAAAAAAGGTGCATCTGGCCACACCAGATCGCTCTGCCTCTTTCTCTTTCCGGTGACGCTTTGTAATGAACGCACGTATTTTAGAGACCGATATAACAATCTTTCAAAATAAAAGCAATCGCCGATAGTAGGCTGAATATTCTGACATATTACACCTTAAAATGCGTGTTGAATTTGTTTTATATTTATTTTGGGAATGACCACGGCTCATCAGTTTCTATAGGACGTAGATTAATATATACATACATATAGCTACTTGAAAAGCATAGCTAAAAGTTAATAAATATTATATGATATGATGTATTTTATAATGAAAGCATCAACCATTCTTGCAACTCAGATCAGTCTTATGTTGGGAAACTTATGGAATTTTATTAAATAATATGGTTATATATGTATAATATGTTTTTTTAAGCCCATCCGATATTCTTACACACTCGTTCAACCAAGGAAAATATATAAAATTCTTCGTATTTTTGAACAGTGCTCTTGTGCACGCCACATACATCTCCAAATACTCTGCACATGAAGCTAGTTTATAAAGGCTGATCTGCTTTTCGAATGAAACGGGAATTGTAATTACATGCACTTGTTTCGGCATATGTGGAACGTTTAACGTTTTTGTTTTCGGTCCATCAGCTGTTTTGCTGATGTGTTGCCACCTATTTTATATAAAGCTGTCCTCGTATTTTCAAGTTTTTAAAGTGGCTCACCTCTTCCCAAATATCATGACATTTTAAAATAGCATGAACAGGCGTAAGCAAAGTAATTTTAAAAATTCATGATACAGCAAGAATAAACATATTAATATGTAGATAAGGCGCAGGAGCCATTAAGTACATACCACATTGACCATGTGGGTTCATCGACGAAGACCAGAAAAAATTTTAACCATATGCTGATAGTAGTAAATGGGTTTTCTAAATTTGTTTGGCTATACCCAACAAAATCGACATGAACAGACGAAGTTGCAAATCGTTTAGAAAGCAAGCATGGCTTTTTGGTAATCCACGCCGTATAGTAGCTGATAGAGGCACCGCATTTACATCTAACGATTTTAGGCAGCATTGTGAACGCAATATATTCAACTATTACACATTTTAACGGGTATGCCAAGGTCAGGTAGAGTGATACCACTGATAAACAAGTAAAAACGTTGCAGTCGGACGCAACCGACTGCAATATACTTTGATACCAGCTTACATAGCTGTGTTAATGATCATGTGTGCAAAGGGTAGGCGTGACATCCAAATTTGTGATGCATATCTGTGGCGGATGGCACGCTGTAACCCTCTACCAAGTTTGGAGACATGGCCCGTTGATTAGGGGCGTGGCATCCAAAATGATGCATATCTGTGTTAGATGTCAGCATCTACCTTTCTACCAAATTTGGTGGTTATAGCTTCAAAACTGTAGAAGATACAGACATATTTGTTTATAATTGGAGGGTGGCTGGGGGCGGAATAGGTGGGCATGGCATTACAATTTTTAATGCAGTTTTTTGAGGAATACCATCGGCTATCTTGCCCCCAACTTTGGTGATTCTAGCTGCTCAACTTTGGGATACATAAGTGTTTTATCGATTTGCACATCGAAGTGTATCGACTTGTTATCGATTTCCAAGGCTCCCTGAGGTCGTAGAGCCCTACATTTAACACTTTGTCTGACGAAGGCATGTACCAAGATATTTGCAAAGTTGCAAGGCTCTAGCTTTAAAAGTGTCGAAAAAAGTTGCGTTCATACAGACGGACGGACAGACGGACGGACGGACAGACGGACGGACAGACACCATGACGGACATTGCACAAACCCAATATACTATGATACCTTTGGTATCAAAGTATAAAAATTATCGCATAACAAAGCAAGTCAAGTTGTGTTTCTTTAGTTTTATATTATTACTAGTAAGTGACCCGCTTGCTTCGCTGCGCCAATAGTTTTTCAAAATTTTAATATATATAAAATAAATTAGTTAATGTTTAACAACATATTAGCAAAATATTTAATATTCTCTTTTTCACGCTACTATTGAGGTTAAGAATCAGACTCGTCATTTTACTTTGATACCAAAGGTATCATATTATATTGGGCTTATGCAATGTCCGTCAAGGTGTCTGTCCGTCCGTCCGTCCGTCCGTCCGCTTGAGCGCAACTTTTTTCAACACCCTTAAAGCTAGAGCTTTGCAACTTTGCGAACATCTTGGTCAATACCTTCGTCAGAAAAAGTGTTAAATTTGGCTCTGCGACCTGAGGGGCCTGAGAAATCGATAACAAATCGATACCCCTCGATGTGCAAATCGATCAAACATATATATGTCCCACATTTTAGAAGCTATAGTCACCAAATTAAGGGGCAAGATAGCCGATGGCATTCCTCAAAAAACTACATAAAAAGTTTGGATGCCACGCCCACCTCTTCCGCCCCCAGCCCCCCTTCAGTTATAATCGAAAATGACTGTATTTCCCACAGTTTTAAAGCTATACTCACAACATTTGATGGGAAGGTAGATGCTGAAGTCTAACAAAACTATGCATCAAAACGCCACGCCCCCACTGATACCGTCCACCTTCTAAAATCCGAAATTTCTATACCTTTCACCAAACTTGTTCCATATATATAGATAAGCACGCTCCATAACAAAAGTGTATGGGAGGTGCCCCAAGGAGTTGTCGGATCGGGTCCAAACTTTGCATCCATAATTTTTATACACGCCTTCATGTCGTGACCAAGTTTTGTAAGAATTGATTAATTTTAAAGCATAGCTCTAGTACAAAAGTTGGGAAAAAAAGGACTTAAGTGCTTAGGAGGTACTCGAAGGAGTGGTCCAAATTAAAAATCCTTTCTTAGTGCTCACTTTCAACCTGATTGGAATATTTGGTGAAAATTTCAGCCTTCTAGCTCTTTTCGTTTAGGCTGTGGGTCTCTCAACAATCAGTCAGGACAAACTCTTTTATATATATAGATGAACGTTTTATAACATAATAAGGGTATTTAGTAGTTATGCAATGTGTGTAAAGTACTAAGTTGTTATTTGAAAGCTTTACAACATATTCACAAAAGCAATTTTAACACAGCAATCATGCCTCTGGGTATGTTTGCTTCAATTGTACTATATGTGTTATTAAGTGGTTGCCAGACTATGTAGATATTAAAACAGCTATTTTCGAGATAATTGATGTAATGAAATCAGGTCACACAATTCGGGCTTGTTTGTTAAAGTAAGTAAATTTAATTATTTATCAATTGAATAGACTAAACTGATGTTTTAACAGTGGCAGAAGCGACAAATGCATATCTGTGGCGGATGGCACCTTCCTTTTTCCCAAGTACAATGTCGCCAAGAACTTGTATACTCTTTGGTATCAGATTATAACAAGTCAGAAGGCTCTAGTCAAGAAATCCCGACTCTTAACCCCATCATTAACCAGTGACCAATTAACCAAATTTCAAATTCTGATATCTCCGGTGTTTCTTTGTCGATTTTGACAACATTTGTTTTATGTTCATTATCGATCACAAGTGTATATTGAGAACCAAATGTCTTATCGATAATTTGAAACAAACTTATTCTGCTTATAGTATAGAAGAGCTTCGGTTTCAAGTTTGAAGTCTCTAGCTCTTATAGTAGGCGCGTTTATACGGACAGACAGGCAGACGGACAGAGAGACGGACAGACTGACAGACATGGCTATATCGACTCGGCTGTTGATGCTGATCAAGAATATATATACTTTATGGGGTCGGAGATGCTTCCTTCTGTCTGTTACAACCATTTGCACATTACCAATGTACCCCTTTTTACCCATTTAATGGGTCCAGGGTATGGAAAAGAAGCAAATAAATTGTAAAATTGTAAAAAAGAGACTTGGAACTTTGGATACAAACTTAACATTGCGAAAAATTTAATCCAAACCGAACCCAGGGTAATAGCGTCTATACAATGACATTTTGTCTGCTGCGGGCTTGGAGCCAGATATTCGCAAAGTTTTCAGGTTATTGATTTAAGGATGTCCTAAAAATGCGCATGGACTTTGCATGTTTTAACTACTGATAGTTTGGTATTGCATCGTAAACAGCAAGCAAAGAAAATAAATTTTATGTTTTCCATCATATGACATGGTCACATCTGTCCCAAAATTTAGATTAAATTTCATTAAATTCGGCGGAGCTGAGGGTGAGTTTAATTTTTAACACAGTCAATATTTTTAAGTGTGTGCGTAGGTTTTTTGGGAGTGGTTGCCCTAATGAGCGGTTAAAGTCTTCACATACAGAAGCTAAAAGAAGAGGGTAATTGCTATAAAATTGCTTTGTAATTGCTAACAAGAAACAAATAGCCATCACATTAATAAAAACAAACAAGTGAGAAGGCTCTAGTCGAGAAATCCCGATTAGGACATACCCTTAACCCGATACGTAACGCTTACAGTTACTTGTGTGTATTTAATCGGTGACCAATCTGCTCAAGTTTTAAACTGCGATATCTCCGGTATTTCTTTACCGATGTTGATCAAATTTTTTTTAAATGTTCAGTATTTTATCCATTGCTTAAAACCTCGTTTTTACAATTGAAATTCAAGATTTCTTTGCTATCGATCCCATGTGTATATCGGAAACCAAAAGTGTTATCGTTAATTTGAAACAAAATTGTTTTGCTTAGAGTATAGGAGAGCTTAAGTTTCAAGTTTGAAGTCTCTAGCTCTTATAGGGTCTAAGATCGGCGCGACAGACAGATGGACATGAATATATCGACTCGGCTATTGATGCTGATCAAGAATATATTGACTTTATAGGGTCGGAGATGCTTCCTTCTGTCGGTTACATAAATTTGCACAAAACATTATACCCATATTCAACCTGAATGATACTTTTATTCGCTTACGCAATTCTACGATCAATTCCTAATAAATTAGGTGGAGTAATCGCATTAGTTTTATCAATTGCAATTTTAGCAATTTTACCTTTCTACAATTTAAGAAAATTTCGAGAAAATCAATTTTACCCAATTAATCAAATTTTATTTTGAATTATAGTAATTACAGTAATTTTATTAACATGAATTGGTGCACGACCAGTTGAAGAACCTTATGTTTTACTTGGGCAAATTTTAACTGTGTTAAGGGTATAATAATGTTAAAATGTGGTATTTTAAAATAAAGCCTGTTAGACTCCAAACAAACTGATGCAGCTGACGTGGGTCTAAAACTTAAAATAACATCGCAGGCGTACGTGCCAATTTACAAACCCCCGACCATTGAAAATCTAGCAATGAACCGCTTTATTTAATTAGACTCTCACAAACCAATTAATCAATTTTGGGGTTTCTGTTAACACTTTTGCTCGTTACCGTTCCCCCAATCTTTTTATACTTTGATTCCAAGGTATCAGTAGTATATTGGCTTTGTGCAATGTCCGTTATAGTGTCTGTCCGTCCGACCGTCTGTTTATATAAACTCAACTTTTTTCGACCCTCTTAAAGCTAATACATGTCTTCGTCAGACAAAATGTTACATTTAGGGCTCTGAGACCTTAGGGGGCCGGGGAAATCGATAACAAGTCGATACACCTAAATATGCAAACCGTTAAAATACACGTATACCATATTTTAGCAGCTAGATTCACCAAATTTGGAGGCAAGATAGCCGATGAAACTCCTCAAAAAGCATCAAAAGTTTGAATGCCATGCTCAGCTCTTCCGCTCCCAGCCCCCTCAAATTATAAAACAAAATGCCTGTATCTTCTACAGTTTTGAAGCTTTTGCCACCAAATTTGTTGTGAAGGTAGATGCTGACATTTGACATAGATCTGCTTTGGATGCCACGCCCCCAAAGGGCCAAGCCCTACTGCCCTAAAAAAAAACCGAAATGCATGTAACTTCGCAAGTTTTTAAGCTAGAGTCACCAAATTTAGTACGGAGGCAGAAATTCTGCAAAGATCTGCGTTAAATGATGCCACGCCCACTTATACCGCCCACCTTCTAAACTCTAAAAACTATACATGTTTCTCAGTTTTTGGGCTTGATTAACCAAACTTGGTGGGCATATTGTTAGTGTCATCCGTCACAGATTCGCATCAAAGTTTTTAATGCCACGCCCACCTTTACCGCCCACCTCGTAAAATCTGAAATCACTTTTTCAGTTTTTGCGCTAGAGTCTTCAAACTTGGTAGGGGGGTTGAAAGTGGCATCCGCTACAGATATGCATCACAATTTTAGCAGTCACGGCTACCTCTTTGCCAAAATTTGTCTACCCAAAACCCATATATTTTACTTTTTACTAAAAGAATTCTTAACGCTGTTATGTAAACTGTTATCAGAGTATATTAATACCCTTAACCCATAAAATGGGTAAGTAAGGGTATAATGGTTTTGTGCAAATGTATGTAACAGACAGATGGAAGAATATTCGACCCTATAAAGTATATATATTCTTGATCAGCATCAACAGCCGAGTCGATCTAGCCATGTCTGTCTGTCTGTCCGTCCGTCTGTCCGTTTGTATGAACGCGTAGATCTCAGAAACTATAAGAGCTAGAGACTTCAAACTTTAAACTTAAACTCTCCTATACCATGAAAAGATCAAGTTTGCTTTAAATTTTCGATAACATTTCTGGTTTCCGATATACACATGGGATCGATAACACAAAAATCTTGAATTTCAAATTGTGAAAATGAGGTTTGAAACAAAGGATAAAATAATGAACATTTAAAAAAATTTGATCAAAATCGGTTCACAAACACCGGAGATATCGCAGTTTGAAATTTGGTCATATTGGTCACTGATTTGATACACATAAGTAACTGTAAGCGTTAGGTATCTGGTTAAGGGTATGTCCTAGTCGGGATTTCTCGACTAGAGCCTTCTTACTTGTTGCTTATGTCATTGACTTAAAACAAATCAACTGAAGCATAACTTGTTGCGTCTAGAAAAATTTTGCACACCAGTGGGGTGGTTTTACCTACATACTTGCTAATTATCAAACAAAACGTAACACACAAACACATCTATCATTTGGCATTGTTGTTTTGATAAAATTTTCGAGCTGACATTTGTAACATTTTTTGGTGTTGCAAATGCACGTATGTACATTTGTACATACACACACATAAATGTACGTACCTTTTTCATTGTTTTGTACATACATCTATATTTAACAAAAATGCAAGTGCAAATATTGGTTCACCAAATATATAGAGTACAAAAACAAACACACTAAAAAATAGGATCTTAAGAAATGTAATCTTCATGTACATAAATACACATGCTGGGAGTTTGACCACGAGCGAGTTTACAAAAAAAAACACTTGAGTTTTTTTCTTTTCTTCTTTGTGCCTTTGACAATTGATTTTCGAATCAAGTAGCGTTTGTTATTGTTGTAAGTGTTGTTGTTGGGATCGCACTGCTACTTTTTATACCCTTAATTAACACATAATATGGGTAAATAAGGGTATAATGGTTTTGTGCAAATGTATGTAACAGACAGAAGGAAGCATCTCCGACCCCATAAAGTATATATATTCTTGATCAGCATCAAGAGCCGAGTCGATCTAGCCATGTCTGTCTGTCCGTATGTCCGTCTGTCCGTCTGTATGAACGCGTAGATCTCGGAGACTATAAGAGCTAGAGACTTCAAACCTTAAACTTAAACTCTCCTATACCATGAAAAGATCAAGTTTGCTTTAAATTTTCGATAACATTTCTGGTTTCCGATATAAACATGTGATCGATAACATAAAAAGCTTGAATTTCAAATTGTGAAAATGAGGTTTGAAACAAAGGATAAAATAATGAACATTTAAAAAAATTTGATTAAAATCGGTTCACAAACACCGGAGATATCGCAGTTTGAAATTTGGTCATATTGGTCACTGATTTGATACACATAAGTAACTGTAAGCGTTAGGTATCTGGTTAAGGGTATGTCCTAGTCGGGATTTCTCGACTAGAGCCTTCTTACTTGTTGTTTATGTCATTGACTTAAAACAAATCAATTGAAGCATAATTTGTTGCGTCTAGAAAAATTTTGCACACCAGTGGGGTGGTTTTACCTACATACTTGCTAATTATCAAACAAAACGTAACACACAAACACATCTATCATTTGGCATTGTTGTTTTGATAAAATTTTCGAGCTGACATTTGTAACATTTTTTGGTGTTGCAAATGCACGTATGTACATTTGTACATACACACACATAAATTTTCGTACCTTTTTCATTGTTTTGTACATACATCTATATTTAACAAAAATGCAAGTGCAAATATTGGTTCACCAAATATATAGAGTACAAAAACAAACACACTAAAAAAAGGATCTTAAGAAATGTAATCTACATGTACATAAATACACATGCTGGAAGTTTGACCACGAGCGAGTTTACAAAAACAAAACACTTGAGTTTTTTTCTTTTCTTCTTTGTGCCTTTGACAATTGATTTTCGAATCAAGTAGCGTTTGTTGTTGTTGTAAGTAAGTGTTGTTGTTGGGATCGCAATGCTTCTTTTTGTTTGTGTCATTGATTTAAACAAAACAATTAAAATATAACTTGGTTTTGAACACCAGAATATGTTACGGGGGTGGTTTTACCTACATACTTGCTAATTATCAAACAAAACTTTACACTCAAATACCTATTGCCATTGTTGTTTTGATATAATTTTCGAGCTGACATTTGTAACTTTGGTTGCTGTTGTAAATGCACATATGTACATACATACACATGTATGTACGTACATTTAACATTCTTTTGTACATACATATATACAACAAAAAATGCAAGTGCAAATATATGTATATACAGTGCAAAAGCAAACGCACTAACAAATAGAAACTTTAGAAAATGTAATCCGCATACATATGTATATATAATGCAAAATAGTTGCATAGATATGTACATATGTACATACATTTAACTGGTATTTGTTTTTTATATCGAGCCATTTGCGCGAAAATAATTAATCTTGAACATCTTTGTATAGTGGTTGATTTGCTTACTTGCTGCTTATCTAACTCAGACGTTACGTCGTACCACACAAACATTGTTGATATACAATTTCAAACAAGCAAGCAAAGCACATATGTAAGTTTTTATGTATTTGTAAAGTATGGGGGTTTTGGGTATAAAAAGGCAGGCAGAAGGGGTAGGCGTGACATTCAAATTTGTGATGCATATCTGTGTCGGATGGCACCTTCTATCTCCCTATCAAGTTTGGAGGCTCGAGCGCAAAAACTGAGAAAGATATAGAGGAGGGCGGTATAAGTGGGCGTGGCACCAAATATTGCACATTTGTAACGGATGTCACTAACAATGTTTCCAAGTTTGGTGACTCTAGCGCAAAATCTGGGAAAGATATAGAAATTTCAGATTTTACGAGGTAGGTGGAAAAGGTGGGCGTGGCATATAAAACTTTGATGTAGATCGGTTACGGATGTCACTAACAATGTTTCTACCAAATTTAATGACTCTAGCCCAAAAACTATAAAAGATATACAGTTTTCAGATTTTAGAAGGTGGGCGGTAGCAGTGGGGGCGTGGCATCCAAAGTTTTGATGCATATCTTTGTAAGACTTCAGCATCTACTTTCCCACGAAATTTTCTGATTATATCTTAAAAACTGAGGGAAATACAGTCATTTTCGATTATAACTGAAGGGGGGCTGGGAGCTGAAGAGGTGGGCGTGGCATCCAAACTTTTTATGTAGTTTTTGAGGAATGTCATCGGCTATCTTGCCCCCTAATTTGGTGACTCTATCTGCTAAAATGTGGGATTTATATGTATGTGTTTCATCGATTTGCACATCGAGGTATCGAATTGTTATCGATTTCCCAGGCCCCTGAGGTCGTAGAGCCAAATTTAACACTTTGTCTGACAAAGGTATGTACCAAGATATTTGCAAAGTTGCAAAGCTCTAGCTTTAAGGATGTTGAAAAAAGTTGCGCTCAAACGGACGGGCGGGCGGACGGACGGACAAACACCTTGACGGACATTGCATAAACCCAATATAATATGATAAATGACGCGTCTGATTCTCAGCCTCAATGGTGGCGTGAAAAAGAGAATATTAAATACTTTGCTAATATATTGTTAAACATTAACTAATTTATTTATCTATACATATGAAATACTTTGTCCTGACTGACTGACTGATTGTTGGGAGACCCACAGCCTAAACGATAAGAGCTAGAAGGCTGAAATTGTTCACAAAATATTCCATTCAGGTTGAAAGTTAGCACTAAGAAAGGATTTTTAATTTGGACCACTCCTTCGAGTACCTCCCATACAAATCAAGGTCCTGCGTTTATCATTTTACCTCATTCCATCACTATGGCGCCTCATTGTCGCACAAGCTGTGAGTTTCAACGCCACCGATTTTACAAAAACAAAACACATGACCCATGCGCACAAGCTTTTGCGGCCGAGTTGACAAAAACAGAACACATGACCCATTCCACTTCTGCCGTCTGTACAAGCGATCGCCAGCGAGTTTACAAAAACAAAACACATGCGCTCTATATGTGTCTCCGTTATTCTCTTTTCTTCTTTGTGCCTTTCACAATTTATTTATGACCACAGTACCGTTTGTTGTTGTTGTAAGCGTTGTTGTTGGGCTCAATGCTTCTTTTTGTTGGTATCATTGATCTAAAACAAATCAATTAAAACATAACTTGGTTTTGTACACCAGAATTTGTTACGGGGGTGGTTTTACCTACATACTTGCTAATTATCAAACAAAACTTAACACACAAATACCTATTGCCATTGTTGTTTTGATATAATTTTCAAACTGACATTTGTAACTTTAGTTGGTGTTGCAAATGCACATATGTACATACATACACATGTATTTACGTGCATTTTTTATTATTTAGTACATACATATCTATTTAAAAAAAGTGCAAGTGCAAATATTGGTTAATGCACGCATACATTGTTGTATCTGTAGCAAGCTAAAAGAAAGCAATAAACATGTTCACCAAATATATACTGTGCAAAAACAAACACACTAACAAATAGGATCTTAAGAAATGTAATCTACATGTACATAAATACACAAGCTGGGAGTTTGACCGCGAGCGAATTTACAAAAACAAAGCACATGAGTTTTTTTCTTTTCTTCTTTGTGCCTATGACAATTGATTTTCGAATCAAGTAGCGTTTGTGTTGAATAATAAGAGGCAGAGAGTCAGTTTAGTTTTAAGTTATTATTTATAATATTAACTTAGTACAATTTTTACAATATGAATAAATCTAATTAACACAAGAGTCTTAAACACAATATTCTTAAATCTGATACTTATTATGATTAGTTTTGAGTAACTAGAATTGTCTTTGCACAAAATCAGGATTAGTCTCGAACGACTAGAAATCTCTTTAGTGTAGTGTAATGTTTCGCTTGTCGAGCTTAGAATAAATTTGTTTTTGCTCCTAAAATAGGGCAATAATTTGTTGCGTTTCACACCTAGCGCCATCTAGGAGTAAAAAGCCTTGAGCTTCCTAAAAATTGATAACAAAGGAAACGCAAAATTGGTGAAAACTGGGTGTAAAGCGAATTGTCGTCAAACGGGCTTCATTAGATCTTTGGACCTCAGTCACATTCTTTTTATCTAATAGCTCTTGAGCGAGTAAGTTGTGCGCGTTGCAAACGGCCAAAAGTGAAAAAATATATTTGAACCTTTACATATAGTATAGGTTATATATACATATTATTGTCAAGTGCTTGGCGAACGTCAATTATTTAAACCATTAACTCTTTCGGGACTACTGGGACAATACGTCCCAGCAATTTTTAAACTTCTGTATTTTGATTAATTTTAAAGCTACCAATAAGGTAAAATATCCCAAATGCAGCTCTTAATGTCAATTTCACCATGTAAACAAAAATATAATATAATATATAATAATATAATAATAATAATCCCAACAAGTTTTTTGGGTGGGATATATAATCCCATATAATCCCAACAAGTTTTTTGGGTGGGATATATAATCCCAATCAACATTTCAGACGTCGAAAAGAGCATTAAGTTATGAGGCAGTCGAGCGAGTTTTGCTAGAAGAAATATGTTTTGGGATTATATGTCCCAGGAAAAAAGGACGATTTCAGGATTTTTAAGTATGCAGAACAACATATTTTTTTGTCCCCTTTCAGAATATGCAAAAAGTTTTAAGACAACTATCTTGGATTTCAAAATAAAACTCCGTCCCGAAAGGGTTAAGGTGAATCGGCCATAACTAACCTTTGGCGTACAATCAACGCTGCAGCAAGCTACTGCGCAACACGTCTTTTTTCTCAGTGCCTATTTCAAGAAAAGTTCATGGGTAAATAATACTATAGCAAAAGAGTTAAACCATTCGAAAGCAAGAAAACAATGTAAATAGATGTTTTTTTTAGAATGGGCCATTAGTTTGGAATTTATTGCTTACATTTGCGTGCATCGTGGCGAAGTTTCGCTTGAACCATGTGGAAGGGTTTTAATAAGGCATTAATTCATTAAATTAATATAAAATTGAATATAAAATGAATTAACGCGTACAATAACTGTCAGCGGCAACGAAGAAGTCTTAAGCTAATCGCGCAAACGGTTCTAGTTAAGAGAGCCTCTCTTAAACCCACCACCTTTTGCGCACGGCTTTGAATACCATCACCCACACATGCGTGTGTCAGGCTTATTTTGGCATTGTTAAGCGGCTGAAAATGCAGTTCGATGTTAGTCTTATATTAAACCTAATCTGATGAACGTGGGCATGTGCGCGGATCTTCTTCTGCAACCCAGCGCAGTCAACTTTAATTGAATATCTGGGAAAACCAGTGGATCAGCGATTATAACCTTCATATAAGTATTCCGGAATCCGTGCAATGTGCCTTTTTTCTTTTGTTTTGTGTGGTTAAGTGCCTAAAGAAAAAAAATATAAACCTATCGAACATAACCTATGGTGCGCTGCATAAGATCACATACTCATGGGCAGCGTTCATACCTCAGAAAAAAAAATGAAATCAACATCAATTAACATACGTAACTACAAAACTATAAGTTTAAAATAAAAGAAAAAGAAAAGAAGAAAAAAAAAAAGAAAAAAAGGAGATTGTGCCGGTTCTGTGAAATTAAATCATATCATTAATATCTTATATACTAATAAGTAAATTTTATTTAGAATTGCATTCGGAATGAGAAACACACACAAATTTTTCGAAGTGTACGGCTTAGGCTGGCAGTAAGCTTTCGCACGTGGAATGTGATATTTGCCTTCTCTCTCTTTCTTAAGTTCACCACCTACAGCGAGCTTTCGCAATGCGCGTGATATTGGCGCTCTCTCTATACTTAATTGCAGCAACACACACACCAACACCAGGAAGTACTTCCAGCGTGGGATGATGTATGTAAGTCACTCTTTTTCTTTTATTATGGCGCTCTTAACCCTCTAGTGCCCAAGATCGCCTCTAGACGGGTATGGTTAAAAACACCGTTATTTTATTCTTTTCATTCCTTTTGACTCGATTTTGCGTTTTTTCTAATTCGGGGAAGTCCAAAAATTAAATTCGTTGCGTTTGGAACACATACTAGAGCTTGCGCAAACTGCTGTAGTCATTTGAAGCAGAAAATTTGTGCAACTCGGACGAAATAATTATTTTGTAAAAGTGCAAAATATAAATAATTTTTTTAAAATATTATAAGAAGTTTGTTGCTGGAAAAAAAATTGTACCGGGTTGCTGATAGTCGTAAGGACTCAAAATACGAAACCCACACTAAAAATAAGTTTTCGTTAGCTTTCTATTGCTTTTATAAGGTATCCCGTCTAGAGGCGGTCTTGGGACAATTCGGGGAAAAAAATTATAAGGTAAGTTTGGAAGTGGAACAACCTATGACATATTTAAGAACGCCGACAAGTGAATAAGCTATCAGCTCTTTCTGACGTGGAGATTGAAAAATTTTTAAATTCAATTGATTTTGACATTGATACGGACGGAGAAGAAGATTTGGAGGACGATTTGACTGATGATGTTTGCGAGGCAGCGCTTCCTGAAAATGAAGAAGCGATTGAAAAAGTGCTACATATGTCGAATTCTATGTTGGCTAGAGAGATTTGTGTAACTTCAAGCGGAAGTCCTACTCCATTTGCAAAATTGTTGTCACCCTCAAGTTCGACTGCATCCAATTCACCTCAAGCACAGAAACGCAAACGCAAAGCGCCAGCTGATATTATTGCTCATGTTAAAGAAAGCACACCAGCTGAATGTGTAGGATCTGTTTGCGCTATCGACCCAAAATCACCGCTTTTCAAAAAGATGTTGTGGCGCCTAATGAACCTAGTCATAGATAAATCTGCAATTTCCTTTACTGAGCCTGACCTCGGAGTACTTAAAATTCTGGATTCGCCATTCAAGTGTTTTCAATTCTTTTTGAATGATGCTATCATTGAGCATATCACCCAGCAAACAAATTTGTATGCTACCCAAAAGGATGTCAATACTTCGTTTTCTACAACCAATTTAGAAATTCGACAATTTATTGGCATTTTATTTCTGATGTCAGTTTTTGGCTACCCAAATGTTCGTTCATATTGGGGGGAATACGCATTTGGAACAATTCAGAACACAATGTCAAGAAATCGCTTTGACAAAATACGAGGTAATATGCATTTTAATGATAATAGTAAGTTGCCCTCCAAGGATTCTGCCGACCACGATCCTTTATACAAAATACGGCCGCTCGTGAATCACTTCAATGAGAAGTTTCAGTCAGTTCCGATGCGCCAACGCTTATCTGTGGATGAACAAATGTGTGCAACGAAGATGAAGACCTTTCTTAGACAATATTTACCTGACAAGCCACACAAATGGGGAGTGAAATTCTTCAATTTGTGTGACTCTTCTGGCATTTGCTATAATTTCGAGATATATTGTGGAGCAGGTGACAACGTAGTTCAAACTGGCTCACCAGATCTTGGTGCGGCAGCAAATGTAGTTGTTCGATTGTCACGCAATGTTCCGGATTTCAAAAATCAGATTATCTACTTTGACAATTATTATACTTCCTTGCCGCTTCTTGTATATCTCAAGTCCCGGGGAATATTTTCTTTGGGAACTATTCGCTCGAATCGCATTCCAAATTGTAAGCTGCCATCTGACAGCGACCTCAAGAAACAAGTGCGTAGATATTCTACAGAATTTTGTGGACCTGTATCAGGAGTCGAACTGTTTTTGACGATTTGGAAGGACAATAAGGCAGTACGACTTGCTTCGACTTACGCGGGCACAAAGCCTTTCCTGAATGAAACGAATTTAAAAGGTCAGGTTTCACGTTTTGTTCGTTCCGAAAAAAAGGACGTTGACATAAATTGCCCAAATGTTATCCCCGAATACAACAGCCACATGGGTGGTGTCGACTTAATGGACGGACTTATTGGTCGATATAAAATTCCCGTAAAGAGCAACAAGTATACAAATCGACTATTTACACATATGCTTGATTTAGCCATGGTAAACGCTTACATTTTGTCCCACCGAATAAACCAGCCCGACGCTAATAACACAAAATACCAATTGCCAAACTTCCGATCAGAGGTCGCACATGTGCTTTGCATGCAACAAACTCCATTATTTATTTTTTTATTTTTTATTTATTTTTTATTTATTTAAATTTGGAACGGTTCTTAATGCTACAGTATTGCTACTATAAATTAAAGCATTAATCATATATTTTTAATTTGAAGATGTAAAAGTATTAATCTAAATTATAAATTCTAAACAATTATTTATCAAATGGAATCACAAGAATTATATATTGAAAGTTATGCATAAGTTGGACTGTAATGTAGTTTCAAGCGTTAAAGTTAAGTTTTAAAATATGATTCTAAATTAATTCTAAAATGGTGTGCGCTGCGTATTGATTTAATGTAGGGAGGAAGATTGTTCCAAAGTCGAATAGCAAAGATAAAGAACTGCCTATCAGAACAGGATAGTTTGGTTCTCAAGCAAACGAGGTTATTCACACGTTGAGACGAAGTAAACTTTATGTTGCCATATAAATACTCAGGTTCTTGTGTATATATAATTTTGTGTAGGAAGAGAAGAATTCTAAAATTAATTAAAGATGTTAGATCTAGATCAAACAGTCTGTTAGCATAACCCGTTACGTGGTCTGCCCTTTTGAGGCCAAACACGTAACGGGCTACATTATTATACGCTACCCCCAACTTCCTTTGGCTTGCAGTGTCGCACTTGCCAAAAATTTCAATCCCATACAAAAGCTTAGGCAATAGTAAAGATTTCGCAATCAATATTCTTATGTTAAGGGGTAGGAATTTCTGGGTGAGCCAAAGTTGTCTTAGAATGCCAAACGTTTTTCCCACAGCTTTATTCACCTGACTTTCCCATGATAAGGTTCTATTCAGGGTAATCCCTAAGCTTTCAGCTTTATCTACGTACTGAATAGCTGTGGAATCTATTTGCAGCTTGGGAAAGTTGTCAGTATTCAGGAATTTTTTGTAAATTAAGATACATTTGGATTTAGACGGGTTAATACACAAACCATTAACATTGACCCATTGACTAACACGCAACAAGTCTTCATTACATAACTGGACACATTCGTTAATTTTACTGAGCGGACGACTTACATACATTTGGACATCATCAGCATACAAATGGATGTTACATTTAGACAAAACACTGGGTAAATCATTGATATATATACTAAAAAGCAGTGGACCTAAAATTGATCCTTGCGGAACCCCACGAGGGACAACAAGGAAGTCGGACGTTTTGGAAGGGATAACAACGGCTTGTCTACGATTACTTAAGTAAGAGGATAGGAGTTTAGTAGCAGTTTGGCTGAAATTATACATAGTATTGAGCTTTGCAAGTAAAATATCGTGGTTAACCGTGTCAAATGCTTTGCTAAAATCAAGAAGCGTCAATAGTGAAACCTCACTGTTATCCATCTTTGATCTTATGTCCTCGACCACTTTGATTATCGCCGTAGTACAACTTCGGCCAGTCCTAAATCCTGATTGTTTATCATTTAATAATCGATTTATTGCAAGGAAATTGTTAATTTGAGAGGCCAATAGGTGCTCAAATATTTTAGATAAATATGGTAGGATCGAGATTGGCCTAAACTCATTTTTAGATTTTGGGATTGGCAATACCTTTGCAATTTTCCACAGGTCGGGAAAGGTGGACGTTGTGATGGCGGTATTGAATATGTGAGTTACATAGCCAATGATAAGCGGCAGAAGAATTTTAAAAAACTTTGGATTTAAACCATCCATGCCAGTTGCGTTTGACTTAATTTTACTGATAGACAGATACACATCACATTGATTGACACAAACAAAATCAAAACAATTACAACAATTATTAAGTGGTTGTGAACACAAATACGGATTGCACACAGACACTGGAACATTAAGGTTAACGAATTTATTGTTGAGATCATTAACATCAACATCTTCACTAACTACACGTACTTTGCCGATTCCCATTTTATTAATTTCTTTCCACGTTTGACTGGGTGATATTGCATTTTTAAACCTATCACTAAAATATTCGCGTTTGGCTCTTTGGATCAGGAAGTTAACATGCCGTCTGGTAGTTATGAATTGCTTATGAAGTGCCTCAGTCCTATATCTTTTCCATCTCCGATAGGCCGCGTCTCTAATATTTATTGCACACTTTATATCTTGGTTAAACCAGGATTTTGTAGTTGGCCTGACCAATTTGCTTTTAATTGGCACGTATTTATTGTACATATACTCCATATAGTATTGCACAAGATTTATTTGGGAGTCAACTGAAGGGAGAGAATATATGAGGTCAAGTTCAGCTGTACAGCTATCTGCATGTAATTCAGCGAGGTCTATGTTCCTAAAGTCACGGTATGTTATTTTGAGATTGCAATAATCGGGTAGAACGTCATAGGTCAGAAATATCAGATCATGTTTGGAGAAGGCCGGAATTGGAATCTGGTCATAAAGTAGTGTGCATTCTTTTTTGTTTACAAATATAGAGGTCAAGTAAAGAACTTAAATTCTTTGTAAAGTGCGTCGGTAATTTAGAGTTCACTGGTTCTAATCCAAGAGACTCCATGTCGTCCAGAAGGTGGCTTTCAGTAAGAATATTGCTATTAAAGTCTCCTGTCAGTATAATGTCGGTGTAACTCATTGTTAGATTTTCGATTACATTTATTATGGGAGAGAAGTCTATATTTTTGTGGGGCCTATATAAGCAGCCAATGAGCATTTTTGTATTACCATTGAGGCTAAGAATTTCTATAAATATATATTCTATACGACTTTCATCAGGCTGCTTTAATATTACCCTACAGTTCAGTCTTTTGGTTACATATATTGCAACACCCCCAGCATGACGGACACGGTCAGAACGAAACACATTATACCCTGCACACTCAATCAACGAACTACAAAGATCTTGATTGAACCACGTTTCAGACACACAAACAACATCGATATTTGAATTTACAAACAGAAAACGAAACTCATCAATCTTGTTCATTAGACTCTGAGCATTTATATGACAGACCGTCAAACCAGCTTTTCGCTTGCTTAGAACCCTAACCATCGCATGACTATTCGACTTGGGAACATTTATATTAAGGGACATTAATTATCACGGAAATTTTTTCATACCGATACACACCAATTAAAATTAACATACGTAAATAGTACGCATTAACAATGCAAACATTCAGAACAGTCCACTTACTTGTAACATAGAATATACAGAGTAACTTAATAAGATAATTAAACATAGCATATAAACAGAGTAACTTATAAAGAGAAATCCAGTAAGAGCTTAAGTTAGGAACGAAAGAGATCATTTGCATCAGCAGCCACTGCAAGAGAGCTTTCAGCTTGCATGCTAAGAAGCTTTTGCATGTTATCTATGCAAACGACTTCATCTGTCCCGCTCCGTTTGACATGAACCAACGCACGACGGCAGAAAACTGCTGATAGAAGCTTTTTTCTCTTCATCTGCATTGCTTCTTTAAAAATTTGATAGTTTTCTCTGCTAAGCTGCTCGTTGAGATAAATTGGGACATTCGCACGTGTTTCAAAGCCCAACATATGCAGAGACAGTTGAGCTTTGTTAGTCCGGCGGTAATCAGCTGCTGCTCGCTGAATGTTTATTTTATCGCGTAAATTGTCAAAGCTAATTATAATAACCGGGTCAACAACGGTGTTAGAACCTGCTCGCACTTTAACTCTGTGAATCTCCTTGAGTCTGGAAAGGAAAATAAATGCACAGGGAAGAAAACTTTCCTTCCGATTAATGATGTACGTTATGATTCCGTCGAGCATTTTCCAATGTTTTCATCACGCGCTGACAAAAAAACCTGTAAGCTTCCTGGTTGTACTTCCGAAACTCAAACTGTCTGATGTAAATGTAATATAAACCTGTGCTTTTCCCAGAAAAAAGACTGTTTCTATGATTTTCATCACAAATAAGTAATCAAACATTTTGAACACAAATATTTAAAGCTTTGTGAATTTAAGTAACTTTAGTTTTAATTGTTATTTTATTTGTTTTTGGAACCTTTCTTTATATCATTTATAATAAAACGTGTAAACAAAAGAATTGATAACCTAATTTTTTGTTGGCCTACCTGCCCAAAGCCGCCTCTAGGCGGTCCAAGTATATAGTCCTATAAAACTCGATCCGTGCAAAAGTAAAAGTTTTTCCAAAACAAACATTCACTTTTGATACATACTGAATCCAAAAATAATTTTTTTCTTGGAAAAGAAAATTTGGGCACTAGAGGGTTAAATAACGAAACCCTGTGTGCCTATTGTGAGTATCAATAGTTAAAGCTACTCTTTAAACTTGAACAAATATCCATTCGGCACTTTAAATATCTGCCACACTGCCTACCAGATAAATACGTCCGCTTGATAATTATACTTTGATACCAAAGGTATCATAGTATATTGGGTTTGTGCAATGTCCGTCATGGTGTCTGTCCGTCTGTCCGTCTGTCCGTCCGTCCGTCCGTCTGTATGAACGCAACTTTTTTCGACACTTTTAAAGCTAGAGCCTTGCAACTTTGCAAATATCTTGGTACATGTCTTCGTCAGACAAAGTGTTAAATGTAGGGCTCTACGACCTCAGGGGGCCCGAGAAATCGATAACAAGTCGATACACCTCGATGTGCAAATCGATAAAACACAAATATATCCCACATTTTAGCAGCTAGAGTCACCAAATTTGATGGCAAGATAGCTGGTAACATTCCTCAAAAAACTGCATCAGAAGTTTGGATGCCACGCCCACCTATTTCGCCCCCAGCCCCCTCCAATTATAAACAAAAATGCCTGTATCTTCTACAGTTTTGAAGCTATAGCCACCAAAATTGACATGAAGGTAGATACTGACATCTGACAAAGTTATGCATCAAAACATTGGATGCCACGCCCCCAAACAACGGGATATGCCCCACCGCCCTAAAAAAAACCGGAAGGCATGTATCTTCGCCAGTTTTTAAGCTAGAGTCACCAAATTTGGTATGAACATTGGTAGTGACATCCGTAGCAGGTGTACATCAATGTTTTGGATGCCACGCCCACTTATTCCGCCCACCGCTATATCTCTCTCAGTTTTTGAGCTAGGCTCTTCAAATTTGGTATGAACATTGTTAGTGGCATCCGTAACAGATCTGCATCAATGTTTTGGATGCCACGCCCACTTATACCGCCCACCTCTATATCTTTGTCAGTTTTTGAGCTAGAGTCTCCAATTTTATACCCAAAACCCTCATATATTACTAATTGCTCTCAGAATTCTTCAGCTATGTGAACTGGTATCAAAGTATATCGCAGTCGGTTGCGTCCGACTGCAACGTTTTTACTTGTTTTTGTTTGTGTTTCTGAAAAAAAAAAAACTCAAGTCGATAACCAATATAATTAGCAATGCAACGAATGCATCCTCGTTTATAGAGTTACCATAATACCCAATTATATCTACTTATTATTAGCCATCTCAACCATTAATGAAAATTGTTCGTATATGTTAATCTTATAAAATACTTATATACATTTACTTTATTAATAATAATTGTTGGCGCTATATGGAGCAAATGAATGCGTAAAAATGCCAATATAGTTTAGGATGGGATTATTTGCCCTTATCGTGTAATTAAAATTGTTCTTTAATAATCTTTCTTTGCTGCATTCGTATTAATAGTCGATATTGCTTTATTAAAAAAAAAAAAAAAAAAAAAAAAAAGGAATCTAGCCGCACTGATGTTTGCATACCGGATTTAATCCCTATTACCAATGATTAACAGAAGGCACAACAATTGTGTTAGCATGTGCATGCCCTGTTGAATTGATGATGCATGTACGTACTGCTGGACAACTGGCAGATAGTAAGCGCACTGATCACTCGGCATTTTTTTTGTTGTTCTGTTTAAAGTCATCGGTTTTCTTTTTTTGGGGTTTTGAATCTTTTCTGCAAACATGCGTATAGGCTATAATTACCTCGTTTATTATTGATATATAACTATAAGTAAATAATTAAGCGATTATAACCATTTTGAAATATGAATTATATTAGTTTTCGTGTGCTAACTTTATAATGTTTTAATTTCTTTATTCTGTGGATAACACCCAATCTCCGATGGAGGTAGGATCGCTGAGTTAGGGCATCCGAAGGGATCCTGTTATTTTATTTTGGCCCGCAGGATCATGGCAGGGTGGGCGAGTGCACCAATCGGTAGCACCGAAAGGATTGTCCCGGTTAATCGATTGGCTTGATACCCTTTTGTTCTTTTTATTCGTCTAATTTTTTTTTTCTCTTTTCACATGTCCGTGGTCGTTTGTTTTTTTTTATGTCATGTAAATATATCAGTACGCGAAATTTTTAAGGAATAATTTCATAACTAAAACTAGGATGCAATTTTAATGCGTCGGCAATAAATACATAAAGTCCCCACCCCAATTGCCGGCGAGCTTCAGCCAAGGCAAGCGCGTACGTCGATCGCATTAATCGCCCATCCGCTTCACGTTAATCGTTACAGTAGTCTCGGGTGACCAGAACACAGAGGTGCTGACTCAAAGAAGGAACCGACTTCTAGAGGGTGTTCAAGAGAGCCTCCAGGTGAACCGGGCCTTGGGTACGATGATTTTCTATGAGGGGTACCTCAATGGAGCTTGTAGGCCACCTGGCAGGGGTGAGTCTTGAACACGATACACCACAGTGGTTCTCGTCTAGAAGCCGTCAAAATACTCAATATCACACTTAGAAATATTACAATGTACACCACAGTGGTTATAATTATTATACTTTGATACCAAAGGTATCATAGTATATTGGGTTTGTGCAATGTCCGTCATGGTGTCTGTCCGTCTGTCCGTCTGTCCGTCCGTCCGTCTGTCTGTATGAACGCAACTTTTTTCGACACTTTTAAAGCTAGAGCCTTGCAACTTTGCAAATATCTTGGTACATGTCTTCGTCAGACAAAGTGTTAAATGTAGGGCTCTACGACCTCAGGGGGCCCGAGAAATCGATAACAAGTCGATACACCTCGATGTGCAAATCGATAAAACACAAATATATCCCACATTTTAGCAGCTAGAGTCACCAAATTTGATGGCAAGATAGCTGGTAACATTCCTCAAAAAACTGCATCAGAAGTTTGGATGCCACGCCCACCTATTTCGCCCCCAGCCCCCTCCAATTATAAACAAAAATGCCTGTATCTTCTACAGTTTTGAAGCTATAGCCACCAAAATTGACATGAAGGTAGATACTGACATCTGACAAAGTTATGCATCAAAACATTGGATGCCACGCCCCCAAACAACGGGATATGCCCCACCGCCCTAAAAAAAAACCGGAAGGCATGTATCTTCGCCAGTTTTTAAGCTAGAGTCACCAAATTTGGTATGAACATTGGTAGTGACATCCGTAGCAGGCGTACATCAATGTTTTGGATGCCACGCCCA
Organism: Scaptomyza pallida; assembly: GCA_018152965.1. Taxonomy (NCBI): domain Eukaryota; kingdom Metazoa; phylum Arthropoda; class Insecta; order Diptera; family Drosophilidae; genus Scaptomyza; species Scaptomyza pallida. Next base: position 672,120 of record JAECXP010000219.1, read on the forward strand.
CTTATTCCGCCCACCGCTATATCTCTCTCAGTTTTTGAGCTAGGCTCTTCAAATTTGGTATGAACATTGTTAGTGGCATCCGTAACAGATCTGCATCAATGTTTTGGATGCCACGCCCACTTATACCGCCCACCTCTATATCTTTGTCAGTTTTTGAGCTAGAGTCTCCAATTTTATACCCAAAACCCTCATATATTACTAATTGCTCTCAGAATTCTTAACACAGCTATGTGAACTGGTATCAAAGTATATCGCAGTCGGTTGCGTCCGACTGCAACGTTTTTACTTGTTTTTTCTCTGTTATTGTTAATTACACTCCACTAAGTATAACTTTGAAAGATGATTGACTCAATTAGACTTTTACTTTTCTTTGTATCACGATGTGAACAGTAGCGATTTTAATTTTTGACTGACTCGCAGCGCCGATCGGACCGGCTTATATACTCTACTGGCGGGATTCGAGAAATTTCGGCTGGAAGCTTCTGGAGTGAGTTCGAGAGAATTCTTTTTGTAAATTTTACTTATTTGATGGTTGGAATGTATGATTGTTAGTGCAGACTGAATGTAGATTCTATTCTAAGTAATTTAATTATGAGTTTGTAGCTTTTTAATAGAAAATAATAGAAAATAGATAAATACTTCGAGAATCTTCCGGTACGAGAGGTTTCTACAAACGGGCGGAAGCTTCGCGCAGGCGCGAGTTTGAATTGTTTATTGGAGTACTCATGGGGCTCAATAGATGGCGCCACTGCTTACTTCTTATAGTTGTATAATTGAATTTTAAGGTGTCGCTTTAGTAGTTTAAACAGTTTGTTATTGTTGTTATGATCGCAATGCATCCTTTTGTTTGTGTCATTGATTTAAAACAAATCAATTAAAACATAACTTGGTTTTGTACACCAGAATATGTTACGGGAGTGGTTTAACCTACATACTTGCTAATTATCAAACAAAACTTAACACACAAATACCTATTGCCATTGTTGTTCTGATATAATTTTCGAGCTGACATTTGCAACTTTGGTTGGTGTTGCAAATGCACGATTGTATGTATATACACATGTATGTACGTACATTTAACATTCTTTTGTACATACATATGTATAACAAAACATGCAAGTGCAAATATATGTATATACAGTGCAAAAACAAACGCACTATGAAATAGAAACTTAAGAAAATGTAATCTGCATACATATGTATGTATATTTAATGCAAAAAAAATTGTAGATATGTACATATGTACATTGTACATACATTCAATTTTTATTTGTTTTTACCATTTGCGCGAAAATAAATTATCTTGAACATCTTTGTATAGCGGTAGATTTGCTTACTTGCTGCTTATCTAACTCAGACGTAACGTCGTACCACACAAACACTGTTGATATACAATTTCGAACAAGCAAGCAAAGCACATATATAAGTTTGTATGTATCTATAAACTATGGGGGTTTTGGGTATAAAAAGGCAGGCAGAAGGGGTAGGCGTGACATTCAAATTTGTGATATATATCTGTGGCGGATGGCACCTTCTATCCCCAAATCAAGTTTGACGACACTAGCGAAAAAACTGAGAAAGATATTGAGGTTGGCGGTATAAGTGGGCGTAGCATCCAATATTGCACATTTGTTACGGAAGTCACTAACACTAAAACTTTGATGTAGATAGGTTACAGATGTCACTAACAATGTTTCTACCAAATTTAATGACTCTAGCCCAAAAACTGAAAAAGATATAGAGTTTGCAGATTTTAGGAGGTGGGCGGTATCAGTGGGGGCGTGGCATCCAAAGTTTTGATGCATATCTTTGTAAGACTTCAGCATCTACCTTCCCATCAAATTTCGTGAGTATAGCTTAAAAACTGTGGGAAATACAGTCATTTTCGATTATAACTGAACTGGGGCTGGGGGCGGAAGAGGTGGGCGTGGCATCCAAACTTTCAAAGCAGTTTTTGAGGAATGTCATCATATCTTGCCCACAAATTTGGTGACTCTTGCTGCTAAAATGTGATATATATAAATGTTTCATCGTTTTGCACATCGAGGTATCGATTTGTTATCAATTTCCCAGGCCCCTGAGGTCGTAGAGCCAAACTTAACACTTTTTCTGACGAAGGTATGTACCAAGATATTTGCAAAGTTGCAAAGCTCTAGCTTTAAGGATGTTGAAAAAAGTTGCGCTCAAACGGACGGGCGGGCGGACGGACGGACAAACACCTTGACGGACATTGCATAAACCCAATATAATATGATAAATGACGCGTCTGATTCTCAACCTCAATGGTGGCGTGAAAAAGAGAATATTGAATACTTTGCTAATACATTGTTAAACATTAACTAATTTATTTATCTATACATATGAAATACTTTGTCCTGACTGACTGACTGATTGTTGGGAGACCCACAGCCTAAACGATAAGAGCTAGAAGGCTGAAATTGTTCACAAAATATTCCATTCAGGTTGAAAGTTAGCACTAAGAAAGGATTTTTAATTTGGACCACTCCTTCGAGTACCTCCCATACAAATCAAGGTCCTGCGTTTATCATTTTACCTCATTCCATCACTCTGGCGCCTCATTGTCGCACAAGCTGTGAGTTTTAACGCCACCGATTTTACAAAAACAAAACACATGACCCATGCGCACAAGCTTTTGCGGCCGAGTTTACAAAAACAAAACACATGACCCATTCCACTTCTGCCGTCTGTACAAGCGATCGCCAGCGAGTTTACAAAAACAAAACACATGCGCTCTATATGTGTCTCCGTTATTCTCTTTTCTTCTTTGTGCCTTTCACAATTTATTTATGACCCCAGTACCGTTTGTTGTTGTTGTAAGCGTTGTTGTTGGGCTCAATGCTTCTTTTTGTTGGTATCATTGATCTAAAACAAATCAATTAAAACATAACTTGGTTTTGTACACCAGAATATGTTACGGGAGTGGTTTAACCTACATACTTGCTAATTATCGAACAAAACTTAACACACAAATACCTATTGCCATTGTTGTTCTGATATTATTTTCGAGCTGACATTTGTAACTTTGGTTGGTGTTGCAAATGCACGTTTGTATGTATATTAGGGTGGGTCGATTTGTATGGGACCAAAAATTTGGAAAAATGTGATATGAAAAACGAAATCTACGCAAAATTCTAAGAAAAATTTCCCAAGAAACCATGGTTCTAAAATCAACTCCTATATCGCGCCAAACGGCATAAAAATTTTCACATAAGGCATAGGTAAAAAGTAAGTGTTTTTTTTAAAAAAACGTTGTCGTATCTTCTAAAAGCTAATATTCTACATAAAATTTTGTGCTCATTTTAAAGAGAATTTTTTAGGCTTTCAGAATTGGTCATTATTTTTTAAAAATTTTAATGGCAAACCCAAAATTTTATGGACCTAATGTAAAAAATACCAATAAATCGGTTAAAAAAAAACTAGCAAATCGTCATCACATCAATCCAAAAAGAGAATGTGGATAAATATTTGATAAATTCGTTACCACACCAAAGAATTTTCGCAATTTGAAACGGAGTTTTATTGCTTATAAATCAATCAATACTTAATGAAGCTGTTATTTTTTCTTTTTATGTTAATAAACTAATAATTTAGCTTTAGAGGTATATTGAAAAAAGCAGTTTAAAGAGCACCTTAGTTTTTATTGCATAAATATAAAGTAAATGTTAGTATTAAAATCTTATATGAGAATCAATATTTTAAGTCTTTTTTGCTATCCATTTGGGGTGTTGTGGTACGGCTTGCAACTGTAACCGCCATAATGGCGTCGCGATTTTTTGTATAGAACGTCGTGAAACATTGGTGTCTAATTGCACAAATCGTTCCGTCCCTTGGATATGGGATGGAATTTGCGGATCAGGCAGCGGTGGTTCGTCAAAATCGATACATTCTAGCAAGTGCTCGTACGGAATTTAAAAAGTAAATGGAGGTTCAGATAAAATATTGTCGTCATCTAAGTTTATTAAATCGATATAGTCTATGGCATCAAAATTAATAATATGTTTTTCATAAGTTCTAAGTTTTGTAAGATCGTATAGTTTATCACGATAGTATAATATTTTTTTGATGAGACATAAAACTTGACTCAGATATAGCCGAACCAATTTCCATTCCAGAATTGGAAGAATCAATGGACATTGCAGATGATTCCATGATAAATATGTATATTAAATAGTCACTTCAAAATAGTTATTTTAAAAAAATGAACACACGCAACAAATTATCAATTGCACGCATCAATTAAAACAATAATTTGAGCGCATGTACTAACGGCATGATCGAATTACAAACAAGAAACTTAATAATAGCTTTTTCGCTTGAGATCTAGAATACAGGCTTTACTGTAAAGCTGTTCAATAAACAATGCTTATGTGAAAGCTTTAAGCTTTCATAAAAACTTTTCATGCACATAATATTGAATGTCGGTTAACTTTTGAAATATTTTAGCTGTTTTTTGCAAACATTTGAAAAATAAAAAGTGATGAATATCAGATGAACAGTTTTAATTCAAAATGCAGAAAAACTCCGTTTTTTTTAGATAAGGTTTTTGAAATAAAATTTAAATTGCGAAAATTCTTTAAAGATAAATTCAGTGAGATAACGAATTTATCAAATATTTATCCATATTCCCTTTTTGGATTGATGTGATGACGATTTGCCAGTTTTTTTAACCGATTTATTGGTATTTTTTACATTAGGTCCATAAAATTTTGGGTTTGCATTAAAATTTTTAAAAAATAATGACCAATTCTGAAAGCCTAAAAAATTCTCTTTAAAATGAGCACAAAATTTTAAGTAGAATATTAGCTTTTAGAAGATACGACAACGTTTTAAAAAAAAAACCACTTACTTTTTACCTATGCCTTATGTGAAAATTTTCATGCCGCTCGGCGCGATATAGGAGTTGATTTTAGAACCATGGTTTCTTGGGAAATTTTTCTTAGAATTTTGCGTAGATTTCGTTTTTCATATCACATTTTTTCCAAAAAAAATCGACCCACCCTAATGTATATACACATGTAAGTACGTACATTTAACATTCTTTTGTACATACATATGTATAACAAAACATGCAAGTGCAAATATATGTATATACAGTGCAAAGACAAACGCACTAACAAATAGAAACTTAAGAAAATGTAATCTGCATACATATGTATGTATATTTAATGCAAAAAAGTTGTATAGATATGTACATATGTACATACATTCAATTTTTATTTGTTTTTGACATTTGCGCGAAAATAAATCATCTAGAACATAGCGGTAGATTTGCTTACTTGCTGCTTATCTAACTCAGACGTTACGTCGTACCACACAATCATTGTTGATATACAATTTCGAACAAGCAAGCAAAGCACATATATAAGTTTGTATGTATTTATAAACTATGGGGGTTTTGGGTATAAATAGGCAGGCAGAAGGGGTAGGCGTAACATTCAAATTTGTGATATATATCTGTGGCGGATGGCACCTTCTATCCCCAAATCAAGTTTGGAGACACTAGCGAAAAAACTGAGAAAGATATTGAGGTTGGCGGTATAAGTGGGCGTAGCATCCAATATTGCACATTTGTTACGGAAGTCACTAACACTAAAACTTTGATGTAGATAGGTTACAGATGTCACTAACAATGTTTCTACCAAATTTAATGACTCTAGCCCAAAAACTGAAAAAGATATAGAGTTTGCAGATTTTAGGAGGTGGGCGGTATCAGTGGGGGCGTGGCATCCAAAGTTTTGATGCATATCTTTGTAAGACTTCAGCATCTACCTTCCCATCAAAGTTCGTGAGTATAGCTTTAAAACTGTGGGAAATACAGTCATTTTCGATTATAACTGAAGGGGGGCTGGGGGCGGAAGAGGTGGGCGTGGCATCCAAACTTTCAAAGCAGTTTTTGAGGAATGTCATCATATCTTGCCCCCAAATTTGGTGACTCTTGCTGCTAGAATGTGATATATATATATATGTTTCATCGTTATTAACAACGAGGTATCGATTTGTTATCAATTTCCCAGGCCCCTGAGGTCGTAGAGCCAAATTTAACACTTTTTCTGACGAAGGTATGTACCAGGATATTTGCAAAGTTGCAAAGCTCTAGCTTTAAGGATGTTGAAAAAAGTTGCGCTCAAACGGACGGGCGGGCGGACGGACGGACAAACACCTTGACGGACATTGCATAAGCCCAATATAATATGATACCTTTGGTATCAAAGTAAAATGACGCGTCTGATTCTTAAACTCAATGGTGGCGTGAAAAAGAGAATATTAAATATTTTTCTAATATGTTGTTAAACATTAACTAATTTATTTTATATATATTACTAAAATTTTGTAAAAACTATTGGCGCAGCGAAGCAAGCGAGGGCCTTACTAGTTTTATATATATTGCCTTAATTTTGTAAAAACTATTGGCGCAGCGAAGCAAGCGAGGGTCTTACTAGTTTATCTATATATTGTATATAAAAGAGTTTGTCCTGACTGATTGTTAAGAGACCCACAGCCTAAACGTAAAGAGCTAGCATGCTGAAATTTTCACCAAATATTCCAATCATGTTGAAAGTGAGCACTAGGAAAGTAATTTTATTTTGGACAACTCCTTCCTCCTAAGTCCTTATTTTCCCAACTTTTGTACTAGAGCTATGCTTTAAAATTAATCAATCTGAACGAAGCTTGGTCAGGACATGAGGACGTGTAAAAAAATGATGGATGCCGAATTTGGTATCGATCCGACAACTCCTTGGGGCACCTCCCATACACTTGTGTCCTGGAGCGTGCTCAGTTTGACTCATTCCACGTTTTAAAACTAGGCGCCAGACTATTGCACACACTGAGGGTTTGATCACGAGCGAGCTTACAAAAACAAAACACATGCGCTTTAACGTCTCGCGTCGCACTTTGTAACGAACATCGACTACGCATCAGAAGCGGCTCTGTCCTAGGTGCGGCTCAACTCAGGGTACGGGAAGTCAGGGTTCGTTTTTGCTTGCAAAATAACGTAGGCTTCACATGACTTAAGTTCGGACAGAGCGAGGGAAGTTCCAGCCACTAGTATAATGAGGTAAAAGAGCGTTGATTCAATTTCACTGGTCAGCAATGCATCAGTCGGTCTCGGTGCCCCACCCCAAAATTAACAAAACTTAGTTATTATTCATGTTCGCCGTCAGCCGTCAGGTACTACAGGGGGATGATCGCGCAGTGTTTAGTGCTGGTACTTGTACTGGTATCTAAGCTGCGTGCCGTATCTGTAGTGCACTGGCGGTAGTGCGACTATACTCTCCTCGTGAGGGCAGCTGGAAACAGGCTCTTGGTAAGGTCATGTCTCTGCCAATAAGTGCTGGCTAATTGTAGTCGGGCGAGAGAAGACAACTCACCAAATTACCTCAAGCCAAGGTGGAACAGCATATGCCGATGGTTGCGTGGCCGAGGGGATGCTCGGTCTCTAGTATGCGGACTCAGGGGGAACAGCCGACCCACCCTGTTTTAATTTGGCTTCCCGCGGTACATGGGCTCTGCCGCGGGTGACGATTCCCTTCCCTATTACTCGTGGGAATAAAATTATGAATATCAACACTAACAAAAACAACAACAATGAGGCCGACACTCGCCCAAAGTCGGATGGGACTAACACTCCCTAAACTTCTGCGCTGCCCGGTAAGCCAGCGGGCAGTGCTACACCAGCTTCACGGGGCATGGCTCCAGTCAGGCAGCCGAGTCGTGGGGCAAGGCTCGGCTATAAGGTGCCAGCGAGAGCTCCGCAGAGCAGAAATGCGGCGGGCTCAAGCTCCACCCCAAACCGAGCCTCAACCTCGACAAGGTCTAGCACGGCCGGACCACCAAAGCCCTCTTTTTCCGACAAGAGACGCGCTGCGGGTATTCTCACCCGGAACTTGTCTGGCGCAGACACATCCGCCCAGGGTGAGGTCTACCCTGGGGCCAAACTGGAGGCTGTCGATTGGAAAGACGTGCCTAACAGGCCTAGGGCTCGTGTGTGGGTGTCGGCTAAACCCGACGACCCAGCCGCGATCGTCAAGGTCTTCCAATTTTGCAACCCTCAGTTGCCGTCAGGCGACTGGCGGGTGGCAAAATTGGAAAAGGCAGACGGACCTCGGCGTCAGATCATCATGGTGCTGAACGACAAGACGGTCGAGCACCTCGCCAAGTCGGGTACACTCCAGTACGGCTTCAAAACCGTGGCTGTGAACGTGTACCGCTCCGACAGCAAGAATGGGTCGGTCGCTCAAGAGCCGGAACTGGAGTTGGAGCGCGACCAAGACGAAGACACGTCCCCAGATCCTGCAGGCTACGTCTCCGAGACATCGGAACTAGTTCGTGATCCCTCCCGACTAAGCCACGGCGGGAATGATCCTAAGGTCGAGGACGACGAAGATGCGGATGTTACTGTGGTGAAGAGGGATTTGAAAGATGTCCTTGAGACTCCTTCAAATAAACCTCCACCACAGTAAGGCAGCATCTGCCGCCCTCCTACTGTACCTGGAGAGGGGTACATTAGACCTAGTCCTTATTCAAGAACCCTGGGTGTATGGTGGCAGGGTTTCTGGAATGAGGACGCAAGACTATAAGCTACTAGTAGCTGGATCCGAAGGTAGATATAGAACCTGCATACTCACAAAAAAACATTTAAACATATTTTTGCTCCCAACATACAGTGACCTAGACAACACTGCAGCATGCCTGGAGCTGGGGAAGGAGAAAATCCGGCTAGTCTCTAGCTACTTCGTCCACGACCATCAGGGTGATCCTCCGCATCCTCTGCTACGCCAGCTGATTGCTGACTGCGAGCTGGGAGACTTCCGGCTAAAAGTGGGCTGCGATGCAAGTGCCCATCATCATTAGTGGGAAAGCACTGATACAAATACAAGGGGTAAGTTGATTTTTGACTACCATCTGAATACAAATATGCTTTTATGTAATAATGGTCGGGACCCGACCTTTATTGTTAAAAACCGCAGGGAAGTTCTAGATCTCACTCTAGTCTCTGCCTCTTTATGGGATCAAATTCTCTCTTGGAGGGTGCTAGATGAGCACAGAAACTTAAGAAGAACTGATTGGAAGACCTTCACTGTTTCACTGCAAAGACAGCTCCCTGAAACTCCGCCTGAAGGGCCAGACACTGCCGAGTATGCAATTTGGATCATAGAAATATTCAACAAAGCGTTTGAAAACGCCCTACATGAATCTTGCCCCGTTAGCAGACCAAAAAGGAAAAAGAAACCCCCTTGGTGGACTGCTCAAATTGGAGAGTTGAGGGCAGCAGCTAGAAAACTCTTTAATAAAGCCAAGGCTAAAAATGATGAACAATCATTGCTCTACACGAATTCTGGCTGTTCGCCTAGACAATCTGTTAAAAATTGTTGCTATCATGCACACTCTTTAATCACTTTTTGCCTCATACCTGACTGTCCAGCGTTCATATATGTATATAAATCCTTGTATTTCTATTATATTTGACTTCTTTTTTAATAACCTCTAACTGCTGCCACTTGTCAAACTCCTTTTTTGCTTTATCATGCCTATCCTCTTCTTATAGTCCTAAGCCATTCACGCTCACTCGCAGGTGCCAATCGAGTATCTTTGCCAGCACGACTATCCAACCCTCGTTCGACAACCACAACCATCGATTACACTTCGCCGACCATAACAAGTTGATCGTCCGATATATTATTTTTGCCTATTTTCTGCACGATATAATTTTTTACTGCGCTTTCCTGTCGACTTGGAGCAGCAACAGCAGAATGGAATTGCAGAACTCGTGTGTAACTGCAACATGTCGATTATTTCGTAAAGGAGCAAAAATGAGAAAGAAGTCTTTAATATTGGATTTAGCAAAGATAAGTACACAACTTGTCATTTACACATTTCAAATCCCTTTCACGCCTGAAAAGTAACATTTGACGAAACGCTCAAATAAGTTTTAATTTTGATCTAAAAATAAACATAGCAATACATTGGACAATTGGACAACACATCACAAGAATTAAAAAATCGATTAAACACCTTTTTTTCCATAATGACACCTTTTTAGAACAGTATAAAGTTTTATTCACGCTGCAAGAAGAGGAAGCTTTACTGATTTTTTTTCGATAGCCAATGCAACTTTGAAACAGCTGACTTTGACTAACCGCGAAACATTAAGAGCACTGCCTAAAAATTTTTAAAAATAGTTTTTACACTAATTGGAATGTTTTTTATTAGAAACAAACAAAAAACTTCGTAACAACAAAAAAAAAATATTAATTATTTAAATTAAATTGATTATCCATGATCTTTATCCGCTGATTTTTCTCTGCCCATCATTCTTCTTTCTTTAGTGGTTATCTATATCGCTATCCCAAAAGGCTCCTTAAACTGTGTTCTTACTGTGAGAGTGTTATCTGTGGTCCAGATGTGACCCACATTTAGCCAAGACAGCTTCTTAATAACTAAATATGATTAAACACTGTAGTGTCCAAAATAAATGGTAAAGCTGCCACTACAACACAGCTATATAAACTATGGGGGTTTTGGGTATAAATAGGCAGGCAGAAGGGGTAGGCGTGACATTCAAATTTGTGATATATATCTGTGGCGGATGGCACCTTCTATCCCCAAATCAAGTTTGGAGACTTTAGCGCAAAAACTGAGAAAGATATTGAGGTTGGCGGTATAAGTGGGCGTAGCATCCAATATTGCACATTTGTTACGGAAGTCACTAACACTAAAACTTTGATGTAGATAGGTTACAGATGTCACTAACAATGTTTCTACCAAATTTAATGACTCTAGCCCAAAAACTGAAAAAGATATAGAGTTTGCAGATTTTAGGAGGTGGGCGGTATCAGTGGGGGCGTGGCATCCAAAGTTTTGATGCATATCTTTGTAAGACTTCAGCATCTACCTTCCCATCAAATTTCGTGAGTATAGCTTTAAAACTGTGGGAAATACAGTCATTTTCGATTATAACTGAAGGGGGCTGGGGGCGGAAGAGGTGGGCGTGGCATCCAAACTTTCAAAGCAGTTTTTGAGGAATGTCATCATATCTTGCCCCCAAATTTGGTGACTCTTGCAGCTAGAATGTGATATATATATATATGTTTCATCGTTATTAACAACGAGGTATCGATTTGTTATCAATTTCCCAGGCCCCTGAGGTCGTAGAGCCAAATTTAACACTTTTTCTGACGAAGGTATGTACCAGGATATTTGCAAAGTTGCAAAGCTCTAGCTTTAAGGATGTTGAAAAAAGTTGCGCTCAAACGGACGGGCGGGCGGACGGACGGACAAACACCTTGACGGACATTGCATAAGCCCAATATAATATGATACCTTTGGTATCAAAGTAAAATGACGCGTCTGATTCTTAAACTCAATGGTGGCGTGAAAAAGAGAATATTAAATATTTTTCTAATATGTTGTTAAACATTAACTAATTTATTTTATATATATTACTAAAATTTTGAAAAACTATTGGCGCAGCGAAGCAAGCGAGGGCCTTACTAGTTTTATATATATTGCCTTAATTTTGTAAAAACTATTGGCGCAGTGAAGCAAGCGAGGGTCTTACTAGTTTATCTATATATTGTATATAAAAGAGTTTGTCCTGACTGATTGTTAAGAGACCCACAGCCTAAACGTAAAGAGCTAGCATGCTGAAATTTTCACCAAATATTCCAATCATGTTGAAAGTGAGCACTAGGAAAGTAATTTTATTTTGGACAACTCCTTCCTCCTAAGTCCTTATTTTCCCAACTTTTGTACTAGAGCTATGCTTTAAAATTAATCAATCTGAACGAAGCTTGGTCAGGACATGAGGACGTGTAAAAAAATGATGGATGCCGAATTTGGTATCGATCCGACAACTCCTTGGGGCACCTCCCATACACTTGTGTCCTGGAGCGTGCTCAGTTTGACTCATTCCACGTTTTAAAACTAGGCGCCAGACTATTGCACACACTGAGGGTTTGATCACGAGCGAGCTTACAAAAACAAAACACATGCGCTTTAACGTCTCGCGTCGCACTTTGTAACGAACATCGACTACGCATCAGAAGCGGCTCTGTCCTAGGTGCGGCTCAACTCAGGGTACGGGAAGTCAGGGTTCGTTTTTGCTTGCAAAATAACGTAGGCTTCACATGACTTAAGTTCGGACAGAGCAAGGGAAGTTCCAGCCACTAGTATAATGAGGTAAAAGAGCGTTGATTCAATTTCACTGGTCAGCAATGCATCAGTCGGTCTCGGTGCCCCACCCCAAAATTAACAAAACTTAGTTATTATTCATGTTCGCCGTCAGCCGTCAGGTACTACAGGGGGATGATCGCGCAGTGTTTAGTGCTGGTACTTGTACTGGTATCTAAGCTGCGTGCCGTATCTGTAGTGCACTGGCGGTAGTGCGACTATACTCTCCTCGTGAGGGCAGCTGGAAACAGGCTCTTGGTAAGGTCATGTCTCTGCCAATAAGTGCTGGCTAATTGTAGTCGGGCGAGAGAAGACAACTCTCCAAATTACCTCAAGCCAAGGTGGAACAGCATATGCCGATGGTTGCGTGGCCGAGGGGATGCTCGGTCTCTAGTATGCGGACTCAGGGGGAACAGCCGACCCACCCTGTTTTAATTTGGCTTCCCGCGGTACATGGGCTCTGCCGCGGGTGACGATTCCCTTCCCTATTACTCGTGGGAATAAAATTATGAATATCAACACTAACAAAAACAACAACAATGAGGCCGACACTCGCCCAAAGTCGGATGGGACTAACACTCCCTAAACTTCTGCGCTGCCCGGTAAGCCAGCGGGCAGTGCTACACCAGCTTCACGGGGCATGGCTCCAGTCAGGCAGCCGAGTCGTGGAGCAAGGCTCGGCTATAAGGTGCCAGCGAGAGCTCCGCAGAGCAGAAATGCGGCGGGCTCAAGCTCCACCCCAAACCGAGCCTCAACCTCGACAAGGTCTAGCACGGCTGGACCACCAAAGCCCTCTTTTTCCGACAAGAGACGCGCTGCGGGTATTCTCACCCGGAACTTGTCTGGCGCAGACACATCCGCCCTGGGTGAGGTCTACCCTGGGGCCAAACTGGAGGCTGTCGATTGGAAAGACGTGCCTAACAGGCCTAGGGCTCGTGTGTGGGTGTCGGCTAAACCCGACGACCCAGCCGCGATCGTCAAGGTCTTCCAATTTTGCAACCCTCAGTTGCCGTCAGGCGACTGGCGGGTGGCAAAATTGGAAAAGGCAGACGGACCTCGGCGTCAGATCATCATGGTGCTGAACGACAAGACGGTCGAGCACCTCGCCAAGTCGGGTACACTCCAGTACGGCTTCAAAACCGTGGCTGTGAACGTGTACCGCTCCGACAGCAAGAATGGGTCGGTCGCTCAAGAGCCGGAACTGGAGTTGGAGCGCGACCAAGACGAAGACACGTCCCCAGATCCTGCAGGCTACGTCTCCGAGACATCGGAACTAGTTCGTGATCCCTCCCGACTAAGCCACGGCGGGAATGATCCTAAGGTCGAGGACGACGAAGATGCGGATGTTACTGTGGTGAAGAGGGATTTGAAAGATGTCCTTGAGACTCCTTCAAATAAACCTCCACCACAGTAAGGCAGCATCTGCCGCCCTCCTACTGTACCTGGAGAGGGGTACATTAGACCTAGTCCTTATTCAAGAACCCTGGGTGTATGGTGGCAGGGTTTCTGGAATGAGGACGCAAGACTATAAGCTACTAGTAGCTGGATCCGAAGGTAGATATAGAACCTGCATACTCACAAAAAAAACATTTAAACATATTTTTGCTCCCAACATACAGTGACCTAGACAACACTGCAGCATGCCTGGAGCTGGGGAAGGAGAAAATCCGGCTAGTCTCTAGCTACTTCGTCCACGACCATCAGGGTGATCCTCCGCATCCTCTGCTACGCCAGCTGATTGCTGACTGCGAGCTGGGAGACTTCCGGCTAAAAGTGGGCTGCGATGCAAGTGCCCATCATCATTAGTGGGAAAGCACTGATACAAATACAAGGGGTAAGTTGATTTTTGACTACCATCTGAATACAAATATGCTTTTATGTAATAATGGTCGGGACCCGACCTTTATTGTTAAAAACCGCAGGTAAGTTCTAGATCTCACTCTAGTCTCTGCCTCTTTATGGGATCAAATTCTCTCTTGGAGGGTGCTAGATGAGCACAGAAACTTAAGAAGAACTGATTGGAAGACCTTCACTGTTTCACTGCAAAGACAGCTCCCTGAAACTCCGCCTGAAGGGCCAGACACTGCCGAGTATTCAATTTGGATCATAGAAATATTCAACAAAGCGTTTGAAAACGCCCTACATGAATCTTGCCCCGTTAGCAGACCAAAAAGGAAAAAGAAACCCCCTTGGTGGACTGCTCAAATTGGAGAGTTGAGGGCAGCAGCTAGAAAACTCTTTAATAAAGCCAAGGCTAAAAATGATGAACAATCATTGCTCTACACGAATTCTGGCTGTTCGCCTAGACAATCTGTTAAAAATTGTTGCTATCATGCACACTCTTTAATCACTTTTTGCCTCATACCTGACTGTCCAGCGTTCATATATGTATATAAATCCTTGTATTTCTATTATATTTGACTTCTTTTTTAATAACCTCTAACTGCTGCCACTTGTCAAACTCCTTTTTTTGCTTTATCATGCCTATCCTCTTCTTATAGTCCTAAGCCATTCACGCTCACTCGCAGGTGCCAATCGAGTATCTTTGCCAGCACGACTATCCAACCCTCGTTCGACAACCACAACCATCGATTACACTTCGCCGACCATAACAAGTTGATCGTCCGATATATTATTTTTGCCTATTTTCTGCACGATATAATTTTTTACTGCGCTTTCCTGTCGACTTGGAGCAGCAACAGCAGAATGGAATTGCAGAACTCGTGTGTAACTGCAACATGTCGATTATTTCGTAAAGGAGCAAAAATGAGAAAGAAGTCTTTAATATTGGATTTAGCAAAGATAAGTACACAACTTGTCATTTACACATTTCAAATCCCTTTCTCGCCTGAAAAGTAACATTTGACGAAACGCTCAAATAAGTTTTAATTTAGATCTAAAAATAAACATAGCAATACATTGGACAATTGGACAACACATCACAAGAATTAAAAAATCGATGTAAACACCTTTTTTTCCATAATGACACCTTTTTAGAACAGTATAAAGTTTTATTCACGCTGCAAGAAGAGGAAGCTTTACTGATTTTTTTCGATAGCCAATGCAACTTTGAAACAGCTGACTTTGACTAACCGCGAAACATTAAGAGCACTGCCTAAAAATTTTTAAAAATAGTTTTTACACTAATTGGAATGTTTTTTATTAGAAACAAACAAAAAACTTCGTAACAACAAAAAAAAAAAAATATTAATTATTTAAATTAAATTGATTATCCATGATCTTTATCCGCTGATTTTTCTCTGCCCATCATTCTTCTTTCTTTAGTGGTTATCTATATCGCTATCCCAAAAGGCTCCTTAAACTGTGTTCTTACTGTGAGAGTGTTATCTGTGGTCCAGATGTGACCCACATTTAGCCAAGACAGCTTCTTAATAACTAAATATGATTAAACACAGTAGTGTCCAAAATAAATGGTAAAGCTGCCACTACAACACAGCTATATAAACTATGGGGGTTTTGGGTATAAATAGGCAGGCAGAAGGGGTAGGCGTGACATTCAAATTTGTGATATATATCTGTGGCGGATGGCACCTTCTATCCCCAAATCAAGTTTGGAGACTTTAGCGCAAAAACTGAGAAAGATATTGAGGTTGGCGGTATAAGTGGGCGTAGCATCCAATATTGCACATTTGTTACGGAAGTCACTTACACTAAAACTTTGATGTAGATAGGTTACGGATGTCACTAACAATGTTTCTACCAAATTTAATGACTCTAGCCCAAAAACTGAAAAAGATATAGAGTTTGCAGATTTTAGAAGGTGGGCGGTATTAGTGGGTGCGTGGCATCCAAAGTTTTGATGCATATCTTTGTAAGACTTCAGCATCTACCTTCCCATCAAATTTCGTGAGTATAGCTTAAAAACTGTGGGAAATACAGTCATTTTCGATTATAACTGAACTGGGGCTGGGGGCGGAAGAGGTGGGCGTGGCATCCAAACTTTCAAAGCAGTTTTTGAGGAATGTCATCATATCTTGCCCACAAATTTGGTGACTCTTGCTGCTAAAATGTGATATATATATATATGTTTCATCGTTTTGCACATCGAGGTATCGATTTGTTATCAATTTCCCAGGCCCCTGAGGTCGTAGAGCCAAATTTAACACTTTTTCTGACGAAGGTATGTACCAAGATATTTGCAAAGTTGCAAAGCTCTAGCTTTAAGGATGTTGAAAAAAGTTGCGCTCAAACGGACGGGCGGGCGGACGGACGGACAAACACCTTGACGTAAAGGAGCAAAAATGAGCAAGAAGTCTTTAATATTGGATTTAGCAAAGATAAGTACACAACTTGTCATTTACACATTTCAAATCCCTTTCTCGCCTGAAAAGTAACATTTGACGAAACGCTCAAATAAGTTTTAATTTTGATCTAAAAATACACATAGCAACACATTGGACAATTGGACAACACATCACAAGAATTAAAAAATCTATGTAAACACCTTTTTTAACATACCTTCATGAATTTTTTCCATAATGACACCTTTTTAGAACAGTATAAAGTTTTATTCACGCTGCAAGAAGAGGAAGCTTTACCGATATTTTTTCGATGGCCAATGCAACTTTGAAACAGCTAACTTTGACTAACCGCGAAACATTAAGAGCACTGCCTAAAAATTTTTAAAAATAGTTTTTACACTAATTGGAATGTTTTTTATTAGAAACAAACAAAAAACTTCGTATCAACAAAAAAAAAATATTAATTAATGCCAAAACTTCGGGATTTTTGCACATAGTGCATTGAAGAGAAGTATTTGCATGCATTTGACACTAGCAGATATTCTTAATATTTATTTTCATCTGTTACAGTCAGCTGATTTTGGCTTAATTTGCTCGAACTCACACTTATTTTGTTCGATAAAATCTCTGCACTTTTTTGCACCTTAAATTTTCAGGGTTGTATTTTTTTGTGTTCTGTTCTGCACTGCACTACCCTACACTTTTTACTAAGGAACAGACCTACTTTTGCACAATTTTGCCACAAAAATAAAACAAACATCAGCTTTTCACAGCTCATAGACAGCTGACAGCTGATTTCGAAAATTCGAACATACTTTCACGCTGACATTTAAAGCTACCAGCGTACGTCTCAGATTGTTAAAAGCTTCAATCCAATCTCACGCTGACATTGTAAACGCTGCCTTAGAGCTACGTTTTCGGCTCGCAACTGATTAACCATGATCTTTATCCGCTGATTTTTCTCTGCCCATCATTCTTCTTTCTTTAGTGGTTATCTATATCGCTATCCCAAAAGGCTCCTTAAACTGTGTTCTTACTGTGAGAGTGTTATCTGTGGTCCAGATGTGACCCACATTTAGCCAAGACAGCTTCTTAATAACTAAATATGATTAAACACAGTAGTGTCCAAAATAAATGGTAAAGTTGCCACTACAACACAGCTATATAAACTATGGGGGTTTTGGGTATAAATAGGCAGGCAGAAGGGGTAGGCGTGACATTTAAATTTGTGATATATATCTGTGGCGGATGGCACCTTCTATCCCCAAATCAAGTTTGGAGACTCTAGCGCAAAAACTGAGAAAGGTATTGAGGTTGGCGGTATAAGTGGGCGTAGCATCCAATATTGCACATTTGTTACGGAAGTCACTTACACTAAAACTTTGATGTAGATAGGTTACGGATGTCACTAACAATGTTTCTACCAAATTTAATGACTCTAGCCCAAAAACTGAAAAAGATATAGAGTTTGCAGATTTTAGAAGGTGGGCGGTATCAGTGGGGGCGTGGCATCCAAAGTTTTGATGCATATCTTTGTAAGACTTCAGCATCTACCTTCCCATCAAATTTCGTGAGTATAGCTTAAAAACTGTGGGAAATACAGTCATTTTCGATTATAACTGAAGGGGGGCTGGGGGCGGAAGAGGTGGGCGTGGCATCCAAACCTTCAAAGCAGTTTTTGAGGAATGTCATCATATCTTGCCCACAAATTTGGTGACTCTTGCTGCTAAAATGTGATATATATATATATGTTTCATCGTTTTGCACATCGAGGTATCGATTTGTTATCAATTTCCCAGGCCCCTGAGGTCGTAGAGCCAAACTTAACACTTTTTCTGACGAAGGTATGTACCAAGATATTTGCAAAGTTGCAAAGCTCTAGCTTTAAGGATGTTGAAAAAGTTGCGCTCAAACGGACGGGCGGGCGGACGGACGGACAAACACCTTGACGTAAAGGAGCAAAAATGAGCAAGAAGTCTTTAATATTGGATTTAGCAAAGATAAGTACACAACTTGTCATTTACACATTTCAAATCCCTTTCTCGCCTGAAAAGTAACATTTGACGAAACGCTCAAATAAGTTTTAATTTTGATCTAAAAATACACATAGCAACACATTGGACAATTGGACAACACATCACAAGAATTAAAAAATCTATGTAAACACCTTTTTTAACATACCTTCATGAATTTTTTCCATAATGACACCTTTTTAGAACAGTATAAAGTTTTATTCACGCTGCAAGAAGAGGAAGCTTTACCGATATTTTTTCGATGGCCAATGCAACTTTGAAACAGCTAACTTTGACTAACCGCGAAACATTAAGAGCACTGCCTAAAAATTTTTAAAAATAGTTTTTACACTAATTGGAATGTTTTTTATTAGAAACAAACAAAAAACTTCGTATCAACAAAAAAAAAATATTAATTAATGCCAAAACTTCGGGATTTTTACTTATAGTGCATTGAAGAGAAGTATTTGCATGCATTTGACACTAGCAGATATTCTTAATATTTATTTTCATCTGTTAGAGTCAGCTGATTTTGGCTTTATTTGCTCGAACTCACACCTATTTTGTTCGATAAAATCTCTGCACTTTTTTGCACCTAAAATTTTCAGGGTTGTATTTTTCGTGTTCTGTTCTGCACTGCACTACCCTACACTTTTTACTAAGGAACAGACCTACTTTTGCACAATTTTGCCACAAAACTAAAACAAACATCAGCTTTTCACAGCTCATAGACAGCTGACAGCTGATTTCGAAAACTCGAACATACTTTCACGCTGACATTTTAAGCTACCAGCGTACGTCTCAGATTGTTAAAAGCTTCAATCCAATCTCATGCTGACATTGTAAACGCTGCCTTAGAGCTACGTTTTCGGCTCGCAACTGATTATCCATGATCTTTATCCGCTGATTTTTCTCTGCCCATCATTCTTCTTTCTTTAGTGGTTATCTATATCGCTATCCCAAAAGGCTCCTTAAACTGTGTTCTTACTGTGAGAGTGTTATCTGTGGTCCAGATGTGACCCACATTTAGCCAAGACAGCTTCTTAATAACTAAATATGATTAAACACAGTAGTGTCCAAAATAAATGGTAAAGTTGCCACTACAACACAGCTATATAAACTATGGGGGTTTTGGGTATAAATAGGCAGGCAGAAGGGGTAGGCGTGACATTTAAATTTGTGATATATATCTGTGGCGGATGGCACCTTCTATCCCCAAATCAAGTTTGGAGACTCTAGCGCAAAAACTGAGAAAGATATTGAGGTTGGCGGTATAAGTGGGCGTAGCATCCAATATTGCACATTTGTTACGGAAGTCACTTACACTAAAACTTTGATGTAGATAGGTTACGGATGTCACTAACAATGTTTCTACCAAATTTAATGACTCTAGCCCAAAAACTGAAAAAGATATAGAGTTTGCAGATTTTAGAAGGTGGGCGGTATCAGTGGGGGCGTGGCATCCAAAGTTTTGATGCATATCTTTGTAAGACTTCAGCATCTACCTTCCCATCAAATTTCGTGAGTATAGCTTAAAAACTGTGGGAAATACAGTCATTTTCGATTATAACTGAAGGGGGGCTGGGGGCGGAAGAGGTGGGCGTGGCATCCAAACCTTCAAAGCAGTTTTTGAGGAATGTCATCATATCTTGCCCATAAATTTGGTGACTCTTGCTGCTAAAATGTGATATATATATATATGTTTCATCGTTTTGCACATCGAGGTATCGATTTGTTATCAATTTCCCAGGCCCCTGAGGTCGTAGAGCCAAACTTAACACTTTTTCTGACGAAGGTATGTACCAAGATATTTGCAAAGTTGCAAAGCTCTAGCTTTAAGGATGTTGAAAAAGTTGCGCTCAAACGGACGGGCGGGCGGACGGACGGACAAACACCTTGACGTAAAGGAGCAAAAATGAGCAAGAAGTCTTTAATATTGGATTTAGCAAAGATAAGTACACAACTTGTCATTTACACATTTCAAATCCCTTTCTCGCCTGAAAAGTAACATTTGACGAAACGCTCAAATAAGTTTTAATTTTGATCTAAAAATACACATAGCAACACATTGGACAATTGGACAACACATCACAAGAATTAAAAAATCTATGTAAACACCTTTTTTAACATACCTTCATGAATTTTTTCCATAATGACACCTTTTTAGAACAGTATAAAGTTTTATTCACGCTGCAAGAAGAGGAAGCTTTACCGATATTTTTCGATGGCCAATGCAACTTTGAAACAGCTAACTTTGACTAACCGCGAAACATTAAGAGCACTGCCTAAAAATTTTTAAAAATAGTTTTTACACTAATTGGAATGTTTTTTATTAGAAACAAACAAAAAACTTCGTATCAACAAAAAAAAAAATATTAATTAATGCCAAAACTTCGGGATTTTTACCCATAGTGCATTGAAGAGAAGTATTTGCATGCATTTGACACTAGCAGATATTCTTAATATTTATTTTCATCTGTTAGAGTCAGCTGATTTTGGCTTTATTTGCTCGAACTCACACCTATTTTGTTCGATAAAATCTCTGCACTTTTTTGCACCTAAAATTTTCAGGGTTGTATTTTTCGTGTTCTGTTCTGCACTGCACTACCCTACACTTTTTACTAAGGAACAGACCTACTTTTGCACAATTTTGCCACAAAACTAAAACAAACATCAGCTTTTCACAGCTCATAGACAGCTGACAGCTGATTTCGAAAACTCGAACATACTTTCACGCTGACATTTTAAGCTACCAGCGTACGTCTCAGATTGTTAAAAGCTTCAATCCAATCTCATGCTGACATTGTAAACGCTGCCTTAGAGCTACGTTTTCGGCTCGCAACTGATTATCCATGATCTTTATCCGCTGATTTTTCTCTGCCCATCATTCTTCTTTCTTTAGTGGTTATCTATATCGCTATCCCAAAAGGCTCCTTAAACTGTGTTCTTACTGTGAGAGTGTTATCTGTGGTCCAGATGTGACCCACATTTAGCCAAGACAGCTTCTTAATAACTAAATATGATTAAACACAGTAGTGTCCAAAATAAATGGTAAAGCTGCCACTACAACACAGCTATGTGAACTGGTATCAAAGTATACCGCAGTCGGTTGCGTCCGTCTGCAACGTTTTTACTTGTTTAAGCTTAATATCAATATCTATATATATAAAAGAAAGTCGTGTTAGTTACAGCGTTTAAAACTCAATAACGGCAAAACAGATTTGGGTGTAAATTGGTAGGGAGGTTGCTTAGAGCCAGGGGAAGGTTTACGACAAACAAAATTCAGGAAAATGTTCAACAGGAATGCAGGAAAACCGGGAAAGTTTTTTACACCCCTAACAAAAATGCCAAATCAAGTAACCATTCGATTACATGTCGTTACATTGTTTGACAGCTTCTAATTGTAATCTGTTCAGTTTTGAGGTAAAAGTTATTCGTTTGTTAACAGTTCAATTGAGAACACGTTTATTGTGCAAACTTTTATTAAATTTCAACAGCAACCATTTGTCTTGAAGGTGGTAAGTTGATCTGTGTAAACTATGTGGATTGTGCATTTGAGGTTAAATTCACCAGTCTGTCCATAGCCTAAAATGCCTAGAGGACGACGTGGGAACATCGGCCGCCGCACAAGACATGCAAGCCAGCAACGAAATACTGCAAATGAAAGAACTGAAGAAGAACAAGAAATTGCACGTGAACAGCGCCGCGATAGTATGGCTCTACTTCGTGCTTCTCAATCACAAGAGCAAAGTGAAGCAGCCCGTGAAACAGCGCGGTTGGCAATGCGGAATCGTCGAGCGAACAACAGAGGTCAACTAATAGATGATTTGCGACGCAGAGCTGATTTGAATCGAGCATCTTTTCGATACGATTGCCGCGATGATTACAGCTTGCATCGTAGCGTTTGCATTAAGCAAATGGATGTTGTTTGTGAGTATTGTGGTGCATTAAAGTTTTCCGGAGAAACGGCTGGATTATGCTGCCTTAATGGTAAAGTAAAATTGCCGTTGTTGACTCCACCACATGACCCATTGTATTCATTGCTTTGTGGCGAAACACAAGAATCACGCCACTTTCTTGCAAACACTCAAAAATACAATGGTTGTTTCCAAATGACGTCATTTGGGGCAGATATTATCGAAGAACGAGGATTTAATCCGACATTTAAAATACAAGGACAGATTCACCATCGAATTGGATCATTACTACCTTTCGAAGATACACACAATAAATTTTTACAAATATATTTTATGGGCAACATGGAAGAACAACTTGATCGACGCCTAGGGATCAATGCAGGAATGAAGCGAGCAATTCTTCAAGACTTGCAGTGTCTACTTAATGAACATCATGCGTTGGTCAGGTTGTTTAAGAGTGCTTTAGAGCGCATGCCAAATGATGACTATAAAGTTGTCATCAAAGCAGATAAACGACCATCTGGAACACACGAACGCACATTTAATGCTCCAACATTAGACGAAGTTGCCATCCTGATTGTTGGTGAACAATTTGAAAACCGCGATATTGTGCTTCACGTCGCAATACTGGGCAACTCAACAAATATCTGAAACTCATCGATCATATGACGCATTGCAATACCCGCTGATGTTTTGGCAAGGAGAAGATGGATATTATTTTAATATTAAAATGATAAATCCGTTGAATGGTGAAGAAACTACAAAGAAAGTTAGCTCAATGAATTATTACGCATATCGTTTGATGATTCGTCAAAATGCTGAAAACTATTTGCTGCGGTTTCGTCGATTGTTTCAGCAGTATTGCGTTGACATGTATGTAAAAATAGAAACGGAACGTTTAACATTCATTAGGTTGAACCAAGCCAAACTGCGTTCTGAGGAGTACATCCATTTACGTGATGCAGTTAGTACTAAAGGAAATGCAGCTAATATTGGTCGATTAACTATTCTGCCGGCGACGTACATTGGTAGTCCAGGTCATATGCATGAATATGCACAGGATGCAATGACATATGTTCGTCATTACGGTCGGCCAGATCTCTTTATTACTTTTACGTGTTATCCAAAATGGATAGAAATTACTCAATTGCTTCTTCCCGGACAAACATCAAATGATAGACACGACATCACAGCACGTATATTCAGGCAAAAAATAAACAACAACAACAATAAACAACGCGTCTTTGGAAATACTCGATGCTGGATGTATTCAATCGAATGGCAAAAGCGAGGCCTGCCGCACGCACACAATCTTATTTGGTTATATCGATTCAACCATTCCGGAAAATGGTTTACTTGGGCAAACCGCAGGTCCAATATTGGATGCCTAATTGGTTGTATGCGTTTTATCTTTATTAGCTCCAAATGAAGTCATGCGAATACAGTTTTTGTATTCAAGGATGTGTTGAAGAAAATAGTTGGAATCGGAAACACTTCCATCGAACAATGCTTTCAGTGCGTGGTGTAAGTAATGGATCCGGTTTGACTTTTCACTTGCGCAGCACAATCCAGCCATTTCTCTTTTAAACTTTAGCGCATTGCAATATCGACATACAGTCGTCATTGGTTCAATATATAAATTGTCATCATCACTGTAGTTCACAGTGGGATCATATTGGAATGCCAAGCGATTGTATGATGCCAATGATCTTCGCGTGCTCAATCGGGCATTTTCTCATATTATATTTTGGCTTTCTTCGCTTAAGTTCTGTCTTTACACTTCTTGCTGTTACTTAATGAAGTAAAAATATTGCTTTTCAAAAATTTCATCCTTCATCTTTTAATCCCCAAACAAAATGTTTAAAAAAACGAGGTGGCATAACGGAGTTCGCCGGGTTTTCTAGTTAAATATATAAAGACTAGTAAGTGTCCTGCTTGCTTCGCTGCGCCGATAGTTTTCACAAAATTTTAGCAATAGATAAAAAATAAATAAGTTAAAAAATTTTTAACAACATATAAAAGCAAAGTATTATATATTTTATTTAGTGTGTCATTTTCATAAAGGCTTATTTCATTTCCAAAAGTGACTGACCATGAATGGTTATAATAACTGGGTTCCTTTGCCACCGCAGCAATATTTTTTGCCGCCGCTTCAGCCTTAGAAGTAAAACCACCCCCGTAACATATTCTAGTGTTCAAAACTTTTCAAGACGTAGCAAGCTATGTTTAAATTGATTAGTTTTAAATCAACGACACCAACAAAAAATTGCAGTGTGAGCCCAACAACAACGCTTACAACAACAACAAACGCTACTTGGGTCACCAATAAATTGTCAAAGGCACAAAGAAGAAAAGAAAAAATAACCCAGGCGCACACTATGTGTATTTTGTTTTTAAAATTATCTGCAAGTGCGACGCTAGACGTTACAGCGCATGTGTTTTGTTTTTGTAAACTCGCTCGTGATCAAACCCTCAGTGTGTGCAATAGTCTGGCGCCTAGTTTTAAAACGTGGAATGAGTCAAACTGAGCGGGCTCCAGGACATAAGTGTATAAGAGGTGCCCCAAGGAGTTGTCGGATCGAGTACAAATTTTGCATCCATAATTTTTTTAGACGCCCTCATGTCCTGACCAAGCTTCGTTCAGATTGATTAATTTTAAAGCATAGCTCTAATACAAAAGTTGGAAAAGTTAAGGACTTAGGTGTTCAGGAGGTACTCGAAGGAGTTGTCCAAAATAAAATTACTTTCCTAGTGCTCACTTTCAACCAGATTGGAATATTTGGTGAACATTTCAGCCTTCTAGCTCTTATCGTTTAGGCTGTGGGCCTCTCAACAATCAGTCAGTCAGGACAAACTCTTTTATATATACCCTGCAGTACTGGGCGCTGGTTCGTAGCTGGTGAAATAAGCGCTTACCAGCAGACCACCCCTACTTACCCATCGGCCCCAAGCAATGCGATCTTTCATTTCCGTTTTTGTATGAAATGTCCGCAAATAGGGTCAATCGCCACCACTTCGTTTACCGGTAACTAGTGATAGAACTAGCTACCGGGGTACCCATAATAGAACTAGTTTAACTAAAAAAAAAATCAAGAATTTCAATCTTGAAACACAACTTTTCGGACTTATTCCTCGTGCTTTAAATAACATAGAGATGTAGGGAAGAAGAAATTAAGAAAAAGCCATTATAAATTTGTTTTCACACTTACCGTGACGAAGATTTGAACCTGAGACCTCTTGTGAATGCGGCGAATGTCTTATCTGTTGAGCAAGATCCGTAAGCAGTCCTATTGCAGCTAATGAATATTTTAACTATTGCTAACATTGGTGGTTCGCCGTTCGATTACCATAGGGTTATCAAAGTAAGTACCCATGTAAACCAGCCGAAAAGTTACTTGGGTGGTTCGCAGTTCGATTACCATAGGGTTATCAAAGTAAGTACCCATGTAATAAATAGCGATATAAGTAGTTCCTGCATGGCCAATCGCCACCTTCAGAACTGGCGGGTATTTAGATAAGCACGCTCCATAACATAAGTGTATGGTAGGTGCCCCAAGGAGTTGTCGGATCGAGTCCAAATTTTGCATCCATAATTTTTTTACACGCCTCCATGTCCTGACCAAGTTTCGTAATAATTGATTAATTTTAAAGAATAGCTCTAGTACAAAAGTTGGGAAAAAATGGTATCATATTATATTGGGCTTATGCAATGTCCGTTAAGGTGTCTGTCTGTCCGTCCGTCGGCCCGTCCGTTTGAGCGCAACTTTTTTCAACACCCTTAAAGCTTAAAGCATCTTGGTACATACCTTCGTCAGACAAAGTGTTAAATTTGGCTCTACGACCTCAGGTTCCTGGGAAATCGATAACAAATCGATACCCCTCGATGTGTAAATCGATGAAACACATATATGTTTATCACATTTTAGAAGCTATAGTCAGCAAATCAGGGGCAAGATAGCCGATGGCATTCCCAAAAAAACTATATAAAAAGTTTGGATGCCACGCCCACCTCTTCTGCCCCCAGCCCCCCCCTTCAGTTATAATCGAAAATGACTATAAGCTTTACTCACAAAATTTGATGGGAAGGTAGATGCTGAAGTCTTACAAAGATATGCATCAAAACTTTGGATGCCACGCCCCCACTGATACCGCCCACCTTCTAAA
The DNA here is from genome assembly GCA_018152965.1 of Scaptomyza pallida. Lineage (NCBI taxonomy): Eukaryota > Metazoa > Arthropoda > Insecta > Diptera > Drosophilidae > Scaptomyza > Scaptomyza pallida. Next base: position 698,667 of record JAECXP010000219.1, read on the forward strand.
ATCTGCAAACTCTATATCTTTTTCAGTTTTTGGGCTAGAGTCACCAATTTTTGTAGAAACATTGTTAGTGACATCCGTAACCGATCTACATCAAAGTTTTATATGCCACGCCCACCTTTTCCACCCACCACGTAAAATCTGAAATTTCTATATCTTTCCCAGTTTTTGCGCTAGAGTCACCAAACTTGAAAACATTGTTAGTAACATTCGTATCAAATGTGCAATATTAGATGCCACGCCCACTTATACCGCCCACCTCAATATCTTTCTCAGTTTTTGCGCTAGAGTTTCTAAACTTGATAGGGGGATAGAAGGTGCCATCCGCCACAGATATGCATCACAAATTTGAACGTTACGCCTACCCCTTCTGCCTGCCTATTTATACCCAAAACCCCCATAGTTTATAAATTCATACAAACTTACATATGTGCTTTGCTTGCTTGTTCGAAATTGTATATCAACAATGTTTGTGTGGTACGACGTTACGTCTGAGTTAGAAAAGCAGCAAGTAAGCAAATCTACCACTATACAAAGATGTTCAAGATTAATTATTTTCGCCCATAGGGCTCGATATAAAAAACAAATACAAATTGAATGTATGTACATATGTACATATCTATACAACTTTTTTGCATTAAATATACATACATATGTATGGAAATTACATTTTCTTAAATTTCTATTTGTTAGTGCGTTTGTTTTTGCACTGTATATACATATATTTGCACTTGCATGTTTTGTTATATATATGTATGTTAAATGTACGTACATACATGTGTATGTATGTACATATGTACATACGTGCATTTGCAACACCAACCAAAGTTACAAATGTCAGCTCGAAAATTATATCAGAACAACAATGGCAATAGGTATTTGTGTGTTAAGTTTGAAGGTGAAATCCACCCCCGCAACATATTCTTGTGTGCAAAACTCTTTTAGGCGCACCAAGTTATGTTTTAATTGATTTGTTTTAAATCAATGACACAAACAAAAAGAAGCATTGCGATCCCAACAACAAAACTTATCAAATCAGCTGCATGGGAAGAGAGGGAGAGCCATGTAACGGAGTTTACATAGGCACGACGAAGAGAGCGTTTGGAGCGAGGCTGAGCGAACACAGAGGAGATGCGAAAAAGGGGAAAATGACAACGGCACTTGCTCAGCACACAACAACAACAAGGCACACAGCTGACTTCGAAAACGCTAGACGGCTGGACATTGAGCGGAGAGAGAGAACGAAACTGACGCTAGAAAGCTTACGAATACAACAAAGCAGCATGAACGCTGTGAACCATAATGAGGATTTAGAACACACAAACAACATTTATTCGACAGAAATTACATATGACTCTAACAAAAAACAAGCCAAAATGACCAAAACGACTAACGTAGCTAAAAACAAGTGTAATTTTAATTTAAATATAATGACAATGTTGTGACGTTTTTAGTGTAAAATATGTATGTATTCGTATTGATGATTGTTTTATTGTTTATGTAAAAATGTCTAAATATAAACATATGCAGGCTCCCTGAAGAAGGCAAAATAATAAAGCCGAAACGCGTAGGAGAATATTGATGGAAGAATAAACAAAAACTATCAAGAACCAAAACGGCCTTTTAATCCTAAACCAGCTCAACAACAAAACTTACTTACAACAACAACAAACGCTACTTGATTCGAAAATCAATTGTCAAAGGCACAAAGAAGAAAAGAAAAAAACTCAAGTGTTTTGTTTTTGTAAGCTCGCTCGCGGTCAAACTTCCAGCATGTGTATTTATGTACATGTAGATTACATTTCTTAAGATCCTACTTGTTAGTGTGTTTGTTTTTGCACTGTATATATTTGGTGAACATGTTTATTGCTTTCTTTTAGCTTGCTACAGATACAACAATGTGTGCGTGCATTAACCAATATTTGCACTTGCATTTTTGTTAATATGTATATATGTATGTACTAAATAATGAAAAATGTACGTACATACATGTGTATGTATGTACATATGTACATGCGTGCATTTGCAACACCATCCAAAGTTACAAATGTCAGCTCGAAAATTATATTTATTTATTTTAAATCAATGATACCAACAAAAAGAAGCATTGCGATCCCAACAACAACACTTACAACAACAACAAACGCTACTTGACTCGAAAATCAATTGTCAAAGGCACAAAGAAGAAAAGAGAATAACGGAGACACATACACAGCGCATGTGTGAAACTCACAGCTTGTGCGACAATGAGGCGTCAGATTGGTTGAATGAGGAAAATGATAAACGCAGGACCTTGATTTGCATGGGAGGTACTCGAAGGAGTGGTCCAAATTAAAAATTCTTTCTTAGTGCTCACTTTCTACCTGAATGGAATATTTGGGGAAAATTTCAGCCTTCTAGCTCTTATAGTTTAGGCTGTGGGCCTCTCAACAATCAGTCAGTCAGTCAGTCAGGACAAACTATTTTATATATATAGATAAGTACGCTCCATTACATAAGTGTATGGGAGGTGCCCGAAGGAGTTGGCGGATCGGGTCCAAATTTTGCATCCATAATTTTTTTACGCCTCCATGTCCTGACCAAGTTTCGTAATAATTGATTAATTTTAAAGCATAGCTCTAGTACAAAAGTTGGGAAAAAAAGGACTTAAGTGTTCAGGAGGTACTCGAAGGAGTGGTCCAAATTAAAAATCCCTTTTTATTGCTTATTTTTAATCTGAATGGAATATTTTGTGAAAATTTCAGCCTTCTAGCTCCTATCGTTTAGGCTGTGGGTCTCTCAACAATCAGTCAGTCAGTCAGTCAGGAAAAACTATTTAATATATATAGATACAGATAGATACAGAAAAATCGTGCATTTTCGAAGTACTCATAAAAGCACGCAACTTACTGCAGACGTTACGTAACGGGTTAAGAATATGTACTAGTCGGGATTTCTCGACTAGCGCCTTCTTTCTTGGTATACTAGTATCAGAGTATACGGCAGTTGGTTGCGTACGACTTTAAAGTTTGAGCTTGCTCTTTTTTTATACTTTGATACCAAAGGTATCATAGTATATTGGGTTTATGCAATGTCCGTCATGGTGTCTTTCCGTCTGTCCGTCCGTCTTGTCGTCAGTCCGTCCGTCTGTCTGTCTGTCTGTATGAACGCAACTTTTTTCGACACCCTTCACCCTTAACAAGAGCCTTACAACTTTGCAAATATCTTGGTACATGTCTTCGTCAGACAGAGTGTTAAATTAAGGGCTCTACAACCTCAGGGGGCCTTGGAAATCGATAACAAATCGATACACCTCGATGTGCAAATCGATAAAACATATATAAACCCCACATTTTAGCAGATAGAGTCACCAAATTAGGGGGCAAGATAGCTGGTGATATTCCCCAAAAAACTGAACCAAAAGTTTGGATGCCACACCCACCTATTCCGCCCCCAGCCCCCTTCAATTATGAACAAAAATTCCTGTATCTTCAACAGTTTTGAAGCTATAGCCACCAAAATTGACATGATAGTAGATGCTGACATCTGACACAGATAAACATCAAAACATTGGATGCCACGCCCCCAAACAACGGGACATGCCCCACCGCCCTAAATAAAACCGGATGGCATGTATCTTCGCCAGTTTTTAAGCTAGAGTCACCAAATTTGCTATGAACATTGGTAGTGACATTCGTAACAGATCTGCATCAATGTTTTGGACGCCACGCCCACTTATACCGCCCACCTCTATATCTTTCTTAGTTTTTGGGCTATTCACCGAATTTGGAATGAACATTGGTTGTGACATCCGTAACAGGTGTGCACAAAAATTTTTTATGCCACGCCCACTTATACCGCCCACCTCTATATCTTTGTCGGTTTTTGCGCTAGAGTCTCCAAACTTGGTAGGGGGATAGAAAGTGCCATCCGCCAGAGATAAATGTCATGCCTACCCCTTCTGCCTGATTTTTATACCCAAAACCCTCATATATTACTATTTGCACTAAGAATCCTTAACACAGTTATGTAAACTGGTATCAAAGTATATCGCAGTCGGTTGCGTCCGACTGCAACATTTTTACTTGTTTCGTGTTGGGGGTGACGAAAAATTAAAAATATATATATATATATAAGGGTTAGTTAATTGGAGAAATTTCGCAGTAGAGTCAATTTTGTGTTTTCCACAAAATACCGAAAAATGACTCACGTTTTCTTACATTCATACTGAAGTGTTAGCTACAATTTGTATCCGATTGAGTGTATACTTGGATCTGGACTTTAATCAAATGTGCACTGCTGATTTAGACTTTCTTTTTAACTTATCTTCACTGTTTGATAGTGCTAAGAACCTAGTATATTCGCCCATCATATGGCTAGTACACTTTCTTTAATATGTGGCTTCGATAACTTTAATATCTTGATGAAATCGTTCACCTTGTTCATCAGACATATCACCAAGATTTACCGGATTTACAAGAATCGCTTCATAACTTTGCAGAAATTTTTTAACCAAATATTCGTAGTTTGGGGAACGATAAGAAAGTCTTCAACACGCCGTCTTTAATCTTAGCGTTCGTTTTAACGCTTATGAACCTTCATATAAGGCTTTGACGAATTGTTTAACACACTTTCTTTTCGTTAAATAAAAAGTAAAAATATGGGGAAAAAAAATTACCTGATATTCGTTAGTTTTTATTCTTAAAACTGCCGCCATATTGTATTTTTTTGGTCAAATGAAAATTGTGACGACGGAGTCTAGATGAGCGACCTTGAAAACGTTAGTAAAATAAGTTTGAAGCGTTTGATACTTTGATTCCATCTACAACAAACCAGCTAACTGTTTCGGTTAGTTAATAAAACAAAAAAGCCATTTTTTACATTTTTGCAAAAACAAACGTCATAATTGAATGAATATGCATAGCAAGACATATCGTTTTGTTCGTAATTAAATTCTCTACGACACCAAAGAAAAAAATTTTAAAATATTTTGCCCCACGGTACCGTTATACAACGTCAAAGTTGAATAAAAGTGCTAAAAATGCGATTTTATTGAATAACACTTTTCTACACTTTTGGCTATAACTCGATTGCAATAAGCTACACAACGTCAAATCAGCTAAAAGTCATACCTTTAAAACAAAGTCTTGATACACTCAATCGGATACAAATTGTTGTAAGAAAACGTGAGTCATTTTTCGGTATTTTGTGAAAAACACAAAATTGACTCTACTGCGAAATATCTCCAATTAACTAACCCTTATACATATATTTTTTTTTCATTTTTCGTCACCCCCAACACGAAAAAATACATTCCATCTCCGTTGCAAAAACCTTGTAAGACAGTGTTATTAACAAAAATTCCTGTATCTTCTACAGTTTTGAAGCTATAGCCACCAAAATTGTCATGAAGGTAGATGCTGACATCTGACACAGATAAACATCAAAATTTTGGATGCCACGCCCCCAAACAACGGGCCATGCCCCACCGCCCTAAAAAAACCGAAATGCATGTATCTTCGCCAGTTTTTAAGTTAGAGTCACCAAATTTTATGGGCATACTGCTAGTGACATCCGTAACAGATCTGCATCAATGTTTTGGATGCCACGCCCACTCATACCGCCCACCTCTATATCTTTCTCAGTTTTTGCGTAAGAGTCTCCATACTTGGTAGGGGGTTACAATGTGCCATTCGCCACAGATATGCATCACAAATTCGGATGATACGCCTACCCCTTCAGTATGATATTTATAGCCAAAACCACCATATATTACTATTTGAACACAGAATCCTTAACACAGTTATGATACATAACTGGTATCAAAGTATATCGCAGTCGGTTGCGTCCGACTGCAACGTTTTTACTTGTTTTTTTTAATGCTTACCAGTTCTTTGATGTCGCATTTTCTTACGTCCGTTGACTGCATTTGTACCCCGTGAGAACAAAAAAAATATTTTAAATAAAAAAACACCACATTTTAGTTCTTAAAAAGCCAGCGGCTTGTTAAAGTGGGCAGAAGAGTCTTTTTTTTTAAAGAAATGTGCCGATAATGCGTTAAATTCCATTTAATCGTGTTTAATTAAATGACATTTACTTTACCCGCATTAAAAATAACATAAATCAGCGACTATTCCAGCAAAGTATATTTTGCTTGCGGTCCTTAGACCTGCTTCCAGCTTTTAGACCTTCCCCTGTCCGTTCATTTACTCTGAGTGCCGCATAAAGATTTTGCCTACAATTGCGGGCACAAAAGCCAAAACAAATATGGGGTGATTTGCTTCACAGCATACCGTAGCGGTGACTTAAATGGATAGAAGAAATCAGTAAAAAAAAAACCTTATTTATTGAAGTTAAAGACACGGGGTGAGTCTTCTTGACTTGCTATCCTTATTGCTTTTGCGCCATTTTTATACTCTGTTACCAAAGGTATCACTAGTTTTTTGGCTGTGTGCAACGTCCGTCATGAAGTCTGTCTGTATGAACGCGAGTTTTTTCGACACTCTTAAGGCTTGAGCCTTTTTAATTTGTTTCTTTTACAGTTTTGAAGCTATTTCCAAATTTGTGAGGACGGTATACGATAACATCCGCTACTTATCTGCATCAAAATGGGTGCTACGCTCCCAAACTATGCGACACGCCACACCGCCTTCAAAAACGTGAATGCATGTTTTTTTTAGTTATACAGCTTTTAAGGGGAGGGTAAGGTATTTTAATTGAATGCATAATATCTCAAGAACATTGTGTCAAAATTTCAAGTCAATTAGTGCAAAATTGACGAAGTTATTGGTATTTTTATACCTGCCAGAATTTTGTACCTCTTTGTTTTACGCTGGATTTTTCTGTGCTTAAAACTTTAAGCCGTTTTTCCCACAACTCACGTTTTTAAAGTCGGTGCCCCCCATAACGTCAAAACTACTGCACCGATCCTTTTGGAATTTTGTACACTTTTTCTGTACATAATTTACGAGTAACGTTTTATTTGGCAATAACAAATTTACCGAATTTTTCCCAAAAAATTGTGTTTTTCTCTTCAAAGCGTTCGGAAAAATTCAAAAAATGAAATTTAAAAAAACCCTCCCAGGGTTAATTGGGGAAAACTATTATCTAACGAATGAACTTTAATTTTTTGATTACAGATGATCCAGCACCGAGTTATGAGGGGGGGATTAAAGGTGCCATCCGCCACAGATCTGTATAATAAATTTAGATGTCTGGCCTACCCATTCTGCCTGCCTTTTGATGTCCATTACTTACTATCCGGCATAGCAGCAAGAGTCACCAAATTTATTGTCAAGATAGCTGGCGATATTTTTCAAAAATCTGCATTAACCCTCCAACGCTTAAGAGTGCAGAGGCACTTATTACATAATTCACTTTAGCGAATCAACTAAAAGCATTTATATTATTTAATTATTTTTTGGCAGTTCATAACAAACACCAAATTCCGTACAGAAGCTTTGAAGGCTCTCAGAAGCTTTTAACGGTACTTTTAATTTTCGTACGCACAGAACATCTGTTTCTTTCCCTCGAAAATTTTGACCAGTTGCGTGTTGTGTTTTATTTTGCCTTTAAAAGTTAGTATATTAAACCAATTTGACCCATAATTTTTTAAGTGAAAGTTATGTTTATTTACTATTAAAATAAAATTACAGAACAGCAATTACATAAAAGATGTGCGTTTTAGCAACGAAATAGTGATAAGTGCCTTGAGGCACTTTTGGGGCTCCACGCTAACTTTTGTTGCTAGCATCTAGTTCCGACTGCATGCAATTTTTGCGTTGTTTTTAGCTTTTTATGTGATTTCTCTTGAAATTTGGAAGAAATGACAGCGCGTATTCGTTTTAAGTTATCTGACTTGACGGATTAACAGTTGCTGTAACTAGGCATCCAATATTAGACCTGCGGTTTGCCCAAGTAAACCATTTTCCGGAATGGATGGATTAAAATAGTGGAAAAAGATGGTGTAAGCACTGCAAAACTTCGCAAACGCAATGTTTTTGCCTAAAATTCAATCTGTATTTGTGCTGCGCAGCCAACAAAAATTGTTTTTCACAATATCATACAAAAAAATAAAGTTAAAACTTAGATTTTTGAAAATGACTTTTTTATATTATACTCAAAGCCCCAAAAGTGCCTTAAGGCACTTATTCACTTTTTCTCACTTCACTGCTAGAGTCACCAAAATTGGGGGTAAGATCCAATTATAAACAAATATACCTGTATCTCTTACAGTTTCAAAGCAATAGTCACCAAAATTGGCATAAAGGTAGATGCTGTCATCTGACACAGATGTGCATTGTATCTACGCCAGTTTTTAAGCTAGAGTCACCAAATTTAGTAGGGAGTCGGAAGTCGCTGATCCCCAGAGATCTGCATTAAATGAAGGGAGTTGGATGCCGCGCCCACTTATACCTCCGACCTTCTAAAATCTGAAAACGATATCTGTCTCAGTTCTTGGGCTAGAGTCACCAAATTCGCTGGGAACATATGTAGTTAGTGACATCCGTAACAGACGTACATACATCAAATCTCTATTTCATTCATAGTTTTTGCGCTAGAGTCTCCAAACTTGGTAGTGGGATAGAACATGCCATACGCCACAGATATGCATCACAAATTTGAATGCCACGCCTACCCTTCTGCCTGCTGTTTTATACAAAAAATGCCCATATATTACTGTTTGCACACAGAGTCCTTAGCACAGCTATGTAAACTTATATCAAAGTATTTCCTAGTCGTTTGAGTCCGACTGCAACGTTTATACTTGTTTTTTCTTGATGGTGGCCATTCACTTGGTTGGCGTTCACAAAAAAAAGATAAAAAACATATGCTGCACATGGCTACAGCTGAAACTGCAGTGGACGGCACAATAGATCGAATGGGGGTTTTGGTGCAATACTCCACGTGGTAGGGCAAGTCTCAGAGCGCACAACTATTTCAAGTTGATCACTAGATGAAATCATCGAACTGCGGCACCATTTGGTTAGGGATTACAGATTCCCATTTGCAAGCTTGGTGTTGTGTTTTAAATATCTTTTTTATATGGTTATTCAATACATTTATGTATTACTAGTAAGTGCCCCGCTTGCTTCGCTGCGCCAATAGTTTTTACAAAATTTTAGCAATATATATAAAATAAATTAGTTAATGTTTAACAACATATTAGCAAAATATTTAATATTCTCTTTTTCACGCCACCATTGAGGTTAAGAATCAGACGCGTCATTTTACTTTGATACCAAAGGTATCATATTATACTGGGCTTATGCAATGTCCGTCAAGGTGTCTGTCCGTCCGTCCGTCCGCAGGTCCGTTTGAACGCAACTTTTTTCAACACCCTTAAAGCTAGAGCTTTGAAACTTTGCAAATATCTTGGTACCTACCTTCGTCAGACAAAGTGTTTAATTTGGCTCTACGACCCCAGGAGCCTGGAAAATTGATAACAATTCGATACCTCGATGTGCAAATCGATGAAACACATATATGTCTCCCACATTTTAGCAGCTAGAGTCACTTAATTTGGGGTCATGATAGCCGATGACATTCCTCAAAAACTGCATAAAAAGTTTGGATGCCACGGCCACCTCTTCCGCCCCCAGCCCCCCTTCAGTTATAATCGAAAATGACTGTATTTCCCACAGTTTGCAAGCTATACTCACGAAATTTGATGGAAAGGTAGACGCTGAAGGCTAAACCCACGCCCCCACTGATACCGCCCACCTTCTAAAATCTGAAAACTATATCTTTTTCAGTTTTTGGGCTACAGATATGCATCACAAATTTGAATGTCACGCCTTCCCCTTCTGCCTGCCTTTTTATACCCAACACCCCTTATGATACCCAAAACTTTTTTGAATTACATATACATACATTTGTGTGCAGATTACATTTTCTTAAGTTTCTATTTGTTAGTGCGTTTATTTTTGCACGGTATATACATATATTTGCACTTGCATTTTTTTTCGCGCAAATGGCTCGCCAAAAAAAACAAATATAAATTAAATGTATCTACATATGTACATATCTATACATTTATTTTTACATACATTAAATATACATACATATGTATGCAGATTACATTTTCTTAAGTTTGCAAGTACACCCAACTCTTTTTTTACACGGTAGATACGTTCCTCAGAAATCCGTGTAAAAAAAAACCGTGTAAAAAAAGAGGCGTTTCCTATAGTAAAATGGGGGATACGTTCCATGTGATTTGAAAACCGTGTAAGATGAAATAAAGAACTATATTTACTTCCAAAAAGTTGAAAACTATAAAATTTCATACAAATTGTATGTTCATATGGCATTTTAATGAGCATTTAAACTTAAAATACATAATTCATACTGGTGAAAAAGCAAAAAAAAAGAAATCTGTTAATCCAGAATTAAAGAACAGAAAAATTAGAATAGAAATAAAGGCAAAATATTTACATAGCTACATAATTATTCGTCGCTACTTGATAACAAGAGCAATTGATTGCGACGATCTGGACTAACGTCGGTATCACCACTGGAGATATTCATCAAATCCAATGGTGAGTGTCGTCCGGTAATAGAGTTTTGAACTGTCGGACTACTTTCCGAAAGGTCTTGCGCCGTCGACTTTTTTATTAAAAAATCTTTTATAGAACTTATGTGAAAAAAATGACATGAGGGCATCGAGGGCAATTGTAAGGCGGACGAGCTGGCAAGGCATGGAACTACTTTGCCTCTCCTCACAGACAAGGAGGGCATGGGTATTCCCATGGCCAGCTGTAAGTTAAGAGTTCTTTCACATTTTGAACTTGAAGCTAATAAAAGGTGGCAACTCAATAATGCAACGGCTAGGATTGCTAGGCAAACCTGGCCAACGCGCTGTAGAAAGCGTTCTTCTGGCCTTATCAACTTAAACAGATTAGGCTGTGCTGCTGTAATAAGGGCAATTACGGGACATTGGCTAGTAGGGACTCACGCAGCGAGACTTCTAGCCCCTTTCAATGATTTCTGCAGAAGCTGACGAGACGAGGAGGAGGAGGAAACGCTTTCCCACCTTTTCTGCGACTGTCCGGCACTCTGCAAGACCAGAAATCGCCACCTCGGCTTCTTTTTCTTAACGGACCTCTCCTAACTAGCGGATATAAGCCCGAAAAATATCCTGTCTTTTATAAGAGCCTCGGGCTGGGACCACGCCCTCGAAAGCGGTGTCACACACTCTGCGTCTGGGTAGACGGTTTTGGACGCAGTCCAAAGCGCCACCACAACGGGCCAACTCTGGCCTACGTGAGTGGGGGGTCTTTTCCTCTCACTACCGCTCTAACCTAACCTAACCTATGTGAAAAAAATGTGTGTCAGACAGAGACAAAACATTTTCCAATCTCACGCTGACATTGTAAACGCGCCTTAAGAGTTATCGAATAAGGGGATTTCCCCAGTTACTACTATGTATGTTCATTTCAGTAATGGTGCCAAGTGTTGTAAAAACAAACATAATTACAAAACCTAGAGAAAAAAATAAAAAATAATAAAAAAATTTTTTCAACCGTGTAACTTCAAATCCGTGTAAAAAAAAACCGTGTAAAAAAAAGAGTTGGGTGTATACACATTAGGGCGGGTCAATTTGTATGGAGCTAAAAAAACGTGGTAAGCGTATAGCAGATTCAGAATCTGCGATGAATTCTAAGAAACTTTCACTAAGAAACTCCATATCTAAAACGGATTCCTAGCCCCCGCCGCGAAGCATGAAAATTTAAGGTTTAATATATAAAATAGTTTGTCCTGACTGACTGACTGACTGACTGACTGATTGTTGAGATAAACGATAAGAGCTAGAAGGCTGAAATTTTCACCAAATATTCCATTCATTCAGAAAGTGAGCACTAAGAAATGATTTTTAATTTGGACCACCCCTTCGAGTACCTCCCATACAAATCAAGCTCCTGCGTTTATCATTTTACCTCATTCCACCACTCTGGCGCCTCATTGTCGCACAAGCTGTGAGTTTCAACGCCACCGAGCTTACAAAAACAAAACACATGACCCATTCCACTTCTGCCGTCTGTACAAGCGATCGCCAGCGAGCTTACAAAAACAAAACACATGCGCTGTGTATGTGTCTCCGTTATTCTCTTTTCTTCTTTGTGCCTTTGACAATTGATTTATGACCCCAGAACCGTTTGTTGTTTTTGGGCTCGCAATGCTTCTTTTTGTTGGTATCATTGATTTAAAACAAATCAATTAAAACATAACTTGGTGCGCGTAGAAGAGTTTTGCACACCAGAATATGTTCCGGGGTGGTTTTTACCTACATACGTGCCAATTATCAAACAAAACTTAACACACAAATACCTATTGCCATTGTTGTTTTGATATAATTTTCGAGCTGAAATATGTAACTTTGCTTGGTGTTGCAAATGCACATATGTACATACATACACATGTATGTACGTACATTTAACATTCTTTTGTACACACATATATATAACAAAAAATGCAAGTGCAAATATATATGTATATACAGTTCAAAAACAAACGCACTAACAAATAGAAACTTATGAAAATGTAATCTGCATACATATGTATGTTTATTTAATGCAAAAAAGTTGTATAGATATGTACATATGTACATACATTCAATTTGTATTTGTTTTTTATAACGAGCCCTTTGTGCGAAAATAATTAATCTTGAACATCTTTGTATAGTGGTAGATTTGCTTACTTGCTGCTTATCTAACTCAGACGTAACGTCGTACCACACAAACATTGTTGATATACAATTTCGAACAATCAAGCAAAGCACATATGTAAGTTTGTATGTATTTGTTACGTATGGAGGTTTGTGAATAAAAGGCAGGCAGAAGGGGTAGGCGTGACATTCAAATTTGTGATGCATATCAGTGGCGGATGGCACCTTCTATCTTCCTAGGTTTGGAGGCTCGAGCGCAAAAACTGAGAAAGATATTGAGGTGGGCGGTATAAGTGAGCGTGGCATCTTATATTGCACATTTGTTACAGATGTTACTAACAATGTTTCCAAGTTTGGTGACTCTAGCGCAAAAACTGGGAAAGATATAGAACGTTCAGATTTTACGAGTTGGATGGAAAAGGTGGGCGTGGCGAATAAAACTTTGATGTAGATCGGTTACGGATGTCACTAACAATGTTTCTACAAAAATTGGTGACTCTAGCCCAAAAACTGAAAAAGATATAGAATTTTCGGATTTTAGAAGGTGGGCGTTTTAATGCATATCTTTGTAAAACTTCAGCATCTACCTTCCCATCAAGATTTGTGAGTATAGCTAAAAATTTTGGGAAATACAGTCATTTTCGCGGAAGAGGTAGGCGTGGCATCCAACCTTTTTATGTAGTTTTTTTGGGAATGCCATCGGCTATCTTGCCCCTTTATTTGGTGACTATAGCTTCTAAAATGTGGGACATATACATGTTTCATCGATTTGCACATCGAGGGGTATCGATTTGTTATCGATTTCCCAGGCCCCTGAGGTCGTAGAGCCAAATTTAACACTTTATCTGACGAAGGTATGTATCAAGATGTTTGCAAAGTTGCAAAGCTCTAGCTTTAAGGGTGTTGAAAAAAGTTGCGTTCAAACGGACCTGCGGACGGACGGACGGACAGACACCTTGACGGACATTGCATAAGCCCAGTATAATATGATACCTTTGGTATCAAAGTAAAATGACGCGTCTGATTCTTAACCTCAATGGTGGCGTGAAAAAGAGAATATTAAATATTTTGCTAATATGTTGTTAAACATTAACTAATTTATTTTATATATATTGCTAAAATTTTGTAAAAACTATTGGCGCAGCGAACCAAGCGAGGGCCTTACTAGTTTTGGTATATTGAGGTTTTTATGGTTTTTGTAAAACAAATAATACATTTTGCAAGGATATTATATTTTATTCTGATGCGTTTTTTGATAATATAATTTATAAATATTTTTGTTTTCAAATTACCCAAGAAATTTTTTTTAATTAAATTTTTTAATAAAAATTACGAAAGCACCCCATACACTGATGAAGTGGAAAGCAAAAGTCTATAACTTTTTGACAATAAAAGATATAGGTTTGCAATTTCAAATATATATTCACTATAATTTGAAAATTTTAGGTGTTCAAAAAATATGGGGCGTGGCACGAAAGGGGGCGTAAAATACAAAAATGCCGTTTTTCTTCATATCTAAAAATTTACCAAATTAATAAAAACAACATTAAGTCACAATACAAAACACTTATGTAATTGTTTAATTTTCACTAATTGCATTCATTTATTCAACTTAATATTAACTAATTTTTAAAGTCTTGCTTCGACTTCATTATGAAAGTGTGAGGAGCTATGGCGGCACCTCACAGTTAATAGTGCCGAATATATTATATGTTTATATTATATATTATATTATCATACATATTAATATAGCAGAATGTATATACACATAGAAATATAATTATAGAACAAACAAACTATATATATAGATGTACAATCGAGAGAGGAGATGACTTTGCAGAACAAACCCGAGACCGGTCCTGAAAAACACGGCGAATTCAGATGCCGTCGCACTCTGACAAAGGATGTCAGCGTATAGAGACGTGTCTAACCACAGGGCAAAGAACCGTTAGTGTGTGAGCGGTGCGATCGCTTGGTATAGTGATCACTGTCACACTAACGGCAGGCGTGAATAATAACGAGTATTAACCGCTGTTGCTAAGGGCAATTTAGCATCACGCCACCTTTGCCCTTGAAATGACTTTGGCGACGACAGGCCCCGCTCCAGCGAGATGGCAGCGGGTATAAAAGGAGCCAGCAGCAGACCATTAGGGGTCGGAAAATAAAGAGTGAAACACGCGAGTCTACGTTACGGTCGGTGAATAAACGCATTAGGACATTCGAGAAGGCGATAAATAACGATCCTGTGCATCCTTAAGAACAAAATAAGACTAAGTCAACATATTGTGAAAATATCCTAGGTGCGGTTACAACCTGTTCGAAGTAAACGCTATCTATACTTGTTCAGCGGACAACCTGAGTGAGACAGATCCTTGCTACCATTGTGCCGGACTAGAGAACCTGGCGTAAGACTATTGGTAGCTTCTTGCGGAGTCAAGAAAGCCAGTAGCGTGTCCTGGCGAACAACTGGTGTAGTGAGCAATAAACCTAGTCGAGTAGGCGAGTCTAGTTTCGACCGTGGTTGGCAGGCTGACATATCACCAACAGTCCAAAGACAAGGATACATAGTGTGGATCCTAGAGCAGCGCGGGCTGAACTAGATATAAGATACCTCTGTACAACCATCTCAAGAACAGTGCAAATTAAACATATTATAATTCGAAACACCCGGCGTTATTATTTGTCGCAGCGCCACAAATACAAATTTGTTGGCACGTACCCTCAAAACCGCGAGAGCTAGCCCAGCTTTTATTCGGGACAACCGAAGGTTCGTTACAACTGGCGCCCAACTGTGGATTCTGCGACTTTTAATATACAAATAGCGAAATATAACAGAAATAACTAAAATGGTGCGTTCGTGGGTGTATTATTTAAAAAAAGAACAATTAATCAAGTACGGCACGGAATTTGGCCTCGACATGTCAGGCACAATGGAAATGATGCGGAAACAACTCGGAGAGTGGGTGAGTTTACACGAAAACTCGGTGGCACACTGAATCCGCATCAGCGATCTGGCCAGACGGTATGGTCGAGCATCGCCAAACACAGAGTGCGAACCAACGATCGAGGAAGAAGAAGAGGTGATGAAGGAGCTTGGCGCGATTGATATAGCACGACTAAGCATACCGTCAACTAGCGCAGCGGCTCGAGCCCTAAATGCCCAGGAAAGTCGTCGATCGCCGTGGGATTCCATACCAAACCGAAGAAACGAAGATATCTTCGAGAGAAGATACGAACGCGCAAGTACGAATATGGTACAAGACTACCCAAAAGTGGCCAAACAGGTAAGAGAATGGGGGTTCAGGTTTGACGGATCGTCAAAACCTTTGGAGTTCCTGGAGCAAGTGGAATGGTCAGCGGACACAAACGGGCTGAACCTCAACCTGATTCCACGAACCATGCCTGAGCTACTCAAAGGTATGGCGTTGAAGTGGTATATCGCAAATAACCAGCATTGGACAACATGGGGAGGATTTGTAGCGAGTTTCCAGGACTACTTCCTACCGAGAGACTACTATGACAATCTCGAAGACGAGGTGCGTAGAAGGCGTCAGAGGCCGGGAGAGCTCTTCAAGGTATATATGGTGGAGATGCAGACGCTGATGCGACCGCTACGACTATCAACAGAGAAAGAGTTACAAAAGATCTACGCAAACAGCCTCCCAGACCTACGTGCTTACGCAAGACCGGGCCAGTTCACAAATCTGGGGGAGCTAATGCTGTTAGCGGAGGCTTCAGAGGAGTTGGAGAATGACCGGGCGCGTTTACGGCTGGAACGACAACCACCACAACAAGAGCGGTACCAACACCAACCTACCCACAACCAAGGCGAACGACAACACAACCACGCACCACAGCCAAACAGAAACAGACCCCGTTTTATGGCAATGGAGGAGCAACAACAACACACAAGAGAGAGGATCCAGGATATGGAGAGACCAAGGCCAGCTCCAAGAATGCAACAAAATACCAACCAAACACACGTTAACAACCCAGGACGAGCGTGTCGTGTGTGCGGACAAGGAGGAAATTGGGCAGTAGAGTGCCAAAACCCAATTTTGGATTATTCTTGGATTTGTGGGCGGATAGGGACGAGAACAGCAGCGTGTTGTAAGTCGGGAAACGACCAGCGGCGTCCGCAACCGAGGGACGAACGGAGGCCGCCAAGGACGATCCCTCACCATTAATCGGAAACATGCAAGGGGAAGAGACGCAACTGACAGCCACCGTGAGGATCGGAGATTGTCAGTACAAGGCAACGATCGATACAGGGGCTACAAGCAGCTTTGTAAGTGATGAACTAGCTTGCAGACTCAGTAAAGGATGCCGGAGAAGTACCACAAACAGGCGGATCCGATTAGCAGACGGTCGTAACAGCATGGTGGCAGAAGAAATCGAAGCCACAATTTGGTTTGGAAGCCGCAACCTAAAACTAAATCTAATGGTGTTGCCAGGCATTATCGATGACCTAGTGATGGGCTGGGATTTTCTGACTGGTATGGGCATTGTGATGAAGTGCGCAGGGATGGTGGTCACCATTCCAGCACGGCGATATAAGGCGGACAACCTGGAGGAGGAGGAGTTGTCCAGACCGCTGCAGAGCCACAAGCCATGACAGTTACCGAGAGAGCAGAAAACCCAGACAAAAACCAGCACGAAGACGCGGAAATAGCCGAATTTCTGCAACGGGAAATCGAGGCGTTTACCAAACTAAAAGGGCCATCCCAAATCACTGAACACAAGATCGTGATGAGCGATGACAGGCCGATAAAACAGAGATACTTCCCCAAAAACCCGAAAATGCAAGCTGAAATCAACCAACAGGTAGATGAACTATTGGCAAAGGGTTGTATCGAGCCTTCAAACAGCCCACACAGCGCACCGATCGTCATGGTGAAAAAGAAGACAGGCAAATGGCGTTTGTGCGTCGACTTTCGCCAGCTGAACAGCAGATCTGTGAAAGATGCCTACCCGATACCAAGAGTGAACCACATCTTGGATCAGTTGAGAGAGGCACACTTCATCACTAGTTTGGATTTAAAAGATGGGTATTGGCAAATTCCAATGGCAAAAGAGAGCCGGCCTCTCACGGCATTCACAGTGCCCGGAAAGGGCTTATACCAGTGGAAGGTAATGCCGTTCGAACTACATTCCGCTCCGGCAACATTTCAGAGGGCGCTGGATCGCGTCATAGGTCCGGATATGATGCCACACGCGTTTGCATATCTGGACGATATTATAGTCATCGGACGGACAAGGGAAGAACACATGCAGAATCTGCGTGAGGTGTTCAGGCGGCTACGAGCAGCAAACCTACGGATAAACGTGGACAAGTGCGACTTTTTCAAAAAGGAGCTAAAATACTTGGGTCACCGAGTGACAGACAGAGGTATATGCACCGATCCAGAAAAGGTGGCTGCGATCGCAGAACTAAAACCGCCTGAGAACGTGAAAGAGTTGAGGCAGTATCTAGGAGTGGCATCGTGGTATCGACGCTTCGTTCCAGACTTTGCAACAACAGTCCACCCACTCAACGATTTACTCAAAAAAGGAGCCAAGTGGGAATGGTCGGAAGAACGTCAGAAGGCGTTCGAAACAATCAAGGACAAGCTCACTCGATCACCCGTATTGGCGTGCCCAGATTTCTCCGAAACTTTCTGTTTACAGACAGACGCTAGCAACTATGGCTTGGGTGCGATCTTAACTCAACCTTCGGAGGAAGGCGAACGAGTAATATCGTATGCGAGTCGAACACTCAATGGAGCCGAACGAAATTATTCGGCTACCGAAAAGGAGTGTTTGGCCATAGTTTGGGGAATAAGGAAGTTGAGGCCATACCTGGAAGGGTAACACTTCATAGTGATCACTGATCACATGGCACTAAAGTGGCTCATAGAGAATCCATCCGGAAGGATAGCTAGATGGGCACTAGAGCTCCAACAATACGATTTTGAGATTAAGTATCGTAAGGGTAGTCTGAATGTAGTGGCCGATGCGCTCTCGCGGCAGCCACTCAAGGAAACGTGTGGACGGATCGTCACAACGCACGAAGATATGGGAGACGCTAACGCACAGTGTAAGTGGATTAAGAAGGTGAGAGAAGATATAATGAAAAATCCCAAGAAATACCCGGACTATGTGGAGGAAGGTGGTAACCAATACCGACACATCCCACACCGAGCAGGTATTGAGGAGGTATCCTCATGGAAGCTATGTGTGCCAAGTGGCAAACGAACCCAGGTATTACGAGAAAACCATGACGCGGCAACAGCTGGCCATCTTGGCAGCCGAAAAACAATCGCAAGAATAGCGGCTCGCTATTACTGGCCGGGGTTATATAGAGACACACGCACATACGTACACCGCTGCGAAATCTGCCAAAAATATAAACCCAGCCAAATAGCAGCAGCAGGGAAAATGTTGACACAAATACCAGAAGAGCCATGGAGCACAGTATGCGCAGATTTCGTAGGACCTTTACCTCGGTCCAAACATGACAATACGATGCTCCTGGTATTAGTAGACCGCTTCTCAAAGTGGTCTGAATTGGTTCCCTTGAGAAGTGCAACTACAGCTTCTCTACAAAAAGGATTCAGGGAGAGAATTCTGGCAAGGTTCGGAGTACCGAAAGTGTTGATCACGGACAATGGAACGCAGTTTACAAGTAAAGCGTTCAAAAATTTTCTGAAAGAATTGGGAGTACGGCACCAATTCACAGCACCGTATACCCCGCAAGAAAACCCTACAGAACGGACAAATCGGACAGTTAAAACTATGGTGGCACAATATGCCAGGAACAACCATCGGAACTGGGACGAACTACTACCCGAATTAACACTAGCCATTAACACCAGTGTGTCAGCTTCTACAGGATATAGTGCGGCGTTTATCACGCAAGGACGCGAACCAAGGTTGCCAAACACATTGTTCGACGAAGCCACGATTGGTACCGGCAGGGGTACCCAAACACCCACAGAGAAAGCCTCAAGGCTCAAAGAAGTGTTCGAGTTGGTCAGACGCAGCTTAGAGAAAGCTTCCCAAGACCAAGCCCGACACTACAACCAAAGGAGACGGGGATGGAAGCCGAAGATCGGAGACAGGGTGTGGGCAAAAGAGCACCACCTATCGAATGCAGCGGAGGGATTTGCTGCGAAACTGGCTCCGAAATATTCAGGCCCCTACACTATAAGAGATTTCATCTCGCCAGTCATTGTAAGACTGCGAGGCGGGGACGAGAAAAAGGAGCGAAGAGCTCACATATGCGATTTGAAGCCGCATGGAGATGAGGGAGTTGCGGAAGCAACAACAACAAAGTAAAAAAGGAAAAAAGGAAAAAAAAACGCGTAGAGGAAGAGAAAAAAAAACCGGCAGAAAAAAAAAAACTGGAACTCTGAAAGGAAAAAAGAAAATGTTAATTAAATAGACAAACAAGATATCCCATAAATACTCACCTGAGTTTACGCCTGGAAAACAAAAACCAAAAAAAAAAAATTAGAAACAAATTTAAAATTTTTTTCTCTTATAAAAAAAAAAGGGGGGTGATATATGTACAAGTACATATATAATAATAAATAAAATAATAATATAAAATAAATAAATATAACATAATTCGAAAAAAATAAAACAAAAAAAAAAGTAATAAAATAATAATTAATAAATAAATAAAATTATAAAAAAATAAATAAAATAATAATTAATAAATAAATAAAATTATAAAAAAAAAGTAATAAAATAATAATTAATAAATAAATAAAATTATAAAAAAAAAAAAAATAAATAAAATAATAATTAAAAAAAAATAAAATTTATAATTAATAGATAAATAAAATAATAATAAATAAAATAAAAAAATAAAATAAGAATAACTAAATAGCGCCCAGCGGTCAAAAGGTCCGAACGGCCCCGTTCGCGGCGAATTCACGTACGAACGAGAACGCTGCCACAATCCAAAGCCAACAGAAAGAGATAGCAGAGCGAGTGCTGACAAACATGGCGGCTATAACGGTAAGGACACCGTTGATCGGACACTAACACAAACACAAATGATGTAAAACGAACACTCACCGGAGGGTATAAAAGAGGGCGTCAGCCATGCGACCAGCCTCTTTAAGAAAAATATCACAAATATGGAAGCACGCACAATTGCCGCAGAGATTGCATTTGCAAACAGCCGCGACCCCAGGATCGCACACATGCGGGCACAGCAGACGAGTCGACGTGTTATCCGACGCCGGCGGGTTCCGTTGCCAGCCGTTCGGCTCCCATTTCATCCACGGAGACGCACGGTGCGTCGCCAGCGTGAGCCGTCGCCAGACGTGCTGGTCCTAATGGCGTCACCGCTGCGTGAGGATGACAACGGGGAGTCGGGCAGAAGGACGAAAAGCGACGAATCCATCGGTCCAGAGTCGGAGAGTAGCGACTCGGAGGGAGAGTCGAGCTCTCTGGACAGCACAGGCTTCGAAGATGGTTTGAGGAGGGAGGCGCACGAGGCCCGTCTAGAAGAATATAGGCGACTGTGGAGGGAGGCACAAGAAGAGATGGCCAGCGAACCGGAGGACGAGGAATTCCTGCGGCCGGTGTCGCCGCAATACGCGCCGCAGACACCCCCACCCGAATGGCAGCGAGCTAGGCCACCATCGCCGTGGCCCAGGCAAGAGGCAGACGACATTATCGTCATCTCATCCGATGAAGAAAGCGTGGCCAGCAATTGGTTATATCCAGAAAGGAACGCACCGGAGCCAGAGGTGAACGACCCCATGGCCAGTGATGATGATGACAAGGCCGACGACGAGGAGTCACCGAGAAACGCGCCTACGGCCACAACATCCCGAAAGTCGCGGTATATAAACGACGCGTGGCAACACGAGGTGACGATCGTGATCTCGTGGCGGGAAGATATCGAACAGCCACCGGGCTGTGAGGTTAGAGAGCTGACGCCGCCACCCGCCACGAGGACACCGACGCCACCAAACACGAGGACACCGACGCCACCAAACACGAGGACACCGACGCCACCAACCACGAGGACACCGACGCCACCAGCCACGAGGACACCGACGCCACCAACCACGAGGACACCGACACCACCAACCACGAGGAAACTGACAGTCACCACGGAAGGCAACTCCGAAGCTGTAGTCGCCATCCCAGTCGCCATCCCAGCGGCGATCGCCGTGGGAGTGGCCACAGCCCCGACAGCCAGGAGCCGGGATGGAGGATGAGGCGGTGCGTGCGACGGTAACGCCGGGCGACTCACGGCGATCGCCGATCAGAGTGCGCCCGACGTTGCAGCGACAATCGTCGTGCCCCCAAACGGCACGCACCGCGCGTCCTTTATTCCGGCGACAAGCGTCGGCGCCGACCGGGCGGGTACAGTGGAGGGAGTTGTCTCCACGAGAGTGGCCGCCAGAGATCGCGGCAGCGGCAGCAGAGGGATCAGACCGACGCGTATGTAGGTTGTATTGGGTTGCTGGCCGGCGGTACCGACTATTATATATTATATTATCATACATATTAATATAGCAGAATGTATATACACATAGAAATATAATTATAGAACAAACAAACTATATATATAGATGTACAATCGAGAGAGGAGATGACTTTGCAGAACAAACCCGAGACCGGTCCTGAAAAACACGGCGAATTCAGATGCCGTCGCACTCTGACAAAGGATGTCAGCGTATAGAGACGTGTCTAACCACAGGGCAAAGAACCGTTAGTGTGTGAGCGGTGCGATCGCTTGGTATAGTGATCACTGTCACACTAACGGCAGGCGTGAATAATAACGAGTATTAACCGCTGTTGCTAAGGGCAATTTAGCATCACGCCACCTTTGCCCTTGAAATGACTTTGGCGACGACAGGCCCCGCTCCAGCGAGATGGCAGCGGGTATAAAAGGAGCCAGCAGCAGACCATTAGGGGTCGGAAAATAAAGAGAGAGTCGGTGAATAAACGCATCAGGACATTCGAGAAGGCGATAAATAACGATCCTGTGCATCCTTAAGAACAAAATAAGACTAAGTCAACATATTGTGAAAATATCCTAAGTGCGGTTACAACCTGTTCGAAGTAAACGCTATCTATACTTGTTCAGCGGACAACCTGAGTGAGACAGATCCTTGCTACCATTGTGCCGGACTAGAGAACCTGGCGTAGGACAGGTGAAGCACACTTACACCAGCGAGTAGGAGTACTATTGGTAGCTTCTTGCGGAGTCAAGAAAGCCAGTAGCGTGTCCTGGCGAACAACTGGTGTAGTGAGCAATAAACCTAGTCGAGTAGGCGAGTCTAGTTTCGACCGTGGTTGGCAGGCTGACATATCACCAACAGTCCAAAGACAAGGATACATAGTGTGGATCCTAGAGCAGCGCGGGCTGAACTAGATATAAGATACCTCTGTACAACCAACTCAAGAACAGTGCAAATTAAACATATTATAATTCGAAACACCCGGCGTTATTATTTGTCGCAGCGCCACAAATACAAATTTGTTGGCACGTACCCTCAAAACCGCGAGAGCTAGCCCAGCTTTTATTCGGGACAACCGAAGGTTCGTTACAAAAGTTTACATACCAATGTATTTTAATGTGAAATTTTATAACTCTGTGGTATATGGCAGTAAACTTTTATTTAATTTTATAAGGTCATCACAGTTCTTGCCGAAAAATCTTCAAGAAATTGTGAACAAAGCAATACAAAACAATTCATATTTTGCCCATTCCGAAAATATTTTGTTAGCAATGCTTTTCGATGAAAGAAAATCTGTTCGAGAAAATGCTATTAAGAAAATTTTTTACCATCGCGAAAAATTACAAGATACATCTAAGCTCCGGTCTTATAAAAAGAATATAATTAATTTCGGTAAATATTTACTATCGCGGTACCAGCGATTTTCGGCCTGATTTTTTTTTTACGAGTTTTTTTATCACCAGTGAATGATAGAAAAAGGTTTTTCATGTAGGCGCATGACGTTTTTTTGGTAAAAAAAAAAAAAAAAAAAAATTTTTTATTTTCTTCGATTTTTTATTTTTTTACTTTTTCACACGTTTTGCGACGTGTTATTGTTATTATTATTATTTTCATAAACATCCATCATTGCTTTGAAAACAATGTGCGTGCGATCACTGTGAGATGGATGTGCACGACGGAAAAGGAAATGTGAAAGTGACGCAAAATGACTATAAATAAAAAATACTCCAAAAATCGAATTAGTGTGATCTGCTCCGGAACATAGCCAACAGTGCCTTAGCAGTGGCGTGAGCCACTGCTTTTACGGCATTAGTAAGTTTAAAATGCCGTAAATGCCAGTTATTAATTCGATTCGATTTAATTCGAAACTGGCATTTACGGCATTTTAAACTTTTTTTCACGCACGCACACACACCTATGCATACATACACGAATGGATTTCCAAAATTTGTGAAATTTGTAAAATCTGTAAAACGACAAAAATTTTTTTTTTTTTCCAATGCGATGCGCCTGCATAATATGACTGGCTATGATGTTGCCAAGTCATAAGGGAGCATGAAAAAAAAAAAATCAGCCCGAAAATCGCTGGTGCCGCGATAGTAAATATTTACCTTAATTTCGAATGCAAAGATTATATGAATTTGGTTGACTTAGATAACGACGACATCCTATTACTTTTGACTTTCCATATGAGCACTTAGTAGAGTACTTAAATTCTGAGGAAATACCACTGGCAGATCCAGAAATTCCATCGCACATTCAGGGAACCGAACGATGTGTGCAATTGTTGACACATGTCGCAAGTTATGTAGTCGAAGTTCTTGTTCTCTCTCTCTTCGCCTACATTTAACATTTAGAGATTACAAGCTCGATCTAAGCAAAAAAGCTCTAAAGCTTTCTCGACTATTCAAAAGCTTTTGAGCTCACTACTAAGTAAGACATGAACAAGACAAGAACATATCAAGTGAAATAAATACTTTTATATACATTAAACGACAAAGAACATTATTTATATTTAGTTACATGTTAACATACTAATGTTAACAAATCTGGTGCAGCCGACGGAGTAACCAAAAACATTAAAATACTCACTTAATACATGCCTACCTTGTGCAAAAGACACATAACCTGAAAAGACACGTTTTGTCAAAACATACCGGCTTTGACAAAGAGATTCGCAAAAGTGTGTGCAGAAGAATAAAAACCAACTAAGTGTTTTTGTGCATCGGACATTTGTTGCATCCCGTACAACTTCGTGCTTAACCTACATACATCTTGTGCATTTTCTATGCAGCGTGCCGGCAGTTCAAACTGTACTCATCACTGTATGTATGTTTGACTGTGTGTTTAAATCAGCAATTGCACACACACACCAGCATCTCGGAGCGAACTGATTCTGTTCACAATTGTTTCGATGACAAGTTCAGAAGAACGTTTGGCATCGATTAGCGACGAGAACTAACAGAACGAATTCTGTTAGTATATTGTAAGTTCTAAAGAACTCAACGGCTATTTTTTCTTTGATAGCGATGGCAAACGAGTTTACCTTATCGTTAGGGGACATTCTTAAGGATGCCCACCACATTTACGAGTACAGAGGAGACAACTCAAGGGCTCTATCATCATTTATTCGTGAAGTGGAGATGATATTTTCAGTATTACCTCCCACATCTCCTGCAGGAGTCTACGTCTTTCGCCGTGTCATCCTCAACAAAATCTAAGGCGCAGCTCTACATGTTGTGAGAACCATCGAGAATTCCGAGCCGTCGTGGAATGACATCAAAACGATTCTTATTCGGAATTTTGGCGTAAAGGAGTCTTATAATCAACTTTACCAAGAAGCATTTATGCTAAGTAACAAAAATGATATAACAGAATATTTTAAATCCTTAAGAAGCATAATGTGTAAATGTGTTGCTATGCAAGTCGTACATTAAATGACCATGAGAAAAACTATTCCTCTATACAAAAAGAATTACTAGCTATAGGGTGGGCAACAGCCTATTTCCGCCCATATCTCTATGGAGTTAAATTCGACATTTTGTCCGATCACCAACCACTTAAATGGTTGCTAATTAAATATAACGGAAAAGAACTTAATGAAATGCTTTATAGATGGCTTATAAAACTTAGCGAATTTAATATAAACGTATCATACATTAAGGGAAAGGATAACCAGGTAGCTGACTTTTTAAGTCGAATAAGTAACGATGAAATTTGTGCCGTAAACACAGCTGAATCTTGTAGCTCTTTAAAAAACAATGTTGATGACAATAGTACACAACATACACAAGCTGAAGACTTTGTGGACACAACTATTTTAGGTAATTTAGAAACAGTTGTTAATAGATTTTAAATCCAAATCATTCTAACAGATAAAAAAATTATGGAGCTTGAATATAAGAATGGAAATAAGAAAATTTATTTAAGTCTAAATGATCTTGAAAATGGAATGGAAGAAATTTTAAAGAATCATATCATAAAAGGCAAAGTAGGAATATTCAGTGAATATAACGATCATCAATACAATAAATTTTAAAACAAAATCATCCAAATTTTCGAAGGCAATAAAAATGTTAAATTTGTGAAATGTTCATTTCACACAAAAGACATTGAAAACGAAGAAGATGTGTATAAAGAAATTGAACGATTCCATAAATATGATACTGGTCATTCAGGTATAAATGAAAATTACCAAAGTTTAAAAAAGATTATTTACTTTCCAAAACTTCAACATTACATCCAAAAGTATATTAAAAATTGCGACATTTGCAATCGGTGTAAATATGATAGGAACCCAGTAAAAGAAAAATTTAAATGTACGGAAACACCAAACGATATAAGAACAAGTAAAAACGTTGCAGTCGGACGCAACCGACTGCGATATACTTTGATACCAGTTTACATAGCTGTGTTAAGGATTCTGAGTGCAAATAGTGGCGGATGGCACTTTCTATCCTCCTACCAAGTTTGGAGACTCTAGCGCAAAAACCGACAAAGATATAGAGGTGGGCGGTATAAGTGGGCGTGGCATACAAATTTTTTATGCACACCTGTTACGGATGTCACAACCAATGTTCATACCAAATTTGGTGACTCTAGCCCAAAAACTGGCAAAGATACGTGCATTTCGGTTTTTTTTTAGGACGGTGGGGCATGTTCCGTTGTTTTGGGGCGTGGCATCCAATGTTTTGATGCATAACTTTGTCAGATGTCAGCATCTACCTTCATGTCAATTTTGGTGGCTATAGCTTCAAAACTGTAGAAGATACAGGCATTTTTGTTTATAATCGGAGAGGGGCTGGGGGCGGAATAGGTGGGCGTGGCATCCAAACTTTTGATGTAATTTTTTGAGGAATGTCACCAGCTATCTTGCCATCAAATTTGGTGACTCTATCTACTAAAATGTGGGATATATATGTGTTTTATCGATTTGCACTTCGAGGTGTATCGACTTGTTATCGATTTCCCAGCCCCCCTGAGGTCGTAGAGCCCCAGATTTAACACTTTGTCTGACGAAGACATGTACCAAGATATTTGCAAAGTTGCAAGGCTCTAGCTTTAAGGGTGTCGAAAAAAGTTGCGTTCATACGGACGGACGGACAGACGGACAGACGGACGGACAGACACCATGACGGACATTGCACAAACCCAATATACTATGATACCTTTGGTATCAAAGTATAAAAATTGTTCATATGGATATCTATACCAATTCAAAATGTAATTTTCTAACTTTTATTGACCGATTTTCAAAATTTGCTACTGCCTTCTATCTTGAAGATCGCAATAATCAAACTATAATCGAAAAAATTCGCTTGTACAAATCCCAAAGAGGAAGCTTCGAAAAATTAATAACTGATAATGAATTTAATAGTGTAAATATAAAAGAATATTTAAGAAATGAGAATATAGAAGTTCATTTTGTGAAACCGAACAGTCACACTGGCAATGCTGACGTTGAAAGATTCCATAACACTTTAACAGAAAAGATAAGAATTATATACCTCGAAAACAAAGATCTATCAATCAAAGATAAAATTAGTAAAGCTATAGAATATTATAATAACAGCTTTCACTCAGCAATTCAAAATACGCCAATGGATATTGAATATGGAAATTGTGACAAAAAAGTTATACATAATAACATTCTAAAATATAAGAAACATTACATTACATCTTTAAATCAAACAAGAGAAAATTTTGAAGAAACTAGAAATGAAGGATATATAAAAAACTATAAGTCTCTAAGACACAAAAATGAACCGAAATACAGAAAATTTAATTTAAATAATGTACATAGCTCCAACATAAAAAGAAAGAAGAAATATCAGACTTCAAATGTAACATAATCTACCATAATTGAATTCCTAACACTTATATGTATATAAACGAATTGTAAAACTCAGGAGAGTTTTAATTTAAGCGATGGGGTAGTTATGTAGTCGAAGTTCTTGTTCTCTCTCTCTTCGACTACATTTAACATTTAGAGATTACAAGCTCGATCTAAGCATAAAAGCTCTAAAGCTTTCTCGACTATTCGAAAGCTTTTGAGCTCACTACTAACACTAAGCAAAGAATATTATAGAGACTTCAAACAGTACAACGCACTCTCATCAGAAAAAAACTTGTAAAGCTTGAAAATTTATTTGCTGTCTCAAAGCTTGCTGACAAAATGTGCTTTGTACAAAATGCAAGTCATTCTATTTCTGATATTGCTCGCGAGATAGTAAGCAACAGCACAGACTTGAGTCTTTGAATCAGATCGTGATGTATATGTATGTGAGTCAGCACACAGTCTGTGTGAGCTCTGTTTATATGTTTGAGTGCATCGACGGCCTCACTTCTTGAAAAAAAAAAAAACAACAAAGTACACATGCACCGCGCTGGGCTCTTGCTGGCTTAACTTTGTCCAAATTTCAGTTTTGCATTTTCTTTATACTCTTTCTTTCTTCAGTCGATGCCACTAGCAATGAATGTTGTCATCGCAATCACCATGCAGATGTTCACGCATGCATATAAATTCTGAAAGAGTATTCAGAAAATTAATGTGAAGATCTTTATGTGCTTTGCTATTCTTGTTGATATTTTTTATATTTCTTATTTTCTGTGCCCTGCATTTACATGTGTGTGTACGTGTATGCATACACAATATATTTAATTGTATGAGTGGCAATTGTTTTAGCATTTATTGGCCTGCCTCAACTTTGACATTTGTGCATTGACGATGTGCATTGTATCTACGCCAGTTTTTAAGCTAGAGTCACCAAATTTAGTAGGGAGTCGGAAGTCGCTAATCCCCAGAGATCTGCATTAAACGAAGGGAGTTGGATGCCGCGCCCACTTATACCTCCGACCTTCTAAAATCTGAAAACGATATCTGTTTCAGTTCTTGGGCTAGAGTCACCAAATTCGCTGGGAACATATGTAGTTAGTGACATCCGTAACAGACGTACATCAAATCTCTATTTCATTCATAGTTTTTTGCGCTAGAGTCTCCAAACTTGGTAGTGGGATAGAACATGCCTTACGCCACAGATATGCATCACAAATTTGAATGCCACGCCTACCCTTCTGCCTGCTGTTTTATACAAAAAATGCCCATATATTACTGTTTGCACACAGAGTCCTTAGCACAGCTATGTAAACTTATATCAAAGTATTTCCTAGTCGTTTGAGTCCGACTGCAACGTTTATACTTGTTTTTTCTTGATGGTGGCCATTCACTTGGTTGGCGTTCACAAAAAAGAAAAAAACATATGCTGCACATGGCTACAGCTGAAACTGCAGTGGACGGCACAATAGATCGAATGGGGGTTTTGGTGCAATACTCCACGTGGTAGGGCAAGTCTCAGAGCGCACAACTATTTCAAGTTGATCACTAGATGAAATCATCGAACTGCGGCACCATTTGGTTAGGGATTACAGATTCCCATTTGCAAGCTTGGTGTTGTGTTTTAAATATCTTTTTTATATGGTTATTCAATACATTTATGTATTACTAGTAAGTGCCCCGCTTGCTTCGCTGCGCCAATAGTTTTTACAAAATTTTAGCAATATATATATAAAATAAATTAGTTAATGTTTAACAACATATTAGCAAAATATTTAATATTCTCTTTTTCACGCCACCATTGAGGTTAAGAATCAGACGCGTCATTTTACTTTGATACCAAAGGTATCAAATTATACTGGGCTTATGCAATGTCCGTCAAGGTGTCTGTCCGTCCGTCCGTCCGCAGGTCCGTTTGAACGCAACTTTTTTCAACACCCTTAAAGCTAGAGCTTTGAAACTTTGCAAATATCTTGGTACCTACCTTCGTCAGACAAAGTGTTTAATTTGGCTCTACGACCCCAGGAGCCTGGAAAATTGATAACAATTCGATACCTCGATGTGCAAATCGATGAAACACATATATGTCTCCCACATTTTAGCAGCTAGAGTCACTTAATTTGGGGTCATGATAGCCGATGACATTCCTCAAAAACTGCATAAAAAGTTTGGATGCCACGGCCACCTCTTCCCCCGCCCCCTTCAGTTATAATCGAAAATGACTGTATTTCCCACAGTTTGCAAGCTATACTCACGAAATTTGATGGAAAGGTAGACGCTGAAGGCTAAACCCACGCCCCCACTGATACCGCCCACCTTCTAAAATCTGAAAACTATATCTTTTTCAGTTTTTGGGCTACAGATATGCATCACAAATTTGAATGTCACGCCTTCCCCTTCTGCCTGCCTTTTTATACCCAACACCCCTTATGATACCCAAAACTTTTTTGAATTACATATACATACATTTGTGTGCAGATTACATTTTCTTAATTTTCTATTTGTTAGTGCGTTTATTTTTGCACGGTATATACATATATTTGCACTTGCATTTTTTTTCGCGCAAATGGCTCGCCAAAAAAAACAAATATAAATTAAATGTATGTACATATGTACATATCTATACATTTATTTTTTGCATTAAATATACATACATATGTATGCAGATTACATTTTCTTAAGTTTGCAAGTACACCCAACTCTTTTTTTACACGGTTGATACGTTCCTCAGAAATCCGTGTAAAAAAAAACCGTGTAAAAAAAGAGGCGTTTCCTATAGTAAAATGGGGGATACGTTCCATGTGATTTGAAAACCGTGTAAGATGAAATAAAGAACTATATTTACTTCCAAAAAGTTGAAAACTATAAAATTTCATACAAATTGTATGTTCATATGGCATTTTAATGAGCATTTAAACTTAAAATACATAATTCATACTGGTGAAAAAGCAAAAAAAAAGAAATCTGTTAATCCAGAATTAAAGAACAGAAAAATTAGAATAGAAATAAAGGCAAAATATTTACATAGCTACATAATTATTCGTCGCTACTTGATAACAAGAGCAATTGATTGCGACGATCTGGACTAACGTCGGTATCACCACTGGAGATATTCATCAAATCCAATGGTGAGTGTCGTCCGGTAATAGAGTTTTGAACTGTCGGACTACTTTCCGAAAGGTCTTGCGCCGTCGACTTTTTTATTAAAAAATCTTTTATAGAACTTATGTGAAAAAAATGACATGAGGGCATCGAGGGCAATTGTAAGGCGGACGAGCTGGCAAGGCATGGAACTACTTTGCCTCTCCTCACAGACAAGGAGGGCATGGGTATTCCCATGGCCAGCTGTAAGTTAAGAGTTCTTTCACATTTTGAACTTGAAGCTAATAAAAGGTGGCAACTCAATAATGCAACGGCTAGGATTGCTAGGCAAACCTGGCCAACGCGCTGTAGAAAGCGTTCTTCTGGCCTTATCAACTTAAACAGATTAGGCTGTGCTGCTGTAATAAGGGCAATTACGGGACATTGGCTAGTAGGGACTCACGCAGCGAGACTTCTAGCCCCTTTCAATGATTTCTGCAGAAGCTGACGAGACGAGGAGGAGGAGGAAACGCTTTCCCACCTTTTCTGCGACTGTCCGGCACTCTGCAAGACCAGAAATCGCCACCTCGGCTTCTTTTTCTTAACGGACCTCTCCCAACTAGCGGATATAAGCCCGAAAAATATCCTGTCTTTTATAAGAGCCTCGGGCTGGGACCACGCCCTCGAAAGCGGTGTTACACACTCTGCGTCTGGGTTTTGGACGCAGTCCAAACGCGGCACCACAACGGGCCAACTCTGGCCTACGTGAGTGGGGGGTCTTTTCCTCTCACTACCGCTCTAACCTAACCTAACCTATGTGAAAAAAATGTGTGTCAGACAGAGACAAAACATTTTCCAATCTCACGCTGACATTGTAAACGCGCCTTAAGAGTTATCGAATAAGGGGATTTCCCCAGTTACTACTATGTATGTTCATTTCAGTAATGGTGCCAAGTGTTGTAAAAACAAACATAATTACAAAACCGTACTAGAGAAAAAAAATAAAAAATAATAAAAAAAATTTTTTCAACCGTGTAACTTCAAAACCGTGTAAAAAAAAACCGTGTAAAAAAAAACCGTGTAAAAAAAAGAGTTGGGTGTATACACATTAGGGCGGGTCAATTTGTATGGAGCTAAAAAAAACGTGGTAAGCGTATAGCAGATTCGGAATCTGCGATGAATTCTAAGAAACTTTCACTAAGAAACTCCATATCTAAAACGGATTCCTAGCCCCCGCCGCGAAGCATGAAAATTTAAGGTTTAATATATAAAATAGTTTGTCCTGACTGACTGACTGACTGACTGACTGATTGTTGAGATAAACGATAAGAGCTAGAAGGCTGAAATTTTCACCAAATATTCCATTCATTCAGAAAGTGAGCACTAAGAAATGATTTTTAATTTGGACCAGCCCTTCGAGTACCTCCCATACAAATCAAGCTCCTGCGTTTATCATTTTACCTCATTCCACCACTCTGGCGCCTCATTGTCGCACAAGCTGTGAGTTTCAACGCCGCCGAGTGTACAAAAACAAAACACATGACCCATTCCACTTCTGCCGTCTGTACAAGCGATTGCCAGCGAGCTTACAAAAACAAAACACATGCGCTGTGTATGTGTCTCCGTTATTCTCTTTTCTTCTTTGTGCCTTTGACAATTGATTTATGACCCCAAAACCGTTTGTTGTTTTTGGGCTCGCAATGCTTCTTTTTGTTGGTATCATTGATTTAAAACAAATCAATTAAAACATAACTTGGTGCGCGTAGAAGAGTTTTGCACACCAGAATATGTTCCGGGGTGGTTTTTACCTACATACGTGCCAATTATCAAACAAAACTTAACACACAAATACCTATTGCCATTGTTGTTTTGATATAATTTTCGAGCTGACATTTGTAACTTTGCTTGGTGTTGCAAATGCACATATGTACATACATACACATGTATGTACGTACATTTAACATTCTTTTGTAAACACATATATATAACAAAAAATGCAAGTGCAAATATATATGTATATACAGTTCAAAAACAAACGCACTAACAAATAGAAACTTATGAAAATGTAATCTGCATACATATGTATGTTTATTTAATGCAAAAAAGTTGTATAGATATGTACATATGTACATACATTCAATTTGTATTTGTTTTTTATAACGAGCCCTTTGTGCGAAAATAATTAATCTTGAACATCTTTGTATAGTGGTAGATTTGCTTACTTGCTGCTTATCTAACTCAGACGTAACGTCGTACCACACAAACATTGTTGATATACAATTTCGAACAATCAAGCAAAGCACATATGTAAGTTTGTATGTATTTGTTACGTATGGAGGTTTGTGAATAAAAGGCAGGCAGAAGGGGTAGGCGTGACATTCAAATTTGTGATGCATATCAGTGGCGGATGGCACCTTCTATCTCCCTAGGTTTGGAGGCTCGAGCGCAAAAACTGAGAAAGATATTGAGGTGGGCGGTATAAGTGAGCGTGGCATCTAATATTGCACATTTGTTACAGATGTTACTAACAATGTTTCCAAGTTTGGTGACTCTAGCGCAAAAACTGGGAAAGATATAGAACGTTCAGATTTTACGAGTTGGATGGAAAAGGTGGGCGTGGCGAATAAAACTTTGATGTAGATCGGTTACGCATGTCACTAACAATGTTTCTACAAAAATTGGTGACTCTAGCCCAAAAACTGAAAAAGATATAGAATTTTCGGATTTTAGAAGGTGGGCGTTTTAATGCATATCTTTGTAAGACTTCAGCATCTACCTTCCCATCAAGATTTGTGAGTATAGCTTAAAAATTTTGGGAAATACAGTCATTTTCGATTATAACTGAAGGGGGGGCTGGGGGCGGAAGAGGTGGGCGTGGCATCCAACCTTTTTATGTAGTTTTTTGGGGAATGCCATCGGCTATCTTGCCCCTTAATTTGGTGACTATAGCTTCTAAAATGTGGGACATATACATGTTTCATCGATTTGCACATCGAGGGGTATCGATTTGTTATCGATTTCCCAGGCCCCTGAGGTCGTAGAGCCAAATTTAACACTTTATCTGACGAAGGTATGTACCAAGATGTTTGCAAAGTTGCAAAGCTCTAGCTTTAAGGGTGTTGAAAAAAGTTGCGTTCAAACGGACCTGCGGACGGACGGACGGACAGACACCTTGACGGACATTGCATAAGCCCAGTATAATATGATACCTTTGGTATCAAAGTAAAATGACGCGTCTGATTCTTAACCTCAATGGTGGCGTGAAAAAGAGAATATTAAATATTTTGCTAATATGTTGTTAAACATTAACTAATTTATTTTATATATATTGCTAAAATTTTGTAAAAACTATTGGCGCAGCGAACCAAGCGAGGGCCTTACTAGTTTTGGTATATTGAGGTTTTTATGGTTTTTGTAAAACAAATAATACATTTTGCAAGGATATTATATTTTATTCTGATGCGTTTTTTGATAATATAATTTATAAATATTTTTGTTTTCAAATTACCCAAGAAATTTTTTTTTTAATTAAATTTTTTAATAAAAATTACGAAAGCACCCCATACACTGATGAAGTGGAAAGCAAAAGTCTATAACTTTTTGACAATAAAAGATATAGGTTTGCAATTTCAAATATATATTCACTATAATTTGAAAATTTTAGGTGTTCAAAAAATATGGGGCGTGGCACGAAAAGGGGCGTAAAATACAAAGATGCCGTTTTTCTTCATATCTAAAAATTTACCAAATTAATAAAAACAACATTAAGTCACAATACAAAACACTTATGTAATTGTTTAATTTTCACTAATTGCATTCATTTATTCAACTTAATATTAACTAATTTTTAAAGTCTTGCTTCGACTTCATTATGAAAGTGTGAGGAGCTATGGCGGCACCTCACAGTTAATAGTGCCGAATATATTATATGTTTATATTATATATTATATTATCATACATATTAATATAGCAGAATGTATATACACATAGAAATATAATTATAGAACAAACAAACTATATATATAGATGTACAATCGAGAGAGGAGATGACTTTGCAGAACAAACCCGAGACCGGTCCTGAAAAACACGGCGAATTCAGATGCCGTCGCACTCTGACAAAGGATGTCAGCGTATAGAGACGTGTCTAACCACAGGGCAAAGAACCGTTAGTGTGTGAGCGGTGCGATCGCTTGGTATAGTGATCACTGTCACACTAACGGCAGGCGTGAATAATAACGAGTATTAACCGCTGTTGCTAAGGGCAATTTAGCATCACGCCACCTTTGCCCTTGAAATGACTTTGGCGACGACAGGCCCCGCTCCAGCGAGATGGCAGCGGGTATAAAAGGAGCCAGCAGCAGACCATTAGGGGTCGGAAAATAAAGAGTGAAACACGCGAGTCTACGTTACGGTCGGTGAATAAACGCATCAGGACATTCGAGAAGGCGATAAATAACGATCCTGTGCATCCTTAAGAAAATAAGACTAAGTCAACATATTGTGAAAATATCCTAAGTGCGGTTACAACCTGTTCGAAGTAAACGCTATCTATACTTGTTCAGCGGACAACCTGAGTGAGACAGATCCTTGCTACCATTGTGCCGGACTAGAGAACCTGGCGTAGGACTATTGGTAGCTTCTTGCGGAGTCAAGAAAGCCAGTAGCGTGTCCTGGCGAACAACTGGTGTAGTGAGCAATAAACCTAGTCGAGTAGGCGAGTCTAGTTTCGACCGTGGTTGGCAGGCTGACATATCACCAACAGTCCAAAGACAAGGATACATAGTGTGGATCCTAGAGCAGCGCGGGCTGAACTAGATATAAGATACCTCTGTACAACCAACTCAAGAACAGTGCAAATTAAACATATTATAATTCGAAACACCCGGCGTTATTATTTGTCGCAGCGCCACAAATACAAATTTGTTGGCACGTACCCTCAAAACCGCGAGAGCTAGCCTAGCTTTTATTCGGGACAACCGAAGGTTCGTTACAACTGGCGCCCAACTGTGGATTCTGCGACTTTTAATATACAAATAGCGAAATATAACAGAAATAACTAAAATGGTGCGTTCGTGGGTGTATTATTTAAAAAAAGAACAATTAATCAAGTACGGCACGGAATTTGGCTTCGACATGTCAGGCACAATGGAAATGATGCGGAAACAACTCGGAGAGTGGGTGAGTTTACACGAAAACTCGGTGGCACACGGAATCCGCATCAGCGATCTGGCCAGACGGTATGGTCGAGCATCGCCAAACACAGAGTGCGAACCAACGATCGAGGAAGAAGAAGAGGTGATGAAGGAGCTTGGCGCGATTGATATAGCACGACTAAGCATACCGTCAACTAGCGCAGCGGCTCGAGCCCTAAATGCCCAGGAAAGTCGTCGATCGCCGTGGGATTCCATACCAAACCGAAGAAACGAAGATATCTTCGAGAGAAGATACGAACGCGCAAGTACGAATATGGTACAAGACTACCCAAAAGTGGCCAAACAGGTAAGAGAATGGGGGTTCAGGTTTGACGGATCGTCAAAACCTTTGGAGTTCCTGGAGCAAGTGGAATGGTCAGCGGACACAAACGGGCTGAACCTCAACCTGATTCCACGAACCATGCCTGAGCTACTCAAAGGTATGGCGTTGAAGTGGTATATCGCAAATAACCAGCATTGGACAACATGGGGAGGATTTGTAGCGAGTTTCCAGGACTACTTCCTACCGAGAGACTACTATGACAATCTCGAAGACGAGGTGCGTAGAAGGCGTCAGAGGCCGGGAGAGCTCTTCAAGGTATATATGGTGGAGATGCAGACGCTGATGCGACCGCTACGACTATCAACAGAGAAAGAGTTACAAAAGATCTACGCAAACAGCCTCCCAGACCTACGTGCTTACGCAAGACCGGGCCAGTTCACAAATCTGGGGGAGCTAATGCTGTTAGCGGAGGCTTCAGAGGAGTTGGAGAATGACCGGGCGCGT
Organism: Scaptomyza pallida; assembly: GCA_018152965.1. Taxonomy (NCBI): domain Eukaryota; kingdom Metazoa; phylum Arthropoda; class Insecta; order Diptera; family Drosophilidae; genus Scaptomyza; species Scaptomyza pallida. Next base: position 735,670 of record JAECXP010000219.1, read on the forward strand.
TTACGGCTGGAACGACAACCACCACAACAAGAGCGGTACCAACACCAACCTACCCACAACCAAGGCGAACGACAACACAACCACGCACCACAGCCAAACAGAAACAGACCCCGTTTTATGGCAATGGAGGAGCAACAACAACACACAAGAGAGAGGATCCAGGATATGGAGAGACCAAGGCCAGCTCCAAGAATGCAACAAAATACCAACCAAACACACGTTAACAACCCAGGACGAGCGTGTCGTGTGTGCGGACAAGGAGGAAATTGGGCAGTAGAGTGCCAAAACCCAATGTTGGATTATTCTTGGATTTGTGGGCGGATAGGGACGAGAACAGCAGCGTGTTGTAAGTCGGGAAACGACCAGCGGCGTCCGTAACCGAGGGACGAACGGAGGCCGCCAAGGACGATCCCTCACCATTAATCGGAAACATGCAAGGGGAAGAGACGCAACTGACAGCCACCGTGAGGATCGGAGATTGTCAGTACAAGGCAACGATCGATACAGGGGCTACAAGCAGCTTTGTAAGTGATGAACTAGCTTGCAGACTCAGTAAAGGATGCCGGAGAAGTACCACAAACAGGCGGATCCGATTAGCAGACGGTCGTAACAGCATGGTGGCAGAAGAAATCGAAGCCACAATTTGGTTTGGAAGCCGCAACCTAAAACTAAATCTAATGGTGTTGCCAGGCATTATCGATGACCTAGTGATGGGCTGGGATTTTCTGACTGGTATGGGCATTGTGATGAAGTGCGCAGGGATGGTGGTCACCATTCCAGCACGGCGATATAAGGCGGACAACCTGGAGGAGGAGGAGTTGTCCAGACCGCTGCAGAGCCACAAGCCATGACAGTTACCGAGAGAGCAGAAAACCCAGACAAAAACCAGCACGAAGACGCGGAAATAGCCGAATTTCTGCAACGGGAAATCGAGGCGTTTACCAAACTAAAAGGGCCATCCCAAATCACTGAACACAAGATCGTGATGAGCGATGACAGGCCGATAAAACAGAGATACTTCCCCAAAAACCCGAAAATGCAAGCTGAAATCAACCAACAGGTAGATGAACTATTGGCAAAGGGTTGTATCGAGCCTTCAAACAGCCCACACAGCGCACCGATCGTCATGGTGAAAAAGAAGACAGGCAAATGGCGTTTGTGCGTCGACTTTCGCCAGCTGAACAGCAGATCTGTGAAAGATGCCTACCCGATACCAAGAGTGAACCACATCTTGGATCAGTTGAGAGAGGCACACTTCATCACTAGTTTGGATTTAAAAGATGGGTATTGGCAAATTCCAATGGCAAAAGAGAGCAGGCCTCTCACGGCATTCACAGTGCTCGGAAAGGGCTTATACCAGTGGAAGGTAATGCCGTTCGGACTACATTCGGCTCCGGCAACATTTCAGAGGGCGCTGGATCGCGTCATAGGTCCGGATATGATGCCACACGCGTTTGCATATCTGGACGATATTATAGTCATCGGACGGACAAGGGAAGAACACATGCAGAATCTGCGTGAGGTGTTCAGGCGGCTACGAGCAGCAAACCTACGGATGAACGTGGACAAGTGCGACTTTTTCAAAAAGGAGCTAAAATACTTGGGTCACCGAGTGACAGACAGAGGTATATGCACCGATCCAGAAAAGGTGGCTGCGATCGCAGAACTAAAACCGCCTGAGAACGTGAAAGAGTTGAGGCAGTATCTAGGAGTGGCATCGTGGTATCGACGCTTCGTTCCAGACTTCGCAACAACAGTCCACCCACTCAACGATTTACTCAAAAAAGGAGCCAAGTGGGAATGGTCGGAAGAACGTCAGAAGGCGTTCGAAACAATCAAGGACAAGCTCACTCGATCACCCGTATTGGCGTGCCCAGATTTCTCCGAAACTTTCTGTTTACAGACAGACGCTAGCAACTATGGCTTGGGTGCGATCTTAACTCAACCTTCGGAGGAAGGCGAACGAGTAATATCGTATGCGAGTCGAACACTCAATGGAGCCGAACGAAATTATTCGGCTACCGAAAAGGAGTGTTTGGCCATAGTTTGGGGAATAAGGAAGTTGAGGCCATACCTGGAAGGGTAACACTTCATAGTGATCACTGATCACATGGCACTAAAGTGGCTCATAGAGAATCCATCCGGAAGGATAGCTAGATGGGCACTAGAGCTCCAACAATACGATTTTGAGATTAAGTATCGTAAGGGTAGTCTGAATGTAGTGGCCGATGCGCTCTCGCGGCAGCCACTCAAGGAAACGTGTGGACGGATCGTCACAACGCACGAAGATATGGGAGACGCTAACGCACAGTGTAAGTGGATTAAGAAGGTGAGAGAAGATATAATGAAAAATCCCAAGAAATACCCGGACTATGTGGAGGAAGGTGGTAACCTATACCGACACATCCCACACCTAGCAGGTATTGAGGAGGTATCCTCATGGAAGCTATGTGTGCCAAGTGGCAAACGAACCCAGGTATTACGAGAAAACCATGACGCGGCAACAGCTGGCCATCTTGGCAGCCGAAAAACAATCGCAAGAATAGCGGCTCGCTATTACTGGCCGGGGTTATATAGAGACACACGCACATACGTACACCGCTGCGAAATCTGCCAAAAATATAAACCCAGCCAAATAGCAGCAGCAGGGAAAATGTTGACACAAATACCAGAAGAGCCATGGAGCACAGTATGCGCAGATTTCGTAGGACCTTTACCTCGGTCCAAACATGACAATACGATGCTCATGGTATTAGTAGACCGCTTCTCAAAGTGGTCTGAATTGGTTCCCTTGAGAAGTGCAACTACAGCTTCTCTACAAAAAGGATTCAGGGAGAGAATTCTGGCAAGGTTCGGAGTACCGAAAGTGTTGATCACGGACAATGGAACGCAGTTTACAAGTAAAGCGTTCAAAAATTTTCTGAAAGAATTGGGAGTACGGCACCAATTCACAGCACCGTATACCCCGCAAGAAAACCCTACAGAACGGACAAATCGGACAGTTAAAACTATGGTGGCACAATATGCCAGGAACAACCATCGGAACTGGGACGAACTACTACCCGAATTAACACTAGCCATTAACACCAGTGTGTCAGCTTCTACAGGATATAGTGCGGCGTTTATCACGCAAGGACGCGAACCAAGGTTGCCAAACACATTGTTCGACGAAGCCACGATTGGTACCGGCAGGGGTACCCAAACACCCACAGAGAATGCCTCAAGGCTCAAAGAAGTGTTCGAGTTGGTCAGACGCAGCTTAGAGAAAGCTTCCCAAGACCAAGCCCGACACTACAACCAAAGGAGACGGGCATGGAAGCCGAAGATCGGAGACAGGGTGTGGGCAAAAGAGCACCACCTATCGAATGCAGCGGAGGGATTTGCTGCGAAACTGGCTCCGAAATATTCAGGCCCCTACACTATAAGAGATTTCATCTCGCCAGTCATAGTAAGACTGCGAGGCGGGGACTAGAAAAAGGAGCGAAGAGCTCACATATGCGATTTGAAGCCGCATGGAGATGAGGGAGTTGCGGAAGCAACAACAACAAAGTAAAAAAGGAAAAAAAACGCGTAGAGGAAGAGAAAAAAAAAACCGGCAGAAAAAAAAACTGGAACTCTGAAAGGAAAAAAGAAAATGTTAATTAAATAGACAAACAAGATATCCCATAAATACTCACCTGAGTTTACGCCTGGAAAACAAAAACAAAAGAAAAAAATTAGAAACAAATTTAAAATTTTTTTTCTCTTATAAAAAAAAAAGGGGGGTGATATATGTACAAGTACATATATAATAATAAATAAAATAATAATATAAAAAAAATAAATAAAATAATAATTATAAAAAAATAAAATTTATAATTAATAGATAAATAAAATAATAATAAATAAAATAAAAAAATAAAATAAGAATAACTAAATAGCGCCCAGCGGTCAAAAGGTCCGAACGGCCCCGTTCGCGGCGAATTCACGTACGAACGAGAACGCTGCCACAATCCAAAGCCAACAGAAAGAGATAGCAGAGCGAGTGCTGACAAACATGGCGGCTATAACGGTAAGGACACCGTTGATCGGACACTAACACAAACACAAATGATGTAAAACGAACACTCACCGGAGGGTATAAAAGAGGGCGTCAGCCATGCGACCAGCCTCTTTAAGAAAAATATCACAAATATGGAAGCACGCACAATTGCCGCAGAGATTGCATTTGCAAACAGCCGCGACCCCAGGATCGCACACATGCGGGCACAGCAGACGAGTCGACGTGTTATCCGACGCCGGCGGGTTCCGTTGCCAGCCGTTCGGCTCCCATTTCATCCACGGAGACGCACGGTGCGTCGCCAGCGTGAGCCGTCGCCAGACGTGCTGGTCCTAATGGCGTCACCGCTGCGTGAGGATGACAACGGGGAGTCGGGCAGAAGGACGAAAAGCGACGAATCCATCGGTCCAGAGTCGGAGAGTAGCGACTCGGAGGGAGAGTCGAGCTCTCTGGACAGCACAGGCTTCGAAGATGGTTTGAGGAGGGAGGCGCACGAGGCCCGTCTAGAAGAATATAGGCGACTGTGGAGGGAGGCACAAGAAGAGATGGCCAGCGAACCGGAGGACGAGGAATTCCTGCGGCCGGTGTCGCCGCAATACGCGCCGCAGACACCCCCACCCGAATGGCAGCGAGCTAGGCCACCATCGCCGTGGCCCAGGCAAGAGGCAGACGACATTATCGTCATCTCATCCGATGAAGAAAGCGTGGCCAGCAATTGGTTATATCCAGAAAGGAACGCACCGGAGCCAGAGGTGAACGACCCCATGGCCAGTGATGATGATGACAAGGCCGACGACGAGGAGTCACCGAGAAACGCGCCTACGGCCACAACATCCCGAAAGTCGCGGTATATAAACGACGCGTGGCAACACGAGGTGACGATCGTGATCTCGTGGCGGGAAGATATCGAACAGCCACCGGGCTGTGAGGGTAGAGAGCTGACGCCGCCACCCGCCACGAGGACACCGACGCCACCAAACACGAGGACACCGACGCCACCAAACACGAGGACACCGACGCCACCAACCACGAGGACACCGACGCCACCAGCCACGAGGACACCGACGCCACCAACCACGAGGACACCGACACCACCAACCACGAGGAAACTGACAGTCACCACGGAAGGCAACTCCGAAGCTGTAGTCGCCATCCCAGTCGCCATCCCAGCGGCGATCGCCGTGGGAGTGGCCACAGCCCCGACAGCCAGGAGCCGGGATGGAGGATGAGGCGGTGCGTGCGACGGTAACGCCGGGCGACTCACGGCGATCGCCGATCAGAGTGCGCCCGACGTTGCAGCGACAATCGTCGTGCCCCAAACGGCACGCACCGCGCGTCCTTTATTCCGGCGACAAGCGTCGGCGCCGACCGGGCGGGTACAGTGGAGGGAGTTGTCTCCACGAGAGTGGCCGCCAGAGATCGCGGCAGCGGCAGCAGAGGGATCAGACCGACGCGTATGTAGGTTGTATTGGGTTGCTGGCCGGCGGTACCGACTACGGACGTCGCGCAAAGGGGCGAAGGTATTCGTAAACGAGTAGGGAACGAAAACAAAATATATACCACTTGAAAAAAAAGAATAAAAAAAAAAATGAATACATATATACGCGTGTTTATACATATATCGCACATGGGGCAAACCTAAAAGAGAAAAAGAGAAGAAGAAGAAGAAACAGATGCACCGACAAATAAATGCATTGGAATTAGACTTACCGACAACAGGGGGGGGAAGCACCATAACCTCCAAGTTGGGGCGGAAGCCTGCAACGGAGGAAGAGTATGAAAATAGCGAAAGCCATAAAAATTACACACTTACTTGTCTTTAACATTTTTCCACAGCATGCGGCAAATCATCTGGCACCAGGGGTGGAGAGTGCCGATCGAGCAATGATCTGGCAACACCAGCTGAGCGGGGTTGCATGACAAAAGCTGGATGACGCTCCACACAGCTGAACAGAAAGCCCAAGCTACCGATCTGGCAGCTCAACGCCAGCGCATCGTTGTCAGAATGCTGACTGATACGCAACACCAATGCACAACGCCACAACGCAGCGCGAAATTCAAATTGGCGAAACGGCCACACCGGTGGCGCCAAATTTGAATTATAATTCAAAGGAAAAAACAAGTGGAAGCTTTCCACTTCCGAAGGAAGGAGGGAGTGTGAGGAGCTATGGCGGCACCTCACAGTTAATAGTGCCGAATATATTATATGTTTATATTATATATTATATTATCATACATATTAATATAGCAGAATGTATATACACATAGATATATAATTATAGAACAAACAAACTATATATATAGATGTACAATCGAGAGAGGAGATGACTCTGCAGAACAAACCCGAGACCGGTCCTGAAAAACACGGCGAATTCAGATGCCGTCGCACTCTGACAAAGGATGTCAGCGTATAGAGACGTGTCTAACCACAGGGCAAAGAACCGTTAGTGTGTGAGCGGTGCGATCGCTTGGTATAGTGATCACTGTCACACTAACGGCAGGCGTGAATAATAACGAGTATTAACCGCTGTTGCTAAGGGCAATTTAGCATCACGCCACCTTTGCCCTTGAAATGACTTTGGCGACGACAGGCCCCGCTCTAGCGAGATGGCAGCGGGTATAAAAGGAGCCAGCAGCAGATCATTAGGGGTCGGAAAATAAAGAGTGAAACACGCGAGTCTACGTTACGGTCGGTGAATAAACGCATCAGGACATTCGAGAAGGCGATAAATAACGATCCTGTGCATCCTTAAGAACAAAATAAGACTAAGTCAACATATTGTGAAAATATCCTAAGTGCGGTTACAACCTGTTCGAAGTAAACGCTATCTATACTTGTTCAGTGGACAACCTGAGTGAGACAGATCCTTGCTACCATTGTGCCGGACTAGAGAACCTGGCGTAGGACAGGTGAAGCACACTTACACCAGCGAGTAGGAGTACTATTGGTAGCTTCTTGCGGAGTCAAGAAAGTCAGTAGCGTGTCCTGGCGAACAACTGGTGTAGTGAGCAATAAACCTAGTCGAGTAGGCGAGTCTAGTTTCGACCGTGGTTGGCAGGCTGACATATCACCAACAGTCCAAAGACAAGGATACATAGTGTGGATCCTAGAGCAGCGCGGGCTGAACTAGATATAAGATACCTCTGTACAACCAACTCAAGAACAGTGCAAATTAAACATATTATAATTCGAAACACCCGGCGTTATTATTTGTCGCAGCGCCACAAATACAAATTTGTTGGCACGTACCCTCAAAACCGCGAGAGCTAGCCCAGCTTTTATTCGGGACAACCGAAGGTTCGTTACAAAAGTTTACATACCAATGTATTTTAATGTGAAATTTTATAACTCTGTGGTATATGGCAGTAAACTTTTATTTAATTTTATAAGGTCATCACAGTTCTTGCCGAAAAATCTTCAAGAAATTGTGAACAAAGCAATACAAAACAATTCATATTTTGCCCATTCCGAAAATATTTTGTTAGCAATGCTTTTCGATGAAAGAAAATCTGTTCGAGAAAATGCTATTAAGAAAATTTTTTACCATCGCGAAAAATTACAAGATACATCTAAGCTCCGGTCTTATAAAAAGAATATAATTAATTTCGGTAAATATTTACTATCGCGGCACCAGCGATTTTTGGCCAGATTTTTTTTTTACGAGTTTTTTTTATCACCAGTGAATGATAGAAAAAGGTTTTTCATGTAGGCGCATGACGTTTTTTTTGGTAAAAAAAAAAAAAAAAAATTTTTATTTTCTTCGATTTTTTATTTTTTTACTTTTTCACACGTTCTGCGACGTGTTATTGTTATTATTATTATTTTCATAAAAATCCATCATTGCTTTGAAAACAATGTGCGTGCGATCACTGTGAGATGGATGTGCACGACGGAAAAGGAAATGTGAAAGTGACGCAAAATGACTATAAATAAAAAATACTCCAAAAATCGAATTAGTGTGATCTGCTCCGGAACATAGCCAACAGTGCCTTAGCAGTGGCGTGAGCCAGTTTCGAATTAATTCGATTCGATTTAAAAACTGGCATTTACGGCTAAACTTTTTTTTCACGCACGCACACACACCTATGCATACATACACGAATGGATTTCCAAAATTTGTGAAATTTGTAAAATCTGTAAAACGACAAAATTTTATTTTTTTTTCCAATGCGATGCGCCTGCATAATATGACTGGCTATGATGTTGCCAAGCCATAAGGGAGCATGAAAAAAAAATCAGCCCGAAAATCGCTGGTGCCGCGATAGTAAATATTTACCTTAATTTCGAATGCAAAGATTATATGAATTTGGTTGACTTAGATAACGACGACATCCTATTACTTTTGACTTTCCATATGAGCACTTAGTAGAGTACTTAAATTCTGAGGAAATACCACTGGCAGATCCAGAAATTCCATCGCACATTCAGGGAACCGAACGATGTGTGCAATTGTTGACACATGTCGCAAGTTATGTAGTCGAAGTTCTTGTTCTCTCTCTCTTCGCCTACATTTAACATTTAGAGATTACAAGCTCGATCTAAGCAAAAAAGCTCTAAAGCTTTCTCGACTATTCGAAAGCTTTTGAGCTCACTACTAAGTAAGACATGAACAAGACAAGAACATATCAAGTGAAATAAATACTTTTATATACATTAAACGACAAAGAACATTATTTATATTTAGTTACATGTTAACATACTAATGTTAACAAATCTGGCGCAGCCGACGGAGTAACCAAAAACATTAAAATACTCACTTAATACATGCCTACCTTGTGCAAAAGACACATAACCTGAAAAGGCACGTTTTGTCAAAACATACCGGCTTTGACAAAGAGATTCGCAAAAGTGTGTGCAGAAGAATAAAAACCAACTAAGTGTTTTTGTGCATCGGACATTTGTTGCATCCCGTACAACTTCGTGCTTAACCTACATACATCTTGTGCATTTTCTATGCAGCGTGCCGGCAGTTCAAACTGTACTCATCACTGTATGTATGTTTGACTGTGTGTTTAAATCAGCAATTGCACACACACACCAGCATCTCGGAGCGAACTGATTCTGTTCACAATTGTTTCGATGACAAGTTCAGAAGAACTTTTGGCATCGATTAGCGACGAGAACTAACAGAACGAATTCTGTTAGTATATTGTAAGTTCTAAAAAACTCAACGGCTATTTTTTCTTTGATAGCGATGGCAAACGAGTTTACCTTATCGTTAGGGGACATTCTTAAGGATGCCCACCACATTTACGAGTACAGAGGAGACAACTCAAGGGCTCTATCATCATTTATTCGTGAAGTGGAGATGATATTTTCAGTATTACCTCCCACATCTCCTGCAGAAGTCTACGTCTTTCGCCGTGTCATCCTCAACAAAATCTAAGGCGCAGCTCTACATGTTGTGAGAACCATCGAGAATTCCGAGCCGTCGTGGAATGACATCAAAACGATTCTTATTCGGAATTTTGGCGTAAAGGAGTCTTATAATCAACTTTACCAAGAAGCATTTATGCTTAGTAACAAAAATGATATAACAGAATATTTTAAATCCTTAAGAAGCATAATGTGTAAATGTGTTGCTATGCAAGTCGTACATTAAATGACCATGAGAAAAACTATTCCTCTATACAAAAAGAATTACTAGCTATAGGGTGGGCAACAGCCTATTTCCGCCCATATCTCTATGGGGTTAAATTCGACATTTTGTCCGATCACCAACCACTTAAATGGTTGCTAATTAAATATAACGGAAAAGAACTTAATGAAATGCTTTATAGATGGCTTATAAAACTTAGCGAATTTAATATAAACGTATCATACATTAAGGGAAAGGATAACCAGGTAGCTGACTTTTTAAGTCGAATAAGTAACGATGAAATTTGTGCCGTAAACACAGCTGAATCTTGTAGCTCTTTAAAAAACAATGTTGATGACAATAGTACACAACATACACAAGCTGAAGACTTTGTGGACACAACTATTTTAGGTAATTTAGAAACAGTTGTTAATAGATTTAAAATCTAAATCATTCTAACAGATAAAAAAATTATGGAGCTTGAATATAAGAATGGAAATAAGAAAATTTATTTAAGTCTAAATGATCTTGAAAATGGAATGGAAGAAATTTTAAAGAATCATATCATAAAAGGCAAAGTAGGAATATTCAGTGAATATAACGATCATCAATACAATAAATTTCAAAACAAAATCATCCAAATTTTCGAAGGCAATAAAAATGTTAAATTTGTGAAATGTTCATTTCACGCAAAAGACATTGAAAACGAAGAAGATGTGTATAAAGAAATTGAACGATTCCATAAATATGATACTGGTCATTCAGGTATAAATGAAAATTACCAAAGTTTAAAAAAGATTATTTACTTTCCAAAACTTCAACATTACATCCAAAAGTATATTAATAATTGCGACATTTGCAAACGGTGTAAATATGATAGGAACCCAGTAAAAGAAAAATTTAAATGTACGGAAACACCAAACGATATAAGAAAAATTGTTCATATGGATATCTATACCAATTCAAAATGTAATTTTCTAACTTTTATTGACCGATTTTCAAAATTTGCTACTGCCTTCTATCTTGAAGATCGCAATAATCAAACTATAATCGAAAAAATTCGCTTGTACAAATCCCAAAGAGGAAGCTTCGAAAAATTAATAACTGATAATGAATTTAATAGTGTAAATATAAAGGAATATTTAAGAAATGAGAATATAGAAGTTCATTTTGTGAAACCGAACAGTCACACTGGCAATGCTGACGTTGAAAGATTCCATAACACTTTAACAGAAAAGATAAGAATTATATACCTCGAAAACAAAGATCTATCAATCAAAGATAAAATTAGTAAAGCTATAGAATATTATAATAACAGCTTTCACTCAGCAATACAAAATACGCCAATGGATATTGAATATGGAAATTGTGACAAAAAAGTTATACATAATAACATTCTAAAATATAAGAAACATTACATTACATCTTTAAATCAAACAAGAGAAAATTTTGAAGAAACTAGAAATGAAGGATATATAAAAAACTATAAGTCTCTAAGACACAAAAATGAACCGAAATACAGAAAATTTAATTTAAATAATGTACATAGCTCCAACATAAAAAGAAAGAAGAAATATCAGACTTCAAATGTAACATAATCTACCATAATTGAATTCCTAACACTTATATGTATATAAACGAATTGTAAAACTCAGGAGAGTTTTAATTTAAGCGATGGGGTAGTTATGTAGTCGAAGTTCTTGTTCTCTCTCTCTTCGCCTACATTTAACATTTAGAGATTACAAGCTCGATCTAAGCATAAAAGCTCTAAAGCTTTCTCGACTATTCGAAAGCTTTTGAGCTCACTACTAACACTAAGCAAAGAATATTATAGAGACTTCAAACAGTACAACGCACTCTCATCAGAAAAAAACTTGTAAAGCTTGAAAATTTATTTGCTGTCTCAAAGCTTGCTGACAAAATGTGCTTTGTACAAAATGCAAGTCATTCTATTTCTGATATTGCTCGCGAGATAGTAAGCAACAGCACAGACTTGAGTCTTTGAATCAGATCGTGATGTATATGTATGTGAGTCAGCACACAGTCTGTGTGAGCTCTGTTTATATGTTTGAGTGCATCGACGGCCTCACTTCTTGAAAAAAAAAAAAAACAACAAAGTACACATGCACCGCGCTGGGCTCTTGCTGGCTTAACTTTGTCCAAATTTCAGTTTTGCATTTTCTTTATACTCTTTCTTTCTTCAGTCGATGCCACTAGCAATGAATGTTGTCATCGCAATCACCATGCAGATGTTCACGCATGCATATAAATTCTGAAAGAGTATTCAGAAAATTAATGTGAAGATCTTTATGTGCTTTGCTATTCTTGTTGATATTTTTTATATTTCTTTTTTTCTGTGCCCTGCATTTACATGTGTGTGTACGTGTATGCATACACAATATATTTAATTGTATGAGTGGCAATTGTTTTAGCATTTATTGGCCTGCCTCAACTTTGACATTTGATGAGGAAGTTAAGAAAATTAAAAAAAAAAAAGAAATTAATAAAAATTCTAATGTAGTTTAATAGCTTCATATTCAATATTTGTTAGTTAACATTGTTAACTTAACAATAATAAAAATCATTTTAGGCATATTTTAATATATTCTTTAATACTTTAAATATTTTATTTTAATTTTGTCTTATTAATTTAAACTTTCTCGACTTCCTCATCAAATGTCAAAGTTGAGGCAGGCCAATAAATGGTGAAACAATTGCCAATCATACAATTAAATATAATGTGTATGCATACACGTACACACACATGTAAATGCAGGGCACAGAAAATAAGAAATATTAAAAATATCAACAAGAATAGCAAAGCATTTAAAGATCTTCACATTAATTTTCTGAATACTCTTTCAGAATTTATATGCATGCGTGATAATCTGCATGGTGATTGCGATGACAACATTCATTGCTAGTGGCATCGACTGAAGAAAGAAAGAGTATAAAGAAAATGCAAAACTGAAATTTGGACAAAGCTAGGCCAGCAAAAGCCCAGCGCGGTGCATGTGTACTTTGTTGTTTTTTTTTTTTTTCAAGAAGTGAGGCCGGCGATGCACACATACATATAAACTGAGCTCACACAGACTGGGCGAGCGTTCTACATATATATGAATCGCTATAAGATCCAGTAAATGTGTGCTCACACTGACTGTGTGCTTTCTCACATACATATACATCACAATAAGATCCAGTAAATGTGTGGTCACACAGACTGTGTGTACTGTCTCACATACACACGCATACATATAAACTGCTATCGCATACAGCGAGTTAAGTATGAAAGTGTGCTTGCTCACATACGCTCCCATACGCGATTAAATCCAGAGCTTTGCAAAGCTCGCGCTCTAGATCTAATGTCAATGATGAACTTTCGAGGCCTTTTGAAGTCTCTATAATATTCTTTGCTTAGTGCTACTAAGTAAGACATGAACAAGACAAGAACATATCAAGTGAAATAAATACTTTTATATACATTAAACGACAAAGAACATTATTTATATTTAGTTACATGTTAACATACTAATGTTAACAAAACGACGCGTAATGCCGCATAATATACATGACGTTATGTCAGTAACATTAGAAAGTCGTTTTAAGTATCCAAAAATCGAGTCGAAGCAAGACTTTAAAAATTAATTAATATTAAGTTGAATAATTGAATGCACTTAGTGAAAATTAAACAATTACATAAGTGTTTTGTATTGTGTGAAGTAGTAAACTCCTTCCCAACCTTTATAGTGTTATGAACCGGCCTTTTACTCCCAACACTGCACATTGGGCGATTTTCCCAAAAAAGTGGCATAAAGTCAAAAAATGTATGGTAGAATATTAAAAAAACCTTGTTATTTATTAATAGTAAACACTTCAGAAAGCTTAAAAAAAATTTTGTTTTTTGCTGGGTGGCAACTCTCTTTATGTGGCAGCCTCTTAAAGCCAGCTGATGGCAAGCAGCTTTCGATTGTAAAAGTTACCGCGAAAATTTTACTTCTGCAATTGATCAGTGTGCGTATGTTTTTATCCAGTTAAATATATGTATTAAGTATGGAAAACAAAGATCAAGGTATATATAATCTGTATGTTATGGCAAAAGTACATAAATATTTGTGTTCTTGCTTTTGTCCAGTGTTGTTGTTGGTTGTATTTGAACTAAAATTTTAACAATTGTAATCGTGTTCCGTGAAGTATTTCTATATCAAGAGCAAGCCAGAGCAGGCAACTAATAATGGCAAGTTACTAACTTAAATGTCTATTTTCATTTGGTAAAAATCTCATTTCCCCGTTTTCCCCCGTTTATACAAAAAATGCACTTGTAGTTGTTGTTGCGATTACCAACAGCGACCTTGCCGATATTTGGAACGGCAACAATCGCAACGCAAGCGCTGTAACATCGTTTATTTTAATAAAAATAAATAAAGATGATTTGAGCATATCGCACATGAATACAATAGAAGCCAAAGTATCAATTTTTGTAAAACATATTAAACGGTATTTACGCAAACATTACGCAGATCTGGATAAAATTAAGTCGATTTACTCAGAATGGTTTTCAAAAAGTTTTGAAATACGAATCGATATGGAGGATACCAAAAATTCATCACCTTCCAAAATAGGACGCCCAAAATTAGGGTATACAGAGGCCGGGTCAAGGCTTAAAAGGAAAATGGCTCTAGAAGTTGCCATAGCAAATGACTTGTCAACGCCTTTACTTCTGCATGCAGCCTCAACATCTGCGCGAAAAAGAAAAAATAATGAAGCAGTCGGCGTGCAGCAGGAAGTCAATATAGAAAAAAAAATTAAGACGGTGTCAAACAAAGAGCCTTTAAAAATGTCAAATAATGTAGCCTTAGCCTATATATTGGAAAATGGGCTAACAAAACAACAATATATTAATACTAAGAAACTAAATAAGGCGTACGGGAATGACATATATCCTGGTTATGATGCAATAAAAAAAACGAAGATGCAGTGCAGACCAACAGGAGTACAAATTACAGAATCTGTTGCAAAGGTTTGTTTGCAGGATTTGCTAAGCCATACGGCTGAACGAATTTTAGTTTTACAAAAGAAAGTTTTGGAACAAATGGAAAATGTTACAGAGTGCACACTTATTGCATGCTATGGATTTGATGGGTCGACCGGTCAAAGTTCCTATAAGCAGAAATTCGATTTTGATGAACCCGATTCTTCCGACAGTTCTCTATTCGTGGCAACTATGATTCCAATAAGATTAGTGGATTCTTTAAATCGTTTAATTTGGGTAAGCAAAAGCCCCCAGTCTGTACGCTTCTGCAGGCCGATTAAAATTGAATACGCTAAAGAAAGCATTGCAAAAATCCAAGAAGAAAAGCATAATTTAGATATGCAAGTAGCAAACTTGCAAAATTTTAAATCACATAGTGCAAAATTTCTGTTAATTTTAAAACATATATGACATTGATTGACGGCAAGGTACTTAATGTTTTAACAAATACGAAATCTACGCAATGTTGTCCTATATGTGCTATAAATCCAAAAGCGCTTATGCACATTAATGATTTCAATTCTAAAATTTTTAAACCTAAACCTGACTCTTTGAAATACGGCGTTAGTCCGTTACACGCCTGGATCAGGTTTATGGAATTCGTTTTAAACATATCATATCGAATCGATATTAAAACTTGGCACGTAAAAGGAGAGAATAAAAACAAAATGATATCGCGGAAGAAGGAAATCCAACAAAGAATATGAAAGGAAATGGGATTACATATTAGCTTACCAAAACAGAATGGATCTGGTAACAGCAACGATGGGAATACGGCGAGGCGAATCTTTGCAAATACCAAACTTTTTGCAGAAATCACATTGTTTGACGAGGTCCTATTAAATAAATTCCACCATTTATTAATAGCAATTTCGTGTGAATTTGCAATAAACACAAACAAATTTCGAAGTTTTTGCAACGATACATTTTTATTGTATATGCAGGCGTATCCATGGTACCCAATGTCCCCAACAGTTCAAAAGATTATAGTTCACGGATCAGATATTATGGATCAGTTTGTAGTTCCTGTTGGGTGCCTGGGCGAAAATGCATCAGAGGCACGCAACAAACTCTATAAAATAGACCGACGTTCCCATGCTAGAAAAAATTGCAGGCTAAATAATATAACTGACGTTTTTTATAGATCTATTGATTCATCCGACCCTCTAATTTCAAGCTTGAATATACATAATACTCCAAAACTGCTTAAAAAAAAATCACTTCCTGCAGAAGTTATTGCGTTTTTGGAAACTCCAACCTTAAATATAAGCTCATGCTATATATCTGAAGAAAATAATAATGAAAATTTTAATTTCAATAATAATAATAACATGGATAGTGAAACAGATGACGAAGAAGATTATGATAACATCAATGAATATTCGTTCGTTTTAGATGAGGAAGATTTTTAACTGCTTATTTGTAAAGTTTTTAATAATATAACTACATATATGAATAAAAATTTGTTATCTTTTTTATTTAATATTATGTCTAAGTATAATAAAATAAAGCTTTTCATTTTGTTTCAATTTTAGTTGAACATTTATAATTTGTTCTTAAATAAATGCACTTATTGGTGGCGGCCTACACATTTGCGGAAAAAAAGGAGTGACCATATTGTCGCAAAAAAAAAATCCGAAATTAGAGTTAAATATAACTAACATTTAAAAAAAAATCTAGGTCTCTAGCTTTATTTTTAGACTTTATGCCGCCAAAATCGCCCATAGTGCACTGTATCGATAGCGAGCTAGCAAATCGGTGACCCAGGGATGTATACGACCTCGATACGGTGTGGACCGGGTAACAAAATTTATATTTTTATTCAAAAAACAAACATCTAACGGACAAGCGGCTAATTTCCACAGAATCGGACAATTTTCGGACATGCAAGGTAAAAAGATGTAAACATTTACCCCCAATGCGCCCTCCCTACCTATGAGCCGGACTTGCAATATATTGCCGACTCCCTAGAACACAACAACACTAACAACAACAACTACAACTTACCCCCACATCACCACATCTTCATCCCACCCACACATAGACAATTACTCACACATATTTATATAAACAATACAGACTTATATTTATTCATATTAAATTATACATTGTTTCCTTAAATTAAATTTACTTTATATAAATAGAAAAAAGAATAATGCAGTTAAATAAATAAATAAACAAAAATAAACATATACTACTAAACGCAAAACATAAAAACAATAAACAAAAACGTAGAAAGAATAAATAAATAATAAATTAAATAAATAATATAAATGAAGAATAAATTAAATGATAATAAATAAATAAATAAATAGGGGCAGAATAAATAAATAAATAACTTAATGCTAATTCGCGCCTCTTCAAAAAAGGTCGCAAGCCACTGTGCCTCTGACAGCGGCTGTGTAATGGTGAGTGTGCGAGCGCTTGCGCGCAGCTGGCGCAAAAGCAATGGGCATCGGCTTATTTAAAACTTTTATGGGGCACTATAACTATTGGCAACAAACTTGTTGACCACCCAGACGGGTTGGCCGATCCTCGTCCGATGGTCTCCTTCTCTTGTCCTGGCCACTCTTTGTGTTCTGGACGCCTGGACGATCTGTTAAAGCATGTTGAAGCACTGCTATCATGGACACTCTTTAATAACTTTCTGCCTCATACCTGACTGTCCAGCGTTCATATATGTATATATAGATCCTTGTCCTTGACTTCTATTTTATTTTATGATCTCCTACTGCTGCTTGCTGCCACTTGTCCCGCTCACAATTTTTGCCTTCTCATGCCCTTTCCTCTTCTTATAGTCTGAAGCCATTCCCCCTTAATCGCAGGTGCCAATCGAGTATCGTTGCCAGCACGACTATCCAACCCTCGTTCGACAACCACAACCATCGATTACACTTCGCCGACCATAACACCACACTCCGGTTCGCGCTGACGGTGTAGCGTCCGGGACAGGAGTGCAAAAAGGAGGCCCTGTGTCGTCATGATGCCCAACGTAGGCCACCGCCCACGCCCTGAGATTAAGCGTCTCATGCTCTACCGACTGAGCTAGCCGGGCATAGATCCAACGCTCGGGGGTCACTGCTTTAAATCTTTTGCGTGGAACACCCCGAGCGGATTACCCTGGAGCGTCTCCAGCTCGTATAGACAATGTCCGATCGGTTTTACTACTCGGCATTTTGTGTAGCGGCGACAGAATTTTGCATTTAGATTTTTCGCAAAGTCGCTCAACACAAAATTCCACTTGAACACCTCTTGGCCAACCGTGTATTGCACGTCTCGTGCCTTCAGGTCGTACTGCCTCGCTGCCTTCTCATACGCCTTGTGTAGAGTTTCTTGAATGCGAGCACGGTATACCTGCTGTTTTTCTGTCCTATCGAGTGGTTGAATCGCCGCACCGCTTACGTCGCCCAGCCTCCTGGCTAGTTCATACTCGCTGCCGTGACTCAACATATGTTGTCCGAACAAGGCGAAGTATGGTGAGGTTCCGGTCGCAGAATGCGCTGCACCTCGCAACGCCATTGCGATCTCGGGCAACTTCTCATCTCACACCGTCTGGTCTCTCCCAATATGCACCCGAATCGCTGCCAACACCGACTGGTTAACACGTTCGGACGCGTTCGCTTGCGGAGCATAGTTTCCGGTGCGCAAGTGTTTAACACCGTGGTGCTCCAGCATCGCTCCAAGCTCTTGCGACACGAACTGCTTCCCGTTGTCGGTGTGTACGATTTCGGGGACTCCAAACGCCGAGCACACATTCTCTCTTAGGAAACGGATGACCACTGCCGCCGTTGCCTTCGGTGTCGCCTTCAACCACACAAACTTGCTGAAATGATCCAGCACTACGATGATATATACGTTGCCTTGTCGCGAACGTGGGTACTTGCCCAAAAAGTCTAAATAGAGCTTTTGCATGGGGCGCTCTGTCACAACCTCCTTGCCCATCATCGGCCTGCCAATCTGTGTGCTGTGTTTAGTCTCTTTGCAGACTTCGCAATCGAGCACATGCGTCCGCACTTGCGCTGCCATCCTCGGCCAGAAGTAAAATTGGCGCAGCCTTGCCAACGTCCGGGCTATGCCTCCGTGCATCCCTTGGTCGCTATCGTGCGCCTGCCAAATAAATGTGCTTGTTAGCGATTCCGGGATCCACAGCTTCAACAAGAACTCCTCGCTATCCTCTCGGGCGAACTGTGACCTCTTAGATAGCAGGCCGCCCTCGATCCGAAGATCAGGGAAACGGTGAGCCTCTGCTTGCACCAACTCCAACCGACCCCGGTACTCCTCGATCTCAAAGGCTGTCGTCTCGAATTCGAACAAGTTGAGCTCTTCAACCTCAAACGGTCGAGAGAGCATGTCTGCTACGACGTTGTCCTTGCCTTTCCGGTGTTCGATTTTAAAATCAAACGCCTGCAGTGCTAGTGACCACCTCGCCAGTCTCCCACTCAGATCCTTGAGTGACATTAGCCACTGCAAGCTCGACTGATCCGTAATGACTGTGAACGGCATCAGCTCCACGTACGGCCTAAAGCGCTCTATCGCCTTAACCGCTGCCAGGCACTCCTTCTCCGTCACGCTATAATTCAGATGAGCCTCACGCAGCTTCGCTGAAAAGAACGCAATGGGTCGATCTGCACCCTCGTCATCACGCTGAAAAAGAACTGCGCCAATTCCTAGGTGGCTTGCGTCACACTGAATGAAGTACGGCCGGCGAAAATCTGGGTGCACGAGAACGGGCGCGCATGTTAGCGCCTTCTTCAGTGCATGGAATGCTTCGACTGCTTTCTCCGACATCTCGAACTTCTTGCCGATCTTCAAGCAGTCGGTCAGTGGCGCGGACAGGCTCGAAAAGCCTCGGATGAAGCGTCTGTACCAGCCTGCAGTGCCCAAAAATCTCCTCAGCTGCTTGGTGGTTCTCGGGACGGGAATCTGGGCTATCGCCTCAACCTTGCTCGGATCCGTTCGGAGAGCTCCGTCACCCACAATGTACCCCAAGTACTTAAGGAATCTGAAACAGAACTTGGATTTCTGCAGACCGATGGTGAGATTTGCTTCCTTCAGACATTGCGCTACGTCCTCCAACAATTCTGCATGCTCCTCAAAGGTGCGGGAGATGATCAGAAGATCGTCCAGGTACACGAACACGCGATTCCGCAGACGTTGTGGTATCACCCGGTCCATCAACCGACACAACCTTTGAGCGGCATTACACAAGCCGAACGGCATCATCCGGAATTGATTGAGTGGACGCCCAGGAATGGTGAAGGCTGTGTACGCTCTGCTCTTGGGCTCCAACTCGATCTGCCAGAATGCGTGTTTCAGGTCGACGCTGCTTATGAATATGGTGTCATCCACGCGGCTTAAGATCGACTCGATGTTCTGTAGCGGGTAAGCATCCTTCACGGTCACGTCGTTAAGCTTACGAGCGTCCAAGCACAACCTATTTTTGCCAGGTTTTCGAACCAGCGTCATCCTGTTGATCCATGGACTCTCGCTTGGCTCGATGACTCCGAGTCTAAACATTTCGTCCACCTCTGCAAACAAAAGCTGTTGAATCGCTGGGGATACTGGGTAAAATCTTTCCTTGACCGGTACTGTGCCCTCGACAAGCTCGATCGTATGCCGTTCCAGGTGATTCTTGCCTAGGCCTCGCTTCTCATACGCTAAGAACTTCGCCTGTACCGCTTTCAGCTGCTCTTGCTGTACCGCATTCAACCGGTGCGGTTCAATCGGCTCTCCCTTTGTCACGAAATCGGACTCCACGTGTTCGAGAGATTCTACTCCTACGACCTCGGGTGCCAGGCGAAACTTCTTCCAGAAGTCGATACCTAAATACAGATTCTGAACCAGGGCGGGGCACACATACTGCGTTATCTGGTGCGTCTCGTTCCTGTATTGGATCGGGACATGAATTTTACCCAACACCGAGTAGCTCGCACCTCCTGCGGCTCGCACTTTCGAAGTCTGAGGGTGCCATACTATTCCCAGCTTCTTTATCAGATCCTCTGCTCCTGCGCCTAACAAGCTAACGGTCGCTCCAGTGTCTAAAAGCCCCTTAACGGCGTGTCTTTTAATCTGGACTTCAGCGAAGGCTCGATCGTCGTCCTTGAGCGCCGAACCAAGTGCTTCGCAAACGCTCTTTCGTTCCCTACGGCGTAATGCTGGCTTTGTCCGCTTTCGTACGACTGGAACACTCTGGTTCCGCTGCGAAACATCTTCTTCTGCAAAGATCCGGGCTCTTGTAACTTCGTATGCGGCTTGGCGCGCTTCCAACGGCGGTCGTGTCGACCACTTGGGCCTCGGTAGGTGCTCGTTGTTGGCTCTTCTTATTATATTCTTAACTAGCATGCAGTCCTTACCTCTAGTGCTTACATCTAACATGCCTTGTGGAGAGAATTTTAATGGCTTCTCGGCAATGGTGTTAAGCGTGACTCCTCTGCCTGCGTCATGCTCAGCCTCTCGTTTCCCGAACGACATTTTGGACATTTCGGCAATACCACTCCTGGAAGCCCACATTTATAACAAAATATGTTGCGCCCGGTGGCCTCGCATTCCCAGAAAGTGTGTCCTTTCTGCGCGCAGTTCCAGCATGTAAGCGCGTTGCTGTCGCCGCTACTGCCTCTGGGCCTGTAGATCGCCTCAACTGCCTCATCCGGTGGTGTTTCCGTAGTGGCTTCCGCCTCTTCGTGGAACGCCTCGTTCACGTGGTAACGGTCCCTAGGCTGACTGGCTGGTTCCGCTGTGGCCTGACTCCTGGACCAGCGTGAAGAGAGCAATCTCTCTGCGTCGTGGCATTCCTCTCGCAGTCTCTCTAGGTCATTTATCCACATAGGATAGATGATCCGCGAAATGCCATCTCTTACGTTTACTTTAACTATCTTAATTAGGTCGTGATCGCTTACCGGCACTTCCAACCTTGACCGGAGAGCAAACATGGCCTGTAGATAGTCATCGATACTCTCTCCTGCCTTTTGTCGCCGTTCCCGAAGCTCCTGCTCGCGCTCAAAGTTGGATCTGCGCGTCTGGAACCGCTGCTTCAGTGCGTATCGCAGATTCGGCCAGTCCGTTGCTCCACTCTTCCTGAGGAACATCCAATACCAATCCTTCGCGCGTCCCTCAACCAGTGTGTGAAAGTCACGCAGGATATCCGGCCACGGCACTTGATAGGTCCGCCTTAAATGATCCAGCCTAAAGATAAACTCCCCGACTGGCATTCCAGATGGACAAGCATCGAAAACGAGACCCCATCTACGCATCGGGATCACCTCGGGTCTGGACTCGGTAATACTGTATGGCCTGCGCATGGTCTGTTCGCTCCTTGCCTGTGCATCGCTACGCGCTCCGAAACCCCAGTGCTCCGCTTGCTCACGCTGCTCTGACTCAAGGGCGCGGTTGTCGTCCCAAAATCCTTGCGCCGCTGAAGGCTTCTGTTGAGGTGCTGCCCCATGATCAGGCGGTGGTGCTGTGTCTTGTTCGGGCGGTGGGCGAGAAGTTGTCTGTGCTGTTTTGGGCCCTGACAGCTGCGTATATAGGCTGCTTTCCCGAATTGCCTGCATATATTCCAGCATCTCGCGCCTGTTCTGGTCTTGAAGCTCGGCCATCCCTGTCGCCATAACATACCGAAATGTTTCCCGCGCCTCCGTTACAGCTGAATTAATTGCGGCTCTTAACTCGCTTTGAAGGTCCAATGGAGCTGGCTGTTGTTGTGCTGTCGTAGAGGAGCTGCGTTTTGGCACTGCTCCTAGGCTGTTGAGATCTACATCCCCGCCTACTGCTCCTGCCTTCGAGACATCCATATCCTCTGGTGGCGACGTTTCGTTGGAGTGGATATCCGGTTGTAGTGCTTGAGCTTGGGATGCCGAACGAGTGGTAGGAGCCATTAATTCAGCCCCTCTACTACCATTGAAATCTGCGCTACGCCTATCTTTTCTTTGCTCTTGTACGTATTCTTTCTCGCTACGCATTTTCTTTTTCTCCACTATAACACTAATTTCTCTCTTTCTTTTATAGACAATAACGCACGACATATAAGTACGGGGTGAGACGAACATGGAACATGATACGGGTACGGTAAGTGTTGTGTGTAAATACATTGGTCCTAATCCTAAAATTGTCCTAATCCTATATCACAGTTTGGGCTATTTCAAATACATGGTACACGGTACATGGCCTGGCGGGAAACACAATGCCGGTCCTGAAGGACATGACACGGACCATAGCCTTGACACATGAAACACGTATACGGTAAACAGAAAACTACATGGTGAACGATATATGGACTGGCAGGAAACACAATGCCGGTCCTGAAGAACATGGCACGGACCATAGCTTCGACACATGAATCGTTCACTGGAACGCAAATGTTATATATATTGAAATTTACAAAAAAAAACGAAATTAATTCTGCCAATGATTTTCTTATAGAACGTTGAGCTACGCTGCAGCAGGATTCGGGGATCCACGCTGGGATGTGCTCAACCTCTGTATGTGGCGCAACCATGTGGTTGGTCAGCTGCCGTCTACTCCATCTTCCAGTTGCTTCCACTTCAGCTCAGGCATTAAACCTCGCTGCGGTCTAGCAGCTTTTAGACAACAGTAAAACAAACAAGCCTTCCAACACAACATGTAACAAAAACAATAAATTTAAACATATACTGTGACCTTCCTATATCCTTTTATTTGGTTTTTTCCATTGGGCGCCATGTGTTATGAGCCGGCCTTTTACTCCCAACACTGTATCGATAGCCAGCTAGCAAATCGGTGACCCAGGGATGGATACGACCTCGATACGGTGTGGACCGGGTAACAAAATTTATATTTTTATTCAAAAAACAAACATCTAACGGACAAGCGGCTAATTTCCACAGAATCGAACATGCAAGGTAAAAAGATGTAAACATTTACCCCCAATGCGCCCTCCCTACCTATGAGCCGGATTTGCAATATATTGCCGACTCCCTAGAACACAACAACACTAACAACAACAACTACAACTTACCCCCACATCACCACATCTTCATCCCACCCACACATAGACAATTACTCACACATATTTATATAAACAATACAGACTTATATTTATTCATATTAAATTATACATTGTTTCCTTAAATTAAATTTACTTTATATAAATAGAAAAAAGAATAATGCAGTTAAATAAATAAATAAACAAAAATAAACATATACTACTAAACGCAAAACATAAAAACAATAAACAAAAACGTAGAAAGAATAAATAAATAATAAATTAAATAAATAATATAAATGAAGAATAAATTAAATGATAATAAATAAATAAATAAATAGGGGCAGAATAAATAAATAAATAACTTAATGCTAATTCGCGCCTCTTCAAAAAGGTCGCAAGCCACTGTGCCTCTGACAGCGGCTGTGTAATGGTGAGTGTGCGAGCGCTTGCGCGCAGCTGGCGCAAAAGCAATGGGCATCGGCTTATTTAA
Source organism: Scaptomyza pallida (assembly GCA_018152965.1). NCBI lineage: Eukaryota > Metazoa > Arthropoda > Insecta > Diptera > Drosophilidae > Scaptomyza > Scaptomyza pallida. The sequence continues at coordinate 759,769 of JAECXP010000219.1, forward strand.
AACTTTTATGGGGCACTATAACTATTGGCAACAAACTTGTTGACCACCCAGACGGGTTGGCCGATCCTCGTCCGGTGGTCTCCTTCTCTTGTCCTGGCCACTCTTTGTGTTCTGGACGCCTGGACGATCTGTTAAAGCATGTTGAAGCACTGCTATCATGGACACTCTTTAATAACTTTCTGCCTCATACCTGACTGTCCAGCGTTCATATATGTATATATAGATCCTTGTCCTTGACTTCTATTTTATTTTATGATCTCCTACTGCTGCTTGCTGCCACTTGTCCCGCTCACAATTTTTGCCTTCTCATGCCCTTTCCTCTTCTTATAGTCTTAAGCCATTCCCCCTTAATCGCAGGTGCCAATCGAGTATCGTTGCCAGCACGACTATCCAACCCTCGTTCGACAAACACAACCATCGATTACACTTCGCCGACCATAACAATAGATTCTAATTATAATGACAGGCACCACGAATGTTGCAATAGATATAAGAATTATGTTTAAAATTGATTACAGGTCGAGGAGGAGAAAACCGTAAGAAAAGTATTTATATTTAAGGGACAGGGTATATTTAAGGCTAGGCACGCAGCACTATCAGATACGGGCATCACTATCAGAGGAGAGAAACAGACTGGACAGGCAAAGAACACAGCAGTGGCGGCAGAGAACACAGCAGCAGACGGCACACGACACAGGCATAGAAAACAGCGGTAGCGGCAGAGAACACAGCAGCAGACGGCACGCGGCAATCGAAGCCGCCGACGCACCGCGCTGACTTAGCAGCCGAGAAAACCGACAGACAACGCAGCAGCAGACGGCACGCGGCAATCGAAGCCGCCGACGCACCGCGCTGACTTAGCAGCCGAGAAGACCGACAGAGAACGCAGCAGCAGACGGCACGCGGCAAACGAAGCCACCGACGCAGCGCGCTAACAACCGACTTAGCAGCCGAGAAGACTTGCCGAGGGCAAAGCAGCAGCGAAGACGACACGCAATCGATGCAAAATTAGGCGCAGCAGCAGCAAACGAAAACGAGAGCGTCGTCAGCAGCTCAAAAGGGCAGAGGGCGCAGCAGCGCATTAAGCAGCGATCGCGACTGCATGAGGGTACAGCATGCATTGAAAAATGCGTAGCTGGACAGTCGTTGCGGAATTGTAAAAGAGTGCGGTCATACGCGTGCCAAAGTACGGCAAAGGAAAGCGATTAACACGCGGCGTCGATCTGCACAGCCCAGGATACACACAAGGAGCCAACAACAACAACAACAGAAAGGATTACTGAAGAATAATGGACAGCGGGTAAGCTGGCCTCTGACTCTAGATTATACATGGGCGGGCGGGAGTTTTAAGTGCGGTGTGGTTAGGCAGGTACAGGCTGTGAATAAATTATGTGAAGTTATTAAGTGCAAGCAAGTGTATATTATCGTCGAGAGGGCAGCCACGGCGTGCCGCCTAGTCCCAACACGTGTTCCGAGCGTTTCTCTGCACGTGTTGGGGCTGGTCGGTATCGCCGGCCACCCGTAGCGACCACCAAGACGCATTCCGAGGGTTTCTCTGTGCGCTTTGGTGGATCTACGGGTGTCTCCTGGCCAATTTGTAATGTCTTTCGAATTTCTAATGGTTTTTCTCAACGTAGCCACGGGCCGTATCCCTAACATGTGTTCCGAGCGTTTCTCTGCACATGTTGAGGCTATTCGGTAGCGTGCCGGCTAGCCCCAACACGTGTTCCGAGCGTTTCTCTGCACGTGTTGAAGCTGGTCGGTGCCACCGGCCATCGGTAGTGTACACCAAGACGCATTCCGAGGGTTTCTCTGTGCGTTTTGGTGGCCCTACGGATGCTCCCTCGACAGGTTTGTAGTGTTGTTGTTTTCTAATAGTTCTCAGAGTAACCACGGCGTGCCGTATGGCCCCAACATGTGTTCCGAGCGTTTCTCTGCACATGTTGAGGCTATTCGGTAGCATGCCGGCTAGCCCCAACATGTGTTCCGAGCGTTTCTCTGCACGTGTTGAAGCTGGTCGGTGCCACCGGCCATCGGTAGTGTACACCAAGACGCATTCCGAGGGTTTCTCTGTGCGTTTTGGTGGCCCTACGGATGCTCCCTCGCCAGGTTTGTAGTGTTGTTGTTTTCTAATAGTTCTCAGCGTAGCCACGGCGTGCCGTATGGCCCCAACATGTGTTCCGAGCGTTTCTCTGCACATGTTGGGGTATTTGTGTAGCGTGCCGGCTAGCCCCAACACGTGTTCCGAGCGTTTCTCTGCTCGTGTTGAAGCTGGTCGGTGCCACCGGCCATCGGTAGTGTACACCAAGACGCATTCCGAGGGTTTCTCTGTGCGTTTTGGTGGCCCTACGGATGCTCCCTCGCCAGGTTTGTAGTGTTGTTGTTTTCTAATAGTTCTGAGCGTAGCCACGGCGTGCCGTATCGCCCCAACATGAGTTCCGAGCGTTTCTCTGCACATGTTGAGGCTATTCGGTAGCATGCCGGCTAGCCCCAACATGTGTTCCGAGCGTTTCTCTGCACGTGTTGAAGCTGGTCGGTGCCACCGGCCATCGGTAGTGTACACCAAGACGCATTCCGAGGGTTTCTCTGTGCGTTTTGGTGGCCCTACGGATGCTCCCTCGCCAGGTTTGTAGTGTTGTTGTTTTCTAATAGTTCTCAGCGTAGCCACGGCGTGCCCTATGGCCCCAACATGTGTTCCGAGCGTTTCTCTGCACGTGTTGAGGTTGGTCGGTGCCGCCGGCCACCCATAGCGACCATCAAAACGCATTCCGAGGGCTTCTCTGTGCGCTTTTTATGGCCCTACGGATGCTCCCTCGCCAGGTTTGTAGTGTTGTTGTTTTCTAATAGTTCTCAGCGTAGCCACGGCGTGCCGTATGGCCCCAACATGTGTTCCGAGCGTTTCTCTGCACATGTTGGGGGTATTCGGTAGCGTGCCGGCTAGCCCCAACACGTGTTCCGAGCGTTTCTCTGCTCGTGTTGAAGCTGGTCGGTGCCACCGGCCATCGGTAGTGTACACCAAGACGCATTCCGAGGGTTTCTCTGTGCGTTTTGGTGGCCCTACGGATGCTCCCTCGCCAGGTTTGTAGTGTTGTTGTTTTCTAATAGTTCTCAGCGTAGCCACGGCGTGCCGTATCGCCCCAACATGTGTTCCGAGCGTTTCTCTGCACATGTTGAGGCTATTCGGTAGCATGCCGGCTAGCCCCAACATGTGTTCCGAGCGTTTCTCTGCACGTGTTGAAGCTGGTCGGTGCCACCGGCCATCGGTAGTGTACACCAAGACGCATTCCGAGGGTTTCTCTGTGCGTTTTGGTGGCCCTACGGATGCTCCCTCGCCAGGTTTGTAGTGTTGTTGTTTTCTAATAGTTCTCAGCGTAGCCACGGCGTGCCCTATGGCCCCAACATGTGTTCCGAGCGTTTCTCTGCACGTGTTGAGGTTGGTCGGTGCCGCCGGCCACCCATAGCGACCATCAAAACGCATTCCGAGGGCTTCTCTGTGCGCTTTGGTGGGTCTGCAGTTGCACCGAAACACCTCTCGAGTCTCGGCATTTAATAAATTTTGTTGTAAAAGACCCTGGATATGACTGAGTATTTACCCCAGCCCTAGAAAGCTTCTTTACAGATGGCGCCCGAGCAGGGACTCCGAGATTTATGTTGTTTCGGGGGGGGGGGGATTTTTTTTTTGGTGTGTTCACCAGCGACCAAGTAATACAATAGTTATAAATAAATGTAGATCTTTTTTTGTATTTTGTAAATGACTATGGCAAAAGGCCCCACGTTTTAGGCAGAATGGTGACATAGTCCATATTTTCGGCCTGTCCGAAAGTACAGTCTCGGGGAGAAAAACAACAGACGCGCTCTGCTTATATTTTTTTCATGTGCTTGAGCACATAGCCAGCGTACCGCCCCACGGAAAGGAAAAAAAAAAAAAAAACGTGACGCTAGTTACACGTGGGATCATGTGGGCAGCGACATATGGAACAGGTTCACGCACAAGCGGGCAAACGCTTGGCAAGGCATGCTAGGTACGAGATTATTTTGTTTTTTTTTGCTAACCAACCGCATTCGAGAACTTTCCCCCAAACATTGGCTCCCTGGAGTACAGTAGGGCTCAGCTTCCCATTAACCATTTTTTTTTGTAAACCTACATAATTTTTTTTGTTGTTGTTGAGAGCGGAACAACCGTAGAAACAAGCCGAACGCAGTAACTACGCATCAGTCGCTAACGCAGCGACGAAGCTACTCAGCAACAGAGCGGCTCAGCAGCAGAGCCGAATACCAGCCGTACCAAGCGACGAAGCTACTCAGCAACAGAGCGGCTCAGCAGCAGAGCCGAATACCAGCCGTACCAAGCGACGAAGCTACTCAGCAACAGAGCGGCTCAGCAGCAGAGCCGAATACCAGCCGAACCAAGCAACGAAGCGACTCAGCAACGGTGAGGCTCAGCCGCAAAGCCGAGGATCAGCCGACGCAATGACAGAACACAGCCAACGAAGACATCGGACGGCAGAGGTCCCGAAGTCCGCACGACCAGGCAGCTGAGGCGGGTCGCCCAGCATATATAAGGCGGTCGCTGACAGCGGGATAGGCAGTTTAGCAACGAGAGTCAACCAGTGACAACAGTCAGTGATACAGTGCTCAAATAAAGAACCAAATTTAAATAACACAGCCTTGACAAGTGAATCCTCACGCAAAGAAAAGGACTCGCAGGACCAACAGCAGGACCAACAGCAGGACTCGCAGGACGAACAGCAGGATCGGCAGGACTCGCAGGACCAAAGGTAGCACCCGTTACAGCACACGCTACAGAACCAACAGCAGGACTCGCAGGACCCGTAGCACCGGTATATCAACAACACACGCGGCAGAACTACCAGCACCACCTGACATGGGTGTAAAGTGGATCACTTTTCGGCGCAAGGAAGAGCTACAGCAGCTTGCCGAAGAATTCGGGTTGGGAACTACTGGCACGGTCGAGGAATTGCAGGGCAGGATTTCGGCGTTTGTCACCAGGGGCGAACACTCGGAGGCAACACGAGACCGTCTGGTGGAACTGGAAGCTAGCTACGGAGATATGGCCAGCCCTCGGGATCGTCGATCGCCGTCAGTGTCTCTATGCCCTGAAAGCCGTGGAAGCTACAAGCAGCTTTAGGTACCGGTGCCGGCGATGAAAACTGTTACGCAGGAGGACCACGAGCTGCCGGGTACCAGTACCGCAGGCCCAGGAGGACGTCGAGAGGAAATTTCGTGCTCCATGCTGGCGGATAAGCTGCGCAACTGGGGTATCGTGTTTGACGGCATCTCGGACCCACTGAGTTTTATCGAGAAGCTCGAGGGGCGTGTGACCACTTGCCGGGGAAGTGTCGACCAACTACCACGAGCCATATTCGGGCTATTGACCGGTCGGGCTGAAGGATGGTACCGCGCCTACAACATGCAGGATAAACCTTGGGAGTCGTTTAAGAAAGAGTTCTTGGACTTTTTCTTGCCGCCGCAGTACTTTCAACGCTTAGAAAGTACAATCCAGGCTCGTGTTCAACGCCCAGGTGAAGCCTTCCGTGACTACATTATTGAGCTGCGTTTACTGATCCAACGGGCCCAATACTCGCCGGAATAAGAGCTGGATCGCATATACGACAACTTGCTGCCAGAGTATCAACTATTTACACGTCGGCACGAATTTAACACATTGGCCAGGTTGACCCAGCTGGTCTCAAGCTTTGAGACAGTTCGGGACCGGAACAAGAAGGGATATGCAGCATTGGTCCCAGCAAGTACGCCAAAAGCACTCGGCCACACGCATAACATCGGAGACCACGGACAAGAAAACTGGGACTTGGCAGTACCAACCATGAACGAGACAACGATCAAGACGATGCCACAGGACACGGAGGCAGCAGTGGACGTAAAGCGGGCTTGCCGAAATTGCGGAGAAATCGGGTATTTCTCTAAAGATTGTCGGAATCCTCAAATGTTGTTCTGCTGGAAATAAGGCCGGCGTGGGACACGCACCATCGGATGCTGCCGTGTCGCTCGATCGGGAAACGGTCAGCGTCTCCGCCCAGCAGAGGACAGGGCGGAGAGCAACAGCAGTTGGAGCCCTCGTCATTAGATCACCCGTTACGCTTGAAGGACGGGAGGATCGCGGTTCCGGTGACCATACGGGACACCCCGGTAGTAGCAACACTGGACACAGGAGCCACGCGATCATTTATAAGTGAACGTTTAGCAAAGATCGTCGGTACCAAGGATAACATTCGCGACATCCAGGTACGAATAATCCTCGCAGATGGTTCACCAAAGCACATAACCCGGGCAGTAGTAGAAAAGATAAAGCTCGACACTCAAGATGCTGTAGTACCCCTACTGGTTATGCAAGGGATCCTGGACGATGCAATTTTGGGCATTGACTTCTTGTGTGGAGTTCGCACAAAAATTCAGTGCGGCCGAGCCTTCTTCACCCGCTTCACGAGCGTATCCGACTCTGATGACTCCAGCCCAACCAACGACGACCAATACAACCTCGCAGGACGCACAGGACGGACATGCCACTGAGCTAGCCGACTTCGTAGAGACAGCGCAGGCTAGTGTTGCACCAACGCAGGATGCCCACAACACTGTGCTAGCCGACCTCGTAGAGACCGCGCAGGCTAGTGAATCCACATCGCAGGACGCACAGGATGGACATGCCACTGAGCTAGCCGACCTCGTAGAGACAGCGCAGGCTAGTGTTGCACCAACGCAGGATGCCCGCAACACTGAGCTAGCCGACTTCGTAGAGACCGCGCAGGCTAGTGAATCAACATCGCAGGACGCACAGGACGGACATGCCACTGAGCTAGCCGACCTCGTAGAGACAGCGCAGGCTAGTGTTGCACCAACGCAGGATGCCCGCAACACTGAGCTTGCCGACCTCGTAGAGACCGCGCAGGCTAGTGAATCAACATCGCAGGACGCACAGGACGGACATGCCACTGAGCTAGCCGACCTCGTAGAGACAGCGCAGGCTAGTGAACCAACATCGAAGGACGCACCGGATTCGGAGCTAGTCGATTTCATAACATCCGTGCAGGCCAGTCAGACGAAGACGCAGGCGAAACAACATCGAACCAACAGAGGTTATGCACTCAAACCACTGGCGGACGCTCACACGGCCCGAAGAACGAACCCATTTCGGAGACAACCACGGGCATTATCGGACATTTTGGAAGAGCAGGAAAGCACGCAACGAACGGTCCCGATAAGCCTAGCAGTCGTCACGACAGAAGAGGGAGACAAGGGGCCCCCAGCGGAAGCAAACGCAATGGAACACGCATTGCCCACCTGGATCAACGACTTTCTGGAGAAAGAGCTAGCCCGATTTGAGAACATGACAGGAGTATCACACATCGCCCAGCATACTATCGTCATGAAAGATGACAAACCGGTCAAGCAACGATACTTTCCGAAAAATCCGGCAATGCAAAAGATCATAAATGACTAGGTCAACGAGCTTCTGGAAAGTGGGCAGATCGAACCTTCCAAAAGCCCACATAGCGCCCCAATTTTGCTGGTGGGTAAGAAGACCGGCGAGATACGGATGTGCGTGGATTACCGACAGTTAAATGCACGGTCAGTGCCAGACGCATATCCGCTGCCACGTATCAACCACATATTGGAACGCCTACGTAACGCGGCCTACATCTCCACGTTGGATCTTAAAAGCGGATACTGGCAAATCCCGATGGCCAAGGAAAGTCGGCAATACACCGCGTTCACGGTCCCGGGGAGAGGCTTGTACCAATGGAAAGTTATGCCATTCGGGTTACACTCTGCCCCAGCGACTTTCCAACGCGCTCTGGACAGTGTCATCGGCCCGGAAATGGAACCACACGCGTTCGCTTACTTGGATGACATTGTGGTCATTGGGGCCACATTGGAGGAGCACGTGGAGAACCTGCGCGAAGTGTTTCGAAGACTGGTGACAGCGAACTTAAAGTTAAATCGCAAAAAGTGCAGTTTCTTTCAACGAAGGCTAATATACCTAGGACACATGATCAGCGAGGCCGGGATACACACGGATCCAGGAAAAATCGCAGCAGTACAACGATTATCACCCCCGGCGAATACCAAAGAGCTACGACGTTGTTTAGGAATGGCCTCTTGGTACCGCCGGTTCGTCCCTAACTTCGCCACCATTGAACAGGAAGTGGCTGTGGGGCGACGAGCAACAAGCAGCGTTTGATGACTTGAAGGCCAAATTAACCAAGGCACCAGTCCTAGCCTGCCCTGATTTTACACAGAAGTTCACACTACAGACAGACGCTAGTGACTACGGAATCGGAGCCGTACTGACGTAGAGCCTACAGGGAAGAGAGCGCGTTATTGCCTACGCAAGCCGACGTCTTCTCAGAGCAGAGGAAAATTACTCCGCCACGGAGAAAGAATGCTTAGCAATTGTCTGGGCCATAAGGCAGTTACGCTGCTACCTGGAAGGTTACCACTTCGAAGTCATCACGGACCACCTAGCATTGAAGTGGTTAAATTCGATTGACAATCCAACTGGACGAATTGCGCGCTGGGCGCTGGAGCTGCAGCAGTATCAATTCGACATACTGTACCGGCGGGGGCGACAAAACGTGGTCGCAGACGCCCTTTCCAGACAACCATTGGAGACCCTGCAGCGCGCCCTGGAAGAAGCCTCGAATTGCCCTTGGTTGCTACGTCTGTGCCGGCAAACGGGCAAGCGGCCCCCCGAGGAAGAACACGTGACTTGGAAGCTATGCGTGGCTAAGGACCACCGACAACGGGTCTTGGAGGAGTGCCATGATCATCCAACAGCAGGGCACTTGGGAATCCGAAAGACAGCGACGAGAGTGATACAAAGATATTATTGGCCTGGAATCTTCCGGGATGTGACGAAGTACATCAGGAAGTGCGACAAATGCCAGAAATTTAAGGTGAGCCAATCCAAACCAGCCGGACATATGCAGACACGACAAGCCCAGGGCCCGTTCGACATCCTCTGCGCTGATTTTATGGGTCCGCTCCCGCGGTCCAAGCACGGAAACACCAGCCTCCTCGTTTTCTTCGACCTCTTCTCAAAATGGGTAGAGCTAGTGCCCTTACAGAAGGCTACCACCGCCCACTTGGAAAAATCGTTTCGGAAAAGAATATTATGCCGATTTGGCGTACCACAAAAGTTTGTGTGCGACAACGGTACCCAATTCACAAGTCGATCGTTCAGAAGCTTCTGCAAGACGGCAGGGATGGAACTGGAACACACAGCCCCGTACACACCGCAACAGAACCCAACAGAGAGGGCCAACAGGACAATAAAAACCATGATAGCCCAGTACATCGATGGAGACCAGAGCACCTGGGACGAGCTTCTGCCGGAACTAAGATCAACAGAAGTACTTCCGACACCACAGGATTCAGCCCGGCATACTTGATACAGGGCAGGGAACCAAGGCTACCAGGAGCCCTCAACGAGGAAGTCACCTCAGGATTGGGCAAAGATACCGAGGCACCGGAAGCAAAGGCATCAAGACTTAAAGGTATCTTCCAGGTCTTGCAACAGAATATCTAACGGGCATCACAGGAGCAAAGCAAAGGTTACAATCTTCGGAGGCGGGAATGGAAACCAACACAGGGTATGAAGGTATGGCTGCGACAACACCATCTTTCCAAGGCCGCAGAAGGGTTCAACGCAAAGCTGGCACCAAAGTTCGAGGGACCTTACAAAGTCATCAAGTTCCTCTCACCAAACATAGTACGGGTCCAAAGTCTTACCGGACGACAGCGGAAAACGGCCAGCGTAGCCGACCTCAAAGAGTTCAACGCAGCAGAGGACGAAGAGCCAGCAGTACCAAGTGGCAGCGAAAACTAGCCAACAACGACACAGTCACGGGGGCCACTTTTACTGGCGCGCCAGTATAACGTCCCCGCCCCAAAATGGGGAAAACCCAACTAAACGATCAGAGTTAGCATTCATCACACCGCAGGGCTAAGTCATTTGGGGTAGAGTATTTAAATAAGGTACATCGAACATATTTCTACTTTACTCTAGCACGAATCCAACGCAAGACGAGCCGGACGCACGGCCCTTGGGGGCACAAGATGTATTACTGGGACGTCGCTGGGGCCAGTCGTCGCGGGACAATCAGTTGCGACGAGTCGCCGTCGCAGAGCCATGGCACCCGGAGCCAGTCCCTCTGGAAGTTCGCATGCAGGCGGTCAGTTGCTGGATCAATAACCAGTGCGAACCCGACGACATGAAGGTGATCTCGATCAGCTCCAGCTCCGAGGTGACACCCGACGGCCGGTTCAACACAAACGGCGTCAGGGCCCCGTTGAATTGGGATGTGGCCACACTTAACGCCCAAATGGAGGAGGATAACTATTGCTCACCCTTACGTCCTCCCGTGTGCACTGAGGCGTCAGTTACGTCCCACTCCAGCCCAAATTTGGAGGAGGACGATCGCAGCACGCCCATACGCCCACGAGGCTACACTGGGGAGCGAGCGGCAAATGTTGTGACCGCAGCCAACTCCAGCTTAAATTCGGATGAGTACCGGCTAGCCGTGCGCTATGGTCTTATGGGCTACCCACCACCATACCCAGCTAGCCCCCCACCAGCGTACGAGTCGTGGTTTGTGGATGCGCAGAATGTGTTGCGATCCAGCAATTGGTCGGACATCAGCGAGCCGGCACCAGACCCATTGGAGCAGGAAAACCCAGGTACCGCCAATGTTCCGCCGCCTCCACCCACACAAGAGGATGACGCCGGATCAAACACGAGCCCTCCCCTGGATGGAGAGACCGCCGACTTCCTTATGGAAATATTGGCAGAGCACCTAACCGTCAGCGAGGTGCAGGAAGAACAGGAGGAGTGGACCACGGACCCCGAGGAGTGGCGTATCAAAGAAGACAACCGTCAACTGCCGGTAAGGGTCGTCCAATATATCCGCCAGTATCTTCTGGACCCCGAGGCACGACTGGGCGTGCGAAACTTAAAAACAATAGGACCACACACCTTTCGCTATTCCATCAACAAGCAACGACAGGTGACAATCAGTTTACTCCCCCCGAAGTAGGAAGGGAGTGTGAAGTAGTAAACTCCTTCCCAACCTTTATAGATACTAATTATAATGACAGGCACCACGAAGGTTGCAATAGATATAAGAATTATGTTTAAAATTGATTACAGGCCGAGGAGGAGAAAACCGTAAGAAAAGTATTTATATTTAAGGGACAGGGTATATTTAAGGCTAGGCACGCAGCACTATCAGATACGGTCATCACTATCAGAGGAGAGAAACAGACTGGACAGGCAAAGAACACAGCAGTGGCGGCAGAGAACACAGCAGCAGACGGCACACGACACAGGCATAAAAAACAGCGGTAGCGGCAGAGAACACAGCAGCAGACGGCACACGACACAGGCATAGCAAACAGCGGTAGCGGCGAAAAACGCAGCAGCAGACGGCACGCGGCAATCGAAGCCGCCGACGCACCGCGCTGACTTAGCAGCCGAGAAGACCGACAGAGAACGCAGCAGCAAACGGCACGCGGCAAACGAAGCCACCGACGCAGCGCGCTAACAACCGACTTAGCAGCCGAGAAGACTTGCCGAGGGCAAAGCAGCAGCGAAGACGACACGCAATCGATGCAAAATTAGGCGCAGCAGCAGCAAACGAAAACGAGAGCGTCGTCAGCAGCTCAAAAGGGCAGAGGGCGCAGCAGCGCATTAAGCAGCGATCGCGACTGCATGAGGGTACAGCATGCATTGAAAAATGCGTAGCTGGACAGTCGTTGCGGAATTGTAAAAGAGTGCGGTCATACGCGTGCCAAAGTACGGCAAAGGAAAGCGATTAACACGCGGCGTCGATCTGCACAGCCCAGGATACACACAAGGAGCCAACAACAACAACAACAGAAAGGATTACTGAAGAATAATGGACAGCGGGTAAGCTGGCCTCTGACTCTAGATTATGTGTGTTGGGGCTGGTCGGTATCGCCGGCCACCCGTAGCGACCACCAAGACGCATTCCGAGGGTTTCTCTGTGCGCTTTGGTGGATCTACGGGTGTCTCCTGGCCAATTTGTAATGTCTTTCGAATTTCTAATGTTTTTTCTCAACGTAGCCACAGCGTGCCGTATGGCCCCAACATGTGTTCCGAGCGTTTCTCTGCACATGTTGAGGCTATTCGGTAGCGTGCCGGCTAGCCCCAACACGTGTTCCGAGCGTTTCTCTGCACGTGTTGAAGCTGGTCGGTGCCACCGGCCATCGGTAGTGTACACCAAGACGCATTCCGAGGGTTTCTCTGTGCGTTTTGGTGGCCCTACGGATGCTCCCTCGCCAGGTTTGTAGTGTTGTTGTTTTCTAATAGTTCTCAGAGTAGCCACGGCGTGCCGTATGGCCCCAACATGTGTTCCGAGCGTTTCTCTGCACATGTTGAGGCTATTCGGTAGCGTGCCGGCTAGCCCCAACACGTGTTCCGAGCGTTTCTCTGCACGTGTTGAAGCTGGTCGGTGCCACCGGCCATCGGTAGTGTACACCAAGACGCATTCCGAGGGTTTCTCTGTGCGCTTTGGTGGCCCTACGGATGCTCCCTCGCCAGGTTTGTAGTGTTGTTGTTTTCTAATAGTTCTCAGAGTAGCCACGGCGTGCCGTTTGGCCCCAACATGTGTTCCGAGCGTTTCTCTGCACATGTTGAGGCTATTCGGTAGCGTGCCGGCTAGCCCCAACACGTGTTCCGAGCGTTTCTCTGCACGTGTTGAAGCTGGTCGGTGCCACCGGCCATCGGTAGTGTACACCAAGACGCATTCCGAGGGTTTCTCTGTGCGTTTTGGTGGCCCTACGGATGCTCCCTCGCCAGGTTTGTAGTGTTGTTGTTTTCTAATAGTTCTCAGCGTAGCCACGGCGTGCCGTATGGCCCAAACATGTTTTCCGAGCGTTTCTCTGCACATGTTGGGGGTATTCGGTAGCGTGCCGGCTAGCCCCAACACGTGTTCCGAGCGTTTCTCTGCACGTGTTGAAGCTGGTCGGTGCCACCGGCCACCCATAGCGACCATCAAAACGCATTCCGAGGGCTTCTGTGTGCGTTTTGGTGGCCCTACGGATGCTCCCTCGCCAGGTTTGTAGTGTTGTTGTTTTCTAATAGTTCTCAGCGTAGCCACGGCGTGCCGTATGGCCCAAACATGTTTTCCGAGCGTTTCTCTGCACATGTTGGGGGTATTCGGTAGCGTGCCGGCTAGCCCCAACACGTGTTCCGAGCGTTTCTCTGCACGTGTTGGGGCTGGTCGGTATCGCCGGCCACCCGTAGCGACCACCAAGACGCATTCCGAGGGTTTCTCTGTGCGCTTTGGTGGATCTACGGGTGTCTCCTGGCCAATTTGTAATGTCTTTCGAATTTCTAATGGTTTTTCTTAACGTAGCCACGGCGTGCCGTATGGCCCCAACATGTGTTCCGAGCGTTTCTCTGCACGTGTTGAAGCTGGTCGGTGCCACCGGCCATCGGTAGTGTACACCAAGACGCATTCCGAGGGTTTCTCTGTGCGTTTTGGTGGCCCTACGGATGCTCCCTCGCCAGGTTTGTAGTGTTGTTGTTTTCTAATAGTTCTCAGAGTAGCCACGGCGTGCCGTATGGCCCCAACATGTGTTCCGAGCGTTTCTCTGCACATGTTGAGTCTATTCGGTAGCGTGCCGGCTAGCCCCAACATGTGTTCCGAGCGTTTCTCTGCACGTGTTGAAGCTGGTCGGTGCCACCGGCCATCGGTAGTGTACACCAAGACGCATTCCGAGGGTTTCTCTGTGCGTTTTGGTGGCCCTACGGATGCTCCCTCGCCAGGTTTGTAGTGTTGTTGTTTTCTAATAGTTCTCAGCGTAGCCACGGCGTGCCGTATGGCCCAAACATGTTTTCCGAGCGTTTCTCTGCACATGTTGGGGGTATTCGGTAGCGTGCCGGCTAGCCCCAACACGTGTTCCGAGCGTTTCTCTGCACGTGTTGGGGCTGGTCGGTATCGCCGGCCACCCGTAGCGACCACCAAGACGCATTCCGAGGGTTTCTCTGTGCGCTTTGGTGGATCTACGGGTGTCTCCTGGCCAATTTGTAATGTCTTTCGAATTTCTAATGGTTTTTCTCAACGTAGCCACGGCGTGCCGTATGGCCCCAACATGTGTTCCGAGCGTTTCTCTGCACATGTTGAGGCTATTCGGTAGCGTGCCGGCTAGCCCCAACATGTGTTCCGAGCGTTTCTCTGCACGTGTTGAAGCTGGTCGGTGCCACCGGCCATCGGTAGTGTACACCAAGACGCATTCCGAGGGTTTCTCTGTGCGTTTTGGTGGCCCTACGGATGCTCCCTCGCCAGGTTTGTAGTGTTGTTGTTTTCTAATAGTTCTCAGCGTAGCCACGGCGTGCCGTATGGCCCAAACATGTTTTCCGAGCGTTTCTCTGCACATGTTGGGGGTATTCGGTAGCGTGCCGGCTAGCCCCAACACGTGTTCCGAGCGTTTCTCTGCACGTGTTGAAGCTGGTCGGTGCCACCGGCCACCCATAGCGACCATCAAAACGCATTCCGAGGGCTTCTCTGTGCGTTTTGGTGGCCCTACGGATGCTCCCTCGCCAGGTTTGTAGTGTTGTTGTTTTCTAATAGTTCTCAGCGTAGCCACGGCGTGCCGTATGGCCCAAACATGTTTTCCGAGCGTTTCTCTGCACATGTTGGGGGTATTCGGTAGCGTGCCGGCTAGCCCCAACACGTGTTCCGAGCGTTTCTCTGCACGTGTTGGGGCTGGTCGGTATCGCCGGCCACCCGTAGCGACCACCAAGACGCATTCCGAGGGTTTCTCTGTGCGCTTTGGTGGATCTACGGGTGTCTCCTGGCCAATTTGTAATGTCTTTCGAATTTCTAATGGTTTTTCTCAACGTAGCCACGGCGTGCCGTATGGCCCCAACATGTGTTCCGAGCGTTTCTCTGCACATGTTGAGGCTATTTGGTAGCATGCCGGCTAGCCCCAACATGTGTTCCGAGCGTTTCTCTGCACGTGTTGAAGCTGGTCGGTGCCACCGGCCATCGGTAGTGTACACCAAGACGCATTCCGAGGGTTTCTCTGTGCGTTTTGGTGGCCCTACGGATGCTCCCTCGCCAGGTTTGTAGTGTTGTTGTTTTCTAATAGTTCTCAGAGTAGCCACGGCGTGCCGTATGGCCCCAACATGTGTTCCGAGCGTTTCTCTGCACATGTTGAGGCTATTCGGTAGCGTGCCGGCTAACCCCAACATGCGTTCCGAGCGTTTCTCTGCACGTGTTGAAGCTGGTCGGTGCCACCGGCCATCGGTAGTGTACACCAAGACGCATTCCGAGGGTTTCTCTGTGCGTTTTGGTGGCCCTACGGATGCTCCCTCGCCAGGTTTGTAGTGTTGTTGTTTTCTAATAGTTCTCAGCGTAGCCACGGCGTGCCGTATGGCCCAAACATGTTTTCCGAGCGTTTCTCTGCACATGTTGGGGGTATTCGGTAGCGTGCCGGCTAGCCCCAACACGTGTTCCGAGCGTTTCTCTGCACGTGTTGAAGCTGGTCGATGCCACCGGCCACCCATAGCGACCATCAAAACGCATTCCGAGGGCTTCTCTGTGCGTTTTGGTGGCCCTACGGATGCTCCCTCGCCAGGTTTGTAGTGTTGTTGTTTTCTAATAGTTCTCAGCGTAGCCACGGCGTGCCGTATGGCCCAAACATGTTTTCCGAGCGTTTCTCTGCACATGTTGGGGGTATTCGGTAGCGTGCCGGCTAGCCCCAACACGTGTTCCGAGCGTTTCTCTGCACGTGTTGGGGCTGGTCGGTATCGCCGGCCACCCGTAGCGACCACCAAGACGCATTCCGAGGGTTTCTCTGTGCGCTTTGGTGGATCTACGGGTGTCTCCTGGCCAATTTGTAATGTCTTTCGAATTTCTAATGGTTTTTCTCAACGTAGCCACGGCGTGCCGTATGGCCCCAACATGTGTTCCGAGCGTTTCTCTGCACATGTTGAGGCTATTCGGTAGCGTGCCGGCTAGCCCCAACACGTGTTCCGAGCGTTTCTCTGCACGTGTTGAAGCTGGTCGGTGCCACCGGCCATCGGTAGTGTACACCAAGACGCATTCCGAGGGTTTCTCTGTGCGTTTTGGTGGCCCTACGGATGCTCCCTCGCCAGGTTTGTAGTGTTGTTGTTTTCTAATAGTTCTCAGCGTAGCCACGGCGTGCCGTATGGCCCAAACATGTTTTCCGTGCGTTTCTCTGCACATGTTGGGGGTATTCGGTAGCGTGCCGGCTAGCCCCAACTCGTGTTCCGAGCGTTTCTCTGCACGTGTTGAAGCTGGTCGGTGCCACCGGCCACCCATAGCGACCATCAAAACGCATTCCGAGGGCTTCTCTGTGCGTTTTGGTGGCCCTACGGATGCTCCCTCGCCAGGTTTGTAGTGTTGTTGTTTTCTAATAGTTCTCAGCGTAGCCACGGCGTGCCGTATGGCCCAAACATGTTTTCCGAGCGTTTCTCTGCACATGTTGGGGGTATTCGGTAGCGTGCCGGCTAGCCCCAACACGTGTTCCGAGCGTTTTTCTGCACGTGTTGGGGCTGGTCGGTATCGCCGGCCACCCGTAGCGACCACCAAGACGCATTCCGAGGGTTTCTCTGTGCGCTTTGGTGGATCTACGGGTGTCTCCTGGCCAATTTGTAATGTCTTTCGAATTTCTAATGGTTTTTCTCAACGTAGCCACGGAGTGCCGTATGGCCCCAACATGTGTTCCGAGCGTTTCTCTGCACGTGTTGAAGCTGGTCGGTGCCACCGGCCATCGGTAGTGTACACCAAGACGCATTCCGAGGGTTTCTCTGTGCGTTTTGGTGGCCCTACGGATGCTCCCTCGCCAGGTTTGTAGTGTTGTTGTTTTCTAATAGTTCTCAGCGTAGCCACGGCGTGCCGTATGGCCCAAACATGTTTTCCGAGCGTTTCTCTGCACATGTTGGGGGTATTCGGTAGCGTGCCGGCTAGCCCCAACACGTGTTCCGAGCGTTTCTCTGCACGTGTTGGGGCTGGTCGGTATCGCCGGCCACCCGTAGCGACCACCAAGACGCATTCCGAGGGTTTCTCTGTGCGCTTTGGTGGATCTACGGGTGTCTCCTGGCCAATTTGTAATGTCTTTCGAATTTCTAATGGTTTTTCTCAACGTAGCCACGGAGTGCCGTATGGCCCCAACTCGTGTTCCGAGCGTTTCTCTGCACGTGTTGAAGCTGGTCGGTGCCACCGGCCACCCATAGCGACCATCAAAACGCATTCCGAGGGCTTCTCTGTACGTTTTGGTGGCCCTACGGATGCTCCCTCGCCAGGTTTGTAGTGTTGTTGTTTTCTAATAGTTCTCAGCGTAGCCACGGCGTGCCGTATGGCCCAAACATGTTTTCCGAGCGTTTCTCTGCACATGTTGGGGGTATTCGGTAGCGTGCCGGCTAGCCCCAACACGTGTTCCGAGCGTTTCTCTGCACGTGTTGGGGCTGGTCGGTATCGCCGGCCACCCGTAGCGACCACCAAGACGCATTCCGAGGGTTTCTCTGTGCGCTTTGGTGGATCTACGGGTGTCTCCTGGCCAATTTGTAATGTCTTTTGAATTTCTAATGGTTTTTCTCAACGTAGCCACGGAGTGCCGTATGGCCCCAACATGTGTTCCGAGCGTTTCTCTGCACGTGTTGAAGCTGGTCGGTGCCACCGGCCATCGGTAGTGTACACCAAGACGCATTCCGAGGTTTTCTCTGTGCGTTTTGGTGGCCCTACGGATGCTCCCTCGCCAGGTTTGTAGTGTTGTTGTTTTCTAATAGTTCTCAGCGTAGCCACGGCGTGCCGTATGGCCCAAACATGTTTTCCGAGCGTTTCTCTGCACATGTTGGGGGTATTCGGTAGCGTGCCGGCTAGCCCCAACACGTGTTCCGAGCGTTTCTCTGCACGTGTTGGGGCTGGTCGGTATCGCCGGCCACCCGTAGCGACCACCAAGACGCATTCCGAGGGTTTCTCTGTGCGCTTTGGTGGATCTACGGGTGTCTCCTGGCCAATTTGTAATGTCTTTCGAATTTCTAATGGTTTTTCTCAACGTAGCCACGGAGTGCCGTATGGCCCCAACATGTGTTCCGAGCGTTTCTCTGCACGTGTTGAAGCTGGTCGGTGCCACCGGCCATTGGTAGTGTACACCAAGACGCATTCCGAGGGTTTCTCTGTGCGTTTTGGTGGCCCTACGGATGCTCCCTCGCCAGGTTTGTAGTGTTGTTGTTTTCTAATAGTTCTCAGCGTAGCCACGGCGTGCCGTATGGCCCAAACATGTTTTCCGAGCGTTTCTCTGCACATGTTGGGGGTATTCGGTAGCGTGCCGGCTAGCCCCAACACGTGTTCCGAGCGTTTCTCTGCACGTGTTGAAGCTGGTCGGTGCCACCGGCCACCCATAGCGACCATCAAAACGCATTCCGAGGGCTTCTCTGTGCGTTTTGGTGGCCCTACGGATGCTCCCTCGCCAGGTTTGTAGTGTTGTTGTTTTCTAATAGTTCTCAGCGTAGCCACGGCGTGCCGTATGGCCCAAACATGTTTTCCGAGCGTTTCTCTGCACATGTTGGGGGTATTCGGTAGCGTGCCGGCTAGCCCCAACACGTGTTCCGAGCGTTTCTCTGCACGTGTTGGGGCTGGTCGGTATCGCCGGCCACCCGTAGCGACCACCAAGACGCATTCCGAGGGTTTCTCTGTGCGCTTTGGTGGATCTACGGGTGTCTCCTGGCTAATTTGTAATGTCTTTCGAATTTCTAATGGTTTTTCTCAACGTAGCCACGGCGTGCCGTATGGCCCCAACATGTGTTCCGAAAGTTTCTCTGCACATGTTGAGGCTATTCGGTAGCGTGCCGGCTAGCCCCAACATGTGTTCCGAGCGTTTCTCTGCACGTGTTGAAGCTGGTCGGTGCCACCGGCCATTGGTAGTGTACACCAAGACGCATTCCGAGGGTTTCTCTGTGCGTTTTGGTGGCCCTACGGATGCTCCCTCGCCAGGTTTGTAGTGTTGTTGTTTTCTAATAGTTCTCAGCGTAGCCACGGCGTGCCGTATGGCCCAAACATGTTTTCCGAGCGTTTCTCTGCACATGTTGAGGGTATTCGGTAGCGTGCCGGCTAGCCCCAACACGTGTTCCGAGCGTTTCTCTGCACGTGTTGAAGGTGGTCGGTGCCACCGGCCACCCATAGCGACCATCAAAACGCATTCCGAGGTCTTCTCTGTGCGTTTTGGTGGCCCTACGGATGCTCCCTCGCCAGGTTTGTAGTGTTGTTGTTTTCTAATAGTTCTCAGCGTAGCCACGGCGTGCCGTATGGCCCAAACATGTTTTCCGAGCGTTTCTCTGCACATGTTGGGGGTATTCGGTAGCGTGCCGGCTAGCCCCAACACGTGTTCCGAGCGTTTCTCAGCACGTGTTGAAGCTGGTCGGTGCCACCGGCCACCCATAGCGACCATCAAAACGCATTCCGAGGGCTTCTGTGTGCGTTTTGGTGGCCCTACGGATGCTCCCTCGCCAGGTTTGTAGTGTTGTTGTTTTCTAATAGTTCTCAGCGTAGCCACGGCGTGCCGTATGGCCCAAACATGTTTTCCGAGCGTTTCTCTGCACATGTTGGGGGCATTCGGTAGCGTGCCGGCTAGCCCCAACACGTGTTCCGAGCGTTTCTCTGCACGTGTTGGGGCTGGTCGGTGCCGCCGGCCACCCATAGCGACCATCAAAACGCATTCCGAGGGCTTCTCTGTGCGCTTTGGTGGGTCTGCAGTTGCACCGAAACACCTCTCGAGTCTCGGCATTTAATAAATTTTGTTGTAAAAGACCCTGGATATGACTGAGTATTTACCCCAGCCCTAGAAAGCTTCTTTACAATTGTGACTTAATATTGTTTTCATTAATTTGGTAAATTTTTAGATATGAAGAAAAACGGCATCTTATGTATTTTACGCCCCCTTTCGTGCCACGCCCCATATTTTTTGAACACCTTAAATTTATAATTATATATTATTATATAATTATATTGAATATATATTTGAAATTGCAAACCTTTATCTTTTATTGTCAAAAAGTTATAGACTTTTGCTTTCCACTTCATCAGTGTATGGGGTGCTTTCGTAATTTTTATTAAAACAAGTAAAAACGTTGCAGTCGGACGCAACCGACTGCGATATACTTTGATACCAGTTTACATAGCTGTGTTAAGGATTCTGATAGCAAATACTAATATATGAGTGTTCTGGCTTCAACCAAAACACGTCTTAGCAACACAAAATAGAATTCTTTACTACATTACAACGAAATTATATTTATAAAACATTTTAATCAAAAAAGAGAAAGGAAAAAGAAGAATTTATTTTAATATGCTGCTGCGTGCGAAACTTAGTGATGAAGACTGACATCGATCGCAGGGTCGCATCACAGCGCGATTCTATCGCATCCATCGATAACAAAATGTAATTCAACGATATTTAAATATATATCGCATAGTTTGGTTGTATGAACTAAATAGGAAAACAACACGGCAAGGCTTGGCAGTTATTTTTAAACGAACTCGCAACATCCCGCCCACCGTAAAACTAGTCTGGAGTTTTACCCAACACATCCAATACAGCTAACTTCGAAACGGGTCGATTTAATGTTCCAGATGAGGTTTTTACCTCGGCGATTCGAATCTGTCCATCCTTTGCTGGTATTGTTCTAACAATGATTCCCTTTTTCCAATTGCTGCGTGGTTGGTTGCTGTCGCAAATTATGACAACATCGGCCACGCTGATTGGCTTCGTTCGGGTAAGCCATTTGGTACGTCTGGTTATTATAGGCAAATACTCTCTTATCCAACGTCGCCAAAAATTGTCCTTAAGCTGTTTTGCAATTCTATACTGTTTATGAAAACAGAAATTGCCAACATCTCCTGGTGTTTGTGTAGAATTTGTCGTTCCCAATAAGAAATGATTCGGAGTTAATGGCTCTGGATCATCAATACTAACAGGCAAATGTGTGAGTGGTCTACTATTTATAATATTTTCGGCTTCTATAAGTAGGCTCAACAGAGTCTCCACCCGAGGAATTTGTTGTTTAAGAGTGACAGCTAAGACACGTTTTGTCGATCGTACTAACCGCTCCCAGCAGCCTCCCGAGCTTGGATTAGCTGGACAATTAAACTTCCATTTGATACCCTTATTTGCCGTTTCTGCTTTGATAGCCTCCCAATCGAACAGATCTTTCGTCTTCTTAATTTCATTGTCTACTCCGACAAAGTTGGTTCCCATATCTG
The DNA here is from genome assembly GCA_018152965.1 of Scaptomyza pallida. NCBI lineage: Eukaryota > Metazoa > Arthropoda > Insecta > Diptera > Drosophilidae > Scaptomyza > Scaptomyza pallida. The sequence continues at coordinate 781,059 of JAECXP010000219.1, forward strand.
ATCTAATCTTCACTGGTACACCTCGACGATTTACAAAATTCCGAATGCATAGTATGCATGCATCAGTAGATAGATCTGCTGCTAATTCGAGGTGCATTGCTCTTACTGTGAGGCACGTGAACAAAGCAACCCATCTCTTCTCATGACGGCGACCTATTGTTACCATGATCGGTCCAAAATAATCCAATCCTGTGTAAGAGAACGGGCGCTGGTATGGAGTCACTCGATCTTTAGGTAACTGCCCCATCTGTGCCGGTATCGGAACGGCTCTATTATTTTTGCATATTTGGCAACTTGCTTTAGCCCGCTTTACAGCCTTTCTCAAATGCACTATCCAAAATTTACGCCTTATTTCGTTTACAATCAATTCTTCGTTTTGGTGATGGTAAATCTCATGATACCATTTAATAATCAGATTGGTCAAAGGATGTTTATTGTGCAAGATTATAGGGCGCCGAGCTAATGCAGGTAAGACTGCGGCATAATCCATCCTTCCGCCAACCACCATCCATTATTTAGATCCGTCTGTTCCTGATTGTGTGTTTGTCTCTGTGCTATCTTGCATAGGCCAATTTCCGCCCACCGCAATTCGTCCGAAGAAAGTTCTCCATTAATTTCGTCCGTGAGCTGGTGACGTAATCGATTGACGAATCTTATTATCCACCCCAAGGTGCGTTTCAAAAACAAATAGTTTGAATACTTATTAATGTCAATCATGGAATTCTGAAGCACCATCAATACCATCTTCTTACGTTCATTTGTCTCATCAGTCGGCTTGACCGTTTTACTTGGGGAAGGCCAGAACTGTCTTTCTTGCAGTAAAAACTCCGGTCCTTTAGTCCAGACGTTTCCTGCTTCATATTTAAGTCCTTTAGGTGCCTTCGTAGCTTTATCGGCAGCGTTTAAATCCGTTGGTACCCATCTCCAATCGCTTTCAGTCGTTGTTTCTAGGATTTCACTTATACGGTGAGCTACGAACGGTTTATATTGACGCTGATCGGAGTTTATCCAAGAAATCACTGTCATCGAGTCCGACCATAGTGTTGTTCTCTGCACCTTGATATCGTGGCAAGACAGAATTGTATTTCGCAGGCGTGTTCCTAATACAGCTGCTTGAAGCTCGAGCCGTGGCACTGAAAGCATTTTCAATGGTGCACACTTCGTCTTGCCTGCTATAAATTTTATTTCGACTAAACCTTTAAAGTCAATTCTCCAAAAGGCGACCGATGCGAATGCTAACTCGCTTGCATCTACAAACACATGTAGTTCGATCTGTGTGTCATGGTCAAAGAAATTCAGGGAATAACATCTACCCATTTTAAAGCGTTTCACGTTCTCCAGTTGCAGAACCCATTGCTTAAAACGCTCGAACAAACAGTCCGGTAGCATTTCGTTCCAATCTATTCCGGTACGCCAAACATCTTGGATCAATAGTTTGCCGTGTACCATCAGGTCTGCCAACATTCCAAACGGATCGTATACCGACATTACCAAACTCAGCAATTGTCGTTTAGTTGGACACTTCAGGGCTTTAACTATATCCTTGTCGACGCGATTTAGTTGTAGATCAAAATAAAACTCGTCGCTACTACTATCCCAATACATTCCTAGTATTTTATCAATCTTTTCACAGTCCATTCTGACTGTTGCATTTGGAACTCCTTGTCCTATGCAGTTTAGCCTTCTTTGAACATCCAGTGAATTAGAGACAAATCCTCTGAGATCGAAATGTGCCATTTTGTGAACATTTTTTACTTCGCTGCTGACGTTATAGGCCTCACTTTCCGAATTAAAACTCGCCACAAAATCATCTACATAATGCTTTGTTATGATGGAATCTATAACAGCTTCTCTATATTTCATAGCGTTTTGGGCGTTTATGTTTTTAACGTATTGTGCGCAGCATGGCGAACAAGCAGCTCCAAATATCATGGCAGTCATCTTGTATGTTGCCACTTCCTTTTCCGGGTTTCCGTGTCTCCATAAGAAGCGGAGAGCCTGCTGATCCTGTTCTCTTACTCGCACTTGCAGAAACATTTCTTTTATATCGGCGCATACTGCAATCTTTCCCTGGCGGAACTGAAACAATATTTTCGTTAATGGTGGGTTCTCATCTGGGCCCTTTAAAAGTTTGACATTCAGAGAGACACCATCAATTGTAGCTGCTGCGTCAAATACCAGCCGCATCTTTTTGGGCTTGTTGACGTTGTGTACTCCAAAATGCGGCAAGTACCATGTGCAAGGATGTATAATAGCTGCCTCTTCTTTGGATAGCTTTACTGCGTATCCTTTCTCTACGAAATCCATTACAGCTCGATCATACTCCTCCATCTTATTCATTTTGCGCATTTTTGTTTCGATTCCACGTAGTCTGTGTAAGGCCATGCTATAGCTATCAGGTAAGTTCACATCATCTTCAGCCCACAGTAATCCTGTCTCATAAGCTCCTTCTAACTGTTTTGTAGTATCCTGTAATATTTTTCTGGCTCTAGTGACTGCTGCAGATTCCAAACGCTTTCCAGATAATTCGACGCCAAAACCTTCTGTCGAAAAATAATCCACCATTAATTTGTTTATTTCCATTTCTGTATTTGTCACAGTTGTGTGCAGTACGACTGTACAAATAGGTAATATATTTGACTGTTTATGAGTCAATCCATAAATGTACCACCCTAATGCGGTTTTTGTTGCAATTAAGTTCTTATTCAACGACACGCTTTTTATACCACGAATAGCCGGACAGTTATCTATTCCAATAAGAAGCATTGGTTCAGCATTTACATACCCTTTTATTGGTAAGTTCTTTAATTTCTTGTGTTGGCTCTCTAATTCCTGCACATCCAAGGTCTGCAAGGGCAACTGAAGCTCAGGAACAGTGTTTCCCTTTATGCGTAGCCATTTCTTGTTTCCATCCTGTTGTCGTATCTTAAGTTTGCAAATCATAGAATTTACATTCATCGCATGTTTCCCAATCCAGTTCAGTGTTAGCTCTACGGGTTCCTCCTTCATACCCAATTTATGTGCTAACTGTGTGTTTATCAAAGTAGTAGACGAGCCTTCATCAATAAAGGCAAATGTCTTAATAATTTGTCTGTTTGAACCCATTAGCTCGATTGGGACTACCTTAAAGAGTATTTTTGACATGCTCGACTTAATCGTGCTAATCGTAGCTGCCGTCTCTTTTTTCTCTCTTTCCTCTGCTGGTTTTACTTGGTCGCTATGCAACGATCTATGATGTATCCTGACGCATCCGTTTATTTTACATGTACGTATAAATTTGCATTGTAACATGCTATGACCTCGATGCAAACAACTATAGCACACGCCAAGCTCCTTTGCTATTTTCCATCTGTCCTTTACAAATGCTTTGTTGTAATCCTCACATTTCAGCAACTTGTGATCACCTTTGCACTTGTAGCACATATCCTTGTTTGCAGTCTGATCATAAGAGGCCTTTGTAACCTGCATTACTGCTTTTCGCTGTAAACTCTGTTTTCCTGGCGCTGGTTGATCCTTCGAAGTCGTCGACGCCCTTGCAATGCTGCGGCTCACTTCATTCAGCCAAGTGCTAAGATGACTTAAGTCCGGATAAGGTAAGATGTTCCCAGTGTATTCATTCCATAATATGCGCTTTGACAATGGTAACTTACTTACCACCTGATCCAACATTGCAGCGTTTTGTAAATACTGAGTTGCGTTCGCCGACCTTAAATAAATTACAAAATTCTCGACCTTGGAGGCAAAAGGTATCAGCTTCTCTAAACTATTTTCCGGGACGCTTTGTAAATTGTTTACGATATCCATTTGGGATTTTATTAATAACTCCGGACGCCCATATCTAAATTGCAGCCTATCAATTATGTGGTTTACATTAACAGGATTCACTAAAAGAGCCTCGACCTCATTTTTTGCTGCTCCCACAAGACACTTCTGAAGTCTCAAGAGGTTTTCTAAGTTTGTATACCTATAAGCAGCAGTTGACTCCGTAAACATGGTAAAAAATACAGGCCATTCCATTGCATTTCCACTAAATACTGGAAGATCAATTAATTTACGGGGTTGTATGACAGAATTATGCTGTGGGTGAGAGACACAAATATTTTCTGTTTGCCTACCTTGTGCCAAATCAGACCTTGCCGTATTATATCCCTCATTCAGCTCATACGTACCTTTATTTTTCTTATTACAATTATTTGTGCCAATCGAGCATCTGTTGGCGCGCATTGTCATCCTTCTATCATTGTCGAAGCCGTCATGTGTGGATTCCCAGTGTGAGCCACCATAATCTGCGTGCATATTTGCCATATGATATGCAGAGCCTGAAGGGCCCAGTGCAGATGTCAAGAATGCGCCATCGCTGAAACTTGGAATAACACCATCATGTTGAGCAACTCTGCCATAATCAGCTGTTCTTAATGCGCCATGTTGTCTTCCGTCAATGCCCAAGCTACCCTGTGTAGCATTGCCGAATTGGTGTGCAGCTGCGATTATTCCCTTTGAAGAAGCGCTATTGCCACCCTGTACGGCCATAAAGTCAAATAGTCCAGTTGCGTTACTGCTCATTGCAGCGACGCCAGTGCCACCCTGTGTGGCTGTGCCAGTTGCACCCATAATAGCGCCGCTGCCCATTGTAGAGACGCCAGTGCCACCCTGTGTGGCTGTGCCAGTTGCACCTATAATAGCGCCGCTGCCCATTGTAGAGACGCCAGTGCCACCCTGTGTGGCTGTGCCAGTTGCACCCATAATAGCGCCGCTGCCCATTGTAGAGACGCCAGTGCCACCCTGTGTGGCTGTGCCAGTTGCACCCATACAGTTTGTAGCAACCAACTTCTCAAGCTGGTCCATCCGTCCAGACATATTCTGTGTAACGATCGACATCTGTGTAGCCAGTGCATTGTTTTGTGTAGACATTGCAGTTATCTGCTCCAACATTTGTTTCATGAGAGTAGTGTTGGCGTCTTCCCTCTCTCTGGCCACAATTGTCTGACTTTCATCATCCTGCTTATCACTATCTGACTCCATGTCGTCAGATTTCTTGGGTGTTGAGGATCCAGACATTTCTCCAACACTCACAAGTAGTTTCTTACTACGTAATTCCATCAAGTTTTCACAAGTTCAATTTTATTTCATCATGTATTTACGTGTGTATGTGTGTAACACGCAATACTTTTTTTTCACCACGCAATTAAATTAAAATAAAAAATGTTCTGGCTTCAACCAAAACACGTCTTAGCAACACAAAATAGAATTCTTTACTACATTACAACGAAATTATATTTATAAAACATTTTAATCAAAAAAGAGAAAGGAAAAAGAAGAATTTATTTTAATATGCTGCTGCGTGCGAAACTTAGTGATGAAGACTGACATCGATCGCAGGGTCGCATCACAGCGCGATTCTATCGCATCCATCGATAACAAAATGTAATTCAACGATATTTAAATATATATCGCATAGTTTGGTTGTATGAACTAAATAGGAAAACAACACGGCAAGGCTTGGCAGTTATTTTTAAACGAACTCGCAACAATGAGGGTTTTGGGTATTAAAATCAGGCAGAAAGGGTATGCATGACATTTATCTGTGGCGGATGGCACTTTCTATTCCCCTACCAAGTTTGAAAAATCTAGCGCAAAAACCGACAAAGATATAGAGGTGGGCGGTAAAAGTGGGCGTGGCATACAAAATTTGTATGCACACCTGTTACGGATGTCACTACCAATGTTCATACCAAATTTGATGAGCCTAGCTCAAAAACTGAGAGAGATATAGCGGTGGGCGGTATAAGTGGGCGTGGCATCCAAAATTTTTATGCACACCTGTTACGGATGTCACTACCAATGTTCATACCAAATTTGGTGACTCTAGCTTAAACTCTGGCGAAGATACGGGCATTCCGTTTTTTTTTAGGGCGGTGGGGCGTGGCCCCTCGTTTGGGGGCGTGACATTCAAAGTTTTGATGCATATCTGTGTCAGATGTTAGCATCTACCTTCATGCCAATTTTGATGGCTTTAGCTTCAAAACTGTAGAAGATACAGGCATTTTTGTATATAATTTGATGGGGGCTGGGGGCGGAACAGGTGGGCGTGGCATCCAAACTTTTGATCCAATTTTTTGAGGAATGTCACCAGCTATCTTGCCATCAAATTTGGTGACTCTAGCTACTAAAATGTGGGATATATAAGTGTTTTATCGATTTGCACTTCGAGGTGTATCGACTTGTTATCGATTTCCCAGGCCCCCTGAGGTCGTAGAGCCCTAGATTTAACACTTTGTCTGACGATGACATGTACCAAGATATTTGCAAAGTTTGCAAGGCTCTAGCTTTAAGGGTGTCGAAAAAAGTTGCGTTCATACGGACAGACGGACAGACGGACAGACGGACGGACGGACAGACACCATGACGGACATTGCACAAACCAAATATACTATGATACCTTTGGTATCAAAGTATAAAAATTTAATTAAAAAAAAAAATTTCTTGGGTAATTTGAAAACAAAAATATTTATAAATTATATTATCAAAAAACGCATCAGAATAAAATATAATATCCTTGCAAAATGTATTATTTGTTTTACAAAATCCATAAAAACCTCAATATACCAAAATATACTGCAACCTTAAATTTTCATGCTTAGGAATTCGTTTTAGATATGGAGTTTCTTAGTGAAAGTTTCTTAGAATTCATCGCAGATTCCGAATCTGCTATACGCTTATCGCATAAAAAAATTGACCCGCCCTAAAACACATATATTTGCGCTTTCATTTTTATACTTTGATACCAAAGGTGTCATAGTATATTGGGTTTGTGCAATGTCCGTCATGGTGTCTGTCCGTCCGTCCATCCGTCCGTCTGTATGAACGCAACTTTTTTCGACACCCTTAAAGCTAGAGCCTTGCAACTTTGCAAATATCTTGGTACACATCTTCGTAAGACAATGTGTTAAATTTATTGCTCTACGACCTCAGGGGGCCTGGGAAATCGATAACAAGTCGATACATCTGGATGTGCAAATCGATAAAACACAAATATATCGCACATTTAAGCAGCTAGAGTCACCAAATTTGGGGGAAACATAGCCGATGACACTCCCCAAAAAACTGCATCCAAAGTTTGGATGCCACGCCCACCTATTTCGCCCCCAGCCCCCTTCCAATTATAAACAAAAATGGCTGTATCTTCTACAGTTTTGAAACTATAGCCACTCAAATTGACATGAAGGTAGATGCTGACATCTGACAAAGTTATGATTCAAAACATTGGATGCCACGCCCCCAAACAACGGGAAATGCCCCACCACCCTAATAAAAACCGGAATGTATGTATCTTCGCCATTTTTTAAGCTTAAGTTACCAAATTTTATGGCAAGATAGCTGGTGACATTCCCCAAAAAACTGAATCAAAAGTTTGGATGCCACACCCACCTATTCCGCCCCCAGCCCCCTCCTATTATGAACAAATATTCCTGTATCTTCAACAGTTTTGAAGCTATAGCCACCAAAATTGACATGATAGTAGATGCTGACATCTGACACAGATAAACATCAAAACATTGGATGCCACGCCCCCAAACAACGGGACATGCCCCACCGCCCTAAAAAAAACTTGATGGCATGTATCTTCGCCAGTTTTTAAGCTAGAGTCACCAAATTTGGTATGAACATTGGTAGTGACATTCGTAACAGATCTGCATCAATGTTTTGGACGCCACGCCCACTTATACCGCCCACCTCTATATCTTTCTTAGTTTTTGGGCTAGTCACCAAATTTGGTATGAACATTGGTTGTGACATCCGTAACAGGTGTGCATAAAAATTTTGTATGCCACGCCCACTTATACCGCCCACCTCTATATCTTTGTCGGTTTTTGCGCTAGAGTCTCCAAACTTGGTAGGGGGATAGAAAGTGCCATCCGCCAGAGATGAATGTCATGCCTACCCTTTCTGCCTAATTTTTATACCCAAAACCCTCATATATTACTACTAGTAAGTGTCCCGCTTGCTTCGCTGCGCCGATAGTTTTTACAAAATTTTAGCAATAGATAAAAAATAAATAAGTTAAAAAAATTTAACAACATATAAAAGCAAAGTATTATATATTTTACTAGTAAGTATCCCGCTTGCTTCGCTGCGCCGATAGTTTTTACAAAATTTTAGCAATAGATAAAAAATAAATAAGTTAAAAAATTTTTAACAACTTATAAAAGCAAAGTATTCTATATTTTATTAAGTGTGTCATTTTCATATTGTCTTATTTCATTTCCAAAAGTGACTGAACATGAATGGTTATAATAACTGGGATCCTTTGCCACCGCAGCAATATTTTTTGCCGCCGCTTCAGCCTCAGCAGTAAAACCACCCCCGTAACATATTCTGATGTGCTTTTTTTTCTAGACGCACCAAGTTATGTTTAAATTGATTCGTTTTTAATTAATGACACCAACAAAAAGTAGAAGTGTGAGCCCAACAACAACACTTACAACAACAACAAACGGTACTTGGGTCGTAAATAAATAGTCAAAGGCACAAAGAAGAAAAGAAAAAAACCAAGGCGCACACTATGTGTATTTTGTTTTTACAATTATCTGCAAGTGCGACGCGAGACGTCACAGCGCATGTGTTTTGTTTTTGTAAACTCGCTCGTGATCAAACCCTCATTGTGTGCAATAGTCTGGCGCCTAGTTTTAAAACGTGGAATGAGTCAAACTGAGCACGCTCCAGGACATAAGTGTATGGGAGGTGCCCCAAGGAGTTGTCGGATCGAGTCCAAATTTTGCATCCATGATTTTTTACACGCCTCCATGTGCTGACCAAGTTTCGTAATAATTGATTAATTTTAAAGCATAGCTCTAGTACAAAAGTTGAGAAAAAAAAGGACTTAAGTGTTCAGGAGGTACTCGAAGGAGTGGTCCAAATTAAAAATCCTTTTTTAGTGCTCACTTTCACCAAGAATGGAATATTTTGTGAAAATTTCAGCCTTCTAGCTCTTATCGTTTAGGCTGTGGGCCTCTCAACAATCAGGACAAACTATTTTATATATATAGATTACATTTCTTATGATCCTATTTGTTAGTGTGTTCGTTTTTTGCACTGTGAACATGTTTATTGCTTTCATTTAGCTTGCTACTGATACAACAATGTATGCGTGCATTAACCAATATATGCACTTGCATTTTTGTTAATACATATGTATGTAGGTACTAAATAATGAAAAATGCACGTAAATACAGGTTTATGTATGTACATATGTGCATGTGCAACACCAACCAAAGTTACAAATGTCAGTTTGAAAATTATATCAAAACAACAATGGCAATAGGTATTTGTGTGTTAAGTTTTGTTTGATAATTAGCAAGTATGTAGGTAAAATCACCCCCGTAACATATTCTGGTGTACAAAACCAAGTTATGTTTTAATTGATTTGTTTTAAATCAATGATACCAACAAAAAGAAGCATTGCGAGCCCAACAACAACACTTACAACAACAACAAACGCTACTTGACTCGAAAATCAATTGTCAAAGGCACAAAGTAGAAAAGAGAATAACGGAGACACACACACAGCGCATGTGTTTTGTTTTTGTAAAATCGGCCGCAATAGCTTGTGCGCAGACGGCAGTAGTGGAATGGGTCATGTGTTTTGATTTGTACACTCGGCGGCGTTGAAACTCACAGCTTGTGCGACAATGAGGCGCCAGAATGTTGGAATGAGGTAAAGTGATTAATGCAATTAGTTTTTGGGAGGTACTCGAAGGAGTGGTCCAAATTAAAAATCCTTTCTTAGTGCTTACTTTCACCGAGAATGGAATATTTTGTGAAAATTTCAGCCTTCTAGCTCTTATCGTTTAGGCTGTGGGCCTCTCAACAATCAGTCAGTCAGTCAGGACAAACTATTTTATATACATATATAGACTAGTAAGGGCCCCGCTTGCTTCGCCAAAAAATTTTTAGCAATATATATAAAATAAATACAATAAATTAGTTAATGTTTAACAACATTTTAGCAAAGTATTTAATATTCTCTTTTTCACGCCACCACTGAGGTTGAGAACCAGACGCATCATCTTACTTTGATACCAAAGGTATCATATTATATTGGGTTTATGCAATATCCGTCAAGGTGTTTGTCAGTCCGTCCGTCCGACCGTCCGTTTGAGCGCAACTTTTTTCAATATCCTTAAAGCAAGAGCTTTGCAACTTTGCAAATATCTTGGTACATACCTTCGTCACAAAAAGTGTTAAGTTTGGCTCTACGACCTCAGGGGCCTGGGAAATTGATAACAATTCGATACCTCGATGTGCAAATCGATGAAACATATATATATATCACATTTTAGCAGCAAGAGTCACCAAATTTGTGGGCAAGATATGATGACATTCCTCAAAAACTGCTTTGAAAGTTTGGATGCCACGCCCACCTCTTCCGCCCCCAGCCCCCCTTCAGTTATAATCGAAAATGACTGTATTTCCCACAGTTTTTAAGCTATACTCACGAAATTTGATGGGAAGGTAGATGCTGAAGTCTTACAAAGATATGCATCAAAACTTTGGATGCCACGCCCCCACTGATACCGCCCACCTTCTAAAATCTGCAAACTCTATATCTTTTTCAGTTTTTGGGCTAGAGTCATTAAATTTGGTAGAAACATTGTTAGTGACATCCGTAACCGATCTACATCAAAGTTTTATATGCCACGCCCACCTTTTCCACCCACCTCGTAAAATCTGAAAGTTCTATATATTTCCCAGTTTTTGCGCTAAAGTCACCAAACTTGGAAACATTGTTAGTAACATTCGTAACAAATGTGCAATATTAGATGCCACGCCCACTTACACCGCCCACCTCAATATCTTTCTTAGTGTTTGCACTCGAGCCTCCAAACTTGATAGGGAGATAGAAGGTGCCATCCGCCACTGATATGCATCACAAATTTGAATGTCACGCCTAACCCTTCTGCCTGCCTTTTATTCCCAAACCTCCATACGTTACAAATACATACAAACTTACATATGGGCTTTGCTTGCTTGTTCGAAATTGTATATCAACAATGTTTGTGTGGTACGACGTTACGTCTGAGTTAGATAAGCAGCAAGTAAGCAAATCTACCACTATACAAAGATGTTCTTTTCGCACAAAGGGCTTTGTTTGTGCGCATACGTAACTTAAGAACAAATTGTAACACCGTTAGCATTTTACTTAACTATGTCAAGACCATACACAAAACCTACTGACACAATAAATTGTAAACAATACCAAATTATTGCTGATCACACAGAATATCGCTGACTGCACATTGTACAATATGTGTCGCAATAGTAAACGGTCAGCCAACCCGGTAGTTGCGAAATATGCTAGTCTGCATTTCATGCAACTGCTGAATACACATTATCTAATTTTAATTGACAACACACACCTCTAAGCTAAGCAATTTTTACCTATAAATATTGTGACTTTTACCTTAATAAAATCAGTGTATTCTTACAACTAAAAGAAGCGTAGTCCACCTGGTTACAAGTGCCAGTTGCGACAACATTTAAGCAGTCAGTTTGTACTGGAGGCTAACAATACACACACACACCTTTTACAGGTACATTTTGGTGACCCCGACAAAGGACTCCTAGGAAGGATCCGGTCTACAACATACATAACTCGCTACTCCTTCGACCACACCACACGGTTGCGAATAGAAGCGTAATCCAGCTCAGGCCTAGCGAATAAGACACTTCCACCGGGTCAGGAGTGATCAAAGAGTTATAAGCAACAACAAAACAACGTGATTCTGGTAGCCTATTCATTGTCAACAAGGCGACAAAATGAGAACAGAGAAATCACACCAATTGGAAGATGTCCTATCTGAGCAGGAATTCATTAGCCAAGAGATATCAAGGCTTGTCAAGAACTGCAAGAAGGACTCAGCGGAACGCAAAGCGAAACCTGGCTACTATCAAGCCAGGACCTCAATACTAGAGGAAAGGTGGACGGCGTTCCAAACTAACCACGAGTTCGTCAAGGACTCTAAGAACTTAGATGAGTCACATGAATACTTTAAGTTCTATGAGCAAGTCGCGGCAATGGCAGAGCACCACAGGACCTACCTACTGGAACAAGCCGACATCGCGGACCAAACAACAAGCAAATCGATGGAGCCAAGGACCGTCACAAATGCGGGTTCAGTGAGCAGCAGACCAACCAGCAATGACAAGATTAATGCATTGTGCCGACGGCAAAAGGCGATGATTGCGTCAATCAATCGCACCCTGCAACACAAGCCCGTCAATGCAGACATTATTAAGTCGTTATGGGCAAAAACTCAAGAGGTCTATTTCCAAATATACGAGGAATTTGAGGACCCAGAAGAAAGTGGCTACAACGCCACCGAGTATCTCCAGGCAGAGTCTGATGTTCGGAATGCACTTACGAGCAACTCAAACAGTGAGTGCACCGATAACATCAACTTGCCACGTATTTCCATTCCCAAATTTGATGGTGATACGCTGAAATAGACACAATTCTTCGATATGTTTTCATGTATGATTCATGAAACAAAGCTGCCGACCATACGAAAGATGTGGTATTTGAAAACCAGCGTAGTCGGAGAGGCGGAAAGATTAATCCGTCACATCGACCTACGGGAAGAGAACTATCTCTACGCATGGGAAATCTTAGTAGATGCATACAACAATCCTAGAGATATTGCATCTAGGGTTTTAAATCGCCTCTTGCTGCAACAAACCTGCAGCGACGATGTGAGATCCTTAAAGGAGCTGCACATCACCACCATAGAGTCATTAGCCTCACTGAAGGGACTCGGGATTGACATCTCAACATGGGATCCAATCATCATTGCCATCATCAGAAACAAGCTGGATGGCACAAACAAAACACTCTATGAGCAATCATTGGGTAATACGAAGGAAATCCAGCCACTGGACACCATGCTCCAGTTTCTAGAACAGAGAGTTCGGGTTATGGCTACTGGAAAAAAGGCACCTGTAGTTTCTTAAAAGGAGCCAAAAAACGCAACATGTGCAACATCTTCTGGTGCACAAAAAGGGTGTCTTTTCTGTAAAAAGACAAGTCATTACTTATCTAAATGTGATGAATTTTGCGCAAAATCTGTCAGCGAACGCTTAAACTGGGTGCAAAAGCAAAGGTTATGCGTCAACTGCTTTAAACATGACCATACACAAAACCTACTGACACAATAAATTGTAAACAATACCAAATTATTGCTGATCACACAGAATATCGCTGACTGCACATTGTACAATATGTGTCGCAATAGTAAACGGTCAGCCAACCCGGTAGTTGCGAAATATGCTAGTCTGCATTTCATGCAACTGCTGAATACACATTATCTAATTTTAATTGACAACACACACCTCTAAGCTAAGCAATTTTTACCTATAAATATTGTGACTTTTACCTTAATAAAATCAGTGTATTCTTACAACTAAAAGAAGTTCTTATTTTTCCGTAGTCCACCTGGTTACAAGTGCCAGTTGCGACAACATTTAAGCAGTCAGTTTGTACTGGAGGCTAACAATACACACACACACCTTTTACAGGTACATTTTGGTGACCCCGACAAAGGACTCCTAGGAAGGATCCGGTCTACAACATACATAACTCGCTACTCCTTCGACCACACCACACGGTTGCGAATAGAAGCGTAATCCAGCTCAGGCCTAGCGAATAAGACACTTCCACCGGGTCAGGAGTGATCAAAGAGTTATAAGCAACAACAAAACAACGTGATTCTGGTAGCCTATTCATTGTCAACAAGGCGACAAAATGAGAACAGAGAAATCACACCAATTGGAAGATGTCCTATCTGAGCAGGAATTCATTAGCCAAGAGATATCAAGGCTTGTCAAGAACTGCAAGAAGGACTCAGCGGAACGCAAAGCGAAACCTGGCTACTATCAAGCCAGGACCTCAATACTAGAGGAAAGGTGGACGGCGTTCCAAACTAACCACGAGTTCGTCAAGGACTCTAAGAACTTAGATGAGTCACATGAATACTTTAAGTTCTATGAGCAAGTCGCGGCAATGGCAGAGCACCACAGGACCTACCTACTGGAACAAGCCGACATCGCGGACCAAACAACAAGCAAATCGATGGAGCCAAGGACCGTCACAAATGCGGGTTCAGTGAGCAGCAGACCAACCAGCAATGACAAGATTAATGCATTGTGCCGACGGCAAAAGGCGATGATTGCGTCAATCAATCGCACCCTGCAACACAAGCCCGTTAATGCAGACATTATTAAGTCGTTATGGGCAAAAACTCAAGAGGTCTATTTCCAAATATACGAGGAATTTGAGGACCCAGAAGAAAGTGGCTACAACGCCACCGAGTATCTCCAGGCAGAGTCTGATGTTCGGAATGCACTTACGAGCAACTCAAACAGTGAGTGCACCGATAACATCAACTTGCCACGTATTTCCATTCCCAAATTTGATGGTGATACGCTGAAATAGACACAATTCTTCGATATGTTTTCATGTATGATTCATGAAACAAAGCTGCCGACCATACGAAAGATGTGGTATTTGAAAACCAGCGTAGTCGGAGAGGCGGAAAGATTAATCCGTCACATCGACCTACGGGAAGAGAACTATCTCTACGCATGGGAAATCTTAGTAGATGCATACAACAATCCTAGAGATATTGCATCTAGGGTTTTAAATCGCCTCTTGCTGCAACAAACCTGCAGCGACGATGTGAGGTCCTTAAAGGAGCTGCACATCACCACCATAGAGTCATTAGCCTCACTGAAGGGACTCGGGATTGACATCTCAACATGGGATCCAATCATCATTGCCATCATCAGAAACAAGCTGGATGGCACAAACAAAACACTCTATGAGCAATCATTGGGTAATACGAAGGAAATCCAGCCACTGGACACCATGCTCCAGTTTCTAGAACAGAGAGTTCGGGTTATGGCTACTGGAAAAAAGGCACCTGTAGTTTCTTAAAAGGAGCCAAAAAACGCAACATGTGCAACATCTTCTGGTGCACAAAAAGGGTGTCTTTTCTGTAAAAAGACAAGTCATTACTTATCTAAATGTGATGAATTTTGCGCAAAATCTGTCAGCGAACGCTTAAACTGGGTGCAAAAGCAAAGGTTATGCGTCAACTGCTTTAAACATGACCATACACAAAACCTACTGACACAATAAATTGTAAACAATACCAAATTATTGCTGATCACACAGAATATCGCTGACTGCACATTGTACAATATGTGTCGCAATAGTAAACGGTCAGCCAACCCGGTAGTTGCGAAATATGCTAGTCTGCATTTCATGCAACTGCTGAATACACATTATCTAATTTTAATTGACAACACACACCTCTAAGCTAAGCAATTTTTACCTATAAATATTGTGACTTTTACCTTTATAAAATCAGTGTATTCTTACAACTAAAAGAAGCATTCATTATTTTTCCGTAGTTCACCTGGTTACAAGTGCCAGTTGCGACAACATTTAAGCAGTCAGTTTGTACTGGAGGCTAACAATACACACACACACCTTTTAGAGGTACATTTTGGTGACCCCGACAAAGGACTCCTAGGAAGGATCCGGTCTACAACATACATAACTCGCTACTCCTTCGACCACACCACACGGTTGCGAATAGAAGCGTAATCCAGCTCAGGCCTAGCGAATAAGACACTTCCACCGGGTCAGGAGTGATCAAAGAGTTATAAGCAACAACAAAACAACGTGATTCTGGTAGCCTATTCATTGTCAACAAGGCGACAAAATGAGAACAGAGAAATCACACCAATTGGAAGATGTCCTATCTGAGCAGGAATTCATTAGCCAAGAGATATCAAGGCTTGTCAAGAACTGCAAGAAGGACTCAGCGGAACGCAAAGCGAAACCTGGCTACTATCAAGCCAGGACCTCAATACTAGAGGAAAGGTGGACGGCGTTCCAAACTAACCACGAGTTCGTCAAGGACTCTAAGAACTTAGATGAGTCACATGAATACTTTAAGTTCTATGAGCAAGTCGCGGCAATGGCAGAGCACCACAGGACCTACCTACTGGAACAAGCCGACATCGCGGACCAAACAACAAGCAAAATGATGGAGCCAAGGACCGTCACAATTGCGGGTTCAGTGAGCGGCAGACCAACCAGCAATGACAAGATTAATGCATTGTGCCGACGCCAAAAGGCGATGATTGCGTCAATCAATCGCACCCTGCAACACAAGCCCGTTAACGCAGACATTATTAAGTCGTTATGGGCAAAAACTCAAGAGGTCTATTTCCAAATATACGAGGAACTTGAGGACCCAGAAGAAAGTGGCTACAACGCCACCGAGTATCTCCAGGCAGAGTCTGATGTTCGGAATGCACTTACGAGCAACTCAAACAGTGAGTGCACCGATAACATCAACTTGCCACGTATTTCCATTCCCAAATTTGATGGTGATACGCTGAAAAAGACACAATTCTTCGATATGTTTTCATGTATGATTCATGAAACAAAGCTGCCGACCATACGAAAGATGTGGTATTTGAAAACCAGCGTAGTCGGAGAGGCGGAAAGATTAATCCGTCACATCGACCTACGGGAAGAGAACTATCTCTACGCATGGGAAATCTTAGTAGATGCATACAACAATCCTAGAGATATTGCATCTAGGGTTTTAAATCGCCTCTTGCTGCAACAAACCTGCAGCGACGATGTGAGGTCCTTAAAGGAGCTGCACATCACCACCATAGAGTCATTAGCCTCACTGAAGGGACTCGGGATTGACATCTCAACATGGGATCCAATCATCATTGCCATCATCAGAAACAAGCTGGATGGCACAAACAAAACACTCTATGAGCAATCATTGGGTAATACGAAGGAAATCCAGCCACTGGACACCATGCTCCAGTTTCTAGAACAGAGAGTTCGGGTTATGGCTACTGGAAAAACGGCACCTGTAGTTTCTAAAAAGGAGCCAAAAAACGCAACATGTGCAACATCTTCTAGTGCACAAAAAGGGTGTCTTTTCTGTAAAAAGACAAGCCATTACTTATCTAAATGTGACGAATTTTGCGCAAAATCTGTCAGCGAACGCTTAAACTGGGTGCAAAAGCAAAGGTTATGCGTCAACTGCTTTAAACATGACCATAAAACCAAGGCATGCACAAGCAACTTTAGCTGTTTTAAGTGCAACGAAAAGCACAACACTCTTGTGCATTTGGAAAATGCTATGACATCAGCAGCAGCAGAGCCACTCTCAAAAGTTGTGGCATCCGCAAACAATCAAAACTATAACTTACTTGCAACAGCAAAGGTAGCTGTACAAGCAACCAACGGACAACAAGCATCGTTCAAGGCATTACTGAATTCTGGATCACAAATCAACGTTGTTTCCGAAAGACTTGTGACAATGTTGGGACTTAAACGTCAGGACACAACACTTCGAATTGAGGGCATCGGAGGACAGCCTAGAGTCAGCAAGGCTCGAGTAAATGTCCTTGTTAAATCACTACACAGCGATTTTACGATGCGATTGGAAGCATTCGTATTACCTCATATAATTTCGGATCAACCTGCCCAGTCAATCAACACTGCTGATTGGGACATGCCAAGCGATTTACCACTTGCGGATCCAAACTTTAACAGACCAGGCAAAATCGACATGTTAATTGGAGCAGAGCACTGTTTTTCAATACTGCTCCCACAGCAACACAAAATGTTCCAGTCTGGTCCAATGATGCAAAAAACTGAGTTCGGTTGGATCATTGCTGGAAAAGTTAATGCGTCAAGTAAGTCGTCAGCCATCTGCGCATCTGCAACCAACGAGGAAACAAATGAACTAATGGAACGATTCTGGACATTGGATAGCTTGGATACATCAGAAAAACACCGAACACCAATTGAAGCACATTGTGAGAAGCACTTCCTAGAACACCTACAAGTGGCGGTAGACGGCAGATTCATCGTGAAACTTCCATTTTCTGAACATTGTTCAGCCCTGGGAGAGTCCATGGAGATTGCGACCAAACGGTTCATATCGTTAGAGCAAAGAACCTCCGCAGACACGTGGAAGCAAATCGCAGCGTTCATGGCGGAGTATGAAAAACTGGGAAACATGAAACAAGTGTCGCCGCAACAGATCCCTAAAAATCGCTACGTAATTCCCCATCATTGCATATTGAAGCCGGACAGCACTACTACAAAACTACGAGTTGTATTCGACGCTTCATGCAAAACATCTACTGGAAAATCGCTAAATGACAAACTGCATGCTGGCCCCACGGTGCACGGCGATCTTATGTCTATTCTACAACGATTCAGAACACATAGATTTGTGTTTACGGCTGACATTGAAAAAATGTATCGTCAGGTATGGATCAATCCGGAAAATCAGTTTCATGCAAAGTCTTCAGATGGGTACAAAGGCACTACAACGTGACTTTTATGTAGACGATTGTCTGACCGGCACCGATACAATCGCAGAAGCGGAACAAGTTCAACAAGAACTAAACAAAATTCTTCAGCCATCGGGATTCAAGCTGCGAAAATGGTGCTCAAACAATCAATCAATCAATCAAAGACACAGTAAACGATGTACAACTCGGAGAAACACTGGAACCATACAGTGTAAAAACATTGGGCCTTATTTGGATGCCCAAAACGGATCAACTTGGCGGTCGAACTCACAGCAGTGCAGCAACTGTCATTACAATACGTGCAGTCTGCTCGGAGCTGGCACAGATCTTCGACCCGTTAGGCTTGTTTGCTCCAGTCGTCGTAAAGGCAAAAATCTTCATGCAACGCCTCTGGGAATTAAAGCTTGATTGGGACGACGAGTTACCTACAAGTCTTCAAAATGAATGGAAGGAGTATCGAGACGACTTGCAGAGTCTGAACTCAATGCAAATCCCACGGCACGTTTATGATGGTAAGACTCCAATTAGAAAAGAATTGCACGTCTTTGTGGATGCGCCTGAACGTGCATATGGCGCAGCAGTATACGTACGCGCAACATACAGAAACAAACAAATATCTGTACGACTACTATGTTCAAAGTCTCGAGTGGCTCCAACAGCAAAGCAGTCACTCCCTCGACTGGAACTTTGTGCTGCACTATTGGGTGCAGAGCTTGCTGAAAGGGTTCGACGTGATCTAGGCCTCGACAGCAACACGGTACCAGGATACTTTTGGTCAGATTCTACGGTGGTTCTTTCATGGATCAACGCAGCTGCCGCCACATATCATACATTTGTGGCAAACCGGATAGCAAAGATTCAGGCTTTGACAAGCCAGACTCAATGGCGGCATGTATCATCGGCCAACAACGTGGCAGATGTACTCTCAAGAGGAATATCGGCGCGGAAACTACACGACCACAACTTATGGTTGTATGGACCACTATTTCTGCATGGCTCCCCAGGCAAATGGTCAGCCTTACCCAGTATCAGTCCCAGCAATCTAGAAAGGAAAACGATACATATAAGTCTAGCAATATCTCCATCTACACTAGGTGGAGAGTTGTATAATTGTAGACACAGCCATTCGTTTCACAAGTTACAACGCATTGTGGCTCACATGTTACGGTCCAAATCAGCAACTGTCACTCTAAGCATCGAGGAATTGAATCACGCTCGCAACGTAATCTTACGGACAATGAAACAAGTGGAATTTTCTGCTGAGCTAAAAACGTTGCAGCGTCACAGCATGGTGGAAAAAATGAGTTCCATTTCATCGCTGTCCCCAATACAAGGACCACACGGACTTATACGAGTTGGTGGCAGATTGGATCAAGCGCCACTCCCGTACAATGCAAAGCACCAGATTTTGTTACCCTACAATGATCCAATAGTAAAAATGCTACTAAAAGATCTGCATGAAGACAATATGCATTGCCGTGCCCAAGCCTTACGAGCAACCGCTAGACAACAATATTGGATCCTCAACGACAAAACAATGTCAAGGAATATCATTCACAACTGCGTGACATGCAACAAGGCAAGGCCTAAATTAATGAACCAAATTATGGGTAACTTGCCAGCCGACCGAGTAACGCCAACACGCCCGTTTCTGACAACAGGCGTAGATTACTGCGGACCAATATGGATTCACCACAAACTTCGAGGAAAAAGACCAGACAAGGCATACATAGCAGTATTCTGCTGTTTCTCTACAAAGGCGGTTCACCTTGAATTGGTAAGCAATCTAACCACAAGCGCCTTTTTGGGAGCTTTGCGACGCTTCTTAAGCCGCCGTGGCAAATGTCAAACAATACATTGTGACAACGCAACCAACTTCGTCGGAGCGAACAACCAGCTGAAGGAACCGGAATCAACTATTTTTGGAGAGAAGGCACAAGCTGAGATCATTAATCACTGCAATAAGAAACAAGTTGCTTTCAAATTCATCCCGCCACGAGCGCCATCCTTTGGAGGCCTATGGGAAGCTGCAGTCAAGTCGGCAAAGCGATTGTTGGTAACGACAACCAACACTGCGACCCTCACATTTGAAGAACTTAACACGGTGATCGTCGAAATCGAAGCTATCTTGAATTCACGCCCAATAACCCCGATGTCAAATGATCCTACGGACACTACAGCTCTCACCCCAGCACATTTCCTGATTGGTGAAACGCTAACGGCTCCACCTGATGTCAACGCCGACCGCGATGAGAAATCCCTACTGAAACGTTGGGAATTAGTATCCAGAATCAAGCAAGGATTCTGGAAGCAATGGTCAGAGGAATACTTGCAAGAGCTTCAAGCCAGACACAAGTGGAAAACCGCTAATCCCAATATTAAGGAAGGCATGCTGGTCCTGATCAAAGAAGACATCATACCGGTGATGAGCTGGCCTATGGGACGCATCATAAGACATATCCAGGACTGGATAACCATGTACGAGTGGT
Source organism: Scaptomyza pallida (assembly GCA_018152965.1). Classification (NCBI taxonomy): domain Eukaryota; kingdom Metazoa; phylum Arthropoda; class Insecta; order Diptera; family Drosophilidae; genus Scaptomyza; species Scaptomyza pallida. Next base: position 801,968 of record JAECXP010000219.1, read on the forward strand.
TGACGTAAAGACCGCCTCCGGCATTTACAAGCGCGCCATCAACAGGCTGGCACCGATCTTTCCAGAAGAAACGGCCAAAAAACGACCCAGTATGGAAGAAGAGGATACGGATAAAAGGGATACGCCAGCTGCTCAGCGAAGACGGTTAACGTCACCTACTATAACCTCCTCCTTGTTAGTTCTGCTTCTAATGCTACCTCTGGTACTAGCACAGTCAGTATCGGTGACAAGGTTCGACACGAAACCAGGATTATATTATGAAAAAATCGGCACAACGATGAGAGCGATATCCGACTGGACAATAGTTATTTACTATGAATTGGACCCATACTGGAGAGACATGAACACGTTTAATTCAGGCATCAAGGAGTTCCAGTACATATGCCCAGAGTTAAATAACAACCACACATGTGACGCCATATCACAGCACTATCGACACTTGCATGATGAATTACAAATGGCTAACGGTCTCATGCAACATACTCGGACACGCCGCTCCCCATTTGACGCAGTGGGTAATATTGCGAACAGTCTGTTTGGAGTTTTAGACTCAGACTATGCTAACAAAATGACTAAGGTCATAAAGAAGGTGCAAAATAACGAGGAGTTTCTACTGACACTGCTGAAAAATCAAACCTCTATACTCGACTCAACCATTAATGTTGTCAAGAAAACAAGGACAACCTCGGACAAGCGTCTCAGGCTACTTGAACAACAAGTAGCTGCCATTAGCCAAAGCAGAGGAAAGTACACGGGCGCACGTCTTACAGAAAACTACTTGGCATTGACAACTCAATTGACATTGCTAGCAACATCTCTTCAGCGTATGCAATCCGAAATTTTGGACGTACTAACTGGAGTTCGCCACCACACAATAAGCCCAATGTTGGTATCCCCTAAACAATTGAGGGATCAGTTGGATCAAATACGGGATCATTTGCCACCAGATCAAATGGGACCCGTGACATCATCCAATGTAATTCAACTTTACAGAATTATGCGAGCAGAAGGCACAGCCACCGACACTCATGTGATATTCAGAGTAATATTACCCCTAGTGTCAACATCAATACTCGAGCTGTTTAACATGGTGCCAATTCCAGTATGGAACACAACTAGTTAGATTGTTCGAGCTAAAAACACCTATTATAGGTGTAAACAACCACAGGGACCAATTCATGGGACTTGCACAAGATGATCTACAACGCTGTCGTACATTACCCAGCGAAAAATACATATGCTTTGATCATCAAGCTGTATTTAATGTTAACAACCGATGTGAGTTTCAACTGTTTACCAACAAGATACCAACAACGTGTCAAATAACGTACAGAACAACCAAAATGGTATGGGAAAAAACACAACAGCCGAACAACTGGATTTTCGCAACATATTCTGTGATGGAACTACAAGCCGTATGCAGCGGAATACCGTCAACTATCCAGCTACAAAACAGCGGACTACTAACGCTATCATCTGGCTGTACTGCACGGAACGCAGACATTAGCATCAGTACCTTTGGCACTGTCACGAGTCAAATAAGACAAGGCTACGCCCGCTTTGGTGACATTATCAAGCCAAACATCACAAAGGTACCCGAGACAACTCTCGACATATCGGAGTACAACGCTTAAAACGACAAGTATCTGGACGACTTACAGGTAAAGTTGGCAACACTCAATAAAGAAGAGCTGCCCAACCAAATAAGCTCAGTCCAACATCATCACATAGCCGCTTACGCTGCTTTAGCGGTATCTATCTTACTACTATGTGCATATGCAATGCGGACGCAACGACGATGGACTTGTCCACCCACAACCACCAGGAACGAAGCAGTCAACCCGTCCGAACCTTCAGCATCCCCAAGACGATTTACGCTGGATCAAGATGATGGTTGAACACCGTTTAAACGCCCGGGAGAATGTTTGTGCGCATACGTAACTTAAGAACAAATTGTAACACAGTTAGCATTTTACTTAACTATGTCAAGACCATACACAAAACCTACTGACACAATAAATTGTAAACAATACCAAATTATTGCTGATCACACAGAATATCGCTGACTGCACATTGTACAATATGTGTCGCAATAGTAAACGGTCAGCCAACCCGGTAGTTGCGAAATATGCTAGTCTGCATTTCATGCAACTGCTGAATACACATTATCTAATTTTAATTGACAACACACACATATTGTGACTTTTACCTTAATAAAATCAGTGTATTCTTACAACTAAAAGAAGCATTCATTATTTTTCCGTAGTCCACCTGGTTACAAGTGCCAGTTGCGACAACATTTAAGCAGTCAGTTTGTACTGGAGGCTAACAATACACACACACACCTTTCACAGGTACATTTTTTTTTTTTTTTTTTCTTGGTGACTCCGACGTGATAATACACATTAAAAAACAAATACAAATTGAATGTATGTACATATGTACATATCTATACAACTTTTAACATTAAATAAACGTACATAGGTATGGAAATTACATTTTCTTAAATTTCTATTTGTTAGTGCGTTTGTTTTTGCACGGTATATACATATATTTGCACTTGCATGGTTTGTTTTATATATGTATGTATGTTAAATGTACGTACATACATGTGTATGTATGTATGTATGTATATGTACATACGTGCATTTGCAACACCAACCAAAGTTACAAATGTCAGCTCGAAAATTATATCAGAACAACAATGGCAATAGGTATTTGTGTGTTAAGTTTGAAGGTGAAATCCACCCCCGCAACATATTCTGGTGTGCAAAACTCTTTTAGGCGCTCAAAGTTATGTTTTAATTGATTTGTTTTAAATCAATGACACAAACAAAAAGAAGCTATTTGATTCGAAAATCAATTGTCAAAGGCACAAAGAAGAAAAGAAAACAAGAAAGAAGGCTCTAGTCGAGAAATCCCGACTAGGACATACCCTTAACCCCATACGTAACGCGTACTGTTATTAGTGTGTTTTTACCCAGTTCCCAATATGACCAAACTTCAAACTGCGATATCTCCGGTGTTTCTCAACCGATTTTGATCAAATTTTTTTTGTTTATTATTTTACCCCTAGTTTCAAACCACATTTTCACAATTTTAAAATTTAAGATTTTTTTGTTATCGAGCACATGTGTATATCGAGAACCAGAAGAGTTATCGAAAATCAAAAGCAAACTTGTTCTGCTTATGGTATAGGAGAGTTTAAGTTTCAAGTTTGAAGTCTCTAGCTCTTATAGTCTCTGAGATCGGCGCGTTCATACAGACGGACAGACGGACATGGCTAGATCGACTCGGCTGTTGATGCTGATCAAGAACATATATACTTTATGGGGTCGGAGATGCTTCCTTCTGTCTGTTACATACATTTGCACAAAACCATTATACCCTTATTTACCCATTTTATGGGTTAAGGGTATAAAAACTTATGTGTTTTGTTTTTGTAAACTCGCTCGCGGTCAAACTCCCAGCATGTGTATTTATGTACATGTAGATTACATTTCTTAAGATCCTATTTGTTAGTGTGTTTGTTTTTGCTGGTGAACATGTTTATTGCTTTCATTTAGCTTGCTACAGATACAACAATGTGTGCGTGCATTCACCAATATTTGCACTTGCATTTTTGTTAATATATATGTATGTACTAAATAGTGAAAATTGTATGTACATACATTTGTATGTATTCTGGTACCAACGAACTCTGAGATGGTTCTGAGGTGGGCTTGCTGAAGCCACCGGACGGGTCGCAGGTTGCGGATAGCGCAAGGCCTCCAGTGGAGGTTAGCTGCGAATAGTGACTTGTCGTAATAAGCAGTCCCGGACAACAGCGGGTACCCACCGTTAGTGGGACCGACAAGGCGCTTGTTTGACCGTCTTTAAAACATTGTCTTACATACACCCAAATTCCTACACAATAACCTACCCACTTCCTATCCCCCACATCTCAAACGAGCAGTGGTGACGTCCTTAGGCAAGGGTGCCTACTCACCCCCCTAAGCCAGGGTGTTACGTGATCCGTGCCCATTGGTTGGTTTGCAGTCAGGGGTAACCGACTGTAATAGTACGGAGCCTCACCGATACCTGGCCGCCTCGGTGAGTATACCTGGCTCCGGCGTGTTAGTGGGGGCTATGACACGCCGGTACTACTTCCCCCCACACTCGTGGGACCAATTTATAGATACAAAATTTTTTAATAAAGATAGGCGGGGCTTAACCGCAACACAATTAACAGAGCGGATGGAAGAGGAGGCTCTGGACATGGGTGGCAAATTGACACCACGCGTGGGCAAGGCCCCCCACTCGAAGAGTGTTGCCAAGCCAAGGGGCTCGAACCCAAAGCAAGGCACCTCCAAAAGTGTAGAGGCTTTCAAACCTCGAGTGGTGGTCAAGGAGGACACCAAACGTACGGACGTAGGGGGTGGGAGCGCAGTGCCCGGTACTGTCCCGGTGGCTGTCCCGGAGACAGGCAATGTCGGCAGGACAGACACTGCAACACCCTCTTCTGGTCTGCAGAAGAGGAAGATGATGCCGCCCATTCCGGCACCAGGCCAACCCGGTGGGGCTGGTGACCCGCTAAGGCATGGCCTAAGCGGAGCCGGCCGCAAATGGTAACTTATATACCTGGGTCGTGGCTTGAAGCCGGAAGAAGCGCGCAAGAGAGCGCTGGAGCACCGGGCCCCGACCGTGTCTCCAGGCGAGAGAAAGGGAGAGGAAGCGGGCGTGGGGAAGAAGCGGCATTGGCACTAAACATCGCCAGCTGAGGCCCCCAATGACGCCAAAAAGAGGTTGAAGCATAAAGGCATCACAGTTCCCGAAGGCCCCAGTACTTCGATGGATTCGAAGCGTCCGAAGGCAGCCTCGTACGCCAGTGTAACCAAGGGTACAATCTTGGCTATAATGGCGTCTGAGCACCCGAAGAGGCTTCTGTCCAAAGAGGAACTGTCGGCGGTGGAGCTTGCACTTGTCGAGGAGATGAGAAAGGGCCATACCGTAAGCCTTAATTTCAACGGCATCCACTTCAGAACAGGCCTCATACTGGTGGAGTGCATGGACGATGCTACTAGAAAGTGGCTAGAGCTGAAAGCTGTCAGCATCAGCTCTGCGGTGGGCGTGCAGCTCTGCACCTGCCCAAAAGACGAAATTCCGTTACCAAACATTGTAACGGTTTTTCTGCCACGGACGGCTGGCGGGCCGGTGGCCAAATCTTTTGGGCTGCTTACCGAGCAGAACCGTGGTCTAAGCACGGATACGTGGAAACTTCTGAGGTGGAAGGAGGCTGAAGGAGGCAAAATTCTGACGCTAGGCGTGGAGGACGATGCACTCGTTCTCCTGAAGAGCCGGGGCTTGATGGTAAGCTTCCGATTTGGGCAGCTTAAATGCAAGCTCCATGCAAAGAAGGAGGAAGCGGCGGCGGCGGTTGCGGAGGCGAAAGCTGACGTTGTGCCTGGCACTTCGACAGCCTCAGCCGAAGCGAACAGCGCGACGAAGGGAGAAGCGGAAGCGGAGGCAATTGCTGTCGTTGTGCCTGGCACTTCGGCAGCCTCAGCCGAAGCTGAAGCGGAGAGGAAGCTGACGGCCATAGATGCCGAGTTGGACTCGGCCTCTCTAGAGGGACTAGACCTGTGGAAGCTAAATGTGCGAGGAGATGGTGATACCACCAACGAGGATGGGCCATCCGATGATGAGCGAACGCCCACCGGGGCGCAGTCAGAGACCTATCCGACGCTCTCGGAGGGTGAAGAAGAGCTCTAGGGATGGAGACCACCAGCGTGGCAAAGATCAACCTGCATCACGCGAGGGCAGCTTCAGCTGTCATCGGCAGGTTGGTCACCAGGTTGGACCTGGGGCTGGTGCTCATCCAATAGCCATGAGTCGTCAGAGGCAGGATCTGCGGCCTTAACCACGTAAGTGCAAGAGTCATTGCGGATGTTAGAGAGACATCGCCGAGAGCATGCATCTTGGTACGGAAGAATATTAACTTTCTATATCTTTCTAATTTTCTCACTAAAGATCTAGTAGCAGTGATGATCACTGGAGAGCGCGGGAGTATCGTGGTGGCGTCGGCGTACTTCCCGGGAGACGAGGCGGAGGCTCCTCCATTAGAAGTCCAGAATCTAGTGGACTACTGCAGCAGTAAGAAGCTGCCATTGCTGCTGGGGTTTGATGCCAACGCACATAGCATCACGTGGGGCAGTTCAGATACCAACAGCAGAGGTTAGCGTTTACTTGATTTGCTACTAGTTAGGGATCTCACCGTTTTCAACGTAGGGGCAGAACCTACGTTTGTTACCAAAAGCAGGGCCGAGGTGTTAGATATCACCTTTGGTAATGATGGAGGCTCCAGGTTGGCACGCATTGTCGGACCATAGGATCATCCTATTCGACATATGCAGTAATCTAAGCTTTAGTAAGGACATCAGAAATCCTCGGCAGACTGACTGGCAACAATATCAGTCCTGTTTGGAGGTTAATCTGAGTAGGCTTAACTATAGTAAAAGAACTTCCTCACAGGAAAAGTTAGAGCAGCTTTCTATAGACGTGGGCAAAACTATCTTGGATGCCTATCATTCAAGCTGTCCTTTAAAAAGTATAAGATCCAGCAGGGATAATCAATGGTGGACTAAAAAGCTAGGACTTCTTCGGGTGGAGGTAAGGAAGCTGTTTAACGCAGCTAAAAAGTCTAATGACAAATGGGATTGTTATACCAGGAAGCTTACTGAGTATAACAAGGAGATACGCAGTAGCAAACGTGATCATTTCAGGAAGTTTTGTTCCACTCTAGAGCAGGCCTCGCCCGCTGCAAGAGTGTTCAAAGCCATCTCGAAAGGCAAAGTGCTCTCGGAACTTTGCCTTAAGAGACAAGATGGGACATTCACGGACAATGAGGTAGAGAAGGCCAAACTTCTCTAGCAAATTAATTTCCCGCTATTAAGGACCATTTCAGATAGTGATAGCAGTTACGTACAGGCGTCTGGGAGAAGACCCGACTTCAAACTAGCTGCGGAAATCGTAACTGAGCATAGGATCAGATGGGCAATCGGTGCACTTAGTCCCTTTAAAGCCCCGGGGGTTGATGGCATCCTTCCCATCCACTTACAGAAGGGCATCGACCCTCTCATAGTTTTCTTAATCAGAATCTTCCGAGGTAGCATTGCCCTAGAGTGGAGGACGGCGAGGGTCATTTTCATCACGAAGGTAGGAAAAAAGGATCCGTTTCTTCCTAAATCCTTCAGGCCAATCAGCCTTACCTCATTCCTGCTAAAAACTCTAGAGAAGATAGTTGACAATCACATAAGATCGGTGCACCTAGTGGCTAAGCCACTACATGCACATTAACATGCGTACAGGGCAGGGATGTCAACGGAGTCAGCTCTGCTTGACTTAGTGAACACTCTCCAGAAGTCTGTGAAAGCAAAAGAGGTTGCACTCTGCGCCTTTATGGACATATAGGGTGCTTTTGACAACACGGCGCATGACGTGGTCGTTAGAGCTCTTGAGAGAAAAGGAGTGGAATCAGGACTCACGTTCTGGTTAGGCAAACTCCTGGATTCTCGTATAGCAGAAGTTACCGTCAGTAATTCGACGATCAGAGCTCAAACCACCAGAGGCTGTCCTCAAGGTGGTGTCCTATCACCTCTCCTCTGGAGCCTGGTGGTAGATGATCTATTAGCTAAGCTTACGGATAATGGATTTCGGTGTCTTGGCTATGCTGATGACATTACCATTATCTGCAGAGGGAATTTTGAAAACACACTGTGATAGAGTCACCTTGAGTCTACAACTTAGCTTGGACTGGTGTAGGGACGTGGGGCTGAGCATCAACCCAGCAAAGACCACAATCGTTGCCTTTACAAATCGGTACAAGTTCAAATCGAGTAGACCCATAATCATTGGGGGTACAATTATACCTTTGTCCACGGAGGTCAAATATCTGGGGGTCATACTAGATAAAAGACTTCTCTGGAAACAGCATGTGGAGCATGCTGTTCGGAAGGGAACGTATGCCCTGATGAGCTGCAGAACTCTTGCGGGGAAAAACTGGGGGCTCTCACCTAAGATTCTGATGTGGATGTATACTGCTATGGTGAGGCCCATGGTGTGCTACGGAGCAGTGGTCTGGGCTGAACGCATGGACCGGGAAGGCGCGAGGAAGCAACTGGGTAAACTCCAGAGGCTTGCTTGCTCGTGCATCTCGGGAGCAATGCGTACATGCCCAGCCACGGCTCTTGACGTACTACTTGGGCTCCCACCGTTGCACTTATACATAAAACACAACGCAAGTAGAAGTCATATGAGATTAACGGGAGCATTAGCGACCGGATCGGCGGCAGGAGCCACGGGCTCACTTTTAGAATACCCACAGGATGCGCAGATGGCGCAATTTAGCTTCAGTAAGCTCTTTAAGATAGAGCTTAGCAATAAGGCAGATTGGACCAGCCTGTCAACTACCTATAATGTGAAAGCACATGCCATAAGGTTGTACACAGATGGCTCACTTACAGTGGAGGGGGCTGGGATCGGAGTCTGCGGACCTCGACTCAAATACCATGAACCTCTTGGCAAGTTTACTAGTATCTTCCAAGCGGAAATACTCGCAATAGAGAGATGTGCCGCTTTCAACTTAGACAGAGGTTACGATCGCAGGGACATTGCCATTTTTTCAGACAGTCAGGCGGCAATAAAAGCACTAAGTGCATATAAAATTGTCTCAAGGCTGGTTTGGCAGTGTATAGAATCACTTAAAAAGTTGGGGGCTAATAATAGAACCACCATCTATTGGGTCCCTGGGCACGCGGGAATTCCAGGTAATGAGGTAGCAGACCAAATGGCCAGGAAGGGGGCTAGCACTCCTTTCTACGGGCCAGAACCTTTCTGTGGGCTAGGCCCTGGGGTCATCGAGCAGAGCAGTCGCTCTGTCCTCTGGTCTGCTAGTGAAAACTTCTGGCTGTGCTCGCAGGGGCGAGACAGAGTAAAAGGCTTATAGGTAACTACAACAAGACGAGGACTGAAGACTGTCTGAAGCTGAGCAAAGTATCTCTTCGGATTGTTACAGGCTTCTTGACGGGACACTGCAGATTGCGTAGGCATTTACATAGGATACGCATGGGCAACGTGAGCCCGTGCAGGCTCTGTCTGGAGGGGGACAAAATTCCAGAGCATCTATTAGAAGAGTGCCCGGCCATAGGTCGGCTGAGATTATCTCAGCTAGGGCGGGTCTCACTTAATTCTGAGGAGATGAGGGCTCTTCGTCCAAGCGACATCATCGCGTTTCTGCGATCAATCGCACTGTACGAGGAGCTGTAGCTCATACACTAGGAAGAGGGCACAGTAGATCCAGGTGGTCGCAGTGCACAGACCTCCACTTCATAATAATAAAAATAATAATAATATGTATGTATGTACATATGTGCATTTGCAACACCAACCAAAGTTACAAATGTCAAATGTTACAACAAACTCGCTGGCGATCGCTTGTACAGACGGCAGAAGTGGAATGGGTCATGTGTTTTGTTTTTGTAAAATCGGCCGCAATAGCTTGTGCCCAGACGGCAGTAGTGGAATGGGTCATGTGTTTTGTTTTTGTAAACTCGGTGGCGCTGAAACTCACAGCTTGTGCGACAATGAGGCGCCAGAGTGGTGGAATGAGGTAAAGTGAATAATGCAAAAAATTGATTTGTATGGGAGGTACTCGAAGGAGTGGTCCAAATTAAAAATCCTTTCTTAGTGCTCACTTTCTACCTGAATGGAATATTTGGTGAAAATTTCAGCCTTCTAGCTCTTTCCGTTTAGGCTGTGGGTCTCTCAACAATCAGGACAAACTATTTTATATACATAGATATTTGAACTTGCATTTTTTGTTATATATATGTATGTACAAAAGAATGTTAAATGTACGTACATACATGTGCATTTGCATTTTTTGTTATATATGTATGTACAAAAGAATGTTAAATGTACGTACATACATGTGTATGTATGTACATATGTGCATTTGCAACACCAAGCTAAGTTACAAATGTCAGCTCGAAAATTATATCAGAACAACAATGGCAATAGGTATTTGTGTGTTAAGTTTTGTTTGATAATTATCACGTATCATGTCAAAAACACAAAGAAGAAATGAAAAAAATATCATGCTTTTTGTTTTTGTAAACGCGTATATATGTATGTACTAAATAATGTAAAATGTACGTACATACATGTGTATGTATGTTCATATGTACATGCGTGCATTTGCAACACCAACCAAAGTTACAGATGTCAGATCGAAAATTATATCAAAACAACAATGGCAATAGGTATTTGTGTTTGTGTGTTAAGTTTTGTTTGAATTCGATAATTAGCAAGTATGTAGATAAAACCACCCCCGTAACATATTCTTGTGTGCAAAACTCTTCTAGGCGCACGATGCTATGTTTTAATTGATTTGTTTTAAATAAATGATACCAACAAAAAGAAGCATTTTGATCCCAACAACAACACTTACAACAACAACAAACGCTACTTGACTCGAAAATCAATTGTCAAAGGCACAAAGAAGAAAAGGGAATAACGGAGACACATACACAGCGCATGTGTTTTGTTTTTGTAAACTCGCTGGCGATCGCTTGTACAGATGGCAGAAGTGGAATGGGTCATGTGTTTTGTTTTTGTAAACTCGGCCGCAATAGCTTGTGCACAGACGGCAGTAGTGGAATGGGTCATGTGTTTTGTTTTTGTAAACAGCGTTGAAACTCATAGCTTGTGCGACAATGAGTGGTGGAATGAGGTAAAATGATAAACGCAGGACCTTGATTTGTATGGGAGGTACTCGAAGGGGTGGTCCAAATTAAAAATCCAAACTATTTTATATATATAGATGTACAAAACAATGAAAAATTTTCGTACATACATGTGTATGTATGCACATACACCTAAGTCTGTTTTTACACGGTAGATTGGTTCCAGAAGAAGCCGTGTAAAAAAAAAAACGTGTAAAAGAAGACATTGATCGTATACAAAAATGGGTGATTTGTTCCTGATCTCTAAAACCTATTAAAATTAGTGAAAAACAAGAATTTTTAAGAACAAGAATTCATGTTTATTTTATTAAATCAAATATATAATGCTTATTTTCCCAAGCATAGTAAATAATGATAAAAAAGATATGCACTCTAATCTTAAAAGTAATATAAATTAAATGTATGGCATGTTCAGGAACTAAAAAACTTGTTGTGAACGAAAAGAATAGGTTATTCAATTTTTAAGGTAAAAAATAAAATAAAATAAAATAAGTGTTATCATAAATACAGCAACATAAATTTAATTGCGGTCGTCATCAGTTATTCGCATTCGCTTGCTTCGAACGCGTATACATTCACTATCATCGCTGGAATAATTTTGAACTGGACTTTCTCTTGCTCGTTCGGCATCTACATTTTGAAAAATGAACTTTGTTTTGAGCCGTTGTTCGCCAATTCTTGCTACCTCTTTGTATAATTCCTTGTCTTTCAGACTTTTTTCTTTCATAAATACTTTTTTGTGATATGAAATACTTCGCAAAAATTAAATTTTACAAAAAAAATTTAAGTACATAAAATTTCAAATCGTGCTAAATGGAATAAAATCGTGTAAAAAAATTAAAAATATTCAATTTTCAAACCGTGTTATATCAAAACCGTGTAAAAAAGACCGTGTAAAAACAGACTTAGGTGTACTTTAAATGTTACAAGACACTTATTGCTAAGGCGGTTAACATTTCCGAATAAGTTGACAATGCAATGAGAGCTGCACTTGCAGTAAGAGCGGAAGGTAGGAGCGGCAGCCACTTGTTTAGATGCCTACTTTTAGGCATAAACATATACATACGTTGAATAGAATTATTATACTTTGATACCAAAGGTATCATAGTATATTGGGTTTGTGCAATGTCCGTCATGGTGTCTGTCCGTCCGTCCGTCTGTCCGTCTGTCCGTATGAACGCAACTTTTTTCGACACCCTTAAAGCTAGAGCCTTGCAAACTTTGCAAATATCTTGGTACATGTCATCGTCAGACAAAGTGTTAAATCTAGGGCTCTACGACCTCAGGGGGCCTGGGAAATCGATAACAAGTCGATACACCTCAAAGTGCAAATCGATAAAACACTTATATATCCCACATTTTAGTAGCTAGAGTCACCAAATTTGATGGCAAGATAGCTGGTGACATTCCTCAAAAAATTCGATCAAAAGTTTGGATGCCACGCCCACCTGTTCCGCCCCCAGCCCCCATCAAATTATATACAAAAATGCCTGTATCTTCTACAGTTTTGAAGCTAAAGCCATCAAAATTGGCATGAAGGTAGATGCTAACATCTGACACAGATATGCATCAAAACTTTGAATGTCACGCCCCCAAACGAGGGGCCACGCCCCACCGCCCTAAAAAAAACGGAATGCCCGTATCTTCGCCAGAGTTTAAGCTAGAGTCACCAAATTTGGTATGAACATTGGTAGTGACATCCGTAACAGGTGTGCATACAAATTTTGGATGCCACGCCCACTTATACCGCCCACCGCTATATCTCTCTCAGTTTTTGAGCTAGGCTCATCAAATTTGGTATGAACATTGGTAGTGACATCCGTAGCAGGTTAACATCAATGTTTTGGATGTCACGCCCACTTATTCCGCCCACCGCTATATCTCTCTCAGTTTTTGAGCTAGGCTCATCAAATTTGGTATGAACATTGGTAGTGACATCCGTAACAGGTGTGCATACAAATTTTTTATGCCACGCCCACTTTTACCGCCCACTTCTATATCTTTGTCGGTTTTTGCGCTAGATTTTTCAAACTTGGTAGGGGAATAGAAAGTGCCATCCGCCACAGATAAATGTCATGCATACCCTTTCTGCCTGATTTTAATACCCAAAACCCTCATATATTAGTATTTGCTATCAGAATCCTTAACACAGCTATGTAAACTGGTATCAAAGTATATCGCAGTCGGTTGCGTCCGACTGCAACGTTTTTACTTGTTTTTCCTACTGAATTTTAAATGTTGCCTACAAAATTTTGAAAAACACAGCTCTAGGACTGTCAGACAAATAATTAGCAATAAATTAAAATTGCGACTATAATTTGAGATTTAAACTATCCTATCTCTCAAGTTGGATCGAACTGCACATGGTGTGCGAATTTTATTATAATCGGTTAAGTGGCTTAGGAGGAGTTTGAGGATAATCATCGTGACACAAGATTTATATATATATTAAGATAGATAAATGAATTAGTTAAATGAATGGAATATTTTGTGAAAATTTCAGCCTCCTAGTTCTTATCGTTTAGGCTGTGGATCTCTAAAAAATCAGACAGTCAGTCAGGACAAACAATTTTATATATATAGATAAACTAGTATAGATAAGTTATTGCTTCGCTGCGCCAATAGTTTTTACAAAATTTTAGCAATATGTATAAAAGTTAAGTTATAATTAGTTAATGTTTAACAACATATTAGCAAAATATTTAATATTCTCTTTTTCACGCCACCATTGAGGTTAAGAATCAGACGCGTCATTTTACTTTGATACCAAAGATATCATATTATATTGGGTTTATGCAATGTCCGTCAAGGTGTCTGTCCGTTTTGGTACATACCTTCGTCAGACAGTGTTAAATTTGGCTCTACGACCTCAGGGGCCTGGGAATTCGATAACAAATCGATACCCCTCGATGTGCAAATCGATGAATCACATATATATATAACATTTTATCAGTTAGAGTCACCAAATTTGTGGGCAAGATAGCCGATGACATTCCTCAAAAACTGCAGAAAAAGTTTGGATGCCACGCCCACCTCTTCCGCCCCCAGCCCCCCTTCAGTTATAATCAAAAATGACTGTATTTCCCACAGTTTTAAGGCAATACTGACGAAATTTAATTGGAAAGTAGATGCTGAAGTCTAACAAAGATATGCATGAAAACTTTGGATGCCACGCCCCCACTGATACCGCCCACCTTATAAGATCTGAAAACTCTATTTCTTTTTCAGTTTTTGGGCTAGAGTCACCAAATTTGGTAGAAACATTGTTAGTGACATTCGTAACCGATCTATGTACATCAAAGTTTTATACGCCACGCCCACCTTTTTCACCCAACTCGTAAAATCTGAAATTTCTATATCTTTCCCAGTTTTTGCGCTAGAGTCTCCAAGCTTGGAAACATTGCTAGTTACATCCGTAACAGATGTGCATCTAAATATTTGATGCCACGAACACTTATACCGCCCACCTCAATATCTTTCTCAGTTTTTACGCTCGAGCCTCCAAACTTGATAGGGAGATAGAAGGTGCCATCCGCCACAGATATGCATCACAAATTTGAATGTTACGCCTACCCCTTCTGCAAATACAAATACATACAAACTTACATATGTGCTTTGCTTGCTTGTTCGAAAATGTATATCAACAATGTTTGTGTGGTACGACGTAACGTCTGAGTTAGATAAGCAGCAAATAAGCAAATCTACCACCATAAAAAGATGTTCAAGATTAATTATTTTCGCGCAAATAGCTCGATATAAAAAACAAATACAAATTGAATGTATGTACATATGTACATATCTATACAACTACTTTGCATTATATATACATATTTATGTGGATTACATTTTCTAAAGTTTATATTTGGTAGTGCGTTTGTTTTTGCACTGTATATACATTTATTTGCACTTGCATTTTTTGTTATGTATGTGTATCTACAAAAGAATGTTAAATGTACGTACATACATGTGTAAGTACATACGTGCATTTGCAACACCAACCAAAGTTACAAATGTCAGTTTGAAAATTATATAAAAACAACAATGGTAATAGGTATTTGTGTGTTAAGTTTTGTTTGATAATTAGCAAGTATGTAGGTAAAATCACCCCCGTAACATATTCTGGTGTACAAAACCAAGTTATGTTTTAATTGATTTGTTTTAAATCAATGATACCAACAAAAAGAAGCAACACCAACACTTACAACAACAACAAACGCTACTTGATTTGAAAAACAATTGTTAAAGGCACAAAGAAGAAAAGAAAAAACTCATGTATTTTGTTTTTTTCAACTCGTATATATGTATATTACATTTCTTAAGATCCTATTTGTTAGTGTGTTTGTTTTTGCACTGTCTATTTTTAAAAAATAGTGTCATAGCGCCCCCGGGCGTTATAACATTTCCAACAGTGTCATAGCGCCCATTCTCAAAGTGTTTTGACGCCCGTTTAAAAACTTGCAAAATGCATCAAGAATCAATGAGCTTACCGATATGAATTTACCGTTCATTTTCTTATCTCTTTAAGCTTTTTTCAAGCTTTCGTTTCAATATTCTTTTGAGTTAGTTTATCATTGATCTTTTAACAAAGTGAACGCGAAATGGAAGCTGTTTCTTACAATTATAAAATTGTTGCTGGATTTCGAAAAAAATAAAATATGAATTAATTATTATTCAACCGCAACATTTATGTATTTGGAAGAGAGTTGCTTGCAACAATTTTATTTCAAAAACTATTTATAAAGTAAAGAAATATTGAAAATTTGTATACAAAAAATCGCGCGATTTTTTTGTATACAAATTTTGCCTGCGGCGCTAAGGTTAACACAATTTAAGTATTTAAGTTTTTTTAATTTCCGAAATTATTTTTTACGATAAGAAGTAATGAAAATTTGTATACAAAAAATCGCGCGATTTTTCTGTATACAAATTTTCGCCCGCGCTAAGATTGACACAATTTAAATAATTTATATTTTCATTTCAATAACTACTTTTTATAACGATAAGAAAGATTGACACAATTTAATTTCCAATATATTTAATTTCCAATATATTTAAAATATTGAATATATATTACTAGGAGCTATGTAAAGCAACCTTTGGGGTCTTATTTCCCAATTAAAATAAAATAAGACCCCAAGACTTAAATAAAATTGTTTTGGGGTCTTATATATTTCTTTCTTGGGGTCTTATTTCATAATTAAATATTTTTTTTAGGAAATTAGGCGCCAAAAATGGAAATAACACCTTAAATTTGATTGCAAATTGATTTTTTTTCGGCTTTATTTCATTCTTTTTTTGGGGGGATTGTTTCGCAGCGTCTGTATAATATTATTATTAAATTTTAATTAGCTTCGGGCGTTATAGCGTTATTAGGCCCACAAAAAAGTGAAATAAAGCCCTGCGGGCGCTATGACACTTTTGGAAATGTCATAACGCCCGGGGGCGCTACGACACTATTTTATTTTGTCATAACGCCCACGGGCGTTAGCTTGCTACAGATACAACAATGTATGCGTGCATTAACCAATATTTGCACTTGATTTTTTTTTAAATAGATATGTATGTACAGAACAATGAAAAATGTACGTACATACATGTGTATGTATGTACATATGTGCATTTGCAACACCAACTAAAGTTACAAATGTCAGTTTGAAAATTATATCAGAACAACAATGGCAATAGGTATTTGTGTGTTAGGTTTGAAGGTGAAATCCACCCCCGTAACATATTCTGGTGTGCAAAACTCTTTTAGGCCACCAAGTTATGTTTTAATTGATTTGTTTTATATCAATAACACAAACAAAAAGAAGCATTGTGTTGCCAACAACAACATTTACTTACAACAACAAACGCTACTTGACTCGGAAATCAATTGTCAAAGGCACAAAGAAGAAAAAAAAAAAACATTCATGTGTTTTGTTTTTGTAAACTCGCTCGCGGTCAAACTCCCAGCTTGTGTATTTATGTACATGTAGATTACATTTCTTAAGATCCCACTTGTAAGTGTGTTTGTTTTTGCACTGTATACATTTGGTGAACATGTTTATTGCTTTTGTTGAGTTACCAAGCTTTTTTGGAAACTTTTATGTTCAAAATGAAACAAAATCCACTAAATCGTACACTTTATTAAAGGGTTGTGTTTCATTGGTACATAAGCAAATATATAACCAATGTGTGGCTGTGGCTTGACCGCGTGTCAGCTTCGCCCAAATACAATGTTACAGAATCGCGCAACCGTTACAATAGATTTACAACGACTAATTGCTAAGGCCGACAGCCAAACACATGTGCAGCCGATCGCTGACATGCGTGCGTTGAGAGAACGACCAAAGCTTTTGTTTATAAGATAAGAGATGAATACAATGATAAGAGAAGATTAACTACTTAGAGATGCGCGTACAAGAATTTGATAGTGATGTCGATTAAGCTAGTTATGAAGATTTAGCTGCTGCTCCCGACATACTCCCCCCGTTGGAAGCCTGTCTTTCAACTAACTCAGGAAGGGGCAGCAGGCAGAGCTTGTTCACAGCCCTTCTGATGAAGCCAGCTTCAGTCTTCAGGTCTGCAACACGAGATTCTCCGTCATTGCCCGGGATAAGTGCGACCACTCTCGCTAATGGCCAACGCATTGGGGGCATGTTCTCGTTCTTTACAAGGACCACTTCGTTAACCTGCAAGGATTGCGAGGGATTGCGCCATTTAGATTTTTGCTGAAGAAGCGTGAGATACTCTTCGCTCCAGCGACGTCAAAACACTTGCTGCAGCTGCGTGACGCGTTGCCAGCCATCCAAACGATCGTAATTGAGCTTCGTTAAGTCAGGCTCGAGGATGGTTGTTGGAGGGCCACTGAGTAGCAGATGGGCTGGCGTCAGCACATCTAAATCTTCTGGATTTTCTGAAATTAAGAGCAGAGGACGAGAGTTAACAATTGCCGAGATTTGGCAAATGAGCGTGCGCAATTCATCATGGTTCAAGAGGGAATTTCCAATCGATCTATACGGATGATGCTTTGCTGTTTTAACTGCGGCCTCCCATAGTCCGCCAAAGTGAGGTGATCTTGGAGGAATGAACTTCCACTCTATGCTATCCGTTAAGCACCATTTGCGAACAGTTTCCATGTGTTGATCGCTTAACACAAGCTGCTTCAACTCCTCAAGTTCGTTCTTCGCACCGACAAAGTTGGTTGCGTTATCGGACCAAATCTGGCTGGGTTTCTCTCAAAGCGAAATAAAACGTTTAAGCGCACTGAGGAACGTTGCCGTAGACAAATCCTTTACAAGCTCCATATGTACAGCCTTGCTTGTAAAACATATAAAGACACAGATATATGACTTGACAGGCGGTCGATTGTGCACTTCGGATTTGTAGAAGAATGGTCCGCATTAATCAATTCCAGTAATAGCAAACGGCCGAACTCCCTGTAGACGCTCACTCGGCATCTGCGCCATGATTGGCTCCAGAAACCTTGGCTTGGCTCTAAAGCAGATCACACATTTGCTGACAGCCTTGGAGACTGTTCTTAACTCACCAATTGTCCAGTACTCAAGGCGGATTTTGGCAAACAGGGCACGGGATCCAGTATGAAGATTCTTCCTATGAGCATAGTCAATAAGCGCGAGCGTGACTGTGTGACGCCGAGGTAGAATTATTGGATGCCTTGCATCGTATGGCAGCAATGAATTTTTCAGTCGGCCACCAACACGCACGAGTCCAAAATCGTCAATGAAGGGCGATAATTAAGCAATGAAGCTTGACCTTTTAACGAATCCCTTTGAACGCAAGTCCTTGATATCCTCCCATAGATGTCCTAATTTGTAAACATAAGCAAAAACACGTTGTAACGTCTTAAAGCAATTTGCGAACTTGCAAGTCTGCGTTATGTCGATGTGAGGAGATAGCACCAGCAATGTCGCTTTTTGGAGTTCAACACGCGATTTCTCCGGTACGCTAAATGCAGGCCACTCAGCAGAATTTCCTCGCAAGAATGATGGACCATGAAACCATAGCTCGGAATCAACCAAAGATTCAGGAGAAGCACCTCTCGATATGATGTCAGCAGGACTTTGAGCTGTAGGCACATGTAACCACTTCATGTTGGCTGTCAGCTTTTGGAAAGCTGTCACTCGATTAGCTACAAAAACGTTGAAGCGATAAGGCTCATCGCTGATCCAGGATAAAACGACGGACGAGTCACACCAGCAGAAATACTGCGCTGTGAACATACTCAGATCCATGATTTCGCGAATCAGTTTGGCTAGTAACACGGCTCCACACAGTTCAAGCTTCGGCACAGAAAGCGTTTTCAATGGTGCGACTCGGGGCTTTGCGCAAAGAAGGTGAGCAGTGGGTGTTTGACCTATAGACAATACATACACGCAAGCTCCGTAAGCATCCAAGCTAGCATCGCAGAAGCAGTGTATCTCCAAGTCCTGGAACAAGCAGAAATCTGGGGAATGAGAGTTGACGAACGTTTTGGAAGCTACTGCATAGCTCAGTCCAAGTTGTACTCCTTGCCACAGGAGGGCTTTCATTTCAATCCAGTTTGTTCTTGCAGAGTTGCTGAAGGAAGACCTTTGCCCTACCAATGATAGGCCCAATAAGTCCAAAAGGATCGTAGAACCCTGCGATTGTCGAGAGCACCGAGCGTCTGCATGGTTTTTGAGATGATTGTAGCGGTATTTAGAAGAAAAGAAGGCGATCGGTTGTTGGGTCCCATGCAAGACCAAGAGTTTTGGTTACGGAGCTGCCATCGTTAAACTTTACGAATTATTCCTTGTCATCTTCATCTACATCATTGAGGACCTTTGGATGACTGGAACGACTCTTTCTAAGCTTAAAGTTGCCACGCGAAAGTATGCCAGCTGTTTGATTCATTTTATCGATGACCTGTGCTACTGAGTCTCCTCCGGAGATGAAATCATCAACGTAAAAGTCATGAAGAAGTGCATCTGAGCCAAGAGGAAACGCAGCCTTCTCATCATAAGCAAGTTGATGCATTGCGCGCACTGGTTGGAACGAAGCAGCCTTCGTGCCATATGTGATAGTGTCTAATTTGTATACTTCCAACTCCTTTTCAGGTGCGTCACGCCATAATATGCACTGATAGTTGCTGTCCGGTGTGGAGAGTCTGACGCACCGATACATCTTATATATGTTGCCTGTCAAGGCAACCAAATGTGTACGAAAGCGAAGCATTGTGTGAAGCAGTTAAGTTTGTATTACGGGCCCTGCCATCATTACTTCTTTGAGTGAATATCCAGAAGAAGTTGAAGCTGAACCATCAAATACTACACGAAGTTTTGTAGTTGTGCTGCTCTCCTTTATCACACAGTGGTGCAGCAGAAAGTACTTGCACTGCGACACCAGCTGGGGATGAACACGAGACATATGATTAAGCTGAAGATATTCGTGAATAAAGTCGGTGTATTGTGCCTTGATATCAGGATGTCTAGCCAACTTACGCTCTAAATTGAGAAAACGTCGATACGCTTGTGTGTAGCACTCACCCAACAAGTCAGCATTCAATTTTAAAGGCAGGCGAACAGAGTACTCACCACTTGGGAGTCGTGAGAAGTTATTAACAAAGTGATCTTCCCATAACGCTTCCTCCTTGCTAAACTTCGTGACAGCTTCATCCATACCTTCAATTTCCCAAAATCGTTTCACCAAATCGTCGAGAGACACATCAGTCTGAGCAGCAACATCGGCAGATGCACTACGACTTGCCAGCAGTGACGTGTTTTGTGATCCTGAACCACCGCCTGATACTATCCAGTCTAGACGAGTCTTCTGTAGCAGCGGCAGATTTGCCCCGAGCTTTATTTGACCGACGCATAAAAGCTCAAAGAAGACGCTGGCACCGAGCAGCGGATCCACCCTCTGTGGTTTATTAAAGGCGGGATCAGCTAGCCTGACATTTTTTGGTATTTCCCAATCGGTCGTATCTATGGCTACGCAGGGTTGACAGTCTGTGATGGTAGGCGCGATGAGCGCCGTAAGACTAGTGCTATACTTGTCGTCTTGGGAACGTGGGCATATGCTGGCTGTGAAACCATCTGTAAAGACGCTTGTATTTCCAAGTCCAGATACCGTAGCTGCCGATCGGGTCCTTTTCAGCCGCAGCTGCTGAGCCAGCTGCGACGTTACAAGATGAAGCTGCGATCCAGAATCTAGCATAGCCCGGCAGGGTATGTATGATCCGGCACGATTTTTGATGAGGATGATAGCGGTAGCCAAGAGCACAGTATCGGGAGAAGACATTGGGCAGCAAGAGAGGTGGAAGGCTGTGAAGCAACTGCAACAGTCGAGCTGGGCAATGAAGTTTTAGCAATATCAGTTGATAGTGTAGCCTGTGACTCGCCAATGTGCAGCAGCGTGTGATGCTTTCCATTGCAGGCACGGCAGTTGCCGGAACTGCACGTTCGAGATTGATGACCCTTTTTAGGCAATTGTAGCACAACGCAAGTTTCTGAACTTCCTTCAGGCGCAGTGTAGGTGACAGATTGGCAAATCTGCTGCATGAATAGATTCCATGACCAGACATGTTGCAAAACAGACATTTGCTTTGGCTGCCTTCGGCAACGACAAAAGCCTTTCTTTTGCCACTGCTGCTACCATTTGACTTGTAAACATGCGAGCTGGGAGTGTGTTGCACCATCGCATACTGCAAGCTCTCCAATTTTTGGCATCGCTTATCGAGAAAATCAAAGAATTCCGATGCCGTCGGCAACTTCTCTAGAGATGCATGTTCTTCCCACGACGACTGTGTTGCAACATCCAGTTTCAGCAACAGCGTATTTATTATAATGCTGTTAGAAATCTGATCAGAATTGCCCAAGGACTGCAAAGCTCGGATGTGTGAATTGACCTTGTCACCAAATTCAGGAAGCTTCGCTGCTGACGTTGCCTCCACCTTCTTGAGACCCAACATCTCCCTCACGTGTGCCTGGAATACAAGTCTTTTGTTACTATAACGTTTATTTAGTATTATATATATAGATATCTAATGCTACTCGATAATTGCGACTTGAAATATCCAACGATCGAATCGACTTCAGAGCAGCTCCATCCAAACATGAGCGCAAATGATGCAGCTTTTTAATGTCATTAAGGTCGGGATCCTTGTTGATCACCGAGTCAAATATTGAGAAGAAGCTGGCATATTCCGTATATCCAGTCCAGTGAAAGTTGGCGGCTTGAATTCTGGTAATCGAATTCTATGCGCACGCTCAGCGCCATACGTAACTGCTGAATCATCGGGTAGCAACGTAAAAGAGCGCTGTGTATGCGATTTGCGATTTGTCTAATTGCACTCGTACGCGTGATTTTATATTAACGAACAGTTCATCAAACTTAACGCGCACATCACTTTCTATTTCGTCAAACTGAAGCTCCTCTAACGCACCGTGCGTAATGTTAAACGAAGCCTGAGTCTGATCAAGTAGTTATAATAGAACGATAAGTTCAGCTGAGTTGAGACTTATAACTTTGTCAGCGTCAAGAGTTGTGTCAAGCCTTCGCAAACTGTCGAAAATTGCCACCAGCTTACGCTTCAGAAACTGAACGCGACTTTCAATTGTTGTCACTTGATTAGGGTTCACAGATGACTCCATGTTAGAGCCTATTTAATTTTATAATAAATTGTTTAACTTGATACGCAACGATGAGGTTGTATGAACCAAGCACGCACGTAGGTCTCGCAAGCAGAGTATAGAGTTCAGCCAGTACTGTACACGAATTTGCACAGAGCCGAAAGCTCGCAAATGCAGCTGATCTAATGTGGGCAATGAACTCAAACCGGTTACTTCACGCACTAAACGGCGATTAGCACAAAAGAATAAATGCCAATAGACTTAGCGGTGCTTCAGCGCGCACATATAAACGAATTAGGCAAGAGATAGCGCGATTACAGTTGCAGCCCGCACATGCAAACTGTACTTTGTTTTATATGTTTATGCAGTTTATGTTTTTCTTAATTGTCAAATTAATGCACCTTTACAGAATATGTTTGCTTATTAAAGGGCACTTAATAAGCAATAACGCGAATGAAAGTTAGTTAAATGAGAGTTATATCTCGTCGGGGCCTCCAAATGTTGAGTTACCAACTTTTTTGGCAACTTTAATGTTCAAAATAAAGCAAACAAAATCCAATAAATCGTACACTTTATTAAAGGGTTGTGTTTCATTGGTACATATGCAAATATATAACCAATGTGTGGCTGTGGCTTGACCGCGTGTCAGCTTCGCCCAAATACAATGTTACAGAATCGCGCAAACGTTTGTTACAATAGATTTACAACGACTAATTGCTAAGGCCGACAGCAAAACGCATGTGCAGCCGATCGCTGACATGCGTGCGTTAAGAGAACGACCAAAGCTTTTGTTTATAAGATAAGAGATAAATACAATGATAAGAGAAGATTAACTACTTAGAGATGCGCGTACAAGAATTTGATAGTTATGTCGATTAAGCTAGTTATGAAGATTTTGCTGCTGCTCCCGACAGCTTTCTTTTAGCTTGCTACAGATACAACAATGTATGCGTGCATTAACCAATATTTGCACTTGCATTTTTTTAAATAGATATGTATGAATGTACAAAACAATGAAAAATTTACGTAAGTAAATGTGTATGTATGTACATATGTGCATTTGCAACAGCAACCAAAGTTACAAATGTCAGCTCGAAAATTATTGTAAACTCGTATATATCAATACTAGTAAGTGCCCCGCTTGCTTCACTACGCCAATAGATTTTACAAAATTTTAGCAATACATATAAAATAAATAAATTAGTTAATTTTTAACAACATATTAGCAAAGTATTAAATATTCTCTTTTTCACGCAACCATTGGGGTTGAGAATTAGACGCGTCATTATACTTTGATACCAATGGTATCATATTATATTGGGTTTATGCAATGTCCGTCAAGGTGTCTGTCCGTCCGTCCGCCCGCCCGTCCGTTTGAACGCAACTTTTTTCAACACCCTTAAAGCTAGAGCTTTGCAACGTTGCAAATATCTTGGTACATACCTTCGTCAGAAAAAGAGTTAAATTTGGCTCTACGACCTCAGGGGCCTGGGAAATCGATAACAAATCGATACCTCGATGTGCAAATCGATGAAACACATATATATATCTCACATTTTAGCAGCTAGAGTCACCAAATTTGTGGGCAACATAGCCGATGACATTCCTCAAAAACTGCATCGAAAGTTTGGATGCCACGCCCACCTCTTCCGCATCAAGCCCTCCCCTTCAGTTATAATTGAAAATGACTGTATTTCCCACAGTTTTAAAGCTATACTCATGAAATTTAATGGGAAGGTAGATGCTGAAGTCTTACCAAGATATGCATGAAAACATTGGATGCCACGCCCCCACTGGTACCGCCCACCTTCTAAGATCTGAAAACTCTATTTCTTTTTCAGTTTTTGGGCTAGAGTCACCAAATTTGGTAGAAACATTGTTAGTGACATTCGTAACCGATCTATGTACATCAAAGTTTTATACGCCACGCCCACCTTTTTCACCCAACTCGTAAAATCTGAAATTTCTATATCTTTCCCAGTTTTTGCGCTAGAGTCTCCAAACTTGGAAACATTGCTAGTTACATCCGTAACAGATGTGCATCTAAATATTTGATGCCACGAACACTTATACCGCCCACCTCAATATCTTTCTCAGTTTTTACGCTCGAGCCTCCAAACTTGATAGGGAGATAGAAGGTGCCATCCGCCACAGATATGCATCACAAATTTGAATGTTACGCCTACCCCTTCTGCAAATACAAATACATACAAACTTACATATGTGCTTTGCTTGCTTGTTCGAAAATGTATATCAACAATGTTTGTGTGGTACGACGTTACGTCTGAGTTAGATAAGCAGCAAATAAGCAAATCTACCACTATACAAAGATGTTCAAGATTAATTATTTTCGCGCAAATAGCTCGATATAAAAAACAAATACAAATTGAATGTATGTACATATGTACATATCTATACAACTACTTTGCATTATATATACATATTTATGTGGATACATTTTCTAAAGTTTATATTTGGTAGTGCGTTTGTTTTTGCACTGTATATACATTTATTTGCACTTGCATTTTTTGTTATGTATGTGTATCTACAAAAGAATGTTAAATGTACGTACATACATGTGTAAGTACATACGTGCATTTGCAACACCAACCAAAGTTACAAATGTCAGTTTGAAAATTATATAAAAACAACAATGGTAATAGGTATTTGTGTGTTAAGTTTTGTTTGATAATTAGCAAGTATGTAGGTAAAATCACCCCCGTAACATATTCTGGTGTACAAAACCAAGTTATGTTTTAATTGATTTGTTTTAAATCAATGATACCAACAAAAAGAAGCAACACCAACACTTACAACAACAACAAACGCTACTTGATTTGAAAAACAATTGTTAAAGGCACAAAGAAGAAAAGAAAAAAAACTCATGTATTTTGTTTTTTTCAACTCGTATATATGTATATTACATTTCTTAAGATCCTATTTGTTAGTGTGTTTGTTTTTGCACTGTCTATTTTTAAAAAATAGTGTCATAGCGCCCCCGGGCGTTATAACATTTCCAACAGTGTCATAGCGCCCATTCTCAAAGTGTTTTGACGCCCGTTTAAAAACTTGCAAAATGCATCAAGAATCAATGAGCTTACCGATATGAATTTACCGTTCATTTTCTTATCTCTTTAAGCTTTTTTCAAGCTTTCGTTTCAATATTCTTTTGAGTTAGTTTATCATTGATCTTTTAACAAAGTGAACGCGAAATGGAAGCTGTTTCTTACAATTATAAAATTGTTGCTGGATTTCGAAAAAAATAAAATATGAATTAATTATTATTCAACCGCAACATTTATGTATTTGGAAGAGAGTTGCTTGCAACAATTTTATTTCAAAAACTATTTATAAAGTAAAGAAATATTGAAAATTTGTATACAAAAAATCGCGCGATTTTTTTGTATACAAATTTTCGCCTGCGGCGCTAAGGTTAACACAATTTAAGTATTTAAGTTTTTTTAATTTCCGAAATTATTTTTTACGATAAGAAGTAATGAAAATTTGTATACAAAAAATCGCGCGATTTTTTTGTATACAAATTTTCGCCCGCGCTAAGATTGACACAATTTAAATAATTTATATTTTCATTTCAATAACTACTTTTTATAACGATAAGAAAGATTGACACAATTTAATTTCCAATATATTTAATTTCCAATATATTTAAAATATTGAATATATATTACTAGGAGCTATGTAAAGCAACCTTTGGGGTCTTATTTCCCAATTAAAATAAAATAAGACCCCAAGACTTAAATAAAATTGTTTTGGGGTCTTATATATTTCTTTCTTGGGGTCTTATTTCATAATTAAATATTTTTTTAGGAAATTAGGCGCCAAAAATGGAAATAACACCTTAAATTTGATTGCAAATTGTTTTTTTTCGGCTTTATTTCATTCTTTTTTTGGGGGATTGTTTCGCAGCGTCTGTATAATATTATTATTAAATTTTAATTAGCTTCGGGCGTTATAGCGTTATTAGGCCCACAAAAAAGTGAAATAAAGCCCTGCGGGCGCTATGACACTTTTGGAAATGTCATAACGCCCGGGGGCGCTACGACACTATTTTATTTTGTCATAACGCCCACGGGCGTTAGCTTGCTACAGATACAACAATGTATGCGTGCATTAACCAATATTTGCACTTGATTTTTTTTTAAATAGATATGTATGTACAGAACAATGAAAAATGTACGTACATACATGTGTATGTATGTACATATGTGCATTTGCAACACCAACTAAAGTTACAAATGTCAGTTTGAAAATTATATCAGAACAACAATGGCAATAGGTATTTGTGTGTTAGGTTTGAAGGTGAAATCCACCCCCGTAACATATTCTGGTGTGCAAAACTCTTTTAGGCCACCAAGTTATGTTTTAATTGATTTGTTTTATATCAATAACACAAACAAAAAGAAGCATTGCGATGCCAACAACAACATTTACTTACAACAACAAACGCTACTTGACTCGGAAATCAATTGTCAAAGGCACAAAGAAGAAAAAAAAAAAACATTCATGTGTTTTGTTTTTGTAAACTCGCTCGCGGTCAAACTCCCAGCTTGTGTATTTATGTACATGTAGATTACATTTCTTAAGATCCCACTTGTAAGTGTGTTTGTTTTTGCACTGTATACATTTGGTGAACATGTTTATTGCTTTTGTTGAGTTACCAAGCTTTTTTGGAAACTTTTATGTTCAAAATGAAACAAAATCCACTAAATCGTACACTTTATTAAAGGGTTGTGTTTCATTGGTACATAAGCAAATATATAACCAATGTGTGGCTGTGGCTTGACCGCGTGTCAGCTTCGCCCAAATACAATGTTACAGAATCGCGCAACCGTTACAATAGATTTACAACGACTAATTGCTAAGGCCGACAGCCAAACACATGTGCAGCCGATCGCTGACATGCGTGCGTTGAGAGAACGACCAAAGCTTTTGTTTATAAGATAAGAGATGAATACAATGATAAGAGAAGATTAACTACTTAGAGATGCGCGTACAAGAATTTGATAGTGATGTCGATTAAGCTAGTGATGAAGATTTAGCTGCTGCTCCCGACATACTCCCCCGTTGGAAGCCTGTCTTTCAACTAACTCAGGAAGGGGCAGCAGGCAGAGCTTGTTCACAGCCCTTCTGATGAAGCCAGCTTCAGTCTTCAGGTCTGCAACACGAGATTCTCCGTCATTGCCCGGGATAAGTGCGACCACTCTCGCTAATGGCCAACGCATTGGGGGCATGTTCTCGTTCTTTACAAGGACCACTTCGTTAACCTGCAAGGATTGCGAGGGATTGCGCCATTTAGATTTTTGCTGAAGAAGCGTGAGATACTCTTCGCTCCAGCGACGTCAAAACACTTGCTGCAGCTGCGTGACGCGTTGCCAGCCATCCAAACGATCGTAATTGAGCTTCGTTAAGTCAGGCTCGAGGATGGTTGTTGGAGGGCCACTGAGTAGCAGATGGGCTGGCGTCAGCACATCTAAATCTTCTGGATTTTCTGAAATTAAGAGCAGAGGACGAGAGTTAACAATTGCCGAGATTTGGCAAATGAGCGTGCGCAATTCATCATGGTTCAAGAGGGAATTTCCAATCGATCTATACGGATGATGCTTTGCTGTTTTAACTGCGGCCTCCCATAGTCCGCCAAAGTGAGGTGATCTTGGAGGAATGAACTTCCACTCTATGCTATCCGTTAAGCACCATTTGCGAACAGTTTCCATGTGTTGATCGCTTAACACAAGCTGCTTCAACTCCTCAAGTTCGTTCTTCGCACCGACAAAGTTGGTTGCGTTATCGGACCAAATCTGGCTGGGTTTCCCTCGAAGCGAAATAAAACGCTTAAGCGCACTGAGGAACGTTGCCGTAGACAAATGCTTTACAAGCTCCATATGTACAGCCTTGCTTGTAAAACATATAAAGACACAGATATATGACTTGACAGGCGGTCGATTGCGCACTTCGGATTTGTAGAAGAATGGTCCGCATTAATCAATTCCAGTAATAGCAAACGGCCGAACTCCCTGTAGACGCTCACTCGGCATCTGCGCCATGATTGGCTCCAGAAACCTTGGCTTGGCTCTAAAGCAGATCACACATTTGCTGACAGCCTTGGAGACTGTTCTTAACTCACCAATTGTATAGTACTCAAGGCGGATTTTGGCAAACAGGGCACAGGATCCAGTATGAAGATTCTTCCTATGAGCATAGTCAATAAGCGCGAGCGTGACTGTGTGACGCCGAGGTAGAATTATTGGATGCCTTGCATCGTATGGCAGCAATGAATTTTTCAGTCGGCCACCAACACGCACGAGTCCAAAATCGTCAATGAAGGGCGATAATGAAGCAATGAAGCTTGACCTTTTAACGAATCCCTTTGAACGCAAGTCCTTGATATCCTCCCATAGATGTCCTAATTTGTAAACATAAGCAAAAACACGTTGTAACGTCTTAAAGCAATTTGCGAACTTGCAAGTCTGCGTTATGTCGATGTGAGGAGATAGCACCAGCAATGTCGCTTTTTGGAGTTCAACACGCGATTTCTCCGGTACGCTAAATGCAGGCCACTCAGCAGAATTTCCTCGCAAGAATGATGGACCATGAAACCATAGCTCGGAATCAACCAAAGATTCAGGAGAAGCACCTCTCGATATGATGTCAGCAGGACTTTGAGCTGTAGGCACATGTAACCACTTCATGTTGGCTGTCAGCTTTTGGATAGCTGTCACTCGATTAGCTACAAAAACGTTGAAGCGATAAGGCTCATCGCTGATCCAGGATAAAACGACGGACGAGTCACACCAGCAGAAATACTGCGCTGTGAACATACTCAGATCCATGATTTCGCGAATCAGTTTGGCTAGTAACACGGCTCCACACAGTTCAAGCTTCGGCACAGAAAGCGTTTTCAATGGTGCGACTCGGGGCTTTGCGCAAAGAAGGTGAGCAGTGGGTGTTTGACCTATAGACAATACATACACGCAAGCTCCGTAAGCATCCAAGCTAGCATCGTAGAAGCAGTGTATCTCCAAGTCCTGGAACAAGCAGAAATCTGGGGAATGAGAGTTGACGAACGTTTTGGAAGCTACTGCATAGCTCAGTCCAAGTTGTACTCCTTGCCACAGGAGGGCTTTCATTTCAATCCAGTTTGTTCTTGCAGAGTTGCTGAAGGAAGACCTTTGTCCTACCAATGATAGGCCCAATAAGTCCAAAAGGATCGTAGAACCCTGCGATTGTCGAGAGCACCGAGCGTCTGCATGGTTTTTGAGATGATTGTAGCGGTATTTAGAAGAAAAGAAGGCGATCGGTTGTTGGGTCCCATGCAAGACCAAGAGTTTTGGTTACGGAGCTGCCATCGTTAAACTTTACGAATTATTCCTTGTCATCTTCATCTACATCATTGAGGACCTTTGGATGACTGGAACGACTCTTTCTAAGCTTAAAGTTGCCACGCGAAAGTATGCCAGCTGTTTGATTCATTTTATCGATGACCTGTGCTACTGAGTCTCCTCCGGAGATGAAATCATCAACGTAAAAGTCATGAAGAAGTGCATCTGAGCCAAGAGGAAACGCAGCCTTCTCATCATAAGCAAGTTGATGCATTGCGCGCACTGGTTGGAACGAAGCAGCCTTCGTGCCATATGTGATAGTGTCTAATTTGTATACTTCCAACTCCTTTTCAGGTGCGTCACGCCATAATATGCACTGATAGTTGCTGTCCGGTGTGGAGAGTCTGACGCACCGATACATCTTATATATGTTGCCTGTCAAGGCAACCAAATGTGTACGAAAGCGAAGCATTGTGTGAAGCAGTTAAGTTTGTATTACGGGCCCTGCCATCATTACTTCTTTGAGTGAATATCCAGAAGAAGTTGAAGCTGAACCATCAAATACTACACGAAGTTTTGTAGTTGTGCTGCTCTCCTTTATCACACAGTGGTGCAGCAGAAAGTACTTGCACTGCGACACCAGCTGGGGATGAACACGAGACATATGATTAAGCTGAAGATATTCGTGAATAAAGTCGGTGTATTGTGCCTTGATATCAGGATGTCTAGCCAACTTACGCTCTAAATTGAGAAAACGTCGATACGCTTGTGTGTAGCACTCACCCAACAAGTCAGCATTCAATTTTAAAGGCAGGCGAACAGAGTACTCACCACTTGGGAGTCGTGAGAAGTTATTAACAAAGTGATCTTCCCATAACGCTTCCTCCTTGCTAAACTTCGTGACAGCTTCATCCATACCTTCAATTTCCCAAAATCGTTTCACCAAATCGTCGAGAGACACATCAGTCTGAGCAGCAACATCGGCAGATGCACTACGACTTGCCAGCAGTGACGTGTTTTGTGATCCTGAACCACCGCCTGATACTATCCAGTCTAGACGAGTCTTCTGTAGCAGCGGCAGATTTGCCCCGAGCTTTATTTGACCGACGCATAAAAGCTCAAAGAAGACGCTGGCACCGAGCAGCAGATCCACCCTCTGTGGTTTATTAAAGGCGGGATCAGCTAGCCTGACATTTTTTGGTATTTCCCAATCGGTCGTATCTATGGCTACGCAGGGTTGACAGTCTGTGATGGTAGGCGCGATGAGCGCCGTAAGACTAGTGCTATACTTGTCGTCTTGGGAACGTGGGCATATGCTGGCTGTGAAACCATCTGTAAAGACGCTTGTATTTCCAAGTCCAGATACCGTAGCTGCCGATCGGGTCCTTTTCAGCCGCAGCTGCTGAGCCAGCTGCGACGTTACAAGATGAAGCTGCGATCCAGAATCTAGCATAGCCCGGCAGGGTATGTATGATCCGGCACGATTTTTGATGAGGATGATAGCGGTAGCCAAGAGCACAGTATCGGGAGAAGACATTGGGCAGCAAGAGAGGTGGAAGGCTGTGAAGCAACTGCAACAGTCGAGCTGGGCAATGAAGTTTTAGCAATATCAGTTGATAGTGTAGCCTGTGACTCGCCAATGTGCAGCAGCGTGTGATGCTTTCCATTGCAGGCACGGCAGTTGCCGGAACTGCACGTTCGAGATTGATGACCCTTTTTTAGGCAATTGTAGCACAACGCAAGTTTCTGAACTTCCTTCAGGCGCAGTGTAGGTGACAGATTGGCAAATCTGCTGCATGAATAGATTCCATGACCAGACATGTTGCAAAACAGACATTTGCTTTGGCTGCCTTCGGCAACGACAAAAGCCTTTCTTTTGCCACTGCTACTACCATTTGACTTGTAAACATGCGAGCTGGGAGTGTGTTGCACCATCGCATACTGCAAGCTCTCCAATTTTTGGCATCGCTTATCGAGAAAATCAAAGAATTCCGATGCCGTCGGCAACTTCTCTAGAGATGCATGTTCTTCCCACGACGACTGTGTTGCAACATCCAGTTTCAGCAACAGCGTATTTATTATAATGCTGTTAGAAATCTGATCAGAATTGCCCAAGGACTGCAAAGCTCGGATGTGTGAATTGACCTTGTCACCAAATTCAGGAAGCTTCGCTGCTGACGTTGCCTCCACCTTCTTGAGACCCAACATCTCCCTCACGTGTGCCTGGAATACAAGTCTTTTGTTACTATAACGTTTATTTAGTATTATATATATAGATATCTAATGCTACTCGATAATTGCGACTTGAAATATCCAACGATCGAATCGACTTCAGAGCAGCTCCATCCAAACATGAGCGCAAATGATGCAGCTTTTTAATGTCATTAAGGTCGGGATCCTTGTTGATCACCGAGTCAAATATTGAGAAGAAGCTGGCATATTCCGTATATCCAGTCCAGTGAAAGTTGGCGGCTTGAATTCTGGTAATCGAATTCTATGCGCACGCTCAGCGCCATACGTAACTGCTGAATCATCGGGTAGCAACGTAAAAGAGCGCTGTGTATGCGATTTGCGAATGTCTAATTGCACTCGTACGCGTGATTTTATATTAACGAACAGTTCATCAAACTTAACGCGCACATCACTTTCTATTTCGTCAAACTGAAGCTCCTCTAACGCACCGTGCGTAATGTTAAACGAAGCCTGAGTCTGATCAAGTAGTTATAATAGAACGATAAGTTCAGCTGAGTTGAGACTTATAACTTTGTCAGCGTCAAGAGTTGTGTCAAGCCTTCGCAAACTGTCGAAAATTGCCACCAGCTTACGCTTCAGAAACTGAACGCGACTTTCAATTGTTGTCACTTGATTAGGGTTCACAGATGACTCCATGTTAGAGCCTATTTAATTTTATAATAAATTGTTTAACTTGATACGCAACGATGAGGGTGTATGAACCAAGCACGCACGTAGGTCTCGCAAGCAGAGTATAGAGTTCAGCCAGTACTGTACACGAATTTGCACAGAGCCGAAAGCTCGCAAATGCAGCTGATCTAATGTGGGCAATGAACTCAAACCGGTTACTTCACGCACTAAACGGCGATTAGCACAAAAGAATAAATGCCAATAGACTTAGCGGTGCTTCAGCGCGCACATATAAACGAATTAGGCAAGAGATAGCGCGATTACAGTTGCAGCCCGCACATGCAAACTGTACTTTGTTTTATATGTTTATGCAGTTTATGTTTTTCTTAATTGTCAAATTAATGCACCTTTACAGAATATGTTTGCTTATTAAAGGGCACTTAATAAGCAATAACGCGAATGAAAGTTAGTTAAATGAGAGTTATATCTCGTCGGGGCCTCCAAATGTTGAGTTACCAAGCTTTTTTGGCAATTTTAATGTTGAAAACAAAGCAAACAAAATCCACTAAATCGTACACTTTATTAAAAGGTTGTGTTTCATTGGTACATATGCAAATATATAACCAATGTGTGGCTGTGGCTTGACCGCGTGTCAGCTTCGCCCAAATACAATATTACAGAATCGCGCAACCGTTTGTTACAACAGATTTACAACGACTAATTGATAAGGCCAACAGCCAAACGCATGTGCAGCCGATCGCTGACATGCGTGCGTTAAGAGAACGACCAAAGCTTTTGTTTATAAGATAAGAGATAAATACAATGATAAGAGAAGATTAACTAATTAGAGATGCGCGTACAAGAATTTGATAGTGATGTCGATTAAGCTAGTTATGAAGATTTCGGTGCTGCTCCCGACAGCTTTCTTTTAGCTTGCTACAGATACAACAATGTATGCGTGCATTAACCAATATTTGCACTTGCATTTTTTTAAATAGATATGTATGAATGTACAAAACAATGAAAAATTTACGTAAGTAAATGTGTATGTATGTACATATGTGCATTTGCAACAGCAACCAAAGTTACAAATGTCAGCTCGAAAATTATTGTAAACTCGTATATATCAATACTAGTAAGTGCCCCGCTTGCTTCGCTACGCCAATAGATTTTACAAAATTTTAGCAATACATATAAAATAAATAAATTAGTTAATTTTTAACAACATATTAGCAAAGTATTAAATATTCTCTTTTTCACGCCACCATTGGGGTTGAGAATTAGACGCGTCATTATACTTTGATACCAATGGTATCATATTATATTGGGTTTATGCAATGTCCGTCAAGGTGTCTGTCCGTCCGTCCGCCCGCCCGTCCGTTTGAACGCAACTTTTTCAACACCCTTAAAGCTAGAGCTTTGCAACGTTGCAAATATCTTGGTACATACCTTCGTCAGAAAAAGAGTTAAATTTGGCTCTACGACCTCAGGGGCCTGGGAAATCGATAACAAATCGATACCTCGATGTGCAAATCGATGAAACACATATATATATCTCACATTTTAGCAGCTAGAGTCACCAAATTTGTGGGCAAGATAGCCGATGACATTCCTCAAAAACTGCATCGAAAGTTTGGATGCCACGCCCACCTCTTCCGCATCAAGCCCTCCCCTTCAGTTATAATTGAAAATGACTGTATTTCCCACAGTTTTAAAGCTATACTCATGAAATTTAATGGGAAGGTAGATGCTGAAGTCTTACCAAGATATGCATGAAAACATTGGATGCCACGCCCCCACTGGTACCGCCCACCTTCTAAAATCTGAAAACTCTATATCTTTTTCAGTTTTTGGGCTAGAGTCACCAAATTTGGTAGAAACATTGTTACTGACATCCGTAACCGATCTTCATCAAAGTTTTATATGCCACGCACACCTTCTCCACCCACCTCGAAAAATATGAAATTTCTATATCTTTCTCAGTTCTTGCGCTAGAGTCTCCAAACTTGAAAACATTGCTACTTACATCCGTAACAGATGTGCATCTAAATATTTGATGCCACGAACACTTATACCGCCCACCTCAATATCTTTCTCAGTTTTTACGCTCGAGCCTCCAAACGTGATAGGGAGATAGAAGGTGCCATCCACCTACATTCCCGACTTGCTGTTAATGACAAATTCTTATTAATGGAATCGGGGTATAACACAACGGATTCACATCAAAACATGGCAGGCATTTCAAACTTCTCGACAGGAACGGCTCTTCTGGCTCGAGCACAGACGTTGATGCCAACAATACTTGCGAATGTAATCAACAGGTGGGGCAAACTTACAACTTGTCGCCTACTTTTGGATTCAGGATCTACGATAACGATGGCTAGCGAAGCGTTTGTACGGCGCATCGGAGCCACTCGCTCACATGCACGAATTTCTGTAGTTGGGCTCTCAGCCCATTACGCAGGCACCACACGGGGATGCACCAAACTGCATCTACTATCACTGAGGATTCTGTTGAAATTGACACTTTTATTATGAATTCATTAACTTCATCTGGTCCCTCTCAGGAAGTCAACACCTGTGCTTGGGAATCTCTAGCAGACCTGACTTTGGCAGACCCTACGTTTCATACACCAGGCCCGATAGATGTCATTATTGGGTCTGATCAACTATGGAATCTGTACTCAGGCGAACGTAAAGCTATAGGAAACGGTGGCCTTCAAGCAGTCAATACACTATTTGGCTGGGTCATTGTTGGCTCTTGTACCTACGTTAACGAATCAAGGATTGTTCATCAAGCTCACCATGCTCAATTGGATTTGGATTCAATGGCGCGAGCATTTATGGAAATGGAGAACGTGCATCCAAGCAAGATGACGATCGGCGCAAGCGACCCAATAAAACAACATTTTGTAAACACTCACCAGCGTACTAGTGAAGGCGCGTACATTGTAAACTACCCCTTCAAAGACGACGCACCACCTTTTCATGACTCGACGCTAACACAAGCTGTTAAACGTTTTACATCTCAGGAAAGCAAATTTCGGCGTTGCCCAGATATACGAAGCCAGTATATTGATTTCATGAAGGACTATCTGGCACGAGGACATATGGAAGAAATCGATTTGGAGCAGGAAGACAAGAGTCTTGACAAGTGCGTTTACCTGGCTCACCATGCTGTTTTGAAACCGGAAAGTTCGACCACCAAATGTCGCGTGGTTTTCGACGGATCAGTAAAGGACGCTACAGGCTTCTCACTTAACGATCGATTGCACATCGGTCCGCTTATTCAACGGGATTTGATTGGAGTTTGCCTACGGTTTCGCCAACATCGGTATGTGGTATGTGCTGACATAGAGAAGATGTTTCGGGGTATACTGGTAACGAAGGCTCACACGGATTATCAACGTATAGTGTGGCGTGAGGAGGAAAGAGATTTTCTTCGACACTATCGCTTGTTGACGGTCACATATGGATTAGCACCGTCACCTTTTTTGACAGTTCGAGTTCTACAGCAGCTCGCTGAAGATTATCAACAGCAGCACCCATTGGCTGCCCATGCTCTGTAAAACGATACTTACGTGGATGATATATCTTCAGGAGCCAACGCGATCGAGGACGTACTCAAACTCAAGGACGATTTGATTGGATCACTGGCTAAAGCAAAATTTAATCTTCGGAAATGGAGCTCGAATTGTAATGAATTAATGAGAATGTTGCCTCAACAAGACTGTGAATATAAGCCACTTGCGTTAAAACCACTAAAGATAAAACCTACAAAAAAGATAACTACAGTCCACTATTTTTTACATTCCAAAACATTTTGGTCCTTCGAGCCGGATCCGGAGCACATAATAGATTGGATGTTCGGATCAAGACGGCTGGAGATTGGCATTCTTTATTTTCTTATTGTCTCTGGGTATTTTCACACGCGGGTGAAAATTCGTATCTAACCTCACAATGCAGGCAATCAATTCACAACGTCGTTGTTGCAAAGGTCAAATAACACGCGCCCACGTGTCAGCTTTGGATTTGACTTCAACTTCTTTGGAGACTCTGGAATATCGACTTCGATCTTTGACAGACGTCTTCGAGAAATTTACGCGATATACTGCAGAACTGTACAACTATTCTGAGGAAGCGAATTGGGCGGAACCAGAGGATGTGCAGGAGTACGAAGCAAAATTCTACGAGACACATGCCAAATTGTCTGATGCTGTGTCTGCGGCTAAGACAGCGCAGATGCACACTTCGACACTTAACGCAACACAAGATCAATTGGAACGGCTTGTTACATCACAAACAGAGTTCTTGCAGCATGTGCGCAGCTCAAACAACGGAGATTTTCGATACGATAAAATCAAAATTCCTACGTTCAGCGGCAATTATGAGGATTGGCCACAATTTTGTGATCTGTTTGTGGGCTCTATCGGAAGTCGTGAAAGCTTTACGAGGTGCCAAAAATTTCATTATTTGAAATCGTACTTGGCTGGAGACGCGCTCAGCCTGAGAAAACACATCGCAGTGACGGATGAAAACTTTGTAGAGGCATGGGAAAGACTAGTTGCACGATATGATAAGAAGCATTTAATTGCATCAATAAGTTCTTGTCTATGCAAACCGGATCTGGACCAATTACAACTTCTCTTCGAAAACTGGCAGACGGAGCAGATGAAACCATACGAGGATTGCGAGCGCTTGACTGCAATGGCCGTGACTTGTGGATCATCAACATTTTATTGAACAAACTGGATATTGACACACGACAAGCCTGGGCAGAGCGTGAAGAGGCTACTTCAACCAACGTGAGCGTTGAGACCTTCTTACACTTTCTATTCCATCGATGTGATGCGTTAGAATCGTCCCAACCATTTCGACAGACACTGAGCAAGCGTGCAGCCACCGTGAATCTTGCTAAAGAGGAATCAACCCCTAATGGAAAGCAATGTATTTTGTGTAAGCTACCACACAAAATCTTGTCTTGTACACAATTTAAGGCAATGGAGCTTTTGGAACGCAGGGCTTTTGTACGCGACCATAAGCTGTGCTTCAATTGTTTGCATCAAAGTCATACGGCCAGACAATGTTCATCAAAGTATAGATGTCGTGAATGTCAAGGCACACACCATACTCTTCTTCATCAGACGCAACATACGCAACAATCGGAACAGGCAAATCGACCCACAACTAATCAAACTTCGGCTTCTGCAACTAATACCCCGATTCCACTGCAAGCAAAATGTATGTATGCAATTGGAACTCGGAAATGCTGCATATATTGAGTTTGAATCTAGTTTCAAGAATGGGAATCATGGTTAAATTTTCCCCGTTGGTAGCCTTTTTTTCCAGTTGATCCGTTTTCTACCAACTGGGAAAAAAGGCTACCAACGGGAAAAATGTTAATGTTAATTTTACAGAGCACGTTAACAGAAGCGATATTAACAAATTGTTAATCGATATTGGTTTTAGCAGTGCCATTTTGAGTATTACAGCTGAGAAGCATGTGTAAAAATAAAAATCCATCCAAACGTACCAGACCCTGTTAAACAAATATGCTGAAACCAGTTGGTTGTGTAGTGGAATCACCTACATTCCCGACTTGCTGTTAATGACAAATTCTTATTAATGGAATCGGGGTATAACACAACGGATTCACATCAAAACATGGCAGGCACTTCAAACTTCTCGACAGGAACGGCTCTTCTGGCTCGAGCACAGACGTTGATGCCAACAATACTTGCGAATGTAATCAACAGGTGGGGCAAACTTACAACTTGTCGCCTACTTTTGGATTCAGGATCTACGATAACGATGGCTAGCGAAGCGTTTTTGTACGGCGCATCGGAGCCACTCGCTCACATGCACGAATTTATGTAGTTGGGCTCTCAGCCAATTACGCAGGCACCACACGGGGATGCACCAAACTGCATCTACTATCACTGAGGATTGTGTTGAAATTGACACTTTTATTATGAATTCATTAACTTCATCTGGTCCCTCTCAGGAAGTCAACACCTGTGCTTGGGAATCTCTAGCAGACCTGACTTTGGCAGACCCTACGTTTCATACACCAGGCCCGATAGATGTCATTATTGGGTCTGATCAACTATGGAATCTGTACTCACGCGAACGTAAAGCTATAGGAAACGGTGGCCTTCAAGCAGTCAATACACTATTTGGCTGGGTCATTGTTGGCTCTTGTACCTACGTTAACGAATCAAGGATTGTTCATCAAGCTCACCATGCTCAATTGGATTTGGATTCAATGGCGCTAGCATTTATGGAAATGGAGAACGTGCATCCAAGCAAGATGACGATCGGCGCAAGCGACCCAATAAAACAACATTTTGTAAACACTCACCAGCGTACTAGTGAAGGCGCGTACATTGTAAACTACCCCTTGAAAGACACAAGCTGTTAAACGTTTTACATCTCAGGAAAGCAAATTTCGGCGTTGCCCAGATATACGAAGCCAGTATATTGATTTCATGAAGGACTATCTGGCACGAGGACATATGGAAGAAATCGATTTGGAGCAGGAAGACAAGAGTCTTGACAAGTGCGTTTACCTGGCTCACCATGCTGTTTTGAAACCGGAAAGTTCGACCACCAAATGTCGCGTGGTTTTCGACGGATCAGTAAAGGACGCTACAGGCTTCTCACTTAACGATCGATTGCACATCGGTCCGCTTATTCAACGGGATTTGATTGGAGTTTGCCTACGGTTTCGCCAACATCGGTATGTGGTATGTGCTGACATAGAGAAGATGTTTCGGGGTATACTGGTAACGAAGGCTCACACGGATTATCAACGTATAGTGTGGCGTGAGGAGGAAAGCGATTTTCTTCGACACTATCGCTTGTTGACGGTCACATATGGATTAGCACCGTCACCTTTTTTGACAGTTCGAGTTCTACAGCAGCTCGCTGAAGATTATCAACAGCAGCACCCATTGGCTGCCCATGCTCTGTAAAACGATACTTACGTGGATGATATATCTTCAGGAGCCAACGCGATCGAGGACGTACTCAAACTCAAGGACGATTTGATTGGATCACTGGCTAAAGCGAAATTCAATCTTCGGAAATGGAGCTCGAATTGTAATGAATTAATGAGAATGTTGCCTCAACAAGACTGTGAATATAAGCCACTTGCGTTAAAACCACTAAAGATAAAACCTACAAAAAAGATAACTACAGTCCACTATTTTTTACATTCCAAAACATTTTGGTCCTTCGAGCCGGATCCGGAGCACATAATAGATTGGATGTTCGGATCAAGACGGCTGGAGATTGGCATTCTTTATTTTCTTATTGTCTCTGGGTATTTTCACACGCGGGTGAAAATTCGTATCT
Organism: Scaptomyza pallida; assembly: GCA_018152965.1. Lineage (NCBI taxonomy): Eukaryota > Metazoa > Arthropoda > Insecta > Diptera > Drosophilidae > Scaptomyza > Scaptomyza pallida. Next base: position 841,898 of record JAECXP010000219.1, read on the forward strand.
AACCTCACAATGCAGGCAATCAATTCACAACGTCGTTGTTGCAAAGGTCAAATAACACGCGCCCACGTGTCAGCTTTGGATTTGACTTCAACTTCTTTGGAGACTCTGGAATATCGACTTCGATCTTTGACAGACGTCTTCGAGAAATTTACGCGATATACTGTAGAACTGTACAACTATTCTGAGGAAGCGAATTGGGCGGAACCAGAGGATGTGCAGGAGTACGAAGCAAAATTCTACGAGACACATGCCAAATTGTCTGATGCTGTGTCTGCGGCTAAGACAGCGCAGATGCACACTTCGACACTTAACGCAACACAAGATCAATTGGAACGGCTTGTTACATCACAAACAGAGTTCTTGCAGCATGTGCGCAGCTCAAACAACGGAGATTTTCGATACGATAAAATCAAAATTCCTACGTTCAGCGGCAATTATGAGGATTGGCCACAATTTTGTGATCTGTTTGTGGGCTCTATCGGAAGTCGTGAAAGCTTTACGAGGTGCCAAAAATTTCATTATTTGAAATCGTACTTGGCTGGAGACGCGCTCAGCCTGGGAAAACACATCGCAGTGACGGATGAAAACTTTGTAGAGGCATGGGAAACTATATGATAAGAAGCATTTAATCGCAAGATCATTCATCAATAAGTTCTTATCTATGCAAACCGGATCTGGACCAATTACAACTTCTCTTCGAAAACTGGCAGACGGAGCAGATGAAACCATACGAGGATTGCGAGCGCTTGACTGCAATGGCCGTGACTTGTGGATTATCAACATTATAGTGTGGTGTGAGGAGGAAAGCGATTTTCTTTGAAACTATCGCTTGTTGACGGTCACATATGGATTAGCACCGTCACCTTTTTTGGCAGTTCGAGTTCTACAGCAGCTCGCTGAAGATTATCAACAGCAGCACCCATTGGCTGCTCATGCGCTGTAAAACGATACTTACGTGGATGATATATCTTCAGGAGCCGACGCGATCGAGGACGTACTCAAACTCAAGGACGATTTGATTGGATTACTGGCTAAAGCGAAATTCAATCTTCGGAAATGGAGCTCGAATTGTAATGAATTAATGAGAATGTTGCCTCAACAAGACTGTGAATACAAGCCACTTGCGGATGAAGACCAGCATGTATCTCACTTCGTTAAAACATTGTGATTACTATGGAATCCAAAGTCGGATGAGCTAGGCATCAAACTGACCAACATTGACCTCAAGCGGGAACCAACCAAGCGCACACTTTTATCGAAATTATCAAAGATTTACGATCCCCTGGGAGTGGTGGCACCAACAACTGTACTACTCAAGATACTCTTCCAGGAATGCTGGCTAACGACTTTAGATTGGGAAGAACCATTAACTGGAACTATACTTAGGCGATGGCTTATTCTAGCCAAGGAACTTCCGTTGTTATCCAATTGTCGTGTTCCTCGACACATTGGTTGGGCAACTCGAACCATCGAACTACATGGATTTGCGGATGCATCATCACAAGCATTTGGAGCTGTGGCTTATAGTCGCGTCGTAACAGAATCGGATATCGTGGTCACTTTGATTGCTGCCAAAACACGTGTGGCCCCTATTAAACCAATTAAGATACCTCGACTTGAACTGAATGCTGATCATCTCTTAACCAAGTTATTAATACTCATCAAGAAATCGTTAACCATTCCAATCGCTAGCACTCACTGTTGGAGTGATTCGGAAATCGTGCTACATTGGCTATCAGCACCACCTCGCAAATGGAATATCTATGTCTGCAACAGGACAGCGGAAATCTTGCAGGGTTATCCAAGAAGCTGTTGGCATCATGTACGGTCGGAAGATAACCCAGCTGATTGTGCATCGAACGTATTGTCGCCATCCATTTTACTTGAGCACACTCTTTGGTGGACAGGACCATAATGGCTATCACTGCCGTGCTCAGAATGGCCAACTGAAAAGATAAGATCTGAATTTGAAGCATTTCCCGAGAATGTATTGGAATCAAAGCCGCAGCAACTTGTTTTTGTTGCACAAAGGTCTGACGTGGACCAAGATATTTTCAACATATTGAGCAAAAGGCACTCATCTTGGAGCCATCTTGTGCGGGTTCTAAGCTATGTATTTCGATTTATTCATCAACATTGCAACAGACACAAAGGTTGTAAATTTGGTCACAACAACAGTTTGAAGTATCCATGTCTGGATTGGATACAAGGCAGCGCTTTGACAGCACCGGAATTGCGCTATGCTCGATCTCGACTTCTGCAGCATATGCAACACACGGAGTTCCAGCAAGACTATGAGTCACTTCTGAAGAACACGATGTTACCAAACAGATCGAATTTAGTGAAGCTTTCATCTTTCTGTGATTCAGCTGGGTTAATGCGAGTTGGCGGGCGCATTGACAACTCTAGTTTGAGTTTCAATGCAAAGCACCCCATTTTAGTGGCTAAGTCTTCACCTCTGGCGAGTTTACTAATTCGATATTTTCACAGAACTAATCTTCAGCCTGGCGTTGAAGCAACCTTCCACATCATTCGTCAGCAATTTTGGATACTGGGAGCGCGCAACTTAATACGGAAGGAAGTCTTTCGTTGTAAGCAATGTTTTATGCAACGGCGCTGTACAAGTCAGCAAATATTGGCTGATTTACCGGTACCGCGAGTTCATCAGAATCTCTGCTTTCAACACACTGGTCTTGACTACGCAGCACCTATCTCAATAAAGGAGTCGAAAGGTCGCAGCCCAAGGATTGGCAAGGCATGGTTTGCAATTTTTGTATGTTTGGCAACAAAGGCCATACATATTGAAGTCGTAAGCAACTTAACCACGAATGCATTCATTGCGGCATTCAAGCGTTTCTGCTCAAGAAGGACGACCCCTACTGATCTCTATTGGGATAATGGAACTACATTTCACGGAGCGAAACGTGAACTGGATACTCTGCGGGACGTTGCTCGATCGCATAGTGAGGATAAACACTTGGCTGACTTTTTCGCTATGAAAGGATTGACTTGGCATCCATTGACACCTGCACATTTCCTAGTGGGCCAACCGTATACTGCCTTGGCAGAACCGTCGCATTTGAATACCAACATAAATCGATTGAATCGTTGGAATCAAGTTCAAGCTATGGTACAGGGTTTCTGGAAGCGCTGGCACACAGAATACCTAACAAGTCTACAGGAGCGCAAGAAAAGGCAAGTGAAGACTCCCAATCTAAGCGTGGGTATGCTCGTGGTTTTAAAGGAGCCAAATCTACCTCCTGCCAAATGGATGATGGGACGCATCATTGAAGTTCACCCAGGAGATGACAACAACGTTCGAGTCGTCACTATTAAAACTGCGCATGGGCAGTATAAGCGTCCTATTACCAAGCTAGCTGTTCTACCAATTGACTGAACGCGGCGTTCAGGGGGCCGGTATGGTTAGAAATATGATAGTTTTACATTAGTAATAAGATAATATCACAGCATAACATAACAGCTGTTTATAAGACTACGATCTTGCATCGATATATCGATATTGTTAACAATGCACTTGTAATGATTTTTGAGGAAGAAGAGGAGCGTAAGAGTATATGGAGTGAATTGAGCAGCGTGCATTGTGTTAGAAAATAAAGATAAAGCCTACAAAAAAGATAACTACAGTCAACTATTTTTTACATTCCAAAACAACCGCTATACAAAGATGTTCAAGATTAATTATTTTCGCGCAAATGACTCGTTATAAAAAACAAATACAAATTGAATGTATGTACATATGTACATATATCTATACAACTTTTTTGCATTAATATGTATGCAGATTACATTTTCTTAAGTTTCTATTTGTTAGTGCGTTTGTTTTTGCACAGTATATACATATATTTGCACTTGCATATTATGTTATATATATGTATGTACAAAAGAATGTTAAATGTATGTACATACATGTGTATGTATGTACATATGTGCATTTGCAACACCAACCAAAGTTACAAATGTCAGCTCGAAAATTATATCAAAACAACAATGGCAATAGGTATTTGTGTGTTAAGTTTTGTTTGAATTCGATAATTAGCAAGTATGTAGGTAAAACCACCCCCGTAACATATTCTGGTGTACAAAACCAAGTTACATATGTTGTAATTAATTTGTTTTAAATCAATAATACCAACAAAAAGAAGCATTGCGTTCCCAACAACAACACCTACAACAACAACAAACGGTACTTGACTTGAAAATCAATTGTCAAAGGCACAAAGAAGAAAAGAGAATAACGGAGACACACACACAGCGCATGTGTTTTGATTTTGTAAAATCGGCCACAATAGCTTGTGCGCAGACGACAGTAGTGGAATGGGTCATGTGTTTTGTTTTTGTAAACTCGTTCGGCGTTCAAACTCACAGCTTGTGCGGCAATGAGGCACCAAAGTTGTGGAATGAGGAAAATGATAAACGCAGGACCTTGATTTGTATGGGAGGTACTCGAAGGAGTGGTCCAAATTAAAAATCCTTTCTTAGTGCTCACTTTCTACCTGAATGGAATATTTAGTGAAAATTTCAGCCTTCTAGCTCTTATCGTTTAGGCTGTGGGCCTCCCAACAATCAGGACAAACTATTTTATATATATAGACTAGTAAGAGAACCGCTTGCTTCGCTCCGCCAATAGTTTTTACAAAATTTTAGCAATATATATAAAATAAATAAATTAGTTAATGTTTAACAACATTTTAGCAAATTATTTAATATTCTCTTTTTCACGCCACCATTGAGGTTGAGAATCAGACGCGTAATTATACTTTGATACCAAAGGTATCAAATGGGTTTATGAGATGTCCGTCAAGGTGTCTGTCCGTCCGTACGCCCGCCCGTCCGTTTGAACGCAACTTTTTTCAACACCCTTAAGGCTAGAGCTTTGCAACTTTGCAAATGTCTTGGTACATACCTTCGTCAGAAAAAGTGTTAAATTTGGCTCTAAGACCTCAGGGCCTGGGAAATCGAAAACAAGTCGATACCTCGATGTGCAAATCGATGAAACACATATATATATCACATTTTAGCAGCTAGAGTCACCAAATTTCTGGGCAAGATAGCCGATGACATTCCTCAAAAACTGCATCGAAAGTTTGGATGCCACGCTTACCTCTTCCGCCCCAGCCCCCCTTCAGTTATAATCGAAAATGACTGTATTTCCCACAGTTTTAAAGCTATACTCACGAAATTTGATGGGAAGGTAGATGCTGAAGTCTTACAAAGATATGCTCTGATACCGCCCACCTTCTAAAATCTGAAAACTCTATATCTTTTTCAGTTTTTGGGCTAGAGTCACCAAATTTGGTAGAAACATTGTTAGTGACATCCGTAACAAATGTGCAATATTGGATGCCACGCCCACTTATACCGCCCACCTCAAAATCTTTCTCAGTTTTTGCGCTAAAGTCTCCATACTTGATAGGGAGATAGAAGGTGCCATCCGCCACAGAAATGCATCACAAATTTGATGTCACGCCAACCTCTTCTGCCCGCCTTTTTATACCCAAAAGCGCCATACTTTACAAATACATACTAACTTGCATATGTGCTTTTTTGCTTGTTTGAAATTGTATATCAACAATGTTTGTGTGGTACGACGTTACGTCTGAGTTAGATAAGCAGCAAATAAGCAAATCTACCACTATACAAAGATGTTCAAGATTAATTATTTTCGCGCAAATAGCTCGATATAAAAAACAAATACAAATTGAATGTATGTACATATGTACATATCTATACAACTATTTTGCATTATATATACATATGTATGCGGATTACATTTTCTAAAGTTTATATTTGTTAGTGCGTTTGTTTTTGCACAGTATATACATATATGTATTTGCACTTGCATTTTTTGTTATATGTATATATTTATGTACAAAAGAATGTTAAATGTATGTACACACATGTGTATGTATGTACATATGTGCATTTACAACAGCAACCAAATTTACAAATGTCAGCTCGAAAATTATATCAAAACAACAATGGCAATAGGTATTTGTGTTTGTTTGTTAAGTTTTGTTTGAATTCGATAATAAGCAAGTATGTAGATAACCCCCGTAACATATTCTGGTGTGCAAAACTGTTTTAATTGATTTGTTTTAAATCAATGATACCAACAAAAAGAAGCATTGCGATCCCTACACAGCACATGTGTTTTGTTTCTGTAAACTTGGTCGAGGTCAAACTCACAGCTTGTGCGACAATGAGGCGCAAGAGTGGTGGAATGAGGTAAAGTGATAAATTCAGGACATGTTTTGTATGGGAGGTACTCGAAAGAGTGGTCCAAATTATAAATCCTTTCTTAGTGATCACCTTCAAACTGAATGGAAAATTTTGTGAAAATTTCAGCCTTCTAGCTCTTATCGTTTAGGCTGTAGGTCTCTCAACAATCAGTCAGTCAGTCAGTCAGGACAAACTATTTTATATATATAGATGTACAAAAGAATGTTAAATGTACGTACATACATGTGTATGGATGTACATATATGCATTTGCAACACCAACCAAAGTTACAAATGTCAGCTCGAACATTATATCAAAACAACAATGGCAATAGGTATTTGTGTGTTAAGCCTCTAGTGCCCAAGACCGCCTCTAGACGGGTATGGGTAAAAACATCGTTATTTTATTCTTTTCATTCCTTTTGACTCGGTTTTGCGTTTTTTCTAGTTCGGGGAAGACCAAAAATTAAGTTCGTTGCGTTTGGAATACATACTAGAGCTTGCGCAAACTGCTGTAGTCATTTGAAGCAGAAAATTTGTGCAACTCGGACGAAATAATTATTTCGTAAAAAGTGCAAAATATAAATAATTTTTTAAAATATTATAAAAAGTTTGTTGCTGAAAAAAAAATTGTACCGGGTTGCTGATAGTCTCAAGGACTCAAAATACGAAACCCACACTAAAAATAAGTTTTCGTTAGCTTTCTATTGCTTTTATAAGGTATCCCGTCTATAGGCGGTCTTGGGACAATTCGGGAAAAAAATTATAAGGTTAGTTTGAAAGTGGAACAACCTATGACATATTTAAGTACAAATAATTGCTTCAGTAGACATGTAACGCCGACAAGCGAATAAGCTATCAGCTCTTTTTTAATGGACGGACTTATTGGTCGATATAAAATTCCCCTAAAGAGCAACAAGTATACAAATCGACTATTTACACATATGCTTGATTCAGCCATGGTAAACGCTTACATTTTGTTCCACCGAATAAACCAGCCCGACGCTAAAAACACAAAATACCAATTGCAAAACTTCGGATCAGAGGTCGCACATGTGCATTGCATGCTACAAACTCCTTAAATGGCAAAACGACCCGGGCGCCCGCGACAAGTTGATGGATAGGAAAATAAATGCACAGGGAAGAAAACTATCCTTCCGATTAATGATGTACGTTATGATACCGTCGAGCATTTTCCAATGTTTTTATCACGCGCTGACAAAAAAACCTGTAAGCTTTTGAAACTCAAATTGTCTGCCGTAAATGTAATATAAACCTGTGCTTTTCCCAGAAAAAAGACTGTTTCTATGATTTTCATCACAAATAAGTGATCAAACTTTTTGAACACAAATATTTGAAGCTTTGTGAATCATTTATAATAAAACGTGTAAACAAAAGAATTGATTACCTAATTTTTTGTTGGCCTACCTTCCCAAAGCCGCCTCTAGGCGGTCCAATGATATAGTCCTATAAAACTCGATCCGTGCAAAAGTAAAAGTTTTTCTAAAACAAACCTTCACTTTTGATACATACTGAACTCAAAAATAATTTTTTTCTTGGAAAAGAAAATTTGGGCACTAGAGGGTTAAGTTTTGTTTGATAATAAGCAAGTATGTACGTAAAGCCACCTCCGTAACATATTCTGGTGTGCAAAACTCTTCTAGGCGCACCAAGTTATGTTTTAATTGATTTGTTTTAAATCAATGACACCAACAAAAAGTAGCATTGCGAGCCCAACAACAACACTCACAACAACAAAAAACGGTTCTGGGGTCGTAAATCAATTGTCAAGGGCACAAAGAAGAAAAGAGAATAACGGAGACACATACACAGCGCGTGTGTTTTGTTTTTGTAAACTCGCTGGCGATCGTTTGTACAGACGGCAGTAGTGGAATGGGTCATGTGTTTTGTTTTTGTAAGCTCGGTCGCGGTAAAACTCACAGCTATTGCGACAATGAGCCGCCAGAGTGGTGGAATGAGGTAAAGTGATAAATTCAGGACATGTTTTGTATGGGAGGTACTCGAAGGAGTGCTCCAAAATTAAAATCCTTTCTTAGTGCTCACTTTCTACCTGAATGGAATATTTGGTAAAAATTTCAGCCTTCTAGCTCTATTCGTTTAGGCTGTGGGTCTCTCAACAATCAGTCAGGACAAACTATTTTATATATATAGATTTTTATGATCCTATCTGTTAGTGTGTTTGTTTTTGCACTGTCTATATTTGGTGGACATGTTTATTGCTTTCATTTAGCTTGCTACAGATGCAACAATGTATGCGTGCATTAACCAATATTTGCACTTGCATTTTTGTTAATATATATGTATATACTAAATAATAACAAATGCACGTAAATACATGTGTATGTATGTACATATGTGCATTTGCAACACCAACTAAAGTTACAAATGTTAGTTTGAAAATTATATCAAAACAACAAAGGCAATAGGTATTTGTGTGTTAAGTTTTGTCAACTCGTATATATGTATATTACATTTCTAAAGATCCTATTTGTTAGTGTGTTTGTTTTTGCACTGTCTATATTTGGTGAACATGTTTATTGCTTTCATTTAGCTTGCTACAGATGCAACAATGTATGCGTGCATTAACTATAATTTGCACTTGCATTTTTGTTAATATATACATATGTATGTACTAAATAATAACAAATGCACGTAAACACATGTGTATGTATGTACATATGTGCATTTGCAACACCAAATAAAGTTACAAATGTCAGTTTGAAAATTATTTAAAAACAACAAAGGCAATAGGTATTTGTGTGTTAAGTTTTGTCAAGTCGTATATATGTATATGACATTTCTTAAGATCCTATTTGTTAGTGTGTTTGTTGTTGCACTGTCTATATTTGGTGAACATGTTTATTGCTTTCATTTAGCTTGCTACAGATGCAACAATGTTTGCGTGCATTAACCAATATTTGCACTTGCATTTTTGTTAATATATATGTATATACTAAATAATAACAAAAGCACGTAAATACATGTGTATGTATGTACATATGTGCGTTTGCAACACCAACTAAAGTTACAAATGTCAGTTTGAAAATTATATAAAAACAATAATGGCAATAGGTATTTGTGTGTTAAGTTTTGTTTGAATTCGATAATTAGCAAGTATGTAGGAAAACCACCCCAGTAACATATTCTGGTGTACAAAACCAAGTTATGTTTTAATTGATTTTTTTTAAATCAATGATACCAACAAAAAGAAGCATTGCGAGCCCAACAACAACACTTACAACAACAACAAACGGTTCTGGGGTCGTAAATCAATTGTCAAAGGCACAAAGAAGAAAAGAGAATAACGGAGACACATCTACAGACGGCAGAAGGGGAATGGGTGATTTGTTTTGTTTTTGTATATGCGGCCGCAATAGCTTGTGCGCAGACGGCAGTAGTGGAATGGGTCATGTATTTTGTTTTTGTACACACGGCGGCGTTGAAACTCACAGCTTGTGCGACGATGAGGCGCCAGAATGATGGAATGAGGTAAAGTGATTAATGCAACTAGATTTTGGCAGGTACTCGAAGGAGTGGTCCAAATTAAAAATCCTTTCTTAGTGCTCACTTTCACCGAGAATTTGTGAAAATTTCAGCCTCTAGCTCTTATCGTTTAGGCTGTGGGCCTCTCAACAATCAGTCAGTCAGTCAGGACAAACTATTTTATATATATAGATAACATTTCTTAAGATCCTATTTGTTAGTGTGTTTGTTTTTTGCACTGTATATATTTGGTAAACATGTTTATTGCTTTCTTTTAGCTTGCCACAGATACAAAAATGAATCGTGCATTAACCAATATATGCACTTGATTTTTTTGTTATGTACAAAAGAATGTTAAATGTACTTAGATACATGTGTATGTATGTACATATGTGCATTTGCAACACCAACCAAAGTTACAAATGTCAGCTCGAAAATTATATCAAAACAACAATGGCAATAGGTATTTGTGTGCTAAGTTTTGTTTGATAATTAGCAAGTATGTAGGTAAAATCACCCCCGTAACATATTCTAATGTTCAAAACCAAGTTATGTTTTAATTGTTTTATTTAAATCAATGACACAAACAAAATGAAGCATTGCGATCCCAACAACAACACGTACTTACAACAACAATAAATGCTACTTGATTCGTAAAATTAATTGTCAGAGGCACAAAGAAGAAAAGAAAGAAGCTCATGTGTTTTGTTTTTGTAAACTTGTATATATGTATATAACATTTCTTAAGATCCTATTTGTTAGTGTGTTTGTTTTTTGCACTGTCTATATTTGGTGAACATGTTTATTGCTTTCATTTAGCTTGCTACAGATACAACAATCTATGCGTGCATTAACCAATATATGCACTTGCATTTTTGTTAATATATATGTAGGTACTAAATAATGAAAAATATACGTACATACATGTGTATGTATGTACATATGTGCATTTGCAACACCAATCAAAGTTACAAATGTCAGTTTGAAAATTATATCAAAACAACAATGGCAATAGGTATTTGTGTGTTAAGTTTTGTTTGAATTCGATAATTAGCAAGTATGTAGGAAAACCACCCCAGTAACATATTCTGGTGTACAAAACCAAGTTATGTTTTAATTGATTTATTTTAAATCAATAATACCAACAAAAAGAAGCATTGCGAGCCCAACAACAACACTCACAACAACAAAAAACGCTACTTGGGTCGTAAATCAATTGTCAAAGGCACAAAGAAGAAAAGAGAATAACGGAGACACATACACAGCGCACGTCGTTTGTTGTTGCAAACTCGCTGGCGATCGCTTGTACAGACGGCAGAAGTGGAATGGGTCATGTGTTCGGCGTTCAAACTCACAGCTTGTGCGACAATGAGCCGCCAGAGTGGTGGAATGAGGTAAAATGATAAACGCAGGACCTTGATTTGTATAGGAGGTACTCGAAGAAGTGGTCCAAATTAAAAATCCTTTCTTTGTGCTCACTTTCTACCTGAATGGAATATTTGGTGAAAATTTCAGCCTTCTAGCTCTTATCGTTTAGGCTGTGGGCCTCTCAACAATCAGGACAAACTATTTTATATATATAGATGTACAAAACAATGAAAAATGTACGTACATACATGTATGTATGTACATATGTGCATTTGCAACAGAAACCAAAGTTACAAATGTCAACTTGAAAATTATTGTAAACTGGTGTATATGTATACTAGTAAGGCCCTCGCTTGCTTCGCTGCGCCATTAGTTTTTACAAAATTTTAGCAATATATATAAAATAAATTAGTTAATGTTTAGTAACATATTAGCAAAATATTTAATATTCTCTTTGTCACGCCAGAAGGCTGAAATTTTCACATAATATTCAATGCAGCTTGAAAGTGAGCACTAAGAAAGGATTTTTAATTTGGATTAAATTTTGAACAACTCAATTAATTGCATTAATCACTTTACCTCATTCCACCACTCTGGCGCCTCATTGTCGCACAAGCTGTGAGTTTCAACGCCGCCGAGGTTTCAAAAAAAAAAAAATAAAAACAAGTAAAAACGTTGCAGTCGGACGCAACCGACTGCGATATACTTTGATACCAGTTCACATAGCTGTGTTAAGGATTCTGAGTGCAAATAGTAATATATGAGGGTTTTGGGTATAAAATTGGAGACTCTAGCTCAAAAACTGACAAAGATATAGAGGTGGGCGGTATAAGTGGGCGTGGCATCCAAAACATTGATGCAGATCTGTTACACAGAGAAAAAAAACAATGTAAATCGTAAAATTTACACTTAGATTCAAAAATTTATGTTAATGGTTTTCGACCAATGTGTGTTTTTTTTCATTTTGAAAAGTTTAATTTTAAAAACAATTTTTAATTTTTTTTTTTAATTTAAGATGCCAACATTTTAAATTTGACAATGAAGAATTTTTGATTTTAATACTTTTCATATTAAAAAAAACATTATTTACACTCAAAAAAATCAAGAATTTCAATCTTGCAACACAACTTTTCGGACTTATTTCTCGTGCGAGACTGAAAATTCTTGAATCAAGTATGAAACGTTCTAGATCGGGCATTCTTAATTTAAGAACGTTTTAAGTATGAAAGGAACCGGGAACTTATTTTAAGATTTTTAATTCTGGAGTTGGTTTTTTTTTAAACTTCCGATCATTCCTCGTGATTTAAGTAGAGATGTTAGAGCTGTAGGGAAGAGAAGAAATTAAGAAAAGCCATTTTAAATTTTTGTTCACACTTACCACCGTGACGAAGATTCGAACCTGAGACCTCTGGTTAATGCGGCGAATGTCTTATCTGTTGAGCCAGATCCGTAAACAATACTATTGCAGCTAATGGATACTTGAAGCTAACATCGCAGCACTAAATTTACAAAGGCGATCGTCTCTCTTTTGAGAAAGATGCCGTTACATTTGGTGTTTGCGAATGAGCGATTTTGTATACATTAATTTTGTTTAGTATATATAAGTATTTCGTACTTATATCAAGCTTAAATTGTCCTATTTTATGGTTTTTATATTGCTGTTAATCTCTGTTTAAAACAGCAACCACGAAATAATAAATAAAATACTTTGTAAATATTAACAAAAGAAATTATAAAATGCCGTGGGCGGGATTCGAACCCGCAACTCGTACTTAAACGAAAAACAAATTTAATAAATATATGCACTTTAATTTTAATACGCTTCATTCTCGTTCCTAGAATTAAAATAATAAATTAAAATTTGGTGGTTTTTAATTTTCATGGAAAGTCGGCACACTTTAAGATTTAAAAAATTTCATTTTAAATTTGAGTACTAAGTAAAATTTTTAACATGAAAATTGTTAAAATAAAATGTGGGTGACTTAAATCGAAAAGTAAACATGGAGCATTTTAATTTCAAAATTAAAACTATTTAAAATTATATTTAATTTTTTTAAATCAAAAATTTATTTACTAACTTTCATAATTCTTCTTATTTTTTTTGGGTTTTTTAAAAAAAATTTTGATTTATGAAAGTATACACTTTAGTTCTAATACGTTTCATACTGATTCCTAAAATTAAAATTGTAGAATTAAATATGGTAGATTTTCATTTATATTTAAAGTAGTCACATTCTCAACTTTAAATTTTATAATTTAATTTTAATACAAATCGTGTTAAATTTGGTAATTTAATACGAAAAAGTATTAAATTCAATAATTTCGAACTTAATTTGAAACGAAAAAATCAAAAATTGTTGGGGTTTTTAAAAAAATTTTGATTTACGAAAGTATACACTTAAGTTCTAGTACGTTTCATACTCATTCCTAAAATTAAAATTATAGAATTAAACATGCTGGATTTTCATTTATATTTAAAGTGGTCACATTCTCAACTTTAAATTTTGTAATTTTAGGTTTGAGAAGTTAATATTTAAATCAAGGTTTTTACACATTGATTTTAGTACAAATCGTGTTAAATTAGGTAATTTAATACGAAAAATTATTAAATTTAATAATTTTGTACTTAATTTGAAACGAAAAATCTTAAATCTGAATTTAAAATTGAATTTTTTGATTTTAATTTTTTTTTTTTTCTCTGTGTACGGATGCCACTAACAATGTTCATACCAAATTTGAAGAGCCTAGCTCAAAAACTGAGAGAGATATAGCGGTGGGCGGAATAAGTGGGCGTGGCATCCAAAACATTGATGTACACCTGCTACGGATGTCACTACCAATGTTCATACCAAATTTGGTGACTCTAGCTTAAAAACTGGCGAAGATACATGCCTTCCGGTTTTTTTTTTAGGGCGGTGGGGCATATCCCGTTGTTTAGGGGCGTGGCATCCAATGTTTTGATGCATAACTTTGTCAGATGTCAGTATCTACCTTCATGTCAATTTTGGTGGCTATAGCTTCAAAACTGTAGAAAATACAGGCATTTTTGTTTATAATTGGAGGGGGGCTGGGGGCGAAATAGGTGGGCGTGGCATCCAAACTTTTGATGCAGTTTTTTGAGGAATGTTACCAGCTATGTTGCCATCAAATTTGGTGACTCTAGCTGCAAAAATGTGGGATATATTTGTGTTTTATCGATTTGCACATCGAGGTGTATCGACTTGTTATCGATTTCTCGGGTCCCCTGAGGTCGTAGAGCCCTAAATTTAACACTTTGTCTGACGAAGACATGTACCAAGATATTTGCAAAGTTGCAAGGCTCTAGCTTTAAGAGTGTCGAAAAAAGTTGCGTTCATACGGACAGACGGACAGACGGATAGACACCATGACGGACATTGCACAAACCCAATATTCTTTATACCTTTGGTATCAAAGTATAAAAACTGGAAAAGATATGGAGATCTCAAGCTCAAGGAGGTGTTCGGTAAAGGTGGGCGTGGTATCTAAAACATAGATGACCTGTGGCGGATATTCCCTTTAAATTTAGTAGCTTAAGCGCAAAAAACTGAGAAAGAGGAGTGTTCAGATTTAAGAAGTGGGCGGTATATGAAACATCACTCAATAAATCCGTAGGATAACTAAGAAAAACACCTTTTTTTGGCAAACTTCGATTTTATTCATCAACATACATCCCTTCAAGAGTGATACAACATGTCTAACGCCGCTCTAGCATTTCGACACCTTTTTTGTAAAACGATTTGTTTTTGGCCTCAAAATGGCCGCTGACTGCCGATTTGACTCTGGAGTGTGGTGGTGGATCCGTGTTTCATCCATTGTTACATACCGACGCAAAAAGTTCTTCTTATTCCGGTTAAACAGCTCCAAACAGCTCTCAGAATCATCGACGCGTTGTTGTTTTTGGTCCACTGTGAGCAATCGCGGCACCCACTTTGAGAACAGCTTTCTCATGGACAAATGTTCATGCAAAATAGTGTGCACACTGCCTTCTGATATCTTCAAGGTGTCAGCTATCTCACGCAATTTCACTTTTCGGTTTTCCAAAACGATTCGGTGGACTTTTTTGATATTTTCCGGTGTAACCACCTCAATCGGCCTTCCAGAGCGTTCAGCATCGTCAGTGTCTTTACGGCCACGTTTAAATTCAGCAAACCACTTCTCCACCGTTTGCCTCGATGGGGCAGAGTCCGGATAACACTTATCAAGCCATGCTTTGGCTGTAATGGTATTTTTACCCATCAAAAAGCAATGATAAATCAACACACGAAATTGCTTTAAATTAATTTTTTTTAAAAACACAAAAGTAGCGTCACTTGAACCTGTGTAACTTGTAAAATAATCGTCCGATTGTCATGAAATTTTGACAGATATCTTTTTAAGGTTAGTACTTTCTAAAAATCATATGAATTATTACATAGCAAAGCCATCTCTGTGTCATCCTACGGACTTATTGAGTGATGGTATGTACGCGTTGCATTCAATGTTTCTTCTTAGTTTTGTGACTTTTGGACTATCGATTTCTCAGGCCTCCCGGGGTCGTAGAGCCCTTAATTTAACACTTTGTCCGACGAAAACCTGTACCAAAGAACTTGTAAAGATGCAAGGATCTCACTTAAAGAATGTTGAAAAAAAAGAAAAAATGATACCTTTGGTATCAGAGAATAAAAAGCTTAAATTTCAGAATTGTAAGAGATGGGGTGATTGGAACTATTTTTATACTTTGATACCAAAGGTATCATAGTATATTGGGTTTGTGCAATGTCCGTCATGGTTTATGGGGCGGAACAGGTGGGCGTGGCATCCAAACTTTTAATGCAATTTTTTTGGGAATGTCATCAGCTATCTTGCCATCAAATTTGGTGACTCTAGCTTAAAACTGGCGAAAATACATGCATTTCGGTTTTTATTAGGGAGGCGGGGCATATCCCGTTATTTGGGGGCGTGGCATCCAAAGTTTTGATGCATATCTGTGTCAGATGTCAGCATCTACCTTCATGTCAAATTTGGTGGCTATAGCTTCAAAACTGTAGAAGATACAGGCATTTTTGTTTATAATTTAAAAGGGGCTGGGGGCGGAACAGGTGGGCGTGGCATCCAAACTTTTAATGCAGTTTTTTGGGGAATGTCATCGGCTATCTTGCCCCCAAATTTGGTGACTCTAGCTGCTAAAATGTGGGATATATTTGTGTTTTTATCGATTCGCACATCGAGGTGTATCGACTTGTTATCGATTTCCCAGGCCCCCTGAGGTCGTAGAGCCCTAAATTCAACACTTTGTCTGACGAAGGCATGTACCAAAATATTTGCAAAGTTGCAAGGCTCTAGCTTTAAGGGTGCCGAAAAAAGTTGCGTTCATACGGACAGACGGACAGACGGACGGACAGACACCATGACGGACATTGCACAAACCCAATATACTATGATACCTTTGGTATCAAAGTATAAAAATGACCCATTCCACTTTTTGCCGTCTGTAGATGTGTCTCTCTCCGTTATTCTCTTTTCTTCTTTGTGCCTTTGACAATTGTTTTTTCGAATTAAGTAGCATTTGTTGTTGTTGTTGTTGTTGTAAGTGTTGTTGTTGCTTCTTTTTGTTGGTATCATGGATTTAAAACAAATCAATTAAAACATAATTTGTTTTTGTACACCAGAATATGTTACGCGAGTGGTCTTATCTACATACTTGCTAATTATCATACAAAACTTAACACACAAATACCTATTGCCATTGTTGTTTTGATATTATTTTCAAACTGACATTTGTAACTTTAGTTGGTGTTGCAAATGCACATATGTACATACATACACATGTATGTACGTGCATTTTCATTATTTAGTACCTACATACATATGTATTAACAAAAATGCAAGTGCATATATTGGTTAATGCACGCATACATTGTTGTATCTGTAGCAAGCTAATCTATATATATAAAATAGTTTGTCCTGATTGTTGAGAGGCCCACAGCCTAAACGATAAGAGCTAGAAGGCTGAAATTTTCACATAATATTTCATGCAGCTTGAAAGTGAGCACTAAGAAAGGATTTTTAATTTTGATTAAATTTTGAACAAATCAATTTATTGCATTAATCACTTTACCTCATTCCACCATTCTGGCGCCTCATTGTCGCACAAGCTGTGAGTTTCAACGCCGCCGAGGTTTCAAAAAAAATAAATAAAAAATGACCCACTCCACTATTTCCGTCTGCGCACAAGCTATTGCGGCCGATTATACACAAAAACAAAACAAATCACCCATTCCACTTCTGCCGTCTGTAGATGTCTCTCCGTTATTCTCTTTTCTTCTTTGTGCCTTTGACAATTGTTTTTCGAATCAAGTAGCATTTGTTGTTGTTGTTGTTAGTAAGTGTTGTTGTTGGGCTCGCAATGCTTCTTTTTGTATGTGTCATTGATTTAAAACAAATCAATTAAAACATTATTTGGTTTTGTGCACCAGAATATATAACGCGAGTGGTTTTACCTACATACTTGCTAATTATCAAACAAAACTTAACACACGAATACCTATTGCCATTGTTGTTTTGTAAAGTATGGGGGTTTTGGGTATAAAAAGGCAGGCAGAAGAGGTAGGCGTGACATTCAAATTTGTGATGCACATCTGTGGCGGATGGCACCTTCTATCTCCCTATCAAGTTTGGAGACTCTAGCGCTAAAAATGAGAAAGATATTGAGGTGGGCGATATAAGTGGGCGTGGCATCCAATATTGCACATTTGTTACGGATGTCACTAACAATGTTTCTACCAAATTTGGTGACTCTAGCGTAAAAGCTGGGAAATATATAGAAATTTCAGATTTTACGAGGTGGGTGGAAAAGGTGGACGTGCAATATAAAATTTTGATGTAGATCGGTTACGGATGTCACTAACAAGGTTTCTACAAAATTTGGTGACTCTAGCCCAAAAACTGAAAAAGATAAAGAGTTTTCAGATTTTAGGAGGTGGGCGGTATACGTGGGGCGTGGCATCCAAAATTTTAATGCATATCTTTGTTGAATCTACCTTCCTATCAAATTTAATGAGTATTGCTTTAAAACTGTGGGATATACAGTCATTTTCGATTATAACTGAAAGGGGGGCTGAGGGCGGAAGAGGTGGGCGTGGCTTCCAAACTTTCGATGCAGTTTTTGAGGAATGTCACCAGCTATCTTGCTATCAAATTTGGTGACTATATGCTAAGATGTGTGATATATATGTTTTTTATCGATTTGCACATCGAGGTGTATCGATTTTTATCGATTTCCAGGCCCCTGAGGTCGTAGAGCCAAATTTCACACTTTGGCTGACGAAGGTATGTACCAAGATATTTGCAAAGTTGCAAAGCTCTATCTTTAAGGGTGTTGAAAAAAGTTGCGTTCAAACGGACGGGCGGACGGACGGACGGACAGACACTTGGACGGACATTGCATAAGCCCAATATAATATGATAACTTTGGTATCAAAGTAAGATGACGCGTCTGGTTCTTAACCTCAATGGTGGCGTGAAAAAGAGAATATTAAATATTTTGCTAATATGTTGTTAAACCTTAACTAATTTACTTATTTTATATGTATTGCTAAAATTTTGTAAAAACTATCGGCGCAGCGAAGCTAGCGGGTCTCTTACTAGTCTATATATATAAAATAGTTTGTCCTGATTGTTGAGAGGCCCACAGCCTAAACGATAAGAGCTAGAAGGCTGAAATTTTCACAAAATATTCCATTCAGTTTGAAAGTGAGCACTAAGAAAGGATTTTTAATTTGGACCACTCCTTCGAGTACCTCCCAAAATCTAATTGCGTTAATCACTTTACCTCATTCCACAACTTTGGTGCCTCATTGTCGCACAAGCTGTGAGTTTCAACGCCGCCGTGTGTACAAAAAAAAATACATGACCCATTCCACTACTGCCGTCTGCGCACAAGCTATTGCGGCCTCATATACAAAAACAAAACAAATCACCCATTCCACTTCTGCCGTCTGTAGATGTGTCTCCGTTTTTCTCTTTTCTTCTTTGTGCCTTTGACAATTGTTTTTCGAATCAAGTAGCATTTGTTGTTGTTGTTGTAAGTGTTGTTGTTGCTTCTTTTTGTTGGTATCATTGATTTAAAACAAATCAATTAAAACATAACTTGGTTTTGTACACCAGAATATGTTACGCGAGTGGTTTTACCTACATACTTGCTAATTATCAAACAGAACTTAACACACAAATACCTATTGCCATTGTTGTTTTGATATAATTTTCAAACTGACATTTGTAACTTTAGTTGGTGTTGCAAATGCACATATGTACATACATTCACATGTATGTACGTACATTTAACATTCTTTTGTACATACATTTATATAAAAAAAAATGCAAGTGCAAATATATATGTATATACAGTTCAAAAACAAACGCACTAACAAATAGAAACTTAAGAAAATGTAATCTGCATACATATGTATGTTTATTTAATGCAAAAAAGTTGTATAGATATGTACATACATATGTACATACATTCAATTTGTAGTTTTTTTTTATAGCGAGCCCTTTGTGCGAAAATAATTAATCTTGAACATCTTTGTATAGTGGTAGATTTGCTTACTTGCTGCTTATCTAACTCAGACGTAACGTCGTACCACACAAACATTGTTGATATACAATTTCGAACAATCAAGCAAAGCACATATGTAAGTTTGTATGTATTTGTAACGTATGGAGGTTTGTGAATAAAAGGCAGGCAGAAGGGGTAGGCGTGACATTCAAATTTGTGATGCATATCAGTGGCGGATGGCACCTTCTATCTCCCTATCAAGTCTGGAGGCTCGAGCGCAAAAACTGAGAAAGATATAGAAATTTCAGATTTTACGAGTTGGGTGGAAAAGGTGGGCGTGGCGTATAAAACTTTGATGTAGATCGGGGTTACGGATGTGACTAACAATGTTTCTACCAAATTTGGTGACTCTAGCCCAAAAACTAAAAAAAAAGATATAGAGTTTTCGGATTTTAGAAGGTGGACGGTATCAGTGGGGGCGTGGCGTTTTGATGCATAGTTTTGTTAGACTTCAGCATCTACCTTCCCATCAAATTTTGTGAGTATAGCTTTAAAACTGTGGGAAATACAGTCATTTTCGATTATAACTGAAGGGGGGCTGGGGGCGGAAGAGGTGGGCGTGGCGTCCAAACTTTTTATGTAGTTTTTTGACGAATGCCATCGGCTATCTTGCCCCTTAATTTGGTGACTATAGCTTCTAAAATGTGGGACATATATATGTTTCATCGATTTGCACATCGAGGGGTATCGATTTGTTATCGATTTCTCAGGCCCCTGAGGTCGTAGAGCCAAATTTAACACTTTTTCTGACGAAGGTATTGACCAAGATGTTCGCAAAGGTGCAAAGCTCTAGCTTTAAGGGTGTTGAAAAAAGTTGCGCTCAAGCGGACGGGCGGACGGACGGACGGACAGACACCTTGACGGACATTGCATAAGCCCAATATAATATGATACCTTTGGTATCAAAGTAAAATGACGAGTCTGATTCTTAACCTCAATGGTAAAGTGAAAAAGAGAATATTAAATATTTTGCTAATATGTTGTTAAACATTAACTAATTTATTTTATATATATTAAAATTTTGAAAAACTATTGGCGGAGCGAAGCAAGCGGTTCTCTTACTAGTCTATATATATAAAATAGTTTGTCCTGATTGTTGAGAGGGTCACAGCCTAAACGATAAGAGCTAGAAGGCTGAAATTTTCACATAATATTCAATGCAGCTTGAAAGTGAGCACTAAGAAAGGATTTTTAATTTGGAACAAATTTTGAACAACTCATTCCACCACTCTGGCGCCTCATTGTCGCACAAGCTGTGAGTTTCAACGCCGCCGAGGTTTCAAAAAAAAAAAAAAAATGACCCATTCCACTACTGCCGTCTGCGCACAAGCTATTGCGGCCGATTATACACAAAAACAAAACAAATCACCCATTCCACTTCTGCCGTCTGTAGATGTGTCTCCGTCATTCTCTTTTCTTCTTTGTGCCTTTGACAATTGTTTTTCGAATCAAGTAGCATTTGTTGTTGTTGTTGTAAGTGTTGTTGTTGTTTTTTTTTGTTGGTATCATTGATTTAAAACAAATCAATTAAAACATAACTTGGTTTTGTACACCAGAATATGTTACGCGAGTAGTTTTATCTACATACTTGCTAATTATCAAACAAAACTTAACACACAAATACCTATTGCCATTGTTGTTCTGATATAATTTTCGAGCTGACATTTGTAACTTTGGTTGGTGTTGCAAATGCACATATGTACATACATTCACATGTATTTACGTGCATTTTTTATTATTTGGTATATACATATATATTAACAAAAATGCAAGTGCAAATATTGATTAATGCACGCATACATTGTTGTATCTGTAGCAAGCTAAATGAAAGCAATAAACATGTTCACCAAATATAGACAGTGCAAAAACAAACACACTAACAAATAGGATCTTAAGAAATGTAATCTATATATATAAAATGATTGTTGAGAGGCCCACAGCCTAAACGATAAGAGCTAGAAGGCTGAAATTTTCACCAAATATTCCATTTAGGTTGAAATTGAGCACTAAGAAAGGATTTTAATTTTGGAGCACTCCTTCGAGTACCTCCCATACAAAACATGTCCTGAATTTATCACTTTACCTCATTCCACCACTCTGGCGGCTCATTGTCGCACAAGCTGTGAGTTTCAACGCCGCCGTGTGTACAAAAAAAAAAATACATGACCCATTCCACTACTGCCGTCTGTGCACAAGCTATTGCGACCGCATATACAAAAACAAAACACATGACCCATTCCACTTCTGCCGTCTCTACAAGCGATCGCTAGCGAGTTTACAAAAACAAGACACATGCGCTGTGTATGTGTCTCCGTTATTCTCTTTTCTTCCTTGTGCATTTGACAATTTATTTATGACCCCAGTACCGTTTGTTGTTGTTGTAAGTAAGTGTTGTTGTTGGGATCGCAATGCTTCTTTTTGTTTGTGTCATTGATTTAAAACAAATCAATTAAAACATAACTTGGTTTTGTACACCAGAATATGTTACGGGAGTGGTTTTACCTACATACTTGCTAATTATCAAACAAAACTTAACATACAAATACCTATTGCCATTGTTGTTTTGATATAATTTTCGAGCTGACATTTGTAACTTTGGTTCCTGTTGCAAATGCACATATGTACATACATACACATGTACGTACATTTTTCATTGTTTTGTACATTCATACATATCTATTTAAAACAAATGCAAGTGCAAATATTGGTTAATGCACGCATGCATTGTTGTATCTGTAGCAAGCTAAAAGAAAGCAATAAACATGTTCACCAAATATATACAGTGCAAAAACAAACACACTAACAAATAGGATCTTAAGAAATGTAATCTACATGTACAAAAATACACAAGCTGGGAGTTTGATCGCGAGCGAGTTTACAAAAACAAAACACATGAGTTTTTGACAATTGATTTTCGAGTCAAGTAGCATTTGTTGTTGTTGTAAGTAAGTGTTGTTGTTGGGGTCGCAATGCTTCTTTTGGTTTGTGTCATTGATTTAAAAAAAATCAATTAAAACATAACTTTGTGCGCCTAGAAGAGTTTTGTACACCAGAATATGTTACGGGAGTGGTTTTACCTACATACTTGCTAATTATCAAACAAAACTTAACACACAAATACTTATTGCCATTGTTGTTTTGATATAATTTTCGAGCTGACATTTGTAACTTTTACTTTTTACTTTTACTACATGTATGTACGTACATTTTTCATTGTTTTGTACATATACATATATACGAGCTTACAGTAATTTTAAAAGCTGACATTTGTAACTTTGGTTGCTGTTGCAAATGCACATATGTACATACATACACATTTTTTTATTTTTATTTGGACGTAGATGTACTAACGAACAGTACCATCAAGTGGCCCAACGATACCAAGCACCGGCTTGTTAACGCGCGGACCCAAGCAAAAATGCTACCACCTCCCGCCCCACCGACCGAGAGGCACACCGCATAACGTGCGGTTACGTAGATCGCGAACATGTAGACAAATGACATAAGACTAGCTTTTTAAGAGAACCAATAGAAGTGGCACCATTTATTAAGTGAGATAAATCATTATAGTTTGAACATAAAATACGGAAAGGATTATGAATAGTATAGTTAGAGTGACAGGCTTGAAGAGCAATTGATAGGAAATTCCTTGTCCGTCTGATCGGAACTGCAAAACTAATCTGGCTGATTAATTCCGAAGAATCAATTTCACCATTTATTAGTTTATGTAAAAAGATTACACCTAGCATTGTTCTCCGATCAGCAAGAGAAGGAAGATTTATTAATAAAAGTCTACTGTGGTAGGAAGGTAAGTTAATGTTAGTATCCCAATTAAGTCCCCTAAGGGCAAAGAACAGAAATTGTTTCTGTACTGATTCTATTCTATCGTGGTGAATCCTGTATTTGGTATATCAAATACAAGTTCCATATTCAAGAATAGGACGTACCGAAGACGTATAAAGAGATTTGGTTATGTAGGGATCGTCAAATTCTTTCGACCAGCGCTTAATGAACCCCAAGGTATTAGAGGCTCGATTTGCTACTGAAGAGATATGCTTGTTAAATTTAAGTTTTGGGTCAAAAAGGATACCTAAATCATCAACCCATTCAATGCGATCGAGTGGGCTACCATCAAGAAAATATATATTTAAAAACGGCAGGCGTCTATAAAAGAACATTGCTTTACATTTATTGCAATTAAGATTTAACAAGTTAACACGACACCAAGTTTGGAAGTTATCTAAGTCTTTTTGTAATTTTTGAGCTGACAACGTAGTAGTACCTGACATGCATAATTTTACGTCGTCAGCATACATCAGAGCTCGAGAATGGTCAATTATAACTTCACTAAATTAAATCAACTTTTGAATGCAACTAATTGGTCTCAGCTTTATTCCTGTAGTAATTTAGAAACTGCCATTGCCATATTTTATGGGACCTTGAATTCGCATTTGGACAGATGTGTTCCCCTCTGTCACTCCTCAAGTGATAACAAACCACCTTGGTTTACAAGGGAATTTCTATTTGCAGAATATTTTCAATCAGTATACTCTTTGAGTTCTCATAGTTCTAGTAATACTTATCCCTTCCAAATTCATTCATCAAATTGCATATTTGCCCCGGTCTTAACTGAGTGTTCGCTGCTAAGTGACCTAAACCTGATCAAACCTCTCTTCTCGCCTGGTTCTGATGGAGTGCCCGGTTGTGTACTTAGATATTGCGCTGATACACTGTGCAAACCTTTACTAAAATTATTAAATTTGTCTGTTGAATCCTCAGTATTCCCTGATATGTGGAAACAATCTTTTATTATTCCACTTCATAAAAATTCTTCAAAGTCCAATGTTAAAAATTATAAAGGGATTTCGAAATTGTCTGCCATTCCGAAAGTCTTCGAAAAACTCATTTGCTCTCAATTGCAACACTCATGTAGTGCGATTATGTCGCCTTATCAACATGGTTTCGTAAAGCGTAGATCTACTACCACCAACCTTCTAGAATTTACATCGCTTGTTATTAAAGGATTTCAGAGCAAAATGCAAACTGATTGGTGCAACTTTAACCAACTTAATTTAAATTGTTCTAAATGTAAAGTAATGTCTTTCTGTAGAAGTACTCCTCATACTGCTCAGTACTTGCTTGATGGCTCACCACTCGATCGCGTATTAGAAATGAAGGATTTGGGTATTATTCTTGACCCAAAATTAAAGTTTGATTCTCATATATCGTGCATGGTTAATAAAGCCATCAGTGTCGTTGGTTTCATCAAGCGGTGGTCGAAAGAGTTTAACGATCCCTACACTACTAAAACACTTTATACATCCCTAGTGCGTCCCATCCTCGAATATGGATCTTGTGTGTGGTCTCCGCAATACAAGATTCATCAGGATAGAATCGAATCTGTTCAGAAGAAATTTCTTTTATTTGCACTTAGAAGTTTTAACTGGGTTCCCGGTGTTGATTTGCCTTCGTATTCAAGTAGACTTCTATTAATTAACCTTCCTTCTCTTTTAAACCGTAGAACTATGCATGGAGTTTTATTTGTTACTAATCTGCTCAATGGTGAAATCGACTCACCCACTTTATTAAGTCGAATAAACCTAACTGTCCCTATTAGATCTTCTCGTAACTTTGTTCCTATTAACCTTGATCGTTGCTCTACCAACTATCTAATGCATGAACCGTTTCGAGTAGTGTGCGCAGACCACAATAAGATGTTTTCACTTGTTTCCTTTGAGTCCTCCATTCCCATACTAAAAAGATCCATACTGCTTTACTTATCTAGTCATTGTCACTAATCACTAATCTTATGATCTGATTGGGTTTTTCTGGGTTTTTCCCAATCCTTGCAACAAATGTTGGATCATTAAATTTTTGTTAACTCCCCAGAATATTTTAATTTTTTAAACTTTTTCATTTCATTCCAGTTTGCTTACTGATTTAATTTTAAATTTTGTTCATTAATCTTAAACATTTTTGTAGCTAAAGCTCTACTTTTTAATTTGATTTAATTTTAATTTTTATGTCGACTGATATTAGTTGACAATAAATAAATAAATAAATAAATAAATATATGTAAATATTCTTAGCCTAGACTAGCACGAGCTGAAGGCCAACGTTGCCATAGCCTTAAGAAAAAAAACACGCTAGCATCTAATTTTAATTATAAGCTAGCTCTAAATAAATAAATAAATAAATAAAATCTGCATACATATGTATGTATATTTAATGCAAAAAAGTTTTATAGATATTTACATATGTACATACATTCAATTTGTATTTGTTTTTTATATCGAAAATAATTAATCTTGAACATCTTGGGCAGAAGGGGTACGCGTAACATTCAAATTTGTGATGCATATCTGTGGCGGATGGCACCTTCTATCTCCCTAATAAGTTTGGAGACTCTAGCGCAAAAACTGAGAAAGATATTTAGGTGGGCGGTATAAGTGGGCGTGGCATCCAATATTCCACATTTGCTACGGATGTAACTAACAATGTTTAAAAGTTTGGTGACTCTAGCCCAAAAACTGAAAAAGATATAGAGTTTTCAGATTTTAGAATGTGGGCGGTATCAGTGGGGCGTGGCATAGAATGTTTCCATGCAAATCTTTGTAAGACTTCAGCATCTACCTTCCCATCAAATTTCGTGAGTATAGCTTTAAAACCGTGGGAAATACGGTCATTTTCGATTATAACTGAAGGGGGGCTGGGAGCGGAAGTGGTGGGCGTGGCATCCAAACTTTCAAAGCAGTTTTTGAGGAATGTCATCGGCTATCTTGCCCACAAATTTGGTGACTCTTGCTGCTAGAATGTGATATATATATATATGTTTCATCGTTATTAACGAGGTATCGATTTGTTATCGATTTCCCAGGCCCCTGAAATCGTAGAGCCAAATTTAACACTTTTCTGACGAAGGTATGTACAAAGATGTCGCAAAGTTGCAAAGCTATAGCTTTAAGGGTGTTGAAAAAAGTTGCGCTCAAACGGACGGGCGGGCGGACGGACGGACAAACACCTTGACGGACATTGCATAAGCCCAATTTAATATGATACCTTTGGTATCAAAGTAAAATGACGCGTCTGATTCTTAACCTCAATGGTGGCGTGAAAAAGAGAATATTAAATATTTTGCTAGTATGTTGTTAAACATTAACTAATTTATTTTATATATATTGCTAAAATTTTGAAAAAACTATTGGCGCAGCGAAGCAAGCGGGGGCCTTACTAGTTTTATATATATTGCTAAAATTTTGTAAAAACTATTGGCGCAGCGAAGCAAGCAAGGGCCTTACTAGTAGAAAAAAAAGTTAGAAAGAGTAGAAAAGTAAAGTATCAAAAATCGCTTCGAAGCCTGAGTCCGGGAATATGAAAACAAGTGCTGACGTATATCCACACATACATATATATGTATGTAGGTATACATATGCTCTTGTGATGTTTTTGCTAATTTTCGGCTAGGTCCACTTGAAGCAGATAATAAACAGACGCACTGGCAAAAGCGTGCATATGTATATACATACATATGTATGTGTGTATACATACGATCGCTGGCATAGAAGCGCATACATAAAGGGGTGGGTTTTTTGTTCTGCTCGCAGCGAAATCCGGCGACACAATGCCTTGCAATTCCCTAGCGCCACATTACGCCTGCAAATTGAGTGGCGCACCGCGTTCGGCTGGCCTCTCTCAACACCCGAGAGAGAGGTGGCGCCAGAGATTAAAAACACGATGCGCCAGCCGATTTTGTACTCAGCGGTGTGTCTATGAGTAAGAGGTCGGTGATAATAGTAACAAAATTAACGGAAAACAGGAAAAAGATCTGACATTTCATAACAAAAAGAGAAAGGCAATGATTGAATACAAAGAAGGGGATATAATTTACGTAAGAAAAGATAAACGGTTGGGATCAAAATTGACGCCCAAGTGTAAGAAAGAAATAGTCGCAATGGACCAACATACGACAGTCAAAACACAGTCAGGAAAAATAGTTCATAAAAACAACATTAAATCTTAATATCCATACATCCACAGGTTTTTCGTACCACTATGCCATGGGTTGGCAACAGTCCTTGTATGCCATGGGTTGGCAACAGTCCTTGACTACTCTCACTCGCAGTTAATTCCAATTAAAACAGGAATGGCAGCAATGCAGAATAGCGAATTTAGAATTATTAATTTCTTTGGACGAGTACGAAACCGCCACTTGGAAACTAGAAGAGGCCGTACTAAATGTGAGCCGCGAACACCAGTTGTACCCATTTTTAGAATATGAACTGAAAGCGATAAAAAGCGATCTACGTAGACTTTGGCCACCCAAAACGGCGACCAGGTCTATAGATGCATTAGGGACAGCTTCGAAGTGGTTGGCCGGCACGCCGGACAAAAGTGATCATGAGATCCTAATAGTAAAAATCAATGAGCAACTAGTGAACAACAATAGACAAGTAGTTATCAACAAAGCCCTAAGAAATAGAATGATTGAAATAAGCAGAATTACCAATGCCATCAATTAGTCAACCCAAGAAGATAAAACATTAAAAGAAGAGGCAACAGCCGTTCTTAGATTCAAATTACAAATTTTTAAAGATGATTTAACTAATTTAATACATGCACTAAACTGGGCCAAAACCAATACTGTTAATTCTATAATATTATCAGAAGCAGAGGTTACTAAAGTAGAAGAAATATGAGAGAACGAAGAAGGCATGTTTATCAATGTGGAAGAATTATTGTACTTTGATACCAAAGGTAGCAAGATAGTTGGTGACATTCCTTAAAAAACTGCATCAAAAGTTTGGATGCCACGCCCACCTTTTCCGCCCCCAGCCCCCCTCAAATTATAAACAAAAATGGCTGTTTCTTCTACAGTTTTGAAGCATACCCGTTAAGTAGTGATTACTAATTGTAGTCATTAGTAGTTAAACTATTTTAGTTGAAAAGTTGAACTAGTCATTACATTACGATTATTTTTGGTATTACACAACTATATAATGATTACGATTAGAAAAAATCAAAAATAATCTAAAACTATCACAAATTATCAAAATAATCAAAAATAATCAAAAATAATCAGAAATAATCAAATTGATTTTTTTTGATTATTTTCGATTATTTGTATTATTTTGATTGTTTTTCATTTTTTTGACTATTTGCGACTATTTTTGACCAATTGTGACTATGTTTCACTAAAAAAATGTACAAATTATTCCAACATAGTTTAATACTTAAACAACAACACCTAATAGTCTGAAACTATCAAAAAATATCAAAATAATCAAAAATAATCTAAAATAATCAAAATAATAAAATAATTGAAAATAATCAAAAATAATCAAAAATAATCAATTTGATTATTTCTGATTATTTTTGATTATTTTTGATTATTTTAAAAATTTGTGATAGTTTTAGACTATTCTTGATTTTTTGTAATCGTAATCATTATATAATCATAAATTTCTACCAGCGAACTATATAGTCACTACGACTACTTTTCAAAAGTAATTTAATTGATTAGTAATTGTAATCGCAATTTAACAGGTATGTTTTTAAGCTATAGCCACCAAATTTGATAGGAGAAAGATGCTAACATCTGACACAAATATGCATCAATTTTGGATACCACGCCCCCAAACAACGGGCCATGCTCCACCGCCCTAAAAAAAACCGAAATGCATGTAACTTCGCCAGTTTTTAAGCTAGAGTCACCAAATTTGGTGGGCATATGTTGGTGGGCCACGTCCACTTATACCGCCCACCTCTATATCTTTCTCAGTTTTTGCGCTAGAGTCTTCATTCTTGGTAGGGGGTTATAGGGTGCCATCCGCCACAGATATGCATCACAAATTTGGATGTCACGCCTACCTCTGCTGCCTGATATAAATACCCAAAACCCCCATATATTAGAACTTGCACACAGAATCCTTAACACAGCTACACTCTGAAAACTGTGTGTAAATTTACTTCACATTTACTTTTAAAAAGATAGCAAACTTACCACAATATGTGTTTAACTTTACTAAAAAAATGTGTACGGGCTGATTTCTGTTTAAGATTACACACATGTGTTGTAAATTTTTAATTTAAGTTAGTATCAATTGAATTGAATGAAATTATTCAAATCATATAATTTTGCACGCAATTGCAGACCGTTCATCGAGTCGCAGCAGCGCAGTTCATCGGTATTGGGCGACGAAGCATGGAAGGACAGAGAAACACCAAGGAATGCTGTGGATAAAGTATGCTCAACTGAGAATGTAACTATGCCAACAGTTGGTGATGCAGTAATCTCTAGCGTTTTGCCTGAAGAAAGGATCCAGTATATTGTTTTAAATGGAAAAGCAGCGGAGACAATCAATTTTGATTCGTACGAAACTTTGGAAGCTAAAAAATAAAATATATTGATAGTTTACACAAACAAAGTTTACTTTTACATTTTAAATGTTAAGTTTCCACACAAAAAAACGTAATTTGTAGTTTTCCAATGCTTAAGTTTAACACAAAAAAGGTGTGTTATTTAACAGCATATGTTTAATTTTAGACAATAAATGTCCACCTCGTTACACACATAATTTTTACATAAGAAAAGATTAATAGTAAACTGTGTGTAATATTGCACACATTAAAGGAGGAAATGTTTTTCTCCTATAATAGTGGTAAACATTTTTAAGAGTGTATGTAAATTGGTATCAAAGTATATCGCAGTCGGTTGCGTCCGACTTCAACGTTTGTACTTGTTAGAATTTGCAAAAAAAAAATAGCCACAAACGGCAAAAATTTACTCTACATGATAAACATTCCTTTAATCGAAAAAGAACCCTGCTTTTCAATGATTATAAAACCAGTCAAACAGGGCAAAATTATATATGAAATTAAATACCAAATCATTATAATGTGCAACAAAACTGTGTACGCCAAAATAGATAATTGTGAAACCCATAGCGATAAAACAATTTGTAATAGAAATAATATCTTAAACTTAAGTAACAACACCTGTATAACTCCACTTTTACAAAACCGAAAACCATATTGTAAATCCATAAATAACCAACACATGCGAGATCACGAGGAAATAGTTGTCGGTATGATATTGCTAAATGACTACGAGGGAAAAAAATGAATACACAAAGATGAGATGGAACTTTAAGGAACATATCTAATACAATTCCAAAACAGCACAATAAAGATCGCCGAGGACGAATATAAAGTAAGAGAAGAAGTATACGCAGAAGCGACTCCCCTTTCCAAATGTTGGCAGAAAATAATAAATTGACGAAATATTGTCTTTACAAATGCTTAAGGAGATTAACATCAACAATACGATAAAACTGGAGATGTTGAAGAAGGCAAACTTTAAAACGACAACTATAAGCCTGTCACTCTCTGGAATTTTGATGTTAACACTGGTCAAAATCGCAGTATGGAAATGGATTCAAAAACCATCCAAAATACCGTCAGATGAGATTAAAGGAGAGCTTGAAAAGACAAGTTCGTCCGACAACAAAATCCAACAGCGCTTCTACATCGCGACCGAGGACGTTTGCGTTTAAAGGGAGAGGAGTTAACACCAGTTATTACAATAAATATAAAAGCTTCAGCACCGTCGGGGCAAGGGCATCTAAAATGCACTTTGCCAAAACATTAGCACGATAACAGCGCGTGGAAGACATCCGCCACGTGCGCTGCGTCACCGGATTCCAGAATGCACCTGCACGGGAACAACCACCTGCGCGTTACACAACGGGCACCACCGTGAGACCGAATTCGGATATGCGATACCTAAGGCTACAAGCCAGCCCCAACGGCAGCAGCAGCGACAGCGACAGATACAGCGGCAACGGCAGCAAAGCGGTTTTTAGCATAAATACTCATTGTAATAATTGTAAGGAGTTAGTTCTAAAAAAGAATCAAAATAGTTCACATGCATGGTACTTAACGCACTAGCAGGTAGCAGCTAGGCTATCTGTAAGTGAAACGCACATGTTTGTAATCTTTAAATAGCCACGCTGAACCTTACACACTCAGCGATAAGATAATAATAATTTAAGACCAACGCTGAGACTTACAAACTCTGCAATAGACAAGCTAGACTTAAGGGATGATTTCATGCATAAGTCATGGTATAAAAACCCTGGCTCAGAAGAAACAAAGACAGTAGTATTCAACATCTCTAATACTCATCTACATTTTTGGTCCTTCAAGCCGTTATCCGAGGAATCATCTACATTTTTGGTCCTTCGAGAACCTGTGCGTCTTTTGTGCGTTTCTGTGGTATTAACAACAGATAGTGTTAAAATACAGTGCATCACAAAAATTTTTTCTTTGGCTAACCAACGCAAGCTGTGAGTAGAGGCACAGTACGATCAACCAGGCGATCAAGACAAAAACACCTCCATCAGGTTAAGCCAACCAAAAAAAAAATAGGATACAAACGAGATGTCAACGCAAACTCTTAAGCTATTAAAAAAGCAAGCGGAGATATATGAGGAAATCAGCCATTGATTGAGCCCAAGCCCAATGGACATATTGGTTGACCTATTGGACAAAAGAGCACAGAAGGTAAGGCAGCACATCTATAAAGTGAATGCCTGCCTAGAAATCAGCAATCAAGAAGATATAATTGATCTGAAAACAAACTTAATTTCCTTTGGATCAAGTGTGAGGAAGGCCAAATGATGCCCTCCCCCACATTTTTATATAGTTAATAAGTACTTAGCTGAGAATATGAATAGTTGAAGAATGCCAAGAAGGCCCTTTTTTGTTTAATATTAATATAATAAGCTGTAAGAAATAATTGTTAAGATCTATAATGTACGATACCACCCAATATTATAATAGTCAATAAGCGACGTCGGTTTCAAAACAGAACGGCCATTAGAAGCAGAGTGGCCAGATGATGCGAAAGCACTAAGCAGAGCTTTCGACCCTCAACATGCGATCCACCAAACTACAAAAGCTCGAGTGGATCGGCGAAGAAGGGCCGAGCGTGAGCCGCGAATATGCGGCGAGAACAGTCAAGTACGAGCATCGAAAGTGAGTGGAAGGGCCGAACGCAAAGCGGTAGGATTGAGAGTCAGGTGTGGGCGCCGAAAGTGCGCGGAAATGTCGAACCCAAAGCGGCATAATCAACAGAGTCGAGTGTAAGAGCCGAAGGAAGAGAGAGACAAGAGTGACTGGAAGAGGAGCAGCGTGAGGTACAGCACCCAAGTCAACAGAAGAGGATTGATCGGAAGCAGGGAATAGGGGAAGGGCTAGAGTAAGCACATGAGTAAGTCACCCACACATTTATATTGGGTTTAAACCGCCCCTCACCTTAAGACTAACGCGTCGAGTATCGCGTTTAATGTGCATATAGAGAATAAAGCGAATGTTAAGAATATAAAACGCGTGGCTATTCCGTTTAATATAGTTGTCTGATACCCTGTGATTCAAATCCGCAGAGGCACGTGTTCGATCGGCGTTAAGGTGCAGTGGCGATTGAGGCATCGACCCGATTAATACCCTCACCAGCTAATTTACCAAACGACATTCGTGAGGCTGGCCCACGGTGGCGTGAGGTAAGCTTAGCGATCGGACAAAGTAACAATTGTGGTGTCGGCCCGGTTGATGCTCTAACTGATCTGTAGTCGGCTGGACACGGTTTCGCGTTAGACCACTATTTAACTTTCATAAACGCTGTACTTTAGGTTTCAGCAAGTTATAAATTTCTTGTAACCAGCCTTGGCCAGACTGAGATCTGTACCTCGGCAAATCACTACTTTATAAGTGGCGCCCGAGCAGGGACCTAAAGTATTAGTGGGTGGTGTAACCTGGAATTAAAGCCCCCAGTAACATCACTAAAAAGTGCAAAAATTTGGTTCAAGTAAAGTACGCGTATACCCGGTGATACCCTGTTTTGCTACGCGCATGTAAAACGGTGAACGTTAAACGGTTTTCGAACATCGAGATTTTGTGCAATTGTCGCGGCGCAACGAAAGCAAACGAAAACGGGCGCAGCGATAAAACCAACGGGATCACAGCCGACAGAGTGTGTAAGACGATTTGAATCGGTCGCAGCTGCAGAATAGAGAATAAAACGTGAACGGCGATAAAGTAACGGGCCTTGCTTGAGTCTGCGGTCGACAAAGATTTGAGGCGCAGCGAACGAGACGGTGAAAACGTGCGCGCCGATTACCTAAAGGAACTCGTGCAAGTTATTGCTGCTGGCAAACGTCGGTGAACGCAGCGAACTTGTCGGCAAAGCGGGTGAGTCGATCACCTAACGGAAAACTTTCGCGTCGACGCGAGCAGCACAGGGTGCTTAAAGTTTTGTAAAGTCAAGGCGGTTGACTTAGAAAAATAAGGCACAGTGGGACGATACCGACGAAAGTTAACGCTGTTCGGTTTAAGAGTAGGTCGTCATGCTAACCATTAGAAACGAAATAAGTAAACGGATTGGCTGCACTATGGGTCGCGGATGATTATAAAATTGTTTTGAAAGATTTTAAAAAAAAAAAAAAAAAATAATAGGAGGAAAAAAAAATTTTTTTAAATTAAAAGAAAAAAAAAGAGAATTTTTTTTTTTTTGGTTTCATTAAATAAATTTTGGAGATTTTTTTATACACATAACAACCACTTGTCAACGAGTCTGCCGGTATGGAATCTGGAGGCTGTACCAATCCGGGGGTGGGCCGACAATGGGTCTACGACTGCCGAAAAGAGGATTTGGAATATATTTCTGAGGAGTTAGGTTTGGGAAAATGCGCACCAGTGTCAGACTACCGAAAAACAGTATGCGAATTTATAAAAAGAGACGGGCATACAAACGAGATTTGGACACGTTTGGCTGACTGGGAGTTACGTTTCGCGAAGTTTCAGACGTCGCCAATCCAGACCGATCAACCTGTCGTAGGCCGAAGACCACGGCAGAAATCGGAATCCGATGTGGCAATCCCATCGGGTTGGGCTGGAACGGCGACAACTGTACTCTCGTCTCCCCGGGACATCCCCAACAGCACAACGTTAAATCCAATGGTGACAAAAGAATCCATCCCTCGTATCCATGTCCAGTCACCTGCTAGTACACCGGTGGTACATAGTCAGGTCGAGCCGGCTGGCTACCGACATGCGGAGGAGGGGTATTACAGCCATAGGAACAGCGTGGTTGTCCCAGAACTGGTCCGGAAGTGGGGTGTTAGGTTCAACGGGTATACGGGTATACCCACTTGTATTCCTCGAGGAGATTGAAAAGCGACCAAGTATGTACGAGATCAGTCTGGAGCGATTACCACGGGCAATAAGTGAGGTGCTAACAGATCAGGCCGCGGGGTGATTTTCTGTCAGTCAGTTGATGGACGTCACATGGGCCGATTTTAGGAGCGTATTTTTAGAATTTTTCCTGCCGCCGGAATATTATCAACGACTCAAGGATGATATCAGGATCCGCCGACAGCGCGTCGGAGAGAGTTTTAAGGAGTACATGATTGACCTCCGAAGGATGATGCGACACGCTAGGTATACGGTAGAGCAGGAGTTATATAGAGTGTATGAAAACTTGACGTCAGAATATCGACCAAGCATTCGCAGGCGCGAGTTCAAGACACTGGAGAAACTAACCCAGTTGGCGGCAGAATACGAGACCCTGGAGGAAAGGGATTGGAGAGATGCGGCGGCAAGCTATGGCGCGCGGACTGTCCCGAAACACTATAACCCGTTCAGATCATCACCACAGCCAGTTGCGAGGAGTGAGGGGCCGTATACAGTACCGCATAGCGAAACGGGGGTAATAGCGAATCGAATGCTGAGTCACGAGATGCCTAGGACGCCCATGAATAAGGGAGTATGCTACAACTGTTCGCAGGCGGGGCACTTTGCCAGAGAGTGTCCTAATCCGCGAGTGCAGTTTTGTAGGGAGTGTGGTACCCAAGGAGTCAGAACGAACGAGTGTTGTCGTAGGCCCGGGGCGGGAAACGAGCCACGGCACCAGCTGGGACGGGATCAGTTGGGTGCCGACTCGAAGCAGTCCCGAAGTTAGAATACCCTTTAAGAGTAGAGGATGGGCGGATAGTAGTTAAGGTCGGGGACCAAGTAGCGACAGCAAAGGTGAATTCAGGGGCAACCAGAAGTTTCATAAGTGAGGAATTTTCCCGAGGGTTAAAGAAAGGATGTGAAGTATTGACAGCCAACGCGAAGATTCGCTTAGCAGATGGGTCGACATTGGAGGTGAAAGAATTAATCAGGGGAAAGGTTAGGTTAGCGGGGGCAGAGGTCACGATGGACATGCTCGTAATGCCTTCGATGCTAGATAACCTAATATTGGGAATAGATTTTTTATGCCTGGTTGGGACAACCATACAGTGCGGGAGCGCGCGGCTGATATTGGAAGCCGAGAAGGCGCTGAAAAAGGACGGCGACAGGGTCAGAACAGAACCCGAGTCAGCTATAAGGCAAGGATACACTAGCGGGAAGCAGAGGGAAACAGGGGAAGTCTAGGAAACGCGTCAGCCAGACATAACCGTAAGAACCATTACCAACACAGGAAAGGATACAGCGCCGGGCGCCGAGAAACAGATACCAGACGAAATAGGAGAACACGTGACATATACTACAATACCAGCCACAACGCTGCTAGACAAGGTAGCTATAGACGAACAGGAGTGGCCGGCGGATTTGGAACCCGGGATACAGAAATTGTTAAGGTCGGAATTGGCTCCCTTCGATGGACTCAAGGGTGTGTCCAACGTTGCCGAGCACAGGATCATCATGAAGGATAACAAGCCTATAAAACAAAGGTATTACCCGAAGAACCCGGCAATGCAGCAGGTAATCAATGCACAAGTGGACAAACTACGGCAGGCCGGCGCGATAGAGCCATCTCATAGTCCGCACATTGCACCAACTCTACTTGTTCGCAAGAAAACGAACGAGTGGCGGAATTACAACCTCAGACGAAGAGAGTGGCGGCCGGGAATCAACACGTTGGTGTTACTGAGGACACACCAACTATCGAAGGCTAGCGACGGGCTTGCGGCAAAACTCGCTCCCAAATACGATGGCCCATTCCTCGTAAAGAAGTTTGTGTCAACAAACATCGTACGATTGGTGAAAGTAGGACAGCGTAAAGGCCGAGTCGCAAGCATGGCCCAGCTAAAACCATTTTACCAGAAAAGCGAAGACTTCGAGGAACACCAAGTGGAAGAAGGACAAGACCTGGACACAGAGCGAAAGACGTCATAAACCAAGTCGGAAATGAGAAGAGTCGAATAGAGTGAAAGAAAAAAAAATAACACACTCCTAACTCTAACAATTTTTTTTTTCCAACCAAAACATACAAAGGGAATAGATTCATAACGATTCAAATTTTACTTCACAGGAAAATGAGCGACGATATCGTAATCATAAGCAGTGATGAAGAGTCCGGCGAGGAAAGCCCGTCGGACGAGGAGACGACAAGTACGGAGGAAAGCAGCAGCGAAGCCCCGCCGAGTTTCCGCGTGGAAGATGCCGGCTTAACCAGCGACGAAGAAGACTGCAACCAGGGTGGGCAGCAAGAGCAATATCCGAGGGATCCCCGCAGAAACCATCCCACCTACCAGAGGCAGTAACGCGAGGACAGCCCGTACGGCCACACGATTTACCGTTCAGAACAAGTAACGGCGTACCGAGTGGACGGGGCAGTAGTACTGATGAGGGTGGAGACGACTACGGCAGTCATCGAGAAGGAGGACGCACAGGTCGAAGAGCCGCCATCCCCTCCACACTACCCCGCCTTGGAGCAATCGTCGGTGGCGTCGTTGGCCGAAAAAGACAACGAGGAGGACAAAGCAGAAGAGGGCGTAGCTTCCCTAGCCCCAGAGGTGTCAGCCCGTGCGTCCCCAACCCCGGAGCCGTACGAGGGCATCGAGTTGTTTGACGAAGGCCTCGAAGCGGAGGTGGGAAATTTCGTATGCCCGTTTAGACAGGAGGACACGCCCAAGGACTGGTTCCCCCGGTTGTACACGACAATCCCGGAGAAGTGGACGGTGTACCCAGGCGATAGCATTTTGACCAAAGCCCCGGTAGCGGAAATACAAGACGAACTCTTGAGACGCAGGCAATCCCCAGGGCCACGCAGGGCGCGATTCAGGGTGATAGGAAGAGCCGACGTATTTAACGTAACAGCACACGCCGACAGGAGAGTAATTATCACCCTAGTGAAGAAAGGGGGGGGTGTGAGGAAGGCCAAATGATGCCCTCCCCCCACATTTTTATATAGTTAATAAGTACCTAGCTGAGAATATGAATAGCTGAAGATTGCCAAGAAGGCCCTTTATTGTTTAATATTAATATAATAAGCTGTAAGAAATAATATAATATTATAATAGTCAATGAGCGACGTCGGTTTCAAAACAGAACGGCCATTAGAAGCAGAGTGGCCAGATGATGCGAAAGCACTAAGCAGAGCTTTCGACCCTCAACACGCGATCCACCAAACTACAAAAACTCGAGTGGATCGGCGAAGAAGGGCCGAGCGTGAGCCGCGAATATGCGGCGAGAACAGTCAAGTACGAGCATCGAAAGTGCGTGGAAGGGCCGAACGCAAAGCGGTAGAATTGAGAGTCAGGTGTGGGCGCCGAAAATGCGCGGAAATGTCGAACGCAAAGCGGCATAATCAACAGAGTCGAGTGTGAGAGCCGAAGGAAGAGAGAGACAAGAGTGACTGGAAGAGGAGCAGCGTGAGGTACAGCACCCAAGTCAACAGAAGAGGATTGATCGGAAGCAGGGAATAGGGGAAGGGCTAGAGTAAGCACATGAGTAAGTCACCCACACATTTATATTGGGTTTAAACCGCCCCTCACCTTAAGACTAACGCGTCGAGTATCGCGTTTAATGTGCATATAGAGAATAAAGCGAATGTTAAGAATATAAAACGCGTGGCTATTCCGTTTAATATAGTTGTCTGATACCCTGTGATTCAAATCCGCAGAGGCACGTGTTCGATCGGCGTTAAGGTGCAGTGGCGATTGAGGCATCGACCCGATTAATACCCTTACCAGCTAATTTACCAAACGACATTCGTGAGGCTGGCCCACGGTGGCGTGAGGTAAGCTTAGCGATCGGACAAAGTAACAATTGTGGTGTCGGCCCGGTTGATGCTCTAACTGATCTGTAGTCGGCTGGACACGGTTTCGCGTTAGACCACTATTTAACTTTCATAAACGCTGTACTTTAGGTTTCAGCAAGTTATAAATTTCTTGTAACCAGCCTTGGCCAGACTGAGATCTGTACCTCGGCAAATCACTTTTTTACACAAGGTGCAGTCAAAAATTACGGAAATACGACGAGATCGATGATTTAGAGTGCAGTGTAGATGTTCTTTTAATGAAATTAAACAAAAGAAAAAGTCACATGCACCGAACTAAAGAAGAAGTTCCAGAACTACCAAGAGTGGATCTTCCTCATTTCAATAGAAGTCCTAAAGAGTGACCAACGTTCTTCGAATTGTTCTCTGAGAAAACTCACAACAGGAAAGATATCAGCGACACAAGGAAGCTGAACTATCTAAAATAATGGCTCAATGCAGAAGCAAAAATGGTCGTCAGCCATTTATTAATAGGATCAGTAGCTAGCTACAACGCAGCGTGGGTGCTTATGTGCAAGCACTGCGAAAATACGAGCTAAAATATTTGCTAACAGCATGAATTAGCTGCTGGACTTGGAACTGCTAAAGAATCATGATGAAGGCAGTATCCGAACACTTTTGGACACAGCGATGGAGTGCATCTACATCATTAAAGAAATTTCTAATGATGCGGATGTTTTATTCGCTCAAATTCTGCTGCGACGATTTTCCACAGAAGTCCTACAGTTTTACGAGCAGCATTTAAAAAAGGCAAGAGAGATCCAGTCAGACAATGTGCTAGAGTTTATTGAGCAACTGTACAACTCAATAGACTCAGTACAAACAAGTAAAGACGTTGCAGTCGGACGCAACCGACTGCGATATACTTTGATACCAGTTCACATAGCTGTGTTACGAATTCTGAGAGCAAATAGTAATATATGAGGGTTTTGGGTATAAAATTGGAGACTCTAGCTCAAAAACTGACAAAGATATAGAGGTGGGCGGTATAAGTGGGCGTGGCATCCAAAACGTTGATGCAGATCTGTTACGTATTCCACTAACAATGTTCATACCAAATTTGAAGAGCCAAGCTCGAAAACTGAGAGAGATATAGCGGTGGGCGGTATAAGTGGGCGTGGCATCTAAAACATTTATGTACACCTGTTACGGATGTCACTACCAATGTTCATACCAAATTTGGTGACTCTAGCTTAAAAACTGGCGAAGATACATGCCTTAAGGTTTTTTTTAGGGCGGTGGGGCATGTCCCATTGTTTGGGGGCGTGGCATCCTATGTTTTGATGCATAACTTTGTCAGATGTCAGCATCTACCTTCATTTCAATTTTGGTGGCTATAGCTTCAAAACTGTAGAAGATACAGGCATTTTTGTTTATAATTAGAGAGGGGCTGGGGGCGGAACAGGTGGGCGTGGCATCCAAACTTTTGATGCAGTTTTTTGGGGAATGTCACCAGCTATCTTGCCATAAAATTTGGTGACTCTAGCTGCTCAAATGTGGGATATATAAGTGTTTTATCGATTTGCACATCGAGGTGTATCGACTTGTTATCGATTTCTCAGGCCCCCTGAGGTCGTAGAGCCCCAAATTTAACACTTTGTCTGACGAAGACATGTGCCAAGATATTTGCAAAGTTGCAAGGCTCTAGCTTTAAGGGTGTCGAAAAAAGTTGCGTTCATACGGACAGACGGACGGACGGACGGACGGACAGACACCATGACGGACATTACACAAACCCAATATACTATGATACCTTTGGTATCAAAGTATAAAAAGTGTTGTTCATACAATTATAGAAGCAAAAAAAACGAGCTACAAAAAATGTCGTTTTTGCCAACTGGATGGCCACGAAATAACTAGATGCCAGAAGTTTAGAGCAAAGCCAGTTATAAAGCGCAGGAAATTTGTGTGAATAAACTCACTATGCATCAAATGCTTGTGCACTCACAACGTTAAAGATTGCAAAAAGAATTGGACTTGCAATCAATGCTCTAAAGGTCACAACAATTTACTTCATAAGGAAACATACAAATAAAAGCAATTGTTTTCAAAAAATTGAAACGCAAGATACGTTTTTGGCAACTGCGCTCATCCGAAATAAAAATAAGGTTGGAAATTATGAGCAGTTAACAGCCCCGATCGATGGAGGATCGCAAAAAACACTTATCTCGAAAGAAGCTTAACAACAACTGAAACTTCGATGAACAAAAAGAAATGTTGAAGTTCAAGGAGTGTCACAAACCGTCGAAGTTCTTAAAAACAGAGTTTGCTTAACGATAAAGCCGAGGTTTTCAAGCAAATTTATAACCACAACACAGGCACTTGTGATGCCAAAGCTTCAGAGAGCTCTGCCGAGCAAGAAAATATAAATGAATATCAAACAGGATTGGAAAGGTTGCGAGCAAGTAGATCCATTTTACAACGAACTCAGCCTAATTGATGTTGTCTTTGGCGTTGATTTACTTCCCCTAATAATGCTAGGAAATGTAAAGAAAATCAACGTCAAAAGACTGAACTTGGATTAATTGTTTCCGGCAACATAGCAAGATCACCAAAAAACAAGGTAGTCAGCGCAGCAACAACAAACGTAGCTGGAAAGATGGCAGACCAAAAAAAACCAACAGCAGCTACCCATGAACAGCATCAGTCGTCGTCCCCTGATAAACTGGAGGATAAGGGACTTCAGGCGCAGGGCAAGCCAGCGCCACCATAAATGGAACTTATTGCCTCCAAAGTTACCGACACCGTCAAATGGTTCAATGTTAAGAACGGATACGGCTTCATTAATCAAAAGATGTGCATCAGAGTGCCACAGCGCGCAACAATCCTAAGAAAACAGTGCGCTCGGTAGGCGATGGGGAGCTTGTTGAGTTTGATGTCGTTGTTAGTAAGAAGGGCTAACAAGCGACGCAAGGTCCGAAATTGAATGAAGAAGAATGGTCGCATGCAAAAGGGCGATGAGGGTATTGATATGGCACCATCCCGGCAGCAACAACCACAGAGCAGAAGCTATATGTACAGCAGATGCAGTCGGGTCCACGCCTGACAAGTCAGAACTATCGTCGCGGACGCGGTGGTGGCGGTCCTGGTGGTCAACGCGGTAGTGCCCCAAGTGGTGGTCCAGGCGGTCCACCCAGTGGACCTGGACAGCGTCACTACACCGACTGCTATCCGCGTCGTCAGAATCGCAAACCAAATGGCCTTGGCGGTGGTATGGATCAATCACAGTAGAATGACGCTCAAGAGCAGAAAAATACAACAACAGAAAGCACCGCATAGAGAAAAAGGAATTAACAAATCAGTTTTAACAACATCAAGTAGCAACAGACGCAAATGCAACAAATAATATAAAACAACACTACATGGTGGAAACCAATTGATGAGAAAGGCATCAAGTGGCACTTTATTCCGCCGGCAAAGCCCCACATGGGAGGAGTATTGGAAGCTGAAGTAAGGTCGGTGAAGCATCATCTAAAGCGGGTTATCGGCGAAAACACCTTTACATTCGAGGAGCTTACAACACTTCTTTGCCAAATTCAAGCTGCATTGAGCTCACGCCCCTCCATCACCTTGAATAAGGGAACGATGGGGACGACATTTTCCAGGTCATTTTATTGAGACCGCTCTTTAAAGCTCCAGAACACTTTGATGACAATCGGCAAATTGATTCTTTAAACAGATGAAGACACATGCAGCGCATTAGAGGAGAATTCTAGAGGAAATGGAAAGATGAAACTTAGCGTTACTGCAACAGCGAACAAAATGGCACATTTCGCTAGGATTAATAATAATTACTATAGTTTTCTATTCCAGTATAAAAGAAGAAACCAAAGGAAAAAGGAAACCATCCCATTTTAAACATCACCAGCAAACATGTACACGTGCGAGTTAGATATTACCACAGGAAGATCATTAATAAAGAGATTAAATTAATAAAGACCCAAGGTCTACCTTGGGGGACACCTGATGTGACATAAATATGTTTAGAGGCAGATGATTTGAAGAGAACTTTTATGTACGGCCACACAAGTACTCAGAAAGCCATGAAAGGCGGTTAGTTGGGAGCCCAATAATGTTTAATTTATGAAGCAAAAGTGAACGACTAACAGAATCAAATGCCTTAATAAAATCGGTGTAAATGACATCAGTTTCCATTTTGCTCTGAAACCCTTTAATAACAAGCAATGTAAATTCTAGAAGGTTGGTGGCGCGACAACGCCGTCGCCTCACTCGTACGGTATTTAGGCGCCAGTCATAATTCTACGTCGTAGTCAAATTCTAAAAAGGATTCCACAATATACCAAACTCATTGCGCAGCAGCTTCTTGCAAGCACAGTGGTCAAACTATGTTCATAATGTGACAGATACGTACAGTGGTCAAAATACGTTCATTATGCGACACGGCCTTCCTGACAAAACACACGTCCTCGTGTGTTGTCTTAACTTAACTACATAAGTGACAATACTTCAGGATTCAAAAGACTCTCTGGATATTTCAAAGAATTATTTTCATTCAATTTATTACATAATTCAAATCAGTTTCAACTTCATTCTTAACATAACATAATTAAATTAATTCAATTTCCGTAACATAATTTAAATTTAATAAATCATAACATTTGTGTAATTCCTTTAACACATTTTTTTTTATAATCCTTTTACACTTATTTAATTTATCATTTGTGTAGTTCCTTTTACACATACGACCCCCGCCATAACAAGTCTCTTCTGCTATGGTGCAGTCTTCAGTAGAGACGCAACTTCCATTGTGCTGTCTCTATCTTTACATAACTCATCGAGTATCTGATTATTTGGTATTGCTTTTAAACATTCAAGAGAATACTTATACTTTCGATTACATGTTAAAGATTTTAGTCTATCTCCATCCAATACTTCAATTATCTCAAATGGCCCTTTAAATTTAGGATCAAGTTTAATTTGATGACGTTCTTCGTTTTTAAGCAAAACGTGATCACCCACCTTGAAATTTACTATAAGTATTAGCTTTATTTTTATCAAACCTATTTTTGTCGTATTTTGCTTGAGTTTCCATATTCTTTTAAGCCTTCTTTTTCAAATTTTCTTTGTCTACTTCATCATTGCTATCTTCGGTTAGCGGCAACAAGCCAAAAGGTCGAGCTTCCTTACCAATCAATAATTCTAAAGGGCTAAACTTAGTCACACGATTAATCGTGCAATTCATTGCTAGCTGCACTTCGGCCAATGCATCCTGCCATGATGTTTGACTAGTTTCGACAGCAGTGAGCATACCTTTCAGGGTACCCATGACCCGTTCTACCTGACTGTTTGTTCTACTTGTACCAGTAGCAATCAAATGTAGATTAATTTTTTGAGAGGGGCAAAATTCGCGAAAACTTTTAGTGGGTAAACCAAATAGGGACGCGGCTGATTTTACAGCTTTAATGTAGCTTTTGGAATCTATATTTAAGTGTGTGATAAAAGTAAACAAACTTGGTGAAGGCATCTATAAGGACGATGACATATTCCATCAAATCATTTTTACCACTCAATTTGCCTGTGATGTCAATATGTATCGAATGCCACGGTATTTCGATTTTAGGAATAGGATGCAGCTCAGCCTGCACTTTTCCCACAAGTGGCTTAGACACTTTACATGTGATACAATTTTCTACAAACCTACGCACATATTTAGACATATTTTCAAACCAGTAATAACAATAGACTTTGTCCAGCGTCTTTTCCCATCCCAGATGCATTATAGCTTCATTGACGTGATTTATGACGGCCCACCAAAAAGCTCTTGGTATTACCGGCAAACATTTGGTCTTACTATTTCGCTGTATTTTTCTATGTAGTATTCCCTTTCGCAATTCATATGT
Source organism: Scaptomyza pallida (assembly GCA_018152965.1). Lineage (NCBI taxonomy): Eukaryota > Metazoa > Arthropoda > Insecta > Diptera > Drosophilidae > Scaptomyza > Scaptomyza pallida. The sequence continues at coordinate 886,589 of JAECXP010000219.1, forward strand.
TTTGTCCAAATTTCTTGGTAACTCATTACTTTTTAACTTTAAAATTATTTTTTGTATCTCGGAATCTCGCTGTTGTTCCGAAACCAACCAGTTATCAGATACCTCAGTCAAATTGATTCGTAATTCTTATTCGAACTTTTATGTTGTTCAAGCACTGGATTTCTATACTCTATTTCGAAATCAAATGCCTGTAAATACGCCCACCATATATGCACCCTCGGTGTTACATCTAGTTTTGTGCGGCTGGCCTTTAATGAACTACAGTCAGTATAAACAATAAATTTACGTCCCTGCAAATAATGTTGAAAGTATTTAATAGCATTTACCACTGCTAACGTCTCCAGTTCGTATGAATGGTATTTAGATTCGGCAGGAGACGTACACTTACTGTAATACTCTACCACATGAGGTTTATTGTCAATTTTATGTAACAGGATCGCTCCATACCCAATGCAACTTGCGTCAGTATGTAGAATATGATTAAAACTGGCGTCTGAGTCAATATAGTTATTATTTTTATTCATATCTGTTCATGCACTGGTAACCAAACAAAGTCAGTGTTTTTCTTAGAGGTGAGAAGATACAGAGGTTTAAGTGTTTGGGAGAAATTTAACAAAAATTGCCGAAAATATGTGGCTAAACCAATTAATTGTCTTAGCTGTGAGACATTTTGGGGTGGTGGTAAATCTTTTAAGGCTTGTATTTTTCGTGAATTTGGCCTGACTTCACCGTTGCTTACTTCAAATCCGAGATACTCTATTCTTGTGGTGAGAAAGGAACACTTAGTGACATTAAATGAAAACCAGCCTTACTTAATGTCTCCAATACTGTCTGCAATCTAACTATTGCATCTTCTTTGCTTTCTGCTATTATAAGAACATCATCAATATACACAATTGCGTAAGTGTAAGCTAAGCTCCTAAGGCCTTCATTATAGCCCGCTGGAACACAGATGGTGCGTTTTTCAAACCAATCGGCATTGTGAAGAACTCGTATTGACCCTCTGGCGTTTCGAATGCAGTTCGTTTGATTGAGTCCTTATGAACTGGAATTTGGTAAAAGCCGCTTGCCATATCTATGCACAAAAAATATTTAGCGCCACGAAGTCTAGCAATTTGGTCTGAGATGAGGGGCAATGGGTACTTGTCAGCCACTGTGTTTTCGTTTAGCATGCGATAGTCCACACACAGTCGATCGGTGCCATTTTTTTTTTTTAACTAGCATCATGGGACTAGCGAAAGGTAAACAACTTGGCCGAATAATTTTGGCTTTTAGTGATTCGACAACTTTACCCCGCACTTTGTTTTTCTCTTCTTCACTAAGTCTATATGGCCGCCGTTGTACGGTCTTTTGCTGATCTATTAATCTAATTTCCAACTGCCCTGTGGTGACCCTAGTCTTTGGTATTCCATCAATAAACCAATCTAAACAAGTAAAAACGTTGCAGTCAGACGCAACCGACTGCGATATACTTTAATACCAGTTTACATAGCTGTGTTAAGTATTTTGTGATCAAATAGTAATATATAGGGGGGTTTTGGGTATAAATATCAGGCAGAAGGCGGGTAGGCGTGACATTAAAATTTGTGATGCATATCTGTGGCGGATGGCACCCTGTATATCCCTACCAAGTATGGAGACTCTAGCGCAAAAACTGAGAAAGATATAGAGGAGGGCGGTATAAGTGGGCTTGGCATCCAAATTTTGATGCAAATCTGTTACGGATGTCACTAACAATGTTCTCACCAAATTTGGCGACTTTAGCGCCAAAACTGAGAGAAATATAGAGTTTTCAGATTTTAGAAGATGGGCGGTAAAAGTGGGCGTGGCTTCCAAAATGTACGGATGTCACTAACAATATGCCCACCAAATTTGGTGACTCTAGCTTAAAAACTGGCGAAGATACATGCATTTCAGTTTGTTTAGGGCGGTGGAGCATGGCCCTTTGTTTGGAGGCGTGTGTCAGATGTCAGCATCTACCTTCATGTCAATTTTGGTGTCTACAGCTTTAAAACTGTAGAAGATACAGGCATTTTTGTTTATAATTGGAGGGGGGCTGGGGGCAGAAGAGGTGAGCGTGGCATCCAAACTTTTGATGCACTTTTTTGAGGAATGTCACCAAATTTGGTGACTCTAGCTGCTCAAATGTGGGATATATAAGTGTTTTATCGATTTGCACATCGAGGTGTATCGACTTGTTATTGATTTCCCAGGCCCCCTGAGGTCGTAGAGCCCTAAATTTAACACTTTGTCTGACGAAGGCATGTTCCAAGGCATGTTCCAAGATATTTGCAAAGTTGCAAGGCTCTAGCTTCAAGGGTGTCGAAAAAAGTTGCGTTCATACAGACGGACGGACGGACGGACAGACACCATGATGGACATTGCACAAACCCAATATACTATGATACCTTTGGTATCAAAGTATAAATAGACAATAAAGCTGCTCATGCAGTCTACAAATCCAAACATCAAGGTCAACAAACATTCGCAGCAACAGTCAGCCAAAATCCACCAACAGTCTCACCATCATCATCACAGAAACCCACAACAAGCCACAATGCAACAACACCTTCAACACAACCCACCCAACGTTCATTAATCAATTATGATGACATCAACGATCCAGTAGAAGACGACAACATACAAAAAAAGAACACCGCCAACAAACTCAAAATCGCTCCAAGGAATACCTCTAAGCGTACCCTTCGACAACTCTAGGCAACAACAAAAAAAAAAGAGAATAAATACAACAAACCATGCCAACCGCAAGTCTGATATAGAAGACTCAATGATTGATGAAACCATAGAGGACCTCACGTAACTAACTTAAGTTAACTTTAACTCAAAACGATCTCTTTAAACTAGCTCACCAAAAATCAGCACCCATAAATTTATAATTTCTATACTATACATTTAAATCTATAATTTCAACATGTCTTTAAAAGTCCCGCAATCGAATATTAAAGAATATATCAACAACTATGGTGAGCTACTTATTTTAATCAAAGATTACAAACCTCAAATAATTATGTTACAAGAAACTCACATTTTTAATAAAAACAACTTCTCCGTCCCTGTTAATTACAATATAGTAACATGCCCTGCCTCCAACCAATTTGGTGGAGCTGGAATCCTAGTGCACAACTCTATTCAACACACTAAATAAGGTTCGAGCAATGACTTTAAAAACGTCGCTATAGAAATAAACTCAAAGCAAAACTCTCAATATTTTCTGTCTACATCCCTCTAAGCAAACCATTCTCCCATACAAATCTAGAAAATACCTTTAGCAACCAATCTAATGCCCTAATAACGGGAGACTTTAACAGTTGGCACAACAATTGGGGGTCCCCTCGCAATAACAGAAGAGGGAATATTTTAGCGAAATTTATCGACCAATCTCACTACCTAATTCTTAACGACAAATCACCAACACACTACTCAACTCACAATACATTTACTCACATAGACAAAAAAATACTCGTCAAAAAACATTGATAAATAAGAAAGTAAGACTGATTTTTAATTAAATATAATTTTACCGAAAATCAAAAAATTCACCAAATAAATTTAAATGTTGTTCAAACTTTATCCACCTCCACAAAAATTTTTTTTTTGAAATATCAATTGCTGATTTATGATGCAGATTCACGAGTGTTTGTGTGCATTGAAGCAATTTAATTCCCTTAACTGCAACCTCTTAGCTAGGGGTAGCTTTGATTTAGTGCGTGCGAAGGAGGTAGGGATATTAAGCTTTTTAATTGACTTCCAGAGCGCGCACTAATAAGAGAGTGAGCGTAAATAAGCAACAACAAATACACATAATCGGAGCGTGATTTCTAAAATTTATCCTTTAAGGCCCCAGTACACGTGGTTTATGAATCGCACGCATTATTAATACATTAATGGAATTGATCGAATCAATGCAAGTCTGCGCCGTACGTGTGAGTCGAGCTCTTGGTCCCGAATCCAAAAAGACTTAATTATAAGCTTAATATAACCAATTTGATTATTTCTGATTATTTTTGATTATTTTTAATTGTTTTCATAATTTGTGATAGTTTCAGATTATTTTTGATTTTTTGTAATCGTAATCATTGTATAATCATAAATTTCTACTAGCGAGCTATATAGTCACTGCGACTACTTTTCAAAAGTAATTTCATTGATTAGTAATTGTAATCGCAATTTAACAGGTATGATTTAGACCAATCTTTAAGACTAAAGAAGCAAACTGGGAATCCTTTTGCTACATGACTGACAAAATAAATGTAAAATTTCCGGTTACCAACAACATCAACAAAGAAGCCGCTTCGAGAAACAAAATCATTTTAGTAAGTACTCACTACACTATTCCACAGTCTTCTCCTAAAAAATCAATTCGTAATGTACATACCTTAAGCGAGCTACGATCAAAAAAAACAAGTAAAAACGTTGCAGTCGGACGCAACCGACTGCGATATACTTTGATACCAGTTCACATAGCTGTGATAAGGATTCTGAGTGCAAATAGTAATATATGAGGGTTTTGGGTATAAAATTGGAGACTCTAGCTCAAAAACTGACAAAGATATAGAGGTGGGCGGTATAAGTGGGCGTAGCATCCAAAACATTGATGCAGATCTGTTACGGATGCCACTAACAATGTTCATACCAAATTTGAAGAGCCTAGCTCAAAAACTGAGAGAAAAATAGCGGTGGGCGGAATAAGTGGGCGTGGCATCCAAAACATTGATGTACACCTGCTACTGATGTCACTACTAATGTTCATACCAAATTTGGTGACTCTAGCTTAAAAACTGGCGAAGATACATGCCTTCCGGTTTTTTTTAGGGCGGTGGGGCATATCCCGTTGTTTGGGGGCGTGGCATCCAATGTTTTGATGCATAACTTTGTCAGATGTCAGTATCTACCTTCATGTCAATTTTGGTGGCTATAGCTTCAAAACTGTAGAAGATACAGGCATTTTTGTTTATAATTGGAGGGGGCTGGGGGCGAAATAGGTGGGCGTGGCATCCAAACTTTTGATGCACTTTTTTGAGGAATGTTACCAGCTATCTTGCCATCAAATTTGGTGACTCTAGCTACTAAAATGTGGGATATATAAGTGTTTTATCGATTTGCACATCGAGGTGTATCGACTTGTTATCGATTTCTCGGGCCCCCTGAGGTCGTAGAGCCCTACATTTAACACTTTGTCTGACGAAGACATGTACCAAGATATTTGCAAAGTTGCAAGGCTCTAGCTTTAAGGGTGTCGAAAAAAGTTGCGTTCATACGGACGGACGGACGGACGGACAGACGGACGGACAGACGGACGGACGGACAGACACCATGACGGACATTGCACAAACCCAATATACTATGATACCTTTGGTATCAAAGTATAAAAATAAAGCATGGAGGATTTTAAAACGACAAATACCCAACGAAAATATAATAAAATATAAACGCGCTAATGCGGTCTTCAGAAAAGAGCTGAAGTTAAGCAAAAGGAAATCTATCCTTAAGTTTACTTCGACAATCGAACCTTCTACACCATCAGCCAAAATTATGTCAAATATAAGACTATTCTGCGTATTAAATCCTAGCAAAAATATCCACTGCCTACACAACCCATTCAACAACCAAATTGAAACATTCAGAAGAGCCATAGCCGATGTTTTCGCCAAACACTGGTCAGATCTCTTAGAGGATAACAAATTTAGCAACAATTTTTTAGTTCACAAGTATAATACTTTCAATAACTTTCAGTTATACTAATTCTCATAGCTACTCTAATATCAACTCAAAAAGACATCAAATTCATTGCGTATGCAGATGACTTCTTCCTTCTAATTTAATTTTATAATTTATAATAATAATTTTTATAATTTTAACAAAAACGAAAATCCATGCTGCAGCTTAGACGACTTATTCCAAAACATAGAAAACTGGTGCTCATACTCTGGAGCCATTCTTTCTCCAAACAAGTGTCAACACCTGCACATATGCAGGAAAAAGAATTGTTTATGCAACATTTCTTTAAATAACACGAAAGTCGCTACAGTTGAATCTGTGAAAATCCTGGGACTTACAATAAACAGAAGATATACTTGGCATACCCACGTGAACAGGCTTAGAGCACATCTGTCTAGTAGTTAAAATATAGTTATACTAGTAAGGGCCCCGCTTGCTTCGCTGCGCCAATAGTTTTTACAAAGATTTAGCAATATATATAAAATAAATTAGTTAATGTTTAACAACATATTAGCAAAGTATTTAATATTCTCTTTTTTACGCCACCATTGAGGTTGAGAATCGGACGCGTCATTTTACTTTAATACCAAAGGTATCATATTATATTGGGCTTATGCAATGTCCGTCAAGGTGTTTGTCCGTCCGTCCGCCCGCCCATCCGTTTGAGCGCAACTTTTTTCAACACCCTTAAAGCTAGAGCTTTGCAACTTTGCAAATATCCTGGTACATACCTTCGTCAGAAAAAGTGTTTAATTTGGCTCTACGACCTCAGGGGCCTGGGAAATCGATAACAAATCGATACCTCGTTAATAACGATGAAACATATATATATATATATATCACATTCTAGCAGCAAGAGTCACCAAATTTGTGGGCAAGATAGCCGATGACATTCCTCAAAAGCTGCTTTGAAAGTTTGGATGCCACGCCCACCTCTTCCGCTCCCAGCCCCCCTTCAGTTATAATCGAAAATGACCGTATTTCCCACGGTTTTAAAGCTATACTCACGAAATTTAATGGGAAGGTAGATGCTGAAGTCTTACAAAGATATGCATCAAAACTTTGGATGCCACGCCCCCACTGATACCGTCCACCTTCTAAAATCTGAAAACTCTATATCTTTTTCAGTTTTTGGGCTAGAGTTATTAAATTTGGTAGAAACATTGTTAGTGACATCCGTAACCTATCTACATCAAAGTTTTATATGCCACGCCCACCTTTTCCACCCACCTCGTAAAATCTGAAATTTCAATATCTTTCCCAGATTTTGCGCTAGAGTCACCAAACTTGGAAACATTGTTAGTAACATCCGTAACAAATGTGCAATATTAGATGCCACGCCCACTTATACCGCCCACCTCAATATCTTTCTCAGTTTTTGCGCTCGAGCCTCCAAACTTGATAGGGAGATAGAAGGTGCCATCCGCCACTGATATGCATCACAAATTTGAATGTCACGCCTACCCCTTCTGCCTGCCTTTTATTCCCAAACCTCCATACGTTACAAATAAATACAAACTTACATATGTGCTTTGCTTGATTGTTCGAAATTGTATATCAACAATGTTTGTGTGGTACGACGTAACGTCTGAGTTAGATAAGCAGCAAGTAAGCAAATCTACCACTATACAAATATGTTCAAGATTAATTATTTTCGCACAAAGGGCTCGATATAAAAAACAAATACAAATTGAATGTATGTACATATGTACATATCTATACAACTTTTTTGCATTAAATATACATACATATGTATGGAAATTACATTTTCTTAAATTTCTATTTGTTAGTGCGTTTGTTTTTGCACGGTATATACATATATTGTATGTATGTATACCGCCGTGTCAAAGGTAGTATGGGATCAAAGAGATCCAATGCCTAGAGCATGTATCATGGTAAGGAAATATATTGATTATTCAATTCTTTCAGAATTCCTCACTAGGGACTGCGTGCCAATCGCCTTGAAGGCAAACGGTAACGCCCCCCCTATGATTGTGGCATCGGCCTACTTCGCGGGTGATGTGGCATGCCCACCACCGGAGATTGAGAGGCTGGCGGAGTACTGCAAAAAGGAGAAGATGCCATTGGTCATTGGCTGTGATGCCAATGCGCACCACACTATATGGGGAAGTAGCGATATCAACGCAAGGGGTGAGTACCTCACAGATTTTATATTCAGATATGACTTAGAAATAGGAAATGTCGGATCTACACCGACTTTCGTAACTAGAGTTGGAGAAGAGGTGCTGGACATCCCCATGATTAGTCGGTGTCTAACACCACACCTCAGGGAGTGGCATGTCTCTCCAGAGGAATCCATGTCGGATCATAAGATCATCCTTTTTAGGCTTCAGGTTAATACGGATAGTAGTGCTCCAACCCGCAACCCAAGGAAAACAGACTGGGAAAAGTTTAGGTCGACCCTAGAGCTGAATCTGGTGACCGGAATCTCTGGAACACCCAGACGCATAGGCGAGTTAGACAGGGTTGTGGAAAATCTGAGTAGTGGCATTTATAATGCTTTTGAAGAAAGCTGCCCGTTGGGAAAGGTGCGTAGAGAGAAAGACGCCCCATGGTGGAATGACAGTCTTGAAAGACTGCGCTTAACCACCCGCTATCTCTTTAACAAAGCCAAGAGAGATAGATCATATGACACATACCGTGAAAGCCTCACCTCCTACAGCAAGGAGATTAGGAAGGCCAAACGCAAGAACTATAGGGACTTTTGCGAAAGCATAGCAAGCACAAATGAGGGTGCCCGGCTCCATAGAGCCTTATCAAAGCGGGCGCCGGAGGCGAATCTAGCCTTGAAAAGTAGGGACAACAGCTTTACGACAGGCAACATGCAAAAGTTAGAGCTTCTGTTCGAGACTCACTTCCCAGGGTGTATCCCTTGGCAACAGAGTGTAGTACTTGAAACAGGGGAACAACACAGACCGACCATCTCCGACTGGGCATCTGCCAAGTCAATGGTTACTTTGGAGAAAATTAAATGGGCGATTGGAACTTTCCAACCGTACAAATCTCCTGGTCTGGATGGTATATCAACCGCATTCCTTCAGCAAGGACAGGTGAAACTCCTACCCGCCCTGAGGAAAATTATGATTAGTAGCCTAGCACTTGGTCATATACCAAGCACTTGGGGTAGAGCTAGTCTGTGCCTTTTTAGACATTGAGGGAGCATTTGACAACACGTCACATGATGCAGTCAGAGCTACCCTGAATAGAAGAGGCCTGGACCCTACGATTAGCAGATGGGTCTCATCCCTACTAGACAGGCTACGGCATCCATACAGGACAGTACACTAACAGTTACGACCACAAGGGGCTGTCCACAGGGGGGTGTCTTATCACCACTCTTGTGGAGCATACTAGTTGATGAGCTGTTAGGTAGACTTGCCAGCAGGGGTATACAGTGTCAGGGTTATGCCGACGACATTGTGATAATAGCCAGGGGCAAGTACGAAGAAACTCTCTGTGACATTGTTCAACTGGGAATTAGGATCACGCATGATTGGTGTTTGGAAGTTGGCCTTAACCTCAACCCCACAAAAACCATCATCGTTCCATTTACCAGAAGATACAAGTTACTAAGGATGAGGGAAATTAGGCTCGCTGGGAGTCCAATAGAAACAAGCAAGGAGGTTAAATACCTTGGGGTCACTTTTGACTGCAAACTAAATTTTGGAACCCATATTCAAAATACGATCGCAAAGTGCTGCAGAGCACTTTATACTTGTCGTAGAATAGCTGGGAAATCATGGGGAACATCGCCAACAATATTAAGATGGCTTTATTTCATGGTTGTGAGGCCCATGCTCACATACGGAGCGATTGCGTGGGGGGATAAGGCACAGCAAATCACTGTGCAAAAGCAACTACAAAAGTTGCAAAGAATGGCCTGTGTAGGAATCACTGGAGCGATGAGGACTTGTCCAACATCAGCGCTTGAGGTTCTTTTGGAGTTCACGCCACTTCACCACACAATAAGGCTACAACAGAAAGCAACCATCTTAAGAATGTCCGTAGAAGAAGTGGGGAGGGGGCATATTCTTAGTCAGACAGAGGTGGATTTGCTATCGGGTGAAATTCCCCTTCTGGCACAGCCAAGAGACGAAATGAAAGCCGAACACACGTTCGTGCAGAAATTTCAAGTTCACCTATGTAACAAAAATGAGTGGACATCTGAAGAAGAGGTCCACAAAATGAAACCACACTCCATAAAGTGGTACACTGATGGATCCCTAACTCATCAAGGCTCTGGGCTTGGTGTGGTAGGCCCACGGCTCACTTACTTTGAATCCCTGGGCAAGCACACTAGCATCTTCCAAGCTGAGGTGTGTGCAATAGGGAGGTGTGTGGACTTTAATTTAAAGCGCAATTACCAAAACAGGGAGATAGACATCCTATCGGATAGCCAAGCAGCATTACTGGCACTTAGTAAGACCGAAATCAGGTCAAAAACTGTTCGCGAAGTGCGAACCAAGCTAAACACCCTGGGATCACAGAATAGGCTTGCCTTAAGGTGGGTCCCGGGACACGTTAATATAGCGTGGAACGAAGAGGCAGATAAGCAAGCAAGGAGGGGAGCTGCGACACCCCTTATAGGACCCGAGCCGTACTGTGGGGTAGGGAGAAGCACAATTCGGCAGGAGCTTAGGAGCGAAGAGAGGCTTATGCGGGAAATGAGCTGGGCAGAGACACCTGGGCTCAGACAAGCAAAGCTTCTCTTGGGCAGCTATAACCTAAAGCGGTTTAAGCTTCTGATATCTATGGGACAGAATAGACTTAGGATACTTACTGGTCTCCTGACAGGACACTGTAGACTAAGAAGTCACCTAGCAAAGCTGGGCATAACCAGAAGCGGAATGTGCAGATTCTGCGAAATGGAGGAAGAATCCTCCCTGCACATCATAGCAGAATGTGTAGCCTTAATAAGGAAAAGAAGTCGTCTCCTAGGAAGACATATTATACAACTTAGTGATTTAGAAAACATCGACCCAATAAATATACTTGCCTTCATGCAAGACCTGGGTTTGATGGAAGAGCTATAGGCCAAGAAGGGGGTACAATAGATCTTTTAGGTCGCAGTGCATTCACCCCAAATAATAATAATAATAATAATAATAATAATAATAATAATAATAATAATAATAATAATGATAATACATATATTTGCACTTGCATGTTTTGTTATATATATGTATATTAAATGTACGTACATACATGTGTGTGTATGTACATATGTACATACGTGCATTTGCAACACCAACCAAAAATACAAATGTCTGCTCGAATATTATATCAGAACAACAATGGCAATAGGTACTTGTTGTGTGTTAAGTTTACAGGTGAAATCCACCCCCGTAACATATTCTGGTGTGCAAAACTCTTTGAGGCGCACCAAGTTATGTTTTAATTGATTTGTTTTAAATCAATGACACAAACAAAAAGAAGCATTGCGATTCCAACAACAAAACTTACTTACAACAACAACAAACGCTACTTGATTCGAAAATCAATCGTCAAAGGCACAAAGAAGAAAAGAAAAAAACTCATGTGTTTTGTTTTTGTAAACTCGCTCGCGGTCAAACTTCCAGCATGTGTATTTATGTACATGTAGATTACATTTCTTAAGATCCTACTTGTAAGTGTGTTTGGTTTTGCTGGTGAACATGTTTATTGCTTTCTTTTAGCTTGCTACAGATACATCAATGTATGCGTGCATTAACCAATATTTGCACTTGCATTTTTGTTAATATATACACATATGTATGTACTAAATAATGAAAAATGTACGTACATACATGTGTATGTATGTACATATGTATATGCGTGAATTTGCAACACCAACCAAAGTTACAAATGTCAGCTCGAAATTTATATCAAAACAACAATGGCAATAGGTATTTGTGTTTGTGTGTTAAGTTTTGTTTGAATTCGATAATTAGCGAGTATGTAGATAAAACCACTCCGTAACATATTCCGGTGTGCAAAACTCTTCTAGGCGCACTAAGTTATATTTCAATTGATTTATTTTAAATCAATGATACCAACAAAAAGAAGCATTGCGAGCCCAACAACAACAAACGCTACTTGATTCGAAAATCAATTGTCAAAGGCACAAAGAAGAAAAGAGAATAACGGAGACACATACATAGCGCATGTGTTTTGTTTTTGTAAGCTCGCTGGCGATCGCTTGTACAGACGGCAGAAGCGAAATGGGTCATGTGTTTTGTTTTTGTAAAATCGGCCGCAATATCTTGTGCGCAGACGGCAGTAGTGGAATGGGTCATGTGTTTTGTTTTTGTAAACTCGTTCGGCGTTGAAACTCACAAACTCACAAACTCACATTCGGCAATCTTCCACATTATTCTTCTGTTTTTTCATCAGAATTAATTGCAATCTTAGAAGCCATAAAACTTATTAAAACGATGAAGGGAGCATTTGTCTTATGCTCTGATTCCATGACGCCATAGACGCCATATCCAACTTAAACAATAAAGAATTTTACGCCTCCTTAGTCAGATCCCTATTGACCACTCTCTCCCGTAGAGTCAAATTAATATGGATCCCTGGACACGCCGCTATTAATGGTAACGAGCTAGCCGACTACATGGCTAAAGCTTCCACACGTATGCCCTTGATTCTTACACCCAATTACAACTACAATTACATAAACAAATATCTTAAAAACCAACTCTCTTCTCAATTAAAAGGGCGAATCTTCCAGTGTAACATATGGTATCGTGACGTTATCAAACACTTAAAACACGTATAAGACTACCTAATCAAAGCATTACAAAACGTTATTTCACGATCGGATCAAATCAAACTTATCCGCCTCAGATTAGGTCACACTAGACTTACTCACCAACATATGTTTAGCCCTAACATACAACCTATCTGTCCTCGTTGCCAGTCAAATAATCTTAACATAAGACATATATTCAACTCTTGCCCCACTTTACTTAATACTAAAAAAGAAATTTTCGGAAACAACAATCCATTAGATATGATAGAACATCCATCAGAAGAAAACATACTCAAAATCATTAAGTTTTTAAGGAAAGCTGATGTTTACAGCTAGATAACTTATGCCCAAAATTCTTAAAACTACATCTGCCATATATACTCAGACACCTAACATATGTTATAAATACCGCAATTATGTCATCTTCTTTCCCCGAGCAGTGGAAACAAGCCAAAATAATACCAATACCAAAGCAAAACAATCAGTATAGGCCAATTGCTATACTGCCCTTCTTATCAAAAGTGCTCGAAAAACTTATGGCTGGACAAATAAACAACTTCCTAAGTAGTAACAAACTTTTAAATAACAATCAATCTGGGTTCAGGGTAAATATGAGTTGTACAACTGCAATCCTAAAGGTAGTTTAGGACATTCGGTCAAAAATGGATAACAGTGAAGTAACGTTGCTAGCACTTTTAGACTTTAGCAAAGCATTTGACACGGTAAATCACGAAATTCTCTTGACAAAGCTGGACAAAATGTACTTTTTCACGCAAACTGCTATCAAGCTTATGTCCTCCTATCTTAAAAATAGGAAGCAAGCTGTCGTTATTTAGAATATGACCTCAAGTACCTCGTTAGTACCTCGTGGTGTCCCGCAAGGATCTATTCTAGGACCACTTCTGTTCTCGATGTATATTAATGATTTGCCGAGTGCCCTGTCAAACTGTAACGTTCATATGTATGCAGATGATGTTCAAATGTATATTAGTCGTCCTATTGAAGAAATAAATGAGTGTATTGAATCGTGCAATACGATGCAATCTGTTACGTGTTAGTGTGTGGGCCAAGGAAAATGGTTTGTGCATAAACCCGTCCAAGTCTAAATGTTTAGTTATATACAAAAAGTAACTGAATACGGACAATGTAAGAAAACTTACCATAGATAATAAATCAATAGATTTTGTCGACAAGGCGTAAATCTCGGGGTAACTTTTAATAAAATTCTGGCTTGGAATGACCAGGTAAATAAAGCTGTGGGTAAAACGTATGGAGTCCTGCGACAACTTTACCCAACACAACAATATTTACCCGTCAAAACAAGAACTATGATCGCAAAAACTTTACCTATTCCCTCCCTGTCTTATGGTATTGAAATCTTTGGTAAATGCGATGCAGCTAGCTTACACAAACTTCATGTCACATTTAACAATATTGCTCGTTATGTGTATGGACTACAAAGAAGTGATAATATAACTGTTTTTGCAAAGAAGCTTTTTGACCTTGATTTCGTGTCGTTAATCTTCTATATATATAAAATAGTTTGTCCTGACTGACTGACTGATTGTTGAGAAGCCCACAGCCTAAACGATAAGATCTAGAAGGCTGAAATTTTCACAAAATATTCCATTCTCGGTGAAAGTGAGCACTAAGAAAGGATTTTTAATTTGGACCACTCCTTCAAGTACCTCCTGAACACATAAGTCCTTTTTTTCTCAACTTTTGTACTTGAGCTATGCTTTAAAATTAATCAATTATTACGAAACTTGGTCAGGACATGGAGGCGTGTAAAAAATTATGGATGCAAAATTTGGACCCGATCCGACAACTCCTTGGGGAACCTCCCATACACTTATGTTATGGAGCGTGCTTATCTATATGTATAAAATATTTTGTCCTGACTGACTGACTGATTGTTGAGAGACCTACAGCCCAAACGATAAGAGCTAGAAGGCTGAAATTTTCACAAAATATTCCATTCAGGTTGAAAGTGAGCACTAAGAAAGGATTTTTAACTTGGACCATTCCTTCGAGTACCTTCCATACAAAAAATGTCCTGAATTTGTCACAATTTAAACATAACTTGGTGCGTCTAGAAAAGTTTTGCACACCAGAATATGTTACAGGGGTGGTTTTATCCACATACTTTCTAATTATCAAACTCAAACAAAACGTAATACACATCTACCATTTGCCATTGTTGTTTTGATATAATTTTCGAGCTGACATTTGTATTTTTGGTTGGTGTTGCAAATGCACGTATGTACATATGTACATACACACACATGTATGTACGTACATTTAATATACATATATTAACAAAAAATGCAAGTGCAAATATATGTATATACCGTGCAAAAACAAACACACTAACAAATAGAAACTTAAGAAAATGTAGTCTACATATACATATATATATAATGCAAAAAGTTGTATAGATATTTATATATGTACATACATTCAATTTGTATTTGTTTTTTATATCGAGACCTTTGCGCAAAAATATTTAATCTTGAACATCTTTGTATAGATGTAGATTTGCTTACTTGCTGCTTATCTAACTCAGACAAAACGTAACACACAAACATTATTGATATACAATTTCGAACAAGCAAAGCAAAGCACATAAGTTTGTATGTAATTGTACCTTCTATCCCCCTTTCAAGTTTGGTGACTCTAGCGCAAAAACTGAGAAAGATATAGAGGTGGGCGGTATAAGTGTTCGTGGCATCAAACATTGAGATGCACATCTGTTACGGATGTCACTAACAATGATCCACTTGGTGACTTTAGCCCAAAATATGAGAAAGATATAGAGGTTTCAAATTTTTTTGATGCATATCTTTGCAAGATTTCAGCATCTGCTTTCCCCATTAAATTTTGTGATTAGAGCTTAAAAACTTTGGGAAATACAGTCATTTTCGATTATAACTGAAGGGGGTAGGGGCGGAAGAGGTGGGCGTGTTTTGATGCTATTTTTCGGTGAATGTCATCGGCTATCTTGCCCTCAAATTTGGTGACTCTAGCTTCTAAAATTTGGGACATATATGTGTTTCATCGATTTGCTCATCGAGGTGTATCGAATTGCTATCGATTTCCCAGGCCCCTGAGGTCGTAGAGCCCTAAATTTAAGACTGTCTGACAAAGACATGTACCAAGATATTTGCAAAGTTGCAAGGCTCTAGCTTTAAGGGTGCCGAACAAACTTGCGTTCATTCAGACAGACGGACATTGCACAAACCCAATATACTATAATACCTTTGGTATTAAAGTATAATTATGCGTCTGATTCTCTACCTCAATGGTGGCGTGGAAAAGAGAATATTAAATACTTTGCTGTTATATGTTGTTAAACATTCTCTAACTTATTTATTTTATATTTATTGCTAAAATTTTGTTAAAGCTTTCGGCGCAGCGAAGCAAGCGGTTCACTTACTAGTTAATTATAAAATACTTGTTTTTGTCCACAAACTAATATTCAAAAACAAGTAAAAACGTTGCAGTCGGACGCAACCAACTGCGATATACTTTGATACCAGTTCACATAGCTGTGATAAGGATTCTGAGTGCAAATAGTAATATATGAGGGTTTTGGGTATAAAATTGGAGACTCTAGCTCAAAAACTGACAAAGATATAGAGGTGGGCGGTATAAGTGGGCGTAGCATCCAAAACATTGATGCAGATCTGTTACGGATGCCACTAACAATGTTCATACCAAATTTGAAGAGCCTAGCTCAAAAACTGAGAGAAAAATAGCGGTGGGCGGAACAAGTGGGCGTGGCATCCAAAACATTGATGTACACCTGCTACTGATGTCACTACCAATGTTCATACCAAATTTGGTGACTCTAGCTTAAAAACTGGCGAAGATACATGCCTTCCGGTTTTTTTTAGGGCGGTGGGGCATATCCCGTTGTTTGGGGGCGTGGCATCCAATGTTTTGATGCATAACTTTGTCAGATGTCAGTATCTACCTTCATGTCAATTTTGGTGGCTATAGCTTCAAAACTGTAGAAGATACAGGCATTTTTGTTTATAATTGGAGGGGGCTGGGGGCGAAATAGGTGGGCGTGGCATCCAAACTTTTGATGCACTTTTTTGAGGAATGTTACCAGCTATCTTGCCATCAAATTTGGTGACTCTAGCAGCTAAAATGTGGGATATATTTGTGTTTTATCGATTTGCACATCGAGGTGTATCGACTTGTTATCGATTTCTCGGGCCCCCTGAGGTCGTAGAGCCCTACATTTAACACTTTGTCTGACGAAGACATGTACCAAGATATTTGCAAAGTTGCAAGGCTCTAGCTTTAAGGGTGTCGAAAAAAGTTGCGTTCATACGGACGGACGGACGGACGGACAGACGGACGGACGGACAGACACCATGACGGACATTGCACAAACCCAATATACTATGATACCTTTGGTATCAAAGTATAAAAACTGACTATTTATTTGATATGTTAAAGTTTGCTTCCTCGCAAAGAGTGAATAATCTTATATGTTTACAAACTAAACTGGCGTGCTCAAATAGGCAATTTTAGTCTTTGCTGTTCGACTCTGGAACCAATTACCACCAAATCTAAAAACCACCAAAAGCACATCTATATTAAGTGTTAAGTTGCAAGAACACTTAAGCGAATAATTTGAAAAATATGTTTAAATTTAAAAATAAAGTAAACAAAAATCTAAAACAATGTTAGTCTTAAGTAAAATGTAAAGAAGATAATTATTATTATAGAGATAAGTGTAGGATAGTATTCACTATTTGACTTTAAGTTAATTTTCAAAACATTGTAACTAGTGCTTTAAACTAAAAGTAGAAATACTTGTAGCGCTAGGAATTTTCCATATAATAAATAATAAAATAATATATTGATCTCAAATGAAAAACAAAAAAAAAAAAAAAAATGTATGGAGTTAGTTCTAAACAAGTAAGAAGGCTCTAGTCGAGAAATCCCAACTAGGACATACCCTTAACCCGATACTTAACGCTTACAGTTATATTAAATTAGTAACCAATATGACCAAACTTCAAAGTGCGATATCTCCGGTGTTTCTAAACCGATTTAATTCAAATTTTTTAAATGTTCATTATTTTATCCATAGTTTGAAACTTATTTTCACAATTTTGAAATTCAAGATTTTTATGTTATCGATCACATGTGTATTTTGGAAACCATAAATGTTATCGATAATTTGAAACAAACTTGATTTTTTCATGGTATAGGAGAGCTTAAGTTTTAAGTTTGAAGTCTAGCTTTAAAGTCTCTGAGATCGGCGCGTTCATACAGATGGACAGACAGACGGACAGACAGACATGGCCAGATCGACTTGGCTGTTGATGCTGATCAAGAATATATATATGTCGCATAATTAACGTATTTTGACCACTGTACGTATCTGTCACATTATAAACATAGTTTGACCACTGTGCTTGCAAGAAGCTGCTGCGCAATGAGTTTGGTATATTGTGAAATCCTTCTTAGAACTAGATAAGTTCTAATTCGACGTAGAATTTGACTACGATGTAGAATTATGACTGGCGCCTAAATACCGTACGAGTGAGGCGACGGCGTTGTCGCGCTGTCGCCGAGTGTAGTCCAACTTGCGTGTGTAAAGAAGCATAGATCGATGCGTGGATTGAAAATGCCAGTCAGTTGCATTAGATTGCACACGCCGGTTGGAATTCGCTTCACTCGAACAGTTTGTGTGTCAACATGGCAGACCAGCCACAAGAAAATAACAACTCTGCGACATCAGAAGTGGGATCTGCTTTGCCTACAAATATCACCGATGCATACTTGGCAGCTTTACAAGTGCAAAACAACAACCTTTTGGAGATCATCAAAAATATGCAGACACCAAGGGCATCGGCAACTGATGAAAAGGGGAAACATATAACTCTGCCAAAATTTTGTCCTGAGGGAGCTGGTGCAGATGCCTCAGCTTGGTGTACAACAGTGGATCTCATTTTTGCTGATGAAATGCCCGAAGGTAGCAGCCTGATGATAACTTTAAGTAAGGCGCTAGAGGGAAGTGCATCACAATGGCTGTCCCAAATATACTTTGCTGGCATCACATGGCCACAATTTAAAGAACTCTTCATTCAACGCTTTGTTGGCATCGAAACGTCTGCTGCCACACTGATGAAAATTTTGAACGGGCGACCTAAGTCTGGAGAAAGTTACACCGAATATGGGAGCCGAATCGTCACCTTACTAATGTCAAAATTTAAATCCAATGATCTGGAGGAAATTGCGGTTTTACTAGCTCTGGCCCACATGGCACAAATTGATGACAAATTGTCGCGCTGTCGTGCTCGGCAGAGGACACCAATTCAAGGAAAGAGCCACTACGGAAGTTCAACGCAAGGATCAAAAGACCGGTAATCTGTCAAATGTTTCAAATGCGACGAGCTTGGGCACTTCGCATCCGCTTGTCCAAAAGGACGATCTCGAGGAAACGACCGAATAGTCAAGAAACGAGTGGACATGTGTACTGTAGCTCCACCATCAGGAACAATAAGTAGTTCAACCGGTGAGTCCGTTCCATTTTGTTTCGACTCTGGCGCTGAATGTTCCTTAGTTAAGGAAAGCGTCGCCGATAAAGTTAGTGGTAAAAGAATTAATAACATTGTTAAATTAAACGGCATAAGTAATGATTCAATATGAAGCTCTCAACAACTATTATGTAGGAGTTCAACTTAAGCTGTCGTTGCGATAAGACGTGTTTTTTCTCTTGTCCGCGCCAAGTTTCGTTAAACGTACCAAGCTGTACAAAGCTTATCTCTACCCGATCTTTTTTTCTCTTTCTCTCGCTCATCTAAGAATAAATCATTGAAGAAGATTTGTCGCAAGAAAAGAAAAAATATGAGCGATAACGATCAGGCCCTGCCGAAGATAGGCAGAGACAATTACTTCGCTATACTTGACAACGAAATGAACGATTGTAATGTGGAACTTTTATCATGCTTCGAAAGCCACATAAAACAAAATACAACAAACAAAATCGCCGATAAAGCACCACCATACAACTTAAGCTTACCAAGGGCATCAACAAGTGCAGCTGCAAAAAGCTCTGTCGCCAAAGCTCGACCCGAAGCTGAGCTCGAATCGGCAACAAAATCCACAAAACGTAACAACAATAAAAATATTCCGCCCATTAACTTATTTAATGCGGAGGCAAAAGAAATCATCAATCTTATCAAAGACGGATTGAAGATCAACGAATTGAAAATAAAAGAATTTAACCAAGGCAAGGTTGGAATCTTTCTATCCACTTTGGAAGACTACAGAAAAGTACGTGGGTATGCAAAAAATAGACGCCAAATATTATTCTTACACACCGAGGTGTTTAAAAACCAAAACATTTCTTCTAAAGGGCGTAAGCGGGAGTTCAGACCCATCTGATATTCTTGCTGACTTGAATTCTAACCATCTGGAAAACCTGCAAATTCTTAAAGTCGAAACATTCGCAACAAAGAACTCAAAAGAGAAAAATATTAAATTGCCAATCTTCTTAGTTCAAATTAGTGCTGACAGCAATGTAAAGGAATTAAAATCAATATAAGTGGTCTTATACCACTGCATCAAATGGGAGCCTCTTCGCAAACCAGAAATTACGCAATGCCTTAAGTGTCAAAGCTTTTTCCATAGCGCCGCCAACTGCAACATGACCCCCAAATGTGTTAAGTGCGGGAAGGAACATAACAGCAGAGACTGTCCTCTATCGCAGATGGGAGTGATCAAAAAAGAAAAGCTATTCCGTGTACTTTGCAAACAGCCAGGGCATCCTGCGTCATATAAAGGCTGCGAACGATTCCGAGAACTACAAAATAAACTTAAAAACAAAAAAATATTCTTATCGGATAGAAATACGTTTAAGCAATCTGCAAAAATCCTAAGTTAAGTTAAGCAAACGCAATAAAAGGTTGTAATACAGAAATCCCCTCTATTCCAAATAATAAATTTTTAAATTACAAAACCTTCTTAATCTTCAAACATCACGAGTTGATGCCTTATTTCAAATTATTTCTACAGATTAATGTAAGCTAATTTTCAACCAACTTCTAGTATCCCATTAAACATTATCTTTTTGAATGTAAACTCTATTATTATAATAATATAAATAGAAGAGTTGACTTAGCACATTTTCTAAAGGTTCACGATCCTGACATACTCATGTTAAGCGAAACAAAATTAAACTCCAAGCACGCCATTAAATTCAAAGGTTATAACTTTGTTAGAAGATACAGAAAAGGTGAAACTAGAGGAGGTGGCGTAGGGATCCTGTTAAAATGCAAATTTAATTTTCAGAAACACTCAAATTTCAAAATCGATTCTCTACCACATTTGGAAACTTGCATTGTAAAACTAAATTTGCTATCCAACCGTAGCTTGTTCGTCATATCAGCTTATTACCCGTCCGGCAACAACAACGATACTTTTCACGAGGAGATGAATTGTGTATTCGAAGAGCTTGACCTATCAAACCCAAATCACTATTATATCCTAGCTGGTGACTTAAACAGCAAACACCTTAGTTGGGGTAATGAGCCAAGTAATCCCAAAGACAACGCCCTAAATAAATGGTTAACTGTACGATTTAAGATTTAGATGCAAGCTTTTAGCCTCTCTTGTGCCATCTTACGAAACTCGAAACTCCTTTCTAGACATCTGCTTACATACTTTCACTGATTCAGTTAACTGTTTAAAGAGTCTAAACTACAATAGTGATCACTCAGCAATCCAGTTATCTGTTTCTTTGCAAAACGACTCACTCTTTTCAGATTTTGGCCACAATATGGGTAGACCCAACTCGTTAAACTATCAAAAACCAATTGGAAAATATTCCAAAACTTCTGCGACAGAACGTCTAGAAGCGTCTGTCCAACTGATAACGAACGAAACCTAAGTAACACCGAAATTGATCAGCATCTCTCGGAACTAAGTCAAATTATAGAAGAGGCAATAAAAATAAATGTTCCCAAATCAACTTATGAACCGATGTAGTGGCCGAACTTAAGCATAATTTAGGCACAACTTAAACATAATTTAAGCGCAACACAGACATTACATGAACAATAACAGAAACATAAGAGACTCTGCGAGCCACCCACGCTTTTGTCGTTACGGCGAAAATGCGTTGTCTTAATTCGATTGGTCAACATAACCGTATGACTAAGTCCGAAGATTACATGCGAAATGCAAGTGCCGAACAGTAGCATCTGCAGGTACAGCCAGATTTCGGCTACCGCTTAAAAGTTATTATAGAAAAATTATTTAAGAACGACGGACGTGCGTAGCAACTTCTAAAAAAAAAAAAAAAATCCAAAGATTTCACACGTGATTCAAAACAAGTTAATTTGATTCGATTTGCTAATTTAAATTTGTATATTTGCAATAAAACAAATAAGAAACAGTGTCAGTGCTCAGTGCAGGTAAAACATATTGTGAATTTTATTTAGTTCAATTTCTATGAGAAAGAAATTTGCAGGAGGGATTGCATAAGAAGCGTGCCCTGTGGCCCTCGGGGTCATAGCTAAGAATAGAAGCGATCTTCATAAGGGAACAACTTGGGTTAATTGCACCGATCAGCTGGAACTAAGGCAGATTAAGCGCATATATATATATATTCATAAATTAACCTATTTACGCACACACGCGCATATATGCTGGGCAGCGGCGACTCACGTGGTTGACGAACTTCGCGGCAAACGGCCTAACCTCTTTGTGATATCATTCACCTTGTCTGGATGTCTGCTGAACACCCATAGGCATAAAGGGGGAGTGAAATGGTTTAAGCCACCAAACAAACAGCAAAGCAACAAAACAACCAAAAACAACTAAAATGAAAGAAATCACAGTTTGTAACTAAGTGCCATGTGCTGCTACTCATAAGTCATCAGTGAATATAATTTTTGTGAATGATATCGTTAGTGAAGTCGGCTATGCTTTAGAATTTCTTTTCTAATCGTCATTCGCTGCAACGGCAAATAATTTTCAAGATCAAGGCCAAAGTTGATTACATCGCGATGATCGTATCGTATTTTTTTTTATATCATTACAGTAACGTCCAAAATAAAGTGACGGAAGTTCATTATGCTTAGATTTCTAATTTTCGTAGTTTAAGTTTAGAAACGCTGATTATTATGATGGTAGCGATGCTATATGCACTATTCTTAGAATTATTCTTCATAACAAAAACAGCTACAATATGAGCAACGACAACAACATCATCAACATCATTGGGCCCAACGATAATGAGATGCTGCAGCGTTAAGTAAAAGCGTAATATTTTGGAATTCGTGAGTAATTTATACCCTTATCGAATATTGCAATCTATATATAAACGTAGACATATATATATACACTTTGAAATGCGTGTTGAATTTGTAATTATAATTATTTTGGGATTGACCACAGCTCATCAGTTTCTATAAGACATAGATTTATATATACATACAGATGGCTACTTGAAAAGCATTTTAAAAAAAATAAATACATATTATATGATATAAGACATACACATATTAGTATAAAAGCCAGATGAATTTTATAATGAAAGCATCAACTATTCTTGCGACTCAGATCAGTCTTATGTTGGAAAACTTATTGTATTTTATTAAATGAATTATATGAAGAATATGAAGATCTTTTAATTTCTATAGGTCATCCTTCTAGTAGTCATGCCGAAACTTCTTAAGATACCATAGAGGAATAACAGCCTTTATGTAAGGGACAACGCAGTTGTCATGGTGAAAGAGCAACTAACACCTTTAGCATCTCTACAAGACCAATTAACAACACGATTATACCCATATTTGATTGCGTCGGAATCTGATTCATTATATTTTTTATTGTTGTGGATATAATAAACATTCGTTTATTTATACATAATTCTTTAGTTTGCTATTCTGTCGCGCATTTTTATTTTTATTGTGGTAGTGTAACTGTGTAGTTGGGTGAGGAAGAATTCCCGACTGATCCGACTAGCTAGACCCGAGCATAGCAAGAATGCGCAACCCCAAGCCCAGCTGCACCACAAGACATCGTACCGTGAACACTACACCGATCAATAGTATATTAATAATATTAATAATATTAAAAATTAATATTAATATATTAAAAATAATTAATAATAAAGATTAAACTCAAGCTTTTATAGCGAATGCTTAAAAATGATATTAAATATCAATTAAACGAACGTCTCAAAGAAGACCTCCAAAAACTTCGCCCTAATAACCTCTCAAAATTTGCAATTGTTAAAAAACGCTTCTTAACAAGAGATCGCACTTCTCTGGACCACATCAAAGTTCCGTTCACCGACAAAGAAAAAATCACAAAAGCAGGGTTCAATCCACACCTCCTTGAAAAAGATGCTCTTACAAACAGTTATGTTGTTAGAGAAGAAAATAAAATAGCAGAAAAATTAGGAGTTCATTTCCAATCAGTTCATTCTGCTAAACAGTGTTTACCAGATAACCAGACTCATAAAGAGGTTGAATTTTGCTTCAATCAGTTTTTAGAATTAAAAACTAGATCAGAAAGCATTTGCTTTGCAAAAACCATATTCAACTCTTCGAAACCTGCTAATGCTTTGTCTAACAGCCAAACCGAAAATTATTTCATAACTTTGGATGACCTGAAGGATATATTCTTTAAGTTGAGAAATAAGGTTTCATCGGGAGTAGATCGAGTTCCGAATGTAGTCCTTAAACATTTGCCATTATTTCACAATATTGCACGCTGTTCAATAATATGTTAAATAATTCTTATTTTCCTACTCAATGAAAAACTGCTAAACTAGTGGTCATACCCAAAAAGTCAAAATTAAAAACAGCATCAACAACCTTCGACCAATTAGTATGCTACCAAACATAAGCAACATTTTTGAGGTGGTCGTGAATAAAAACTTTAATAAATTTATAGCTCTCTCGAACCTCAGCAGCTCCAAGCAATTCGGCTTCAAATGTGGCCGCTCCGCAATTCATGATATTAACCTTTTATAAACTGGAATTGGCAAAAAAAAATTCGTTACGGGTGCCTGCTTTATTGACCTGGAGAAAGCATTTGATCAAGTTTGGATCCAAGGATTGATCGTAAAACTAATAAAATACCAGCTTCCCCTTCACTTACTTCTGCTGATCTGCAACATTTTAAGCTCTAAGAAATTTATTGTGAATTTTAATTCCACCACAAGTAGAGAATCAACAGTCAAAAACGGTCTCCAACAGGGCACAGTTAATGCGCCTACTCTCTTTACAATATATATTAATGATCTGCTAAGTCAAATTGACAACATTATTGCCGTTGCGGATAATATTGTCATATACCATTCAAACGACAATATAAAAGAAGTAAACAACAACCTACAACTAAAGTTTGAATTGATAGAGAAATACGCTTCAGATTGGCATCTCAAGATCAATGCACTGTGGTCCCAATTTCCAAATAAGTGGCATAAAGTCGAAAAATTTGTTAAAGCAAATATCAGTTATGTTTGAATATATTCAAAATAGAGTCCCCATAGATGAAAAATCAATAATCGCTTTTGCTAAAAATGCAGCCCTGGCATTGTGATCAAGCTTCAAAGTCAGCTGATTAGTCAGCTGCTGCCTGCAACAAAATTGGCGGGAAATTTTTGTTAACTTTGAGCGCTTGGCAAATTACCACATTGTTCTAATAAAATATTGTAAAAAATGGATTTCGAAGGCCAGGGTATGTAGAATGAATAACAAAAAGCGTTTTGTGTTAAAAGTTGTTCTGTGTTATTTATATGTATTGTTTTGTATTGTCCAAAAAGATAGGAAACCAAACAAAAGTGTTCGTCTTGTGTGGAGTAAAACTAACGTTGTGCGTGTTTGTGCGGTATTTAGTTTATGTCAAAATAAAGTATAAAGTGTGTACTAAAAGATAGTAATAATCTCGTTTGCGGCTTTTTGCGGCTCTTGTGGTACTTTGAACTTGTAGGTCAGCTTGAGTTCAGTCATGCAACGCTGTTGGACATGTGGATGGTCAAGGGCCGCAACTCTACCGCCCTTGCAAACTGGATATTTGGGCAATTGGCTGAAAGTTCGCTAGCCAATGAAAAAAAAAAAGAAATTAAGAAGAAAATAAGGAGCTTTGAACTTTATATTACTTCAAATCTGCAAAAGTGCAGCCGAAACATGCGCACATTCAAAAAAAACATTCACCTTGGCTTTCAATGCGCTTAAGAATTGTTTTGGAAAACAAAGAAGAGACACACAGTCTTCAATTGGGTAGACCAAAACTGACTTAAAATGAAGCAGGGCCTCGTCTAAAAAGAAAACTAGCTGCCGATATAGCAAACAGCAATAAAAACGACACCAAGCTTTTAGTTCATGCAGCTACAATGTCAGCCAGGAAATCAAACGTCAATGATACTGCATTTATGCCTAACAAAGTACTTAGCATTTCTGAAAGCGAGGCTACTGAAGCTAAAAGAAAGCTTGGGATTGTAGAACCAGTACCTTTAACAAGAAATGAGGCTTTGGAATTCTTGATGGAAAATTTTTTAAGCAAACGTTTATATAATGAAATACGTCAAATAAGCAAACAGCAAAATTGTAACATTTACCCAAGCTATAAAAATGTCCTTGAAGCCAAATTGCAGTTGAGACCTACGGAAATAACTGTTACGGAAAGTATGGCAAAAGTTTCCTTGCAAGATTTATTAAACCACACTGCCAAGCGCATCTTATTGTTACAGGAGGAGTTATTCGCTAATTAAGAAAGCGTTTCTAGTATAACATTAATTGCGAGTTACGGATACGATGGATCAACTGGACAAAGTATGTATAAAAAAGGTTTGAAACGAACGTTCCGGATACTTTTGATCAATCTTTGTTTGTTACTACGGTTATACCTCTGAAGCTCATAGATGAAGCAGGAACAATTTTTTGGAATAATAGAACTCCGCAGTCTGTAAGATTTTGCCGACCGCTCAAAATGGAATTTGCCAAAGAAACAAAAGATCATATTCTTGCAGAAAAAAACGATTTAGATACACAAATATTAAAGCTGGAACCATGTGTAGTAACAATTTGTAATGAAAGGAATATCACTATCTCATACGACCTTCACATGACACTTATAGATGGGAAAGTTTTAAACGTTTTAACGGGCACAAAATCTTGCCATCTGTTCAATATGTGGTGCACGCCCAAAACAATTTATGGAAACTCAAGATATAAATGCCTTCAAGCCAAACCGTCTGCATCTTCAATATGGAATAAGTCCACTTCATTCTTGGATACGCATTTTTGAATTGCTGCTTAAAATATCGTATAGAATGGGATTTAAAAAATGGCAAGTAAGAAACGAAAATGACAAATTAGAAATGATTGCCAAAAAAAAAATATATACAGAGAAGATTGTGGGAGGAAATGGGATTGCATGTGGATAAACCTAAACAGAATGGAAGCGGAAACTCGAATGACGGCAATACTGCCCGAAGAGCTTTTTCAAATACAAAATTATTTGCATCAATTTTAGAGCTCGCCATGGAGTTACTTGAGAATCTTCATACTATTCTTATTGCTATAAACTGCGAATTTGCAATCGACACTTTAAAATTTAAAAATTTCACAGATAAAATCATTAAATCATATATGTTGCATTACTCATGGTATCCAATGTCACCAACTCTCCATAAGATTTTAGTTCATGGATCACAAATAATAACTGCATCAGTGTTGCCGGTAGGCTGCCTGGGCGAAAATGCGTCTGAGGCCAAAAATAAATTTTACAAGCGTGACCGGCTTATGCACGCTCGACAGAATTCTCGAGTCCATAACATGATGGATGTGTTTCACAGATCTATGGACTCTTCAGATCCCCTCATCTCAAGTTTATCCATAAAGAGAAGGGCAGCTCAACAAAAAAAACAAACCCTTCCGCTAGATGTCATTGAGCTTTTAGAAAAACCCCATTATGTTTGTCCAAAAAATATCCAACCTTCAACTCCTAATTATAGCGTTGATAATGACTCCGATGAATCGGAAGTAGACGACATAAATCCCTATTCCTTTGAATTAGATGTTCAACAAAACTAAATAATCATTGAAACATTAATTGTAAGAAATAAATAAATAGTAAAATAAATGTAGTTAATTATTTTTTTCTAAAAATTACCAAAAAAAAATTTTTTTCTCTTAAAATTGCAGTATCACGAATGCGCTCTGTGGCCATATATGGGCTATTCGGGTGGGCATGGTCCGATAAACGTAAAATTTTGATTACATGTTAAGAGTGCTATATTTATCAAATATACCAAGTTTTAGCTCGATATCTACATTTTTTGACTTTATGCCACTTATTTGAGAATTGGGACCACTGTGCAATGTAAGCAAGTGTGAGAGCATACTCTTCCGTCCTCCAGTGGCCAAATGTAATAATAGTGTTAGGAAAAATTGGAAAAAATTCCAGATATTATCGCGAACAACGAATAACAAAATTCCAATAGTAGACTCCGTTATATACTTAGGCATATACTTAGACAAATTTCTATACTAAAATACTCATATTATTCCACAAATTGTCAAAGCATATAAGTCATATCATGCACACAGAAAAATGTTCAGCAATAAATACATAACAAGTAGCGTTAAAGTTATAATGTACAAATCTCTTATAGGACCCATTCTCTCGTATGGAAGTCCAATCTGGTTCAATATTTTTCCTTCCTATATGGAACGGTTACGACTGTGCGAAAGGAAAATCCTACGAGCTTGTTTAAACATGTACAGATCCCCTGAAAGTAATTGTTTGAAGCATCATTCTAATCTGAAAATTTATAACGCTGCAAACATCATACGCATTGATAATCAAATAATAAACCTGACGAGGCTTCATAGACTAAGGTGCCTCAATAATTCAGACAACCCTCTAATAAATACTCCCTTCTACGAAAGCGACCTTTACTCAAAAGCTGTTTTTGCCCGGGTTACACGCCCCCAACCATATTTCTTTACTTAGATAAAAACGGATACATACAGAACAAAAATGGTTATCCAATATTTTATCATATATTCAGAAGAGCAAATAAAAAGATAATATAAACTAATTTACTTACTAGTCAGAACAAAAGATTCGACATGTCTATCTCTCGTAGAGATGAAGAAAAATCTACTTCAGTCAAGAAAATTTGCTGGTGGCTTCCAAATTAAAGTAGCCTATTATTCCTATTTGTTAATAAGTATTAGTTTATAAGTCACTTTTTCTATTTTTTTATCTTAGTTAATCAATTTTGAAGCGATGTTTTTTAAAGATACTTTTCATCGCATCCCAATCAATCAAGTTTATATTTCAAACTAGTAAGGCCCTCGCTTGCTTCGCTGCGCCAATAATTTTTACAAAATTTTAGCAATATATATAAAACTAGTAAGTGCCCTGCTTGCTTCGCTGCGCCGAAAGTTTTAACAAAATTTTAGCAATTTTAGCAATAGATATAAAATAAAATAAGTTAGAAAATGTTTAACAACATATTATCAAAGTATTTAATATTTCCTTTTTCACGCCACCATTGAGGTTGAGAATCAGACGCGTCTTATATAATATTAGTTATATTGGGTTTATGCAATGTCCGTCATGGTGTCTGTCAGTCCGTTTGAACGCAACTTTTTTCGACACCCCTAAAGCTAGAGCTTTGCAACTTTGCAAACATCTTGGTACATACCTTCGTCAAACAAAGTGTTAAATTTGGCTCTACGACCTCAGGGGCCTGAGAAATCGATAAAAATCGATACACCTCGATGTGCAAATCGATAAAACACATATATATCCCACATTTTAGCATATAGTCACCAAATTTGATAGCAAGATAGCTGGTGACATTCCTCAAAAACTGCATCAAAAGTTTGGATGCCACGCCCACCTCTTCCGCCCCCAGCCCTCCCCTTCAGTTATAATCGAAAATGACTGTATTTCCCACAGTTTTAAAGCTATACTCATGAAATTTGATGGGAAGGTAGATGCTGAAGTCTTACAAAGATATGCATGAAAACATTGGATGCAACGCCCCCACTGATACCGCCCACCTTCTTAAATCTTAAAGCTCTATATCTTTTTCAGTTTTTGGGCTAGAGTCACCAAATTTGGTAGAAACATTGTTAGTGACATCCGTAACCGATCTTCATCAAAGTTTTATATGCCACGCACACCTTCTCCACCCACCTCGTAAATATGAAATTTCCATGTTTTTCAAAGTTTTTGCGCTAGAGTCACCAAATTTGGAAACATTGTTAGTGACATCCGTAACAGATGTGCAATTTTGGATGACACGCCCACTTATACCGCCCACCTCAATATCTTTCTCAGTTTTTGCGCTCGAGCCTCCAAACTTGATAGGGAGATAGAAGGTGCCATCTGCCACAGATAAGCATCACAAATTTGAATGTCACGCCTACCCCTTCTGCCTGCCTAGTTATACCCAAGACCCCCATAGTTTATAAATACATACAAACTTACATATGTGCTTTGCTTGCTTGTTTGAAATTGTATATCAACAATGTTTGTTTGGTACCACGTAACGTCTGAGTTAGATAAGCAGCAAGTAAGCAAATCTACCGCTATACAAAGATGTTCAAGATTAATTATTTTCGCGCAAATGGCTCGTTATAAAAAACAAATACAAATTGAATGTATGTACATATGTACATATCTATACAACTTTTTGCATTAAATATACATACATATGTATGCAGATTACATTTTCTTAAGTTTCTATTTGTTAGTGCGTTTGTTTTTGCACAGTATATACATATATTTGCACTTGCATATTATGATATATATGTGTATGTACAAAAGAATGTTAAATGTACGTACATACATGTGTATATATGTACATATGTGCATTTGCAACACCAACCAAAGTTACAAATGTCAGTTTGAAAATTATATCAAAACAAGAATGGCAATAGGTATTTGTGTGTTAAGTTTTGTTTGAATTCGATAATTAGCAAGTATGTAGGTAAAACCACCCCCGTAACATATTCTGGTGTACAAAACCAAGTTACATATGTTGTAATTAATTTGTGTTAAATCATCATCAATGATACCAACAAAAAGAAGCATTGCGTTCCCTACAACAACACCTACAACAACAACAAACGCTACTTGACTCGAAAATCAATTGTCAAAGGCACAAAGATGAAAAGAGAATAACGGAGACACACACACAGCGCATGTGTTTTGTTTTTGTAAAATCGGCCGCAATAGCTTGTGCGCAGACGGCAGTATTGGAATGGTTCATGTGTGTTGTTTTTGTAAACTCGTTCGGCGTTCAAACTCACAGCTTGTGCGGCAATGAGGCACCAAAGTGGTGGAATGAGGAAAATGATAAACGCAGGACCTTGATTTGTATGGGAGGTACTCGAAGGAGTGGTCCAAATTAAAAATCCTTTCTTAGTGCTCACTTTCTACCTGAATGGAATATTTGGTGAAAATTTCAGCCTTCTAGCTCTTATCTTTTAGGCTGTGGGCCTCTCAACAATCAGGACAAACTATTTTATATATATACATAGATAACATTTCTTAAGATCCTATTTATACCCTTAACCCATAAAATGGGTAAATAAGGGTATAATGGTTTTGTGCAAATGTATGTAACAGACAGAAGGAAACATCTCCGACCCCATAAAGTATATATATTCTTGATCAGCATCAACAGCCGAGTCGATCTAACCATGTCCGTCTGTCTGTCCGTCTGTCTGTCCGTCTGTATGAACGCGCCGATTTTAGAGACTTTAAGAGCTAGAGACTTGAAACTTAAAACTTAAGCTCTCCTATACCATGAGAAGATAAAGTTTGCTTTAAATTTTCGATAACATTTCTGGTTTCCGATATACACATGTGATCGATAACAAAAAGTTCTTAAACTTCAAAATTGTGAAAACGTGGTTTCAAACAATTGATAAAATAATGAACATTTGAAAAAACTTGATCCAAATCGGTTCAGAAACACCGGAGATATCGCAGTTGGAAATTTGGTCATATTAGTCACTGGAAAAATACACACAAATGACTGTACGCGTTACGTATGGGGTTAACCCTAGAACACTAACGTTATTTGACAAACGTTATTACTAATGTTCGTCGAATCGACGAAGCCCCACTTTTACCAAGGCTTTTGGCTCCCAAAGGGCGCCGTTTTGGGTTGGAACCACATTTTTCAATTTAGAAGGCTTTTAATAAAATAAAAACACAGAATATGTCCTTTTGCTAAAGTCTTTACTTTATTTTTGAGCAACTTGCTCATCAGTGCTTTTTTTTTTTTGTACTAAGGGGGTAGGAACTTACAAAACTTAGCCTAATTCGAAAAATAAAGAGGTAGTTCTTCAATTATCACAAAAAAAAACTTTAAAGATATTCCAATTTAAAGTATGAAACACAAAGCTCAACTTTATGCTCCCCACACATATTATTTTTGCATTTTATGCACACATTATACACATTATAGTCTTCTAAATCGGAGTCTTCATTGGCATTTAAATATTTTTCTATCCATTCGTCCGATAGTCCAGTCTTTCGTGCCATTTTGATTCGCTACAAAATAAAAAAACTAAAAAATAAAAAAGTTAATTTCACACACGCGCAAGAGCTAAAAGTCACACAAACGCTAACCTTCGACGTTTCGACGAAGCATGTTTTGTTGAACGCAAAAAAACTAATACTTACGCTTCGCTCGTGCGGCCCTGCTTGTGTTCAGTTTGAAAGGACATCGCAAACTAACATTGTTGTGAACGAGAGTGCAACACAATGCGAAAACACAGAGAAAAACACGAAAAGGTAAAATGTGTTCGTCGAATCGACGAACGTTAGTGTTCTAGGGTTAAGGGTATGTCCTAGTCGGGATTTCTCGACTAGAGCCTTCTAACTTGTTGTTAGTGTGTTTGTTTTTTGCACTGTATATATTTGGTAAACATGTTTATTGCTTTTTTTTAGCTTGCTACAGATACAAAAATGTATGCGTGAATTAACCAATATATGCACTTGCATTTTTTGTTATGTACAAAAGAATGTTAAATGTACTTAGATACATGTGTATGTATGTACATATGTGCATTTGCAACAAAAACCAAAGTTACAAATGTCAGCTCGAAAATTATATCAAAACAACATGGCAATAGGTATTTGTGTGTAAAGTTTTGTTTGAATTCGATAATTAGCAAGTATTTAGATAAAACCACCCCCGTAACATATTCTGGTGTTCAAAACCAAGTTATGTTTTAATTGTTTTGTTTAAATCAATGACACAAACAAAATGAAGCATTGCGATCCCAACAACAACACCTACAACAACAACAAACGAAAATCAATTGTCAAAGGCACAAAGAAGAAAAGAGAATAACGGAGACACACACACAGCGCATGTGTTTTGTTTTTGTAAACTCGCTCGCGATCGCTTGTACAGACAGTGGAATGGGTCATATGTTTTGTTTTTTGTAAAATCGGCCGCAATAGCTGGTGCGCAGACGGCAGTAGTGGAATGGGTCATGTGTTTTGTTTTTGTAAGCTCGTTCGGCTTTCAAACTCACAGCTTGTGCGACAATGAGGCGCCAGAGTGGTGGAATGAGGTAAAATGATAAACGCAGGACCTTGATTTGTATGGGAGGTACTCGAAGGAGTGGTCCAAATTAAAAATCCTTTCTTAGTGCTCACTTTCTACCTGATTGGAATATTTGGTGAAAATTTCAGCCTTCTAGCTATTTTCGTTTAGGCTGTGGGTCTCTCAACAATCAGGACAAACTGTTTTATATATATAGATAAATTAGTTAATGTTTAACAACATATTAGCAAAATATTTAATATTCTCTTTTTCACGCCACCATTGAGGTTAAGAATAAGACGCATCATTTTACTTTGATACCAAAGGTATCATATTATATTGGGCTTATGCAATGTCCGTCAAGGTGTCTGTCCGTCCGTCCGTCCGCCCGTCCGTTTGAACGTAACTTTTTTCAACACCCTTAAAGTTAGAGCTTTGCAACTTTGCAAACATCTTGGTACATACCTTCGTCAAACAAAGTGTTAAATTTGGCTCTACGACCTCAGGGGGCCTGAGAAATCGATAAAAATCGATACACCTCGATGTGCAAATCGATAAAACACATATATATCCCACATCTTAGCATATAGTCACCAAATTTGATAGCAAGATAGCTGGTGACATTCCTCAAAAACTGCATCGAAAGTTTGGATGCCACGCCCCCACTGATACCGCCCACCTTCTAAAATCTGAAAACTCTATATCTTTTTCAGTTTTTGGGCTAGAGTCACCAAATTTGGTAAAAACATTGTTAGTGACATCCGTAACCGATCTGCATCAAAGTTTTATATGCCACGCCCGCCTTTTCCACCCACCTCGTAAAATCTTAAATTTCTATATCTTTCCCAGATTTTGCGCTAGACTCACCAAACTTGAAAACATTGTTAGTGACATCCGTAACAGATGTGCAATATTGGATGACACGCCCACTTATACCGCCCACCTCAATATCTTTCTTAGTTTTTGCGCTCGAGCCTCCAAACTTGATATGGAGATAGAAGGTGCCATCCGCCACTGATATGCATCACAAATTTGAATGTCACGCCTACCCCTTCTGCCTGCCTTTTTATACCCAAAACCCCCATACTTTACAAACTTATATGTGCTTTGCTTTCTTGTTCGAAATTGTATATCAATAATGTTTGTGTGTTACGTTTTGTCTGAGTTAGATAAGCAGCAAGTTAACAAATCTACCACAATACAAAGATGTTCAAGACTAATTATTTTCGCACAAAGTGCTCGATATAAAAAAAACAAATACAAATTACATGAATGTACATATGTACATATCTATGCCACGTTTATGCATTACGTTTATATGTAAATGTAGATTACATTTCTTAAGTTTCTACACTAACAGTGTGTTTGTTTTTGCACGGTATATACATATATTTGCACTTGCATTTTTTTTTAAATATATGTATGTACAAAACAATGTAAAATGTAGGTACACACATGTGTATGTTTGTATTAGACATCTGCATGAGTGGCAAAAAAACCGAAATCGAGTATACAACGTTTAAATTGAGTTGAATGAATATGAATGCAAAACGAAATGAGTATGAGTGAGTGAGTAGGGATCCCGTTAAACTCAACGCACAAAATAGAGACGATGAGTATGAATGAGTATAAGTTAGAATGAGAGCAAAAGTTTCGAATGTATTCGAGTTGCACAGCGGTTGTTGTTGTTCTTTCGTTGTGCATACAGAAAAGAAATAAACGAAACAAGTAAGATGCTCTAGTCGAGAAATCCCGACTAGGACATACCCTTAACCCGATACTTAACGCTTACAGTTACTTATGTGTATTAAATCAGTGACCAATATGACCAAACTTCAAACTGCGATATCTCCGGTGTTTCTTAACCGATTTTTGATTTTTTTAAATGTTCATTATTTTATCAATAAAACCTCATTTTCACAATTTTGAAATTGAAGATTTTTTTGATATTGATCACATGTGTATATCGGAAACCAGAAGTGTTATCGAAAATTCAAAACAAACTTGATCTTCTCATGGTATAGGAGAGCTTAAGTTTCAAATTTGAAGTCTCTAGCTCTTATAGTCTCTGAGATCGGCGCGTTCATACAGACGGACAGACGGACAGACGGACAGACAGACATGGCTAGATCGACTCGGCTGTTGATGCTGATCAAGAATATATATACTTTATGGGGTCGGAGATGTTTCCTTCTGTCTGTTACATACATTTGCACAAAACCATTATACCCTTATTTACCCATTTTATGGGTTAAGGGTATAAAAAGAATATCATACATTGCATTTGAATATTTATTTTGCTTATAACTATTTCTTATAAATATATGTATCTATACATTTAAATTATGTTTGAATGTAAAAAAATTATTTTATTAATGTTTTCTGAACTTGATGCAATTAAACAGCGTCTTACACAATTGACATTTATGGACAGGTCACAAGAACAAAATGTTAAAACTATGTATATAGTTAATATGTTATTAATTAAAGTAATAATATATTTTATTTGACTACAACAACAACAAAACAAACGAAAGCACAAACAACAAACTACGCTTTAAATAACATATATTTTCGTTTTGTGTAATTTTTCCTCCATCCATTTTTGTGGCTGATGCGATTCGACGATACAAGCGAAATAAACACACAAAATATGTTATCATCACTCGAGTGATTCGAATGGTTTTAGCTTCCCAGAATTACTCATTCTGTATTGCGCAGTATTCATTTCCATTCAATTCATTGTATGAGTATCGAAATATGCTTCTACTCATACACATTCACTCATGGCGTGCCTCATACTCACTCAACTCAATTCAATTCGAATGCATTCAGTTGAACATACGTTGTGAGTGAAGCCATGCAGCTCTCTAGTTTGTATGTATGTATTTTTTTTTTTAAATTCATTTATTTAATCTAGATAAATAACTAGCCTTTAAATTATAATACAGAGGGCGGTTGAAGAAGAAGAAGATTGGCATTTGCGGAACGGCCGTTAGGTATTGCGTCGCAAACGCCTTTGATCCTCCTACTCCCGGTGCCCGTTACGCTCGCGCTCGGCCGTCCGCAGTTCAGTCATCATGGACACCGCAAAGACGCTAAATGCATCCCAATTAACGCAACTGGCTGAAATGAGAGTCACCAGGTCGCCTACCTCAACAGCACAACCAAAGATGTCTTCCATATCTGCGCGAAGCCCAGTAAATCGACCGCAGTGGAACAGCACATGCTCCGCATCCTCGATAGCGCCACTTCCGCAGTAGGTGCAGAAGGGAGCATCCTCGTGACCGAACCGGTGAAGATATCCGCGGAAACAGCCGTGCCCACTAAGAAGCTGCGTGATGTGGAAGTTCACCTGGCCATATCTTCTATCCAGCCACACTGATAGCCTTGGGATCAGGCGGTATGTCCATCGCCCTTTAGTGGATGAGTCCCATCGCCCTTGCCAGATGGCCATAGTGCGCGATTTGGCCGAGGAGCGCGCTGCCTTCTTGTGGGCCACTGAAGAGCCTCTGCCATGAGTCTCCTCGTAGACCTCTGCAATTTCTCTGGCTAGATCTGCTATGGGGGCAACTCCAGCTAGCACCAGACACGCGTCGTCCGAGATAGTGCGGAAGCCGCTACACACCCTGATCGCCCCTAAGCGGTGGGTAGCCGTTAGTCCTCGGGAGTAGCTGTCGTAGCGCATGCCAGGGTGCCAAATAGGCGCCGCGTACAACATTACTGCCCTAGTCACGCTGGAAATTAGCGCTCTCCTATGCTGCTTCGGGTCTCTCGTATTTGGCATAATACGCGATAGTGCGCGATTTGTTATTGCGGCTTTGGAGCTGGCGTACTCCAAGTGCTCCTTAAAGGACAGTCTTGTATCCAGCATCACTCCAAGGTACTTAATCGCTCTCTTTGAATTGATTAGTGTATTTACCACTGTTATTGTTGCGGTTTCTACAACTTTTCGGCTGCTTATAAGAACAGCCTCGGTTTTGTGGGGGGCAATCTGGAGGCCAACCGATGAGAGCCACTGGATGACCATCTCGATCGACTGGTTGCATCTTGCCTCGGCAGCCTTGAGCTCCTTAGCCACCACCACCAACGCCACGTCGTCTGCGAAACCGACCATACGGACCTCTTCAGGTAGCGTGAGCCGAAAAACACCGTCGTACATGGCGTTCCAAAGGAGAGGGCCAAGAACTGATCCCTGTGGCACGCCTCCAGACACGTGGTACTCCTCGTTTGACACGCTGGTGTTGTACAGCAGAATACTATTTTGAAAATAGCTTCTAATCAGCTTCAGAAGGTAGTTCGGTACTCCAAACTCTACTAGGGCTTCGAAGATGCAGCTCCACTTCGCCGTGTTGAACGCGTTATTTACGTCTAGCGTTGCGACCAGGCAGTACTTTTTAGTGCCTCCTTGCCACCTAGTGCCGGCAATCGCTTCTGAAGCTATCTTCATCACCTGGCCAATTGCGTCGAGCGTTGACCTCGCTTTTCGGAAGCCGATCTGCTGGTCCGAAAGCCCACCTGCAACGGATATTGCGCGCTCAAGGCGTGTGCAGATAACGTGCTCCAGAATCTTGCCGACCGTATCAATGAGGCAGATAGGTCTGTAGGCAGCTGGATTCCCTGGCTTCGGAAGCAGTACCAGGCGCTGGAGTTTCCACCTATTAGGAAAGACTCCGTTGCGAAGGCAGCTGTTAAACATCTCGGCGAATATGTCGGAGCGGATCGCAAGTGCTAGTTGGAGAGCTCTGTTCGGAATCCCGTCAGGCCCGGGCGCCTTTTTAGGTTCCGTCCTCGCTGCTGCTTGGCGGATCTCCTCGAGGGTGACCTCTTCGACGTCGTCAGGCAAGCTAGACGCTGGGACGGGATGCACGGGATCGAGCACATCTGCCATACTCGGCAATAAGTGCGTCACAATTTCTCTGAGCGCCCCCGAGTCGGTAGGCTGACAGTGGGAAAAGGCGTTGAATCTTTTGACCACCATTTTGTAGGCGTCACTCCAGGGATCGTTCTCCGCCGAGTCACAGAGCTCAGGAAAGCATCTGCGCTTACTAATTTTAATAAGCTTTTGTACCTGCCTCCTGCATGCGAGAAACTCTGCTTGTCGGGCTTGGTACATCAGAGAATCGCGTGAGCGCTGGTAGCGGCGTCTGGCGTGGTTGCAGACGTTTCGGGCCTCTGCTATCTCCTCGTTCCACCAGTAAACTTGAGCATGGTGCCTCTGGTACGGGATCCCTGATGATGCCAGCTGTGAAGCAAAGATACGCGTGTCTAGCGTCTCGGCACGGTATTTTTGCCTGGGTTGGGCTGAAGCATGCTGGCGATTACTGTGTCCTCCGATGGTAAACCATAAGGCAGCATGGTCACTCCCATTGTAAGAGTCGTCGATACTCCAGAATGATGAGCCAAACAGCGAGCTGCTTACGAATGTGATGTCAGAGACGGATCCTATCCCTGCTCTGCTGAACGAGTCCCATGGTTTAGTATGGCAACGTCCAGTAGGGTGAAGGCCTCGATTAAGGCTCGGCCTCTAGCATTTGTAGTCGAGCCACCCCACTCTTCTGCCCATGCGTTGAAATCGCCAGCGATGAGGACTGGGTGCCGGCCTCTGGCATCTCCCACCAGAGAGTCCAGTGTGTTGGTGAACTCTGAGAGCTGCAGGCTAGGGGCCAGATAGACGGAGTAGATCCACGTTTCGCCCGCCCTCGCACGTACAAAGCTATCCGCCCGGTAAACTCTGGTCAGTGGTGACCTGGCGCTCCCACAAGACCATATAGCCGCTCTTCCTGAGGTGTCGAGTGCGCAGTTTGGTCCCTCCTGCATCCGATATGGCTCACTAAGCACCGCAAGGTCCACAAAACGTTCACGCACTGTTTGCGACAACAAGTCCTGAGCCGCTGCGCAGTGGTTGAGGTTCAGCTGGATGCACTTCATTTTGGACGACTTCTTCCGCTACCGCTGAGTGGACATCTGCTACTGCCCGCCTGATGGCTGATTGAGGCACTTCCATTAGCAGTGCAGATGAAGCACCTCGCCTCGCTCTTGCAGCTTGCTGCCTTATGGCCCAAGTCTCCGCACCTGATGCAGCACTGGGACCTATCCACTGTGTTGCGGCAGTTGTTAGCGGTATGTCCCATTTCCAGCCACCGGTAGCATCTCGTGCGTGCTTCATGCGGGCGGATGGAGCAGCTGGACCAACCCACTCGCACTGTGCGCAAGGCTATAATGCTGCTCGCCAGATTCGCCGGTACTGAAAAAATGGCCACCTGTGTGTTGCCGTATCCAGGTCGAATGCTTTTACAATTGCAGACAACGACCGGTATATTAGCCTGTGTCGACAGCGCAGCCACTATCTCCTCCTTGGATGCCAACTCGTCCAGATCACGAATCGCAAAGTGCGATTGCTCAGTAAATGAGCGAACCGTTGCACTCTTGCCTAGCACCAGCTCCATCTCATCCTTAAGTTGATTGGTGCACTCCAAGCCGCCTTCTTTTAACTCCAGAAGCAAGTCGCCTTTTGCAGTGCGTCGAGCTTTGGAGACCTTATCGCGGACTCCATTCAGCTTCCCATCATCTCTGCGCGTAACAAGCGTTAAGACTTCGCGGTATGATAGCTCGCTTGTACTTATTAGCAGCGCATCTGGTCTGCTCTTCAAGGGCTGCCTACCGGGCTGTTTTCCAGATTTGCTAGTCGGCTTACTCGGTTTCGACCGTTGCACCGTTTGCCACGTGGAGCATGTGGCCGATTACGAAGACGCCGGATCCGTGGGGCCAGTTTTGCTCTTTTGGTCGGAGAAGGGCGCTGGCTACTCTCGCGTTCTCGCCGCCTCTTGGGCGTTGCGATCGTCCTCGCAACACCGTTACCCTGCTGTCGGCCCTTATCAGATACGCTGGGTGGCAGTTTTGCAACCGGCGTGGTCTGGGTGGCCGTATCTGCTCTATCTTTGGAGACTGGCTTGCTCCCTCCATCAATTTCTTCGTAGGACTTCACAGCGTTCGCTGCTAGATCCCTCAACTGTTGGGTAACATGTCGCTGCCCGAGTAGGAGTGCGCTGAGCTTACTAAGGGTGACCCCCAGCTGCTCAAAAGCATTCATCTCCACTGGTTCCTGGGGTGAAGCGGCTGCCACAGGTGCAGGGGAGGCGCCTAAAGGTGCCCGACTCTGCGCTAGGGGAGGCGCAACCCCCTTAGGGGGAGATCTCGGCAGTGCCGAGCGGCGCACGATTTCTTCCAGTGCTACCACAAGTTTTCACTTCGCGTAGAAACTACAAGCAGTCCCTCGGTGACCTAAGGTTTCCCTAAGGTATTTGAACCGGTGGGGGTTATACCGCCCCAAGTCGGTCACCAGAGCCCCACGGAGCACCGCCGCGACGGAGGGGGTTGGTAATAGCCGGTTCCGTGGCCTTTTGCTTGATGCTGCTTGAAATTTCTTACTGAACAAAAGAACTAAATGTCGCGCCTGATGCTTATGCAGCAGAGTTTAAATGCACTTGCACCCGGAGGTGCTCGGTTTCCACAGATATTTAGCTAGTCAGCCCTGGATGCAGTGCAAACAGCTGGGCTGTGTTGGTCACCCGAAAGTGAAAGGGGAACAAAAAGTTGCACACTACCAGCAAAGTTTATTTGTGGTGGTGGCAAATTGACGCACACTATAACAACTTTAGCATGCCGACACGCAGGCAAGGGACGCTGCCGTCGTCTTACAAAAGGGACTTTGCGAGACCGCAAACGCAACAAGTGACCGAGATGCACCTGGGGACCGCGAACCAACATATAGGTAAGCCGCACAGCCTCTTTGTGCACCGCGCTAAACTGTTTTCTTGTCTTCCAGAGCGAGGAAAAATACAAGAAATTATCACCAAGTCGGAGGTATTACAAAAACGCACCCGCACTTGAAAATACCAACTCCTTTTCTCTCTGTATGTATGTATGTATGTACATATGTGCATTTGCAACACCAACTAAAGTTACAAGTGCCAGTTATATATCAAAATTATATCAAAACAACAATGGCAATAGGTATTTGTGTGTTAAGTTTTGTTTGAATTCGATAATTAGCAAGTATGTAGGTAAAACCACCCCCGTAACATATTCTGGTGTACAAAACCAAGTTACATATGTTGTAATTAATTTGTGTTAAATCAATGATACCAACAAAAAGAAGCATTGCGAGCCCAACAACAACACTTATAACAACAACAAACGCTACTGGGGTCGTAAATCAATTGTCAAAGGCACAAAGAAGAAAAGAGAATAACGGAGACACATGTACAGACGGCAGAAGTGGAATGGGTGATTTGTTTTGTTTTTGTAAATTCGGGAGCA
This sequence comes from Scaptomyza pallida, assembly GCA_018152965.1. Lineage (NCBI taxonomy): Eukaryota > Metazoa > Arthropoda > Insecta > Diptera > Drosophilidae > Scaptomyza > Scaptomyza pallida. The sequence continues at coordinate 927,976 of JAECXP010000219.1, forward strand.
ATAGCTTGTGCGCAGACGTCAGTAGTGAAATGGGTCATGTGTTTTGTTTTTGTACACTCGGCGGCGTTGAAACTCACAGCTTGTGCGACAATGAGGCGCCAGAGTGGTGGAATGAGGTAAAGTGATTAATGCAATAAATTGATTTGTATGGGAGGTACTCAAAGGAGTGGTCCAAATTAAAAATCCTTTGTTAGTGCTCACTTTCACCGAGAATGGAATATTTGGTGAAAATTTCAGCCTTCTAGCTCTTATCGTTTAGGCTGTGGGCCTCTCAACAATCAGTCAGTCAGTCAGTCAGTCAGGACAAACTATTTTATATATATAGATAAAAGTTAGGTCAAATGAAATTCTGAAAAAGAACAATTAAATATTAATTATAATAATTTAATGAGCGCTCGCCTAGAGACAACTTAAAAACAAAAAAATTCATGTTACTTCTTATTATTTAAGTAAACCTTGTTATATCTTTTTTTAATAAATAATAAATTAAAAAAAACAACGTGCGTGTTTTCTGAGCGTTAGACGACACGCGCCGAAATAAATTACTCCAACTGAAAAATTGAAGCGGTGTTCGTGAAAACAATGATATGTGAAGTCATTTATAAGTTCTTTAAGCGCTCATAATTATGAGCTCATATATATGTTTCTTTTATGCGTGTTTTCTGAGCGTTAGACGACACTCAGAAAAGACTCTCTTATGAATAGAATTTAGAGCTATAATATGAGTGCAGAAAACAACTCAGAAAATACTCTTTTATGAATTGGATTTAGAGCTCTTATATGCGTGACCAGTTTAGTAGACAAGCCTTCTCATATATGAATGTTCTCTGAGCGTTTATGATTGTTTTATGAGCTCATTATGAGTGTGAGCGCTCAGACAAAAGAGTCATATATGAGCTCATTAAGAGCCCTTATGGTTTGCTGGGTAGTTCATAAGAGAATGCACTGAATAAAAGTTTGCTAAAATAAATCACAATAGGTTATGGGGCCAGGAATGTAGTAGCCCAGAAACGCGGGTAGCCTAGAGACGTAGTGATTGTGAAACAATGCAATGTGCGAATGATTGGTGTGTCCAACAAATAAAGTTTTTGTGTGTCGAAAATTTTTTCGCAAATAAAACAAAATGGCAAATAGCTTATACTTGATCGACAAGCTGGAGGAGAAAAACTATGACGTTTGGTGTGTACAAATGCGTAGCGTGCTTGTGCATTCTGATGCTTGGAGAATAGCAAGCTAAACTACATCAAGAACTGTAATACATCAGCAGAGGCTTGGAAAAGACTAAAGGAAATACATGAACCAAGTGGACCAGCAAGAAAAGTGTCACTATATAAAAAGTTATTAAATCTAAATTTCGCAGACAGTGAGAACATTGTCACGTATGTGAACGAGTTCGAAAATATTATTAATAAATTAAAAGAAGTTGGTGTTTCGCTTAGTGACGAAATTGTGGTAATTATATTGCTATCGAGTTTACCGCAATCTTACAAAAACTTTGTAATAGCAATAGAATTTCGCGATGATCTACCGAGTTTTAACATAATGCGCATTAAACTTTTAGAAGAGGCAGAACGCCGAAATCAAACCAAAGACGTAAACAGTGCGCAGCAAGCATACATGGTAAAAAATAAAGAGAATCGAGGAAAAGAACAAAAACGAAACAGTAATAACGGTAAATGCTATACGTGCGGTAAACGCGGACACTTCGCTGCAGAGTGTCGTCAAAACAAATACAGTGGCAAAAAGCAAAGTTAAGAACAGACACCAAAGAATGAAACAACATATAAAAACGAAAGATCTTTTGTGTGTGTGTCACCGAATATTGCTTTCTTCGCTTCTGGAAAATATGAGCGTTTGGATATGTGGTGTGTCGACAGTGGCGCCAGTTCTCATATGTGTAACAATCGTACGGCTTTTATAGAGTATACAGAAACTGAGCAACGTGTGTTAGCTGCGGGTAATCAAACAATAAAAGCGGTTGGAATCGGGGTAGTGAGTGTTAAAACGAAAAGCTCAAAGTTTAAATTAAAAGACGTGTTGTATGTGCCGGACATACAGGCAAATTTTTTCTCAGTTAGCAAAGGTGCTGAAAATGGTCTTCAAATAAATTTTAATGATAAAGGAGCTTTCATAAAAATAAAAGCGAATAAGGAAATTTTAGTTGTTGCCAATAAAGAAAACAAATTGTATTTATTTCAAAATTTGATTGAATCAATTTATATGTCGTATGTCGACAGTGTGATGAAACGGCGCAATAGGTTTGGCCATATAAACTTACAAAGCCTATACAAACTATCGTCGAGTGAAATTGTACAGGGTATGGAAAAAATACAGCACACAGTTAACATTTCGTGTGTTTCGTGCTTAAAAGGAAAAATATGTTCGCAGCCGTTTGCAGAGGCTAATTATCGGGCAGAGAAACTTTTAGAAATCATACATTCGGATGTATGCGGGCCGTTTAACGTGAATTTAATCGTCGGGTCAAAATATTTCTTGACATTTATTGACGATAAATCTAGATATGCAACGGTAATATGTATGAAAAACAAAAATTAAGTTTTCGAACATTTTAAAAACTATAAGTCGTATGTCGAAAAATAAACAGGCCATAAAATAAAAAAAATTAAGGAACGACAACGGCGGTGAATATGTAAACAACGATTTTGAGAAGTATCTATAGCGTCAAGGCATAAAAAGACAGCTTACTGTACCACACATACCGCAACAAAACGGAGTAGCTGAACGTTTTAACCGTACACTAGTAGAGATGGCACGTTGTATGTTAGTACATGCAGGGCTCGATGAAAAGTTTTGGGCGGAAGCATGTGCATGTGCTTTATATATTAGGATCGCACAATAACTAGAGCATTAGAACAAACAACACCATTTGAAGTTTGGTTTAATAGAAAACCTAAGTAAAACATTTAAGAACATTTGGCTGTTTAGCAGTAGGTCTTAACAAAACGCAAAAACAACAAGTAAAAACGTTGCAGTCGGATGCAGCCGACTGCGATATACTTTGATACCAGTTTACATAGCTGTGTTAAGGATTCTGTGTGAAAATAGTAAGATGTGGGGGTTTTGGGTATAAATATCAGGCAGAAGGGGTAGGCGTGACATCCAAATTTATGATGCATATCTGTGGCGGATGGCACCTTCTATCCCCCTACCAAGTTTGGAGACTCTTGCGCAAAAACTGAAAAAGATATAGAGGTGGGCGGTATAAGTGGGCGTGGCATCCAAAATTTTGATGCATATTTGATTAGATGTCAGCATCTATCTTTATACAAAATTTGGTATCTGTAGCTTCAAAACTTTAGAAGATACAGGCATTTTTGTTTATAATTGGAGGAGGGCTGGGGGCGGAAGAGGTGGGCGTGGCATTCAAACTTTTGATGCAGTTTTTTGAGGAATGTCATCGGCGATCTTGCCCCAAAACTTGGTGATTCTAGCTGCTCAAATGTGGGATATATAAGTGTTTTATCGATTTGCACATTGAGGTGTATCGACTTGTTATCGATATTCCGTTATACGTATTCCGTGATACCGTTGGTATCAAAGTATAAAAATTTAAAGCAAAGGGCAAAGAATATGTTTTTGTAGGATACAGTACAGCAACAAAAGGGTATAGACTTTATGATCTTGAAACACACAAGGTCGATATCAAACGTGATGTTAGATTCGAAGAAGGTTTATTCTGGGGAAACCAAAGTAGTACAGAATTAAATCATGAATAGCAGAAAAACGTTTTTCTGATCAACAATGATCATGAGGTACTTACAGATCATGAACAAGATGATTATCTACGATCACATACGCCACAGACAGACCACGAGGATGCTGAGGATGACCAAAACGCTGGCTCTACACAATCTAACAGTGAAGATGATGCATATTTGGTCCAGGGAGACCACGCATCGTGCGTACAGGCGCACCGGGTAGACCAACAAAACAAAACAAGTAAAAACGTTGCAGTCGGACGCAACCGACTGCGATATACTTTGATACCAGTTCACATAGCTGTGATAAGGATTCTGAGTGCAAATAGTAATATATGAGGGTTTTGGGTATAAAATTGGAGACTCTAGCTCAAAAACTAACATAGATATAGAGGTGGGCGGTATAAGTGGGCGTGGCATCCAAAACATTGATGCAGATCTGTTACGGATGCCACTAACAATGTTCATACCAAATTTGAAGAGCCTAGCTCGAAAACTGAGAGAGAAATAGCGGTGGGCGGAATAAGTGGGCGTGGCATCCGAAACATTGATGTACACCTGCTACTGATGTCACTACCAATGTTCATACCAAATTTGGTGACTCTAGCTTAAAAACTGGCGAAGATACATGCCTTCCGGTTTTTTTTTAGGGCGGTGGGGCATATCCCGTTGTTTGGGGGCGTGGCATCCAATGTTTTGATGCATAACTTTGTCAGATGTCAGTATCTACCTTCATGTCAATTTTGGTGGCTATAGCTTCAAAACTGTAGAAGATACAGGCATTTTTGTTTATAATTGGAGGGGGGCTGGGGGCGAAATAGGTGGGCGTGGCATCCAAACTTTTGATGCACTTTTTTGAGGAATGTTACCAGCTATCCTGCCATCAAATCTTGCCATCAAATTTGGTGACTCTAGCAGCTAAAATGTGGGATATATTTCTGTTTTATCGATTTGCACATCGAGGTGTATCGACTTGTTATCGATTTCTCGGGCCCCCTGAGGTCGTAGAGCCCTACATTTAATACCTTTGGTATCAAAGTATAAAAAATAAGCTCAACGTTATGCAGACAATAAAAGAGGTTAAAGTTCCAGACAACGTTAAGGTGGTTTTAAGTAGTCCTTAAGAAGCCGAATGGAAGAAGGCAATGCAGCTTGATTACGACTCGCTGATTGCTAACAACACATGGTCGTTGGTTGACCTGCCCCCGGGTAAAAAGATTATCGGATGGAAATGGGTTTATAGCATTAAACGAGACTCCACAGGCAACATTGACCGCTTTAAGGCAAGATTGGTTGCGAAAGGATGCAGCCAACTGTACGGAGTAAGCTACGAAGAGACATACTCTCCAGTTGTACGCTATGCAACAATACGTATGGTGTTTGCATTGGCAGCAGAACTTCAACTACATATGCATCAAATGGATATATGTACGGCATATTTGAATGGAGAACTGAACGATGAAATATACATGAAACAACCTGATAAATTTTGTAATAAAGAATATCCAAATTGAGTTGCAAAACTTCGAAAAGCAATTTACGGCTTATTATTATTATTATTATTATTATTATTTGGGGTGAATGCACTGCGACCTAAGAGATCTATTGTACCCCCTTCTTGGCCTATAGCTCTTCCATCAAACCCAGGTCTTGCATGAAAGCAAGTATATTTATTGGGTCGATGTTTTTTAAGTCACTAGGTTGTATAATATGTCTTCCTAGGAGACGACTTCTTTTCCTTACTAAGGAAGATTCTCCTTCCATTTCGCAGAATCTGCACATCTCGCTTCTGGTTATGCCCAGATTTGCTAGGTGACTTCTTAGTCTACAGTGTCCTGTCAGGAGACCAGTAAGTATCCTAAGTCTATTCTGTCCCATAGATATCAGAAGCTTAAACCGCTTTAGGTTATAGCTGCCCAAGAGAAGCTTTGCTTGTCTGAGCCCAGGTGTCTCTGCCCAGCTCATTTCCCGCATAAGCCTCTCTTCGCTCCTAAGCTCCTGCCGAATTGTGCTTCTCCCTACCCCACAGTACGGCTCGGGTCCTATAAGGGGTGTCGCAGCTCCCCTCCTTGCTTGCTTATCTGCCTCTTCGTTCCACGCTATATTAACGTGTCCCGGGACCCACCTTAAGGCAAGCCTATTCTGTGATCCCAGGGTGTTTAGCTTGGTTCGCACTTCGCGAACAGTTTTTGACCTGATTTCGGTCTTACTAAGTGCCAGTAATGCTGCTTGGCTATCCGATAGGATGTCTATCTCCCTGTTTTGGTAATTGCGCTTTAAATTAAAGTCCACACACCTCCCTATTGCACACACCTCAGCTTGGAAGATGCTAGTGTGCTTGCCCAGGGATTCAAAGTAAGTGAGCCGTGGGCCTACCACACCAAGCCCAGAGCCTTGATGAGTTAGGGATCCATCAGTGTACCACTTTATGGTGTGTGGTTTCATTTTGTGGACCTCTTCTTCAGATGTCCACTCATTTTTGTTACATAGGTGAGAAATTTCTGCACGAACGTGTGTTCGGCTTTCATTTCGTCTCTTGGCTGTGCCAGAAGGGGAATTTCACCCGATAGCAAATCCACCTCTATCTGACTTAGAATATGCCCCCTCCCCACTTCTTCTACGGACATTCTTAAGATGGTTGCTTTCTGTTGTAGCCTTATTGTGTGGTGAAGTGGCGTGAACTCCAAAAGAACCTCAAGCGCTGATGTTGGACAAGTCCTCATCGCTCCAGTGATTCCTACACAGGCCATTCTTTGCAACTTTTGTAGTTGCTTTTGCACAGTGATTTGCTTTGCCTTATCCCCCCACGCAATCGCTCCGTATGTGAGCATGGGCCTCACAACCATGAGGTAAAGCCATCTTAGTATTTTTGGCAATGTTCCCCATGATTTCCCAGCTATTCTACGACAGGTATAAAGTGCTCTGCAGCACTTTGCGATCGTATTTTAAATATGGGTTCCAAAATTTAGTTTGCAGTCAAAAGTGACCCCATGGTATTTAACCTCCTTGCTTGTTTCTATTGAACCCCCAGCGGGACTAAATTCCCTCATCCTTAGTAGCTTGTATTATATGGTTAATAGAACGATGATGGTTTTTGTGGGGTTGAGGTTAAGGCCAACCTCCAAACACTAATCATGCGTGATCCTAAGTCCCAGTTGAACAATATCACAGAGAGTTTCTTCGTACTTGCCCCTGGCTATTATCACAATGTCGTCGGCATAACCCTGACACTGGATACCCCTGCTGGCAAGTCTACCTAACAGCTCATCAACTAGTATGCTCCACAAGAGTGGTGATAAGACACCCCCCTGTGGACAGCCCCTTGTGATCGTAACTGTTAGAGTACTATCCTGTATGGATGCCGTAGCCTGTCTAGTTTTTAGTAGGGATGAGACCCATCTGCTAGTCGTAGGGTCCAGGCCTCTTCTATTCAGGGTAGCTCTGACTGCATCATGTGACGTGTTGTCAAATGCTCCCTCAATGTCTAAAAAGGCACAGACTGCTACTTCTTTGTTTACTATCGCCGAGCGTAAGCTACGGTGCAATTCATATAGTGCCGTGTCCGTAGATCTACCTGCCCTATATGCATGCTGTGTCGTCTGCAGTGGGTTCTGCATAAGCAGCGTGCTCCTGATGTTGTGGTCCACTATCTTCTCCAACGTTTTCAACAAAAACGATGTCAAGCTAATGGGTCTGAAGGACTTTGCGTTGGTGATGTCTGTCTTCCCTGCTTTGGGGATGAAGACCACCCTAGCTATACTCCATGTGCTTGGTATATGACCAAGTGCTAGGCTACTAATCAAAATTTTCCTCAGGGCGGGTAGGAGTTTCACCTGTCCTTGCTGAAGGAATGCGGTTGATATACCATCCAGACCAGGAGATTTGTACGGTTGGAAAGTTCCAATCGCCCATTTAATTTTCTCCAGTGTAACCATTGACTTGGCAGATGCCCAGTCGGAGATGGTCGGTCTGTGTTGTTTCTCTATTTCAAGTACTACACTTTGGTGCCAAGGGATACTCCCTGGGAAGTGAGTCTCGAACAGAAGCTCTAACTATTGCATGTTGCTTGTCGTAAAGCTGTTGTCCCTACGTTTCAAGGCTAAATTCGCCTCCGCCGCCCACTTTGATAAGGCTCTATGGAGCCGGGCACCCTCATTTGTGCTTGCTATGCTTTCGCAAAAGTCCCTATAGTTCTTGCGTTTGGCCTTCCTAACCTCCTTGCTGTAGATGCTGATCCATCTCTCTTAGCTTTGTTGAAGAGATAGCGGGTGGCACCTTTCCCAACGGGCAGCTTTCTTCAAATGCATTATAAATGCCACTACTCAGATTTTCCACAACCCTGTCTAACTCGCCTATGCGTCTGGGTGTTCCAGAGATTCCGGTCACCAGATTTAGCTCTAAGGTTGACCTAAACTTTTCCCAGTCTGTCCTCCTTGGGTTGCGGGTTGGAGCGCTACTGTCCGTATTTACCTGAAGTTTAAATAGGATGATCTTATGATCCGACATGGATTCTTCTTGAGAGACATGCCATTCCCTGAGGTGTGGTCTTAGCCACCGACTAATCATGGTGATGTCCAGCACCTCTTGTCTAACTCTAGTTACGAAAGTCGGTGTAGATCCGACATTTCCTATTTCTAAGTCATATCTGAATATAAAATCTGTTAGGTACTCACCCCTTGCGTTGATATCGCTACTTCTCCATATAGAGTGGTGCGCATTGACATCACAGCCAATGACCAATGGCATCTTATCCTTTCTGCAGTATTCCGCCAGCTTCTCTATCTCCGGTGGTGGGCAAGCCACATCACCCGCGAAATAGGCCGATGCCACAACCATAAGGGGGGCGTTACCTTTTGCCTTTAAGGCGATTGGCACGCAGTCCCTAGTGAGGAATTCTGAAAGAATTGAATAATCAATATATTTTCTTACCATGATACATGCTCTAGGCATTGGATCTCTTTGATCCCATACTACCTTTGACACGGCGGTATACAGGCCTTTAATGCCATCGTTGACCCATGGCTCCTGTATGAGGGCTAGCCCAAGATGTTGTGAGATAAACATCTTGGCTAAGACAGTCGAAGCTGCCTTAGCTTTGTGGAGAATTATCTGGGCTAGCCCGGTAGTGGTGACGCCTGGTGTCACCATTACTCTCCTACCACTTTATTTACTGGTGGTGTAGGAGGGGAGTCACCCTCACCACCGCTGCTCGTCATCGTCACGTCAGCTTCATCTCCATTGGCCTTCGCAAGCTCTTCTGCCAATTCCTGGGACGACATAGGCTCCCCAAGGTCCATCCCATCCAGTACATCCTTGACGAGCGTCTGGTCTGCCAGGTCCTCGTCTTCAGCGAGATCTTCCGACGGGTCAGTACGATCTGCCTGGTGGACACTCGGTTCGGTGGCTGTGGGAGGGGGGGTACCATTTCAGGTGGCTTTGGTGCAGTTGGGGCGGCAGTGTCCCTTTTGCCAGCTGTCTTCTTAAGACCGCTGACCGGGATAGTCCCGTAGCGAAATGCTACTTGGTGGCCCCTGGCCACTATTGCGTCCTTGGATACCTCATCTATTCCTATTACCAACAAGACGCCTCCGTTTTCCGTCCTCCTCGACAACACCTTCCACCAGGAGAATCAACAAGGACTCGGTAGACCGATCCGCGCTTTTTGGGCAGTAAAGCGGGATGTTGTGGGGTGACGGAATGACACCACCCACTCTACAGTCGAGTGGAGCTCCCTTTCACGACTTCAACCTCGACACCACAGCCTTCAGGAAGTCCGCGGAGTGCTCGTCCGAGCATTCGATCACCAGGTGACCCACCCTGAAATGAATTCCCGCGAACTCCACTGCGGTGCTCCATCCAGTAATTATTAATTCATCAAGGATGGCCCCCTCCAATGCGGACAAGTCCCCGTGACTGAGCATTACCTAGGGATACTCCACAGGCAACACGGCCACCTTAACTCGTTTTGTCATCGCCGCGTACGACGATCGAGCCTCGGTGGACACTGTAGAGGTAGGCTTCTCTACTGAAACAGCGGCGGCGGCTGCCCTCGACGTACTCGGACGCTCCTCTGGACATACCCTTTTGGGAGTGTCAGCAGGAGGCGTCAAAGTACTGTTAAGGCGTTTGGGGGCTGGTCCCCTTGCCTGCTCCGTCGTCTGCCTATTGGCCGTTGCCATACTTCGGGCTTTAGCAGGGGGAAATCTTTGCTGAAGGTACAATAGGTACCATTTCACCCTCGAGCCGCACAGACCGATCCTGTTCGGGTCGTCCACGCCTCCCGGCTCTTCACGTTTTGGTAACTCCGCCTTCTGCTGCCGCTGTTGTGCACCTTGCCGCCGAGCCGCATTGAGGGCTGGTCGCATGGGCTGGGCAGGTCCTGCCTTGCTTGCAGCCTCTGCGGTCGGTGTCATGTGCTGACGAGGGGCTTGCCTCGTCGTATTTGTGCGGCTGGGCCAGCTTGCGCTTGTGGCCTTCCCGCGCCTCGTTGCGCCTGTTGGGGGCGCTGTGGAGTGCGTCCCACGTTGGAGAACCGCTCCCCGTCCAGGAGGCGGTCCTCAATGCGCCTTGCGGCACTAGCAGCAGGAATATCCTGCACATCTTGTTGTCTTATGTTTCCGTTTGTTTTTTGTTTCATGTTGAATCCCACGAGCTGCGGAGAAAAGCTAGTTTTTAAACCGGGCCCCCAGCCAAGCTGACTCTCAGCACGGTTCGTATAACAACTTAGTCCAGCCCGGTGTGAGATGAGGGGGGTAGGGATGGAGGTAGGTATGTGTGGGGGAGTTGGGAGTGTGTGAGGCTATGATTTAAAGACGGCGACACAAGCGTCTTATCAGTACGGTAAACGGAACCGTGCCCGCTGTTTGTCCGGGACTGCTTATTAGCGAAAAATATCGCATATTCGCAGCTAACCCCACAGGGGCCGTTCGCTATCCGCAACCCGCGACCCGCCTGGTGGCCTCAGCTCAGCCCCCTCCGAACCATCCCACATGTTCATCAGACCAGGTATTTACGGCTTAAAACAGTCTGGACGCGAATGGAACGCGAAATTGGATGAGGTTTTTAAAAATTATGGATTTGTTCCATGCAGTGGCGAGCAATGTTTATATACAATGCGAATTGATGGCAAAGTAAACATAGTTGCGGTTTATGTCGATGACATCTTAATAGCTTGCAAATGCGAAAAAGACTTAATCGCAATAAAGCAGTACATTGGAAAAATGTTTAAGTCAGTCTACAAAGGATAATAAAGAACTTTTTGGGCTTCGAGATAGAGCGAAATGAGGATACTGGAGATGTGGTTGTTTGTCAAACACGATATATCAGTGCATTGCTACAACAACACAATATTTAGAACTGTAGGTCAGTTGCAACACCGTTGGATGCAGGATATCAAGTTAAATCTTCAGACGACACAAAGACGATAGATGCAGCGCAGTATCAGGCCGTTAGTGGCGGCTTAATGTATTTGGCAATATCAACACGACCGGATATACTACATTCAGTATGCAAATTATCACAAAAACCCGACGAGCGAGGATGAAGCTGGCGCTAAACACATACTGCGATATTTATCTGGCACCATGGATCTGAAATTGCACTACATAAAAACTGGCAAACAAATAGAGGGATTCACTGATGCAGATTGGGGTGGAAATACAATCGATCGCAGATCTTTTACAGTTTTATGTTCTTCCTATCTGGAGCGGCTTTCTCGTGGGAGTCACACAAGCAAAGTACGGTTGCTTTAAGCAGCACTGAGGCGGAGTATAAGGCGTTGGCTTCAGCAGCAAAGGAAGCGGTTAATCTTAGACGACTGATAAGGGAAATCGGCTGTTTTGATACTTACCAACCGTTGTGTGTAAATGGCGATAATCTTAGCGCTCAACATTTGGCAAAAAAAATCATATGTATCACGTGCGAAGTAAACATATAGATATCATTTTAAAAGAGAGTTAGTGGAAAATAATGAAATTATCTTGAAATACGTTGAGACAACAAATATGATAGCTGATATTTGTACGAAAAATTTAAATAAGCAAAAACACAAGAAATTATTGAGCATGACAGGTTTGAAGTAATGTAATTGAATTTGAAAAAACATTTGTGTTGAGAAGAGGTATTAAAAATAAGGTAATTGCTATGCAACACAAAATGTTATATACTATGAAAGTCTGGTAGCCCTGTTTGTGTCTTATCGATAAATCGATATATAGTAAGCGCGTTATTGAATTGATCGAAGCGCAAGGGTTAGTTCATAAGAGAACGCACTGAATAAAAGAAGTCTCGTTTGCTAAAATAAATCACAATAAATATTGATCAATGTTTTGAGATTTTGTTACATGTTATTATGGACAAGTATTTGAAACATGACGTTCTAATTGGTCGTGAAATTTTCAGCCAGGGCTTTGGCGTAACCATGGTTGCTGACAAATGTCAAACTTACACAACCAAAAGAGTAGAATCGATAGTAATTACCAATTATGAAGATGTCATAGAATCAAATAGTGAACTTGATGATCTTGATAAGGCAGCCTTGATAACTATTTTAAAATGTTATTTTACTTTGATACCAAAGGTATCATACAATGTCCGTCATGGTGTCTGTCCGTCTGTCCGTCCGTCCGTCCGTCCGTATGAACGCAACTTTTTTCGACTCTCTTAAAGCTAGAGCCTTGCAACTTTGCAAATATCTTGGTACATGTCTTCGTCAGACAAAGTGTTAAATGTAGGGCTCAACGACATCAGGGGGCCTGGGAAATCGATAACAAGTCGATACACCTCGATGTGCAAATCGATAAAACACAAATATATATATATATATCAAACCAGGAAATAACACCTGGAATATTCGTTACAAATACAATAGCAACATCAAAAAACAATATATACTTTCTTCCTTTGAAGTTAGTTCGAATTTTCCGACAACTTGTGATCTTGCTGGTAGAAATACCGAATTGTTGGATAATTCAAGTTATTCGGACGTAATATAAACCAATCCTCAGATGGTTTTAAATCTAATATGCAATTGTATTTTTTTTATAAAATCTGTTAAATTAATTGACCCCCGCAAGTATTTATAAGTTACAAAGTATAAATCTGGCAGCATGTGAATATGTGAACCATCTGCCAACTCGCATTTTGCCCATTCTTTATGTTCTCCATTCATAAGTTCATAAGACTCTGTAAGTGAATGTCGCTAAGCGCGCATCGAGAGCATCCGCTCGTTTCAAGTAAGTATAATAAAACATTATATAAATATCGCAATTAATTATTTTTCGCAACGCAATTGAAACAGCGTTATGGGCCCAGTGTTCCAAAAATAATAATTGCGTGGATAGTTGTACAAAAGTGCAGTCGTGAAAAATGGCTGGCGCTTTTATACGTAAAGAGCCGCTGTGTGCGGAAAACTATGATACATGGAAACTACGCGAGCAGTTTTAGTAAAAAACGAACTGTGGCAGTACGTCGATGGAACGAAAGAGTATCCAACAGATGCGGCAGATCAGGCTGTATGGAAAATATTCGACGAAAAGGCGCGAGCGGACATACTACTTTTAATAAGCCAATCAGAATTGACTATGATCGATGGATAGAAATATGATAGTTTTACATAAGTAATAAGATAATATCACAGCATAACATAACAGCTGTTTATGAGACTACGATCTGGTAGTCCCCAACATACGATGTAAGTTGCATCGATGTATCGATATTGTTAACAATGCACTTGTAATGATTTTTGAGGAAGAAGAGGAGCGTAAGAGAATATGGAGTGAATTGAGCAGCGTGCATTGTGTTAGAAAATAAAGATAAAACCCACAAAAAAGATAACTACAGTCCACTATTTTTTACATTCCAAATCATTTTGGTCCTTCGAGCCGGATCCGGAGCACATAATAGATTGTATGTTCGGATCAAGACGGGTGGAGATCGGCATTCTTTATTTTCTTATTGTCTCTGGGTATTTTTACACGCGGGTGAAAATTCGTATCTAACCTCACAATGCAGGCAATCAATTCACAACGTCGTTGTTGCAAAGGGCAAATAACACGCGCCCACGTGTCAGCTTTGGATTTGACTACAACTTCTTTGAAGACTCTGGAATATCGACTTCGATCTTGGACAGACGTCTTCGAGAAATTTACGCGATATACTGCAGAGCTGTACAACTATTCTGAGGAAGCGAATTGGGCGGAACCAGAGGATGTGCAGGAGTACGAAGCAAAATTCTACGAGACACATGCCAAATTGTCTGATGCTGTGTCTGCGGCTAAGACAGCGCAGATGCACACTTCGACTCTTAACGCAACACAAGATCAATTGGAACGGCTTGTTACATCACAAACGGAGTTCTTGCAGCATGTGCGCAGCTCAAACAACGGAGATTTTCGATACGATAAAATCAAAATTCCTACGTTCAGCGGCAATTATGAGGATTGGCCACAATTTTGTGATCTGTTTGTGGGCTCTATCGGCAGTCGTGAAAGCTTTACGAGGTGCCAAAAATTTCATTATTTGAAATCGTACTTGGCTGGAGACGCACTCAGCCTGGTAAAACACATCGCAGTGACGGATGAAAACTTTGTAGAGGCATGGGAAAGACTAGTTACACGATATGATAAGAAGCATTTAATCGCAAGATCATGCATCATGAAGTTCTTATCTATGCAAACCGGGTCTGGACCAAATACAACTTCTCTTCGAAAACTGGCAGACGGAGCAGATGAAACCATACGAGGATTGCGAGCGCTTGACTGCAATGGCCGTGACTTGTGGATCATCAACATTTTATTGAACAAACTGGATATTGACACACGACAAGCCTGGGCATAGCGTGAAGAGGCTACTTCAACCAACGTGAGCGTTGAGACCTTCTTACACTTTCTATTCCATCGATGTGTTGCGTTAGAATCGTCCCAACCATTTCGACAGACACTGAGCAAGCGTGCAGCCACCGTGAATCTTGCTAAAGAGAGGAATCAACCCCTAATGGAAAGCAATGTATTTTGTGTAAGCTACCACACACAATCTCGTATTGTACACAATTTAAGGCAATGGAGCTTTTGGAAAGCAGGGCATTTGTACGCGACCATAAGCTGTGCTTCAATTGTTTGGGTCAAAGTCATACGGCCAGACAATGTTCATCAAAGTATAGATGTCGTGAATGTCAAGGCACACACCATACTCTTCTTCATCAGACGCAACATACGCCACAATCGGAACAGGCAAATAGACCCACAACTACTCAAACTTCGGCTTCTGCAACTAACACAACGGATTCACATCAAAACATGGCAGGCATTTTAAACTTCTCGACAGGAACGGCTCTTCTGGCTCGAGCACAGACGTTGATGCCAACAATACTTGCGAATGTAATCAACAGGTGGGGCAAACTTACAACTTGTCGCCTACTTTTGGATTCAGGATCTACGATAACGATGGCTAGCGAAGCGTTTGTACGGCGCATCGGAGCCACTCGCTCACATGCACGAATTTCTGTAGTTGGGCTCTCAGCCAATTACGCAGGCACCACACGGGGATGCACCAAACTGCATCTACTATCACTGAGGATTCTGTTGAAATTGACACCTTTATTATGAATTCATTAACGTCATCTGTTCCCTCTCAGGAAGTCAACACCTGTGCCTGGGAAGCTCTAGCAGACCTGACTTTGGCAGACCCTACGTTTCATACACCAGGCCCGATAGATGTCATTATTGGGTCTGATCAACTATGGAATCTGTACTCAGGCGACCGTAAAGCTATAGGAAACGGTGGCCTTCAAGCAGTCAATACACTATTTGGCTGGGTCATTGTTGGCTCTTGTACCTACGGTAACGAATCAAGGATTGTTCATCAAGCTCACCATGCTCAATTGGATTTGGATTCAATGGTGCGAGCATTTATGGAAATGGATAACGTGCATCCAAGCAAGATGACGATCGACGCAAGCGACTCAATAGAACAACATTTTGTAAACACTCACCAGCCTACTAGTGAAGGCGCGTACATTGTAAACTACCCCTTCAAAGACGACGCACCACCTTGTCATGACTCGACGCTAACACAAGCTGTTAAACGTTTGACATCTCAGGAAAGCAAATTTCGGCGTTACCCAGATATACGAAGCCAGTATATTGACTTCATGAAGGACTATCTGGCACGAGGACATATTGAAGAAATCGATTTGGAGCAGGAAAACAAGAGTCTTGACAAGTGCGTTTTCCTGGCTCACCATGCTGTTTTGAAACCGGAAAGTTCGACCACCAAATGTCGCGTGGTTTTCGACGGATCAGTAAAGGACGCTACAGGCTCACTTAACGATCGATTGCACGTCGGTCCGCCTATTCAACGGGATTTGATTGGAGTTTGCCTACGGTTTCGCCAACATCGGTGGTATGTGCTGACATAGAGAAGATGTTTCGGGGTATACTGGTAACGAAGGCTCACACGGATTATCAACGAATAGTGTGGCGTGAGGAGGAAAGAGATTCTCTTCGACACTATCGCTTGTTGACGGTCACATATGGATTAGCACCGTCACCCTTTTTGGCAGTTCGAGTTCTACAACAGCTCGCAGAAGATTATCAACAGCAGCACCCATTGGCTGCCCATGCTCTGTAAAACGATACTTACATGGATGATATATCTACAGGAGCCGACGCTCTCGACGAACTCAAGGACGATTTGATTGGATTACTGGCTAAAGCGAAATTCAATCTTCGGAAATGGAGCTCGAATTGTAATGAATTAATGAGAATGTTGCCTCAACAAGACTGTGAATACAAGCCACTTGCGGATGAAGACCAGCATGTATCTCACTTCGTTAAAACATTGGGATTACTATGGAATCCAAAGTCGGATGAGCTAGGCATCAAACTGACCAACATTGACCTCAAGCGGGAACCAACCAAGCGCACACTTTTATCGGAATTATCAAAGATTTACGACCCCATGGGAGTGGTGGCGCCAACAACTGTACTACTCAAGATTCTCTTCCAGGAATGCTGGCTAACGTCTTTAGATTGGGAAGAACCATTAACTGGAACTATACTAAGGCGATGGCTTATTCTAGCCAAGGAACTTCCGTTGTTATCCAATTGTCGTGTTCCTCGACACATTGGTTGGGCAACTCGAATCATCGAACTACATGGATTTGCGGATGCATCATCACAAGCATTTGGAGCTGTGGCTTATAGTCGCGTCGTAACAGAATCGGATATCGTGGTCACTTTGATTGCTGCCAAAACTCGTGTGGCCCCTATTAGACCAATTAAGATACCTCGACTTGAACTGAATGCTGCTCATCTCTTAGCCAAGTTATAAATACTTATCAAGGAATCGCTAACCATTCCAATCGCTAGCATTCACCGTTGGAGTGCTTCGGAAATCGTTCTACATTGGCTATCAGCACCACCTCGCAAATGGAATACCTATGTCTGCAACAGGACAGCGGAAATCTTGCAGAGTTATCCAAGAAGCTGTTGGCATCATGTACGGTCGGAAGATAACCCAGCTGATTGTGCATCGAACGTATTGTCGCCATCCATTTTACTTGAGCACACTCTTTGGTGGACAGGACCATAATGGCTATCACTGCCGTGCTCAGAATGGCCAACTGAAAAGATAAGATCTGAATTTGAAGCATTTCCCGAGAATGTATTGGAATCAAAGCCGCAGCAACTTGTTTTTGTTGCACAAAGGTCTGACGTGGACCAAGATATTTTCAACATATTGAGCAACAGGCTCTCATCTTGAAGCCATCTTGCGCGGGTTCTAAGCTATGAATTTCGCTTTATTCATCAACATTGCCACAGACACAAAGGTTGTAAATTTGGTCACAACAACAGTTTGAAGTATCCATGTCTGGATTGGATACAAGGCAGCGCTTTGACAGCACCGGAATTTCGCTATGCTCGAACTCGACTTCTGCAGCATATGCAACAAACGGAGTTCAAGCAAGACTATGAATCACTTCTGAAGAACACGATGTTACCCAACAGATCGAACTTGGTGAAGCTTTCACCTTTCTGTGATTCAGCTGGGTTAATGCGAGTTGGCGGGCGCATTGACAACTCTAGTTTGAATTTCAATGCAAAGCACCCCATTTGAGTGGCTAAGTCTTCACCTCTGGCGAGTTTACTAATTCGATATTTTCACAGAACTAATCTTCATCCTGGCGTTGAAGCAACCTTCCACATCATTCGTCAGCAATTTTGGATACTGGGAGCGCGCAACTTAATACGGAAGGAAGTCTTTCGTTGTAAGCAATGTTTTATGCAACGGTCTTGACTACGCAGGACCTTTCTCAATAAAGGAGTCGAAAGGTCGCAGCCCAAGGATTGGCAAGGCATGGTTTGCAATTTTTATATGTTTGGCTACAAAGGCCATACATATTGAAGTCGTGAGCGACTTAACCACGAATGCATTTATTGCTGCATTCAAGCGTTTCTGCTCAAGAAGAACGAACCCTACTGATCTCTACTCGGATAATGGAACTACATTTCACGGAGCGAAACGTGAACTGGATACTATGCGAGACGTTGCTCGATCGCATAGTGACGATAAACACTTGGCTGACTTTTTCGCTACGAAAGGATTGACTTGGCACTTCATACCCCCTTCTGCACCACATTTTGGCGGATTGTGGGAATCGGGAGTGCGTTCTATTAAGCTACACCTTCGCCGAGTTGTAGGAGGAGCAGCCCTTACGTTCGAGGAGTTGTATGTTCGGATCAAGACGGGTGGAGATCGGCATTCTTTATTTTCTTATTGTCTCTGGGTATTTTCACACGCGGGTGAAAATTCGTATCTAACCTCACAATGCAGGCAATCAATTCACAACGTCGTTGTTGCAAAGGGCAAATAACACAACTTCTTTGAAGACTCTGGAATATCGACTTCGATCTTTGACAGACGTCTTCGAGAAATTTACGCGATATACTGCAGAGCTGTTCAACTATTCTGAGGAAGCGAATTGGGCGGAACCAGAGGATGTGCAGGAGTACGAAGCAAAATTCTACGAGACACATGCCAAATTGTCTGATGCTGTGTCTGCGGCTAAGACAGCGCAGATGCACACTTCGACTCTTAACGCAACACAAGATCAATTGGAACGGCTTGTTACATCACAAACGGAGTTCTTGCAGCATGTGCGCAGCTCAAACAACGGAGATTTTCGATACGATAAAATCAAAATTCCTACGTTCAGCGGCAATTATGAGGATTGGCCACAATTTTGTGATCTGTTTGTGGGCTCTATCGGCAGTCGTGAAAGCTTTACGAGGTGCCAAAAATTTCATTATTTGAAATCGTACTTGGCTGGAGACGCGCTCAGCCTGGTAAAACACATCGCAGTGACGGATGAAAACTTTGTAGAGGCATGGGAAAGACTAGTTACACGATATGATAAGAAGCATTTAATCGCAAGATCATGCATCATGAAGTTCTTATCTATGCAAACCGGGTCTGGACCAAATACAACTTCTCTTCGAAAACTGGCAGACGGAGCAGATGCAACCATACGAGGATTGCGAGCGCTTGACTGCAATGGCCGTGACTTGTGGATCATCAACATTTTATTGAACAAACTGGATATTGACACACGACAAGCCTGGGCAGAGCGTGAAGAGGCTACTTCAACCAACGTGAGCGTTGAGACCTTCTTACACTTTTTATTCCATCGATGTGTTGCGTTAGAATCGTCCCAACCATTTCGACAGACACTGAGCAAGCGTGCAGCCGCCGTGAATCTTGCTAAAGAGAGGAATCAACCCCTAATGGAAAGCAATGTATTTTGTGTAAGCTACCACACACAATCTCGTCTTTTACACAATTTAAGGCAATGGAGCTTTTGGAAAGCAGGGCATTTGTACGCGACCATAAGCTGTGCTTCAATTGTTTGGGTCAAAGTCATACGGCCAGACAATGTTCATCAAAGTATAGATGTCGTGAATGTCAAGGCACACACCATACTCTTCTTCATCAGACGCAACATACGCCACAATCGGAACAGGCAAATCGACCCACAACTACTCAAACTTCGGCTTCTGCAACTAACACAACGGATTCACATCAAAACATGGCAGGCATTTTAAACTTCTCGACAGGAACGGCTCTTCTGGCTCGAGCACAGACGTTGATGCCAACAATACTTGCGAATGTAATCAACAGGTGGGGCAAACTTACAACTTGTCGCCTACTTTTGGATTCAGGATCTACGATAACGATGGCTAGCGAAGCGTTTGTACGGCGCATCGGAGCCACTCGCTCACATGCACGAATTTCTGTAGTTGGGCTCTCAGCCAATTACGCAGGCACCACACGGGGATGCACCAAACTGCATCTACTATCACGTATCACTGAGGATTCTGTTGAAATTGACACCTTTATTATGAATTCATTAACGTCATCTGTTCCCTCTCAGGAAGTCAACACCTGTGCCTGGGAAGCTCTAGCAGACCTGACTTTGGCAGACCCTACGTTTCATACACCAGGCCCGATAGATGTCATTATTGGGTCTGTTCAACTATGGAATCTGTACTCAGGCGAACGTAAAGCTATAGGAAACGGTGGCCTTCAAGCAGTCAATACACTATTTGGCTGGGTCATTGTTGGCTCTTGTACCTACGGTAACGAATCAAGGATTGTTCATCAAGCTCACCATGCTCAATTGGATTTGGATTCAATGGTGCGAGCATTTATGGAAATGGATAACGTGCATCCAAGCAAGATGACGATCGACGCAAGCGACTCAATAGAACAACATTTTGTAAACACTCACCAGCCTACTAGTGAAGGCGCGTACATTGTAAACTACCCCTTCAAAGACACAAGCTGTTAAACGTTTTACATCTCAGGAAAGCAAATTTCGGCGTTACCCAGATATACGAAGCCAGTATATTGACTTCATGAAGGACTATCTGGCACGAGGACATATTGAAGAAATCGATTTGGAGCAGGAAAACAAGAGTCTTGACAAGTGCGTTTACCTGGCTCACCATGCTGTTTTGAAACCGGAAAGTTCGACCACCAAATGTCGCGTGGTTTTCGACGGATCAGTAAAGGACGCTACAGGCTCACTTAACGATCGATTGCACGTCGGTCCGCCTATTCAACGGGATTTGATTGGAGTTTGCCTACGGTTTCGCCAACATCGGTATGTGGTATGTGCTGACATAGAGAATATGTTTCGGGGTATACTGGTAACGAAGGCTCACACGGATTATCAACGAATAGTGTGGCGTGAGGAGGAAAGAGATTCTCTTCGACACTATCGCTTGTTGACGGTCACATATGAATTAGCACCGTCACCCTTTTTGGCAGTTCGAGTTCTACAGCAGCTCGCAGAAGATTATCAACAGCAGCACCCATTGGCTGCCCATGCTCTGTAAAACGATACTTACGTGGATGATATATCTTCAGGAGCCGACGCGATCGAGGACGTACTCAAACTCAAGGACGATTTGATTGGATTACTGGCTAAAGCGAAATTCAATCTTCGGAAATGGAGCTCGAATTGTAATGAATTAATGAGAATGTTGCCTCAACAAGACTGTGAATACAAGCCACTTGCGGATGAAGACCAGCATGTATCTCACTTCGTTAAAACATTGGGATTACTATGGAATCCAAAGTCGGATGAGCTAGGCATC
Organism: Scaptomyza pallida; assembly: GCA_018152965.1. NCBI lineage: Eukaryota > Metazoa > Arthropoda > Insecta > Diptera > Drosophilidae > Scaptomyza > Scaptomyza pallida. The sequence goes on from JAECXP010000219.1 coordinate 949,352, forward strand.
AAACTGACCAACATTGACCTCAAGCGGGAACCAACCAAGCGCACACTTTTATCGGAATTATCAAAGATTTACGACCCCCTGGGAGTGGTGGCACCAACAACTGTACTACTCAAGATTCTCTTCCAGGAATGCTGGCTAACGTCTTTAGATTGGGAAGAACCATTAACTGGAACTATACTTAGGCGATGGCTTATTCTAGCCAAGGAACTTCCGTTGTTATCCAATTGTCGTGTTCCTCGACACATTGGTTGGGCAACTCGAACCATCGAACTACATGGATTTGCGGATGCATCATCACAAGCATTTGGAGCTGTGGCTTATAGTCGCGTCGTAACAGAATCGGATATCGTGGTCACTTTGATTGCTGCCAAAACTCGTGTGGCCCCTATTAGACCAATTAAGATACCTTGACTTGAACTGAATGCTGCTCATCTCTTAGCCAAGTTATAAATACTTATCAAGGAATCGCTAACCATTCCAATCGCTAGCATTCACCGTTGGAGTGATTCGGAAATCGTTCTACATTGGCTATCAGCACCACCTCGCAAATGGAATACCTATGTCTGCAACAGGACAGCGGAAATCTTGCAGAGTTATCCAAGAAGCTGTTGGCATCATGTACGGTCGGAAGATAACCCAGCTGATTGTGCATCGAACGTATTGTCGCCATCCATTTTACTTGAGCACACTCTTAGGTGGACAGGACCATAATGGCTATCACTGCCGTGCTCAGAATGGCCAACTGAAAAGATAAGATCTGAATTTGAAGCATTTCCCGAGAATGTATTGGAATCAAAGCCGCAGCAACTTGTTTTTGTTGCACAAAGGTCTGACGTGGACCAAGATATTTTCAACATATTGAGCAACAGGCTCTCATCTTGAAGCCATCTTGCGCGGGTTCTAAGCTATGAATTTCGCTTTATTCATCAACATTGCCACAGACACAAAGGTTGTAAATTTGGTCACAACAACAGTTTGAAGTATCCATGTCTGGATTGGATACAAGGCAGCGCTTTGACAGCACCGGAATTTCGCTATGCTCGAACTCGACTTCTGCAGCATATGCAACAAACGGAGTTCAAGCAAGACTATGAATCACTTCTGAAGAACACGATGTTACCCAACAGATCGAACTTGGTGAAGCTTTCACCTTTCTGTGATTCAGCTGGGTTAATGCGAGTTGGCGGGCGCATTGACAACTCTAGTTTGAATTTCAATGCAAAGCACCCCATTTGAGTGGCTAAGTCTTCACCTCTGGCGAGTTTACTAATTCGATATTTTCACAGAACTAATCTTCATCCTGGCGTTGAAGCAACCTTCCACATCATTCGTCAGCAATTTTGGATACTGGGAGCGCGCAACTTAATACGGAAGGAAGTCTTTCGTTGTAAGCAATGTTTTATGAAACGGCGCTGCACAAGTCAGCAAATATTGGCTGATTTACCGGTACCGCGAGTTTATCAGAATCCCTGCTCTTAACACAGTGGTCTTGACTACGCAGGACCTTTCTCAATAAAGGAGTCGAAAGGTCGCAGCCCAAGGATTGGCAAGGCATGGTTTGCAATTTTTATATGTTTGGCTACAAAGGCCATACATATTGAAGTCGTAAGCGACTTAACCACGAATGCATTTATTGCTGCATTCAAGCGTTTCTGCTCAAGAAGAACGAACCCTACTGATCTCTACTCGGATAATGGAACTACATTTCACGGAGCGAAACGTGAACTGGATACTCTGCGAGACGTTGCTCGATCGCATAGTGACGATAAACACTTGGCTGACTTTTTCGCTACGAAAGGATTGACTTGGCACTTCATACCCCCTTCTGCACCACATTTTGGCGGATTGTGGGAATCGGGAGTGCGTTCTATTAAGCTACACCTTCGCCGAGTTGTAGGAGGAGCAGCCCTTACGTTCGAGGAGTTGTACACTGTATTAGCTCAAATCGAAGCTCTCCTCAATTCACGCCCCTTGGCATCATCTGGTGATGACAGCCTGGATCCATTGACACCTGCACATTTCCTAGTGGGCCAACCGTATACTGCTTTGGCAGAACCGTCGCATTTGAATACCAACATAAATCGATTGGATCGTTGGAATCAAGTTCAAGCTATGGTACAGGGTTTCTGGAAGCGCTGGCACACAGAATACCTAACAAGTCTACAGGAGCGCAAGAAATGGCAAGTGAAGACTCCCAATCTAAGCGTGGGTATGCTCGTGGTTTTAAAGGAGCCAAATCTACCTCCTGCCAAATGGATGATGGGACGCATCATTGAAGTTCACCCAGGAGATGACAACAACGTTCGAGTCGTCACTATTAAAACTGCGCATGGGCAGTATAAGCGTCCTATTACCAAGCTAGCTGTTCTACCAATTGACTGAACGCGGCGTTCAGGGGGGCCGGTATGGTTAGAAATATGATAGTTTTACATTAGTAATAAGATAATATCACAGCATAACATAACAGCTGTTTATGAGACTACGATCTGGTAGTCCCCAACATATGATGTAAGTTGCATCGATATATCGATATTGTTAACAATGCACTTGTAATGATTTTTGAGGAAGAAGAAGCGCGTAAGAGTATATGGAGTGAATTGAGCAGCGTGCATTGTGTTAGAAAATAAAGATAAAACCTACAAAAAAGATAACTACAGTCCACTATTTTTTACATTCCAAATCAATCGAAAAGTGTGGATCGGCGAATGAATACAGGGGCCAGTGCGACAAGCAAGCCTGTTAAAGCAAGTGGCATTATCGCGCATGCATGAAGGTGGCGATGCACGTTAACATGTGAACAATTTTTTCGATGCAGTTAAAAAGTTAAAAGAGATAGGCGTTGCAATTGGTGATGATCTGTTAGTAATTCTATTACTGTACAGTTTGCCTGAATCGTACAATATGCTTCGTTGTGCGATGGAAGCCCGAGATAAGTTACCACACCCAATTGTGCTTCGCATTAAAATTCAAGAAGAGTCAGACGCGCGAAAAACAACGGTGGATCGTGAAAAACAAAACGCAATGTATGCTAATCGTCGAAAAGACAATAGTAAAGAAGAGAAAAACGAAAATCCACAGAGAGAAGACATAAAATGTTATACTTGTGGCAAAACGGGACATTTTGCGCGCAACTGTCGCAGCAAGTCAAAGAAGAACACGAAAAGTGAAACAAAGGAACAAAGTACAAGCACAGCAGAGTTGCTAAACGCATCAGAGATGGCATTTTTCACAAACGAGAAAAATAGCTTGCGGAGTCTGGATAGCGGCAGCACAGCGCATATGAGTTCAAACGTGAACATGTTCGACAAAATGGAAGTGGTCGAAAAGACATTACATTTAGCAAACAATAGTATCATACAGATAAATGGTATTGGTGAAATAAAAATCACAGTTAAAGACCAGCCGCGAAAAGCGGATTTACGGCTGAAAGATGTGTTCTATGTGTCAGATCGGCGTCAAAGTTAAATGTCGATTTCCAAAATCACAGATAATGGTTTTGAAATGCTTTTTAGAAAAAGTGAAGCAGTTATTATGAAAAATAATGTGACAACATGGGAACTTGTACTATTTGAATAGCGAAAAGCACCAAGTAAACAGTACAATGCACAATGAGCAAAATAATATAGATTTATAGCACTATCGTATGGGACACTTAAACGAAAATGATTAAAAGAGTATGGCTAAAAATGACAAAGTCTACGGTATAAAGATAAATGAAAGAGAAAAATTATCGAAGTGCGAGATTTGCATTAGTGAAAAACAAACTGCAGATAGTTATAGGAGCGCACAAGAGAAGCGCAGAACAGCGAGACTTGAAATAGTACACAGTGATGTATGTAGCCCAATGAGAACGCAATCAATAGGTGGCTGCAAATACTTTGTAACCTTTATAAATGATTATTCACGTCATTGCGAAGTCCATTTTTTAAAACAAAAATCTGATGTATTTGAAGCGTTTAAGGTATACAAAGCTGCAGCTGAAAACTATACGGGCAAGAAAGTGAAAGCACTTCAGTCAGACAATGGAACAGAGCATTCGATGCGTACATGAATGCTAATGGAATCGAAAGACGATTGACACATACGCCACATACGCCACAGCAAAACGGATTAGCAGAGAGGTTCAACCGCACCCTGGTTGAGTTGGCGCGCTGCATGATGAAGCAATCTGGCGCACCACTATCGTTTTGGGCGGAGGCAGTTAACTCAGTAGCACGCACTAGAAAAAGGTGTGCGACACGAGGCTATCCGGCGAAGTTCCCCACACCTACTGGACAAAGAAGATACCTACAGTGGTACACATGCGCATATTTGGCACAAAGGCATATGCGTTGGTGAAGGGCTCAGACAGTGGTAAATTTGAGTCGCGCTAGGAAGAAGGCGTGCTGGTTGGTTATGCGACAAAATCGAAAGCATACCGAATATACTTACCTGGCAAGCATAAGGTAATTGTAAGGAAAGATGTTAAATTCTTGAGTATTCCAGGCTTTAAAAGCGAATACGCAGAGTTCTATGACTCCAAACAGAGCATAGTCGAAGGTATCGTCATCAACCTTACCAGCAGACGCACCGATACACAAAGAAGCGACGACAGCAGTTGCGAAGAGCAACAAGAGCAAGTTAATCAGCGACGTGGCAGGGGTCGTCTGAGACTTGAGAGGACAGGTCAACGGGGTAGACCTCGTAAGGTGTATCACGCACCAACACAGGTGCACACCAGCAGAATGCGAAATGGCATATTTGGCTGCAACAGAAGACCCAGCTCCGTTAACAGAAGCAGTAGAAGGTGCAGACGGCACGAACTGGACAAGAGCGATCTAGGATGAGTTTCTGGCACAGATCCAGAACAAAACATGGCAAATAGTAGAACGTCCCAAAGAACGAAAAGTCTTAGGAAACAGGATGGTTTTCCGTACAAAAGACGACGGCACAGTATCAGGAAAGAAGAAAGAACGATTAGTCGCTAAAGGGTATGCGCAAAGGCCCGGAGAAGATTTTCACGATTTTCCGGTCACGCGTTTATACTAGCAGGTGCCGCCATTTGCTGGAAGGCACGAAAACAACGCACTGTCGCATTGTCAAGCACTGAATCCGAATACTTGGCAATGAGTGAAGCAACAAAGGAGGCTTTGTACTTAAAGGCGATTCTCAACCGGATTGGCAGAAAATGCGATTCGGTACAGCTCTTCAATGATAACCAAAGCTCTCAAAAATTGGTAAAATGTTTTGGTTTTCATCCTCGTACAAAACACATCGACGTGAGACACCACTTTATTCAACATAAGCTTCAGAGTGGTGCTATCCAAGTTGCGTATATGGAGACAGAACGGATGCCCGCAGACGTCCTAACGAAGGGCCTTAGTAGCGCTAAGCACTACGGCTGCATTTCTTCACTGTGCGTTACTAGTATTTAAGTTTATTGAAATTGCTACTTTGACCTCCGCAAGTATTTATAAGTTGCAAAGTATCAATCTGACAGCATGTGAATATGTGAGCCATCTGGCAACTCGCATTTTGCCCATTCGTTATGTTCTCCATTCATTCGTTCATAAGACTCTGTAAGTGATGTCGCTAAGCGCGCATCGAGAGCATCAGCTCGTTTTAACTAAGTATAATAAAACATTATATGAATATCGCAATTAATTATTTTTTGCAACGCAATTGAAACAGCGCATACTCTGCCGCTGTTATTTCAATAAAATCAATGACTATAATTCCATCACATGGTATTGCAAAATTTGAGTTTATTAGATGAAAATTATGTGGGATTATATATTTTCCTGTTTGTATCTCAATTGAGACCAGGCCTAAAGATTTTAGAATTCCTTCGCCAATGCCTTAAATATTTATTGATTTATCTGATTGTATGTCTGAAAGACATCCGAATTTTCCTGATGATGTATATCTGATGATATATGATATATCTGCACCTGTATCAATTAAAAATGTTTGCTTTGTTGATGTAGCTACAATTTCAAATGATACAAAAATATTATGGCTTAAGTTGATATTATACAGTGTATTATTTATTGACTTGTATCTGAAGGTGTCATTGAGTTTTCCTATGTTGACTGGGTTACTCTGACATTGTTATTGTTATTTTTATTGTTGTGGCCTCTATTCCAGGTTCCGGTAGCATCAGTGCAACTGTTAAACAAGTAAGAAGGCTCTAGTCGAGAAATCCCGACTAGGACATACCCTTAACCCCATACGTTATGCGTACAGTCATTTGTGTGTATTTACCCAGTGACCAATATGACCAAAATGACCAAATATCAAACTGCGATATCTCCGGTGTTTCTTAACCGATTTTAATCAAATTTGTTCAAACGTTCATTATTTTATCAAAAGTTTGAAACCTCGTTTTCACAATTTTGAAATTCACGAATTTTTTGATATCGATCACATGTGTATATCGGAAACCAGAAATGTTATCGAAAATTTGAAGCAAACTTGTACTGCGCAAGGCTTAGGAGAGTTTAAGTTTCAAGTTTGAAGTCTCTAGCTCTTATAGTCTCTGAGATCGGTGCGTTCATACAGACAGACGGATAGCCAGACATGGCTAGATCGACTCGGCTTTTGATGCTGATCAAGAATATATATACTTTATAGGGTCGGAGATGCTTCCTTCTGTCTGTTACATACATTTGCACAAAACCATTATACCGTTATTTACCCATTTTATGGGTAAAGGGTATAAAAATTTTGTTATTAAATGTGCCTGCCTGCATGATAAGTTTGACCTTGTCTATTGTGCAGTTTTGGGTCATAGCCTTGAAAGCAAGTGCTCTGCTGTATTTGTTTGCTAGTTCAACTGACAAACCATCATTGATGTAAGCTCCTTCTAAAGACTTAGTCAATTTTTCAATCTCTTGGGTATATTGGTTTGCTGTCTTACTTTTTTGCTGTAAATAGAGTATTTTTACAGAAATAACTTATACGGATTCTCCTTTTACAGTTTTTGATAATATTTTAACAATGGCAGTTATTGTTTGCTCATCACTTATCAAATTTTTAGCATGGCCTTTTAGTTTGGTTTTTACAATGCCTACTGCTTATGCTACATGATCACCTTTTAACGAATCTATTAGATCCAGTGCATCTAAAAAGCTTTGTAGATTTTTAGTCTTTCCATCAAACTCTGGAAGGAGTGATGAGGAAAGATTCAGAAATTCAACAACCGTTTGTGCTATCGTATTTATACTTCTTTGTTCTTCAATTGTTTCAATGTCACTTTCCGCGCTGTCTTCATTTTCAATTATTGGCTTTGATTCATCCAAGTCATGGAATTCTTTAGATTCTTTGGAATTTGCAATTTTAAATTATGTCTAGCACTTACATATTCTAGTCTTGCGACTAACGAACGTAGTAGTTTTAGACATGTGTCATTATGCTCGCTTGTTAGAACATATTTTTTGGACGATACTAACTCACTGATATTATAATATGCAGTTGTTAGTATTGTCACATGGTAAACTAGCGTATCGAGTTTTTTTAACTGTGTCCTTATTGACACATTTATAAGATTTTTCAAATATTTCTTTTGAAGAATTAATATGTCGCGTTAGTTCTTACCAGTTCATATCGGTTACTTAGTCGATTATTTGCACATCAGAATCGTCACTTTCTGAACTCAATGGTTCTATTTTGACAATTTAATTGACAAATATATCGTGAATGGGTTGGGGCATACGTATGTATATTTTGCCTTAATAAATTCTAGTATTTTGATATAATGATACGTTCTATTTGTGTATATATGTGTATTCTAACAATATTTCATTATAGGTTATCCACTTTGTGATAGCCATTAGTTTTGAATGCACAGGCCCAAGTTTTCTCAGAAAAATGAGAAATTTAATGTACTTAGCTAAAAGTTTTAATTCTACCATTTTTGCCTACTCCAGAGGGAAATTACCATCACACAACAAAAATGTGTAATCTATATAAATGTATAAAATAGTTTGTCCTAACTGACTGACTGACTGACTGACTGATTGTTGAGAGGCCCACAGCCTAAACGATAAGAGCTAGAAGGCTAAAATTTTCACCAAATATTCCAATCTCGGTGAAAGTGAGCACTAAGAAAGGATTTTTAATTTGGACCACTCCTTCGAGTACCTCCCAAAATCTAATTGCATTAATCACTTTACCTCATTCCACCATTCTGGCGCCTCATTGTCGCACAAGCTGTGAGTTTCAACGCCGAGTGTACAAATCAAAACACATGACAAATTCCACTACTGCCGTCTGCGAACAAGCTATTGCGGCCGAATTTACAAAAACAAAACAAATCACCCATTCCACTTCTGCCGTCTGCAGATGTATCTCCGTTATTCTCTTTTCTTCTTTGTGCCTTTGACAATTGTTTTTCGAATCAAGTAGCATTTGTTGTTGTTGTTAGTAAGGGTTGTTGTTGGGCTCGCAATGCTTCTTTTTGTTGGTATCATTGATTAAAAAAAAATCAATTAAAACATAACTTGGTTTTGTACACCAGAATATGTTACGCGAGTGGTTTTATCTGCATACTTGCGAATTATCAAACAAAACTTAACACACAAATACCTATTGCCATTGTTGTTTTGATATAATTTTCAAACTGACATTTGTAACTTTAGTTGGTGTTGCAAATGCACGTATGTACATATGAACATGCATACACATGTATGTACGTACCTTTTTCATTGATTTGTACATACATCTATATTTACCAAAAATGCAAGTGCAAATATTGGTCAATGCACGCATACATTGTTGTATCTGTAGCAAGCTAAATGAAAGCAATAAACATGTTCACCAAATATATACAGTGCAAAAACAAACACACTAACAAATAGGATCTTCAGAAATGTAATCTACATGTACATAAATACACATGCTGGGAGTTTGATCGCGAGCGAGTTTACAAAAACAAAACACATCAGTTGCTTTCTTTTCTTCTTTGTGCCTATGACAATTGATTTTCGAATCAAGAAGCGTTTGTTGTTGTTGTAAGTGTTGTTGTTGGGCTCGCAATGCTTCTTTTTGTTTGTGTCGTTGATTTAAAACAAATCAATTAAAACATAACTTTGTGCGCCTAGAAGAGTTTTGCACACCAGAATATGTTACGGGGGTGGTTTAACCTACATACTTGCTAATTATCAAACAAAACTTAACACACAAATACCTATTGCCATTGTTGTTTTGATATAATTTTTGAGAAGACATTTGTAACTTTGGTTGGTGTTGCAAATGCACGTGTGTACATATGTACATACGTACACATTTATGTACGTACATTTTTCATTGTTTTGAACATATATACGAGTTTACAAAAACAAAACACATGAGTTTTTTTTTCTTCTTTGTGAATTTGACAATTGATTTTACGCATCAAGTAGCATTTGTTGTTGTTGTAAGTTTGTGTTGTTGTTGGGATCGCAATGCTTCTTTTTGTTCGTGTCATAGATTTAAACCAAAACAATTAAAACATAACTTGGTTTTGTACACCAGAATATGTTACGGAGGTGGTTTTACCTACATTCTTGCTAACTATCAAACAAAACTTAACGCACAAATATCTATTGCCATTGTTGTTTTGATATAATTTTCGAGCAGACATTTGTAACTTTGGTTGGTGCACCTTCTATCTCCCTATCAAGTTTAGAGACTCTAGCGCAAAAACTGAGAAAGATATTGAAATTTCAGATTTTACGAGGTGGGTAGTAAAGGTGGGCGTGGCATATAAAACTTTGATTTAGATCGGTTACGGATGTCACTAACAATGTTTCTACCAAATTTGGTGACTGAAAAAGATATAGAGTTTTCAGATTTTAGAAGGTGGGCGGTATCAGTGGGGGCGTGGCATCCAAAGTTTTGATGCATATCTTTGTAAGACTTCAGCATCTACCTTCCCATCAAATTTCGTGAGTATAGCTTTAAAACCGTGGGAAATACGGTCATTTTCGATTATAACTGAAGGGTGGCTGGGAGCGGAAGAGGTGGGCGTGGCATCCAAACTTTCAAAGCAGTTTTTGAGGAATGTCATCGGCTATCTTGCCCACAAATTTGGTGACTCTTGCTGCTAGAATGTGATATATATATATATGTTTCATCGTTATTAACAACGAGGTATCGATTTGTTATCGATTTCCCAGGCCCCTGAGGTCGTAGAGCCAAATTTAACACTTTTTCTGACGAAGGTATGTACCAAGATATTTGCAAAGTTACAAAGCTCTAGCTTTAAGGATGTTGAAAAAAGTTGCGCTCAAACGGACGGGCGGGCGGACGGACGGACAAACACCTTGACGGACATTGCATTAACCCAATATAATATGATACCTTTGGTATCAAAGTAAAATGACGCGTCTGATTCTTAACCTAAATGGTGGCGTGAAAAAGAGAATATTAAATACTTTGCTAAAATGTTGTTAAACATTAACTAATTTATTTATTTTATATATATTGCTAAAATTTTGTAAAAACTATTGGCGCAGCGAAGCAAGCGGGGCCCTTACTAGTCTCTATATATATAAAAATGAATTGCTGTTCGTTAAGCGGCCCATAGACGGTCAATATTATTGTGCAATGTGGGTTGCACAATGTTTTGATGGCGGCCCCTAGACGTTCAATATTATTGTACAATATAGTGGTTTGTGCAAAAAGTTGTACCATATGGATTCGATATTGAAGGTTGTGCAATATATGGCACAATTGCGAGCACAGACGTACAACCACATTGTGCAAACAGTCCCCGGCAGAATTTTATGAAGTCATGATGTTGAGTGAAAGTGAATTGTGTTCATGATAATTGCTGTGGCCGCAAGTGCAAAAAAAAAGAAGAAGGGCTCGCAGAAAGGTAGAAAATGGGCTAAACAGTGATTTCTTGATAGGGAGAAGTACACTCACTAAAAGTTACTCAATGAACTGAGAGTAATTGAACCGAATGATTTCCGCAACTACTTACGGATGGACGGAGAATTATTTGCTGAACTCCTCGCTTTGGTTACTCCTGAAATCGGTAAAAGGAACACTATCATGCGCGATGCAATTCCTGCAAGTCAAAGGTGGTCCATAACCCTACGATATCTCGCAACTGGGAATAGTTTTGAAGACCTGAAGTTTTTAACTGCTGTTTCACCTCAATCAATAGGTCACATTGTTATGGAAACGTGCACTGCTCTGATCAACTGCCTCAAGGAATACATTAAGGTAAGTACAGTTTTAATTTGTAATCATTGTATTTAAACATTTAAAATATTGTCATACATTGGCGAGAACAAGAATTATCAGTGTACAGAACTTATACCTATGTACATGAATTTGGAAAGTCTTTACTGAAAAGTAGCAAAATATGCACCTGCATCGTGCGTGGAGGGGTCTGCTGATTCGTACTGACGGAATGAAGGTGTATTGAGGGGTAATGAAGGGAGGGACTGAACACTATATGGTGTGGATACACGTGAGATGTTAATTTCCACTGAATTACGATGTAAGGTCCCAATTTGTCCCTCAAATAAAATATCACTGATGGCCTTCTTCGCAAACAACTGTTGTTGTGGATCCATTTTGCGAAGCTCGACTGCCCAAGCTGCAGCAATTTTGTCGCTGTCGTCTTGTGGTTGTTGAAGACGTTTGGAAGCCAATTTCACCAATTCCTCAGTGGGATCTGGAGCTTTTCGTTTCCTGTTCGTGTGACGAGGTTCATCATTCGCCTGAGGAGGAAAAGAAAAAAACAAAAGTAGGTTATGCAGCATGACCATACAAGCGAGTTTTCAAAGAATTTTTCATGAAAGAAAAAAGCTGGCAACATCATTGGGTGTCGAGTTATTTGCAGTAAAACTGAAATGTCTCTTAAGGAAGTTATTGAACGCACGTTCACTGAAAAGGGTTTTAAAGTCAAGAACATATATAGTGCCCCAGGAAACCGAATTGGCACAACACTGAAATCAGTGAAGTGGATAAACCAGAAATAAATTACATTAAAACTAGACAGAATATGTTTTATGTTAATTTGGAGAAGACCCCAAATGTTGCAGAGGCGATTAAGATAACCCAAGTTGGTAGGCACAGAGTCACAGTGACGAAGGTTAAACAAAGTAAGGATCTGGTATAATGTGTCAGATACCAAGATTTTGGGCACACGCGTAACTATTGCCTTCAAAAACCAGTTTGTGGAATATGTTCGGGCGACCACCTTACAAAAACGTGTGCTGGTAGGGTACCTGTATGTGCCAATTGCGGCGAGGAACATGAAGCTAGCAGTAAAAGCTGTATAGTCAGAATTGAGCTGAGTAAGAAACTCAAACCAGCAGCTAGACTACCAGAAAACGGAATGCCATCTAGTAGTAGAAACATAAGTCATCAAGCCAAATCACAATTTATTTCAAATGCTGCTGTAAGGAGTGGCTTCTCCTATGCAGACATGGCAAGACCACGCGAAAGATACCAAAAGGTGAACACAGCACAGGATAGCTCTTGCTTATTTGACTCTACAGAAATAAACATTTCAATAACAAATTTAAGATATTGGAAAAAGCTATTTGCGAGCTTAACAGCAGAATGGACCAAATGTTCAAACTCATTCAGGATACGGTGTAGGCAAACAAAGCCTTTCGTGACCTGGTGCAGAAACTAATCTTAAAATGAACAACATGCAATTAAAAATCGGATTATGGAATGCGCGAGTATTGGTAAAAAACATCGAAGAACTTCGACTTTTCCTAAGTGCTAATGCTATTGATGTAATGCTTATAACTAAAACGCATATGCGCCCTGGCCTGAAAGCATTCTTGCCAGGTTACGATCAAATATATACCAATCATCCCAGTGGAACCGCTAAGGGAGGATCTGCTGTTATTATACGATCGACTTTAGCTCATTCCCAAAACGAACCAACATCAAGACTAGATAACCAAACTGCCAGTGTGAGTGTGCACACAAATGGTGGGTGCATCAAAATCGCGTCCATATACCTGCCACCAAATCAACCTTGGTCTAAAACGGACTTTGAGCAACTTATATTAAGCTTGGGCGATAAATTCATTGCAGGCGGAGACTTTAACGCAAAGCACCAATGGTGGGGCAATGTAGGGTCATGCTCACGAGGGAAGCGACTTCAAGAAGCCATAACCAGCAGTACATGCGAGATTCTTGCCACTGGCGCGCCAACGTTTTTCTCCTATAACACTCGACTTACACCTTCTGCTCTAGACTTTTTTATTGTTAATAAAGTAGCTTTAAATAGGCTCTCAATAGAAACCAAAAACGAGCTCTCATCTGATCACCTGCCAATTGTAGCAACACTGCACCACGTACCACAACAAAAATCCAGGAAGCTACATATCCTCCCACGAAGTGCCAGTGTTGAAGTTTTTAAAGCTGATCTAGACAGAAGAATAAACCTAAACATGGAAATTAACAGCCCAAAAGATATTGAAGACGCAAACACAATCTTGCTAAAAAACATTAGGCTGGCTGCATCTTGCGCTACGCCGACCTCTCAACGCTCACCAAGCCAGCAAAGACAAATCTCTCTGTCTCCAAGCGCTGATGCTTTAATACGTCTAAAAAGAAGAGTAAGAAGGGAATATGCAAGAACGGGTGATATACGCATCCATCAAATCTACGTCAGACTATCCAACCGGTTGCAAAAGGTTCTTGCTAGAGTCAAGCAAAGTAGCAGGTCCGGACGCATCTTTTGACTACACTCTATGGAAACTGACGAGCCGGTTCAATAGAGCTGTTATCCCGAAGTCCCAAAAGACCCGGCAGGCGGGTGGTGTTACTCCAGCCAGCAGAAGGCTGAAGTCTTTGCAAATAGCCTGCAAGAAAGATTTAAGCCGTTTTAGTTCACATAAGTTAAGCTTCAACTGGAAATGCCATTTCAAATGTCTCTCCCGGCCAATCTTGTCACGCTGCAAGAAGTGGAGCAACAAGTAAAAAAACTTAAGGCCAAAAAATCACCTGGTGAGGACTTGCTGGATAACAGGACGCTAAAGCTGCTTCCCAAAAAAGCCATTCTGTTTATAGTTCTGCTTCTAAACAGCATTCTTAGGATAGGATATTTTCCTAACAGCTGGAAAACTGCACTTATTACTATGGTACCAAAACCAGGAAAGCAGCACAATGTGGTCGATGGGTACAGACCCATTAGTCTGCTCACAGCGTTAGGTAAGATGACGGAAAGGGTAATACTCAATCGCATTCTACAGCTCGAGCCGGTGGTGCAAAGAATTCCAAGGTGGCAGTTTGGATTTCGACAAATTCACGGCACCCCTGAACAGCTCCACCGAGTGGTCAACTTTGCTCTTGATGCAATGGAGCAGAAAATGTACTCAGTAGCGGTGTTTATGGACATACAGCAAGCTTTTGACAGGGTATGGCACGACGGCCTGCTCTTCAAATTAAAAAGTATTCTTACGCCGCAGCTATTTCAGCTTGTTCGTAGTTTTTTGAGTGACAGGAGTTTTCGCGTAGTAGTCGACGGTGAAATATCCTCTAAACGCCCAATCTGCGCGGGCGTTCCACAAGGTAGCGTTCTTGGGCCAACGCTCAACAACTTATTTACTGCGGATATGCCCTCTTCAAACGTTGTTATACCCCGATTCCACTAGGCTGCATTTCTCATAACAGCGAAGTCGGTAATGCAGGTCGTTCCACTATCAATCCAACTGAAACTCTGTAAATTTTAACAGAAGTCTGTTAAGTGACAGCTGACTGCTAGTTTTGTTTTGTTTGTATGTGTGCATTGCACTTGTTGACAAGCTGTTTTACTCAATTTGGCACTGTTCATAACCAAATATCGATACGAAATTTGGTATTTTTGTTGGTTTCAGCACTATAATGCTCCTCTGTTAACGCAAGATGAGCATCTTCGTAACAGCCAAAGTCCGTATATAATTAATGCAATGGGGAATGTCGATTCCAGCTGAGCGAAATTGAATATGATTCAGATTCAGTACATAGGAATCTAATTTAAATTAATGCTGCATTACCGAGTTCCAATTACATCCGTGCATTCGGTTCTAGTGGAATCGGGGTATAACACGGCTAGCTGGGGACGATGTGCTAATTGCAACCTACGCGGATGATTCGGCGGTACTGACCAGAAGTCAAGACATTCACCTCGCTACGGAAGCCCTACAACAGTATGTGTGCAGTTTCGAAGACTGGGCTCGAAAATGGAATGTTGGAATCAACAGCAATAAATGTGCAAATGTAACATTTGCTACAAGACCACTGTCCTGCAGAGGCATATCGATGCTCGGGAACACTATCACGCACAAGAGTGCGCATAAGTACTTGGGAGTTGTTCTGGATAGAAAGCTGACCTTCATAGCCCACACTACCATGGTACGACAGTCGGTGATGGGAAAGGCCAAAAAGATGGAGTGGCTGCTTTCTCCCAGGAACAAGCTGTCACTTTACAACAAAGTTACCATCTACAAGTCCATTTTAAGCCCGATTTGGAAATATGCGTTACAAATTTACGGCACTGCGGCGAAAGCAAACCTTTATAAAATACGAGTAGCACAGTCCAAAATTCTTAGGCGAATATGTAACGCGCCCTGGTATATCAGGAATGCAAACATAGAAAAGGACTTAAAGGTTCCAAAAGTTGGGGACGTAGTGCAGCAGCTTGCTTCAAGATCTCTGCAACGTTTGGGTAGTCATCCCAATGCTCTAGCCAGACGGCTTACTGCACAAAGTAGAGTAAGAAGACTCAAAAGGTGCCACCCAGTTGATCCCAACGAGAGTCATTAGTTAGTTAATATATAAATAATGATGAATAATATATACATATAAAAAGTCCTTGTGAATTTATGTACAAACAAACCATGTGTCATCTGTGATCTATTGCTCCTTCCTTAATGTAAAACTAGATTAAGCTGCCACTCCGGTAGCAGAAAAAAAAAAAGAAATGTCTCTTGTGTGTCAATGAACAACCAGGGGGTTCATAGTTGACGCAGAGGGAGTTGTTAGTTGACACAGTACAGATTCAATGACGAAAATTTATTTTCCAAGATATAAATTACAAAACCAATAATAGTTGAACTCGTTTGCTACCACGTGTCACACATATGTGACGTCATCTCAATGTAGGTAAAAGTGTAGGCCTACTACGAACTAATCGTGGTGGTAGTTCTCCGTAGGATAAAATAAATAGGACGGACCGTGACGGAGATCACACATCACAGTGTGTCTACATGGTTCCTAATTGTATTACGTTACGTAAGTTGTTTGTCCTTGTTGCAGGTACCAAGTACAGAAGAAGAATGGAAACAAATTGCATTGGATTTCTACAATCTGTGGAATTTTCCCAATTGTCTGGGTGCAATCGATGGCAAGCATGTCGCAATAAAGAAGCCCGAAAATTCTGGATCTCTGTATTTCAATTATAAAAAATTCTTCAGCATTGTCATGATGGCAGTGTCCAATGCGAACTATGAGTTCATGATGGTTGACGTAGGAATAAATGGGAGAATATCTGACGGTGGTGTAATCAGTTACACGAAATTTGGGCAAGCGCTTGCTGATAATACATTGAGAACTCCGGAACGAACACAACTGCCAAATAGTCAGAAAATATTGCCATTCGTTTTTTTGGGCGATGATGCCTTTGGGATGACAGCAAATTTGATGAAACCCTACCCCCAAGCAGCATTAAATGTGGAAAGGACAATTTTCAATTATCGACTGAGTCGTGCTCGTCGTGTGATCGAAAATACCTTTGGGATTTTGGTAAGCCGATTTGGTGTATTACAGAAGCCAAGAGCACTTTCTCCAGAAAAGGCTCGAACAGTTGCCTTGGCATGTTGTTATTTACACAACTATTTACGCAAACGCCAATCACGAGCTTATGTCACTATGCGTCTCGTTGATAGTGAGGATTTGCAGGCAGGCGTTGTCACAAACGGATCGTGGAGGGATGTTGTAAATGAGATAACATCACTTCATCCAAACACTTCCTCCAGAAACGCAACACATAATGCTAAAATAGTCAGAGATACCTATTCTGATTTTTTCAACAATCAAGGCCAGGTTTCATGGCAATGGAAAATTATAGGCGCAACAGGCTGAACTAATAATTGGAAAGATTATACCTAAAAATGATCTTAACTAATAAGTTGATATTATGTAATGAATGAAATAATATTAATTTATGTAGGATGTACTTCTAGAGAAAATTAATAAAATGGAGAACTCACTGTGCGAACACTTATTTCATTTGCATCGCCACGATCCTCGTTGTCGTCAACCGCATAAGTAATATCCTCAGATTATCCATCGTGTTTATTGACGCACTGGGTGTTTCTTGAGTTTGAAGGAATCTCATTTCCTCAAAATACCACAATGAAGGTTCAACATCCTCTGCACCTGCACCGCTCTTCTCTGCATCGCGAATCCGTTTCAATTCTTTCCAAAAGTTTGTACGCAAAGAATTTATTTTCTTAACCACTTCCTGTTTCTCAGCATCCGGGTGTTTTTCACGGTATTTTTATATTAACGCGTCATACTGCTCCCCCTTTTTGGCCCGATTACTATAGTCTTTGGACTTGACATCCCACAGAGCCGGAAGACCACGATAGACTTTTATAAATTCAACAATAAGTTGTTTTTCCGCTTTCTTGTCACCCATGATGAGGCCTATTATGAGACGACTTGTTGAAACGACCGCTGCTTTAATAAGTAGTATTTTATGAATTAACAATGGGAGTTTATAGATCAAAACCTTTACTTGATAAGCAATCAACAGACCACATGACGGAATATTGTGCAATACTACCAATAGATGACGCAATATTTTCCAGGTTGTATAATATATTTTCAACTCTTCGTCAATCACGCAATATATTGTGCAACCTTTCAATATCCTCTACACACGCTCAATTCAATTGCACAAACCGTAATATTGTACAATTATATTGACCGTCTATGGGCCGCTTTAGTCCCGCTAAAACTCGACAACGGCTGAACGGATTTATCTTATCTTGGTCTTGAATTATTCGTGGAGGTCTAGGGTTTAAAAGGTGAGAAAAATTCGAATAATTGCCGGAAAAAACCTTAAAACAGCCATGCTAGAGTTGAGCCAGCCCTAGAGCTGTGTTTTGCAAAATCTTAGTAGGCTACATTTAAAATTCAGTAGGAAACATTTTTCTATTTGGCCTATAAATGAAATTATTTAGTTATCCGGAGCGCGTTGCTTCGCCGTTTTTTTTTTTACTATTTAAAATCGTACATTTTTAAAATGCCTGCAAGACGCAGAGGAGCTACCATACGCCGTGAAACAAGCAATTTAGGTAGAAGAACACGAAATACTACAAACTGCTCAAGAACTTGAGGACCGAAATAATCGTAAAAGAATTCGGATATCACAAACGCGTGAAGCCCGAGCGCGACATTCAACAAATATTCGCGCAAGTTTGAATCGAGCTGCTTTCAGTTGTGTGTGTCACTGTCACGATGTGTCACTTGACTACAGTAACTTCCAATGTGTTGTTATTGGTTCTATGAACTCGGTTCATACAAGATCTACGGAGCAATTATAACCGAGTTGGTGGTGCATTGATTTTATTAGCAGGAGATTTTCGTCAAACATTGATAGTGATTCCACGATCTACGCCAGCAAATGAACTCAATGCATGTCTAAAGACCTACAATTTGTGGAATCATGTCAAAGTAGTTCATTTAAGCAAGAATATGCGTGTGGAGTAGACATTGGTAATGGCAAATTCCCTATAGACACGATGACTGGCTGCATTAACTTTCCTCAAAGTTTTTGTCAGTTAAGTCGATCAAAAGCTGAACTCATTCAGAAGATTTTTCCAGATGTTTCTCAAAATTACAGAAACCATGATTGGTTGAGCGAACGAGCTTTATTAGCTGCAAAAAACATTGTTGTAAATGAATTAAATTTTAAAATTTAAGAACAAATTACAGGCGAATCAAGGATATATAAATCAGTTGATTCGGTTACTAAATGGGATGATGTAGTCAACTATCCACAGGAATTTTTAAACTCGCTAGACTTGCCAAGATTGCCACCCCACAATCTTCAATTAATGGTTGGATCGGTTGTTATAATGTTGCGAAATATCAACCAACCGCACCTTTGCGACGGTTAGCGATAAACAAAAATTACTAAACAACGTGATAGAAGCAACTATACCCAAAAGAAAGTATAAAGGAGAAGATGTTCCCATACCGTGCATCCCAATTATTACGAATGATGTGCCATTTCTGTTTAACCGACTAGAGTGTTCAGTGCGGCTTGCTTTTGACAATAAACAAGTCCCAGGGGCAATCATTAGGTGTTTGTGGTATAAATCTGGAAAACCCATGTTTCTCACATGGTCAATTGTATGTTGCCTGTTCCCGTGTTGGAAAACCATCAGATTTGTTTGTATATGCGCCAGGTAATCAAACAAAAAACATCGTATATCATAAAGCACTACAGTGATTTGTTAATAATTATGATTCACATGATTAACAATAAAGCGATTACTTTTAAATATGTACTAATATAATGCTTCATTTAATTTTAATTTACAACACCCCATCACGGATGACGGTTCTGTTCACTAGAATTTTTTGCCCCGACTATAAAATACGTAGAAACAAAACAATTCAACATTACAAATCTTTTTGACAGGAAGAAGTCTGTCGGGTCCGCCGCTGCAACACGTGGCTGGGTTAGCTAGTCTATATATATAAAATAGTTTGCCCTGACTGACTGACTGATTGTTGAGAGACACACAGCCTAAACGATAAGAGCTAGAAGGCTGAAATTTTCACAAAATATTCCATTCAGGTTGAAAGTGAGCACTAAGAAAGGATTTTTAATTTGGACCTCTCCTTCAAGTACCTCCCATACAAAAAATGTCCTGAATTTGACACTTTACCTCACTCCACCACTCTGGCGGCTCATTGTCGCACAAGCTGTGAGTTTGAACGCCGACCGAGTTTAAAAAAAAAACAAAACACATGACCCATTCCACTACTGCCGTCTGCGCAAGCGATCGCGACCGAGTGAACAAAAACAAAACACATGACCCATTCCACTACTGCCGTCTGCACAAGCGATCGCCAGCGAGTTTACAAAATGTAGTGTCTGTATGTTAGTCGGTTGGGTTGTGTTCACCAACTAAGTATGACGAAATTTTGCCAGGTGTGCACCTCTTGCTATGCTCTTAGCTTGCTCGTCGGATTGGTCGGGGTCCTTGCTTTTCTCTCTTATGTCATACGCACACACTCACATAATAATTTAGGTGCACATGTTCCAGAAGGGTATAAAAAAAAGTATATATAAACAAATCTTATTCCTTATCTGGATCGCTTCCCGATACTATACAGACTATTAAAAAGGGAAACTCTGGTCTTGTCGAGCCCCCATCAATTCTCCACCCACCCTACCTTTGCGTCATCTTGATGAAAAGTGATGTCGTCCTTGTAGAAGAAAACTTCTTTTCTAGTCTACCATCGTTTCGACCACGCTATACTCAGGACAGATGAAAATAATATTAACAAATCATTTCAAGCATATAACTTTCTCAATATATTTCATTTTCTTGTAAATTTCGCTCCGCTATGGTATTCATCTTCATTCAAGAAAGGTTATACGGTTAACGATTGAACTTATAGAACTATTTTAAAGTAATAACATAAGTAATAGTTCAACTAGGAATGACCGTATATCGGTTTGGCTTATTTTATAAGTACGTGTATATATAAAAAAAACTATGGTTATTGGTTATATGTATGTATACGAAATGGCATGAGTGAATATAAGACTCTGCATGTTTTTACTTTTCTTTACAAAAAAAACTCACGTAACTCCATGATGATGACAAAGTTTATTCCATCCACGATCGTTGAGCTCAAGATGGTGTGTGGTGTCTAATTTCTGTTCAGGAAGGAATGGATTAAATACGATTCGTGTATATAAACCATAAAATAAACAAGTTCAATACTTAAACGACCGATATATGCTCATTTTAGTTAGATAACACATTAACCTAATTTTACTTCTTAATTATAATCGTTTTTTTACTTATATTATAAATTCATAATTAATTTCATTTTCTAACTTCAGTTCACGAAATCAAAACATTTACAGTTTAGCAAGCACTGACTACTCGTCAAGCTTAATTGAGTGCAACTTAATCTTTTAATATGTTCACAACGTGCTCAAAAAAAACTCAAAGCTTACTCCCCATTCGTAAAAAAAAAACTCATCATCGCTGTGATCTCACTATACACTTTCTTAGCGATCGGGCTTATACGAATTTATGCAACATAGTGGCAGAGTACATATTTCTTTTAATTTGCCCACGTACACATTTTTATGCGGACCGATCGACTCGATTGTCTTTGTGCTCTTATTTTCTTATTAAACGTCTATGAGCACATTATCTTCTTATTAAACGTCTATGAGCACATTATCTTCCTATTAAACGTCTATGAGCACATTATCTTCTTATTAAACGTCTATGAGCACATTATCGGTGATCGGGCTTTGACACTTTGACCTTCACGGCCACCTGTTAATCCGACTTCGCCTGGTAATTTCGCCTAGCTGCATTCTGGTACGCTCTCAGATGTTACTTCTTGTGCCTTCCTTCGCTCCTAAAGGCGTTTCTGTAGGCGGAGAAACCTTCTCGTCTTCCCCAAGGGATGCCAATAATTGTGCCGCGTTCGCACCGGCACTATTATAATAAAAGGAACGTGTCACTTTATGCAAACACATTAGGCCGAACAGATATACCTGGCTCCCTTTGTTTGTTTTTTTAAACACGATTGAATTTATATATATAAACTAGATGACCCGGCAAACGTTGTTTTGCCTTATAAATAATTTCCTAGTAATTTCTAGTGTAGACAAAAAATAGCTTACTTATTGTAAGTATGTATGAATGTATGAATGTAAGAATGTGGTATATGCGTGAAATAAGCATGGAGCGCTGTGAACGATGAGGGAATATAAAAATAACAAAAGGCAAACATTATTTTTAAGTTATTATAATTTATTCCTTAAAATTATGTCACAATTACGACAGTATCACTATTAAACAATATCAATCTTTTAATGCTATAGCGTGAACAATATTTTTTGTTAGTCCATCTTTAGCTAACACAAATAAACTGGATGGTTTACCCACTCGAGAGTATGCCACGTATAATTGTCCGTGTGAAAAACATGGTGTTCTTAAATCTAATCCACAAACAGACATCGTTTGACCTTGGGATTTGTTGATAGTCATTGCAAATGCCAATCTAATCGGAAACTGAATACGTTTGAATTGAATTGGCACATCTGTAGGTATAATAGGAATCCGTGGTATGAGTATATTTTCACCTCTGAACTTGCCATTTAAAATCTTGGCTTCGATCACGTTTTTCATTAATTTTTGAATGACTAATCGCGTACCGTTGCACAGCCGGGGTGGGTTCAAATTACGAAGTAAGATAATTGGAGATCCAACCTTTAATTGTAAATAATGCGGTGGCATGCCTGGAAAATCCAGTGAGCTCAAAAACTCTGTTGGAAAATTTACTGCATAGCAACTTTTCCATCACCGATATCTAAGAGTTGTTTTGAAAATTTTTCAGCGGATGGATCTTGAAGCATTTGAACGCGCATATTTATTTTTAGCTTTAATTTTTCAACATTACGCCACAATGGAGATGATTTTAAGCAAGCGTTGATATAATCAGCGTATGTTGAACGTGGAATGACTGGAAGTGTTTGTCTGAAATCACCTGAAAGGACCAACAGAGTTCCGCCAAATAGTTTGTCACTGTTTTTAATATCTTTCAATGTCCTGTTCAACGCCTCAAGTGAATGTTTGTGTGCCATAGTACATTCATCCCAAATAATAATTTTACACAGTTTCAGCACAGTGGCCATGGACGATTGTTTCCTAATGTTGCATACTGCGTCAGGGTTATTCTGAATATTTAGTGGCAGCTTAAATACTGAATGAGCTGTTCTACCTCCATCCAATAAAGTTGCTGCAATGCCCGATGATGCAACGGCCAATGCGATGCCATTATTTGATCGTATTTCAGCAAGAATTAGCGAAATAACGAATGTTTTGCCAGTTCCACCCGGTGCATCCAAAAAGAAGAACCCACCTTGTCCAGCTGAAACTGCGAGCATAATGCGATCATAAATGGTTCTTTGTTCCTCATTCATTCGTGTGACATTGCGGGCAACAATCGCTGCCATTTCTACAGTACTGTACTGCAGTTCACGATTCATTTCAGTATTCATTAAATCAGATGCAGTTCGATTTGGCGAATTCATACCGAAATTAATAAGTGGTAAGTTGGCAATGACAATGCAAAGATATTGGTTAATGCACGCATACATTGTTGTATCTGTAGCAAGCTAAAAGAAAGCAATAAACATGTTCACCAAATATATACAGTGCAAAAACAAACACACTAACAAATAGGATCTTATGGAATGTAATCTACATGTACATAAATACACAAGCTGGGAGTTTGACCGCGAGCGAGTTTACAAAAACAAAACACATGAGTTTTTTTTCTTTTCTTCTTTGTGCCTTTGACAATTGATTTCGAGTCAAGTAGCGTTTGTTGTTGTAAGTAAGTGTTGTTGTTGGGATCGCAATGCTTCTTTTTGTTTGTGTCATTGATTTAAAACAAATCAATTAAAACACAACTTGGTGCGCCTAGAAGAGTTTTGTACACCAGAATATGTTACGGAGGTGGCTTTACCTACATACTTGCTTATTATCAAACAAAACTTAACACACAAATACCTATTGCCATTGTTGTTTTGATATAATGTTCGAGCTGACATTTGTAACTTTGGTTGGTGTTGCAAATGCACATATGTACACACATACACATGTACGTACATTTTTCATTGTTTTGTACATCTATATATATAAACAAGTAAGAAGGCTCTAGTCGAGAAATCCCGACTAGGACATACCCTTAACCCGATAGGTAATGCTTACAGTAACTTGTGTGTATTTATTCAGTGACCAATATAACCAAACTTCAAACTGCGA
The DNA here is from genome assembly GCA_018152965.1 of Scaptomyza pallida. Classification (NCBI taxonomy): domain Eukaryota; kingdom Metazoa; phylum Arthropoda; class Insecta; order Diptera; family Drosophilidae; genus Scaptomyza; species Scaptomyza pallida. The sequence continues at coordinate 973,375 of JAECXP010000219.1, forward strand.
TATCTCTGGTGTTTCTTAACCGATTTTAATCAAATTTTTTTAAATGTTCATTATTTTATACATAGTTTCGAACCTTATTTTCAGAATTTTGAAATTCATTATTTTGTTGTTATCGATCACATGTGTATATCGAAAACCAGAAGTGTTATCGAAAATTTAAAACAAACTTGATCTGCCTATTGTATAGGAGAGCTTAAGTTTCAAGTTTGAAGTCTCTATCTCTTATAGTCTCTGAGATCGGCGCGTTCATACAGACAGACAGACAGACGGACAGACGGACAGACAGACATGGCTAGATCGACTCGGCTGTTGATGCTGATCAAGAATATATATACTTTATGGGGTCGGAGATGCTTCCTTCTGTCTGTTACATACATTTGCACAAAACCATTATACCCTTATTTACCCATTTTATGGGTTAAGGGTATAAATAGTTTGTCCTGACTGACTGACTGACTGATTGTTGAGAGACCCACAGCCTAAACGATAAGAGCTAGAAGGCTGAAATTTTTACATAATATTCCAATCAGGTTGAAAGTGAGCACTAAGAAAGGATTTTTAATTTGGACCACTCCTTCGAGTACCTCCCATACAAATAATTTTTTTGCATTAATCACTTTACCTCATTCCACCACTCTTGCGCCTCATTGTCGCACAAGCTGTGAGTTTCAACGCCACCGAGTTTACGAAAACAAAACACATGACCCATTCCACTACTGCCGTCTGCGCACAAGCTATTGCGGCCGAGTTTACAAAAACAAAACACATGACCCATTCCACTTTTGCCGTCTGTACAAGCGATCGCCAGCGAGTTTACAAAATGTAGTGTCTGTATGTTAGTCGGTTGGGTTGTGTTCACCAACTAAGTATGACGAAATTTTGCCAGGTGTGCACCTCTTGCTATGCTCTTAGCTTGCTCGTCGGATTGGTCGGGGTCCTTGCTTTTCTCTCTTATGTCATACGCACACACTCACATAATAATTTAGGTGCACATGTTCCAGAAGGGTATAAAAAAAAGTATATATAAACAAATCTTATTCCTTATCTGGATCGCTTCCCGATACTATACAGACTATTAAAAAGGGAAACTCTGGTCTTGTCGAGCCCCCATCAATTCTCCACCCACCCTACCTTTGCGTCATCTTGATGAAAAGTGATGTCGTCCTTGTAGAAGAAAACTTCTTTTCTAGTCTACCATCGTTTCGACCACGCTATACTCAGGACAGATGAAAATAATATTAACAAATCATTTCAAGCATATAACTTTCTCAATATATTTCATTTTCTTGTAAATTTCGCTCCGCTATGGTATTCATCTTCATTCAAGAAAGGTTATACGGTTAACGATTGAACTTATAGAACTATTTTAAAGTAATAACATAAGTAATAGTTCAACTAGGAATGACCGTATATCGGTTTGGCTTATTTTATAAGTACGTGTATATATAAAAAAACTATGGTTATTGTTTATATGTATGTATACGAATTGGCAGGAGTGAATATAAATCCCCGCATGTTTTTACCTTTCTTTACAAAAACTCATGTAAATCCATGATGATGACAAAGTTTATTCCATCCACGATCGTTGAGCTCAAGATGGTGTGTGGTGTCTAATTTCTGTTCAGGAAGGAATGGATTAAATACGATTCGTGTATATAAACCATAAAATAAACAAGTTCAATACTTTAACGACCGATATATGCTCATTTTAGTTAGACAACACATTAACCTAATTTTACTTCTTAATTATAATCGTTTTTTTTACTTATATTATAAATTCATAATTAATTTCATTTTCTAACTTCAGTTCACGAAATCAAAACATTTACAGTTTAGCAAGCACTGACTACTCGTCAAGCTTAATTGAGTGCAACTTAATCTTTTTAATATGTTCACAACGTGCTCAAAAAAAAACTCAAAGCTTACTCCCCATTCGTGTAAAAAAAAAACTCATCATCGCTGTGATCTCACTATACACTTTCTTAGCGATCGGGCTTATACGAATTTATGCAACATAGTGGCAGAGTACATATTTCTTTTAATTTGCCCACGTACACATTTTTATGCGGACCGATCGACTCGATTGTCTTTGTGCTCTTATTTTCTTATTAAACGTCTATGAGCACATTATCTTCTTATTAAACGTCTATGAGCACATTATCTTCCTATTAAACGTCTATGAGCACATTATCTTCTTATTAAACGTCTATGAGCACATTATCGGTGATCGGGCTTTGACACTTTGACCTTCACGGCCACCTGTTAATCCGACTTCGCCTGGTAATTTCGCCTAGCTGCATTCTGGTACGCTCTCAGATGTTACTTCTTGTGCCTTCCTTCGCTCCTAAAGGCGTTTCTGTAGGCGGAGAAACCTTCTCGTCTTCCCCAAGGGATGCCAATAATTGTGCCGCGTTCGCACCGGCACTATTATAATAAAAGGAACGTGTCACTTTATGCAAACACATTAGGCCGAACAGATATACCTGGCTCCCTTTGTTTTTTTTTAAACACGATTGAATTTATATATATAAACTAGATGACCCGGCAAACGTTGTTTTGCCTTATAAATAATTTCCTAGTAATTTCTAGTGTAGACAAAAAAATAGCTTACTTATTGTAAGTATGTATGAATGTATGAATGTAAGAATGTGGTATATGCGTGAAATAAGCATGGAGCGCTGTGAACGATGAGGGAATATAAAAATAACAAAAGGCAAACATTATTTTTAAGTTATTATAATTTATTCCTTAAAATTATGTCACAATTACGACAGTATCACTATTAAACAATATCAATCTTTTAATGCTATAGCGTGAACAATATTTTTTGTTAGTCCATCTTTAGCTAACACAAATAAACTGGATGGTTTACCCACTCGAGAGTATGCCACGTATAATTGTCCGTGTGAAAAACATGGTGTTCTTAAATCTAATCCACAAACAGACATCGTTTGACCTTGGGATTTGTTGATAGTCATTGCAAATGCCAATCTAATCGGAAACTGAATACGTTTGAATTGAATTGGCACATCTGTAGGTATAATAGGAATCCGTGGTATGAGTATATTTTCACCTCTGAACTTGCCATTTAAAATCTTGGCTTCGATCACGTTTTTCATTAATTTTTGAATGACTAATCGCGTACCGTTGCACAGCCGGGGTGGGTTCAAATTACGAAGTAAGATAATTGGAGATCCAACCTTTAATTGTAAATAATGCGGTGGCATGCCTGGAAAATCCAGTGAGCTCAAAAACTCTGTTGGAAAATTTACTGCATAGCAACTTTTCCATCACCGATATCTAAGAGTTGTTTTGAAAATTTTTCAGCGGATGGATCTTGAAGCATTTGAACGCGCATATTTATTTTTAGCTTTAATTTTTCAACATTACGCCACAATGGAGATGATTTTAAGCAAGCGTTGATATAATCAGCGTATGTTGAACGTGGAATGACTGGAAGTGTTTGTCTGAAATCACCTGAAAGGACCAACAGAGTTCCGCCAAATAGTTTGTCACTGTTTTTAATATCTTTCAATGTCCTGTTCAACGCCTCAAGTGAATGTTTGTGTGCCATAGTACATTCATCCCAAATAATAATTTTACACAGTTTCAGCACAGTGGCCATGGACGATTGTTTCCTAATGTTGCATACTGCGTCAGGGTTATTCTGAATATTTAGTGGCAGCTTAAATACTGAATGAGCTGTTCTACCTCCATCCAATAAAGTTGCTGCAATGCCCGATGATGCAACGGCCAATGCGATGCCATTATTTGATCGTATTTCAGCAAGAATTAGCGAAATAACGAATGTTTTGCCAGTTCCACCCGGTGCATCCAAAAAGAAGAACCCACCTTGTCCAGCTGAAACTGCGAGCATAATGCGATCATAAATGGTTCTTTGTTCCTCATTCATTCGTGTGACATTGCGGGCAACAATCGCTGCCATTTCTACAGTACTGTACTGCAGTTCACGATTCATTTCAGTATTCATTAAATCAGATGCAGTTCGATTTGGCGAATTCATACCGAAATTAATAAGTGGTAAGTTGGCAATGACAATGCAAAGATATTGGTTAATGCACGCATACATTGTTGTATCTGTAGCAAGCTAAAAGAAAGCAATAAACATGTTCACCAAATATATACAGTGCAAAAACAAACACACTAACAAATAGGATCTTATGGAATGTAATCTACATGTACATAAATACACAAGCTGGGAGTTTGACCGCGAGCGAGTTTACAAAAACAAAACACATGAGTTTTTTTCTTTTCTTCTTTGTGCCTTTGACAATTGATTTCGAGTCAAGTAGCGTTTGTTGTTGTAAGTAAGTGTTGTTGTTGGGATCGCAATGCTTCTTTTTGTTTGTGTCATTGATTTAAAACAAATCAATTAAAACACAACTTGGTGCGCCTAGAAGAGTTTTGTACACCAGAATATGTTACGGAGGTGGCTTTACCTACATACTTGCTTATTATCAAACAAAACTTAACACACAAATACCTATTGCCATTGTTGTTTTGATATAATGTTCGAGCTGACATTTGTAACTTTGGTTGGTGTTGCAAATGCACATATGTACACACATACACATGTACGTACATTTTTCATTGTTTTGTACATCTATATATATAAACAAGTAAGAAGGCTCTAGTCGAGAAATCCCGACTAGGACATACCCTTAACCCGATAGGTAATGCTTACAGTAACTTGTGTGTATTTATTCAGTGACCAATATAACCAAACTTCAAACTGCGATATCTCTGGTGTTTCTTAACCGATTTTAATCAAATTTTTTTAAATGTTCATTATTTTATCCATAGTTTCGAACCTTATTTTCAGAATTTTGAAATTCATTATTTTGTTGTTATCGATCACATGTGTATATCGAAAACCAGAAGTGTTATCGAAAATTTAAAACAAACTTGATCTGCCTATTGTATAGGAGAGCTTAAGTTTCAAGTTTGAAGTCTCTATCTCTTATAGTCTCTGAGATCGGCGCGTTCATACAGACAGACAGACAGACGGACAGACGGACAGACAGACATGGCTAGATCGACTCGGCTGTTGATGCTGATCAAGAATATATATACTTTATGGGGTCGGAGATGCTTCCTTCTGTCTGTTACATACATTTGCACAAAACCATTATACCCTTATTTACCCATTTTATGGGTTAAGGGTATAAATAGTTTGTCCTGACTGACTGACTGACTGATTGTTGAGAGACCCACAGCCTAAACGATAAGAGCTAGAAGGCTGAAATTTTTACATAATATTCCAATCAGGTTGAAAGTGAGCACTAAGAAAGGATTTTTAATTTGGACCACTCCTTCGAGTACCTCCCATACAAATAATTTTTTTGCATTAATCACTTTACCTCATTCCACCACTCTTGCGCCTCATTGTCGCACAAGCTGTGAGTTTCAACGCCACCGAGTTTACGAAAACAAAACACATGACCCATTCCACTACTGCCGTCTGCGCAAGCGATCGCGACCGAGTGAACAAAAACAAAACACATGACCCATTCCACTACTGCCGTCTGCACAAGCGATCGCCAGCGAGTTTACAAAATGTAGTGTCTGTATGTTAGTCGGTTGGGTTGTGTTCACCAACTAAGTATGACGAAATTTTGCCAGGTGTGCACCTCTTGCTATGCTCTTAGCTTGCTCGTCGGATTGGTCGGGGTCCTTGCTTTTCTCTCTTATGTCATACGCACACACTCACATAATAATTTAGGTGCACATGTTCCAGAAGGGTATAAAAAAAAGTATATATAAACAAATCTTATTCCTTATCTGGATCGCTTCCCGATACTATACAGACTATTAAAAAGGGAAACTCTGGTCTTGTCGAGCCCCCATCAATTCTCCACCCACCCTACCTTTGCGTCATCTTGATGAAAAGTGATGTCGTCCTTGTAGAAGAAAACTTCTTTTCTAGTCTACCATCGTTTCGACCACGCTATACTCAGGACAGATGAAAATAATATTAACAAATCATTTCAAGCATATAACTTTCTCAATATATTTCATTTTCTTGTAAATTTCGCTCCGCTATGGTATTCATCTTCATTCAAGAAAGGTTATACGGTTAACGATTGAACTTATAGAACTATTTTAAAGTAATAACATAAGTAATAGTTCAACTAGGAATGACCGTATATCGGTTTGGCTTATTTTATAAGTACGTGTATATATAAAAAAAACTATGGTTATTGGTTATATGTATGTATACGAAATGGCATGAGTGAATATAAGACTCTGCATGTTTTTACTTTTCTTTACAAAAAAAACTCACGTAACTCCATGATGATGACAAAGTTTATTCCATCCACGATCGTTGAGCTCAAGATGGTGTGTGGTGTCTAATTTCTGTTCAGGAAGGAATGGATTAAATACGATTCGTGTATATAAACCATAAAATAAACAAGTTCAATACTTAAACGACCGATATATGCTCATTTTAGTTAGATAACACATTAACCTAATTTTACTTTCTTTTAATTATAATCGTTTTTTTTACTTATATTATAAATTCATAATTAATTTCATTTTCTAACTTCAGTTCACGAAATCAAAACATTTACAGTTTAGCAAGCACTGACTACTCGTCAAGCTTAATTGAGTGCAACTTAATCTTTTAATATGTTCACAACGTGCTCAAAAAAAACTCAAAGCTTACTCCCCATTCGTGTAAAAAAAAAACTCATCATCGCTGTGATCTCACTATACACTTTCTTAGCGATCGGGCTTATACGAATTTATGCAACATAGTGGCAGAGTACATATTTCTTTTAATTTGCCCACGTACACATTTTTATGCGGACCGATCGACTCGATTGTCTTTGTGCTCTTATTTTCTTATTAAACGTCTATGAGCACATTATCTTCTTATTAAACGTCTATGAGCACATTATCTTCCTATTAAACGTCTATGAGCACATTATCTTCTTATTAAACGTCTATGAGCACATTATCGGTGATCGGGCTTTGACACTTTGACCTTCACGGCCACCTGTTAATCCGACTTCGCCTGGTAATTTCGCCTAGCTGCATTCTGGTACGCTCTCAGATGTTACTTCTTGTGCCTTCCTTCGCTCCTAAAGGCGTTTCTGTAGGCGGAGAAACCTTCTCGTCTTCCCCAAGGGATGCCAATAATTGTGCCGCGTTCGCACCGGCACTATTATAATAAAAGGAACGTGTCACTTTATGCAAACACATTAGGCCGAACAGATATACCTGGCTCCCTTTGTTTGTTTTTTTAAACACGATTGAATTTATATATATAAACTAGATGACCCGGCAAACGTTGTTTTGCCTTATAAATAATTTCCTAGTAATTTCTAGTGTAGACAAAAAATAGCTTACTTATTGTAAGTATGTATGAATGTATGTATGTAAGAATGTGGTATATGCGTGAAATAAGCATGGAGCGCTGTGAACGATGAGGGAATATAAAAATAACAAAAGGCAAACATTATTTTTAAGTTATTATAATTTATTCCTTAAAATTATGTCACAATTACGACAGTATCACTATTAAACAATATCAATCTTTTAATGCTATAGCGTGAACAATATTTTTTGTTAGTCCATCTTTAGCTAACACAAATAAACTGGATGGTTTACCCACTCGAGAGCATGCCACTTATAATTGTCCGTGTGAAAAACATGGTGTTCTTAAATCTAATCCACAAACAGACATCGTTTGACCTTGGGATTTGTTGATAGTCATTGCAAATGCCAATCTAATCGGAAACTGAATACGTTTGAATTGAATTGGCACATCTGTAGGTATAATAGGAATCCGTGGTATGAGTATATTTTCACCTCTGAACTTGCCATTTAAAATCTTGGCTTCGATCACGTTTTTCATTAATTTTTGAATGACTAATCGCGTACCGTTGCACAGCCGGGGTGGGTTCAAATTACGAAGTAAGATAATTGGAGATCCAACCTTTAATTGTAAATAATGCGGTGGCATGCCTGGAAAATCCAGTGAGCTCAAAAACTCTGTTGGAAAATTTACTGCATCGCTGTCGTCGCAAACTGCATCAATAGATTTATATGATACCAAGTTCCCTGGCAATAACATTTGTATCTTCAGATTTATATTGTCAACGTCTACATTTTTTGCCGCTAATTTTACGTATCCAGTTTCATCCATAGCAACTTTTCCATCACCGATATCTAAGAGTTGTTTTGAAAATTTTTCAGCGGATGGATCTTGAAGCATTTGAACGCGCATATTTATTTTTAGCTTTAATTTTTCAACATTACGCCACAATGGAGATGATTTTAAGCAAGCGTTGATATAATCAGCGTATGTTGAACGTGGAATGACTGGAAGTGTTTGTCTGAAATCACCTGAAAGGACCAACAGAGTTCCGCCAAATAGTTTGTCACTGTTTTTAATATCTTTCAATGTCCTGTTCAACGCCTCAAGTTAATGTTTGTGTGCCATAGTACATTCATCCCAAATAATAATTTTACACAGTTTCAGCACAGTGGCCATGGACGATTGTTTCCTAATGTTGCATACTGCGTCAGGGTTATTCTGAATATTTAGTGGCAGCTTAAATACTGAATGAGCTGTTCTACCTCCATCCAATAAAGTTGCTGCAATGCCCGATGATGCAACGGCCAATGCGATGCCATTATTTGATCGTATTTCAGCAAGAATTAGCGAAATAACGAATGTTTTGCCAGTTCCACCCGGTGCATCCAAAAAGAAGAACCCACCTTGTCCAGCTGAAACTGCGAGCATAATGCGATCATAAATGGTTCTTTGTTCCTCATTCATTCGTGTGACATTGCGGGCAACAATCGCTGCCATTTCTACAGTACTGTACTGCAGTTCACGATTCATTTCAGTATTCATTAAATCAGATGCAGTTCGATTTGGCGAATTCATACCGAAATTAATAAGTGGTAAGTTGGCAATGACAATGCAAAGATCCTCAATAGCAATCAATGCTTTATTGTACATTTCGTCGCTGAATGTTATGTTTAGATCGTGGCACCGTATACGATGTTGATGCAATATATCATCAGTCATTGAATCTTTGTGATTTTCCCATAATATCTGTGCCCGGGTTGGGAAACATGTAGTCAACACTATAGCGAATAGTAGACGAATTTGTATTGCTGTACAGTTCAATGCAGCTTCAGCAAGCATGCATTCCCACTGGTTGTCGTCTTCCAGCAAGCCGAGTGCAAGGCATGCATCTTTATACGTTGGATATTGTTGCCCATTCACTTTACGTATATCTTGAAATGATAATGGGCCAGTAACATTAACCAACAACAGTCTAAGATAAAAGCACTCCGTGTGTCTTGGATTGACTGTTAATAATCGCCCTAAGGTGTTTGATTTAAATAAATTGCGACATTCAGCAACTGGTGAGCCTTTCTTGCGTGGCATCCATGTTTTTGTTTGAGTCCATGTGAAATAGCGTGGTACTTGTGAATAGAGTAATGTTCGTGCAAAGGCACCAAAATCATCCGCACGATTACACAATTCAAAAAATGCAGTGAGTGTAGTTTTAGGTGGACTTATTGCGCGATCAATCGCTGTCTCGTTCGTGAAAAATACACGCTGACCGTTTTCAAGATGGATGGCCAAATGAACAACTGCTGGATCCCGTTCGTGAATTGAAAAACCAAAGATACGCCAAGCAGCTTCATTGGAGCTGATGTACCGACGAATTTGGTAGAGCGTTATTTCATCGTTTTTATTCACTGAAGGAGCATTCACATTAGTATTTTCCACTCTAAACACAGCCATATCACTGCCTTTATGGACATACTTGCAAATGTATTTGATGCTCTTCACAGAACTGCAGAACTCAACATTAATATGAGCATTATATGTCTTGCTCAGCAGAGGCGAATATGGCACCACCCAACGATTGTCAATATCAATGTCTGTGTTGATAATATTTTTAATAAATGACTGTCCGCCATTGTCAGGATTTCTTCGACGATATATTGGGTATCCGTCGACACTTGTGACCGTATCATTGGTAAAATCTTTAGGGAAATTTTTAGTACATTTTCCATCAGCCATGCAAGGCGATGAACTATTAAGAGTACCACATGGACCATGAATCATGTTTGTTGTAACAATATCAAACAGCAGTTGGTCAGTGGATGGATCTGGAATTTCCGCAGAAATGATACTATCGATTTCTTCAGGACGGATTTTGTCGATGAACCAAACCAAAATGTGTGCATGAGGTAATCCTCGCTTTTGCCACTCAACCGAATACATCCAGCAACGTGTGGGACCAAATACATGTGATTTAGTAATGAAACTTATTAAAGACTTTAACTTTAGTCTGTACACACGTGCTGTAATGTCATGGCGATGTATTGCATTTTGACCAGGCAGTAGCAAAGATGTAATCTCTGGCCATTTTGGATTACATGTGAATGTGATAAATAAACATGGTCGTCCATATTCGCGCACGAAAGTCAGAGCATCCTGTATATATTCTTGCATATGACGTGGACTGCCTACGTACGATGATGGTAAAATGACTTGGTTACCAATATCGGCGACGTCGGCGTTGTTGTTGATAGCGTCTCGCAAATGAATGTACTCTTCCGCGCGCAGCTTTTGTTGATTATATCTTAAGGATCGTAGTCGTTCGCTCTCAATCTTCGCGTACATGTCTACCATGAATTGTTGACAAAGCGCACGACATCGTAAAATAACGTTGTCCAGGCCACGTCTAATCATTAATCGGCACGCATAATAATCCTTTGAGCTAACGTTCTTGTTTGTTTCAGCTCCTGTAATATTTTTTTTTATTATTATTTTGTTGAATAATTTAATTGTTTTGTTAAATGATTAATGATCAAATTAATATTCAATGAAGTACCTGATACGGGATCTCGTTGTTTTATGTTTATGCAATATCCGTCTTGTCCTTTCCAAAATATTAGCGGATATTGGAGAGCGTCATATGAACGATGTGTGTCAGCAATGAACTGAAGATTATTATTTCTTCTACGAATTACAATTTCTCGTGCAGCTGTACAATCGCCAACCATGATTCCAGCAACATCATCAACAACGGGTGCATTGAATCTACGAACATGCTCTCCAGCTGGTGTTTTATCAGGATTAATGATGATAGCGTGATTATCGCTTTGTAATTGGTGCATATGTGATTTGAATATTTTCAACAACTCGTTGTGCTCGTTCAAAAGAGCATCTAGCTCGCTAACGATGCGCCTGGCATAAAGTGAATCAATGTTATTATAATCACAACGTGCATTCACGCGATTGGCAAGTGCGCTTCCGGAATCCTCGCCGCCCATAAAGTAGATTTGTAAGAATTTATGTGGTTCGTTTGCATTGGCAGCAGTGAGCCCATTTTATGATAAACTTGGCCTCTGATTTTAAATGTAGTATTGAATTGTTGACCATTTGCATTAGAATTTCGAACTATTTCTGTTGCTCCGAACGATGTCATTTGAAAACATGAATTGAATCTTCGAATTGACTTCAGGAATACGTTAGAATCTGGATCCGTGCCAATAAGTAAGCCGTTCAATGGTTCAGGTGGTGTTTCAATTTCAGGTAGTTGCACTTTTCCTGACGCGCAACACATCCCAGCTGGCAAATTTTTGAATTTCAGAGCATGACAATACCGACATTCCTTGTCCATAGCACCAATTACCACTTTTGAATGATCATAATAATCAACATCGGGCTCATACTAGAATGCTAGACGCAGGAATGAATCAGATATAAATGCTCGATGTACCTGTTGTCGTTGTTGGTCATTTGTTCTTCGTCTTTTGACTCTTAAACGGCGTGATTGTCGTTGTTCTAATCTTCTGACTTCATTGCGTTCAGCTCGTGTATCTTCTGGCTCTTCTTGATGCAATTGCGCCATTCTGACACGTGCATCACTATTTTGTTGCTGGATTTGTTCTTCTGTTCTTTGCGATCTGCTATGTCGCAAGATTCGAGCATTTCTTGTACTGCGGCCTATGGAAGCTTCTCTGCGTCTTGCAGGCATTTTAAAAATTTACGATTTAAAAAGTTAAAAAAAACTGTTTTGATTTATATGACGAATTTAATATTTAGTTTTTTTTTTTTAATTTTTTCGTAACTTTATTTTAGTTGCTTGCGTACAAACGCTTGCCGGATAACTAAATAATTTCATTTATACGTTGAATAGAATTATTTTTCCTACTGAATTTTAAATGTAGCTTACTAAGATTTAGCAAAACACAGCTCTAGGGCTGGTTCAACTCTAGCATGGCTGTTTTAAATTACACCTAACATTTAGGGGGATAAAAAATATGGGGGACAATTCTCATTGATACCGGATAAGCACAAAAAATTTTATCAAAATCGGTCAAGCCGTTTTGGAGGAGTATCTCCACGAAAACTGTGACACGAGAATTTTATATATATAGAGATTTGGATGTTTCCAAGTATAAGGGTATATTAACACTCCACACCTCTTGTATGGATCGCTTTTAGGTTATACCACGCGGTCTGATTCACATATATATATCTTAGACTTATTGACGTGCTTTGGGCGTTGATGTAACACTCCATGAGGTTACTGGACAACTAATTTCTAACCTCGATATGCCGATCTAATTAAGCTGAACCGACAGAGCTAAGCTTTCGACTCATAACTGCTCTACAGATTTCTCTCCTCTATTAGTGCTCTCTTTAGTCGTAAACTATAACGGCTTATTATAAAGCTCATTACCATGTATTTGAGTCATCTGGTATCCAAATATGATCCAATTTTAGTTAACACACCCACCTAATCACTCAATTTAACAAAACACAGTAGTGTCCATGGGAATGGATAAATGATGCCACTACAAAAAACAAAACACATGCGCTGTGAATGTGTCTCCGTTATTCTCTTTTCTTCTTTGTGCCTTTGACAATTTATTTATGACCCCAGTACCGTTTGTTGTTGTAAGTAAGTGTTGTTGTTGGGATCGCAATGCTCCTTTTTGTTTGTGTCATTGATTTAAAACAAAACAATTAAAACATAACTTGGTTTTGTACACCAGAATATGTTACGGGGGTGGTTTTACCTATGTACATACTTGCTAATTATCAAACAAAACTTAACACACAAATACCTATTGCCATTGTTGTTTTGATATAATTTTCGAGCTGACATTTGTAACTTTGCTTGGTGTTGCAAATGCACATATGTACATTTAACATTCTTTTGTACATACATATATATAACAAAAAATGCAAGTGCAAATACAGTCAAACTTCCATAACTCGAACTTCCCTTACTCGAATTTTCTATAACTCGAATCTAATCGAGTTGCAGTAGCGTGCAGTAGCGAGAAAAATGTATGCAATGTTTCTTCCATAACTCGAAGTCTCCATAAGTCGAACTTTTTTCATGGATAATTTTGATTTGAGTTATGGAAGTTTGACTGTATATGTAAATACAGTGCAAAAACAAACGCACTAACAAATAGAAACTTAAGAAAATGTAATCTGCATACATATGTATGTTTATTTAATGCAAAAAGTTGTATAGATATGTACATATGTACACACATTCAATTTGTATTTGTTTTTTATAGCGAGCCCTTTGTGCGAAAATAATTAATCTTGAACATCTTTGTATAGTGGTAGATTTGCTTACTTGCTGTTTATCTAACTCAGACGTAACGTCGTACCACACAAACATTGTTGATATACAATTTCGAACAATCAAGCAAAGCACATATGTAAGTTTGTATGTATTTGTAACGTATGGAGGTTTGTGAATAAAAGGCAGGCAGAAGGGGAAGCCGTGACATTCAAATTTGTGATGCATATCAGTGGCGGATGGCACTTTCTATATCCCTATCAAGTTTGGAGGTTCTAGCGCAAAAGCTGAGGAAGAGGTGGGCGGTATAAGTGGGCGTGGCATCTAATATTGCACATTTGTTACGAATGTTACTAACAATGTTTCCAAGTTTGGTGAGTCTAGCGCAAAAACTGGAAAAGATATAGAAATTTCAGATTTTACGAGGTGGGTGGAAAAGGTGGGCGTGGCATTTAAAACTTTGATGTAGATCGGTTACGGATGTCACTAACAATGTTTCTACCAAGTTTGGTGACTCTAGCCCAAAAACTGAAAAATATATAGAGTTTGTAAGACTTCAGCATCTACCTTCCCATCAACTTTTGTGAGTATAGCTTCAAAACTCTGGAAAATACAGTCATTTTCGATTATAACTGCAAACTGCATGAATTAAAGTAACTATATTATTTTGCTGTCCAATATCTTATACAAACAATACTCGAGAAAATTTTATTAACTATTTAAATCATAACTCTAAGTGAAATAAGCGGGCATGTAATTACAGACGGCACTGTAAGTAAGCGCTCTAGCACAAGAGCTTTAGTAATTTGGGTCAAAGACTTTAACAGCTGATATTCGGATGGTACGTATGTATGTTTGCATGTAGGCAATCGCAAAATTTGGTTGTTGTTGTGGGATTAAGCACACTTTTTATAGTCATAATTATAAAGACCAGACAAAAATTGTTTTTTTTTTTTCTATTTAGATGCGTTTCCAAATTTCGGTGAAAAATTATGTAAATGTGAAACATAAGCGATCACCACATTGCCAAAACTTAACGGAGGTTACACATATTCATACATACATAGTTTTACCGGTTAAGCCGGCATAGGTTGAGCTTTCGAGCTTTCAAGAGCGAGATGCATTCATGCCTGCAGCAGCTTATGCATGTATGGATATGTGGATGCTGGTCATATGCTTTTACACTGGTGGCAAAATAAATTATGCACGTGGCAATTTGGCTTATGCTTCTAAAAATATAAACAATGTTTAAGATTACTCACAGCTTTGTTTTCCAGCGATGAAAGATCTTTCCTCGTGGCTTGGTGTTTAGTTCAAGGGCTGATGATGGTTGTGCATTTTCAATTTTGTTGTTGTATAATTTGAGGTTATGTTCTTACGTCTTGGCTTCGTAGTTTTTTTTTTTTGTTTCTTATTTTTTTACACATATTAAACAAGAACTCATATACACAAAGATTAATAGAAAAAAATTGCGTTAAGTGTGAAGCTTTGCTTCCATCACAACAACACAATTGGCGATGCCAACCAACATGCTTACATACACACACTCCCACATGCCTACGATACCTGCACGTGTGCGAATTATGTTCTATGGGGTTTTGAGGCTTTTTACACTTTTTTTTTTTTTGTGATCTTCCCGATTTTTCGTTTATTTTAGTGTTTTCCGTACTTTTAAACTATATTCCTAGAGTCTTTTAACTTGTTAACTCTATTTTTGTTTTTCAACTTTTTCCACACCGCGTGCGGTTTGAATGCTCTCACGATTTGTACTAACACTACCACTGCTCCAGCTGGCAGTGCTTTCGAAAGCTTGCAAGCCAGAGGCGTAGACAACTATTCCAAACAGGGGTCTTCATCCAAATTGCAGCAGGAATGAGAATTTCATTAGGATAGACAATTCGTCCGACCGCCTCAATGCCAATATGATGGGTGGGGTTGGAGACGGCGGCGAATATATATAAGGCTATATACTCTTGGCCTATGGGTAACAAAAATCACACTTTAGCACAAGAAAAAAAATAACCGCTACAGCGCAAACCTCTAAATATGCCACGCAACCAAAACCAGGAGCCTGATCCTCCTGGTCGGATCCGGGTGTGGATGTGAACCGATTAAGTTCAGCTCTAACCTCTCTGCGGCGTTGACCTCTTTTTTTTTCTGTTAATTTTTTAATTTTTTTAAATTAATTTTCACCAAGGGGTCTTAGTTCTATATTTATTGTTTTTGTCTTTTGTTGGTATCTGTGGTACTGCACACGCGGTAGAACTTTCCTAACCTTTTGAGGTGTAAGCACGTTTTAACCTCACACGACAGCGACGAGGCTTAGCTGTACGACGTGGAGTAATACTTTAAAGAACGATCAGGAAGAGACTGACTCGACATGCCTAGGGGTTTATATAGGCCTAAATTCCAGTGAGAACCAACTCTCTCTTGAAAAAGCTTTACTGAAGTTGGCTGCGCTGGTGCTAGTTGCAGCAGCTGATAACCAACATTTTATCGCATGCGCCTTTAAGGACTGCTACAATTTCTGGTACACTTTTTATCGCATGCAATATTTGTATGCACTAAACGGCGATAAAAAACAATTTTTATATTAAATCAAACTCAAACGCAACGGCGACCATTACAATCGCGAATATATGCAAACCGTTTTACAAGTACGTATGTATAAACAGATGTGAGAGTGATCGGCTTATGCTTATGGAGTAACTGTTAACGAATATAAAGAGTGAAAATGTGGGAGGGCGGAATCCTTTTTATACCCTTAACCCATAAAATGGGTAAATAAGGGTATAATGGTTTTGTGCAAATGTATGTAACAGACAGAAGGAAGCATCTCCGACCCCATAAAGTGTATATTCTTGATCAGCATCAACAGCCGAGTCGATCTAGCCATGTCTGTCTGTCCGTCTGTCCGTCTGTCTGTCCGTCCGTATGAACGCGCCGATCTCAGAGACTATAAGAGCTAGAGACTTCAAACTTGAAACTTAAGCTCTCCTATACCATGAGCAGATCAAGTTTGCTTTAAATTTCCGATAACATTTCTGGTTTCCGATATACACATGTGATCGATAACAAAAAAATCTTGAATTTCAAAATTTGATCAAAATCGGCTTAGAAACACCGGAGATATCGCAGCTTGAAGTTTGGTCATATAGGTCACTGATTTAATATACATAAGAAACGGTAATGGTTAAGTATCGGGTTAAGGGTATATCCTAGACGGGATTTCTCGACTAGAGCCTTCTTACTTGTTATTTTTGAACAAAACACACACGAGCGACTTATACTTGTCGCAAACGAGAACTTTCGTATTTTAGGAAAAACGCGCGGGTTATCGTCTATAGGTGTTGCTTCTTTTATTGTAGAATTTATACTAAACGTAACAGCCTGTTGCGCTTGTGCAGCAGGCTGTTAACATTATTACCAATAACACAAATGTTAATTGCTAATGAGAGCAGAGAAAAGAACTACTGCTTGGATGGGGTGTTGCAGATGCCAGTGCCTACTTTCCGGCTTAAACATTCCGCCCCCCTTGCAATATAATTGCAAAAAAAAATGAATGGAGGGGGGAGCGGACCTTATTGGCTGCAGACTCCAGAAAGGACCCACCCAAACGTAGTGTTTTGGGCCACTAGGCCGTGATCTGTTGGAAGCACGCCTTGCTGGATAAGATAGCCGTAGACGTCGGAGCCCAGCACCAGGCTGACAATTGATGACCTAAACCATTGTTCATCCGCCAGGACGATGTTGTGAAAGAGAGAGCGAAAACGCTCCTGGATATCCGTCCTTGGGGTGCGGAAGCTGTGGTCATCCTCGACCCGCAGGCGAACCTCCCTCTCGAACAGTCCGGTTTTGGATTTAATGCGAGCACTCATCCTTTCACCCGCATCGAGCCTGGTGGCGGAAAGGCCCAATGCCTTTGCCAATGAGGCGTCAATACGGCTGGTCGGGCTACATGGATCGACTAGTGCTCGCATTGTAAATGTTTTCTCGCCTATAGCGACAAGCACAATCACCGTAGCCAATATGGTGACTACTTCGGGATCGGGTGACGGCGCTCTGGGTAGCGAGACTCGTTGACCGGCTGGAGATAGGCTTCTGGACGGACGGGGCGGAACTCGTTGACCAACTGGTGGTCTTCTGGACGGACGGGGTGGAACTCGTTGACCGGCTGGAGATGGGCTTCTGGACGGACGGAGCGATGAGTCGTCGGCCAGATGGAGCAGTGTGTGGTGTTCACCACCGCAGACGCGACATTTGTCGCCACTCCGACAGGATCGCCCCGAATGCTTGTGTGCCAGACAGTTTGGGCAGTACTTGTTTATGAGCACTGCCCGGAGCCGCTTCTCAGCGTCTAGGCGCATAAAACGTTAGCACTTCTTAAGCGCGTGGATGCCCCGACACATACGGCAGCGGAATGACGCCGTACCCCGCAGCCTTTGCCTCTGCTTCTGAGCCTTGGTGGGTGCCATGTTCCTTTGTAGCAAAACTCTGGGAAGATATAAAAAACAAAAATTAGAGTAGCTTCGTAAGTTAAAGGAACCGGTTAGTCACGCTTTTGACAAGGTATTTGGATTTTGGTTGGGCTCGGATTGGAGAGGAAGGAGGATCAGTTTTGCTACGGGCCTCTTGATGATCCCGCGGGCCGTGAGTACGTCGACTACTCGAACCCGATCATCCTGCCCCGTGTGGGCATCTTTGACGCGTCCCAAGTGCCACTCGTTGGACGGAAGATTGTCCTCCTTGACAACTACCATGTCACCTTGTTGTAAGTTCCTCTCGGGTAGTTGCCACTTAGTCCTCTTGTGTAGCTCCTTCAAGTACTCTTCCTTCCAGCGAAAACAGAAGTGCTGGTTAAGAGCCTTGAGCCGTTGCCACCTGTTCAGGATTGATGCTGCACTTTCTTCTATCCCAGGCTCCGCCCTGGAAAGAAGTGGGCCTCCTACTAGGAAATGTCCTAGAGTGAGAGCCAGCAGATCGGTTACGTCTTCGGGTAAAGGAGAGATTGGTCTGGAGTTAAGGCACGCCTCAATCTTCGATAGAAGAGTGGAGAGCTCTTCAAACGTATATTTGAAAGTGGAGGTCGACTTATAGAACAGTGTCTTGAAACTTTTGACATCGGCTTCCCACAGGCCGCCCATGTGGAGTGCACCTGGGGGGTTGAAATGCCACGAGAGACAGTGGTCACTGTACGCTGTCTCGACGCGCGTCTTTGTAGCCTCCAAGAGTTCTCGAGTAATTACTTTTGAGGCTCCAACAAACGTCTTTCCATTGTCGGAGTAGACTCTGGACGGGCAGCCGCGTCTTGCCACGAAACGGGCAAACGCTGCAAGGAATTTGTCCGTAGTCAAGTGGGACGTGGCTTCAAGGTGGATTGCCTTTGTGCTGAAACACACAAAGACACACACATAGCCTTTAGTAATAAGGCAGGCACGACCCGTGTAGTTCTTTATATCGAACGGACCAGCAAAGTCGGTGCCCGTATGTGTAAAAGGACGTGAAAAGGTTGACTTCTCTGCGGGTAAGCTACCCATGAGCTGAGTTTGAAGTCTCTTTTTGTAAACAACGCAGACTCGACAGGAATTGGCTATGGAGGTAATGAGCGTCTTCAGCTTAGGAATCCAGTACTTAGAGCGGATAAGGCGCATCATTAGCTGATTTCCACCATGCAATGAGATCTCATGCGTAAATTTAACGAGGAGGCGACTGAACGAGCATGAGTACGGAAGTATGATTGGATGCCGTTCATCGTAGCTAAGGTCGCAAGATTTGTTTAATCTACCGGAGGCTCTTATGATTTCCTTCGGTTCAAGGAATGGATTAAAGTTTAATATGTGGCTGGAAGTTGGCAAGCCTTGCTTATCACAAAGACACTTATATTCCTTAGCGTAGGAGGTTCGTTGGGTGAGGGATACGAGTCGTTCTTGAACTTCTTGAAGCTCACTATTCTGGAGTTGCTGTGATGGAAACAGCAACGAGGATTGACGACATCGTTTTACAAATCGGAACACGTATGCGATGACTCTTAAAGCTCTGCCGAAGTCGGAGAAACGCTCCAGTGGATCCGGGGGGCACACTTCCGCAATGTGGACCTTAACTGGTCGCTGTTCTAAGTCAGTCTCCAGACTTGAGCTAGCTTAAATCGGCCATTGCTCCTGAGGAAGACCTAACCAATCGGGTCCGCTCCACCAAAGATAGCTGTCCTTCAACTCCTGTGGCGAGACTCCGCGACTAGCCAAGTCTGCTGGATTGTCTTCAGACCGCACATGTGACCAAGCTTCACAGTCAGAACCTTGGCCGATCTTGGAAACGCGGTTGGCGACGAACGTGGTCCAGGAACAGGGGGATCTGCGAAGCCAGGCCAAAACAATGGTTGAATCCGTCCAGTAAAATTGCTCACAATTTCCTATGGGCATCTGAGGGATGAGAGCGGCAGACAGTTCCGCGAGAAGAACAGCTCAACACAGTTCAAGTCGCGGTAGCGAAACTGTCTTCACTGGGGCCGCTCTGGTCTTGGACGTCAGGAGGTGGACTGACACCTGTCGGCCTATCTCCACTCGAACGTACAGAGCTGCGCCGTAAGCCTTTTGGGAGGCGTCGCAGAACCCATGGATTTGAATGTTCGCCTCTGGCTGAAAAGAGACCCACCGTGGTACCCGGAAAATTCCCAGATGAGGATGACCGGAGAGGAAATCTTCCCAACGCTGAACCAGCTCGGACGGCAGTGGATCGTCCCAGCCAAGCTCGTGAAGCCAGATTTCCTGCATGAAAATCTTCGCGCGAACGATGACAGGTGCCAGCCATCCCGCTGGATCGAAGAGCTTAGCGATTTCTGAAAGCACTTCACGTTTTGAAATCGATTTCTTTGTAGGAATATTGGAGGGCGCAAAGAAAAACTCATCAGAGTTGACTTGCCATCGGATCCCCAGGGTTTTAGCCACGCTGGCCTCTTCGAATTCTAAGAAATCCTCTCTCAAAAGGTGATCTCTGGGAATGTCCTGGAGGAGCTCCTTGTCGTTTGACGTCCACTTGCGAAGCGGAAAACCAGCTGAACGCATTGCTCCTTGCAGCTCCTTGATGCTGGAAATCGCACATTGCCTGGAATGAGCTCCTGCAAGGACATTGTCTACGTACATATAGTTTGAAATGATGTCACTAGCAAGCGGAAACTGTGCCATCACATCTGTAGCGATCAGCTGTAACACGCGAATTGCCAGAAATGGAACGCAATTCACACCAAACGTGACTGTTTTCAGCTCATAGTCACAGAGCTCTTGATCCTTGTTACGATAGAGGATCCTTTGAAATGGCGTATGTTTGGGCTTTACCAGAATCTGCCGATACATTTTGGTAATATCGGCGTTGAAACCGTAACGGAAAAAACGCCACTTCAAGAACTGAGTCGTCAGATCGGATTGTAAGACAGGACCTGCATGAAGGACATCATTCAGGCTCCTACCGTTAGTGGATTGACTGGATGCGTTGAATACAACGCGAGCTTTTGTGGTAGTGCTGTCAGGTTCAAAGACAGCATGGTGTGGAAGATAAAAGTTCCCAGTATCTGTAGTAGGGGGAACTTGTTTCATGTGACCTAAGTCCAGATACTCTTGTATCACGGAGTCGTACTGCTCTTTTAACGTAATGTTTATATTTAAACGATTTTCGTTCTTTAGAAACTGAGCCAGTGCGATCGACCTTGAGTGACCTAAGTTTATGTGCTCAGGATCTTTGAAGGGGAGGGTGACAATATATTTGCCACTCTTGTCTCTGGTCGTAGTGCGCTTAAAGTTTGTCCTCGCATATGGCATCAGACTCTTCTACTGGCTTCATTGGGAGATCCTCCACCTCACAAAACTTTGTAAGGAGGTTTTCCAACCGTTGGTCGGGCTTGACCGTGATTTTGGTTGAAAAAGCGGAGATAGAGGATGAAGCGCAAGTAGTTATTGGGCCGGTAAGAATCCAACCAAAAATGCTTTCTTGACCCAATAATGCGCCAGAAATGTTAGAAATAGAGCCGCCTAGTAATATGGATGGAAGGATATCTGCACCTAATAGCACAACTATCTGCGAACTCTTGTAGAAATGAGGGTCAGCCAGTGGAATATTGGGCAGGTCTCGCACGATACCTTCGGGAATCGGATGTGAGGGTAGAGTACCTGCCACATTGGGAAGCACATACGCCGAAACTTCAATGTGAACTCTTGGCCTCGTTGGAGATCCTATGTTGAAGTGACTTACCTTCTCAGGATTGGCTGAAACGGCTTGATTAAGTCCGGCAACTTGGGCTGTCACACGTGTAAAGGGAAGCTTGATGATTCTGAACATTCGTTCTGAAATGAATGTTGCTTCGGAGCCAGAATCGATCAACGCACGAGCCTTATAACACGTGCCAAGGTGGCATATGTTAATTATGGCAGTGCCTAAAAGCACACCTTGAGTGTTTGACGTGAAATAGTTATGGATATTTTCCGAACTTCGGTCTTGAGTGGACTGTATTGGTGAACTTGGATGATATGGCGTAGCAGCAGAATTCAACGACGCCCTTGGGGCCGCTTGAGTAGGAGGGTCAGCACGATGCAACAATGTATTATGGCGACCTGTGCACGTGAAACAGTTATGGCTGCTTCTGCATTCTTTTAAATGATGTCCTCTAGTAAAACAATTAAGACATAGCTGCTGTTGCTTTATATAGGAAGCCCGATCAGAAACCGTAGGCAAACACGCACTGGATGGTTCTCTTTGGAACAAAGCTTACAGGTTGAATTCGGTTTCGGAGCTTAACCTTCGCTTCGAAAGAGTTGATCTTTTTCTTGTTAAGATCTTTGCGTTCGGACTGACTTGGGCCGCTCATAGGTCTCACGTCTTCTATCGCTTCCAGCGTGCGATGGCGTTCCGTGAGATACGTGTTAAACTCGAGCCAAGTCGGAATATCAGACTTATTGTGGAGAGACTGTTCCCACAAGGATAAGGTAAATTTCGGTAGCCTGGATGAGCATAGGAATACCAGCAAACAATCCCAGTTTTTGATGCTAACTTTAGCTAGCTCGAAGGCTGTGAGACACCCCTGGATCGTGCTCTGGAGCTCTTTTAACGCAGTACCAGATTCATGGGAAACTGACGGTAAATTAAACAGGATTTTAAGCTGGCTGTTAACTAGCAACCGCTTATGTTCGAACCTTTCAGAAAGATTGTGCCACGCGGAGTGGAAACCGTCATTCGTTAGTGGAGATTTCGAAACAATACATTTTGCCTCGCCGCTTGTCTTGGCTTTGAGGTGGAACAGTTTCTCAATTGAAGTAAGTCTGGAGTTGTTTATATATATCGCCGTAAAGCAGTCCCGGAAAGTGGGCCAGTGCAGATAGTCTCCATTGAAGACTTCTGTCTCTATTGGGGGAAGACTACAACCTTTCGAGACTTGCGGAAGAGAGGATTGTAGTTGCTTACTTTGCGCTGACGCTTCGTCAATACTTTCACTTAATTGAGCGACGCATCGCTTATAAACAGAGTAGGAATGCTCGTATTTTGCTTGCATACTCAGAAGCTCGTCAAGGGAGCCGTCGTCTTGCGTAATGGACTGGGAACCTTGTTCAAACGCAAGCTCTACCTTTTCCCATAGGGATCGGATCTGATCCCGGCGCACCTGTAGTGTAAACAGTGATGCACCAGCTGAATTTGCAAACCTAGCTTCAAATTGGCCTAGCCTGTCCGATACAGCAATAAATTCTATGGACGCCATTTTGGATTAAGCTATGATTTTCTTTGACTCTTGTCTGGTGATACGGACGCTGCTCTGCGGAGTTACCAAAATCGGGACTGCTAAGCTGACTACTTTTGGTTTTGGCTGAGTGTTAGCTTGAATTCGTGAGGAAACGGACGGCTTTGAGTCGGTCGTCTCACCGGCTTTGTTCTTGACGTTTGGCGCCGAGGAGCTGCTGGCGCTTGACACTGGCGTACGGCGGTAGGTTGAAAGTGAACGACGACGCTTTGCTTGTTGCTTTGGGTCCTCTGACATAATAGGCTCTCTATGGAGCCAGAAAATACCACACGAAGATCAAATAAATCAAGCAAAATTGGACAACGAAAGTGCAATAAATTTTTTTATTTTTTAATAAACAGGGTATGCCGCAGTCGGATATTTCTCACTTATCATCTTATTTCAACTTATCAAAAATTTATTTATTTTAATTTCTTTTTTTTTTATTAATATAAACAGAGTATTGCGCAGTCGGATATTTCTCACAAACAACAGAGTGGAGAAATGTATTTGGATATATATTTATATATTTTTTTTATTTTTTTTTTTTTTTTTACAAAGTGTTGCGCAGTCGGATATGCCACACTTACCTTGATGCAGCAAAGATTTTCTTTGGAGCAATGATAAAAAAAAAATTTTTTTTTTTATTATTATATTTTTTTATTAACAAAGTGTCTCGCAGTCGGATATGCCCCACTTGTCAAGCAAAGTATTGCACGGTCGGATATACCCCACTTGCGGAAGGGTAAATGAGAAATTATACAAGTTGACTCGGAAACGCATATACCCCAATTGTTTCAAAAAAAGTGCAGGATATACATAACGTGTGCAGCGGTAAACACACTTGGACAGCTGCAGCTAGCCGGAGTCAGTGACCAGCGCATATGTATGTACGAATGTATGTGTTGTGTGTGAGAGTATGCGCGGAGTGTCACCGTTGATTTGGATATGTATGTATGTAATGCGGATTGTCACCGTTGACTTATATATGTATGTATGTAATGCGGATTGTCACCGTTGACTTATATGTATGTATGTAGTGCGGATTTGGCTACTTGACCTTCTGGCTGCGCCAAGGTGAACGTTTTATATATATATGTATATTATGTGTTATAATTGTTCCTTTTTTTGAAAGTAATTCAATGTTGTTATATTTTGGAGACACAAGTGGTGGCGGATAAGAAGACGAAACACTTGTTAGTTTCTTTTTGATTTTTACATATAGATATGGTCAAGTCTTCGTCCAACTCTCATAGTGAGCGGTCATAGTTTTCTGGTATAGTGTCCACATATTAAGTGAAGTAAAGCTACGTTATAGCGAGTAAGCTCTTATCTCGCTTTACGATCAGTAAAGAAAACAACCCAAAACAAAACAACAAATCAAAATTAAGCGACGATCGGCGACCCCCTCGTTTGGCGGTGCTGAAGCACCGACCACACATAAAATGGTACGAACACCCGCTGGAGCACACTCATCTCAAATCTCTATAACGGTTATCAAGCAAAACCCTTCCTACGTTCACAAAGTTCTTACTGAGTGCAATATCTCTGAATACTATATAAAAGCAATATCTATTGGTATTAGGTTAGGTAGGTTAGGTTAGAGCGGTAGTGAGAGGAAGAGACCCCCCACTCACGTAGGCCAGAGTTGGCCCGTTGTGGTGCCGCGTTTGGACTGCGTCCAAAACATACCTGTTAAGTAATGATTATTAATGGTAGTCATTATTAATTAGATTAGTTTTGTTTAAAAGTTGAAATAATGATTAAATTACCATTATTTTTGGTTTCACACAATTATTTAATGATTCCGATTACAAAAAATCGAAAAATAATGGAAAATTACCATAAACTATTGAAAATAATGGAAAAAAATGGAAAATAATGGAAAATAATGGTTTTAATATTTTTCCATTATTTTCCATTATTTTCCATTTTTCCATTATTTTCCATTTTTCCATTTTTTCGACTATTTGAGACTATTTTGAGAAAAACAAATTATTTTCACTGTTTGTAAGCCGATCTCGTACAGAAACATTGTTGTTATTAAATGTGATGTTGAAAATAATTTGTTTTTCTCAAAATAGTGAGACTATTTTGTCGAATAGTCGAAAAATTGAAAATAATGGAAAATAATGGAAAATAATGGAAAATAATGAAAAATAATGGAAAATAATGGAAAATAATGGAAAATTTCAAAACCATTATTTTCCATTATTTTCCATTTTTTTCCATTATTTTCAATAGTTTATGGTAATTTTCCATTATTTTTCGATTTTTTGTAATCGTAATCATTAAATAATCATAAATTGTTCACTATTCAACTATATAATCACTACGACTATTTTCCAAAAATAATTTAATTGATTAGTAATTCTAATGGCAACTTAACAGGTATGGTCCAAAAACCGTCTACCCAGACGCAGAGTGTGTAACACCGCTTTCGAGGGCGTGGTCCCAGCCCGAGGCTCTTATAAAAGACAGGATATTTTTTGGGCTTATATCCGCTAGTTGGGAGAGGTCCGTTAAGAAAAAGGAGCCGAGGTGGCGATTTCTGGTCTTGCAGAATGCCGGACAGTCGCAGAAAAGGTGGGAAAGCGTTTCCTCCTCCTCCTCGTCTCGACAGCTTCTGCAGAAATCATTGAAAGGGGCTAGAAGTCTCGCTGCGTGAGTCCCTACTAGCCAATGTCTCGTAATTGCCCTTATTACAGCAGTACAGCCTAATCTGTTTAAGTTGATTAGGCCAGAAGAACGCTTTCTACAGCGCGTTGGACAGGTTTGCCTAGCAATCCTAGCCGTTGCATTATTGAGTTGCCACCTTTTATTAGCTTCAAGTTCAAAATGTGAAAGAACTCTTAGCTTGCAGCTGGCCATGGGAATACCCATGCCCTCCTTGTCTGTGAGGAGAGGCAAAGTAGTTCCATGCCTTGCCAGCTCGTCCGCCTTACAATTGCCCTCGATGCCCTCATGTCCGGGCACCCAAATTAGGTAAAGCTCGAACTGCTCAGCCATCTCTTGAAGAGATTTGCGGCAGTTTGTGACGGATATCGAGTTTGATGATATCGAATGTAGGGCTTTGATAGCCGCCTGGCTATCAGAGAAGATGCATATGTTTTCTGCTGAGCACTCTTTTTCAGCGAGGCATAGAAGTGCCTCCTTTATTGCAGTGATTTCGGCTTGGAAGACACTACAATGATCAGGGAGGCTAAAAGACTTACTAATGGATAGCTCTTCGCAAAAGACGCCTCCCCAAACTCGGTCGTCTAGCTTAGAGCCATCAGTGAAGATTCTGATAGAGTTTGTCGGCCCTGGAGTGCCTAAGCACCAGTTTTCCCTTGGGGGGATAATTACTTTAAAAGTAGTTCTAGGGAATTCCTGAGGACAGCAGTAGTCCGTGTTTGAGGGGATAAGTTGGTTTCCCACAAGGATATTGGAGTGACCGTAGGTCATTTCGGGCCACTGTTTTGTTTTCCTCATGCGTAGGGCGGAGAGAGTTGCTACTAACTTCCCCATTTGGTCGATTGGTAGAAGGTGTAGCATGTTGTCTAGAGTCTCAGTTGGGGTCGTTCTGAGAGCTCCTGTTGTTGTCAGTCCTGCGGCGCGCTGCACTTTGCCGAGCTTATGGACTGTTGTTTTCTTTGACAGTGCTGGCCACCATACTGATACTCCGTACAGCAGGATAGGCCTTACGATAGCTGTGTACAGGCACAGCGATATGCGGGGTGCCATTCCCCATTTCAGTCCAATAGACTTTTTGCAGGTATATAGAGCGACCGACGCTTTCTTAACACGTTCCTGTGTATTGAGATTCCAGTCTAGTTTACCATCTAAAGTGAGCCCTAAGTATTTGGCCGATTTGCTAAAAGCAAGTTCCACTCCGTTTAGTGTTGGAGGTTTGAGTGGAGGAATCTTATATTTCCTAGTAAATAGGACTAAATCAGTTTTAGCTGGGTTTAGTCCGAGACCCTTTGACGTGGTCCAGGTGGACAGGGTTCGAAGTGCAGTGGTCATACATTCGCACAGTGTTTGGGGGTATTTTCCCGAGAAAGCAATAGCGACATCGTCTGCATAGGCGATCACCTTGCCGCCCCTACCCTCCATGGAGCGCAGCAGACTGTTGACTGCCACATTCCATAGGAGAGGGGGGAGGACACCTCCTTGTGGGGTGCCTCTACTTACGAACCTGGAGATAGACGAGGACCCCAAAGTGGATCTGACGATTCTTCGTTTGAGAAGTTGATCAATCAGATCCACGATGCGATGCTCGACCCCCAAATTCGATAGCGTCTCGGTGATCGCCTCTGGTACAACGTTATTAAACGCACCCTCTATGTCTAGGAAGGCTATGAGACAGTACTCTCTTTGGTAGAGAGCCTTTTCAACTGTAGAGACAACAGCGTGAAGAGCTGTCTCGGTTGATTTACCTTTCTGGTAAGCATGTTGTGCTTGAAAAAAATGATCTGTCTTGATCGAGTTCCTGATGTGGAAGCCCAAAACTCTTTCTAGCGTTTTAAGTAGAAAGGATGTCAGGCTAATGGGGCGGAAATCCTTCGGGGTCGTATGTGAGGCTTTACCTGCTTTTGGAATGAAGACGACTTTGGATTCCAGCCATGTCTTGGGAATCAGGCCTGTCGCTAGGATATCTTTAAAGATTTTATGAAGCCAGTTAACGGCAGTTGCCCCTGCTTGCTGCAATTGGGCTGGAATGATGCCGTCAGGTCCTGGTGATTTGAAGGGCGAGAAACTTTGTATAGCCCATGTGATGATGTCTTTGGAGAGAAAATCGGTTGCTAGGTGCCCTTAAAGTTCTCTGGCTAAGACAGGTGGTGACTCGACTGAGCAATCGGGAAAGTGGGTTTCCATAAGAAGTTCTAGAGACTCCGAACTGGTCGTTGTCCACGAGTCGTCTGGTTTCTTAAGGAACCCAACGGTTGTCTGAGTACTGGAGAGAACCTTTCTGAGCCTTGCGGCATCAGTAGTGTTTTCAATTGAGGAGCAGAAGTTTTTCCACGAAAGGCGTTTAGCCTGTCTAAGTGTCTTTTTAAAAGTTGCAAGGCTGGCTTTGTAGAGAACCCAAGATTGGTCGTTTCCACTTTGCTTTGCATAATTGAAGAGCTTACGTGATGTCTTACGAAGCTCACCTATTTCCGGGGACCACCATGGTGGTTTTGTTTTCCCTCTTGGTTAACTCAGGGGACATGACATGTTGAGGGCGGACATGCATGCCTCCGTGAGTTTCTGAGTGAGCATCTCTGTATGCTCGGGGGATGGGAGTCCCGTAGGAGGCTGTTCGGGAATTAGTCTCCCAAGTTGGGCTTTGAAAACGGTCCAGTTTGTACGTTTGTAATTTCTGCACCATTTTGGCTTTGGTGTGTCAAGGGAGAAGGCTATATCTATACACCTATGGTCAGAGAACGAATGTTCATCAAGCACCCTCCATCTAATAAGTCTTTGATGGAGGGACGCCGTTGCAAGCGTCATGTCTAAGACTTCTTGCCTATTTCTAGTAATAAAGGTGGGGTCATTACCTATATTGCTGATGTTAAGGTTGGTGGACAGGATATAGTTAAATAGGGACTCACCCCGTTCGTTTATGTCAGTGCTGCCCCACTGATGGTGATGAGCGTTGGCATCGCATCCTATGATGAGCTCCGTGTGGGTCGCCTCGCAGTCGGCGATCAGGCTTCGCAGGAGCGTGTGTGGTAGGGGGCCTTGTTGGTCGTGTGCCATATAGCTTGAGCTTAGCTTGACACAGCCTGACTTCAGCTCCAGGCAGGCAGCAGTGTTGTCGCCATTGCTGTAGTTAGAGAGCAGAAAAATATCTAGGTGTTTTTTTGCCATAATGCTGGAGCGAACTTTACCTTCGTTGCGGGCTACAAGTAGCTTGTAGTCCTTCGTCCCCAGACCAGAAACCCTGCCACCACAGACCCAGGGTTCCTGGATGAGGACTATATCTGCTCCGCATTGGCTTATGCGAAGCAGAAGGTTGATCTGCAGAAGTCGTAATGACATCTTCAGATTTCTCCACCACTGTACGCTCCGCCTCATCGTCGCTGTCGGTGTCGAGGCAGATTCTGTTGGCCAGGTCGTTAGCCAGTTCGGAGCCCTCCGAATGGTACCCAGTAGGGATGTCGACCTCCCTTTTCACGGGTGTCGAAACCCCGCCCGTGGCTTGGGCTGGTGTGCCATGGTCCGCGGCATTGGTGGTGGCAGCCTCCTCTGCTGCCGGCTCCGCCTCGTCGGTCAAAGAACTGGCCGCATCCGACCGGTACACCCTTATTACTACAGGTTTGAACCCGTAGTAGGCTGCGCCATTGGATTTGGCCAGCTCTTTGGCCGACTCGTCATTTATGACCAGGACCACTTGTCTTGTGATCCCCTCCGTCGCTTCCACCTTGGCCACCCTCCAGTCTGTGGTTGGCAGGGCAGGGTTGCAAAGCTGGAAAAGCTTGAGAATCCTTTCGGGATCCTCAGGCTTAGCAGAGACCCAGACCCTGGCGCGGGGGCGACTGGGTATGTCTTTCCAGTCGACCGCCTCTAATTTCGCGCCAGGGTAGATCTCCCCCAGCATGGCGACAGCTTGCTTATATATGGCGGCAGACGCCATATCTTCACAAGCTATCGCTTTTATGCAACCCTGATGCCAACCGGCGTCAGAGCAGCGTGGTGGTGGACCTTCCGACTTCAACATTAAGTCCAGGAGCTTCTCTTGAAGCTCGCACTCAATGGCCCCCCACCTATGCCGAGGGATATGGCACTCACTGTGGCCCCTGTCTAGGACCAAAATAAGAACCTTCTCCCTGGCGGCTTCGGCGAAGGAACGGGTGAGTGGCTGTGGACGAGGGGAGGCCGGATCCGCTTGGCTTGCGGAACCGTCTCTTCTGCGGAGCGTTGCCGTTTCTGCTTGGCTTTGCCAGAAACGGACGCAATAGCCGGCTTAAAATCCGGAAGGATGGTTTTTGCCCACTCCACAAGCTGGGCACCATCCGGAGAAGCTGGTTGGGCCGTAAGGTCTTGCTGAAGAATTTCAGCAGCCCGTTGCCGATCCTTGAAGGATGGCTTGCCATTTGGAGGGTTGGCTGACCCCGAGGCAGTCGCCACAGTCGCGGACCCGGGAACCGGTGCCGCAGCCTTAGGTTGCGGTGGCCGATCTCCAGAAGCCGTTACCGGTCGACGCCCAGGGTAGAAGGACGACTGTCTTTGTCGCCTCCAGCTTGCCCCCTTAGCAACCTTTCGCGTGCCTGCTGGCTTAGAAACGGAGGTGCTCGCACCTGAAGTAGAAATGGCCGTTGCTACTTTTTTGTCGTCTGCTGGCTTACCAGACGTATTCGAGGTTTTGCCACCCGAAGAGGGATTGTCATCTCCCACCGAAATTTTGAGTGTCTCGGACACTGATTTTAAATTTTTTGAGTTGGAGTTCATAATTTGGTCCCACGAGTAGACGGGAAGGACGGTCACCCGCGACATAGCCCGTGTATCGCGGGAAGCCTGATTTAAACTGGAGGTCGGCAGGTATCCAGAGTTCGCAAAGTAGAGACCGAGCAACCCCTCGGCCGCGAGTCCCTCGGCACAATGCTGTTCCACCTTGGACTGGGGCAATTTTATAGAGTGTTCTTCTCTCGCCCGACTACAATTCGTCAGCACCCTTGGCAGAGACATGACCGTACCAAGGGCCTGCTTCCAGCCGCCCACACAAGGAGAGTATAGTCGCACTACCAATTGTAAGCTCCAAGGACGGCACGCACTGCGAGGGTGGCAACATACATATTGTCGGTATATATGTGCCTCCCCGAAGTTGCGCGTTGTTCCCCTTGTTGCTTCAATCAGCTGACGGCCCTATTGGTATTAAGATATTTGTAAAAAAAAAAAAAAACAGGAAAACTTTGACAAGATATGCTTAAAGTTTACAGCACTAAAATGTGAATTCTATTCATACGAAACTAAAACAACCAAACCTTACAAAGCGGTTCTTTCCGGGCTAGACAAATTTTCAAATCCTGAAGTTAAGCAGATGCTTATCAACCTGGGATTAAACTGCATTGATGTGAAAACCATTGAAAAAATCACTCGCAATGATCACAAACTGTTATTATACATTGTTTACTTTGTAAACAAAAGTACTACCTTAAGCGAACTCCGTAAAAACTACTCATATCCTAATCACACAAAAGTACGATGGGAGTTTAAGACAAAATCACCAAATAAATTGACACAGTGCTATAAGTGCCAATTGTTCGGCCACGGTTCCAATAAGTGCTCTGTTACAACATCTTGCGCCCACTGTGCCGGCCCCCACTTAACATCTGGTTGTAAAGACAACACAAAGAAGAAATGCGCAAATTGTTACGGTGATCACCCCTCCACCGATGTAAGTTGCCCATGCCGTCTTTCTTATCAGGCACTACTGATGAAGCGCACAAACAGAGGTAAACAATTCAACAGTAATAGTGAAGAAAACAACAACAAGGTAACCTCGCAAAATGGAAAGAGAACTCGTAAAAATTATCAATACACAGCAAGCGGTCCTATTCCGCAAAAAAACACATACAATATGTATAATAACGGCAGTCCTAGTTACAGTCAGATGCTCACTAATTCATATTCTCAAAAAACAACAACACAAGCGGTACCAAAAAACTCTGATCTCTTTACTTTTGAAGAAATAACAACTCTTATGACAGAGCTTATAACTGAGTTAGATGTATGCAAAACAAAATGTGACCAATTTAACGTCATAACTAATTTAGCACTCAAATATGTTTACTCCAAATAATAATAAATATATAGATCATCTGACTGTTATGGCATGGAATGCGCGTGCCATTCATTGTAAACGACTAGAATTAATACATTTTCTCACTGAAAACAAAATTCATGTACTACTTGTTAGTGAAACGTGGCTAACACAAAATATGAAATTCTATATACCCAATTACACAGTTTATAGAAACGACCGCACTTCCACCAGAGGCGGTGGAGTCTCTATAATAGTTCTCAAGTCAATTGAACATAAACAAATCGAAAGTATAAATACCCATTTCATTGAAAATGTCGGAATAGAGATTAAAGTTGATAATTCAACATAACTTAAAATATTTTCAGCATACTTTCCTGGTTCTTCGGCAAAGTGCCCCGCAAACTGTAACCAAATAATTTCAACTAAACATAGGAAAGAATTATTTAAATGCGATCTGCTCAAAATTTCACGTATCACAGGTTGTTTTGTTGTTGGAGGTGACCTAAATTGCCGAAACAGACTATGGAATTGTTCTCGGGCCAATAGTTTTGGTAATACATTACAGGAACTTTCGTCCACTGGAAAATTCGCCATTATTTACCCTCACGAGCCAACTTACATTCCGGCAAATTACAAAAGTGAACCATCCACTCTTGATATATTTCTTTCAAATACCCCGCAAAATATTTCTGACCCCGTTGTTCATACTAATCTTTCTTCGGATCACCTCCCAGTTATATGCAATTTTATTTCCAAAATTAAAGCAGTCAATTCAAAATATCAATTACTATACTCCAAAACAAACCTGCAAGCTTATAGCCGCTCTTTAGATAACAAATTTCACAACAGATTATTAATTGATTCAAATAATTGTAGAAATCGCGATGAAGTTGATAAGATGGCGGACTTTCTACAATCAGCTATTAGTGAATCCATTGATAAGTTTGTACCAAAAAAGCGAATAAAAGATCATGTTAAAAAACTCCCTACCTACATTACGGAAAAAAAAGACAATGGATTAGAACCAGACAACCAATCTTCAAGGCCAGGGTAAACCACCTAAACACAATTATACGCCAGAAATTATTTGATCACAACAATATTTCATGGAATCAGAAACTGTGTAGTCTAGAAAACAGTTCAAATTCATTTTGGAAATTGACTAAAGTCATTAAAAATAAAAAACAATTTACTCCAAGTTTTAGTCATAATAACAAAATGTATCTAACCGCCCTCGACAAAGCCAATTTACTTGCCGACATCTTTGAATCGAAGCATCATACAACTGATACCTTTTCTGATCCACCTACATCAAACATTGTACAACTTACCCGATTGTAGAAAGGCAAATAACAATAAAAGAATTAAAAGCAGTCGTAAACTCACTTAAAAACAACAAAGCACCCGGAACTGATAATATTCCGAATATTTGCTTGAAAAATCTACCAAAAAATGCACTTCAATTTTTGTGCATTCTTCTCAATAGTTGCATGGAACTTTGCTACTTTCCTTCTCAATGGAAAATAGCTAAAGTCATCCCGATTCCCAAGCCTGGGAAACCACCCGACTGTCCGTTGAGCTACCGCCCTATAAGCCTGCTTTGTGGGTTTTCAAAAATTTTTGAACGCCTTATCAAAACCAGGTTAAATCTCCACTTTGAGGAAAACAACATCTTACCTTCATCTCAATTCGGATTCAGATCCTCTCTAAGCTGCATCCACCCACTAAAGAAAATTGCGTCGTTTATCAAAGATAATTTCACACGCAAGAAATCGATCGGCTTGGTAACTCTTGATATTGAGGCTGCTTTTGATACAGTATGGCACCATGGACTAATTCATAAGCTAGTGCAATATAACACTCCACTATATCTAACTAAACTCTTGTCAAATTTTCTCTCGGACAGAAGCTTTTTTGTTTCCCTATTAGGTTGCGATTCCAAAAATAAACAAATAACTGCTGAAGTCCCCCAGGGCTCGGTACTAGGTCCAATACTTTACAATGCCTACACCAGTGATATTCCAATTTTTGAGAATTGCAAAACATTAATGTTTGCTGATGATACAGCGTTATATTGCTCCAACGTAGAGTTTAATGTTATTTATCAAGAGGTTGAAAACTCTTTAAAATTGTTATCCAGTTACTTCCATAAATGGAAAATAAAATTAAATGCTTCTAAAACAAAAGCAATCTATTTTACAAAAAAGCGAAAGCCAGACTTCTTACCAAACAAGAGTCTGCAACTTATCAACACAGTTATCGGGTGGGAAAGTAGCGTACGCTATCTTGGCATTTGCCTGGACAAAAAACTTATATTTAGCGAACACATCGGTAAAACCATAGATAAAATTAATAAAACCACACGTATACTATATCCCTTTTAGAGGTGGAGAACTATCGATGGCAATATGGGGACTATCGATGGTTAGCCACTATCGACTCGCTATCGATAGCGGCGCGCACTCTCGATGGTGGTCCATCGCTATCGTCGATAGTCGTCGATAGTTTGGTTTTTACATCTCTGCACTAAATTGTGAGAGAAAAGAAAGAAAGAAACCTGCGCGCATTTGTGGCATAACATTTCTGGCATTTCCAATAAAATGGATCGTTTTCTTCAAATAGGTAAGATATTGTGTACTTGTTTTTGTATTATAAAGTTAAAACCAAAATTTTGTGTGATAAAAACAAAAGTGCTACGTTCAGATGCCATTGCTGCTATTACGTCTTGTTGTGAAATAGAGACGCATACATACATGCATTTCTTGTGCATATTAATGTATGTGTATCTAAATTATAATAATAAAAATATACATTTAATTAAAGGCAAACGCCGAACATCCCTAACGCCCAGTACAGCCAGTACGGACAAAGAGACACGCGAGTGCAGCAGCACTGATAGTGAAGATTTGGCGACGGAGAAACCAGCACCCAGAATAAATTCCAAAATTTCACGCGTATGGAAGTATTTCAAAAGCTCGGAAGATAAGAAATTTGCAAAATGTATTTCGTGTGGAAAAGAGTACAAAGCTAGCGGGAATACATCGAACTTACGGGATCATTTGAAAAGATTTCACCCGACATTGGATACTCATGCACCGGGCAAGAGTATCGCTGATACAGATGCTGATAAGGGCCATATTCCATCCACCAGCAGCAGCTCTAGGTCGAGTATGCAATCAGTGGCTTCTTATTTTAAAAGAGCCATATTATATGATGCAAATTCCAAGCGCAAAAATGATATTGACCGGGCCTTAACCGAAATGATTGCAAAGGATGTGCAGCCTTACAATATTGTAGAAAATGAAGGATTTGTAATGTACACACAGGTATTATTATTAACAGTGACCTTCTATGTATGATACGTGTAACTTACACTTTACATCTTATATTTACATTTTTTATAAACACCAGGTATTAGATCCGCGATACAAATTGCCGAGCAAAACTCATTTAAGGGATGTACTAATGATGAACATATATAAGGAAACCTCCGGAAAGCTGGCAATTATATTAGAAGGCATTTCAAACGTTGCGATTACATGTGACTTATGGATATCGTGCGCCAACTCAAGTTTTTAAACGGTCACAGTTCACTTTGTACACAATTATGCTTTGAAAACAGCATCATTAGCCACAAAAAAAACTATTGGATGCCACTAACCATTCGGCAAAAAATATTGCAAATACTTTGCAGTGGAAAATCCTTGACAAAACAATTTGCATTGTTACAGACAATGCCGCATCAATGCTCAAGGCGTGTACAATTTTGAAAATAAGAAATCTCCCCTTCTTCGCCCATACCATCAACCTGGTGGTCCAAGATGGACTTAAAGTGGACGATGAAGAGGGACTACAAGAGTTGTTCGCAAAGTGCAAAAGAATTGTAAGATTTTTCAAAAAAAGTACTATAGCTGGGGAAAAATTTAAAATCGCCTAAGAAAGCTTCCCATATACGTTACTCCAAGAAATGCCTACAAGGTGGAATAGCTTTTTTTTATGATTCAACGAATATTGGGAACGAATGATGCTATTAATAATGTGTTATTAACAACAACAAACGCACCATTGCCCTTCACTGCGGGGGAAATACAAATTTTAAAAGAAATAGAACAAATACTTGTGCTCTTTCAAGAAGCAAGTGAAAAAATTTCGGGTGGAACGTATGTTACCATTTCATTAATAATACCTAAGGCATACATTTTATGCCGAAAATTAGAACGTATTATGCCAGACTTGGAGACTGCGGAGGGGAAGACTATAGTCAAGAAATTGTTGGACGCAATAAAGAAACGCCTGTCTACATACGAGACGTGGACACTTCCAAGAATAGCAACCCTTATTGATCCACGCTTTAAAACAAATGGGTTCCTGAGCCCCACAAACGCGGAGCAAGCGTGTGACTATTTGGAAAATGAGCTGCTCACGTTGGGAATGTGCCAAAAATCACCCAACAAAACGGACTTTTAAAGTGTGGAGGCAAGCGACGACAATAAGTCATTTTTTGATTTAATTCTGAATAATCAAGCTTCTAATCAACATTGTAATGCCAGATCTGATTCCATTGTTATGAAACGGCAGTATATGGAGAGGGCCTTGGTTGATCAGGAAATGGATCCCCTATTATGGATCAAGGTAAATTTAAATAGCTAAGTAAATACGATTAAACAGATTATTAACATTAAATAAATTTTCAGATGAACCAGAACGACTTTCCCACATTGAAAACGCTCTTTTTCAAATATCTCTGTATACCCGCAACCTCTGTTGAGTCGGACAGGGTCTTCAGCAAAGCAGGACAACTTGTTTCAAATAGGCGTACAAGGCTTAAGGACGAAAATGTTAATGTTCTGCTCTTTCTAACCAAAATTATTGGTTGAAGTAAATATATAAATAGCAGTAAAGGTAAACCTAAAAAATAAAAAATCATATAATTATTCGAGTAATAATTATTTAACTAACTATTTTCAGATGAAGCAAAATATTTGAAAAATTAATTTCATACTCTTTAAAACTTAATGTAGATTTAACTAAATAAGGAATATTTCAAAAACTAATGAAATTAATTTTTTTAAATTCACTTACTGGACTATCGACAACTATCGACGATAGATTTTTCTTGCTATCGTCGATAGTCGATAATTTATGGAAACTATCAAGCACTATCGATGGCGCCGACTATCGATAGTTCTCCAAATCTAATCCCTTTATAAATCGTAAGTCAAATTTATCATTGCAAAACAAAATAATTATATATAAATCAATATTTTTACCAAAAATGTTATATGGATGCCAGATATGGGGTAGCTGTGGACAGACACACCTTAAAAAATTCAAACTGCCCAAAATAAGATACTGAAAATGGTTCTTAACAAACCATTCTATTACGCAACGATAAATGTCCATATTGAAGCTAAAGTCAAAATGATAAATACTCACATATCAAATGCTACTTGTAAATTTAATATTAATAACAACAATTAATTATGGCATAAAACGCTAGGTAAATCAGTAGTCAGTAAGTTAGTATTTAAGTTCAAATTTAAGGTTTTTTCTCTGTCAAATTTTTCCTTAATCATTTAATAAAAATAAAAATATAATATCAATTGTAAATATAATTCATGTTCATATCCCAGCTGTAAAGATGCAATATCTAAACTCTGGTTCATAATGTAAAGCTAGCTTTAAGCAAAATGTTAAATTTCAAACAGCAAAAAAAGCAAATTATTATTATTATTATTATTAAATGCATTGGTTAAAAGCAATTTTGTTGGAGTTGGCACCATGTACATATGTATGTATGTAAGTGGCGCCAAAAAAAAAAAACGGAACTTATTGGAAATATTAAAACTGCGTTTAATATTTAATAAATTAAATGCACACGGACAAAATAATATAAATAATGCGAATTATATTACTTATCTGTTTTGTGTATGTGTAAAGATGCGTGTGTAGATGTTTTTGTGTATTCCACCGTAGCTTGCTGGGGCGAGGGATGATTTAAATTATCCGGCTCGAAGGACCATGAAAATGTGGGAGGGCGGAATCCTTTTTATTTTTGAACAAAACACACGCGAGCGACTTATACTTGTCGCAAACGAGAATTTTCGTATTTTAAGAAAAACGCGCGGGTTATCGTATGAAGGTGTTGCTTCTTTTGTTGTAGAACTTGTACTAAACGTAACAGCCTGTTGCGCTTGTGCAGCAGGCTGTTAACATTATTACCAATAACACAAATGTTAATTGCTAATGAGAGCAGAGAAAAGAACTAATGCTTGGATGGGGAGTTGCAGATGTCAGTGCCTACTTTCCGGCTTAAACAAAGAGCAATGTAAAAGTACTAACGAATTGTACACATGTGGACAGCACTGTGCGCGTAACTAGAACCACAAATTAGTATATGTAAATAAGGTGGTTTTATTCCTAAACATACCGTCGCGCCCTGAACGACTAGTTCAGGACAGAGGGAGCACAGCAATCTTCGTGACTGGGCGTTTATAGGTTCCATTAG
This sequence comes from Scaptomyza pallida, assembly GCA_018152965.1. Classification (NCBI taxonomy): domain Eukaryota; kingdom Metazoa; phylum Arthropoda; class Insecta; order Diptera; family Drosophilidae; genus Scaptomyza; species Scaptomyza pallida. The sequence continues at coordinate 1,011,984 of JAECXP010000219.1, forward strand.
CTGTCTTAATAGTGACCACTCTGACTCGACCATCAGTTCCGGCATGTGTCTTCTCAATGCGCCCCAGCAGCCACTTAGAGGGCGGTAGGCCAGGCTCCTTAAGTACTACCAACGTGCCACTGGTAATGTTAGTAGTCTCATGATTCCATTTGTAGCGAGCTTGAAGAGAGGTGATGTACTCTGCACTCCATCGTTTCCAAAAGCCTTGTACCATGGATTGAACTTGCTTCCATCGATGTAGTCTGTTGACATTGATATTAAACAAAGAAGGCTCCGCCATCGACATGTTGGATTGGCCGATTAAGAAATGTGCCGGTGTGAGCGGTTCAAGACTATTTTCACTGGGTGCACACAGAGGTCGTGAATTAAGAATCGCTTCGATTTGGGTCAAAACCGTGGAATAGTCTTCAAATGTTAAGACACTGCAGCCGATCACTCAGCGTAAGTGCTGTTTAATAGATCTTACACAAGACTCCCAAAGACCGCCAAAATGCGGGGCAGATGGGGGAATGAAATGCCATGAAATGCCATATCCAGCCATGAAGCTAGCGACCTCCTCGTTCTTACTTTGTGTTATGGCCAACTATTGCATCTCACTAAGCTCTCGTTTTGCTCCATGAAAGTTTGTACCGTTTTACCGTTGTACAAGTCCGATATTGGTCCGCGTCTAGACCAGAAGCGCTTGAATGCTGCGATAAAGGCCGATGTTGAGAGGTCGCTAACGAGTTCTATATGCACAGCCTTGGTGTACATGCATACGAAGACCGCAAACCACGCTTTGCCAAACTTTGGTGTTCGACCTAATGAGATTTTGATTGATACGGGTCCAGCGTAATCCATGCCAGTGTGTAAAAAACATCGGGTGGGCTGCACTCTGGGTATAGGCAGTTCCTGGCAGTAGCTGGAAACTGGTTTGTCGGCGCTGCAAAAATCACTTCTTGCATCCAAACACGACCTTCCGCACGATGTTGCGAGCCCCAAAAATCCAATATTGCTCCTTTAAACTGTGAAATGTGTAATATGCTCCAGCATGCAGCGTCTTAATGTGTTGATATCTAATTAACAATACTGCGAAAGGCGATTCTTTAGGTATGAGTATCGGGTGTTTCGCATTGTATGCCACCGTTGACTGTTGAATACGACCTCCAACGCGCATCAATCCGTCAGCATCTATAAACGGTGTATACCGAAGTAATCTAAATTTACCCGATAAAGTTTCTCCATTGAGTACTTGTAAATATTCCTTGTTGAAGAAGTCCATTTGGACGTGCATCAACAGTTGAGCTTGAGACTGTTGAAGCTCCATTGCAGTCAACAACGGTGCGAAGGAAGTCTTGTAACGTAGGCATTGTGCGAATCGATAGCAATAAGCCGTGACTCTCAATAGCCTAGTTCACGAGGAGATTTTGTTTATCAAATTTGTCAGTACATTTATCTCATGAGAAATGAGGAGACCAATTGCTGGCTTCAACTTAGACTCCGTGCTAGCAAGGGACTCAGCTGACTATGCAAACTTGGCTTTGGGAGGTGGCCAAGTTTCACGTTCTTGAGATAACCATGACGGTCCAGTCCACCAGAGTTGATGTTCTTTGAGTTTTTATAACAGCATTCCTCGTGAAACGCAATCTTCAGGATTCTCACAAGTGGAGATATGTTGCCAATTGCTTCGGGGACTAACCTCCAAAATTTCAGCGGTTCGGTTGCAGACGTACGTATTCCAAGTACGTGGAGGGGCCGATAGCCAATGCAATACCATTTCCGAATCTGTCCAGCAAGAGACACTGGAAATTGGAATAGTTAGTGCTTGTTTTATGATTGTGAGCAATTTAATAAGGAGATGAGCCGCATTCAATTCGAGGCGTGGGATTGAGATGGGCTTTATGGTGCGACGCGGGCTCTCGCGGCGAGCAGTGTGACGACATGTCTGTCCTTAATGTGCACGCGACTATACACCACGGCGGCATATGCCTGTGCAGACGCGTCGGCAAATTCATGTAGTTCTATAGGGTGAAAGGGATATCCAATGTGTCGTGGTACGCTTAGGTCGTCAATGTTATGACATTCATCAATAAATTGGTGCCAACGTGCACACAGTTGACGTGGCAGCTGCTCATCCCATTTCGTTTCGCTAAGCCAACTATCCTGAAAGAGGATCTTTAAGTAGATCGTCATAGGCGCAAGTAAGCCAATTGGGTCATAGATCTTGGATAGTTCGGATAGTAGTAGTCGTTTAGTCGGCAGACGAGTACTTTCGTGGCCACTTCGTTTGACAGCTATAGTGTCTGTTCCAGGGTTCCAATGCAAGCCAAGAATCTTCACGCAATGTAGTGGAGTAGAATCAGTGAGAAACTCCGGTTTATAATCGCAAAACTCGCGAGGGATTGTGTTCAACAGTGGCCAACAATTTGAACTCCATTTTCGAAGGCGAAAATTTGCTTTCTCCAACAACAGAATGAGTTCATCCATCCACGCTAGAATTTCATCAATAGTGTCACACCCAGTAGGAATGTCATCGACATAGGCGTCTCGAGAGAGAACACGAGCAGCCGATGGAAAAATGCTTTGATAGTCAGAGGCCAGCTGCTCCAACACTTGTACGGCCAAAAATGGTGAAGATGCCAAGCCATACGTTACAGTCAGCAATCGATAATGCTCCAAAGAAGCACTTTCCCCTTTACGCCACATAATACGTTTAAAATTTGTGTGCTCTTCTGCTACTAAAATCCCTCGAAACATTTTCTCAATATCGGCACAAAAAACATACCGATGTTGACGAAAACGCATGCAGACTCCGAACAGATCTCGTTGAATAGGCGGACCAACGTTTAGGCGATCGTTAAGCGAATACCCAGTGCTGTCCTTGACAGAACCGTCAAAGACTACCCGACATTTAGTCGTGCTGCTGTCTAGTTTGAATACTGCGTGATGTGCTAAATACATTTGATTGATAGAACAGTTATCTATTTGCTCTGGCTTAAGCAACTCCATGTGTCCTCGATTCAGGTAATCATCCATGAACTCCGTGTATTGTTGCTTAAGACCCGGTGAACTTTTAAATGTTCTCTCCATTGCTGCAAAACGCTTGCGAGCCTGAGTCAATGTTTTTCTAATCGGAGCAGCGTCCGTTTTGAACGGATATTTCACAATGTATACGCCATCCTTAGTGCGTGTGTGTGTGACAACAAAGTGCTGTTCCGCTACGTCAGTCGCGTCTATAGTAGCCTTACTCGGCTGTACGGATTCCAATTCCATAAAGGTGCGAGCTAAGGAGTCTAGATCATCATGCGCAAAATGTGCCTGAGCATAGGTGCGCTCATCATTACAACCATGAAATGTACCTGTAATGACCCAACCAAACGTAGTAAAAAGTGCAATAGAAAAATTCATACCAAATTGTTTGCGTTTTCCAGTATAAAAATTCCAGATTTGATCCAGCCAATAATTAGATCTATATTGCCCGACTGATCAAATGTGGGATCAGCCAGAGGTAACTGACAAATCTTTTGCCAATAAGAACAGTGGTAGTACGTGACAAAAGTTGAAGTGTAACTCGTCCTCGTGTAACACCCGCGTTGCTATCAGCGAGACCCACAACTGATATGCGTGCGTGCAAATGCTTCAGTAGCCATTGTTATAGTTGAACCGGTATCGAGCAGCATCCGACAGGCAGTCCTATTGCCCCATGCGTTGATAACAGTAGCTAAAATAGTTGGTAGCAGAGTCTGTGTCTGCGCAGCTGATGATGAAGCTAAGGTGTGATGACTTGTTGCCGCAGGATCCGAGTCTGCATTCCTATCGCTTAAGGAGAGACTGTTGGCATCCGTGTTGGAAGTCATGCGAACAGGTGGAGATGGCTTCTCCCTATGAACCAATGTGTGGTGTCTGGAGTTGCAGATGCGACAATTGTGTTTTGAACTGCAATCCTTGACCAAATGTGACCGACTTAGGCAATTAAAGCATAACTTGTTATCGTTTGCGAATGAGCGCCGAATGTCTATACCCATGGCCTTGAACTGGGCGCAGGTGGATATCGGATGTGGCTTGTGGCAAAGAGAACAGTTTGTTTCCAGTGTTTTGTGAATGTTGCTATGAAACGATGCAGCTCGTCGCTTGCTACGCGTTATGAGCGACGTTTGACATGAATCAAGCGCATCGCAGCGTTTGAATATAAATGTAAGCAAATCTTCGATGCTTACATTACCTTCGTTTGAAATATGACTTTCGAGCCAACGCTTGACGCGTCTCCGTATCTAATTTGGATAGCATTATGTGAATGAGCCACGGATCACGACCATTGCATAGCAACGCGTTTAAGCCCCGTATGCTTGCGTCAGCACCGTCTGCCAATTTGCGCAGGTCCATAACGCTTACAATACTCAGTAATGGCAGCGATAAGTAATTGTTTATAAATGAACGAACGATTAGCTCCCTTTTGTTGTAACGCTGTTCCAATCGCTCCCACGCATCCTGGTAATTGGTGTCGGTAACCGCAATATGCTTAACTAAGCTCAGGGCTTCACCCTCCAAATATGACTTTAGGTAGTGAAACTTTTGGCACTTGGTTAAGCTGGTCTTTTTATCAATAGAGCCCAAGAATAAATCGCTAAACTGATTCCAGTCTTCATAATTCCCAGAAAAGGGTGGAATCCTAATTTTTTCCAAATGTAATTCTCCACTTGACTCTCTCATTGAGTTACCTTCGTCACCGACTGCTTCGCTTTGTCTATAGTTACGGCTGTCCAATTCACTAAGCGCTGTTGAATATAATGCATGCGTAGTATAATATTTATCCTCATATGTGCCCCAATCAGCGTAGGGATCAACATAATCAGCTTCTCCTTCAAAGGTCGCAAGCTCTTCAGTAAGTTCTATAAATAGTCAAACGTGGCACGTAATCTATTCAATTTTTCCTTTAAGGTGTCCAATGAGTCGCACGTTCTGACAAACTCCTCAGCGGATGTGTGAGCACGTGATAATTGTGCTTTACAGCCTCCACGTTGTTGAATTATTCGATGCAATTCCATTGTTCTATGTACAGTTTACCTGCGTATGTATGTATGCTGGGGTTTGTAGTTGCAGGTAACGCGCTGCAGCGGATAAGTCGGACAAAGCGTAATGATATGAATATATAAAACGTTTGTTAAGAAATCCGATGATCCAACTATCCGGCTCGAAGGACCAAAATATGTTTGCAAATTAAACATACAAAATACGGTGCTAGTCGGTTTCTTATTATATATATTTATAGTAAGTGACCCGCTTGCTTCGCTGCGCCAATAGTTTTTCAAAATTTTAATATATATAAAATAAATTAGTTAATGTTTAACAACATATTAGCAAAATATTTAATATTCTCTTTTTCACTTTACCATTTAGGTTAAGAATCAGACTCGTCATTTTACTTTGATACCAAAGGTATCATATTATATTGGGCTTATGCAATGTCCGTCAAGGTGTCTGTCCGTCCGTCCGTCCGCCCGTCCGCTTGAGCGCAACTTTTTTCAACACCCTTAAAGCTAGAGCTTTGCAACTTTGTGAACATCTTGGTCAATACCTTCGTCAGAAAAAGTGTTAAATTTGGCTCTACGACCTCAGGGGCCTGAGAAATCGATAACAAATCGATAGCCCTCGATGTGCAAATCGATGAAACATATATATGTCCCACATTTTAGAAGCTATAGTCACCAAATTAAGGGGCAAGATAGCCGATGGCATTCGTCAAAAAACTACATAAAAAGCTTGGACGCCACGCCCACCTCTTCCGCCCCCAGCCCCCCCTTCAGTTATAATCGAAAATGACTGTATTTCCCACAGTTTTAAAGCTATACTCACAAAATTTGATGGGAAGGTAGATGCTGAAGTCTAACAAAACTATGCATCAAAACGCCACGCCCCCACTGATACCGTCCACCTTCTAAAATCCGAAAACTCTATATCTTTTTTTTTAGTTTTTGGGCTAGAGTCACCAAATTTGGTAGAAACATTGTTAGTGACATCCGTAACCCCGATCTACATCAAAGTTTTATACGCCACGCCCACCTTTTCCACCCAACTCGTAAAATCTGAAATTTCTATATCTTTCTCAGTTTTTGCGCTCGAGCCTCCAGACTTGATAGGGAGATAGAAGGTGCCATCCGCCACTGATATGCATCACAAATTTGAGTGTCACGCCTACCCCTTCTGCCTGCCTTTTATTCACAAACCTCCATACGTTACAAATACATACAAACTTACATATGTGCTTTGCTTGATTGTTCGAAATTGTATATCAACAATGTTTGTGTGGTACGACGTTACGTCTGAGCTAGATAAGCAGCAAGTAAGCAAATCTACCACTATACAAAGATGTTCAAGATTAAATATTTTCGCACAAAGGGCTCGCTATAAAAAAAAACTACAAATTGAATGTATGTACATATGTATGTACATATCTATACAACTTTTTTGCATTAAATAAACATACGTATGTATGCAGATTACATTTTCTTAAGTTTCTATTTGTTAGTGCGTTTGTTTTTGAACTGTATATACATATATATTTGCACTTGCATTTTTTTTATATAAATGTATGTACTAAAGAATGTTAAATGTACGTACATACATGTGAATGTATGTACATATGTGCATTTGCAACACCAACCAAAGTTACAAATGTCAGCTCGAAAATTATATCAGAACAACAATGGCAATAGGTATTTGTGTGTTAAGTTTTGTTTGATAATTAGCAAGTATGTAGATAAAACCACTCGCGTAACATATTTATTTATTTATTTATTTATTTATTGTCAACTAATATCAGTCGACATAAAAATTAAAATTAAATCAAATTAAAAAGTAGAGCTTTAGCTACAAAAATGTTTAAGATTAATGAACAAAATTTAAAATTAAATCAGTAAGCAAACTGGAATGAAATGAAAAAGTTTAAAAAATTAAAATATTCTGGGGAGTTAACAAAAATTTAATGATCCAACATTTGTTGCAAGGATTGGGAAAAACCCAGAAAAACCCAATCAGATCATAAGATTAGTGATTAGTGACAATGACTAGATAAGTAAAGCAGTATGGATCTTTTTAGTATGGGAATGGAGGACTCAAAGGAAACAAGTGAAAACATCTTATTGTGGTCTGCGCACACTACTCGAAACGGTTCATGCATTAGATAGTTGGTAGAGCAACGATCAAGGTTAATAGGAACAAAGTTACGAGAAGATCTAATAGGGACAGTTAGGTTTATTCGACTTAATAAAGTGGGTGAGTCGATTTCACCATTGAGCAGATTAGTAACAAATAAAACTCCATGCATAGTTCTACGGTTTAAAAGAGAAGGAAGGTTAATTAATAGAAGTCTACTTGAATACGAAGGCAAATCAACACCGGGAACCCAGTTAAAACTTCTAAGTGCAAATAAAAGAAATTTCTTCTGAACAGATTCGATTCTATCCTGATGAATCTTGTATTGCGGAGACCACACACAAGATCCATATTCGAGGATGGGACGCACTAGGGATGTATAAAGTGTTTTAGTAGTGTAGGGATCGTTAAACTCTTTCGACCACCGCTTGATGAAACCAACGACACTGATGGCTTTATTAACCATGCACGATATATGAGAATCAAACTTTAATTTTGGGTCAAGAATAATACCCAAATCCTTCATTTCTAATACGCGATCGAGTGGTGAGCCATCAAGCAAGTACTGAGCAGTATGAGGAGTACTTCTACAGAAAGACATTACTTTACATTTAGAACAATTTAAATTAAGTTGGTTAAAGTTGCACCAATCAGATAGCGCACTAAGATCAGACTGTAGTAAGTTACTGACAGAAGGTTCATTATAGGATAAACATAATTTAACGTCATCCGCAAACATGTACACGTGCGAGTTAGATATTACTGCAGGAAGATCATTAATAAAGAGATTAAATAATAAAGGCCCAAGGTGACTACCTTGGGGGACACCTGATGATACATAAATTGGTTTAGAGACAGATGATTTAAAGACAACTTTTTGTGTACGGCCACACAAGTACTCGGAAAGCCATGAAAGGAGGTTAGTTGGGAGCCCAATAATGTTTAATTTATGAAGCAAAAGTGAATGACTAACAGAATCAAATGCCTTACTAAAATCGGTATAAATGACATCAGTTTGCATTTTGCTCTGAAATCCTTTAATAACAAGCGATGTAAATTCTAGAAGGTTGGTGGTAGTAGATCTACGCTTTACGAAACCATGTTGATAAGGCGACATAATCGCACTACATGAGTGTTGCAATTGAGAGCAAATGAGTTTTTCGTAGACTTTCGGAATGGCAGACAATTTCGAAATCCCTTTATAATTTTTAACATTGGACTTTGAAGAATTTTTATGAAGTGGAATAATAAAAGATTGTTTCCACATATCAGGGAATACTGAGGATTCAACAGACAAATTTAATAATTTTAGTAAAGGTTTGCACAGTGTATCAGCGCAATATCTAAGTACACAACCGGGCACTCCATCAGAACCAGGCGAGAAGAGAGGTTTGATCAGGTTTAGGTCACTTAGCAGCGAACACTCAGTTAAGACCGGGGCAAATATGCAATTTGATGAATGAATTTGGAAGGGATAAGTATTACTAGAACTATGAGAACTCAAAGAGTATACTGATTGAAAATATTCTGCAAATAGATCGGCCACAGCCTGATCCGTACTTGCTTTCGTATTATCAAGAAAAACTGAGGATGGCAGGCAGGAGGATTTACGTTTAGAGTTAACAAATTTATAAAACTGTTTAGGATCTCGAGAGAAATTTATTCTACATTTATTAAGATAGTTATTATAGCAGGATGAGTTAACAGAAAGAAAATTAGACTTTGCTTTAATATAAGTTAATAAGTCAATAGTATTTCCCGATTTTCTGAATTTTTTAATAAGATCTTGTCTTCGCATTTTTCAGTTTTGATAATTCCCTTGTAAACCAATTTGGTTTGTTATCACTTGAGGAGTGACTGAGGGGAACACATCTGTCCAAATGCGAATTCAAGGTCCCATAAAATATGGCAATGGCAGTTTCTAAATCACTACAGGAATAAAGCTGAGACCAATTAGTTGCATTCAAAAGTTGATTTAATTTAGTGAAGTTAGTCTTACGGAAACAACGTGATTTTGCAGAAATATAAGTATATATATACATATATTTACAGATTTTTTATAGTAAGGGGTTTTGTTTGTGTATTGTGTATGTGTATGTTGTGTTATTGTTTTATATGTTAAAGTAAAGGTTAGTGTTTTTTAGGTATAGTAGGATTTTTAAAGTGTTTGGGGGTGTGGTATTTGTGAGGCATTCTATTGGGTTAGTGTTTTGAAAAATTGCTTGTCTATGTGTTCTAAAAAAGTTGCAGGTGGCAAGTATGGTGTATGCAGATTACAATTTCTTAAGTTTCTATTTGTTAGTGCGTTTGTTATTGCACGGTATATTCATATATTTGCACATGCACTTTTTGTTAATATGTATGTATGTACAAACCAATGTAAAATGTACGTACATACATGTGTATGTATGTACATTCGTGGATTCGCAACACCAACCAAAGTTACAAATGTCAGCTCGAAAATTATATCAAAATAACAATGGCAATAAGTGTTTGTGTGTTAAGTTTTGTTTGATAATTAGCAAGTATGTAGATAAAACCAACCCCGTAACATATTCTGGAGTGCAAAACTTTTCTAGACGCACCATGTTATGTTTTAATTGATTTGTTTGAAATCAATAAAACCAACAAAAAGAAGCGTTGCGAGCCCAACAACAACACTAACAACAACAACAAACGCTACTTGGGTCGTAAATCAATTGTCAAAGGCACAAAGAAGAAAAGAGAAAACACACACACAGCGCATGTGTTTTGTTTTTGTAAAATCGCTGGCGATCGCGTTTACAGGCGGCAGTAGTGGAATGGGCCATGTGTTTTGTTTTTGTAAACTCGGTCGCGGTCAAACTCCCAGCTTGTGCGACAATGAGGCGCCAGAGTGGTGGAATGAGGTAAAGTGACAAATTCAGGACATTGTTTTGTATGGGAGGTACTTGAAGGAGTGGTCAAAATTAAAAATCCTTTCTTAGTGCTCACTTTCAACCTGAATGGAATATTTGGTGAAAATTTCAGCCTTCTAGCTGTTATCGTTTAGGCTGTGGGTCTCTCAACAATCAGTCAGTCAGTCAGTCAGACAGGACAAACTATTTTTTATATATAGATATATATAGATATATATAGATATATATATAGATGACACTTGTAAGTAACTTTGTCAACGCAGCTACCGTATATATGTTAAAGAATGCACAAAGGTTCAAAAAGAGTATTTACGAGTGCATTTGTGTCAAGATATAAAAATGCTTGTGTGCGTTCATGTAGGTACCGTGCATTTCTCTGCAGGCCTGCAACATGCATAAAGCATGCATGCATAGAGCATGGCCATGTATGCTCGTTCGATGCAATAACACGCGTTTTAGGCATGAATTTAACACGGGGCTGTCCAAGAGCAGCATGCATGCAACGACGCAGGCGTGCTTCAAACCTGAAAAGAGAAGCGAAGGTGCATGCATGCAACGTGCAGGCATGCTGCAGACCTGTGTAACGGACAATCGTTGCTCTGATTATAAATGTAATTAGGCGACCAATGCCGTTGGTGTGGAGATCGTTTCTAATAAAAGTTCGGGTCGGATTCAGTTGTCACGGCTAGCAAAAACAACCTACGCGGGGTTCGTTGAACTTTATTGGGAAACACGCACACCAAAATCCAGCGGTTATTATTATCCATTTATTAAATTTTTAAATCCGTGAGCCTATTTTGACACATATAACACGAACTGACTTGAAGTGGTTTGGAAGATCGGACACTGGTATTGAATTACGCCGGAGGTTTTTGGTTTTTATGACTGCCTGATGTGGTTGCAGTCTGGCTCTGAACCCACCCTTTCTTGAGTTTTTATTGTGCCATCCATGAAAAAAAAACTCCCAAATCGAATTCATACAATCATTATTCTATTAGGGAAACATTCTCAAAGATTTTATTCTTCCATTATAATTTTTATTTATTCTTCAATTTACCTTAATTTTAATTTTAAACAACCCAAACAAAAATCGCAAAATATTTTTGCATACTATTTTCAGCATAGAATTTGTCCTTACAAAAAAGAATTTAATTGTTGCTCATCACCAAATAGTTTGCAAAAAAAATAAGCTAATAAAGAAAACAACACAAATATGTTTTCTGGCATACTATTACTTAACAATGTATATGAGATAAAAATAAAAAAAATCCAAAAGAAATATTTTACAAAAATTTTCTTTTTTTTCAGTACATCCTAAAGAATTTTGTTTTCAGTGTATTCCATTTTTGGAAAACTATCTTCTAAGAATTCATGTTAATAATATAAGCCTATACTTTAAGTTAACATATTCTCATTGGGTTTCTTTTCGTTATTCTTTTTTTTTTCTTCAATCTATGAATTTACTAAACTAGAAATTTTTTTTCCGTGTATCATATAAATTTCGAATGTTGCTTAATACTATTAACAAAAGTGATGATCAAAAAAAAAACATTCATTTTATGTAATGGCTCGAAAGCACCTCATAATTTTGCTCAGTGTATGTTTAGTTTTGCTTTGGGTGCTATTCAAGTGCAGTTGTCTATTCATTGATACGCAACTTAAGCGGCCCATAGACGGTCAATATTATTGTACAATATTACGGTTTGTGCAATTGAATTGAGCGTGTGTAGAGGATATTGAAAGGTTGCACAATATATTGCGTGATTGACGAAGAGTTGAAAATATATTGTACGACCTGGAAAATATTGCGTCATCTATTGGCAGTATTGCACAATATTCCGTCATGTGGTCTGTTGATTGCTTATCAAGTAAAGGTTTTGATCTATAAACTCCCATTGTTTACTCAGTAGCGGTGTTTATGGACATACAGCAAGCTTTTGACAGGGTATGGCACGACGGCCTGCTCTTCAAATTAAAAAGTATTCTTACGCCGCAGCTATTTCAGCTTGTCCGTAGTTTTTTGAGTGACAGGAGTTTCCGCGTAGTAGTCGACGGTGAAATATCCTCTAAACGCCCAATCTGCGCGGGTGATACGGCGGTACTGACCAGAAGTCAAGACATTCACCTCGCTACGGAAGCCCTACAACAGTATGTGTGCAGTTTCGAAGACTGGGCTCGAAAATGGAATGTTGGAATCAACAGCAATAAATGTGCAAATGTAACATTTGCTACAATACCACTGTCCTGCAGAGGCATATTGATGCTCGGGAACACTATCACGCACAAGAGTGCGCATAAGTACTTGGGAGTTGTTCTGGATAGAAAGCTGACCTTCATAGCCCACACTACCATGGTACGACAGTCGGTGATGGGAAAGGCCAAAAAGATGGAGTGGCTGCTTTCTCCCAGGAACAAGCTGTCACTTTACAACAAAGTTACCATCTACAAGTTCATTTTAAGCCCGGTTTACGGCACTGCGGCGAAAGCAAACCTTTATAAAATACGAGTAGCCCAGTCCAAAATTCTTAGGCGAATATGTAACGAGCCCTGGTATATCAGGAATGCAAACATAGAAAAGGACTTAAAGGTTCCAAAAGTTGGGGACGTAGTGCAGCAGCTTGCTTCAAGATCTCTGCAACGTTTGGGTAGTCATCCCAATGCTCTAGCCAGACGTCTTACTGCACAAAGTAGAGTAAGAAGACTCAAAAGGTGCCACCCAGTTGATCTCCCAACGAGAGTCATTAGTTAGTTAATATATAAATAATGATGAATAATATATACATATAAAAAGTCCTTGTGAATTTATGTACAAACAAACCATGTGTCATCTGTGATCTATTGTTCCTTCCTTAATGTAAAACTAGATTAAGCTGCCACTCCGGTAGCAGAAAAAAAAAAAAGAAATGTCTCTTGTGTGTCAATGAACAACCAGGGGGTTCATAATTGACGCAGAGGGAGTTGTTAGTTGACACAGTACAGATTCAATGACGAAAATTTATTTTCCAAGATATAAATTACAAAACCAATAATAGTTGAACTCGTTTGCTACCACGTGTCACACATATGTGACGTCATCTCAATGTAGGTAAAAGTGTAGGCCTACTACGAACTAATCGTGGTGGTAGTTCTCCGTAGGATAAAATAAATAGGACGGACCTCGACGGAGATCACACATCACAGTGTGTCTACATGATTCCTAATTGTATTACGTTACGTAAGTTGTTTGTCCTTGTTGCAGGTACCAAGTACAGAAGAAGAATGGAAACAAATTGCATTGGATTTCTACAATCTGTGGAATTTTCCCAATTGTCTGGGTGCAATCGATGGCAAGCATGTCGCAATAAAGAAGCCCGAAAATTCTGGATCTCTGTATTTCAATTATAAAAAATTCTTAAGCATTGTCATGATGGCAGTGTCCAATGCAAACTATGAGTTCATGATGGTTGACGTAGGAATAAATGGGAGAATATCTGACGGTGGTGTAATCAGTTACACGAAATTTGGGCAAGCGCTTGCTGATAATACATTGAGAACTCCGGAACGAACACAACTGCCAAATAGTCAGAAAATATTGCCATTCGTTTTTTTGGGCGATGATGCCTTTGGGATGACAGCAAATTTGATGAAACCCTACCCCCAAGCAGCATTTAATGTGGAAAGGAGAATTTTCAATTATCGACTGAGTCGTGCTCGTCGTGTGATCGAAAATACCTTTGGGATTTTGGTAAGCCGATTTGGTGTATGCCTTGGCATGTTGTTATTTACACAACTATTTACGCAAACGCCAATCACGAGCTTATGTCACTATGCGTCTCGTTGATAGTGAGGATTTGCAGGCAGGCGTTGTCACAAACGGATCGTGGAGGGATGTTGTAAATGAGATAACATCACTTCATCCAAACACTTCCTCCAGAAACGCAACACATAATGCTAAAATAGTCAGAGATACCTATTCTGATTTTTTCAACAATGAAGGCCAGGTTTCATGGCAATGGAAAATTATGGGCGCAACAGGCTGAACTAATAATTGGAAAGATTATACCTAAAAATGATCTTAACTAATAAGTTTATATTATGTTATGAATGAAATAATATTTATTTATGTAGGATATACTTCTAGAGAAAATTAATAAAATGGAGAACTCACTGTGCGAACACTTGTTTCATTTGCATCGCCACGATCCTCGTTGTCGTCAACCGCATCAGTAATATCCTCAGATTATCCATCGTGTTTATTGACGCACTGGGTGTTTCTTGAGTTTGAAGGAATCTCATTTCCTCAAAATACCACAATGAAGGTTCAACATCCTCTGCACCTGCACCGCTCTTCTCTGCATCGCGAATCCGTTTCAATTCTTTCCGAAAGTTTGTACGCAAAGAATTTATTTTCTTAGCCACTTCCTGTTCCTCAGCGTCCGGGTGTTTTCACGGTATTTTTATATTAACACGTCATACTGCTCCCCCTTTTTGGCCCGATTACTATAGTCTTTGGACTTGACATCCCACAGAGCCGGAAGACCACGATAGACTTCTATAAATTCAACAATAAATTGTTTTTCCGTTTTCTTGTCACCCATGATGAGGCCTATTATGAGACGACTTGTTGAAACGACTGCTTTAATAAGTAGTATTTTATGAATTAACAATGGGAGTTTATAGATCAAAACCTTTACTTGATAAGCAATCAACAGACCACATGACGGAATATTGTGCAATACTGCCAATAGATGACGCAATATTTTCCAGGTCGTACAATATATTTTCAACTCTTCGTCAATCACGCAATATATTGTGCAACCTTTCAATATCCTCTACATACGCTCAATTCAATTGCACAAGCCGTAATATTGTACAATAATATTAACCGTCTATGGGTCGCTTAAGACCAAAAATTAGAGCTTTTCGCCTGCACCGTGGTAAATTTCGCTGCCTAGTTAAAGAAATTTATTTATTTTTTTTTTTTTTCTGTTAGCTGCCGCCAAATCCAAAAAAAAGAAATGCCTAAACGAAGGCCACTATTTGCTCTTACCCAAAAATTATGCTGCACGAGGGTTAAGCCCGCCTGTTGACTTTAATTTTTGCTCGCGATTGAAATTGGCTTTCCACTAGATTTAACATCCGTGGTTGCTTATTAATCTCCCGTGTTAACAAAAAGATCAATGGGAATATAGAAATATTTCTTCAGTATATCTGGGTATGGCAGCAACGTGCTCCCGAGATTAGGTCCCATTAAAAAAAGAAAATCTCGTAATGTGTTTGCTGTGTCTGTCCAAATTGAAAAGATCGAGTCCCGTCTGCCTAGCTCCTTTTATACCCCCTTAAACGGATATAACCAACTGTCAATCTGTAAAACTCTCTCTTGAATTTTAACTCACCACTACCAGGGCGGCAATCTTCGTTCAAAGTGCAAGGTTGCATTCAACAAATATCAATAACGCTTTCGCGCCAAGCATGCATTTTCAAATATGAATATGAAACCTGCTTTGGGTTTTTATACTTTGATACCAAAGGTATCATAGTATATTGGGTTTGTGCAATGTCCGTCATGGTGTCCGTCCGTCTGTCCGTCTGTCCGTCTGTCCGTCCGTCTGTATGAACGCAACTTTTTTCGACACCCTTAAAGCTAGAGCCTTGAAACTTTGCAAATATCTTGGTACATGCCTTCGTCAGACAAAGTGTTAAATGTAGGGCGCTACGACCTCAGGGAGCCTGGGAAATCGATAACAAGTCGATACACATCGATGTGCGAATCGATAAAACACTTATATATCCCACATTTAAGCAGCTAGAGTCACCAAATTTGATGGCAAGATAGCTGGTAACATTCCTCAAAAAACTGCATTAAAAGTTTGGATGCCACGCCCACCTATTTCGCCCCCAGCCCCCTCCAATTATAAACAAAAATGCCTGTATCTTCTACAGTTTTGAAGGTTTAGCCACCAAAATTGACATGAAGGTAGATACTGACATCTGACAAAGTTATGCATCAAAACATTGGATGCCACGCCCCCAAACAACGGGATATGCCCCACCGCCCTAAAAAAAACCGGAAGGCATGTATCTTCGCCAGTTTTTAAGCTAGAGTCACCAAATTTGGTATGAACATTGGTAGTGACATCCGTAGCAGGTGTACATCAATGTTTTGGATGCCACGCCCACTTATTCCGCCCACCGCTATTTCTCTCTCAGTTTTTGAGCAAGGCTCTTCAAATTTGGTATGAACATTGTTAGTGGCATCCGTAACAGATCTGCATCAATGTTTTGGATGCCACGCCCACTTATACCGCCCACCTCTATATCTTTGTCAGTTTTTGAGCTAGAGTCTCCAATTTTATACCCAAAACCCTCATATATTACTATTTGCACTCAGAATCCTTAACACAGCTATGTGAACTGGTATCAAAGTATATCGCAGTCGGTTGCGTCCGACTGCAACGTTTTTACTTGTTTTTATTTCCCTTTCTATTGTTTATTCTGATTACATTTTTACTGTGCCGCTTACACCACTGTTTAATTCGTAGTTCTTAACGCATCGAATTACACAGAAAATTTTTATACTTTGATACCAAAGGTATCATAGTATATTGGGTTTGTGCAATGTCCGTCATGGTGTCTGTCCGTCCGTCCGTCTGTCTGTCCGTCCGTCCGTCCGTATGAACGCAACTTTTTTCGACACCCTTAAAGCTAGAGCCTTGCAACTTTGCAAATATCTTGGTACATGTCTTCGTCAGACAAAGTGTTAAATGTAGGGCTCTACGACCTCAGGGGGCCCGAGAAATCGATAACAAGTCGATACACCTCGATGTGCAAATCGATAAAACACAAATATATCCCACATTTTAGCTGCTAGAGTCACCAAATTTGATGGCAAGATAGCTGGTAACATTCCTCAAAAAAGTGCATCAAAAGTTTGGATGCCACGCCCACCTATTTCGCCCCCAGCCCCCCTCCAATTATAAACAAAAATGCCTGTATCTTCTACAGTTTTAAAGTATAGCCACCAAAATTGACATGAAGGTAGATACTGACATCTGACAAAGTTATGCATCAAAACATTGGATGCCACGCCCCCAAACAACGGGATATGCCCCACCGCCCTAAAAAAAACCGGAAGGCATGTATCTTCGCCAGTTTTTAAGCTAGAGTCACCAAATTTGGTATGAACATTGGTAGTGACATCAGTAGCAGGTGTACATCAATGTTTTGGATGCCACGCCCACTTATTCCGCCCACCGCTATTTCTCTCTCAGTTTTTGAGCTAGGCTCTTCAAATTTGGTATGAACATTGTTAGTGGCATCCGTAACAGATCTGCATCAATGTTTTGGATGCCACGCCCACTTATACCGCCCACCTCTATATCTTTGTCAGTTTTTGAGCTAGAGTCTCCAATTTTATACCCAAAACCCTCATATATTACTATTTGCACTCAGAATCCTTATCACAGCTATGTGAACTGGTATCAAAGTATATCGCAGTTGGTTGCGTCCGACTGCAACGTTTTTACTTGTTTTTTATTATCTCAGATCCTTAGCATGAAACGTACCAAGTAATTTCCCTTTCATGTCTTCTAATATATAAAAAGCATTACCCTGTTTTTCCCTGACTCTAGCTTTTAAAAATTGGGGACATAATTTTACATTCAGACCCTTGCTAAAGTTACTTTGTACAAAGTTTCTTCGAAACACTTCTTGACCGACTTTATAATCATCATTTGTGCTGCGTAAGTTATACTGTTTTGCCTGTCTATCATATGCCTCTTGGTGACTCTTTCGCAACTTAAGTCTTAACAATTTTAATTTGTCATCTTTTACCAACTGAACGGTAGGTTCATCTATTATTATTATTATTACAAGGGCCTTATTACACTGCGACCAGATGTTAGATCTTTTGTGCCGGCCTGTAGGATTAGGGTAGAGTCTCTGTACCGAGGCTTTTGATAAAGAAGAGCACTTGGGTAGGGTCTATATGTTCCCAAATCCTGTAGGGGGGGATAAGTTTACCTCCTAGGTGTAGAAGTCGTCGTCTGCTTAGCGAGGGGCATTCACATAGAACATGTTCTGATGTTTCTGGCTCCAGCTCACAGAATCTGCATGTGTCGATCTCTGAAAGTTTTAATTTATTAAGGTGATACCTTAGGTTGCAGTGACCTGTTAGGTAGCCTGTTAGAGTGCGAATTTCGCTCTTTTTAAGATTGATGATGCGTTTTGATCGCATCATCTGGGGGACGAGAAATTGTTTGGCTTGTCTCAGCCCTGCACTGTCGGACCAGTGACGTCTTATTTCCGTTTCCACCCATTTCCTGAGCAGTTCTCTTTTGTGTCCTTTCGAGAGTCCACAGAACAGTTCAGGGCCGATTAGTGGTGTCGACGCCCCGCGTTTAGCTAGGGAGTCAGCCACCTCGTTTCCTATATGGCCTTCGTGCCCCGGCACCCAGCCTACCGTTAGGGTAGGGTTTGGAGGCAAGGGCGTTCAGCTGATGGAAACAGTTCTCTACAAGTTTGGAGGAGATTACAAAGGATCTTAGCGCTATGAGCGCTGCCTGACTGTCAGAGAAGATGTAAATCCGTGCACCTTGCATTTTTCTGCGTAGGCATTCACGAACACAGATTTCTATGGCGTATATCTCTGCTTGGAAGATGGTTGGAGACTTTCCCATGGCTATGGATTTATTGAACCTTGGTCCGAAAATACCAGCCCCGGTGTTACCATTTTCCAGTTTTGACCCGTCAGTGTACCACGTTTGTGATCCACTGGGCAGAGATATTGATTTGCTTTCCCACTCGTGTCTGTTATGCAAGACTATCGAAAAATTTCTGTGGAGGATAAGCTTAGGTTTCTGTTCGTCCGTTACGCGCAGAATGGGCTCGTTTATTAGGGGTTCGAAAACCCGAAGATGCCCGATAAGATCACCACTTTTTATGTTGGTGATGTTTTGAAGGCGAAGTGCCCCCAGACAGGCCTCCTTTTTCAGGGTGATGGGTAAAGGGGGTATGCCGGTTATGACTCCAAGTGCTGCAGTGGGACATGTACGGATGGCTCCAGTCATTACTGGAGCCATCCGTACATGTCCCACTGCAGCACTTGGAGTCATTCAATGCAGACAAGTCGTTGTATTTTGGTAAGTGCAGCCGAAGCTGTCTTTTGGGTAGATTTCGTCCACCAAGCAAGATAGCATAGGTTAAGATCGGTTTTACCACAGTATTGAAAGACCAGTAGATCATTTTGGGACTTAAGCCCCATGTTCTACCGAACAGCCTGTTGCAGGCGAAGTATGCCCGAGTGGCTTTGTGTATGGTCTTTTCAAGGTGTACATTCCAGTTAAGCTTGGAGTCAAGTGTAACTCCTAGGTAGTTAGCTTCAACCGAAAAGTCAATGAGGGATCCATTTAGGGACGGTCTTGTTAGAGAAAGACACCTTTCCTGGTAAATGGAACTAGGACAGTTTTTGATGGGTTTATGGACAATCCTTTGTCCTGGCACCATCTATTGGCTATATTGAGGGCTTGCTGCATGCGATCCGAAATGGTTTGCTCATGCCAGCCCACTATATAGATGACTAGATCATCTGCGTAGCCTTGAGTGGAGAACCCTAAGTCGTTGAGCTTTTGGAGTAGGTCATCGATGACCAGAGTCCACAGGAGTGGAGAGAGTACTCCCCCTTGAGGGCACCCCCTTGTGGCTACGATTGAGGTCATGGTTCCTCCAAGGTCTACAGTTATGGTTCTGGATTTAAGCATTTCCAGAATCCACCTAATGATGGGTGTGGAGACATTTTTTCGTTCAAGGGAGGCACGGATAGCCTCATATGACGTGTTGTCAAAAGCTCCTGAGATGTCTAAAAAGGCACCTAGTGCTATTTGTTGAGCGCCAATAGCCTTTTCAATGGTTGTTGTGAGGCAATGAATGGCGGTCTCAGTTGACTTACCAGCTTGGTACGCATATTGGTACTTGTGTAGGGGATGGTGCTTGAGATTCACCTCCCTGATGTGCTGGTCAATTATCTTCTCCATAGTTTTAAGGAGGAAGGAGCTGAGGCTAATCGGTCTATAGGACTTAGGCAATTGGGAATCTTTCTTCCCTACCTTTGGAATAAACACGACTTTCACTTTAGCCCATTTACTTGGTATGTGTCCAAGCACGAGACTTGCTCGAAATAAGCGGACCAGGGGGAGTGCGAATTGGTGCAGTCCCCGCTGCAACAAGCATGGATAAATTCCACCTGGTCCAGGGGATTTGTATGGACTGAAGCTTTGTATAGCCCATTGTACACTATTTTGATATAACAGTCTTTAGGGCAAGTTTCCAATCCGGTCTGAGAGATAGGGGGGTTCCCCTCTCTCAGCCCCATTGGAGCCTGCCACCATAGCCACGCGCAGGTGCGGGCACTCTCCAATCCCAGAGATGTAGGTTGGTGCCTCGCTCTATGAGATGGGTTGCTCCACAGTCACGCACCCAGGAAAGTGAGTAGCCAGGAGTAAGCTACTCGTTTCCTTTGGGTTGTTTGTGTGTGTTCCATCTGGCTTCTTGAGCGTACAGATGCCGTTTGAGTGGTCCTTTGAGAGGTGGAGCAGTTTCTGGATTGCTCAAGTTCAAAACAGAAAAGATCCCAGTTGGTATTTTTGGGATTTCTAGTAACTAGGCTACATTGCGGGGCGCACCCTATATCAAATCTAATGTGCTGGTGATCTGACATTGTGATCTCACTCGCAACATGCCAGTTTGAGACAACGGACAACATATTCAAGCTACAGATGGTTAAGTCGAGGACTTCCTCTCTTATCGCGTTAATGAATGTGGGCTCGTTGCCTCGATTTAGTATACCTACGTTATTACTAATAATGTACTCAAGAAGGTACTCACCTCTTTTGTTGATGTCACTGCTCCCCCAGACCGTGTGATGTGCGTTAGCATCACAGGCGATTAACCACCGGAGCCGGTTCCTCTGGCAATGCTCTATACACATGTAGCCACCGTAGGCACAGCGTCTGAGTCGCCGGGCAGATAGGCGGAGGCCAGCACTACCTCCTGCTCGCCATGGGCAGTGGGTATTTTAATCCAAACTGCCACTAAGTCTTCAGTGATGAACTGTGATAGGGGAACAAATGTTAGATGTTTGTTAATTAACAACGCCGCTCTAGGGCGAGGTTGGTCATTAGCATATAGCAGCTTACCAGATGGGGTGCTTAACCCCAGGACACGTCCGGCATTTATCCAAGGCTCCTGGATAAATGCTATGTCCGTTGTAGCAAACCTCTCGCATAGGACGTCAGAAGCAGCCTTTGCGTGGTGGAGGTTTGCTTGGAGACATCTTAAGTGTCTCCGAGTGTTGGGGGGGGTGGGGGGAGGGGGACAGGACATTAGTCCGCCCTCTTGCGGCCCCTAGCCGCCATCTTCCGGCCTCGGTTTGTGCGCAGAAGGGCATCTTCTTCCGGTGTGCGCCTCGCACCCTTGTTCACGCGCCCGGTTCCACGTGTGATGCGCCCGTAAAGGGGAGGGCGCTGGATTTTACGCTGTACGGCGGGCTCTTGGGCAGCTACAGTGCCACGAGCTCCGGGTTCACACGGCTTATGGACAGTGCTGTTAGCCGCAGGCAGCCCAGGGGTCGCATGAGTTTCCTCAGCTGCACCCTGTGGCGGCGTTGCAGCCGCGTCCGAGTTGATGGCCTTGGAGCAGGTGGGCTTCTCCGCTGCGGGAGCAGGAGCCACTGCCTGTTCTTTCGGCTGCGCACTGGCCTTGGGCTTAATAGTAGCCGTACCCCACGCAAAATTCACTTGGCTGCCAAGTGATTTGAGCCTGTTGGCCGAGATTGGGTCAAGCGCCAGCGTAATAATTGCCATCGATTGCCTCATCTCACGATGGAAAACGCGCCAGTCTCCCACTCGCAGGCCGCTGTTCTGGCCTTCCACGAGCTTCAGGATCTCGTCCGTCTTCATGTCCGCATTGGGGAGCGGAAAGTAGCCTATAAAGACAGCGGCACGTGGAGCCTCCGCTTCAGGGACCACCTTGATGTGGGCGTCCTTCCACAGTCGGAGCTTGGGCACCTCAGAGCTCAGCCACTCGACCGTTTCTTTGTTGCCACACGTAATGGCCATCCTTCCTGGTCGGAAGGTTCAGCCAGAGAAAAGCGGCTTCACAGAGCCGTGTCTCAAGGCCATCACCCTCGACAAGATGGCAGTCTGAATCTCGTTGAGCTGCGGCGTAGTCAACAAGCGGTTGGGGTAATCGGCAGGGAGTATTGCCATCTTCGTAGAGCTGGCAACATCCCTGTAGGAGGCCATTGTACCGACTTGGGGTACCTGCTCCTGTATCGCTTGCCCAGCTGCTACTGCGGTTGTGGAGGCTACTGGAGCCCCCGTGGCAAGCAATACGCTTGCAGATACACCCTTCGTCAGGGCACTAGGTTTTCATGGCCCTCTTTGTCGACACCTCTTCTGGGGTCGTGTTGGCCGATCTAACCCTCTTATGGGTTGCACCACTCATGCTGGGCACCGCCCTTGGAGGGTCCATAGGCTTCTGAGCGAGCCTTTTGGCCTCATTCATGGGGATGCCGTTCGCAAGGTGTCTGCGCAACCTCTTCCTCGCAGCGCCCGAAAGCGCGACCCTCTTGGGTCTCTCGGCCTTGGGAGAGGCGAGAAGGGCTTCTTCCTCTTCCTTGGTCAAAGTTTCGGTCCCAGAGCTTTGTGAACAGATGTCCATAGCTACATCGGGTTGCCGTGAAGGTTCGATTTCAATCGATTCGGGGCTGCTTGAGCACCCTGTTGGTTGGGGGGTAATATTTTCAGTTTGGTTTTCCATAAGTAGGTCCCACGAGTGATGAGGAAGGAAGTGTCCCCCGGGGCAGAGTCTCATACCCCGGATCGGGCACTTATAAGACCGGAGGTGCCAGGTATCCGGAAGCCACCGTTAAAAGACACACTGACGTAGTGCCATTCATCACAGGGGCACGGTTCGGTAACACCGGTGATTACGGGTTTTTTCGAGTTGTTCTCTCTAGATGCGCCATATTTCGTCTAGAGCAGGGGCACCTCGAGCAGGATGTGGCTCTTCACCACGTATGGTCGGTCTTCGGTAGTCGGCATGTGACGGCCAATTACCACTGGCTGGGTCAGTATGGCGCGGCGACAGGCACACACGCTACACTAACAAAGCCTTAGCCCCCTAGGTTCATCTAACACCTGTAGATTTCTCAACAACTGATATTCGGAACCATGCGTTATTATATCCAAGCCATACAATGCGTGATAAGGGGAAATTCCAATACTGGAATGATACCCATTTCTTAACGCACAACTAATAGCATGAACGTGCAAATCCCATTCTCTCTGATCAGACCCAACAAATGCTCTTATAGCTGATATTATTGACCTGTTTACCCTTTCTGAAGCATTTGACTGAGGTGAATATACCGCTGTGTACGTATGCTTAACCCCAAACGTAGTCAGAAAAGCGTTAAACTCTTTCGCTTTGAACTGTGCACCATTATCACTAATCAAAACTTCTGGTACTTCGTATACATCAAATATTTGGTCCTCTTAAAACTTTTCAATACACTTACTAGTAAATTTCTTGAGCGGTTGTAGACAATAAAATTTGGAAAAATGGTCCAGGACTATTAACAACCCTATGTTCCCTTGCTTGCTTCTAGGATAAGGTCCCAGTATGTCAATGTAGAGACGTTGAAATGGACGTGAGGAGTCTGCTTTCACTTCCTTTGGTGGTTTTAGCATCCTGTTTGGTGCTTTTGTACTTTTACAAACGTCACATCCCCTAATAAATTCTCGTACTTGAGATACCATTCCTGGCCAAAATAGGTGTCTACGAATCACATCTAAAGTTTTTTCCATTCCCCCATGAGCTAAAACTGATTCGTGTGCCCGCTTAATAACTTGAATGGACAATCCAGGTGGAGTTCATAATTTCCATACATTTCGTTCTGATGCTTCGGTACCATCGGAATGCTCAGTTCGTTTGTACGCAAAACCATCCAACAACCTTACATCTGGATACATATCCTGGTTCTCTTTAACTGTACGTTGAAGTTCCACATATTCAGGACTTTCGAAACATATGGAACTCAAATCTACTTCCGGTCCAAAATTGTCTAACGCATCAATCTCCTCCATAAACATTCGCGATAAGGCATCTAGAACTACATTATCTCGGCCCTTCCTATGACTTACAGTGAAACAGTAGCCCTGTAGTTTCATCGCCCATCGAGCCAATCTTCCTTTTAACTCTGCTTGTCTCATTAGCCATGTTAAACTAGAGTGGTCTGTGATCACTTCGAATTCTTAAAGCTCTAGGTAACAGCGAAATTTCTCTATGCCTAATATCACGGCTAAGCATTCACGCTCCGTAACACAGTATTTGCGTTGAGCAGAATTAAGCTTTCTTGACATAAAGGCTATAGGTTGTTCTAAACCTTCATCAGTTACTTGTACTAATACTGCACCCACAACCAAGTCACTTGCATCACAATGTAAATAAAACTTTCTAATAAAATCTGGATTCCGTAGGACTGGAGCTGAAGTTAAAATGTTTTTTAGTTTATCAAAAGCCTCCTGCGCTGCTTCCGTCCAAATAAACTTCTGCTTCTTCGTAAGCAAATCCGTTATTGGGGTCGTTATTGAAGCAAAATTTTCAATGAATCTCCTATACCATCCTACTAATCCTAAAAATCTCCGGACCTGTTTCACAGACTTTGGAACCGGCCATGCTAACATCGACTCAACCTTGCCTGGATCCGTCGATATGCCTCCACATCCAATAACATATCCTAAATACTTGACTTTCGTTACACAGAAGTGACTTTTGCTTATATTTAGAGTCAGCTTAGCTTTTCGAAATTGTTCTGCTAGTCTTATCAACACTTTCAGATGCGATTCGAAATCTGAAGCTACGACACAAAGGTTATCCAAATATCCAAAACAACAATTCTTCAAATCTGCAGGTATAACTTCATCCATTAGCCGAGACATTGTCTGTGGTGCGTTACATAATCCAAGGCCGTCAGCCGATTGAAGCAACAAGGGGAACAACGCGCAACTTCGGGGAGGCACATATATACCGACAATATGTATGTTGCCACCCTCGCAGTGCGTGCCGTCCTTGGAGCTTTCAATTGGTAGTGCGACTATACTCTCCTCGTGTGGGCGGCTGGAAGCAGGCCCTTGGTACGGTCATGTCTCTGCAAGGGTGCTGACGAATTGTAGTCGGGCGAGAGAAGAACACTCTATAAAATTACCCCAGTCCAAGGTGGAACAGCATTGTGCCGAGGGACTCGCGGCCGAGGGGTTGCTCGGTCTCTACTTTGCGAACTCTGGATACCTGCCGACCTCCAGTTTCAATCAGGCTTCCCGCGATACACTGGCTATGTCGCGGGTGACCGTCCTTCCCGTCTACTCGTGGGACTCAAAATGATTTCAAACTTAAAAAATAATGTAAAATCAGTGTCCGAGGCACTCAAAACCTCGGTGGGAAATGACAATCCCTCTTCAGGTGGCAACACCCCAAACACGTCTGGCAAGCCAACAGACGCTCAGAAAGTAGTAGCAACGGCCAATTCTACTTCAGGTGCGAGCACCTCTTCTTCAAAGTCTGGCAAGCCAGCTGGCACGCGAAAGGTTGCGAAAGGGGCAAGCTGGAGGCGACAAAGACAGTCGTCCTTCTACCCTGGGCGTCGTTCAGAAACGGCTCCCGGAGATCGGCAACCGCAACCTAAGGCTGCGGCACCGGTTCCCGGGTCCGCGACTGTGGCGACTGCCTCGGGGTCAGCCAACCCTCCAAATGGCAAGCCATCCTTCAAGGATCGGCAACGGGCTGCTTAAATTCTTCAGCAAGATCTTACGGCCCAACCAGCTTCCCCGGATGGTGCTCAGCTTGTGTAGTGGGCAAAAACCATCCTTCCGGATTTTAAGCCGGCTATTGCGTCCGTTTCTGGCAAAGCCAAGCAGAAACGGCAACGCTCCGCAGAAGAGACGGTTCCGCAAGCCAAGCGGATCCGGCCTCCCCCTCGTCCACAGCCACTCACCCGGTCCTTCGCCGAAGCCGCCAGGGAGAAGGTTCTTATTGGGGTCCTAGACAGGGGCCACAGTGAGTGCCATATCCCTCGGCATAGGTGGGGGGCCATTGAGTGCGAGGTTCAAGAGAAGCTCTTGGACTTAATGTTGAAGTCGGAAGGTCCACCACCACGCTGCTCTGACGCCGGTTGGCATCAGGGTTGCATAAAAGCGATAGCTTGCGAAGATATGGCGTCTGCCGCCATATATAAGCAAGCTGTCGCCATGCTGGGGGAGATCTACCCTGGCGCGAAATTAGAGGCGGTCGACTGGAAAGACATACCCAGTCGCCCCCGCGCCAGGGTCTGGGTCTCTGCTAAGCCTGAGGATCCCGAAAGGATTCTCAAGCTTTTCCAGCTTTGCAGCCCTGCCCTGCCAACCACAGACTGGAGGGTGGCCAAGGTGAAAGCGACGGAGGGGACCACAAGACAAGTGGTCCTGGTCATAAATGACGAGTCGGCCAAAGAGCTGGCCAAATCCAATGGCGCAGCCTACTACGGGTTCAAACCTGTAGTAATAAGGGTGTACCGGTCGGATGCGGCCAGTTCTTTGACCGACGAGGCGGAGCCGGCAGCAGAGGAGGCTGCCACCATCAATGCCGCGGACCATGGCACACCAGCCCAAGCCACGGGCGGGGTTTCGACACCCGTGAAAAGGGAGGTCGACATCCCTACTGGGTACCATTCGGAGGGCTCCGAGCTGGCTAACAGCCTGGCCAACAGAATCTGCCTCGACACCGACAGCGACGATGAGGCGGAGCGTACAGTGGTGGAGAAATCTGAAGATGTCATTACGACTTCTGCAGATCAACCTCCACCACTGTAAGGCGGCTGCAGCCGCTCTTCTGCTGCGCATAAGCCAATGCGGAGCAGATATATTCCTCATCCAGGAACCCTGGGTCTGTGGTGGCAGGGTTTCTGGTCTGGGGACGAAGGACTACAAGCTACTTGTAGCCCGCAACGAAGGTAAAGTTCGCTCCAGCATTATGGCAAAAAAACACCTAGATATTTTGCTGCTCTCTAACTACAGCAATGGCGACAACACTGCTGCCTGCCTGGAGCTGAAGTCAGGCTGTGTCAAGCTAAGCTCAAGCTATATGGCACACGACCAACAAGGCCCCCTACCACACACGCTCCTGCGAAGCCTGATCGCCGACTGCGAGGCGACCCACACGGAGCTCATCATAGGATGCGATGCCAACGCTGATCACCATCAGTGGGGCAGCACTGACATAAACGAACGGGGTGAGTCACTATTTAACTATATCCTGTCCACCAACCTCAACATCTGCAATATAGGTAATGACCCCACCTTTATTACTAGAAATAGGCAAGAAGTCTTAGACATGACGCTTGCAACGGCGTCCCTCCATTATAGACTCATTAGATGGAGGGTGCTTGATGAACATTCGTTCTCTGACCATAGGTATATAGATATAGCCTTCTCCCTTGACACACCAAAGCCAAAATGGTGCAGAAATTACAAACGTACAAACTGGACCGTTTTCAAAGCCCAAATTGGGAGACTAATTCCCGAACAGCCTCCTTCGGGACTCCCATCCCCCGAGCATACAGAGATGCTCACTCAAAAACTCACGGAGGCATGCATGTCCGCCCTCAACATGTCATGTCCCTTGAGCAAACCAAGAGGGAAAACAAAACCACCATGGTGGTCCCCGGAAATAGGTGAGCTTCGTAAGACATCACGTAAGCTCTTCAATTATGCAAAGCAAAGTGGAGACGACCAATCTTGGGATCTCTACAAAGCCAGCCTTGCAACTTTTAAAAAGACACTTAGGCCCAATTTCTCAATGTCCGGTTAAATTTTCGCTTAGCTAAACGCAAATTTAATTTAATGCTAGAGTTAAACGATTTGGTTTTCTCAAAGCCAAATTTACCCTTCATCGATAAGTAACTATCGCCTTAACAGCGTTGCCACATTGTGCCAAATATAGCGAGCGGTTCAGCTTACTTTTGCTGTTTTCCGGTAACATTGAATGATTTCTGTTTAAAATCCCACTTATGATTAATTCGAGCGCAAAAGAACTTAATTGTTTACCTTTTATTTTGGCAAGCCAATTGATCTATAATCCTTGCACGAATGATTTTGGACGTAGATTTTGTAAGCCTGAGCCGCTGTACAAATTTGGCATCTTCCAGTTCAGTGAAATGCATGGACATAAAACACTCTTTTATGTGAAGCCATTTTGATTTAATAACAAAATAAATAAACAATGCAAGGGACAGATGTTTGCCTTACGATAATTCTCAACGATATATCGTGACAAAAAATCGGCTTAAATTTTAAACGCGACCCAGCCATCCGGTTAGTTTGTTTTTCATTTACTCCTAACCGGACATTGAGAAACTCAAATTTGACTAAACGTCAGTTAGTTTACCTAACCGGACATTGAGAAATTGGGCCTTAGACAGGCTAAACGCCTTTCGTGGAAAAACTTCTGCTTGAAAACACTACTGATGCCGCAAGGCTCAGAAAGGTTCTCTCCAGTACTCAGACAACCGTTGGGTTCCTTAAGAAACCAGACGACTCGTGGACAACGACCAGTTCGGAGTCTCTAGAACTTCTTATGGAAACCCACTTTCCCGGTTGCTCAGTCGAGTCACCACTTGTCTTAGCCAGAGAATTTCAAGGGCACTTAGCAACCGATTTTCTCTCCAAAGACATCATCACATGGGCTATACAAAGTTTCTCGCCCTTCAAATCACCAGGACCTGACGGCATCATTCCAGCCCAATTGCAGCAAGCAGGGGCAACTGCAGTTAACTGGCTTCATAAAATCTTTAAAGATATCCTAGCGACAGGCCTGATTCCCAAGACATGGCTAGAATCCAAAGTCGTCTTCATTCCAAAAGCGGGTAAAGCCTCCCATACGACCCCGAAGGATTTCCGCCCCATTAGCCTGACATCCTTTCTACTTAAAACGCTTGAAAGAGTTTTGGGCTTCCACATCAGGAACTCGATCAAGACAGATCATTTCTCTCAAGCACAACATGCTTACCAGAAAGGTAAATCAACCGAGACAGCTCTTCACGCTGTTGTCTCTACAGTTGAAAAGGCTCTCTACCAAAGAGAGTACTGTCTCATAGCCTTCCTAGACATAGAGGGTGCGTTTAATAACGTTGTACCAGAGGCGATCACCGAGGCGCTATCGAATTTGGGGGTCGAGCATCGCATCGTGGATCTGATTGATCAACTTCTCAAACGAAGAATCGTCAGATCCACTTTGGGGTCCTCGACTATCTCCAGGTTCGTAAGTAGAGGCACCCCACAAGGAGGTGTCCTCTCCCCTCTCCTATGGAATGTGGCAGTCAACAGTCTGCTGCGCTCCATGGAGGGTAGGGGCGGCAAGGTGATCGCCTATGCAGACGATGTCGCTATTGCTTTCTCGGGAAAATACCTCCAAACACTGTGCGAATGTATGACCACTGCACTTCGAACCCTGTCCACCTGGACCACGATAAAGGGTCTCGGACTAAACCCAGCTAAAACTGATTTAGTCCTATTCACTAGGAAATATAAGATTCCTCCACTCAAACCTCCAACACTAAACGGAGTGGAACTTGCTTTTAGCAAATCGGCCAAATACTTAGGGCTCACTTTAGATAGTAAACTAGACTGGAATCTCAATACACAGGAACGTGTTAAGAAAGCCTCGGTCGCTCTATATACCTGCAAAAAGTCTATTGGACTGAAATGGAGAATGGCACCCCGCATATCGCTGTGGCTGTACACAGCTATCGTAAGGCCTATCCTGCTGTACGGAGTATCAGTATGGTGGCCAGCACTGTCAAAGAAAACAACAGTCCATAAGCTCGCCAAAGTGCAGCGCGCCGCAGGACTGACAACAACGGGAGCTCTCAGAACGACCCCAACTGAGACTCTAGACAACATTCTGCACCTTCTACCAATCGACCAAATGGGGAAGTTAGTAGCAACTCTCTCCGCCCTACGCATGAGGGAAACAAAACAGTGGCCCGAAATGACCTACGGTCACTCCAATATCCTTGTGGGAAACCAACTTATCCCCTCAAACACGGACTACTGCTGTCCTCAGGAATTCCCTAGAACTACTTTTAAAGTAATTATCCCCCCAAGGGAAAACTGGTGCTTAGGCACTCCAGGGCCGACAAACTCTATCAGAATCTTCACGGATGGCTCTAAGCTAGACGACCGAGTTGGGGGAGGCGTCTTTTGGGAAGAGCTATCCATTAGTAAAAGTTTTAGCCTCCCTGATCATTGCAGTGTCTTCCAAGCCGAAATCACTGCAATACAGGAGGCACTTTTATGCCTCGCTGAAAAAGAGTGCTCAGCAGAAAACATATGCATCTTCTCTGATAGCCAGGCGGCTATCAAAGCCCTACATTCGATATCATCAAACTCGATATCCGTCACAAACTGCCGCAAATCTCTTCAAGAGATGGCTGAGCAGTTCGAGCTTTACCTAATTTGGGTGCCCGGACATCGAGGGCAATTGTAAGGCGAACGAGCTGGCAAGGCATGAAACTACTTTGCCTCTCCTCACAGACAAGGAGGGCATGGGTATTCCCATGGCCAGCTGCAAGCTAAGAGTTCTTTCACATTTTGAACTTGAAGCTAATAAAAGGTGGCAACTCAATAATGCAACGGCTAGGATTGCTAGGCAAACCTGGCCAACGCGCTGTAGAAAGCGTTCTTCTGGCCTAATCAACTTAAACAGATTAGGCTGTGCTGCTGTACTAAGGGCAATTACGGACATTGGCTAGTAGGGACTCACGCAGCGAGACTTCTAGCCCCTTTCAATGATTTCTGCAGAAGCTGTCGAGACGAGGAGGAGGAGGAAACGCTTTCCCACCTTTTCTGCGACTGTCCGGCATTCTGCAAGACCAGAAATCGCCACCTCGGCTCCTTTTTCTTAACGGACCTCTCCCAACTAGCGGATATAAGCCCAAAAAATATCCTGTCTTTTATAAAAGCCTCGGGCTGGGACCACGCCCTCGAAAGCGGTGTTACACACTCTGCATCTGGGTAGACGGTTTTTGGACGCAGTCCAAACGCGCACCACAACGGGCCAACTCTGGCCTACGTGAGTGGGGGGTCTTTTCCTCTCACTACCGCTCTTACCTAACCTAACCTACATAATCCAAATGGCATCACTACAAACTGGTATAGCGTCCTCTATTGTATAGCGTCCTGGTATTGTAAACGCGGTAATCTCTCTAGAAGCTTTGGACAACGGAACTTGCCAATACGCATCTTTGAGATCGATCTTGGATATCAAATTCGCTTTGGGTAATCGTGCAAATATGCCATCTATGTTGGGTAACGGATATGCTTCCTTCCTTGTATATTCGTTTACCTTTCTTGCATCTAAGCATAATCTTACTTTACCTGGTTTTATCACCAACCTCATGGGTGAACTCCAAGGGCTATTAGATGTCTCTACCACCCCTAACTCAATCATTCGATCTACCTCCTCATACATCAGGTTTTCTACTGCCGGTGATACAGGGTAATATCTTTGTTTGACTGGTTTCGCATTTTTCACATTAATCTAGTGTTCGATAAGTGAAGTACGACCTAACCCTTGTTTCTCAAAACTAGGAAATAATGATAGTACTGTGTTTAATTGGTTTTGCTGTAAGTCTGTTAAAGGATATGACCCATCTGGAGTACTGTCCAGGTCGGCTTCATTGCGGTCATACTCAATTGTTGAAATAATTCCTGGTGCTTAACGAAACTCCTTCCAAAAGTCAACACCCAGTATTACTCTTTTATTTATTGAGGGAATGACAAAGAATTTAATTTGTTAAACTAGATCCTTATAAGTGACCTCCGCACAGAAGTATCCTATGACTGGATGCGCCCTACCATCCGCTGTTTTCACCGTTGATGAAATGCGTTGATATTGTGCATATTTAGGACAATCTATCGATGCTAAACCCACTGAACCCCTGAACCCCCACAACTAATATTGGCTCCAGTGTCAAATAACCCCTGTTCACAAAAATCTAAAAACTTAACTTCAGCATATAATCTGCCCTCAGTTGATGAATTTACTACTGAAGATATCAACATCTTCTTGGTTTTTCGTATACCACGATAAAACTCACGTATGCGTCGCGTTGAACGTTTCGAAGCTCTTACCGACTTTCCTAATTCTTTATATTTAAATATTCTTTCCCTAACTTGCATGTATGCGCGTAAGCGCTCATGATAAGGACGAATTGTACATAATTTGGGATTTTTAACTACCTCCTGCTGAATTTCAGTTTTCGGTGCTAAATAAGACACATCCGGTGTTTTTTTAACTAGCTCTGTTGAACCAGCTATGTAATTACAAATATTGATTTCGTCTATGGTTTCGGGACCCACCTGAGAGTTTTCCGCTCGTTTTGCAAGGCATACCGAACAAGTTGGTTTGTAGACTTTCTTTGCGCCACAGCCGTAGCAAAAGATTTTTCGCTCCTGCAAACACATATCCCAGCATATCGTAACAATTCCAGCATCTATAAATTCGCCTTGGGGCTTGGATAGCTTCTACTTCCGCATTGGGATCCTCAAAACTTTCTTCCGTAAGAGCTGAAACTGCCCGCTTGGTAATATTTGTACTGTTGTAAGCTTTGCCTACTCTCTTTCCTTGGTTGTCTTGCAATAAATGTTCTCTCATTTGAATAGTTTTCCGGAGATGCGCAATGGAATGTATCCGAACATACAATAGTTCTTGCCTTATATCAAACAACAGATTTCTAGTTAACATTTCCAACAGTTGAGCTTCTTCTATTGGTACCGACATACGAGATGCTGTCACCATGATTGCATCATAAAAAGATTCAAACGATTCATTATTTAGTTGTTTCCTTGCTCGAATGTCTTCTAGCACATCAAAGTCGTTCGTATAGTTGGTATACTGTCGTTTTAATGCTACACTCAACTCACTCCATACAAATCTAGGGGAGTCTCGACGATAGCGCCAATACCATTCCCAAGCTTTTCCCATCAATAAAACATGTATGTTTTTACATAATGCCTCGAAGTCATTATCTAAACCATCCTCGGTTAGTGAGCGAATTCTATATACAAATTCTTCTACAGTTATGCCTTTTGTTGAACCATCGAATTTAAGATTCCAACTGTGCATTATCTGTGCTACTTTATCCGGCTGAATACGACTGCTTCGACTAAATCCCCTATCTAACGATGGACTCTAGGTTGGTGAGTATCCAACTCATGAGCTGCCATTGTTTTGCACTCGGTCCTGTAGGTTCAGGTCACTCAACCTACGAGTAATGATTCTATCCATTTGCTCAAATAATCTGTCGTAGTCAATTTCAGCGGAGCGTGTGTTTGAAACAACTCGTGAGCCCTCATGCATTCCAGACTGTCCAGTTCTAGCTTGTGCGTTACCAGTTCTTTTTGGTCTCCCTGTTTTCTTTGCACTAGGCCGTTCAATATGCTCGGTATTTAATACCTTCGAAGTAGCTCCTGCCTCTGTAACGTGATCATGTCTATTGCTGCTTTGAGACTTTGTCGCTGCCCTTGTATTGTGTAACCTGCTTCCTGCTCCTGTAGGGATTTTGTCTACCCCAATATTAGCTTCTGCTTGTCTAACCAATAACAACTCTTCAATTTTCGCCACTTGTTTACATTGCGGGCATTGGTTGTATTGAACTATCCAGTCCCGAATGCAGCTTTCATGAAAAATATGGTTGCACCCTGTTTTCAAAACTTCTTCTTTAAGTCTTACTAACGGTCTTTTACAAATGCTACACACCGACATAGGTGGTGCATTCGCTGTTTCCGGTATACGTAAGTCTCCTTCACTCCTAGTTAACCCCATTTTAATTTTATTTCAATTAGTTTTTGTTTTTGACTGTTTCTGTTTCCCTTCCAGTAAATAATTGCATTAATCATCTATATCTAACCCTTGCGTATGCGCAATATCGTGTGTACCTGTTTATAAACCAAAATACGATTGTTTACTAACTCCATCCGAATTACCACTCCTCTATCAAAACTTTCTTCTGACAATCTTCTCTACTACATCTATACTGCGGTTATTATCCCAGTCTATGCCAAAAAATATAAAATTCCTTTCAGTCGATCTAATGATGAAAGTCTGTCAGACAAAAACAAAAATGAAAACCACTATTACTCTTCCGAAGATAATGCCAACAATTAACTTTGGACGTTGTGGAAGCCTAGCCTCAAGCAACGTATTCCTAAAGCAATTGGTTGCTGAGTTTTAAGGTAACCATTTCAATATACTGTTAGTAACTTATGAACAAACTTGCGCGGACTATGTTGTGGCTCAGCCTCAATGCACAGTAATTCCAGCAACTCGTTTGGACAACCTAACTTTAACGAATAACAATTTCAATACAGGCCTCACATCTGAGCGCCATGATTATTATTAATGATTAAATACTGTAACGGACAATCGTTGCTCTGATTATAAATGTAATTAGGCGACCAATGCCGTTGGTGTGGAGATCGTTTCTAATAAAAGTTCGGGTCGGATTCAGTTGTCACGGCTAGCAAAAACAACCTACGCGGGGTTCGTTGAACTTTATTGGGAAACACGCACACCAAAATCCAGCGGTTATTATTATCCATTTATTAAATTTTTAAATCCGTGAGCCTATTTTGACACATATAACACGAACTGACTTGAAGTGGTTTGGAAGATCGGACACTGGTATTGAATTACGCCGGAGGTTTTTGGTTTTTATGACTGCCTGATGTGGTTGCAGTCTGGCTCTGAACCCACCATTTCTTGAGTTTTTATTGTGCCATCCATGAAAAAAAAACTCCCAAATCGAATTCATACAATCATTATTCTATTAGGGAAACATTCTCAAAGATTTTATTCTTCCATTATAATTTTTATTTATTCTTCAATTTACCTTAATTTTAATTTTAAACAACCCAAACAAAAATCGCAAAATATTTTTGCATACTATTTTCAGCATAGAATTTGTCCTTACAAAAAGAATTTAATTGTTGCTCATCACCAAATAGTTTGCAAAAAAATAAGCTAATAAAGAAAACAACACAAATATGTTTTCTGGCATACTATTACTTAACAATGTATATGAGACAAAAATAAAAAAATCCAAAAGAAATATTTTACAAAAATTTTCTTTTTTTTTCAGTACATCCTAAAGAATTTTGTTTTCAGTGTATTCCATTTTTGGGAAACTATCATTGGGTTTATTTTCGTTATTCTTTTTTTTTCTTCAATCTATGAATTTACTATACTAGAAATTTTTTTTCCGTGTATCATATAAATTTCGAATGTTGCTTAATACTAATAACAAAAGTGATGATCAAAAAACAAAACATTCATTTTATGTAATGGCTCGAAAGCAACTCATAATTTTGCTCAGTGTATGCTTAGTTTTGCTTTGGGTGCTATTCAAGTGCAGTTGTCTATTCATTGATACGCAACTAAAAGCTTAACTTAAACGAAGCCAACTACAAAAACCTTAAACCAAAACAAAACCATCGCAGTTAACAGTTGTGCAAAAAGCTGCTGCCTTTATTGTTATTGGTAACTTAACTGGCTATTACCCCCCTGACTTGCCTTTATTAAGGTTTAAATTTTTTTATATACAGGGCTGTGCTAGAAAACTCCAGAGTTTTTGGCTCGAGCAAATTTTAAAATCTCTGAGAAATCTCTCTACCTGTTCCGCATGTTTGGGAGATTTCATTTTTCGGTATTTTTGTTCGGAGTAAATAAGAGTTGCCACAATTAAATAAAAAAATTTCCCAAAATGTATTTAATATTTTTATACTTTGATACCATAGGTATCATAGTATATTGGGTTTGTGCAATGTCCGTCATGGTGTCTGTCCGTCTGTCCGTCTGTCTGTCCGTCCGTCCGTCCGTCCGTCCGTATGAACGCAACTTTTTTCGACACCCTTAAAGCTAGAGCCTTGCAACTTTGCAAATATCTTGGTACATGTCTTCGTCAGACAAAGTGTTAAATGTAGGGCTGTACGACCTCAGGGGGCCTGGGAAATCGATAACAAGTCTATACACCTCGATGTGCAAGTCGATAAAACACTTATATATCGCACATTTGAGTAGCTAGAGTCACCAAATTTGATGGCAAGATAGCTGGTGACATTCCCCAAAAAATTGCATCAAAAGTTTGGATGCCACGCCCACCTTTTCCGCCTCCAGCCCCCCTCCAAATATAAACAAAAATGCCTGTATCTTTTACAGTTTTCAAGCTATTGCCACCAAAATTTACATGAAGGTAGATACTGACATCTGACAAAGTTATGCATCAAAACATTGGATGCCACGCCCCCAAACAACGGGACATGCCCCACCGCCCTAAAAAAAACCGGAAGGCATGTATCTTCGCCAGTTTTTAAGCTAGAGTCACCAAATTTGGTATGAACATTGGTAGTGACATCCGTAACAGGTGTGCATACAAATTTTGGATGCCACGCCCACTTATACCTCCCACCGCTATATCTCTCTCAGTTTTCGAGCTAGGCTCTTCAAATTTGGTATGATCATTGTTAGTGACATCCGTAACAGATCTGCATCAATGTTTTGGATGCCACGCCCACTTATACCGCCCACCTCTATATCTTTCTTAGTTTTTGGGCTAGAGTCACCAAATTTGGAATGAACATTGGTTGTAACATCCGAAACAGGTGTGCATAAAATTGTTTATGCCACGCCCACTTATACCGCCCACCTCTATATCTTTGTCGGTTTTTGTGCTAGAGTCTCCAAACTTGGTAGGAGTATAGAAAGTGCCATCCGCCACAGATATATGTCATGCCTACCCCTTCTGCCTGATTTTTATACCCAAAGCCCATATATATTACTATTTGCACTAGGAATCCTTAAAACAGCTATGTAAACTGGTATCAAAGTATATCGCAGTCGGTTGCGTCCGACTGCAACGTTTTTACTTGTTATTAGAAGCAAACGTTATAAACTGTAATATGGATGTTGAAAAATCTAAACTTTGCATTTATTTGCTCCATTACAATGGCATGTATTCAGAAAATAAAGAAAAGGAAACGTTGTCAGAGGCGTCCGTGGGTGAATCCATATTTAATGGGGAGATCGCGCAACGGAAGATTTGATATTTTGAAACAACATTTTTAGTTTGAGAATTTGATCCGAAATCCACTTATGTTACGGCTACGTGGTGAAAAGTTAACAGCTGTTAAAATTTCAACTCACTCAGCCTTGTTTATGTATGTTAATATATTATGTTCATGTCTGAACAGCCACCAAACAAGGTAGGAAGATAAAAGGTGACATCCTCTATTGATCTGCATCACAAATTAGGAAGTCACGCCTGACCGACGGGTTTTTAGTTGTAACTTGTTTATTTTACGATTCCGTAAATTTTCCAGCTTAATTTTTGTTGTTTTGTCTGCCCTATTTCAATATTGTTGTGCTTAACATTGTTGCTGTTGCGGATTTTCTCATTGGCCCTCCAGAATCGACTGCATTTAAAAAAGGTGGGTGGGGCAACCACACTTTTGATGCACTTTTGGGGAATGTCACCAGCTATTTTGCCATCAAATTTGGTGACTCCAGCTGCTAAAATGTGGGATACATGTGTGTTTTATCGATTTTCACATAGAGGTGTATCGATTTAAATCGAGTTCCCAGGTATCAGAGTATGAAAAAACTCGTCTTTTTGTATAAGGTTCTTTAATCGAAAGTCTTAACAGAATTTCATAAAATCTATGGGATTCGAATATTCAGGACTTACGCGAAGTGGTAATCAATACTTCATCCCATCAAGGATCTAGAAACATATAGAAATACATATCTAGTAACCTATGCGGCACCGGTAAACGCCAGCAGGGCGTTGGTGCATTACTTATGTTATGAAACGTGCTCAGCGGTGAAAAAATCTACAAGAATATGCATGTGTGTTTGCATATAGATCCTGCTGTACCAAAGACTAAGCTTTTTTGTCCTTTCTAAACGTTCTATAATGTGCTTGTTATGCGCTTAATGCTGCTTGCTTTTATGTTTTCCCACACTTTGACATCCAATGTATTTTATACCCACCCTCTGCTTACACATCCACATTTGCGAACAGTCCACCCCAACAAATGCAGGCACCGCGCAATAAGGGATACGAACCTTATGACCCTTGTCCTTTAATGTTTTACCTTACCCGTTAAGCTTAATGTTTCATATTTTGTCATAATTTATGTCGCTCTGGGTACTGTTGCCGATGCTTCGACTTAACTTTGGAATTGGGATCTACTTTTATTTCCGCTTCAACAGAAATCGGTTCAGGCTGCGAAACTGTTACCGTTGGCAGGACACTTTTTCGGCGGTGGTTGATTTGCTTCCAAATTTATTTAAAATGCTTGTGGACATTTTTTTACATCATATCTGTCTGAAAACAGCATAAAAACGTTTCCTGGATTAAAGGTTGCTCTCCGCGGGCAGACACAAACACAGGCACATATATATGTACATATATACACATACTAGTAAGTACCCTGCTTGCTTCGCTGCGCCAATAGTTGTTACAAAATTTTAGCAATATATATAAAATAAATAAGTTAGTTAATGTTTAACAACATATTAGCAAAATTTTTCATATTCTCTTTTTCACGACACCATTGAGGTTGAGAATCAGACGCGTCATTTTAGTTTGATACCAAAGGTATCATATTATATTGGGTTCATGGAATGTCCGTCATGGTGTCTGTCCGTCCGCAACTTTTCTCGACACCCTTAAAGCTAGAGCCTTGCAACTTTGCAAATATCTTGGTACATACCTTCATCAGACAAAGTGATAAATTCAGGGCTCTACGACCTCAGGGGCCTGGGAAATCGATAACAAATCGACACACCTCGATGTGCAAATCGATGAAACACATATATATATAAATATATCGATGATATTCATATGCCACGCCCCACTGATACCGCTTCAAAGTGATGAATTCAAGGCGTGGATTCGCAGAGACGAAACAGACCAGCAGAGGGTTTATTGCAACTATTGCAAAACCACTATCACTGCCAAATTAAGCGATCTGCGAGCTCATGCTGCAACAAAGAAGCACACAAGTGCAATGAGTGGCTTTACCCAGGCGAACAAGCTCAACTTTGCAAGTGCAACAGACAATAATAATGTGCAAATTAGGGAAGCATCACTGTGCCTTTTTATTGAACAGCATACAGCAATGGCGCAAATTGACCACTTGGGAAGCCTGTGCAAAAAACGATTCAACGAGGCGAATATAAATCTGCACCGGACAAAATGCACCAACATTTTAAAAAATGTATTAGGACCACACTTTTCTGAAGACTTACGCGAAGATATCGGAGAATCAAAATTCCTCCTCCTCGACGAGTCCACAGACATAAGCGTTACAAAACTTTTTTAAATTTATTTTGTGAATGTATATATATTTATGTAGGTGTGGTCATCAATTATTTTTCGTTGCGACGGGGTGTATTCGTCTCTACGTTTTTAAAAATTGTAGCTTTAGAAAGTTGAAATGCCATTGTCGACAGCGTCAAAAATGTATTATCATTCTGTAAATTAGATATAAAAAATCTGATTGGTATTGGGCCAGACAATGCCAATGTCATGACAGGCCGAAACCATAGTGTTTTCACAGAGTTGAAAAAGGAAACTCCAACGCTTATTTTCATAAGATGTGTGTGCCATTCTGTGCAGTTGGCTATTAGTCAAGTATGTAAACATCACCTCCCAGAGGTAAAACGTTTAACTGGTTTTCAAAGAGTTCAAGCCGTCAAACAGAATATCAGAAAATTTGTAAATATTTAAACGATGATAAGGTATTTCAAACTTTTGTTACAGACACTTGAATTTCTGTCTTAACATTTATGTATTGTTTTTAAAGTGTTTGTGGGTATTCCGTTTATTAACTTTATTGTGCCAATTATGTACTGTTTGTCCTGTGTGAATTGTCCTGAATTTTGTTTTTAACAGCGTGAATTATTGTTTCAATAACATTTTTATTGTATAAATTAAATTTATGTAACTATTTTAAATGTGTAAATTTTTTCTAAAAGGTTCCTTTGAAAATACCCAGAGTCAGCGACACAAGGTGATTGTCGATTGAATTGGCAGTGTCGAGAATATTGGATCAGTGGGAAGAGCTGAAATTGCACTTTGGCTTTGCTGCAACTAATGAAAAGTGCTTTAATGCGCAAATGCTGCACCAGCAATTCAGCGATGACGTTAATTATCTGTACCTGATTTTTTTAAAGCCAATTCTTTGCGACTTGCAAAAGGTGAACAAGTCATTTCAAGGCAACAACACCAATGCAACAGAATTGCTAAATGATTTGGAGTTTGCCATAAATTCCCTAAAGAATAGAGTTATACCACCAGGAGTTGAATTTGATTTATTTGAAACTGACGATATTGAGAAGTATGCGAACACAACTCTCCAGAAGAACTACGATTTCGAAAAAGAGATAAAGTCCCTGAATATTGATCAAAATAAAGAAAAAGAAATTCGGGACCGCTGCACAGATTTTACAATTGAATTGATTAAACAATTAAAACAGAGGTAAGCAATTTTGTGTTATTTTTTATAAGCGACTTATTAGTTTGGTTATTACTTTTAGGCTACCGGATAACTTTAAAATTTTAAAGCAGATTGATGCTTTTTCCGTAACAAAGATATTGCGCGCGGTGAAGAAAAATATCACAGAAATTTTGGAGTTCCTTGAAGTTGAGAATATTTCTGAAATTATACGCCAATACAACAACATCAATTTAGTCAAGTGGGACAACATCAGCGACACAAACAAATTTTGGTTTGAGGTGCTTAACTTTAAAGATTCTGGTGGTAACCGCAGATTTTTTGAGTTGGCAACTGTGGCCATCCAAATGTTGTGTTTGCCCTGGTCAAACGCGGAAATAGAAAGGGCTTTTAGCCAGGTTAACTTAATTAAATCCAAATTAAGGAATTCGATGGACCTCAGCACGACAAACCGCATTCTATGCATAAGGTAAAGTATTAATTTTGATACAGATACGGTTTGCGAAGGATCGGAAAGTGCTGCGTCGACTATGAAGTGCCTACAAAATATTTGTGTATGATAGGCACAAATATGTCATACGCAAATGAAGAGGAAGAAAATATTGATAATATAATGGAAATTTTGTAAAAAAAAAATAAAATAAACAAAGTAAACTGTTATTTTTTTTTTTGAGATTTTTCGCATTTTTGATCAAATTGATTCAGCTTTTTTTTTTTGGATTTTTTGATCATTTTTTTGGGTTTTTTTTCTCATTTTTCCAGTCAAAAACAGCTTTTTTTTGCTGGTCAAAAGTTGGCAGCACTGCCCGATACTTACCGTTTTTACAATTTTGAAATTTAAGATTTTTTTTTTGTTATTGATCACATGTGTACATCGAAAACCAAAAATGTTATCGAAAATTTGCTACTTAATCTTCTCATGGTATTGGAGAGTTTAAGTTTCAAGTTTGAAGTCTCCAGCTTTTATAGTCTCTGAGATCGGCGCGTTCATACGGACAGACAGACATGGCTATATCGACTCGGCTGTTGACGCTGATCAAGAATATATATACTTTATAGGATCGGAGATGCTTCCTTCTGTCTTTTACTGTTGAAACTACTAAAGCGACATCTTAAAATTCAATTAAACAACTATAAGAAGTAAGCAGTGGCGCCATCTATTGAGCCCCTTTAGTACTCCAATTAACAATTCAAACTCGCGCCTGCGCGAAGCTTCCGCCCGTTTTAAGAAACCTCTCGTACCGGAAGATTCTCGATTAATTTTTTATTAAAAAGCTACAAACTCATAATTAAATTACTTAGAATAGAATCTACATTCATTCAGCACTAACAATCATACATTCCAATCATCAACTAAGTAAAATGTACTAAAAGAATTTTCTCGAAACCAATCGAGAGGCTTCCAGCCGAGATTTCTCGAGTCCCGTCAGTGGAGTATATAAGCCGGTCCGCTCGGCACTGCGAGTTAGTCAAAAATTTAAATCGCTACTGTTCACATCGTGATAAAAAGAGAAGTAAAAGTCTAACAAACCTTTTAATTAAGTAAATCATCTTTCAAAGTTGTACTTATTTGAGTGTAAATTATAATAACGGAGAAAAATATTTATAACCACTGTGGTGTACATTTAAACATTTCTAAGTGCGATATTGAGTATTTCAGTGGCTTCTAGACGAGTAAATCATCGTCTAGAACCCACACCTCATAGAAAATCTTCGAACCCAGGTTCAACTGGAGGCTCTCTTGGACACACTCTAGAAGTCGGTTCCTTTTTAGAGTCAGCGCCTCTGTGTTCTAGTCACCCGAGACTACACTAAATAGACTTATAATCGTTCGAGACTAATCCTGATTTTGTGCAAAGACAATTCTAGTTACTCATAACTAATCTTAATAAGTGTGTAGCAGAGTTAAAAATATTGTGATTAAGACTTTTTGTGTTAATTAGATTAATTTATATTGCTAATATTATAAATAATAACTTAAAACTAAACTGACTCTCTGCCTCTTGTTATTTAACAGTTACATACATTTGCACAAAATCATTATACCCTTATTTACCCATTTTATGGGTTAAGGGTATAAAAAATGTTCATGCAAAAGCAAACACACTAACAAATAGAATCTTAAGAAATGTAATCTACATGTACATACATTTATACACAAGCTGGGAGTTTGACCGTGAGCGAGCTTACAAAAACAAAACACATGAGTTTTTTCTTTTCTTCTTTGTGCCTTTGACAATTGATTTACGACCCAAGTACCGTTTGTTGTTGTTGTAAGTGTTGTTGTTGGGCTCGCAATGCTTCTTTTTGATGGTATCATTGATTTAAAACAAATCAAAAGAAACATAACTTTGTGTGCCTAGAAGAGTTTTGCACAACAGAATATGTTACGGGGGTGGTTTTATCTACATACTTTCTAATTATTTAATTTTTCTAAAATTTTTTAATTAAAAACATGCGCTGTGACGCACTTGCTGATAATTGCAAAAACAAAATACAGTGGGTATGTCTCCGTTTTTATACCCTTAACTCATAAAATGGGTAAATAAGGGTATAATGGTTTTGTGCAAATGTATGTTACAGACAGAAGGAAGTATCTCCGACCCTATAAAGTATATATATTCTTGATCAGCATCAACAGCCGAGTCGATCTAGCCATGTCCGTCTGTCCGTCCGT
This sequence comes from Scaptomyza pallida, assembly GCA_018152965.1. Lineage (NCBI taxonomy): Eukaryota > Metazoa > Arthropoda > Insecta > Diptera > Drosophilidae > Scaptomyza > Scaptomyza pallida. The sequence goes on from JAECXP010000219.1 coordinate 1,055,276, forward strand.
ATGAACGCGCCGATCTCAGAGACTATAAAAGCTGGAGACTTCAAACCTTAAACTTAAACTCTCCTATACCATGAGAAGATTAAGTAGCAAATTTTCGATAACATTTCTGGATTCCGATATACACATGTGATCAATAACAAAAAAATCTTAAATTTCAAAATTGTGATACATGTGTATGTATGTACATATGTACATACGTGCATTTGCAACACCAACCAAAGTTACAAATGTCAGCTGGAAAATTATATCAAAACAACAATGGCAATAGGTATTTGTGTTTGTGTGTTAAGTTTGTTTGATAATTAGCAAGTATGTAGGTAAAACCGTCCCCGTTACATATTCTTGTGTGCAAAACTTTTCTAGACGCACCAAGTTATGTTTTAATTGATTTGTTTTCAATCAATGAAACCAACAAAAAGAAGCATTGCAAGCCCAACAACAACACTTACAACAACAACAAAAGCTACTTGGGTCGTAAATCCATTGTCAAAGGCACAAAGAAAAAAAGAGAAAAACGGAGTCACACACACAGCGCATGTGTTTTGTTTTTGTAAATTCGCTCGCGATCGCTTGTACAGACGGCAGTATCCAGGCTGTATCCAATGTACATAATATAAACTAAGTAGTAACACTTTGTTGCTTCATAAATAATACCAAAACAATGGCACTCAAAGCCGCGTCAGCATGTTACCCATGCATTGACCGCTTATGAACGACGTCTCCGCTGCTTATATATATTCGTTTTATATATTCTATATAAAACGCTTATATATGTAACAACGACTGCGCTGCTGACTTCTCTGCCGAAGCCGCGCGCAGCCTTTAAACTATGTTAGATATTTAGTACAGAATACATGATCATTCAATGAACTGAAAGCATAACGGATGTCTTTTTCATTAATATATCTAATATATTACATGGCGACCGTGACTCGGTCCGAGTCCTGAAACTTTAAAACAACACAAGTTAATTTTTCTAAAGGAGCCCAAAACGCTCAAATTGTCCGCCTGAGCGACATGCCTTCCACAGTTAAAAAAGTGTCAACAACAGCAACAACAACAACAGCAACAACTGAAACTGCAACAACAACAACAGCGGCAAAAGGCAGGAAATACGCAAACACCAACGGAACAAAACCGAAAAAAATCTGAGTGAGTAGAGTGTGTTTGATATGGGAAAACGCGGTGGTGTAAAAACAAAAATTAATAAGAGAATAGCCAAACTAAAGTGGCTATTATTCTCTAGCTCACCACCACCCGCGTGGGCAACAGCCCAAAAACTACAAGCTGAACTTGACTTTTTAAAGTCATGTAAAAAAGGAACAGCTTCCAATCAAACACCTCACTCATCTCATATACCAGTTTTAAATACCAAAATAATAATTAAAATAAATAAAATAATAATTAATTCCCCCAAAGCCGCTGCCCAAGAAGCCTAACACCTGCCCCGCCGACTGCCCTGGACCGTTGGATAGCCCATTCTGCGAATATGCCTGTATGAAGAAGACCAGTGCGACGACCAGCACCGGTACCGCTTGAGCCCATAGGCCCAGGACAAGAGCAGCTGAACCAACAAGCGGGAGGGGCAGGCCGCCTCTTAAGCCTACGAAGAAGCATTAGCTAGCCCATTGGCGACGACCAGCTGATGCAGCCAAGAAGAATGGACCACACCATCATTATTATATTATAATATATATATAATATATAATAATAATATATACAATATATTAATAATTATTAATTTAAATAAAAAAAAAAAAAACATAAATGTAAAAACCGCGCAGAATCATGTCTGCCCGATTAGTAGCATAGCCCGTAAAGCTATGCGAAAAACTAGGTAGGATAATGTACATTTACCTTTTGTGAATTAAATTTAAACTTCTCTCCGCCAGTTGGCGTACGACCCTTGACTCAAGTAAAAGTTTCAGATTTTTTTTTTGTCATAGGTTAGGTTAGGTTAGGTTAAGGTGGCGCGGGCGTTACCGCCCGACTACGTTAGCCATTAAGGCCCATTGTACTACCACATAATCTCCATTAAACCGCTGAATAAGTCCCCCTTCAAGCCATTTAGATGCCCTTAAAAACTGTACAAGTTTGGTCAGCTCCATTTTGGACGTATCCGATAATGCACTTAAGGTGGGTTTCCCTAGGTTTTGCATTCGTCTCCCGCTAAGCGCCGGAAAGTTGCAGAACAGGTGTTCTATACTTTCCTCTTCTTCTTCGCAACGGCAGCTCCTACAGAAGTCATTGTGTTGGACTTTTAGTCTACTGGCGTGAATGCCGATCAGACAATGGCCCTATTAGAATAGAGATGCTCTCTCTGCTCATACGCAGAAGGGTATTAGTGCGTTTCTGGTTATAGTATGGCCATGTGCTTCGGAATTTCGCTCATGACACGGTCTTTTTCCACCTTTGGGTTGCTTTACGTAGGGTGAAGTTCCTATTTTGAAGTCTGAGCGAGGCTAGTGGCATACCAACGTTATTACTCTCCGGTAGAAGAGCTTCGCAGGTACCCTTTCTAGCCAGCTCATCAGCCATTTCATTGCCCTCGATGTTTCGGTGACCAGGCACCCATACCAGGCATATACTGAGGTGTTGAGCTATCTCATTGAGAGATTGGCGACACTCAGTCAGCGTATGTGCGTTATTGATGTTCGAGTCAAGTGCCTAAAGAGCTGCTTGACTATCTGAGAAAATTGTTACACTCCTTGGGAGGACTCTGAGCGACCTTAGGTGAACTGTGGCTTCCTGGATAGCTCGCACTTCCGCCTGGTTAGACGCTTCAGTGGTCCGGGAGTCTAAAGGAGATTTGTATACCTACAATAGAGGAATAAACCCCCCCTCCAACCTTGTTATCGAGTTTCGATCCGTCGGTATAGATGGATACTGAGTTCGAGTTAGGTTTGTTTGACCTTGCCATGCCTCCCGGCTGGGTATGGTCACGCTGTACTTTTTGTTAAAGGTGAGCTTGCGGACACAGTAGTGAGATGGTATGTTTGCTTGAAGACTCAGGACCGAGGCATGTCCCAGATTGCCTCCCCTCCATTCGCTCGCTTCTCGTATCCGCATGGCAGAGTGTGTAGCCAGCTGCATGGCTACGAGATCAAGAGGTAGCAGGTGAAGCATGGTGTTTAAAGCTTCTTTAGGGGTGGTTCGTAGTGCTCCGCTTATGCAGATGGACGCACTTCTCTGCACTTTATGCAGAGCTTTGAGATTTGAAGGCTTCGTTAGAGTTGGCCACCAGACCAGGTTTCCATATAGTAAAATTGGTCTTATAACGGCTGTAAAGCCAGTGTACTATTGAAGGTGAGAAGCCCCACCTCAATCCTTGATTATGCGTTGTCTAAAGTTTTCGTCCCAGTTTAGTTTCCTGTCTAAAACTACTCCGAGATATTTGGCACTGCTGCACAGCGCGAGGCTCGTGTTGTCGAGCTTGGGGAGGGTAAAGTTCGGCAGCTTATACTTCCTTGTGAAGAGCACAAGCTCTGTATTACTTGGATTAACTCCTAGTCCACATGTTGTGGCCCAATTTACCAAATATATACAGTGCGTGCTGTAAACGATCGCTCAAGGTTTGTACGTATTTACCTTGCACTATAATGGCCACATCGTCTGCATAGGCGATTACTGTGTGCCCCTCCCTCTCTAGAAGTCGTAAAAGTTTGTTGACCGTCACGACCCAGAGAAAGGGGGACAACACCCCGCCCTGAGGGGTACCTCAGGTGACATGTCTCTGAGCCTCCATAGCCCCTAGTTTGGAAACAACTACCCTGCTGGTGAGCATGGTGTCGATGGGTTCCACTATTGGCTCGTCGACCCCGAGTCCAGTCAGCGCCGCAGTGATGGCCTTTGGGAGAATGTTGTTAAAAGCCCCCTCTATATCCAGGAATGCCACCATGGCGTATTTCTTGCAGTCAAGTGAGTACTCTATTTTAGAGAATAGTCCATGAAGGGCAGTTTCTACAGACTTTCCTTTGGTGTATGCATGTTGAGTCCTCGATAGTAAATCTGGTTTGATTAACTGTCTTAGATTTCGGTACTAAGGAACTAGTGAGGTGGTTTTGAGGTGGGCTAGCTGAAGCCACCGAACGGGTCGCAGGTTGCGGATAACGCAAGGCCTCCGGTGGAGGTTAGCTGCGAATAGCGATCTGTCGTGAATAAGCAGTCCCGGACAACAGCGGGTACCAAACCGTATGTGGTACCGAAAAGGCGCTTGTCTGACCGTCTTTAATACATAGTCTTACACACACCCAAATTCCTACACGTGTTCCTACCCACATCCTATCCCCAACATCTCACAAGGGCGGTGGTGACGTCCTGAGGCAAGGGTGCCGCTTCACCCCCCTAAGCCAGGGTGTTATGCGTTCCGTGCCCATTGGTTGGTTTGCAGTCAGAGGTAACCGACTGTATTTGGACGGAGCCTCAGTGATACCTGGCCGCCTCGGTGAGTATACCTGACCTCAGCGTGTTTATGGGGGCTATGACACGCTGGTACTTCTCTCCCCTACACTCGTGGGATTAATTTATGGAGAACAAAATTAATAAATACCTTAGGCGGGACTTAACCGCAACACAGTTAGCAGAGCGGATAGAGGAGGCGGCTCTGGACGATGGTGGTAAGCTGTCGCCGCGCAGGGGCTTGGCCCCACACCCGAAGAGTGCTGCAAAGCCGAAGGGCTCGACCCCGAAGCAGAGCACCTCGAAAGGTGAAGAGACTTTCAAGTCTCAAGTGGCCGACAGTGAGGCCACCAAACGAACAGACAGCAGAGGGGGGTCCGCAGTGCCTGGCACTGCTCCGGCGGCTGTTCCGCTGGCGATCGTTGCCAGCAGGAGAGACGCCGCAACACCCTCTTCCGGAAGGTCGAGGCAGCAACCTCTTCCGGCGGCAGGTCAGCCTGGGGGACCCGGAGACCCACTGAGGCAGGGCCTCAGCGGTGCTGGCCGTAAGTGGTACCTCCGGTACCTTGGGCGTGGAATGAAGCCGGAAGAGGCTCGTAGAACGGCACTGGAGCACCGTGCCCCGAACGGGTCTCCTGTGGAAGAGTCGACGGCCAGGCCGTTGCGGGGAGGAAAAGGCAGCTGCATCACACGTCGCCGTCTGATCTCCCCAAGGTCGAACCGAAGAGGCAGAAGAACGCTGCAGCTCTGGAGGGCTCAAGGACCTCACTTGGCTCGAAGCGTCCGAAGGCGGCCACTTACGCCAGTGTAGCCAAGGGCACCTAATTGGCTGTTTTGGCAAGTGACTACCCGAAGAGGCTGCTGTCGAAGGAAGAGCTGACGGCGGTGGAGCAGGCACTCGTCGACGAGATGAGGAAGGGCTGGACCTCAGCGCTCAACTTCAACGGCATCCAGTTCCAGGATGGTCTAGTCTTGGTAGACTGTATGGACAACGATGCCAAGGTGTGGTTAGAGTCGAAGGTGCCAGATGTCAGCACCACGGTGGGCGTAAAGCTGCGCACGTGTTTGCAGAAGGACCTGCGGTGACCAATATTGTCACGCTTTACCTTCCTCGCACGGCTGGTGAGACGGTGGAGAAGTCCCTTGGCTTGCTCAACGAGCAAAATAAGGGTCTCCTCACCGAAACATGGCGCGTTATCCGGCACTTGGAGTCGAGTGGCGGTAAGGTGTTGACGTTGGGTGTGGACAACGAGGCGCTCGCGCTTCTTAAAAATAGGAGCATGCTGGTGAGCTACCGCTTCGGCCAGCTGAAGTGCCGACTGCATAAGAAGCAGGAGCAGGTGGGTGTGGGAGCGTCCACGGAGGTGAACGCAGACGATGTGCCCGGCACGTCATCGGCAGCAGCCAAAGTGGCGCCCTCCTGCCCCCTCACGGTCGAGGCAGCAGAAGCTGAGGCGTTGGCAAAAATAGATGCCGAGTTGGACTCGGTATCTCTACAGGGGCTGGACCTGTCGCGCCTACGCGTAGAGGAGCACTCCAGCAATGAGAAGCCATCCGATGATGAGCGGAAACCTACCGATACGCAGTCAGATGCCTATCTGACGCTATCGGAGGGCGAACCATTGCTCTAAGGATGGTGGTCACCAGCGTGGCACAGAGCAACCTGCACCACGCGAGGGCAGCTTCGGCTGTCATCGGCAGGTTGGTCTCCAGGTCTGACCTGGGGCTGGTGCTCATCCAGGAGCCTTGGGCCGTCAGAGGCAGGATCTGCGGCCTAAATCAAGTGAGTATGCAATTAATTGCAGACGTTAGGGAGGCATCACCGAGAGCTTGAATCTTGGTGCGAAAGAATATTAACTTTCTCTGTCTCTTAAAATTTCTCAACAGAGATCTAGTAGCGGTGATGATCACTGGCGATTTCGGGAGTATTGTGGTGGCGTCAGCATACTTCCCGGGTGACGTGACGGATGCCCCCCCACCAGAGGTCCAGGATCTGGTGCAACACTGCAGCAGCAAAAAACTACCCCTGCTGCTAGGTTGCGATGCCAACGCACACAGTGTTGCATGGGGAAGTACGGACAACAACAGCAGAGGTGAGTGCTTACTTGATTATCTAGTATCCAGGGATCTCACCGTCTTTAATGTTGGGTCTGAACCAACTTTTGTTACTAAAACTAGGGCCGAAGTGCTTGATATCACTTTCGGCAATGAGGGGGGCTCCCGGTTGGTGCGCAACTGGAAGGTCTCCTCAGAACCGTCAATGTCGGATCACCGAATAATTCTCTTCGACATCCACAGCAACCTCAGTTTCAGCAAAGTTATCAGGAATCCACGACGGACTGATTGGTCACTCTATCAGTCCTGTCTAGGATCAAACCTGAGTAGACTAAACCAGAGTAGGAGAGTATCCTCTCCGGAGGATCTCGAACATCTCTCAGTAGAAGTAGGCGAGACTATCTTGGATGCTTATCATGCAAGCTGTCCTGTCAAGCAAATAGACTCCAGCAGGGACAATCCTTGGTGGAACAAAAAGCTAGGGCTGCTTCGCGCAGAAGTTAGGAAGCTGTTTAACGCAGCTAAGAAGAGTAGCAATAAATGGGAGTTATATACCAAAAAGCTAACAGAGTATAACAAGGAAATCCGGTATAGTAAGCGGGCTCACTTCCGAAAATTCTGTTCCAGTTTAGAGCAAGCCGCACCAGCGGCCAGAGTGTTTAGGGCGATCTCAAAAGGTAAAGTACTCTCTGAACTTTGCCTAAAGAGATCAAATGGTTCGTTCACAGAGGATGAGAAGGAGAAGGCGGAACTCCTCCTGCAAACTCACTTCCCTCTTTGTAGAACCATCTTAAACGCAGACAGCAGTTACGAAAGGATCCCCAACAGGAGACCTGACTGGAGCCTGGCTGCAGCGATCGTAACTGAGCAAAAGATAAGGTGGGCAGTGAGTACACTTAGTCCCTACAAGGCTCCGGGGATCTATGGCATCATTCCCATCCATCTTCAGAAGGGTGTTGAACAGCTAATGTTGTTTCTTTTAAGTATTTTCCGGGGAAGTCTAGCTATGGGCTACATTCCTAGGGCATGGAGAACGGCTAGGGTGATCTTTATGCCGAAGGTGGGAAAGAAAGACCCATTTCATCCCAAATCCTTTAGGCCGATCAGCCTAACCTCCTTCCTGCTGAAAACCCTCGAAAAGATTGTGGATAATCACATCAGAAACTCGCATGAAAGTCCTCTGCATGCGCATCAGCATGCTTACAGAGTAGGTAAGTCAACTGAATCGGCTCTCCTGAGCCTGGTTGACAGTGTCCAGCGCTCTGTAAAGGCAAAAGAGGTTGCTCTCTGTGCCTTTATGGACATAGAGGGTGCTTTCGACAACACAGCTCATGATGTTGTGGTTAGAGCACTCTGTAGAAGGGGAATTGAGACAGGACTCACGTTCTGGTTGGGTAAACTTCTTGAAAGTAGAAAAGCGGAAGTCACTGTCAACAGTGTGACAGTAAGAGCTCAAACCACCAGAGGATGCCCGCAGGGTGGTGTCTTGTCACCACTACTCTGGAGCCTTGGTGGATGAGCTGCTAGATAAACTTACAGACAATGGGTTCGAATGTCAAGGCTATGCTGATGACATCACTCTGATCTGTAAGGGTAACTTTGAGAGCACAGTGTGCGACAGGATAACACTTGGTCTAAAACTCAGCTTAGACTGGTGCAGAGACGTGGGGCTGAACATCAATCCAGCGAAGACCACAATTGTAGCCTTCACCAATCGCTATAAGCTGAAATCCATTAGGCCCATAACCATTGGGGATATAGTTATACCGATCTCCACAGAAGTCAAATATCTGGGTGTCATCCTAGACAAGCGATTACTGTGGAGACCACATGTGGAACATGCTGTTCGCAAGGCCATTATGGCCCTAATGAGCTGTAGGTCTCTTGCAGGGAAGAATTGGGGGGTGTCTCCAAAGATTCTGCTGTGAATGTACACTGCCATGGTGAGGCCCATAGTCAGCTACGGGGCTGTGGTTTGGGCTAAGCGCGCAGACCTTGATGTCACGAGAAGGCAACTGGACAAGCTCCAGAGACTTGCCTGCACGTGCATCTCGGGCGCTATGCGCACTTGTCCATCCACAGCTCTGAATGTGCTGCTCGGACTCCCACCACTCCATTTGTACATCAAACACAGTGCGCGTAGATCCATTATGAGGTTAACAGGGGCAAGACCAGCTGATTCGGCTGCGACTGCAACTGACCTGTTGTTGGAATATCCACAGGATGTTCAGATAGCCCAGTTTAGTTTTGATAAACTCTTTAAAACAGAACTTAGCAACAAGTCGGAGTGGACCAACCATGTCTACCACCTATGCTGTGAAACCACACGCTATTAGATGGTACACTGACGGCTCACTAACAGAGGACGGGGCGGGTGCGGGTGTCTGTGGACTTCGACTCAAATACCACGAACCTCTAGGGAAATTCGCCAGCATCTTTCAAGCTGAAGTGCACGCGTTGAGAGATGTGCCTCCTTCAACATTGAGAGGGGTTACCATCGTAGGGACAAAGCCATTTTCTCAGATAATCAGGCAGCAATCAAAGCACTTAGTGCACACAAGATTGTTTCCAGACTAGTATGGCAATGTATAGGAACACTCAATAGGTTGGGAGGTAATAATAAAGTTACCATCTACTGGGTACCAGGGCATGCGGGGATTCCCGGCAATGAAGTGGCCGACATCATGACTAGAAAGGGGGCTAGTACTCCTCTTCATGGTCCGGAACCTTTCTGTGGGCTGGGCCCATTGGTCATCAGTCGGAGCAGTCATGCGAACCTCATGACTGCTTGCGAGAACTTCTGGCGATCGTCGCAAGGGGCAAGGCAGAGTAAACGTCTGCTAAATAGTTACGACAGCAAAAGAACCAAGAAATGTTTAGAGTTGAGCAAAGAATCTCTCCGAATAGTCACAGGTTTCCTGACCGGGCATTGCAGACTGCGTACGCATCTGCGCAATTTCAAGATAGGGGAAGAGAGTCTTTGCAGACTCTGCTTAGGGGAGGACGAGACTCCGGAACACCTACTAGAGGAATGCCCAGCCATCAGCCAGTTGAGGCTGCTCCATTTAGGGGGTCTTACACTTACCACACAGGAAATGAGAGCTCTTCAACCGGGTAACATCATCGCATTTTTGCGATCGAGTGGCCTGTTTGAGGAGCTTTAGCTCAGAAGCCAGGTCGAGGGCACAATAGACCCTAGTGGTCTCAGTGCACCATCCTCAGACATACCATTATTATATTTTTCAATTAGCCTCTCCAGCGTTTTGAGTAGGAAGGAGGAGAGACTGATGGGTCTATAATCGTTTGGTCTCACGTTGGAAGGTTTGCCCGCTTTGGGTATGAAGACTACTTTAACTGATCTCCAGGTGTTTGGAATATTGTTTGCCTTCAGGCATCCAAGAAAGATGGCCCCCAGCCAACTGCTTATATAAGATAAACCATGTTGCAACTGTGCTGGAAATATCTTATCCGGGCCTGGCGATTTAAAGGGCTTGAAGGTGCTGATAGCCCATTTAATCTTTTCTCTATTGACTATTATTTCAGGGTTTAGAATAGGTGAGTTATTGTGCTGGGTATAAGTTGTTGTTTGTGTGCACCCCGGGAAGTGGGTGTTGTGAAGCAGGTCTAAGGACTCGCCGCTGGACTGAGTCCACTTGCCCCCATCATCCTGTAGAAGTCCTGGTGGTCTTGGTGTCGAAGACATTATCTTCCTAAATAAGTAATTCAGATAAAAGAAAGTACTAAATTAATATGTTAACACATAAGTTAAAAATACAAAAAAAAAAAAAATTAAAAAATTAGATTCAAAATTATATAAATAAAAATAAATATACACACATACTGTGTGAATGTTGAGTTCTGAGATGTTGATAAGTACTGTCTTTATTTTTCTTGAGCCAGGGTTTTTATACCCTGATTCATGTATAAATTCATCCCTTAAATCTAACTTATCTATTGCTGAGGTTGTAAGGTTCAGCGTTGGTCTTAAATTATTATTATCCTATCGCTGAGTGTGTAAGGTTCAGCGTGGCTATTTAAAGATTACAAACATGTGTGTTGCACTAACAGATAGCCTAGCTGCTACCTGCTAGTGCGTTTAGTACCATGTATGTGTGTAACCTTGTCAATATATATTTCATATGTGCGTTATGTTAGTATTTATGTTTGTACCTGAGCACATATGTGCAGCCTTGTTTACGTATGTAAATATATTATGTTCATGCCTGAACACATACATACATATACAGTGGCATACATATATAAAATTGTGAAAATACTATATGATCGATAAAAATAGTAAATAAAAATATAAAATGATATACAAAGTTATATATTAAGTATACACAAAAATTAAAAAAAAAAAAATAATAAAAAAAATAAATATATGCATTTAATTTCGTTAAAAACTTTTAATATTTTATTACGAGAAAAAATATTTAAATAATTATATTTTCACTAATATCTAAAAACGGACACCTTATTCACTTTAGTCCATAAGTTTTCATGGTCCAACATGACACAAAGACGGTGGCCTCCACCGCAAATGTAATTAACAAAGTCGAGGTGGAAACACCAGACCTGAAAGTAATTACATTTCTGATAATTGTTATTGTTGTTCTTAAACTGTACAAAGTACACAATAAGTGTCTAAAAAAAAATACATGAGCAAGGCAAACGACCTTGATAAAATATAAAAACAAAATACATATACAAAACAAGTAAAAACGTTGCAGTCGGACGCAACCGACTGCGATATACTTTGATACCAGTTTACATAGCTGTGTTAAGGATTCTGAGTGCAAATAGTAATATATGAGGGTTTTGGGTATAAAAATCAGAAAGGCAGAAAGGGTAGGCATGACATTTATCTGTGGCGGATGGCACTTTCTATCCCCCTACCAAGTTTGGAGACTCTAGCGCAAAAACCGACAAAGATATCGAGGTGGGCGGTATAAGTGGGCGTGGCATAAACAATTTTTATGCACACCTGTTACGGATGTCATTTGTATGCACATCTGTTATGGATGTCACTACCAATATTCATACCAAATTTGGTGACTCTAGCTTAAAAACTGGCGATGATACATGCCTTCCGGTTTTTTTTAGGGCGGTGGAGCATGTCCCGTTGTTTGGGAGCGTGGCATCCAATGTTTTGATACATAGCTTTGTCAGATGTCAGCATCTACCTTCATGTCAATTTTGGTGGCTATAGCTTTAAAACTGTAGAAGATACAGGCATTTTTGTTTATAATGTGAGGGGGGCTGGAAGCGGAATAAGTGGGCGTGGCATCCAAACTTTTGATGCAGTTTTTTGGGGAATGTCATCGGCTATGTTGCACCCAAATTTGGTGGCTCTAGCTGCTCAAATGTGGGATATATATGTGTTTTATCGATTTGCACATCGAGGTGTATCGACTTGTTATCGATTTCCCAGGTCGTAGAGCCCTAAATCTAACACTTTGTCTGACGAAGATATGTACCAAGATATTAGCAAAGTTGCAAGGCTCTAGCTTTAAGGGTGTCGAAAAAAGTTGCGTTCATTCGGACAGACGGACGGACACCATGACGGACATTGCACAAACCCAATATACTATGATACCTTTGGTATCAAAGTATAAAAAAAAGCAAATAGACAATAACGCCATTGCCCAGCTAGTGACCAAAATCATTGAAAGAGAGCCATACTTCGTGAACAGAGTAAAAATTTTACTTGCAAAGCAACCAGTTACTCTTTACGAACTAGCATACTTGTATATGAATAGATACCAACTCAATACATCTCCGTTGATAGACGTTGATGATAAAAGGAATCAGGCTATCATTATAACAGCAATTCCAGTTAGAAGTTCGATTAATCGAACACGACCACCCAGTACTTGGCAAATCATTAGACTACATAGTCTTTAAAAAATAAAATAAAATCGAACATTTCTACAAAAATTTTTTTAATAAAGTCAAGAAGGAAAGTATTTAATGTAATAACTATAAATATTCGGTTATGAATCGATGATGGCTTTTATTTTATTTAATTTAAATTAACGATAGCGCTCAATTGCGTGTCGTTGCCTTGGTTACCGGAAAAGAAGAGGCAGAGCGATCTGGTGTGACCAGACACACCCTTTTCGATACAAAATACTTAATACTAACATCGGTACTTAGAATACTAACTTACGATATATCGGTACTTAACATATGCAATCGATATAAATAAACGTGAATACATATTGAATGAATAAATAAATACTTTACAACTCGGCCGTCCTTCAGCGGAATCGACCACGATTCCATTTACTCTAAATAGTTGTATACATAGGGCCCCCACCAATGGTGGAGTGTTGCTTTCAGTCAGACGTCAGAAGCACAATTTTGATCAGGGGTGAGCCACAATTTGAGTTTGGATGATTCTAATACCCCGTCGTACGGAAGTTGTGTGAGCTGAGACCCTTCAACGTCCTGGATGACATACCGATCATTTGGGAGTTTCTAATGAATGACATATGGACCGCGGTATCGCCTAATGAGTTTCTTGTTTATGCCAGCCGTCGTATCAACGTTTTTGATGACGACAAAATCGCCTTCCTCAAAATGAACGGCGGGACGATGACATTTCTTAAAGTACTTTGTGTTATATTCTTGAGACTTGACTATGTTCTGCAGGGCAATCTTACGAATATCAGTTGTTGACACGTTTTCAATAAATTTATCTTCTAAACGCTCGGTCAGCTCGTCTATAACAGCGCCACGCTGTTCGACGCCGAAGAGGAGGACAGAGGGTGCAAATTTAGTTGTAGAATGAATTGAATTGTTCAGGGCGAACTCAATGTTCGGAAGTTGTTTCACCCAATCGGCATGATCCAATGGTTCCGTCAACTTGCCAAGCATGGGTCCCAAGACCCGATTGACGCGTTCCACCTGACCATTGGCCCGAGGGGAAGCAGTAGCATTTCGGACATGGATTATATTGTGGGAATGTGGCAAATTCAGCGGAAGTGAAGTAAGTACCTCGATCGCTAATAATTCAGCGGAGTCGGCTATAGTTCGGAAAATACTCTGTCTCCAGAGTGTGACACGCTTCCCGGGAATTAGTGGTAGCGGCCGGGTACAACTTGACGAACTTGGTAAAGGCATCAATAACGACTAACAGATACTTTTTCTTAGACTGGATGGACGGAAGGGGTCCTAAGTGGTCAATATGAAGAGTATCAAACGGCACAGGGATTTTCGGAATACTATGCAGGGTAGCATTATTATTATGAGCGGAAGGGGCATAGTATATGCATTTGAGGGAATTTTTAATAAAATTGTTAACGTACGATTTCATATACGGAAACCAATAATGTTTTTTTATCTGTGTACATCACTTCTCAGTCTACAAGTGACCTAACTTTTCATGAACCGTTCGTATGACATTGTTAATCATTCCGGCAGGGACATAAAGCTGGAGCACGTCGGTCGGTGATCGACGTTACACGACACCATCTTGCAACTCGAAACCGGCAATTTCTTGGTTTTCCAAGACACCCCGAAGCTTAACAATTTCTTGATAGCGATTCTGCATCAGTTGTAATTGAAAATCAAGATTCAAGTCATCCACATATGCAGCGGTGTCTAGTCTACTAAGTGCATCCACATGAGGCATAGAAACACCGGACCGATGCACAATGGTATAGTTATAGTTTTCCAAGAGTAGGGCCCACCGGGCAATTTTGGCGGACGATCCACCATTCTTTAGAGTCAGTGCTAACGAATTACAATCCGTGATTATCTTAAACGGAATAAACTTTAAGTATGTCTCAAAACGCCTTAACAATGAACAATGGCCAGGGTTTCTAATTCAGAACAATGTAATTTGGATTTGGGGGCGGACGCGGTCTTTGAGAAATAACACACTGGATGAAATTTATCGTCGGTTTGTTTTTGTAGGAGCATCGCTCCGAAACCGGCTGAGCTAGCATCGCAATGTAGCTCGGTTTCTGACTTCGGATTGTAAATAGACAGCACAGTTTAGACTGCAGGGTTCGGAAAGATTCACGACACTCGTCAGAGAAAACGTAAGGGGCATCTTTCTTCAGTAGACGCGACAACGGATAAGCGATTTTGGCAAAATTGGGTACAAAACGGCGAAAGTACGAAAAGAGACCCAGACAGCGTTCCAATTCTTTTCTATCTCGGGGTTCCGGCAGGCTTTCAAAAGCTTGAAGATGGGCTGGTTTCGGGGAAATACCGGAAGAGTTCGCTAAATACCTTAAATACTCCAGCTCTTTATACGCGAAGCGACACTTAGACAGAGGCAGATTCCATTCACTCGTAAGGTATACAGTGTCTCTTTTAGCACTTGTAGATGGGTTTCAAAATCACTCGACGCGATTAAGATGTCGTGCATATAAATCACCAATTGACCTCTATTGATCAAATCCTTCAACACGAAGTATACAAATCTAGCAAAAACTGGGGGCCCATTACATAGACCAAACGGCATGCGTACGTACTCGAATTGCCCATCAGGTGTTACAAAGGCAGTGTATTTAATTGAATCGGGGTGCATCTTAACATGGTGGAACCCATTTTCCAAATCCAAGACAGTAAAGAACGATTTACCCCCCAAGTGGTCGACACAATCCTCTAACAACGGATTCGGAAAATGGTCACGAACAGTAATCTTGTTCAGCGGACGATAATCAACGCATTTCCTTAAGGTGTTATTTTTTTTTTCGGACAGGCACTAAAGCGGAAGCGTAAGGTGAACTACTATGCCGGATAATTCCGGACTTCAATAAATCGTCACATTTCTGGCGCACCTCATTGCGCTCGTGATGGGACAAACGGCGGGGACGGCAGAAAAGGGGGGTTTGATTCGTCAACTCAATCTTCATTCCGTAGTCGGTTGGTTTAATCAGTTCCGGAGGCACATTCGTATATGAAGCGGAAATAACCGACTGCAGCTCTGCAGATTGTTCTGGTGGCAGAGTAGATTCTATATCGAATTCGTTTTCACTGACAGCGGGTAGTTCGATTGCATTAATGGCTGCCAGAGCCTCACCCAGCAGAACGTCATACTCAACAGGACACTCTTTTTTAGTAATACACGACTTAAAGACGGAGGGCATAAGCTGATTCTCATTAAGCGACCGGGCTGACTGAACTGTTGTCATTGTGCGGCTGACGTCTGGTTTACACAAATCAAATGAATTTAGAACAGCAGTGAGTTTCTTATTATGGACTTCATTATTTTCTTTAATCTGCAGCAGTTTTTCTTTCGTCTACTTAAATTTACCTAAATTTACATAAGATAATACTTGTTTTTTGGAAAAAATCCCTTCCCAGGATTATTGGAAGGTTTGTCGCGTTATTCGGCAGTATATCTAGTGTGTGTAGTACACGCTGGCCTAGTATTTTAATTTTGCAATAAACCTTTCCCAAGGACGTAAGGCGGCTATTGCCCAACCCACGGCAGTTTATCGGACAGTACTTCAATTTATAATAGGGTGGCACTTCCGATTGCCGAATGAAACTTCTAGGACTACCAGAATCGAGGAGGGAGAGAATATTTGTAAACTTACTGCTTTTCACTTGATCTGACACAAAAGCAACACTCACCATTTGTAAATAATCAACCTTCTCGAGCAATTCTTCTTCTTCAGCAGACTTAAATGTACAGTCGGCAGCAGCAACGGCAGCGGCAGCGTTGGTAGCGATGGTGCTTCCTAGTGGCGCTTCGGTAAGCGTGCCCCGTTTGCCCGCACTTGAAGCATGAATTTGCGGGCCTGTATGGCTTCGGGCAGTGCGACTTATAATGTCCGAACTCGGAGCAGTTGAAGCATCGCACCTCTCTTATCTCAGGGACGGCAGCTCTCGACGGCGGTGTGGGGACGGCAGCTTGCTTCGGCAGAGGTTGACTGACGGCAGCCACTTGTCGGCTCGCATTCATTTGGGCTTTTCGGCGCTCGTACCGTACAACATGCCCACCGCAGCTGAGTTATCGCGCAGTCCTTCAATGATTATGTCAACCAGTTCTGACTCCGGAATTGGTGCGCCCAGAGCGATCTCCTGCATCTCTATTGCGTACCGTAGGTGTCTCTCCCCTTGCTTGCGGCGCCTGTTCCGTAACGCAAGGTACACCTCCTCAACACTCTTCACTCGCCCGAACTCCTGACGTATCTCTGAGCTGCTCGTAGCTCCTCACTGTTATTGTACGTACGAGCACTGCTGCTGTGCCCTCCAACAGCCGCCGACATGTGACTAACCTTAGTCTGTCGTCTAGCTGTAGCATGTCCCTTGCATCCTCGAAGTCTTCTATCCACTTATGCACGTCATATGCATCGTCCGCAGAAAACTTTGGGATCATTGATTCGATAACGCTGCTGTCCGTCACCCGCGGATTCGATGCACTAGCGGCGGTGCCCAAATTGGCTTGTAGGTTTGCGATCTGCTGGTGCAGCTCCAAGACGTCTTTTTGTTTCCTCAATACCGCCAGTTGCACATCCAGATCCGACGACGGGGGACAGGAAGCTGGCTGTAGGGCGGCAGATGATACAATAGACGCCGGGGCGACGGCAACGTTCGGCGCAGCGGGTGGCAGTGTCTCGTTGACGGCGGTGTCGAGCACAGGCTGGGCGAAGGCAGGCAGCTGAGCAGCGGCAGACGGCAGGGCAACGGCAGACGGCGGGGCGGCGGCAGACGGCGGGGCGACGGCAGTTTCAGGCGCATTTAATGGCGGCATGAATATGCCGACGGCAGACGTCAGGGTCGTGTCAACGACAAGGGCACCTGGCTCTGCATTTGTTGGGGTGCTGGCAGACGGCGGTGTGGCATCGGGCGCGTTTGGTGGCGAGGCAGTGTCCAGCTCGTCCAGTTCCACGATCAACCGGCGCAGCTGCGCCATAGTTGCCGACGGTGGCACTTCCACTCCGCGCGTCCTCAGCGTGTTTAACATCTCATACTAAGTTAGACCCATCTTGGTCAGACTGCAGAAATAATACTTGATGTGTTCGGGTATCCCACTTCTGAGTTGTAATAACCATAAATATTTGGTTATGTATCGATGATAGCTTTTATTTTATTTAATTTAAATTAACGATAGCGCGCAATTGCGTGTCGTTGGCTTGGTTACCGGAAGAGAAGAGGCAGAGCGACCTGGTGTGACCAGACACACCCTTTTCGATACAAAAAAATTAATACTAACATCGGTACTTAGAATACTAACTTACGATATATCGGTACTTAACATATGCAATCGATATAAATAAACGTGAATACATATTGAATGAATAAATAAATACTTTACATTAAAGACAAATTAAGTAGAGACAAAGATTTTGTAGAATGAGCTCAAATTTTTGGTATCAAATACTCCCACATACATAATGTGCTTCGAGAGTATATATAAGGACAAGAGATGGGCATGGGCCGTGTCGTGCGTAAAAAATTCCGTGTTGGGCCGTGTTGGCCCCCTTACAAAAATTGCCGTGTTTTACCGTGTCAAAGTCTAGAGGCACGGTAGGCACGGTAAACACGGGTAGGAACGGAAATAACCACTGTTAAGTTTTTGAATCTAAATATGGCGGTATCGAAAAGTTGGCCTAGTTTTATCTTTGTTTGTCAGCTTAAGCTGCAGGATTTATCGATATATTGCACAATTTATAAGCACTATGACATCGATTAATGCAACCCTGCCATTAGCTGTGCCATTGTAATAAAGAAGTGGCGCCACATTGTAATAAAAAATTAACAAAGAAAATTTGCAAAGAGCTTTAAAAGCAAAAGATCCCAAATTAAACTTGGTACCAATCTCACGACCCTAACGAATTTAAGCCCCCAAACAACATATCAAGACACAATCAAATCATAATCACAAGACTAAGACTTGGTCACACCAACATTACTCACCAACACTACATTGACCCAACATTAAATAATACTAATATATAATAATAATGTCCCTTCTGCAATAACGCAGAAATATCATTACCCCATATCCTTAAAGAATGCCCATCTCTTCAGCCACTCTACAATGAACTATTCAGGAATATAGACCCTATGCAACTCCTATCCCAACCCACACCAAAAAATGTAAATATTATACTTAAGTTCCTCAACAAAACTAGTATTATTAGCAAAATATAGGTAAAACCAGAGAGTCGAAGGCCCTAGCAGCCAGTACTCTATAATTTAAGTTAATCATGTAATTTAATATTACAATTTAGCTGTACATAAATAAATAAAAACAAGTAAAAACGTTGCAGTCGGACGCAACCGACTGCGATATACTTTGATACGAGTTTACATAGCTGTTTTAAGGATTCCTAGTGCAAATAGTAATATATATGGGCTTTGGGTATAAAAATCAGGCAGAAGGGGTAGGCATGACATATATCTGTGGCGGATGGCACTTTCTATACTCCTACCAAGTTTGGAGACTCTAGCACAAAAACCGACAAAGATATAGAGGTGGGCGGTATAAGTGGGCGTGGCATAAACAATTTTATGCACACCTGTTTCGGATGTTACAACCAATGTTCATTCCAAATTTGGTGACTCTAGCCCAAAAACTAAGAAAGATATAGAGGTGGGCGGTATAAGTGGGCGTGGCATCCAAAACATTGATGCAGATCTGTTACGGATGTCACTAACAATGATCATACCAAATTTGAAGAGCCTAGCTCGAAAACTGAGAGAGATATAGCGGTGGGCGGTATAAGTGGGCGTGGCATCCAAAATTTGTATGCACACCTGTTACGGATGTCACTACCAATGTTCATACCAAATTTGGTGACTCTAGCTTAAAAACTGGCGAAGATACATGCCTTCCGGTTTTTTTTAGGGCGGTGGCGCATGTCCCGTTGTTTGGGGGCGTGGCATCCAATGTTTTGATGCATATCTTTGTCAGATGTCAGTATCTACCTTCATGTCAATTTTGGTGGCTATAGCTTCAAAACTGTAGAAGATACAGGCATTTTTGTTTATAATTGGAGGGGGGCTGGTTGCGAAATAGGTGGGCGTGGCATCCAAACTTTTAATGCAGTTTTTTGAGGAATGTAACCAGCTATCTTGCCATCAAATTTGGTGACTCTAGCTACTAAAATGTGGGATATATAAGTGTTTTATCGATTTGCACTTCGAGGTGTATCGACTTGTTATCGATTTCCCAGGCCCCCTGAGGTCGTACAGCCCTAGATTTAACACTTTGTCTGACGAAGACATGTACCAAGATATTTGCAAAGTTGCAAGGCTCTAGCTTTAAGGGTGTCGAAAAAAGTTGCGTTCATACGGACGGACGGACGGACGGACAGACGGACAGACGGACAGACACCATGACGGACATTGCACAAACCCAATATACTATGATACCTATGGTATCAAAGTATAAAAATAAACTTGGTGAATAAAACCGATGCCAAAAGCAGTGTATGGAATAAATTCCAATTGATTAAATATAACAATGAGAGTCAAGACTTTGTGTGTTGCAATGAATGCAAAACCATTTTGGCATACACCCATAAAACTGGCTTGGGATCACTAAGCCGACACAAATGTGTAAAACTATCAAAAGAACCGGCCAGCAACCAGCCCTCGTCTTGAAGTTTTCAAAAAAAAAACAGTTCCGGAAAAATTTTTGGAAGTTCTTATTAATCCTATTATAAAGTTATCTATTCTGGGAATATTCGCTGAGTTGTAAAGTCTTGTATTTGAAACATATTTCTTGTAGCCGCTCTCAGGAGATCTATATAGTCTTCTCAAACAACTTCTTTCGAAAACTCTTAGTCTTTCCATGTATGAGGGTGCGATGTTAAACCAAATATTGCAGCCATATGTTAAAATAGGTCTTATAAATGATTGATAAATAAGCACGTTTACTCTTGGAACAACAAATTTGGAAAAAAGTAATTTTTGATTGCAAAAAAATGCTTTCTGAGCTTTTGATAGTTGAATATTGACATGATCATTAAAATATAAGAATGTATCCAAAGAAACGCCTAGATAAGTAACTAGGTTTTTTTTTTGGTAAGTCTTCACTATTATTTGATTTAATCTTAAATTTCCTCCATGTTTTTTTTATCTTTGAATTACAATATTTATAGGGAGGCCGAAACAAAATAATTTCCCATTTGCGGTTATTTATTTTAGGATGCCATTGATCAGCATATTTTTCTATTATTGAAAAGCTTCTTTGCAATTGTCTGTTTATGCTTGATACTGTTTTTCCTGGGCTATATATAATTATATCATCTGCAAATGCTATTACGTTTTGTAATTGATCCAAAAGTGAGAGTGTAAATAAATTGAAAAGAATTGGTGAATTTACTGTGCCTTGCTGAAGACCATTACAAATATTAAATGATTTTGAGCTTTTTTGATTTTTATTGCATGTATAAAATTGATTCTTGTGTATCATATTATGAACGAGAATTGTCAAATATGACGGAAATTTGTATTTTATAATTTTGCAGATAAGCCCCTCTAACCAAACA
This sequence comes from Scaptomyza pallida, assembly GCA_018152965.1. Classification (NCBI taxonomy): domain Eukaryota; kingdom Metazoa; phylum Arthropoda; class Insecta; order Diptera; family Drosophilidae; genus Scaptomyza; species Scaptomyza pallida. Next base: position 1,076,197 of record JAECXP010000219.1, read on the forward strand.
CTATCAAAAGCTTTCTCTAGATCCACAAGGCAAGCTCCTGTTGCCATTTGTTTATTTTTATACCATTGTATGTCTGACACTAGCAGATGTATTGCGTGTGTGGTGGAATGTTTAGTTTTAAATCCGAACTGCATATCATTTTTATACTTTGATACCAAAGGTATCATAGTATATTGGGTTTGTGCAATGTCCGTCATGGTGTCTGTCCGTCCGTCCGTCTGTCCGTCCGTCCGTCCGTCCGTATGAACGCAACTTTTTTCGACACCCTTAAAGCTAGAGCCTTGCAACTTTGCAAATATCTTGGTACATGTCTTCGTCAGACAAAGTGTTAAATGTAGGGCTCTACGACCTCAGGGGGCCCGAGAAATCGATAACAAGTCGATACACCTCGATGTGCAAATCGATAAAACACTTATATATCCCACATTTTAGTAGCTAGAGTCACCAAATTTGATGGCAAGATAGCTGGTAACATTCCTCAAAAAAGTGCATCAAAAGTTTGGATGCCACGCCCACCTATTTCGCCCCCAGCCCCCCTCCAATTATAAACAAAAATGCCTGTATCTTCTACAGTTTTGAAGCTATAGCCACCAAAATTGACATGAAGGTAGATACTGACATCTGACAAAGTTATGCATCAAAACATTGGATGCCACGCCCCCAAACAACGGGATATGCCCCACCGCCCTAAAAAAAAACCGGAAGGCATGTATCTTCGCCAGTTTTTAAGCTAGAGTCACCAAATTTGGTATGAACATTGGTAGTGACATCAGTAGCAGGTGTACATCAATGTTTTGGATGCCACGCCCACTTATTCCGCCCACCGCTATTTCTCTCTCAGTTTTTGAGCTAGGCTCTTCAAATTTGGTATGAACATTGTTAGTGGCATCCGTAACAGATCTGCATCAATGTTTTGGATGCTACGCCCACTTATACCGCCCACCTCTATATCTTTGTCAGTTTTTGAGCTAGAGTCTCCAATTTTATACCCAAAACCCTCATATATTACTATTTGCACTCAGAATCCTTATCACAGCTATGTGAACTGGTATCAAAGTATATCGCAGTCGGTTGCGTCCGACTGCAACGTTTTTACTTGTTAAGATTGAATTCTTCGCAATGCCTATATATATTTATGTTTACACATGCTTCGAAAACTTTGCTTATGTTGGGAAGTAAACTTATTGGACGTAGGTTGTTCATGTCACTGGAGTCCTTGTTCTTTTTTACTAGCAGAATGACTTTTGCTTTTTTCCAACCCAATGGGAAATAAGAGTTGTTGAGAAGATTGTTGAATAAGACGCAATATTGGTGTAATAAATTTTTTAATACTATGTTTGGTATTTCATCTTATCCCGAGGACATCTTGCCTTTTAGTTTTTTTAATATGTGAGCAATAGTTTGGACAGAAACAAAATAATCCTTTTTTACCTGTACATTACTAGCTGTATTGTGAGCGGAGAAAGTTGTTATAGCGCTACGTGAAGCTTCATAATTGTTTTGATGAGTTAAAAACTGATTAAAGCTTAGCTCGATATTATTATGAAAGGAGTTATTTGGGTCATTCTCATTGCGAGAATGTATTAACTCCAGATGAGCTCCTATGAGATTAAGAATTTCTTCATTTTTACGAATAATGAATGAGTTCGTCTTCGAATTAAATTCTATGTTTTGAGGATCTATTTCTGCTTTAACTAATAAGTGAGATTGATTTAAGGGCAATTTTATATGATTTACGTTTGGCATACTATCGCTTTCCATAGCTTGCTTGCTTTTAACTGTGTTAAGCAAGTGTGATTGATTTCTTGTGCTTAGGGGCTCTAGTTTTGACTTGAGATATTGGTTGTTATCTAGCGTAATGTTTTCTGTTATTAATTTGCGTTATAATTTTAGTTGGGTTTTACGAAGTTGCAGCTCTGTTGGCGTTAGGGTTTGCTCGAATCTATTATGCTTTTTAATTGAGGAAAGTATTTGACTTTTTTTGAGCAATAAATTTTTTGTAATTGGGCTTATGAATGTATCTTTTAGACCTTTTTTGAATTTGGGTATTGTTTGCTTAATTGCAAGTCTAATTAGATTTGAAAGTTTTTCAAGGTGCTCCTCAATTTCGGAATTAGTGAGATTTCTATTGTCAGGAACACTTGGATCTCCTAAAATCTTTTGCATTAATTTATTTTTGAATAAGGACCAGTTTGCTTTTTTAAAATTGGTTTTCTGTTTTAACTTATTGAAAATTAAATTAAAAGATTCACTTATCGACATAGATGCTTCAATTACAATGGCACTGTGATCGCTATCGTAATCTTGAATAGGTAGACAATTTAATGAACTATTTTCTCTTTTAATCTCTAGTCTAGCATCAATTAGTCCTATATCTATAAATGAACCTCTTGAATGTGATGGTTTGCATGAAGCGTATAATTTAAGTCTGAATTTAATAGCATTATTTTCTATCCAATTTTTGAGTCTGTTCCCTGCTGGATTACAATTTGTATTATTAAACATAGTATGCTTGCAGTTTATGTCCCCTGCTATTATATAGTAGTTGTTGATTCGTTCCAGGTCTAATATTTCGAACAGCTCATTTACCTCTGTATCTATAACTGGACCATTGTTTCCTGACGGTTGATAAAGTGACTCTTTTTTTCAAAAGTTATCTCCTTGCATGTGAATTCTTATAACACAGCATTCTAGAGAATGAAACTGGCGGTCCCTCCGCCTTTTGAGTCATCTGCCCTATCTTTTCTTATAAAATTATAACTATTTTAATGTAGTTTATGAATTTGGTTTAGTTTTGTTTCACTTAATAGTAATATATCGGGCTTATGTGTTTCTAAAAACATTTGTAGATTAAGTCTTCTGCTTATATTAACTATGGAATTGACATTCAAAGCTTTAATTTTTATATTTTTAAATTTCTTAATGATGTTTAATTGATTCATTATGTTTCTAATAACGAAAAGAGCACATCTATTCTAGCTGCCTGACTATTTAATTGACCCTGCAATACTGCTAATTGTTTAGTTAGATCCACCAATGACTTTTGAATGTCATGAAGAAAAGATATAGTATTGGGCTGTTCATTTTCTGGCTTCCATGAAGTATTGGTATTATTATGTAAATTTGTTGTATCTAATACATTGTTATTTTGTCTGGTGACTTCTGCGTAAGTTATGTTGTTTTTCCTTTGGGATAATGCTGGACGGATGGGTATCTGATTGGCTATTTTTTGCTTTCTTGCAAGCATCTTCTGCTGTAGCTCCTTGTATTTTTCACATCCTCTGAGATGCTGGGTGTCCGTACTGTTTGCAAAGTACGCAATAGGTTTTGTCCTTTTCTAACGGGCTTGCCTTAGCTTTTGGACATTTAGATGACTTATGGGATTCCTCGCACTTGACGCATTTTTATACTTTGATACCAAAGGTATCATAGTATATTGGGTTTGTGCAATGTCCGTCATGGTGTCTGTCCGTCCGTCCGTCCGTCCGTCCGTCCGTCCGTCCGTCTGTCCGTATGAACGCAACTTTTTTCGACACCCTTTAAGCTAGAGCCTTGCAACTTTGCAAATATCTTGGTACAGGTCTTCGTCAGACAAAGTGTTAAATCTAGGGCTCTACGACCTCAGGGGGCCTGGGAAATCGATAACAAGTCGATACACCTCGAAGTGCAAATCGATAAAACACATATATATCCCACATTTTAGTAGATAGAGTCACCAAATTTGATGGCAAGATAGCTGGTGACATTCCTCAAAAAACTGCATCAAAAGTTTGGATGCCACGCCCACCTGTTCCGCCCCCAGCCCCCCTCAAATTATAAACAAAAATGCCTGTATCTTCTACAGTTTTCAAGCTATAGCCATCAAAATTAGCATAAAGGTAGATGCTAACATCTGACACAGATATGCATCAAAACTTTGGATGCCACGCCCCCAAACGAGGGGCCACGCCCCACCGCCCTAAAAAAAACCGGAATGCCCGTATCTTCGCCAGTTTTAAGGATAGAGTCACCAAATTTGATGGCAAGATAGCTGGTGACATTCCTCAAAAAATTGCATCAAAAGTTTGGATGCCACGCCCAGCTTTTCCGCCTCCAGCCCCCTCCAATTATAAACAAAAATGCCTGTATCTTCTACAGTTTTCAAGCTATTGCCACCAAAATTGACATGAAGGTAGATGTTGACATCTGACAAAGTTATGCATCAAAACATTGGATGCCACGCCCCCAAACAACGGGACATGCCCCACCGCCCTAAAAAAAACGGAAGGCATGTATCTTTGTCAGTTTTTAAGCTAGAGTCACCAAATTTGGTATGAACATTGGTAGTGACATTCGTAACAGATATGCATCAATGTTTTGGATGCCACGCCCACTTATACCGCCCACCTCTATGTCTTTGTCAGTTTTTGAGCTAGAGTCTCCAATTTAATACCCAAAACCCTCATATATTACTATTTGCACTCAATATCCTTAACACAGCTATGTGAACTGGTATCAAAGTATATCGCAGTCGGTTGCGTCCGACTGCAACGTTTTTACTTGTTTTCTGATAGATTGGTTTTGAAAGGGCTCACTTTCACAAATTTTCGATTGTTATTTTCAAATTTGGACAATTCTGTAAGGATTTCGTCTGCATTTATGTCTTCACATATACCTTTTAGTAACAATGTTTTGGTTTTTAAATTTTTTGGTGTGTATGAATAGAATTTTGCTTTGGTTTTTACCAAATATGATCTGATTTTAACATAGTTTTCAAAAGTAAATGTGTGTATTGCTTGTTTATTCTTTGCTACTTCCTTTATGTGAAATTCTTCAATTTTAAGTCCATCTTTTATAATTAAAATCTGCTTTTTGCATCCACATTAATCACATTGATCGGTGGTAGCTTTTGGTTTTTGTTTTGCGTCTGAGCTTTCTTGGAGCTTTCATCATAAATAGTTTTTGAGCTTACGCTGTGCTTTGATGTGCTTGCTCCGTCCCCGACATCGGTCTGAGCTTCATGTGTATGTTTTTGGTTTTCCACCTTCTTTTCAAATTCGTTTATGAGAATGTTATCACACGACTCATCTTCTAAAAGCGCATAATAATTACAGTTTGTTTTCTGTTGTTTTAGCTTTGGTTGTTCCATGTTGTTATTGTGAGAGGATTTTCGTTTTAGTTCCACATGTGTGCCATGTGAATCTTCCGTTAGTTGCTCGCTCATGAGAGCGCATTTAGTATTACACGCGTCTTTAATTGAATGTTTCTTATACATTTTATTATTGTTTTTTAAACGGGAACGTGTCCCTTTGGGCATATTGCACCTATTCCTCACTGTGGTAAGATTTTTTAGATTCTACTTATATAGATTCGAAATTTAACTTGGTATCACAAATCACTGCGTTTAATGCGTCCGTTCTCTTCGCCGCACATAACCGAACTCCCTATAGGGTTACACCTTACAATTGGTGTTATAACTAACTTTTTTTGTTGGTCTAGTTGGTTATATCTCTCTGAAGTCACGTTTATTCCCCAAAGTTAATCGCACAATTGCCCGAAACAGTAAACATATAAAAGCTCCCTATGCCACTGCAGAAATAAATGCAATTAAATATCTGCCTACAACTAAAGCGGAACAGCTGACACCACCAGCACCAACTAACATCTCGCTCTCTCAACTGCCGCTCCCGCAATTGCATTTTTGCTTCTATCCCCAGTTCGGAATTGAAGTCGTAAGCAAAGCAACCACCGCGTGAGGAGTTGCCTAAAATATGGAAATATGTGGCCGAAAAATAGTGAAATAAGTTAAAGGTCGAAACCTTTATATAACGTGCGAGGTGTAGAATTTTTTTTTTTGTGTTATATTGAATAGGGTTTAGTGATTTCGAGTGCCGATCGACCCTAACCCCAAAATTATTATGTAATGTACCGGCAAAATTCAAAAGAGAGAAATTATTGTTTATGCATAGATTAGTGTAAATCAATGTGCTATTTGTTTCGCATATTTTTCTTAGTATTGATGTTTAATTGTGGTTTACCAATTATTAAAAATAGTTTGCAAGTGGTGACAAGAAGCCACCAAAAGAGAAAAAAAAAAATAGATAAAGCAAAGAAAACTAACGTAATAGATGCCGTATCTATATCCTAAAAATTAATTGTTATTAAAGTTTTCTAAATACAGCTACAATTAACCATGAAAATATGCAAAGTGATAGCTGAATTAAAGTAAAATAATGTGCAACGAGAAATAACAACAAATCCAAACGTAAAAACTATGTGCAAGAGAGCCTATTAGATTAGTTCTCCATCCCCCTCTCTCTTAACTTTCAAATTAAAGCTTTAGCGACGACCAACAACAACACACACATACAACGAAAGATCTTTCTGCGTGGGATGATGCCGCTGTAAGTGACCGCTCTTATTATTGAACTCTCTTTTTTTTTTTTTTTTAATCACGCAAAAGCTTTTTGGCTATGCGCTGTAACGTTACTTTAAACGAAAGCTTCTCTTAGTTAACACATGTGTGTTTGGCAGCTTATGCAAATACACTATCGCTCAAAAGTTAACGTACCGATTTGTTTTATTTATATTTGTACTTGAATATTTAACGAAAAGAAAAAAAAAAAACTTTAAAAGAAAATTAACGTAACGCAACTTATGAATACCGTTATAATGACTAATTTAATTATATAAACAAATTCATATGCATGATCATATTTATTTCGTATTTATATATTTAAGTATTTTTATAACAAATAATTATTTATTATAGCCGCTCTAAGCACTTGCAGTTTCATAAAATAATTGGGTTATTTTTGTTATTATGTTAGGTCGAAGTTTAAACAAGTCAAATTATTTGTGTTAAAAATATAAGAATGTCTGCATAAATTATTCTTGTTTTATTGGAGCCATGTCCAGCTTGAAAGAGATGCGATAACTGCCATAGGCGCTTTTAGGGATCCTGTACTGAAAGATACACTTTGGCTATTGTCAGGATCATGGTAGGGTGGGCGTATGCACTTCAACACCTTGTGCAAGAGTATCAGCCGCCTTCGCCATTGCTCACATTTAGTTTTGTTTATTTGTCCGCCGCCCATAAAAACCCACAATTCTACGAGCTTCTCTCCCAAACACTACATTCCCCTTCTACTTTATCCTTGAAAAACAAAAATAGTACGCGAACTTAATTCTAAAAATAATACGACGGGAGCGACGTATCACTCGGTTCTTCCTCTTTCAACCCTCGACTTAGCCGACGAGCCACAGCCTCTGAAGCCAGCGCGTACTCCGTTGTCCGATACATGACCATCAGCTCTTTAATTCTTGTACGTTATTCGTTACAAACCATTGCAAGCCTGGTTGTATCCCGGAAGAAGTTAACAACGAGAGTTATGACGGATGAATACTTTAAAATTAAAGATCAACTAAAGGAAAATTTAAGAGATGAGCATCTTGCGTTTACTACAGATATGTGGACCGACGAATACACCCAGAGAAGTTTTATTTCATTAAGTGCACATTACATTAACAAAGATTTTGAGCTAAAACTTGCGTTGTTAGGAGTTACAGAGTTCTTAGAAGATAAAAAAAACCGGACAGAACATTATTGATAACATTAAAAGCATTTTAAATGAATTTAATTTAATAGATAAGTTAGGTTCTTCTGTTTTTGTGACCGATAATGGGAAAAATATTGTTTCAGCTTTGAAGCCTTATAAGCGACTTGCGTGTGCGTGTCACAACTTGAATTTAGTAATGAACGATGTAATTGAAAAACATCCATCTTTAGAAATTCAAACTTTGGCAGAATGCGCAAAAAAGCTTGTTCAATATTTTGAGCAGTCGGGTCTTAACAGCAAGTTGTCAAAAACTTTGAAACAGAATGTCAGAACTCGTTGGAATTCCACGTTTATTATGTTACACAGTATTTTTTAAGGCCAAGAAGAAGTAAAAAGCTTATTATTGGCTTACTAGAAAACTTGATAACTTTTCTCAAAGATTTTAAGGAGTGCTCTGAAAAATTAAGCAGCGACAAAGAGCCAACTATGCAAATTTACCCCTTATTTTTTCAGAAGTTGGTTAAAAATTGCTCAAGCAATTGTTTTGACTCTTCAATTGTTCAGGAGTTCAAAAAACAAACATTAAAAGGCTTAGAAACAAGATTTTCTTCATCTGCAGTCCACTTAGTTGGCTTATTTTTGAATCCCCCGTATAAAGAAATGTTTTTTTTTGTCGAAAGAAAAAAGGGAGAAGGTAAGGGCAACTGCAAAAGCCATGTTGGTAGATGAAGATATACAAAGCAAGCAGAGCGTACAGCAGAGTCCTTAAAATCAAGTGATCGCAACAAATGCTAAAGCATTTGCTAAGTTTATGGACTTAAATTATTCAAAAAAGAGAAAAATTACAAAAAAGGGTGAAGACTTAGAAATCGACAAATATTTAGCAACAACTGAGTCTTGTAACACAAATGTTTTAGAATTTTGGAAAGAAAACCAAAGTCTTAAAAGTTTGCAGGTATTGGCCAGATAAATTTTAAATATACCCGCTAGTTCAGCAACGAGTGAACGTTTTTTTTCCACGTCTGGCAATATTTTAAATGAAAAAAGAACTCGACTAACGAGTTCAAATTTAGACAAAATAATGTTTTTACATAAAAATATGCATTTAAATTAATGAAAAATTTGTATAAATTAAAAAAAACTTGAATAAAATACTTAAAAATACAACCAATAATTTGGGCTTTAAATTTTTTTTATTAAAAGCTCCAGTGCTAGTCCGTGCCGCGCCTTTAAAAAAAATTCCGTGTTGGGCCTCAGCTTTTACCAGTGCCTCAAAAAGGAGGCCCATGCCCATCTCTAATACGGACCTTTGAATTATATATTTCCCCATTAATTGGGTTAACAAACAAAGATAAGGCTAGTATACTCTCATTGATACCAGGAATTGAAATAATGCCTGTACTGGGCGACAATTAATTACGAAATATTTAAATACTAATATTTCATTAAACAATTACGCCAACGTTAACGTGTCATCGCCGGATTTCCAATACATATCTTTTTTTATGTTTATGTTATGGAATGGCAACAAATAGCGCGACAAATTTATTCTTTCAAAGAAAAATTTGAAAAATCTTATAAATGCGTCAACAAAGATACAGTAATTAAAGTCGATACGCTAATCCACTATACAACAATACTAACAGCTGAATATAATAGTATCAGTGAGTTAGTATCAACCTGGGGGCTAAGCTTGTTTAGTATAAGGCTAAAGGTGTCTTTCGCCTACAGCCTACTGCTAACCAATCAGCACTGCTTGTGACATCCCTGTCCATCAGTGAATGACCGACCATACGTGGTGAAGAGCCACACCCTGCTCGAGGTGCCCCTGCTCTAGACAAAATATGGCGGATCTAGAGAGGACAACTCGAAAAAACCCGTAATCTCGGGTGTCAATCGTACCGTGCCCAGGGGATGAATGGCACTACGTTAGTGTGTCTTATAACGGTGACCTCCGGATACCTGGCACCTCCGGTTGTATAAGTGCCCAAACCAAGGTATGGGGCTCTGCCTTGGGGGATACGTCGTTCCCCATTACTCGTGGGATCTCATATGGACCAGAATCAACTAATAAATTTACCTCTCGGGGACATCCCTGCCCCCTCATCGACTACGGTCGAACAAGTTTCTTTACAGGAAACCAACGTTGCAGCTGAGCAGATGGAGACGGATGCCCAGGCTATGGATGTCAATCCGGAAAGCCTAGCCTCCAACTCCATCTCCGAAGAGCAGGAAGAGGCTCTGTTAGCCTCACCACCACCAGCGGCAAACTCAAACTCCGCCAAACCCAAACTTGGCGGCGCAGCCAGGAGGAGACTCCGCGTACTCCTCGACAAGGGTATGCCATTCGATGAAGCAAGGCGGCTAGCCCAAAAGCCCCTGGAGGCCTCACTTAGGCAGACTCTGAAGATGAAGGCTGCACCCACCCCGGCAACCAAACGGATGCGGTCGACACAAGCGACCCCCGAGGAAGCCACGCCGAGGAAGATCTTGGCCACTGCTAAAGGCGCGGGTTCGGTATCGGTGGTAAAACATCATGCTGCAGTTGCAGCTGATGCGAATGCTCCAACACATGCCGCAACCACAACGCCCGCTAGCAGTGCCAAACCTTCCTATAGAGAAGTAGCAGCATCTCACAAGATGGCCATACTACCACATGGCTATCCGGAGGTGCTGTTAACAACCGACCAGCTCAGCAGAGTGCAGATGGAGGTGCTGAGCACGATTGTAGCGCAGAGAAAAGGGACTTTTAAGCCCCTATTCAGCGGCTGCACCTTCCGCCCGGGGTGGATGGTAATGACCTGTGGTGACGCTCCAACCGCAGAATGGCTAAAGGTAACAGTGCCTAAGCTAAATCTGTGGAAAGATGCGAAACTGCAGGTCTTACCTGAAACCGATGTTCCTCGGCCTGAGGTATTTATTGGCTATTTTCCGACCTTCGGGAAGGAAAGCAAAGCCGATACTATCCTGGGTCTGATAGAGGGACAGAACGCGGGTATGCGAGTAGGGGACTGGAGAGTGCTCCATAAGGAGCAAAAGGGTCCTATGGTCGGTCTGACCATTGCACTGGACCCCCACTCCGCAAACCAACTCCGCAGCCAGCAGGGCCAGATAAACTTCGCCTTTGGAAAGGTACACCTCAAGGCCAAGGGTAAGCAATCCCGTGCCCAGGCCGAAGATGTGGTCCCACCAACGACGCAACCAATGGAAGAGGCACCCTGTTGCTCCAAGGATGCGCAGCCGGCAGCCGCAGAGATAACGCCAATGCCAACCCCTTCCCAGGGCGAGGCAGTGGCAAATGTCACAGCGGCCAACGCAAGCGGTCCTGGGGGCAGCAGCTGTGCCAACCCGACGTCCGGCAGCCAGAGGAACGCTCCCACCTCAGGCACAACACCCCCTTCACGGTCGCCTCCCAAAACAAACAAGGCGCAGTAAGGGCGAGCGGCTGTCCGACGAAGAGTCTGCTCTAATGAGGAGCAACAGAGGGCGTAAGGTGGCGGCAGCGGGCCGCAGGCGGGCACTCTGATGCCCCCACATACATCAACACCCATAAGCCTACGGAGACGGGCTAAATGTCTCCAGGCGAATCTTCACCATGCCAGAGCTGCCTCGGATGTGCTCAGCATGAGGTTCGCAACCGAGAACATGGACGTCGCCTTTATCCAAGAGCCATGGATTGGCTCAGGACAGGTCCGTGGACTCCATTCAGTGTCTGGTAAGTTACTTTATAAACCTAACTCGCCACGTCCAAGGACAGCACTGCTTATTAATAAGCAATTAACTTTCGTTCCCCTCACACAGTTTATTACTGATGACCTGGTGGCGGTTTGGGTAAAGATGCCCACAGCGCAGGGTGCTATAGAGATAGTGCTGGCCTCTGCATATCTGCCGGGAGACACCGACAGTGCTCCAACAATGGAAGTCCGCTCCCTGGTTGAGCATTGTCGTCGAAAAAATCTCCGATGGATCATCGCCTGTGATGCAAACGCACACCATGAGGTATGGGGAAGCACGAATACGAATAAGAGAGGTGAGTACCTTCTTGAATACATTATTAGCAACAATATAAGCATAATAAACAGGGGTAACGAACCTACATTTATAAATGCCATTAGAGGCGAAGTCCTAGACCTAACGCTCTGTAGCACCAATATGTTGTCCGCTATCTCAAACTGGCATGTATCAGGGACGGTTTCAATGTCGGATCATCAACACATAAGATTCGACATAACCAGCACCGAGATACAATACTCAGTTACCAGAAATCCTAAAAGAACCAACTGGGATATCTTTCACTTTGAACTTGAGCATTGTGTAAACCGCTCCACTCGTCCAATTTTAACACCTTTCGAGTTGGAAGCAGAAGCAAATGAGCTTCACCAACACATTGAAGATGCATTCCATAGAGGATGCCCTGAAAAAGTCCACAGAGCTAAACGTGACGTCCCATGGTGGAACGACACTCTTGAAAAGCTCAGAAGGACTGCCAGAAAACTCTTCAATAAGGCCAAAGATGGGAAAGCCACATGGCTCTCCTATAAAAGTAGCCTAACGCTCTATAATAAAGAGCTGAGAAGGTCTAAGAGAGCTACATGGAGAGATCACTGTGGGAAGATCACAAAACTTCCCGAAGCGATTCGCCTTCAAAAAGCAATCAGTAAAGACCACTCAAATGGGTTGTGCACACTTAAGAACCCGGATGGTACCTACACCAATAGCCCAGAGGAAACCAGCAAACTTCTGTTGGAAACCCACTTCCCGAGCTGTGTGTTCCTACCAGAAGTGGGGAAGGGGCCAATGGCCACAACCATGAACCCCACCAACACTTCTGGTACAGGCACTATTCCAGTGGCGGACGATGACCAGGTAGATGAGGTATCTCCAACCCCACCATCTACACTGCGCAATAAGCTCCCACATGGAATATTTCATCATAAAAGTGTGCAATGGGCTATAAACAACTTTAGCCCATACAAATCCCCTGGACCGGATGGTATCCAACCATGCCATCTGCAACATGTTGCGGACATGGTGGTGCCATCTTTAGTCCGGCTCTTCAGAGCTAGTCTAGCTCTTGGACATATTCCAAACAAATGGGCTACGGTTTGGGTCGTGTTCTTGCCCAAGGCAGGAAAGAAAGATTCCCAAATGCCAAAAGCATACAGACCGATCAGCCTTAGCTCTTTTTTCCTAAAGACAATGGAAAAACTCCTTGACCATCACATTCGGGTTACTAACCTCAAGGAAAAGCCCTTACATCGTTTTCAATATGCATATCAAACAGGAAAGTCTACTGAGACTGCTATACATTGCCTTACAACCAAAATTGAAAAGGTACTAAGCTCCCAGCAGATTGGCCTAGGTGCCTTTATAGACATCTCAGGGTCGTTTGATAATACTTCATATGTAGCCATAAAGACTGCTCTCAATCAGAAAGGAGTCTCTCCCATAATTATTGAATGGATTCTGGAAATGTTAAAATCCAGAATAATCTCAATTGACCTTAATGGTAAACTCACATCTATAGCAGCCACAAGGGGTTGCCCTCAAGGGGGTGTACTCTCTCCTCTACTGTGGACTCTGGTTATAGATGAACTTCTTTACATACTCAATAACGCTGGCTTCACCACCCAGGGTTACGCAGATGACCTTGTTATCTACATCGAGGGCTGGCATGCCCCAACGATCTCAGATCGCATGCAACAAGCACTCAATATAGCCAACAATTGGTGTCAAGATAAGGGTCTATCGATAAACCCATCTAAAACAGTCCTAGTCCCTTTCACTAGACAAAGGACTCAGACACTACAAAACCCAATCCTTAACGGTACGGAAATTGAATTTTCAAGTGAAGCGAAATACCTTGGGGTGATCCTTGATTCCAAGCTCAATTGGACGCCTCACCTAAACAGCACTGTCACTAAAGCCACCAGGGCATTCTTTGCCTGTAACAGGCTCTTTGGCAGAACATGGGGACTCAGTCCAAAAATAATCTACTGGTCCTTCGATACTGTTATACGACCCATTCTTACCTATGCTGCCCTAGCATGGTGGACCAAGGTCGAGCAAAGAACTGCAATAAAAACACTATCGAAAATACAACGCTTAGTATGCATGGGCATCACGGGAGCGATGCGCACTTGCCCTACTGAAGCACTAGGAGTCATAACTGGCATCCCGGCGATCCCGATTCTCATTAAGAAGGAGGCTCGCCTGGGTGCCCTGAGACTTACTAACATCGGTGAACTAAAGCTCGGGGACCAAACGGGTCACCTAAAGGCTCTCACGCCTATATTCAATGACCCTATCATCCGTCTTTCGGACTATAGTTTATCGGGCCCCTTCTTTGAAAGAAACTTCCTTGTATCAATACAAAACAGAAGCACTTGGAATGTTGATCTATCCTGCATACCCAATGGAGCTCAAATCTGGTATACGGATGGCTCTAAACTAGAGAATGGCGACACCGGGGCGGGCATTACTGGACCACGGTTCAGAAAAGCCATAGCCATGGGTAAAACACCTACCATCTTTCAAGCAGAAATACACGCGATAGAGATCTGCGCCCGAGAATGCCTTCGCAGGAAGACAAATGGTGCTACGATCTATATTTTCTCCGACAGCCAGGCATCTCTAAATGCCTTGAGATCATTCCAATTCTCGTCAAGGCTAGTCGAAGAATGTTTCCATCTATTGAACTCTCTGGGAAAAAATAACACGCTAACGGTGGGATGGGTTCCTGGACATGAAGGACATGATGGTACCAAACTGGCCGATGCTCTAGCTAAGCAAGGAGCAGGTAGGCCGCTAATAGGACCTGAGCCATTCTGTGGACTCACCAAGGGACACAGGAAAGCTATACTCAGAACATGGGAAGAAAGGAAAACAAATAAAAGTTGGTCCGACAGCTTGGGGCTACGCCAAGCCAAAAATTTCCTAACCCCAGATAAGAATATATCCAAACGTCTTATCAACCTAAACAAGAATGACATTCGTATGCTTACTGGTTTTCTCACTGGCCATTGCTGCCTGAGATATCACCTCAAGAAATTGAACTTATCTGATACTGACGTCTGTCGGTTTTGTAACTCAGACCAGGAGACGTCATCTCACATACTGTGCGAATGCCCAGCACTCTGCAGGAGCAGAGCACAACATCTTGGGGAGGTAATCGTGCCACCCCACAGGATATGGAGTCTCTATCCGAATAAAGTTCTAAACTTTATTCGCAGCAATCTGGTCGAGGTGCACCAAATATGGCCTTGTAATAATAATAATAGTATCAACCTATAAACATAATGACAAATGTCTAAAACTATTACGTTCATTAGTCACAAGACTAGAATATGTAAGTGCAAGACATAAATAGCAAATTACCAAAAATCTTTATATTCCAATTGAATTTGATCCTAGTCAATTCCATGACTTGGATGAATCAAAACCAATAATTGAATATGAAGATAGCTCTGAAAGTGACATTGAAACACTTGAAGACAAACCAAGTATAAATACAATGGCACAAACCGTATTAGATTTTTTGAAAACAGCCTCGTTTCTTTTATCTGAGTACGATGGCAAAGCAGAAAATCTACAAAGCTTCAAAGACGCTTTAAGTCTAGTAGACACCATTAAAGGTGAACATGAAGCAACGGCCATCCAACAAGTAAAAACAAAACTCAAAGGCCATGCAAGAAACTTGATAAGCAATAAGCAAACTGTTTGTGCGCATACGGAACTTAAGAACAAATTGTAACACAGTTAGCATTTTACTTAACTATGTCAAGACCATACACAAAACCTACTGACACAATAAATTGTAAACAATACCAAATTATTGCTGATCACAAAGAATATCGTTGACTGCACATTGTACAATATGTGTCGCAATAGTAAACGGTCAGCCAACCCGGTAGTTGCAAAATATGCTAGTCTGCATTTCATGCAACTGCTGAATACACATTAACCTAATTTTAATTGACAACACACACCTCTAAGCTAAGCAATTTTTACCTATAAATATTGTGACTTTTACCTTAATAAAATCAGTGTATTCTTACAACTTAAAGAAGCATTCATTATTTCTCCGTAGTCCACCTGGTTACAAGTGCCAGTTGCGACAACATTTAAGCAGTCAGTTTGTACTGGATGCTAACAAAACACACACACCTTTTACAGGTACATTTTGGTGACCCCGACAAAGGACTCCTAGGAAGGAACCGGTCTACAACATACAAACTCGCTACTCCTTCGACCACACCACGCGGTTGCGAATAGAAGCGTAATCCAGCTCAGGCCGGGCGAATAAAACACTTCCACCGGGTCAGGAGTAATCAAAGAGTTATAAGCAACAACAAAACAACGTGATTCTGGTAGCTTATTCATTGTCAACAAGGCGACAAAATGAGCACAGAAAAATCACACCAATTGGAAGATGTCCTATCTGAGCAGGAATTCATTAGCCAAGAGATATCAAGGTTTGTCAAGAACTGCAAGAAGGACTCAGCGGAACGCAAAGCAAAACCTGGCTACTATCAAGCCAGGACCTTAATACGAGAGGAAAGGTGGACGGCGTTCCCAACTAACCACGAGTTCATCAAGGATTCTAAGAACATAGATGAGTCACATAAATACTTTAAATTCTATGAGAAAGTCGCGGCAATGGTAGAGCACCACAGGACCTACCTACTGGAACAAGCCGACATCGCGGACCAAACAACAAGCAAAACGATGGAGCCAAGGACCGTCACAAATGCGGGTTCAGTGAGCGGCAAACCAACCAGCAATGACAAGATTAATGCATTGTGCCGACGGCAAAAGGCGATGATTGCGTCAATCAATCGCACCCTGCAACACAAGCCCGTTAAGGCAGACATTATTAAGTCGTTATGGGCAAAAACTCAAGAGG
The DNA here is from genome assembly GCA_018152965.1 of Scaptomyza pallida. Lineage (NCBI taxonomy): Eukaryota > Metazoa > Arthropoda > Insecta > Diptera > Drosophilidae > Scaptomyza > Scaptomyza pallida. The sequence continues at coordinate 1,092,640 of JAECXP010000219.1, forward strand.
TATATTTCCAAATATACGAGGAATTTGAGAACCCAGAAGAAAGTGGCTACAACGCCACCGAGTATCTCCAGGCAGAGTCTGATGTTCGGAATGCACTTACGAGCAACTCAAACAGTGAGTGCACCGATAACATCAACTTGCCACGTATTTCCATTCCCAAATTTGATGGTGATACGCTGAAATGGACACAATTCTTCGATATGTTTTCATGTATGATTCATGAAACATAGATGCCGACCATACGAAAGATGTGGTATTTAAAAACCAGCGTAGTCGGAGAGGCGGAAAGATTAATCCGTCACATCGACTTACCGGAAGAGAACTATCTCTACGCATGGGAAATTTTAGTAGATGCGTACAACAATCCTAGAGATATTGCATCTAGGGTTTTAAATCGCCTCTTGCTGCAACAAACCTGCAGCGACGATGACGTGAGGTCCTTAAAGGAGCTGCACATCACCACCATAGAGGCATTAGCCTCACTGAAGGGACTCGGGTTTGACATCTTAACATGGGATCCAATCATCATTGCCATCATCAGAAACAAGCTGGATGGCACAAACAAAACACTCTATGAACAATCATTGGGTAATACGAAGGAAATCCAGCCACTGGACACCATGCTCCAGTTCCTAGAACAGAGAGTTCGGGTTATGGCTACTGGAAAAAAGGCACCTGTAGTTTCTAAAAAGGAGCCAAAAAATGCAACATGTGCAACATCTTCTAGTGCACAAAATTGGTATCTTTTCTGTAAAAAGACAAGTCATTACTTATCTAAATGTGACGAATTTCACGCATAATCTGTCAGCGAACGCTTAAACTGGGTGCAAAAGCAAAGGTTATGCTTCAACTGCTTTAAAAATGACCATAAAACCAAGGCATGCACAAGCAACTTTAGCTGTTTTAAGTGCAACAAAAAGCACCACACTCTTAGGCATTTGGAAAGTGCTATCACATCAGCAGCAGCAGAGTCACTCTCACAAATTGTGGCATCCGCAAACAACAAGAACTATAACTTACTTGCAACAGCAAAGGTAGCTGTACAAGCAACTAACGGACAACAAGCCTCGTTCAAGGCACTACTGGATTCTGGATAACAAATCAACGTTGTTTCCGAAAGACTTGTGACAATGTTGGGACTTAAACGTCATGACACAACACATCGGATTGAGGGCATCGGAGGACAGCCAAGAGTCAGCAAGGCTCGAGTGAATGTCCTTGTTAAATAACTAAACAGCGATTTTACGACGCGATTGGAAGCATTCGTATTACCGCATATAATTTCGGATCAACCTACCCAGTCAATCAACACTGCTGATTGGGGCATGCGAAGAAATTTACCACTGGCGGATCCAAACTTCAACAAACCAGGAAAAATCGACATGTTAATTGGAGCAGAGCCAGGGGCGTAGCTACCGCCGTAGCTGCCGTATCAATTATACGGGGCCCCCAGCCACGGGGGCCCCCAACGTACGTTAGCAAAAATTAATAAAAACTGGTCAACATTTTTATACTTTGATACCATAGGTATCATAGTATATTGGGTTTGTGCAATGTCCGTCATGGTGTCTGTCCGTCTGTCCGTCTGTCCGTCCGTCCGTCCGTCTGTATGAACGCAACTTTTTTCGACACCCTTAAAGCTAGAGCCTTGCAACTTTGCAAATATCTTTGTACATGTCTTCGTCAGATAAAGTGTTAAATGTAGGGCTCTACGACCTCAGGGGGCCTGGGAAATCGATAACAAGTCGATACACCTCGAAGTGCAAATCGATAAAACACTTATATATCCCACATTTTAGTAGCTAGAGTCACCAAATTTGATGGCAAGATAGCTGGTGACAATCCCCAAAAAATTGCATCAAAAGTTTGGATGCCACGCCCACCTTTTCCGCCTCCAGCCCCCTTCAAATATAAACAAAAATGCCTGTATCTTTTACAGTTTTCAAGCTGTTGCCACCAAAATTTACATGAAGGTAGATACTGACATCTGACAAAGTTATGCATCAAAACATTGGATGCCACGCCCCCAAACAACGGGACATGCCCCACTGCCCTAAAAAAAACCGGAAGGCATGTATCTTTGTCAGTTTTTAGGCTAGAGTCACCAAATTTGGTATGAACATTGGTAGTGACATCCGTAACAGGTGTGCATACAAATTTTGGATGCCACGCCCACTTATACCGCCCACCGCTATATCTCTTTCAGTTTTTGAGCTAGGCTCTTCAAATTTGGTATGATCATTGTTAGTGACATCCGTAACAGATCTGCATCAATGTTTTGGATGCCACGCCCACTTATACCGCCCACCTCTATATCTTTCTTAGTTTTTGGGCTAGAGTCACCAAATTTGGAATGAACATTGGTTGTAACATCCGAAACAGGTGTGCATAAAATTGTTTATGCCACGCCCACTTATACCGCCCACCTCTATATCTTTGTCGGTTTTTGCGCTAGAGTCTCCAAACTTGGTAGGAGTATAGAAAGTGCCATCCGCCACAGATATATGTCATGCCTACCCCTTCTGCCTGATTTTTATACCCAAAGCCCATATATATTACTATTTGCACTAGGAATCCTTAAAACAGCTATGTAAACTGGTATCAAAGTATATCGCAGTCGGTTGCGTCCGACTGCAACGTTTTTACTTGTTTTTTTTAGAATTGGAAGATATAATATGATAATAGTTGATACTAGCTTTCTAGTAGCTTTCTTTATATATATCCCGTAGCTTGAGAATGCAAAAACAAAATGACCAATTAAAGGCTCTAAAAATATGCTTAAAGTCTGAGTTTAAAAAAATCAACTCCATTAAGGAACTCCTTGAGCTATTGCTTATAAAATACAATAGTCTTGCATCCAGTTTTCCGGAGGTTATAACAGCATGTTTTTTATTCTTGACCCTTCCGGTTACAACCGCAACTGCTGAAAGAAGTTTCTCAAAGCTAAAACTAATAAAAAAAACAAGTAAGAAGGCTCTAGTCGAGAAATCCCGACTAGGACATACCCTTAACCCGATACGTAATGTTTACAGTAACTTGTGTGTATTTAATCAGTGACCAATATAAATGAACTTCAAACTGCGATATCTGCGGTGTTTGTTAACCGATTTTGATCAAATTTCTTTAAATGTTCATTATTTTATCCATAGTCTCAAACCTTATTTTCACAATTTTTAAATTCAAGATTATTTTGTTATCGATAACATGTGTATATCGGAAACTAGAAATGTTATCGAAAATTTGAAGCAAACTTGATCTTCTCATGGTATAGGAGAGTTTAAGTTTCAAGTTTGAAGTCTCTAGCTTTTATAGTCTCTTACATACACTGCACAAAACCATTATACCCTTATTTACCCATTTTATGGGTTAAAGGTATAATTACCTTAGAGCTTCGATAGGGCAGGAACACCTCTCAGACCTGTCCCTATTGTCAATAGAGTCAGAAACATTAGAGAAATTAAAGTCATCATCAGCGGTAAATGATTTAATAAATCAGTTTGCCGAAAAAAAGGCAAGGAGAGTAAATATTTAATTTAAATTGTTTGTAAAAATAGATAATTATGATTAATAAATATGTTTTTTAATTGTATGCAAAAAATTATTTTCTTTTGTGAGAAATCTTTACCTTCTTAAGGGCCCCCAAAAAAATTTGTATACGGGGCCCCGCCAAGGCACGCTACGCTTCTGAGCAGAGCACTGTTTTTCAATACTGCTCCCACAGTTCGGTTGTATCATTGCTGGAAAAGTTAATGCTTCAAGTAAGTCGTCAGCCATCTGCGCATCTGCAACCAACGAGCAAACAAATGAACTAATGGAACGATTCTGGACATTGGATAGCTTGGATACATCAAAACAACGAACACCAATTGAAGCGCATTGTGAGAAGCACTTCCTAGAACACCTACAAGTGGCGGTAGACGGCAGATTCATCGTTAAACTTCCATTTTCTGAACATTGTTCAGCCCTGGGAGAGTCCATGGAGATTGCGACCAAACGGTTCATATCGTTAGAGCAAAGAACCTCCGCAGACACGTGGAAGCAAATCGCAGCGTTCATGGCGGAGTATGAAAAACTGGGAAACATGAAACAAGTGTCGCCGCAACAGATCCCTAAAAATCGCTACGTAATTCCCCATCATTGCGTATTGAAGCCGGACAGCACTACTACAAAACTACGAGTTGTATTCGACGCTTCATGCAAAACATCTACTGGAAAATCGCTAAATGACAAACTGCATGCTGGCCCCACGGTGCACGGCGATCTTATGTCTATTCTACAACGATTCAGAACACATAGATTTGTGTTTACGGCTGACATTGAAAAAATGTATCGTCAGGTATGGATCAATCCGGAAAATCAGTTTCATGCAAAGTCTTCAGATGGGTACAAAGGCACTACAACGTGACTTTTATGTAGACGATTGTCTGACCGGCACCGATACAATCGCAGAAGCGAAACAAGTTCAACAAGAACTAAACAAAATTCTTCAGCCATCGGGATTCAAGCTGCGAAAATGGTGCTCAAACAATCAATCAATCAATCAAAGACACAGTAAACGATGTACAACTCGGAGAAACACTGGAACCATACAGTGTAAAAACATTGGGCCTTATTTGGATGCCCAAAACGGATCAACTTGGCGGTCGAACTCACAGCAGTGCAGCAACTGTCATTACAAAACGTGCAGTCTGCTCGGAGCTGGCACAGATCTTCGACCCGTTAGGCTTGTTTGCTCCAGTCGTCGTAAAGGCAAAAATCTTCATGCAACGCCTCTGGGAATTAAAGCTTGATTAGGACGACGAGTTACCTAAAAGTCTTCAAAATGAATGGAAGGAGTATCGAAACGACTTGCAGAGTCTGAACTCAATGCAAATCCCACGGCACGTTTATGATGGTAAGACTCCAATAAGAAAAGAATTGCACGTCTTTGTGGATGCGTCTGAACGTGCATATGGCGCCGCAGTATACGTACGCGCAACATACAGAAACAAACAAATATCTGTACGACTACTATGTTCAAAGTCTCGAGTGGCTCCAACAGCAATGCAGTCACTCCCTCGACTGGAACTTTGTGCTGCACTATTGGGTGCAGAGCTTGCTGAAAGGGTTCGACGCGATCTAGGCCTCGACAGCAACACGGTACCAGGATACTTTTGGTCAGATTCTACGGTGGTTCTTTTATGGATCAACGCAGCTGCCGCCACATATCATACATTTGTGGCAAACCGGATAGCAAAGATTCAGGCTTTGACAAGCCAGACTCAATGGCGGCATGTATCATCGGCCAACAACGCGGCAGATGTACTCTCAAGAGGAATATCGGCGCGGAAACTACACGACCACAACTTATGGTTGTATGGACCACTATTTCTGCATGGCTCCCCAGGCAAATGGTCAGCCTTACCCAGTATCAGTCCCAGCAATCTAGAAAGGAAAACGATACATATAAGTCTAGCAATATCTCCATCTACAATAGGTGAAGAATTGTATAATTGTAGACACAGCCATTCGTTTCACAAGTTACAACGCATTGTGGCTTACATGTTACGCTTCTGCTACAAAAGGTCCAAATCAGCAACTGTCACTCTAAGCATCGAGGAATTGAATCACGCTCGCAACGTAATCTTACGGACAATACAACAAGTGGAATTTGCTGCTGAGCTAAAAACGTTGCAGCGTCACAACATGGTGGAAAAAAGTAGTTCCATTTCATCGCTGTCCCCAATGCAAGGACCTGACGGACTTATACGAGTTGGTGGCAGATTGGATCAAGCGCCACTCCCGTAAAATGCAAATCATCAGATTTTGCTACCCTAAAATGATCCAATTGTAAAAATGCTACTAAAAGATCTGCATGACAATATGCATTGCGGTGCCCAAGCCTTACGAGCAACCGCTAGACAACAATATTTGATCTTCAACGACAAAACAATATAACATTCACAACTGCGTGACATGCAACAAGGCAAGGCCTAAGTTAACCCTCTAGTGCCCAAATTTTCTTTTCCAAGAAGAAAATTTTTTTTGGATTCAGTATGTATCAAAAGTGAATGTTTGTTTTGGAAAAACTTACTTTTGCACGGATCGAGTTTTATAGGACTATATCCTTGGACCGCCTAGAGGCGGCTTTGGGCAGGTAGGCCAACAAAAAATTAGGTTATCAATTCTTTTGTTGACACGTTTTATTATAAATGATATAAAGAAAGGTTCCAAAAACAAATAAAATAACAATTAAAACTAAAGTTACTTAAATTCACAAAGCTTTAAATATTTGTGTTCAAAATGTTTTATTACTTATTTGTGATGAAAATCATAGAAACAGTCTTTTTTCTGGGAAAAGCACAGGTTTATATTACATTTACGGCAGACAGTTTGAGTTTCGGAAGTACAACCAGGAAGCTTACAGGTTTTTTTGTCAGCGCGTGATGAAAACATTGGAAAATGCTCGACGGAATCATAACGTACATCATTAATCGGAAGGAAAGTTTTCTTCCCTGTGCATTTATTTTCCTTTCCAGGTAAGGAGTTTGTTGCATGCAAAGCACATGTGCGACCTCTAATCGGAAGTTTGGCAATTGGTATTTTGTGTTATTAGCGTCGGGCTGGTTTATTCGGTGGAACAAAATGTAAGCGTTTACCATGGCTAAATCAAGCATATGTGTAAATAGTCGATTTGTATACGGGAATTTTATATCGACCAATAAGTCCGTCCATTAAGTCGACACCACCCATGTGGCTGTTGTATTCGTGGATAACATTTGGGCAATTTATGTCAACGTCCTTTTTTTCGGAACGAACAAAACGTGAAACCTGACCTTTTGAATTCGTTTTATTCAGGAAAGGCTTTGTGCCCGCGTAAGTCGAAGCAAGTCGTACTGCCTTATTGTCCTTCCAAATCGTCAAAAACAGTTCGACTCCTGATACAGGTCCACAAAATTCTGTAGAATATCTACGCACTTGTTTCTTGAGGTCGCTGTCAGATGGCAGCTTACAATTTGGAATGCGATTCGAGCGAATAGTTCCCAAAGAAAATATTCCCCGGGACTTGAGATATACAAGAAGCGGCCAGGAAGTATAATAATTGTCAAAGTAGATAATCTGATTTTTGAAATCCGGAACATTGCGTGACAATCGAACAACTACATTTGCTGCCGCACCAAGATCTGGTGAGCCAGTTTGAACTACGTTGTCACCTGCTCCACAATATATCTCGAAATTATAGCAAATGCCAGAAGAGTCACACAAATTGAAGAATTTCACTCCCCATTTGTGTGGCTTGTCAGGTAAATATTGTCTAAGAAAGGTCTTCATCTGCGTTGCACACATTTGTTCATCCACAGATAAGCGTTGGCGCATCGGAACTGACTGAAACTTCTAATTGAAGTGATTCACGAGTGGCCGTATTTTGTATAAAGGATCGTGGTCGGCAGAATCCTTGGAGGGCAACTTACTATTATCATTAAAATGCATATTACCTCGTATTTTGTCAAAGCGAATTCTTGACATTGTGTTCTGAATTGTTCCAAATGCGTATTCCCCCCAATATGAACGAACATTTGGGTAGCCAAAAACTGACATCAGAAATAAAATGCCAATAAATTGTCGAATTTCTAAATTGGTTGTAGAAAACGAAGTATTGACATCCTTTTGGGTAGCATACAAATTTGTTTGCTGGGTGATATGCTCAATGATAGTATCATTCAAAAAGAATTGAAAACACTTGAATGGCGAATCCAGAATTTTAAGTACTCCGAGGTCAGGCTCAGTAAAGGAAATTGCAGATTTATCTATGACTAGGTTCATTAGGCGCCACAACATCTTTTTGAAAAGCGGTGATTTTGGGTCGATAGCGCAAACAGATCCTACACATTCAGCTATTGTGCTTTCTTTAACATGAGCAATAATATCAGCTGGCGCATTGCGTTTGCGTTTCTGTGCTTGAGGTGAATTGGATGCAGTCGAACTTGAGGGTGACAACAATTTTGCAAATGGAGTAGGACTTCCGCTTGAAGTTACACAAATCTCTCTGGCCAACATAGAATTCGACATATGTAGCACTTTTTCAATCGCTTCTTCATTTTCAGGAAGCGCTGCCTCGCAAACATCATCAGTCAAATCGTCCTCCAAATCTTCTTCTCCGTCCGTATCAATGTCAAAATCAATTGAATTTAAAAATTTTTCAATCTCCACGTCAGAAAGAGCTGATAGCTTATTCACTTGTCGGCGTTCTTAAATATGTCATAGGTTGTTCCACTTCCAAACTTACCTTATAATTTTTTTCCCCGAATTGTCCCAAGACCGCCTCTAGACGGGATACCTTATAAAAGCAATAGAAAGCTAACGAAAACTTATTTTTAGTGTGGGTTTCGTATTTTGAGTCCTTAAGACTATCAGCAACCCGGTACAATTTTTTTTTTCCAGCAACAAACTTCTTATAATATTTTAAAAAAATTATTTATATTTTGCACTTTTACAAAATAATTATTTCGTCCGAGTTGCACAAATTTTCTGCTTCAAATGACTACAGCAGTTTGCGCAAGCTCTAGTATGTGTTCCAAACGCAACGAATTTAATTTTTGGACTTCCCCGAATTAGAAAAAACGCAAAATCGAGTCAAAAGGAATGAAAAGAATAAAATTACGGTGTTTTTAACCATACCCGTCTAGAGGCGATCTTGGGCACTAGAGGGTTAATGAACCAAATTATGGGTAACTTGCCAGCCGACCGAGTAACACCAACACGCCCGTTTCTGACAACAGGCGTAGATTACTGCGGACCAATATGGATTCACCACAAACTTCGAGAAAAAAGACCAGACAAGGCATACATAGCCGTATTCTGCTGTTTCTCTACAAAGGCGGTTCACCTTGAATTGGTAAGCGATCTAACCACAAGCGCCTTTTTGGGAGTATTATCCAGAATTAAGCAAGGATTCTGGAAGCAATGGTCAGAGGAATACCTGCAAGAGCTTCAAGCCAGACACAAGTGGAAAACCGATAATCCCAATATTAAGGAAGGCATGTTGGTCCTTATAAAAGAAGACAACATTCCGGTGATGAGCTGGCCTATGGGACGCATTATAAAAACATATCCAGGACTGGATAACCATGTTCGAGTGGTTGACGTAAAGACCGCCTTCGGCATTTACAAGCGCGCCATCAACAGGCTGGCGCCGATCTTTCCAGAAGAAACGGCCAAAAATCGACCCAGTATGGAAGAAGAGGATACGGATAAAGACGGTTAACGTTACCAACTATAACCTCCTCCTTGTTAGTTTTGCTTATAATGCTACCTCTGGTACTAGCACAATCAGTATCGGTGACAAGGTTCGACACGAAACCAGGAGTATATTATGAAAAAATCGGCACAACGATGAGAGCAATACCCGACTGGACAATAGTTATTTACTATGAATTGGACCCATACTGGAGAGACATGAACACGTTTAATTCAGGCATCAAGGAGTTCCAGTACATATGCCCAGAGTTAAACAACAACCATACATGTGACGCAATATCACAGCACTATCGACACTTGTATGATAAGTTACAAATGGCTAACGGTCTCATGCAACATACTCGGAAACGCCGCTCCCCATTTGACGCAGTGGGTAATATTGCGAACAGTCTGTTTGGAGTTTTAAACTCAGACTATGCTAACAAAATTACTAAGGTCATAAGGAAGGTGCAAAGTAACGAGGAATTTCTACTGACACTGCTGAAAAATCAAACCTCAGTACTCGACTCAACCATTAACGTTGTCAAGAAAACAAGGACAACCTCGGACAAGCGTCTCAGGCTACTTGAACAACAAGTAGCTGCCATTAGCCAAAGCAGAGGAAAGTACATTGACAACTCAATTGAGATTGCTAGCAGCATCTCTTCAGCGTATGCAATCCGAAATATTGGACGTACTAACTGGAGTTCGCCACCATACAATAAGCCCAGTGTTGGTATCCCCTAAACAATTAAGGGATCAGTTGGATCAAATACGGGAACATTTGCCACCAGATCAAATGGTACCCGTGACATCATCCAATGTAATTCAACTTTACAGAATTATGCGAGCAGAAGGCACAGCCACCGACATTCATGTGATATTCAGAGTAATATTACCCCTAGTGTCAACATCAATACTCGAGCTGTTTAACATGGTGCCAATTCCAGTATGGAACACAACTAGTTGGAGATTGTTAGAGCTAAAAACACCTATTATGGTATAGGTGATAACAACCACAGGGATCAATTCATGGGACTTACACAAGATGATCTACAATACTGTCGTACATTACCCAGCGAAAAATACATATGCTTTGATCATCAAGCTGTATTTGATGTAAACAACCAATGTGAGTTTCAACTGTTTACCAACAAGACACCAACGACGTGTCAAATGACGTACAGAACAACCAAAATGGTATAGGAAAAAATACAACAGCCGAACAACTGGATCTTCGCAACACATTCTGTGATGGAACTACAAGCCGCATGCCGCGGAATACCGTCAACTATCCAGCTACAAAACAGCGGACTACTAACGCTATCATCTGGCTGTACTGCACGGAACGCAGACATTAGCATCACTACCTTTGGCACTGTTACGAGTCAAATAAGACAAGGCTGCGCCCGCTTTGGTGACATTATCAAGCCAAACATCACAAAGGTACCCGAGACAACTCTCGACATATCGGAGTACAACGCACAAAATGACAAGGATCTGGACGACTTACAGGTAAAGTTGGCAACACTCAATAAAGAAGAGCTGCCCAACCAAATAAGCTCAGTCCAACATCATCACATAGCCGCTTACGCTGCTTTAGCGGTATCTATCTTACTACTATGTGCATATGCAATGCGGACGCAACGACGATGGACTTGTCCACCCACAACCACCTGGAACGAAGCAGTCAACCTGTCCGAACCTTCAGCATCCCCAAGACGATTTACGCTGGATCTAGATGATGGTTGAACACCGTTTCAACGCCCGGGAGAATGTTTGTGCGCATACGTAACTTAAGAACAAATTGTAACACAGTTAGCATTTTACTTAACTATGTCAAGACCATACACAAAACCTACTGACACAATAAATTGGAAGCAATACCAAATTATTGCTGATCACACAGAATATCGCTGACTGCACATTGTACAATATGTGTCACAATAGTAAACGGTCAGCCAACCCGGTAGTTGCGAAATATGCTAGTCTGCATTTCATGCAACTGCTGAATACACATTAACATAATTTTGATTGACAACACATACCTCTAAGCTAAGCAATTTTTACCTATAAATATTGTGACTTTTACCTTAATAAAATCAGTGTATTCTTACAACTTAAAGAAGCATTCATTATTTCTCCGTAGTCCACCTGGTTACAAGTGCCAGTTGCGACAACATTTAAGCAGTCAGTTTGTACTGGATGCTAACAAAACACACACACACCTTTTACAGGTACATAAACAATTGCACAAATCATTGCAAAACTATCAAGTATTGTAAAAGTCGAGTCAGTTGAAGTACTGTCAGCCAAATTACTAAACTTGCAACAGCGAAGCAAAACTGCCAACCAATATACACAAGAAGTTGAGCAGTTGACAAAAGCTTTGGAAGGCGCTTTCATAAGCGATGGCTTAACGTCAGAATTGGCTAACAAATACAGCACTGCACAAGCAGTAAAAGCAATGACCAAGAATTCCATTGATAAAGTAAAACTTATCATGCAGGCAGGCACATTCAGTAACATGAATGATGCAATTTCCAAATTCGTCAACAGTTGTACGGAAGCAACCGGACCATCAAATTCGGTACTGCATTTCCACCAACGACAAACAAATTACAAAGAAAATAGAGGTAATTATCGCGGAAGAGGTAATTACCAAAATAATAGTTACCAAAATTATAATCGAAATTATAATAGGGGACAAGGTCAAAACAGAGGAAACTCTAGAGGCCGTGGTAACCCCAACAGAGGTAACTATAATAATGTCAGAGTAACACAGTCAACATCGGAAAACTCAATGACACCTTCAGATACAAGTCAATAAATAATACTGTGTATAACATCAACTTAAGTTTTAATATTTGTGTATCAGTTGAAAATGTAGCTACATAAACAAAGTTAACATTTTTAATTGATACAGGTGCAGATATAGTATCATCATTAAAGGAAAATTCGGATGTCTGTCACGACATACAATCAGATAACTCAATAAATATTCAAGGCATTGGCGAAGGAATTCTAAAATCTTTAGGCCTGGTCTCAATTGAGATACAAACAGGAAAATATATAATTCCACACAATTTTCATCTAATAAATTCAAATTTTGCAATACCATGTGATGGAATAATAGGCATTGATTTTATAAAAAAATACAATTGCCAGTTAGATTTTAAACCATCTGAGGATTGGTTTAAACTGGTCCGAATAACTTAAAATATCCAATTTATGTTCCCATAACATACAGTGCTGATAACAATTCGGTATTTCTACCAGCAAGATCACAAGTTGTCCGAAAATTCGAACTTACTTCGAAAGAAGATAGTATATATATACCAAACCAGGAAATAACACCTGGAATATTTGTTGCGAATAGAATAGCAACATCAAAAAACGCAATTGTCCGCTTATTAAACACAAACCATATTGACCAGATAGTTAATCTAACTAATCGTAAAAATGAACCACTTTCACAGTACGAGGTAGTTCAAACACACTTAGAAAATAGAAATTAAAAGTAATACATAAATTAAAAAAGAATTTCCCTTTACAATTCAAGTCAACCCTGACTTTATTATGCACGTTTTCGGACTAGAATCCGAATCGATCAGCACAAATAATTTTTATAAACAAAAATTAAGACTTAAGGATGCGGAACCAGTGTATATAAAAAATGATCGATGTCAGCATAGCCAGGTTGATGAAATTAAAAAACAAGTTAGCAAACTAATTTCCCAGAACATACAACACATGATCATTCAATAAATGAACTTAAAGCATAACGGATGTCTTTTTCATTGATATATCTAATATATTACACGACAATCAGTCAGTCAGTCGGTCAGGACAAACTATCTATATATATAAAATAGTTTGTCCTGACTGACTGACTGACTGATTGTTGAGAGACCCACAGCCTAAACGATAAGAGCTAGAAGGCTGAAATTTTCACAAAATATTCCATTCAGGTTGAAAGTGGGCACTAAGAAAGGATTTTTAATTTGGACCACTCCTTCGAGTACCTCCCATACAAATTACCTGAATTTGTCACTTCACCTTATTCCACCACTCTGGCGCCTCATTGTCGCACAAGCTGTGAGTTTGACCGCGACCGAGTTTACCAAAAACAAAACACATGACCCATTCCACTACTGCCGTCTGTACAAGCGATCGCCAGCGAGTTTACAAAAACAAAACACATGCGCTGTGTGTGTGTCTCCGTTTTTCTCTTTTATTCTTTGTGCCTTTGACAATTGATTTACGACCCAAGTAGCTTTTGTTGTTGTTGGGCTCGCAATGCTTCTTTTTGCCGCTTTCATTGATTTTCAAACAAATCAATTTAAACATAACTTGGTGCGTCTAGAAAAGTTTTGCACACCAAAATATGTTACGGGGGTGGTTTTATTTACATACTTGCTAATTATCAAATTCAAACAAAACTTAACACACAAATACATATTGCCATTGTTGTTTTGACATAATTTTCGAGCGGACATTTGTAACTTTGGTTGGTGTTGCAAATGCACGCATGTACATATGTACATATATACACATGTATGTACGTAAATTTTTCATTGTTTTGTACATCTATATATATAAAATAGTTTGTCCTGACTGACTGACTGACTGGCTGACTGACTGACGCATTGTTGAGAGACCCACAGCTAAAACGATAAGAGCTAGAAGGCTGAAATTTTCACAAAATATTCCATTCAGGTTGATAGTGAGCACTAAGAAATTATTTTTAATTTGGACCACTCCTTTGAGTACCTCCCATACAAATCAATGTCCTGCATTTATCATTTTGCCTCATTCCACCACTCTGGCGCCTCATTGTCGCACAAGCTGTGAGTTTGAACGCGACCGAGTTTACAAAAACAAAACACATGACCCATTCCACTACTGCCGTTTGCGCACAAGCTATCGCAGCCGAGTTTACAAAGCAAAACACATAACCCATTCCACTTCTGCCGTCTGTACAAGCGATCGCGAGCGAGTTTACAAAAACAAAACACATGCCCTGTGTATGTGTCTCCGTTATTCTCTTTTCTTCTTTGTGCCTTTGACAATTGATTTACGACCCAAGTACCGCTTGTTGTTGTTGTAAGTGTTGTTGTTTGGGCTCGCATTGGTTTAAAAAAAATCAATTAAAACATAACTTGGTGCGTCTAGAAGAGTTTTGCTCACCAGGTAATGTTACGGGGGTGGTTTTATCTAAATACTTGCTAATTATTAAATTCAAACAAAACTTAACACACAAACACAAATACCTATTGCCATTGTTGCTTTGATATAATTTTCGAGCTGACATTTGTAACTTTGTTTGGTGTTGCAAATGCACGTATGTACATATGTAAAATTATGAGTTCACGACCAAGTGGGATTAAAAAAATAACAGACTTCGTCTTTAGTTTATTTCTTTATTATATGTATTGAACCAATTTTAAAAGTTACAAATACACTTCCACACTTATAGTCTAACTCAGGGGTGCTCAAAATTGCCTTACGGCAGTGCCCTTACCAACACAAGCAAAAGAATACACACGCACACATGTCTCGACGCCGTTTTATTGCATCAAAATTAACACTGAGAAAAAAAAATATAATGAAATGCACGTGTCGCTGGTCCACAATAAACTAAAATCAAACTTAAATCAAATTCTATCAAAAACGCAACAAAAAAAGTGTCAGTGCAGAGCCGAGAACAAGACAACAACACTTTGCATTGTGAGTTGAGGATAAAAAAAAAATGCAATGGAATTGTTGTTGGCTTGGCTCGATACGCACAGCGACACAAAGAGGAGAAAAAAAGTTCTATGGAATTGTTGTTGGCTTGGCACGATACGCACAGCGACCCTAGGAAAGTATGGCATGTGCCGCTCCGTATGCTAAAAGCCAAAACAAAAACAAATGTGCTCGTGTGCCATAGCATTGAGCACCCCTGGTCTAACTTATTCAAACTCTTACTTTGAACTTCAAATCTGAACTGCCCCTCAATCGTTCATGCTGCGTAGATCAACCGTCGGTTGAGAGCTTTTCTTATGATCAAAGCTTTTAAGCTTTGTTCGTTTTAAGCTTTCTTTCAAAAAGTGCCAATTCGGCGATCTCACGCTTGTGGCGTGATTTTAGAAATATGTTTATGTCTATGTTCGTTTGTGGCGTGACGCATGAATTACAAATTACAAATATTCTTATGTTTAATGTTTATGTCTAGCTCGTTTCCTGTGTTAGGATTATAGGGTGTTAAGTGATATTTAATTGTTGGGGTGCATGCTTATGTGCAACATATTTGAGATATGAATATGTGAGCATATTGGATATCTCACTCGCCCCACACTTAAAAAATTTGCTTTTCGTTAGACTGCTCCTATCTTGGGATACAGAGCGGGTTGATCTTGTTCGACTATTGGTAATTCTATTTGATCATTGATTATTTCTTTTTCTTTAGGTTTTTTATACTTCACATTAAGTGTTCTGGGTAAACTTTTGAACTTATAAATTAAGTACAATAATATGCTAAATATGGAAATGGTTAATAATGTAAATGTTTTTATTTGGAATGTATTATATTATTTTGTATGTTTCAAGATTAAGGCCCAATTTCTCAATGTCCGGTTAAATTTTCGATTAGCTAAACGCAAATTTAATTTAATGGTAGAGTTAAACGATTTGGTTTTCTCAAAGCCAAATTTACCCTTCATCGATAAGTAACTATCGCCTTAACAGCGTTGCCACACTGATACACATTGTGCCAAATAAAGCGCGCGGTTCAGCTGTTATTTGTTATTGTTTTGGTTGGTGACTGGCAATTTTTGCATATTTAAAGTATAATAATAAATAAAAATGAACATGAGCACGCCTGACAATAAACGCATTCGTGGGAAAAACTTTACGCTTGCTGAGGAGCACCTGTTGGTGGAACTGGTGGAGTCCAACCAGCATATTTTGGAGTGCAAGAAGAGCGACTCCGTTACGTGGAGGCAGAAGGACGAAGCCTGGCAGAAGCTTGCAGCTCAGTTCACTGCGCAAACAGGTGTCAGTCGTTCTTGGAAAGGCTTAAAAGATAAATTTGAGAATTTAAAAAAAAAATCGCGCAAAGAGTACGCGGAACAAAAGCGAGAGACGTATCGCACTGGCGGCGGCATGGCAACTAATATTCCAGTTTCGACGGTGTCGCAAAAAATCGGTGCGATGATTCAAGTTTCTGCCACTGGGATGGAAAATATGGTTGATGATGATGGTACGTATTTATTTAAAATGTAATCTTAAAAAATATTTACATAATTTTTTACATTTTAGCAATATTTATTGAAAAAGATTCAGATGCCAGTATGCACGAGTTTATCGAATTAGATGATGATGGAGCGAATGTTGTTTTTGAAGGAGATCGACAAGCGGAGTTCGGCAGCCCAGCATCATTTGCGTGTTGGACCCCAGCGAAGCTGAAAGAAAAGAAGTCGGCAAAGCTTACATTTTGCGGACCGAAAAAATCTCTGGAGGAAGAGAAGAGAATTTTAATTCAGCTTCAACAGGATTTTTACAGAGATGAAATTGCAAGAGGTGAAAAAAAAAGAAAGGGAGGAGGGCGAAGTGCGCCAGTTACAAAAAGAAAAGTTGCTTTTGGAGATTGATTAGAAAATGAAATGCTCCAATTAGATCTAACTGTAAAACACAATAGTCTCCATTAGTTTAGTTTAAATAAAGTCATAGAATATAGATAAATTATATATTTTAGTAATAAGTTTAAAATGTGATATGAAATGAACATTAAAGTCTGAAATGAAAAATGAATTTAACAAATGCAAACAATCTGAATGAAAAGAAAAATAACTTACGTTGCAAAATAGGTGGCAATCAATATACCTCTTTCTCTTCCAGCGATTTCATTTAAGCTTACTGCAGCATCTCCTTCACCATCTGATTCATCACATGGCTGCATAACTTCAAATGGCGAAGGCATTGGGTCATTTTCTTTAATAGCAATATTGTGTAAAACCCAGGGGCGCACGCAGAAAATATTTTCGGGGGGTTTGAAAAAAATAATCCCAAACATTTTTTATGCGAGTATTTGGACAATTTTTTGTATTTTTTTTTTTGAAATTTGATATACAGTCAAACTTCCATAACTCGAATCACCATTATCCATGAAAAAAATTCGACTTATGGAGACTTCGAGTTAGGGAATTGCTCATAAAAACTCTAGATTTTGGCGAAAAACAATACTATTACTGAAATGCATGTTTGTATGCATATAAATATTTTTATTTTTAGTTACAGTTACATATCAAGTCCTCTTGTTAAAGAGTTACTGTTAAATTAAACATTATTGGGCTCCCAACTGTAGTGCGCTTGCCTCAGAAATTTCTATTAGTCCTGCCTAAAATTATGCAAACGTTTCTGCCCAAACCAATGTGAGCTGTTGACTAGCGACACCTATAGTTATGCGGCTGATTAAATCGCCATCGATAGATATGAGGCTGATTAAGTCGCTCTCACAAATTGGGGAAAATGCAACTCTTGCAATTCACGAAGCGAAGATCGATCGTGAAGATCGGGCCATATCCGCGATGATCGTGTTTGATTCGTTCTCTTTTACCTCGTGGCCGTCGGAGTGAACAGTCGGATATTTGTGCCGACATATATTTTTCAATATATATTGTAATATATAATCAACACGCCACCAAAAAAAAAAAAAAAAAAATTTATATATTTAAACCAGAGCCCCAGTCTACTAATGGGTAATCTGGTTTACTGAAACCAACTAGTGAAGGTGCCGCTGCAAGATGATCGCATCTAGTGCCCAACCTGGGAACCTAAAGTCGAGCTCTCCGAAACCTGCATAGTGACCACGCGGAGTAGTGTGACCTAACCCCCAATCCGACTTTTTGTGCTAGCTGACCCGTCCACCGCAGCCCCAGCCATGACCAAGTGCAGCCATTGATATATTAAAACAACAACAACAACAGAAAAAATGATAAAACCCCAACAACGAAAATCAGAAAACTAAAAAAAAAAAAGAAAGAAATTGCGTTTACTGCCAAATAGTTAGTTTCACTCAAATAAAGAAAAAACTACATCCTACGTTCAATCAACGTTAAAACCGTGATATGCTAAAACAAAAAAAAAAAGTGTTGGACTAAATTTCTTAACAACTGAACATGTGAAAAAAAAGTATATGTCTATAAAAGAAATCAATCAAATTTGTTAAAAGTTAAAAACAATATTCTTTTAATACTACCCTAATCACACCGCAACAAACTTATTTAGACATACAAAACTAAACATTACACTCATAAAAAACCATGCAATGAGATTGCTTACATTCCCCCACACGACCTTAAGCTAAATAAAATATGTTAATTAATCGTATAATCTAAGTTCAAACAAATTCAATCCCAAAATTAATTAAAATTTAAAATAAAACAAATATTCAGGAAGTGAAAAGAAAAATTTCAAATAAAAATATATATATTTGTACATCAATTACACCAACTTAAAATAAAAAGGAAACACATGCATAACTAAAGCAAAAAAACTATAATTGAGTCAAAGCTCAATAACAGTTCTATCAATTCCGCTTTGTTTTAAGAGCCCCAACCAACCACCTTTTTGTTTTGATGCAGCTCTCACCGCTTCAAAAGATCTTTTGGACGCCGAGGAGTAATGTAAGTGCATTATAATCTTTTAATTATTTTCTCTTATTGTTTATTACAGCAAGTGATAAAGTGAATCGGTGCTACAAAAAAAAAAAAAAAAAATGGTGTAAATAATAAATAATATTGTTGCTAAAGAAAAAGAAAAAAACGTGCAAGACCGCTCTCTTAAAATGAAGAGATTTTAAGAGAATCCAACAAAGCAAAGCTTGCGCTTGCAGCGTTCAAGCTCTTGTTCGTGCTATTAATGATGAGTTTTAATACGGAGAATAATTCTCAGCCTAGATGTATGCCACCAAAATCACTTTATCACCTGCAACGCTATGCCATTATAATATCAATACTAATAATTATTGCCGCCCTAAATAATACTACACAAACATAAAATAAATGAATTTTGTGAAGTATCTATCTAACATAGAAAAATTTTGTCTTATCTTATATCTATAAATGGATAATTAAAATAAATTATAGTAAAGAAAAAAAAAAAAATAAAATAAATAAAATAAACTAAATAAAAATAAAACTAAAATAAATAAATATATTAATTACATAAATGATTTAGAAATAAATAAGTATGAATTAATAAATAGATAAATAAAATTTACTAAATAAAAGTAAAATAAATAAAATGCTTAAAATAGGCGAATAAATTAGTTTAAAAACATTTATAAAACCTATATATATATATATAAATTTATATGAAATTTGAAATTGATTTGGATTACTTTAGAAATAATATTTCCTCTCTTTTTTACAATTGAATTTGAATTTGAACTTGGAAGTATTTTCTTTTTAAATAAAATGTACCCTTATTTATTAGATAAATAAATAAAATAAAATTATATTTAATTAATTATTTCTACGTAATCCTTAAACAAAATCACAACTACCTTTCTAAACGATAGTTCTTTTTCGCTTTTGCTATATTTTTTTTTTTTTTTGCTATTGTTCATAGCACACATACCTTTACGCTTGGAATGCCTCTTATGAATAAAATGAATTATTGTAACGTTTATTAAAATGAATCTGTAAGGTTTTCTTTTTTTGGGGAGTCATGCAATATTACAATAGAAGGAGTATGATTTAGATTGGCGTTTGGCTTAGGGATCATCAACCTATATACTATTGCCGGAATATGATGATCATGGTAGGGTGGGCAACAGCTGTGACAATAATACCAGTCCAGCGCAGCCAAACGACAATCTTGGAGCGTAGCCTCCAGCGCCTGTTATGAGAAAATATTGCGTATCCTTTCCCTCTTGTTCCTCTCTCGTTCCCCCTTTATCTAGTCGATATTACTATGGTTCGCACGCGATTTATCGATTAATATGAATTAGCACCGCGAGAACGTAGCGCAAGAATACACATAAAAGAAATTGGAACCTCCCCCATCTACCGATCATACAGCCGGAGCCAGCGCGTGCACCCTTTTCTTGCAATGCACAATAACAGCCTCTCGACAACTTCGTAACATGCTACACAACTAACCTCCTTTCATGGCTTTCCGAGTACTTGTGTGGCCGTACACAAAAAGTTGTCTTTAAATCATCTGTCTCTAAACCAATTTATAAAACATCAGGTTTCCCCAAGGGCCTTTATTATTTAATCTTTTTATTAATGACTAGTAAGGTCCCCGCTTGCTTCGCTGCGCCAATAGTTTTTACAAAATTTTAGCAATATATATAAAATAAATAAATTAGTTAATGTTTAACAACATTTTAGCAAAGTATTTAATATTCTCTTTTTCACGCCACCATTGAGGTTGAGAATCAGACGCGTCATTTTACTTTGATACCAAAGGTATCATATTATATTGGGTTTATGCAATGTCCGTCAAGGTGTTTGTCCCTCCGTCCGCCCGCCCGTCCAACATCCTTAAAGCTAGAGCCTTGCAACTTTGCAAATATCTTGGTACATACCTTCGTCAGAAAAAGTGTTAAATTTGGCTCTACGACCTCAGGGGCCTGGAAAATCGACAACAAATCGATACCTCGCTGTGCAAAACGATGAAACATATATATATATATATATCAAATTTTAGCAGCTAGAGTCACCAAATTTGTGGCCAAGATAGCCGATGACATTCCTCAAAAACTGCATCGAAAGTTTGGATGCCACCCCCACCTCTTCCGCCCCCAGCCCCCCTTCAGTTATAATCGAAAATGACTGTATTTCCCACAGTTTTAAAGCTATACTCACGAAATTTGATGGGAAAGTAGATGCTGAAGTCTTACAAAGATATGCATCAAAACTTTGGATGCCACGCCCCCACTGATACCGCCCACCTTCTAAAATCTGAAAACTCTAAAACTATCTTTTTCAGTTTTTGGGCTAGAGTCATTAAATTTGGTAGAAACATTGTTAGTGACATCCGTAACCGATCTACATCAAAGTTTTATATGCCACGCCCACCTTTACTACCCACCTCGTAAAATCTGAAATTTCTTTATCTTTCTCAGTTTTTGCGCTAGAGTCTCCAAACTTGATAGGGAGATAGAAGGTGCACCAACCAAAGTTACAAATGTCTGCTCGAAAATTATATCAAAACAACAATAGCAATAGGTATTTGTGTGTTAAGTTTTGTTTGATAATTAGCAAGTATGTAGGTAAAACCACCCCCGTAACATATTCTGGTGTGCAAAACCAAAATATGTTTTAATTGATTTGTTTTAAATCAATGATACCAACAAAAAGAAGCATTGCGAGCCCAACAACAACACTTACTAACAACAACAACAACAAATGCTACATGATTCGAAAAACAATTGTCAAAGGCACAAAGAAGAAAAGAGAATAACGGAGACACATCTACAGACGGCAGAAGTGGGATGGGTGATTTGTTTTGTTTTTGTGTATAATCGGCCGCAATAGCTTGTGCGCAGACGGCAGTAGTGGAGTGGGTCTTTTTTTTTTTTTTGAAACCTCGGCGGCGTTGAAACTCACAGCTTGTGCGACAATGAGGCGCAAGAGTGGTGGAATGAGGTAAAGTGATTAATGCAATAAATTGATTTGTTCCAAATTTGTTCCAAATTAAAAATCCTTTCTTAGTGCTCACTTTCAAGCTGCATGGAATATTATGTGAAAATTTCAGCCTTCTAGCTCTTATCGTTTAGGCTGTGGGCCTCTCAACAATCAGTCAATCAGTCAGTCATGACAAACTATTTTATATATAGATCTTCCTGCGGTAATATCTAACTCGCACGTGTACATGTTTGCTGATGATGTTAAATTATGTTTATCTATAATGAACCTTCTTTCAGTAACTTACTACAATCTGATCTTAGTGCAATTTCTAATTGGTGAAACTTTAACCAACTTAATTTAAATTGTTCTAAATGTAAAGTAATGTCTTTCTGTAGAAGTACTCCTCATACTGCTCAGTTATGGAAGTTTGACTGTATTATAAATTAAATTTTATTTATATATGTATTATAATTTGATTTTTGTCTAAGTATTTTAAACTTTCTTAACTTCCTCATAAATTGCCAAAGTTGAGGCAGGATAATAAATGGAAAAAACAATTGCCACTAATACAACTAAATATGATGTGCATGCATACACGCACACACACATGTAAATGCAGGCCACAGAAAATCCCAACAAAAATAGCAAAGCATTTAAAGATCTTGTCATTCATTTTCTGAATCAGAATTTATCTGCATGCGTGAACATTTGTATGGTGATAGCGTTGACAACATTGTTTGCTAGTGTCATAGAAAAAAATAAGAAAGAGTATGCGCAAGAAAATGCATAACTGAAATTTGGACAAAGCAAAGTATATATATATATATGTATCTATACTTTTTTTTTTTTTTTTTCTTGAAATGCTGCCGATTCATAAAAACTTAGCTCACGCAGACTGTGTGAGCTGCCTCACATATGTACATATATACACTTTCTGAGACGGGGTGCCTGAGACGAAAAAGCTCTTTTGAAAGCTCTTTGCAATTGCAACCTCTTTAGTTTGAAAAGTATGAATTTGCTACTAATTCCTCAGAATTTTTGAGTCAGCGCAAAATTTTTTTTCGAATTAACTATTTCTAATTTGCGCTGTGATAATTTTAAACATTTGATGATTGCTTTTTATACCCTTAACCCATAAAATGGGTAAAAAAGGGTATAATGGTTTTGTGCAAATGTATGTAACAGACAGAAGGAAGCATCTCCGACCCTATAAAGTATATATATTCTTGATCACCATGTCCGTCTGTCCGTCTGTCTGTCTGTCTGTCTGTCTGTCTGTATGAACGCGCCGATCTTAGAGACTATAAGAGCTAGAGACTTCAAATTTGAAACTTAAGATCTCCTATTCCATAAGCAGATCAAGTTTGTTTCGAATTATCGATATCACTTCTAGTTTCCGATATACACATGTGATCGATAACAACAAAATAATGAATTTCAAAATTCTGAAAATAAGGTTTGAAACTATGGATAAAATAATGAACATTTAAAAAAATGTTATTAAAATCGGTTAAGAAAAACCAGAGATATCGCAGTTTGAAGTTTGGTTATATTGGTCACTGAATAAATACACACAAGTTACTGTAAGCATTACCTATCGGGTTAAGGGTATGTCCTAGTCGGGATTTCTCGACTAGAGCCTTCTTACTTGTTTTCTTTTTCTCTTTGCTCATTTCGGGGGGGGGTTTGAACCCCCAAAACCCCCCTGCGTGCGCCACTGGTAAAACCCCACATGCAACAATAACTTCCATTGCTGTAAACCGATTTATGCGCATACCCATTGACAGCACAGGGAATCGCCTTTTCCAAACACCAAAACAACGTTCAACAGCATTTCTGGTACGGATTTGTGATTCATTATAAAGCTTCTCACCTTCCGTTGTAGGATTTGATAGTGGTGTCATCATATAATGAGATGACTTATAACCACTATCTCCTAAAATATAGTGATTTTTTAATCCACCACTGTCCAGCCTAAACTTCAAACGGCTGTTGTTAAATATTGTGGTGTCGTGCGTGGAGCCTGGCCACCGTGCATCTATGTTTGTAAGCATAAATTTTGTATTACAAACCGCCGGAACATTAAAGGAGAAATATCCCTTGCGGTTGCGGAATATTTCTGCCTGTTCACCACCAGGAGATTGTATTTAAACGTGGGTACAATCTATGGCCCCAACAACTTTTGGAAATTTGGCAATTTCAAAAAATCCGTTGACCGTGTCTTGCAAATTTTCCGGATTCAATACAATCTCATTCCTGGCCAATAGTGCGGTGGCGTGGGAAACTTTTTTCAATGCACGGCTAGCAGATGGAACGCTAACTCCACAGAAATCACCCGCAGTGATGAGAAAGCTGCCGCTTGCATAAAAACGCAAAGCCACCAAAAGTTGCGTCTCCGTCAACATTGCATGATTCCTTAAAATCCCACATATGATTAATTTGAGCGCTAAAGAACTTCATTGTTTACCTATTACTATGGCAAGCCAATTGATCTTCAATCCTTGCAAGAATTATTTTGCACGTAGATTTTGTAAGCCTGAACCGCTGTACAAATTTGGCATCGTCCAGTTCAGTGAAATAGGTCACCCTATCCCTATAAATTCTCGTGTTATTTATGCGTGGCTCTGTTTCATCAAGTTGCGTCTCCGTTGCATGGACAAAAAACACTCTTTTATGTGATGACATTTTAATTTAATAAAAAAAAATAAATAAACAATTCAAGGGACAGCTGTTTGCCTCATCGATAATTCTTAACGATATATCGTGAAAAAAAAATCAGCTTAAATTTTAAACGCGACCCAGCCTTCCGGTTTGTTTGTTTTTCATTTACTCCTAACCGAACATTGAGAAACTCAAATATGACTAAACGTCAGTTAGTTTGCCTAACCGGACATTGGGCCTAATTCCTTAGTTTGAATATATGACAATGGTTCGAGTTTTGTTACGTTATTGCTGACATAAATGTTTTGTGTAAAATCTAGTCTTGAATTAGATATTGATATCTAGTTAATTTGTATTTCACAATTATAGATTTTTATAATATTGTTTCCTTTTATCTTAATTTCATTATTCATACAATTCTGATTTACAATTGATTCTGGTAAATTCCATGTTAGGATTATGTTTGGTTCTATATAATTTGTTTGAAATTTATTAATTATTTTGGTATATTTACATTCGGTTTTGATTTGCTTTACAATGCCTACTATGCAATTATTCAATATTTGTTTTTTTTTAGTAATTGTGCCATATACTTTATTATTATTTATAAAATATTTTTCTTTAATGTTTTCTGTTAAAACATTATCGTTCTCATCTGGGAAGGGGAATATTTCGAAAATAGGTGTTTTACTAATTGCTTGTGGAATATGTGATATTTTGTAAATTTCTTTTGTATCAGTTTTTAACCAAGTTGATGTTTTAATATTAAGAATTTTCGCTGGTGTAACATGCAATTATTAATCGTGTTAAAGTAATTTAGGGTTGAATATGGCTAATCTCGTTAGTTGCATTCCCATCTCTATGTCTTCTATATATTCGGTAAAATGTTCTAAATTGAAAATTATTAAATCAAATTTCTTGTGTTTTTCTTCTTTTGTCTTAAATGTCATGGTTACAATTGCTTTGTTAATTGTTTCGATTATTTTGTTTAATTCATTAACTGGAACGATATTTTCTGCTGAGTTACTTATCTTCTGTTCTAGTTCGTCTCTGTCATCTGTGTCTAATGTTCCGAATAAGTATTTTATATGTTTTGCCTACTAAATTTATAACTCCTCTCTTTTGTCTTTTAATGATTGTTATCCCGTTCATTTCCCTGTTTAGTTTTTCAATAAGATAATTTAGTGTAATCGTTTGCTTGTATTAATAAGTTATTGTACACCTTTTCTATTTTTGTTAAACTTACAGTTAGATAATGGTATTCAAAATTAGTTGGTATGTCCAGTGTTACTGTTTTAAATATTAGGTAGCCGTTGTTTGCTTTTATGGGGTTTATTTCGATACTTTGTCCGTTAATTGTTACTGTTAGCATTGTTATTATTATTAGAATTCCTTTCATTAGCTGGTTCTGGTGTAGCGTACTGGTAGGCCCAGTTAAAACTAATTGAGGGCAGCGACGGCGGGACCCATTGATTGTAGCTCATAACGGGAGTGTGGTCGGGGTTCTTGCTGTCTCAAAAAGTCTGCACTACATTATTTTATAAATTATTATAGAGTCCCTAACAAAATATAGGCTCCCATGGAGCAATACAAGCAAAACTAGCGACATCAAAAATGAATGTCAACTATCTGATAAATACAAACTAACATACTAATATTATTCCTCATAGATACTTTTGTGGTCGTGGTTAAGCTGTTAATTACCACGGCTTCTTCTCTACCCACCCTACCATGCTCTATTGATGCTAACCCACAACAATAAGACCCCATTTGTATTCTTATATCATTATTGTTTCACCCCGGTCGTTGGAACTTAAACACAGTTACACATCCATCATTGAACTATTATAATCTCAAGGCAAATTTGTTTTCATATTTTTGAAACAATACGTTCATGTTTTAATTCATTTCCTTAATATCTACCCTTTACAATCCCTTCTACTGCTTATTTTTATTCTGTATTGCATTCTTTGCATCCGTTAATTGTTCGCTAACTTTATATGTATAACCTTTTCATAACCTTGTAATATATTTTTAAAATCTTTACAACATCTTGTTAAACCGTATTATCATTTTTATAAAACCTTTCGACACAATTACACTTGCTGGAAAATATGTGCATAATCTATATATATAAAATAGTTTGTCCTGATTGTTGAGAGACCCACAGCCTAAACGAAAAGAGCTAGAAGGCTGAAATTTTCACAAAATATTCCATTCAGGTTGAAAGTGAGCACTAAGAAAGGAATTTTAATTTGGACCACTCCTACGAGTACCTCCCATACAAATCAAGGTCCTGCGTTTATCATTTTACCTCATTCCACAACTCTGGCGCCATATTGTCGCACAAGCTGTGAGTTTGACCGCCGGCCGAAACAAAGCACATGACCCATTCCACTTCTGCAGTCTGTACAAGCGATCACCAGCGAGTTTACAAAAACAAAACACATGCGCTGTGTATGTGTCTCCGTTATTCTCTTTTCTTCTTTGTGTCTTTGACAATTGATTTACGACCCAAGTAGCGTTTGTTGTTGTTGTGAGTGTTTTTGTTGGGCTAGCAATGATTCTTTTTGTTGGTTTGAATGATTTAAAACAAATCAATTAAAAAATATGTAACTTGGTTCACCTAGAAGAGATTTGCACACCAGAATATGTTACGGGGGTGGTTTACCCTACATACTTGCTAATTATCGAATTCAAACAAAACTTAACACACAAACACAAATACCTATTGCCATTGTTGTTTTGATATAATTTTCGAGCTGACATTTGTAACTTTGGTTGGTGTTGCAAATGCACGTATCTACATATGTACATACATACACATGTATGTACGTACATTTTTCATTGCTTTGTACATACATATAAGTTAACAACTAAGCACATAAGATACACTCTTTTCAGTCATACATTGTTATTTACACACAATCATAAGTAATTTGGTTGCCCTCAGCAACAAATACAACAACACATAACACACAGCCTTAAGCATTCTGTTTGCCCTCAGCAACAAAGTAATATTCTTGTAAACAATGCTGACTCGCTACCAAGAGTTCTGCGCACAGCAACTGTAAACGGACACCGTGTTGCTTGCGCAAGAATGCTGAGTCGGCACGCCGACTCGAGCGAATGGCGTGATGCATTGGCTTCGCAGGGCTAGCTTAAGCTGGAATATTTCTGTAGCCTTCAGTCTCAATCTAGATCGCAACATTATAAGACGAATGAATGATTAAAGCTCCGGCATTGCCGTCAAACAAACATTAATTGTGTTATCAATCATAGTTGACCACGTCCAAGACGGGCAACTGGGAAAGTTCCCACAACCTAATCACAGTGTTCCAGTAATCACCTATTGGATTCATCAACACCTCACCAAGGAGAAGAAGTTATCACCGTCCACGGATCGTCACCCGACAACGAAGTTAGACGGAAGACTTAATTGGCGCGCAACCAATAAACAAGAACCCATGTCATGTAAGTTCATAAGTGATTTCGGCTTTTTTTTTTTTTTTTTTTTTTTTATTAACATCTTTATTTAATATTATTCAGGAACAGATCTAATTAAAGCCTTTAACCTAAATGTTGTCTTAAGTAAATAATCTCTTAATTATAAATTATAATTTGTTTTCATCTATATATATAAAATAGTTTGTCCTGACTGACTGACTGACTGATTGTTGAGAGGCCCACAGCCTAAACGATAAGAGCTAGAAGGCTGAAATTTTCACATAATATTCCATTCAGGTTGAAAGTGAGCACTAAGAAAGGATTTTTAATTTGGATTAAATTTTGAACAACTCAATTAATTGCATTAATCACTTTACCTCATTCTACTACTCTGGCGCCTCATTGTCGCACAAGCTGTGAGTTTCAACGCCGCCGAGGTTTCAAACAAAAAAATAAAAAAATTACCCATTCCACTTTTTGTCTCTCTCCGTTATTCTCTTTTCTTCTTTGTGCCTTTGACAATTGTTTTTCGAATTAAGTAGCATTTGTTGTTGTTGTTGTTAGTAAGTGTTGTTGTTGCTTCTTTTTGTTGGTATCATTGATTTAAAACAAATCAATTAAAACATAATTTGTTTTTGTACATTAGAATATGTTACGCGATTGGTTTTACCTACATACTTGCTAATTATCAAACAAAACTTAACACACAAATACCTATTGCCATTGTTGTTTTGATATTATTTTCAAACTGACATTTGTAACTTTAGTTGGTGTTGCTAACGCACGCATGTACATACTTACACATGTATGTACGTGCATTTTTATTGTTTAGTACCTACATACATATGTATTAACAAAAATGCAAGTGCATATATTGGTTAATGCACGCACACATTGTTGTATCTGTAGCAAGCTAATCTATATATATAAAATAGTTTGTCCTGATTGTTGAGAGGCCCACAGCCTAAACGATAAGAGCTAGAAGGCTGAAATTTTCACATAATATTCAATTCAGCTTGAAAGTGAGCACTAAGAAAGGATTTTGAATTTGGATTAAATTTTGAACAACTCAATTAATTGCATTAATCACTTTACCTCATTCTACCACTCTGGCGCCTCATTGTCGCACAAGCTGTGAGTTTCAACGCCGCCGAGGTTTCAAACAAAAAAAATAAAAAAAATGACCCCTTCCACTTTTTGCCGTCTGTAGATGTGTCTCTCTCCGTTATTCTCTTTTCTTCTTTGTGCCTTTGACAATTGTTTTTCGAATTAAGTAGCATTTGTTGTTGTTGTTGTTAGTAAGTGTTGTTGTTGCTTCTTTTTGTTGGTATCATTGATTTAAAACAAATCAATTAAAACATAATTTGTTTTTGTACACCAGAATATGTTACGCGATTGGTTTTACCTACATACTTGCTAATTATCAAACAAAACTTAACACACAAATACCTATTGCCATTGTTGTTTTGATATTATTTTCAAACTGACATTTGTAACTTTAGTTGGTGTTGCAAATGCACATATGTACATACATACACATGTATGTACGTGCATTTTCATTGTTTAGTACCTACATACATATGTATTAACAAAAATGCAAGTGCATATATTGGTTAATGCACGCACACATTGTTGTATCTGTAGCAAGCTAATCTATATATATAAAATAGTTTGTCCTGACTGATTGTTGAGAGACCCACAGCCTAAATGAAAAGAGCTAGAAGGCTGAAATTTTCACATAATATTCCATTCAGGTTGAAAGTGAGCACTAAGAAAGGATTTTTAATTTGGATTAAATTTTGAACAACTCAATTAATTGCATTAATGACTTTACCTCATTCCAACACTCTGGCGCCTCATTGTCGCACAAGCTGTGAGTTTCAACGCCGCCGAGGTTTCAAACAAAAAAAAATAAAAAAAATGACCCATTCCACTTTTTGTCTCTCTCCGTTATTCTCTTTTCTTCTTTGTGCCTTTGACAATTGTTTTTCGAATTAAGTAGCATTTGTTGTTGTTGTTGTTAGTAAGTGTTGTTGTTGCTTCTTTTTGTTGGTATCATTGATTTAAAACAAATCAATTAAAACATAATTTGTTTTTGTACACCAGAATATGTTACGCGATTGGTTTTACCTACATACTTGCTAATTATCAAACAAAACTTAACACACAAATACCTATTGCCATTGTTGTTTTGATATTATTTTCAAACTGACATTTGTAACTTTAGTTGGTGTTGCAAATGCACATATGTACATACATACACATGTATGTACGTGCATTTTCATTGTTTAGTACCTACATACATATGTATTAACAAAAATGCAAGTGCATATATTGGTTAATGCACGCACACATTGTTGCATCTGTAGCAAGCTAATCTATATATATTATACTAGTAAGTGCCCCGCTTGCTTCGCTACGCCGATAGTTTTTACAAAATTTTAGCAATACATATAAAATAAATAAATTAGTTAATGTTTAACAACATATTAGCAAAGTATTAAATATTCTCTTTTTCACGCCACCATTGAGGTTGAGAATCAGACGCGTCATTATTTTTTGATACCAAAGGTATCATATTATATTGGGTTTATGCAATGTCCGTCAAGGTGTCTGTCCGTAAGTCCACCCGTCCGTCCGTTTGAACGCAACTTTTTTCAACACGCTTAAAGCTAGAGCTTTGCAACTTTTCAAATATCTTGGTACATCCCTTCGTATTGGAAATCGATAAAAAATCGATACCTCGATGTGCAAATCGATGAAACACATATATATATATCTCACATTTTAGCAGCTAGAGTCACCAAATTTCTGGGCAAGATAGCCGATGACATTCCTCAAAAACTGCATCGAAAGTTTGGATGCCACGCCCACCTCTTCCGCCCCCAGCCACGGATGCCACGGCCACCTATTCCGCCCCCCTCTCCAATAATAAACAAAAATGCCTGTATCTTCTACAGTTTTGAAGCTATAGCCACAAAAATTGACATGAAGGTAGATGCTGACATTTGACACAGATATGCATGAAAACTTTGGATTCCACGCTCCCAAACAACGGGACATGCCCCACCGCCCTAAAACCGGAAGGCATGTATCTTCGCCAGTTTCTAAGCTAGAGTCACCAAATTCGGTATGAATATTGGTAGTGACATCCGTAACTGGTGTGCATACAAATTTTGGATGCCACGCCAACTTATACTGCCCACCGCTATATCTCTTTCAGTTTTCGAGCTAGGCTCTTCAAATTTGGTATAAACATTGTAAGCGACATCCGTAACCGATCTACATCAAAGTTTTATACGCCACGCCCACCTTTTCCACCCAACTCTTAAAATCTGAAATTTCTATATCTTTCCCAGATTTTGCGCTAGAGTCACCAAACTTAGAAACATTGTTAGTGACATCCGTAACAAATGTGCAATATTGGATGCCACGCTAACTTATACCGCCCACCGCTATATCTCTCTCAGTTTTCGAGCTAGGCTCTTCAAATTTGGTATGAACATTGTTAGCGACATCCGTAACCGATCTACATCAAAGTTTTATACGCCACGCCCACCTTTTCCACCCAACTCGTAAAATCTGAAATTTCTATATCTTTCCCAGATTTTGCGCTAGAGTCACCAAGCTTGGAAACATTGTAAGTGACATCCGTAACAAATGTGCAATATTGGATGCCACGCCCACTTATACCGCCCACCAAAATATCTTTCTCAGTTTTTGCGCTAGTCTCCAAACTTGATAGGGAGATAGAAGGTGCCATCCGCCACAGATATGCATCACAAATTTGAATGTCGCGCCTACCCCTTCTAACCGCCTTTTTATACCCAAAACCCCCATACGTTACAAATACATACAAACTTACATATGTGCTTTGCTTAATTGGTCGAAAATGTATATCAACAATGTTTGTGTGGTACGACGTTACGTCTGAGTTACATAAGCAGCAAGTAAGCAAATCAACCACTATACAAAGATGTTCAAGATTAATTATTTTCGCGCAAATGGCTCGTTATAAAAAACAAATAAGAAATAACAAAAAAACAAAACGTTGAAACTCACAGCTTGTCCTGACCAAGTTTCGTAATAATTAATTAATTTAAAAGCATAGCTCTAGTACAAAAGTTGAGAAAAAAAAGGACTTAGGTGCTCAGGAGGTACTCGAAGGAGTGGTCCAAATTAAAAATCCTTTCTTAGTGCTCACTTTCACCGAGAATGGAATATTTTGTGAAAATTTCAGCCTTCTAGCTCTTATCGTTTAGGTTGTGGGCCTCTCAACAATCAGTCAGTCAGTTAGGACAAACTATTTTATATATATAGATTAGCTTGATACAGATGCAACAATGTGTGCGTGCATTAACCAATATATGCACTTGCATTGTTGTTAATACATATGTATGTAGGTACTAAACAATGAAAATGCACGTACATACATGTGTATGTATGTACATATGTGCATTTGCAACACCAACTAAAGTTACAAATGTCAGTTTGAAAATAATATCAAAACAACAATGGCAATAGGTATTTGTGTGTTAAGTTTTGTTTGATAATTAGCAAGTATGTAGGTAAAACCAATCGCGTAACATATTCTAATGTACAAAAACAAATTATGTTTTAATTGATTTGTTTTAAATCAATGATACCAACAAAAAGAAGCAACAACAACACTTACTAACAACAACAACAACAAATGCTACTTAATTCGAAAAACAATTGTCAAAGGCACAAAGAAGAAAAGAGAATAACGGAGAGAGACAAAAAGTGGAATGGGTCATTTTTTTATTTTTTGTTTGAAACCTCGGCGGCGTTGAAACTCACAGCTTGTGCGACAATGAGGCGCCAGAGTAGTAGAATGAGGTAAAGTGATTAATGCAATTAATTGAGTTGTTCAAAATTTAATCCAAATTAAAAATCCTTTCTTAGTGCTCACTTTCAACCTGAATGGAATATAATGTCAAAATTTCAGCCTTCTAGCTCTTATCGTTTAGGCTGTGGGCCTCTCAACAATCAGTCAGTCAGTCAGTCAGGACAAACTATTTTATATATATAGATAAAAGAGTTTGTCCTGACTGACTGATTGTTGAGAGACCCACAGCCTAAACGAAAAGAGCTAGAAGGCTGAAATTTTCACCAAATATTCCAATCAGGTTGAAAGTGAGCACTAAGAAAGGATTTTGAATTTGGATTAAATTTTGAACAACTCAATTAATTGCATTAATCACTTTACCTCATTCCAACACTCTGGCGCCTCATTGTCGCACAAGCTGTGAGTTTCAACGCCACCGAGGTTTCAAACAAAAAAAAAAAAAAAAATGACCCATTCCACTTTTTGTCTCTCTCCGTTATTCTCTTTTCTTCTTTGTGCCTTTGACAATTGTTTTTCGAATTAAGTAGCATTTGTTGTTGTTGTTGTTAGTAAGTGTTGTTGTTGCTTCTTTTTGTTGGTATCATTGATTTAAAACAAATCAATTAAAACATAATTTGTTTTTGTACACCAGAATATGTTACGCGATTGGTTTTACCTACATACTTGCTAATTATCAAACAAAACTTAACACACAAATACCTATTGCCATTGTTGTTTTGATATTATTTTCAAACTGACATTTGTAACTTTAGTTGGTGTTGCAAATGCACATATGTACATACATACACATGTATGTACGTGCAATTTCATTATTTAGTACCTACATACATATGTATTAACAAAAATGCAAGTGCATATATTGGTTAATGCACGCATACATTGTTGTATCTGTAGCAAGCTAATCTATATATATAAAATAGTTTGTCCTGATTGTTGAGAGGCCCACAGCCTAAACGATAAGAGCTAGAAGGCTGAAATTTTCACATAATATTCAATTCAGCTTGAAAGTGAGCACTAAGAAAGGATTTTGAATTTGGATTAAATTTTGAACAACTCAATTAATTGCATTAATCACTTTACCTCATTCTACCACTCTGGCGCCTCATTGTCGCACAAGCTGTGAGTTTCAACGCCGCCGAGGTTTCAAACAAAAAAAATAAAAAAAATGACCCCTTCCACTTTTTGCCGTCTGTAGATGTGTCTCTCTCCGTTATTCTCTTTTCTTCTTTGTGCCTTTGACAATTGTTTTTCGAATTAAGAAGCATTTGTTGTTGTTGTTGTTAGTAAGTGTTGTTGTTGCTTCTTTTTGTTGGTATCATTGATTTAAAACAAATCAATTAAAACATAATTTGTTTTTGTACACCAGAATATGTTACGCGATTGGTTTTACCTACATACTTGCTAATTATCAAACAAAACTTAACACACAAATACCTATTGCCATTGTTGTTTTGATATTATTTTCAAACTGACATTTGTAACTTTAGTTGGTGTTGCAAATGCACATATGTACATACATACACATGTATGTACGTGCATTTTCATTGTTTAGTACCTACATACATATGTATTAACAAAAAAGCAAGTGCATATATTGGTTAATGCACGCACACATTGTTGCATCTGTATCAAGCTAATCAAAACAAATGAGTTTTTTTCGTTTCTTCTTTGTGCCCATGACAATTGATTTACGACCCCAGCAGCGTTTGTTGTTGTTGTAAGTGTTGTTGTTGCTTCTTTTTGTTGGTATCATTGATTTAAAACAAATCAATTAAAACATAATTTGTTTTTGTACACCAGAATATGTTACGCGATTGGTTTTACCTACATACTTGCTAATTATCAAACAAAACTTAACACACAAATACCTATTGCCATTGTTGTTTTGATATTATTTTCAAACTGACATTTGTAACTTTAGTTGGTGTTGCAAATGCACATATGTACATACATACACATGTATGTACGTGCATTTTTATTGTTTAGTACCTACATACATATGTATTAACAAAAATGCAAGTGCATATATTGGTTAATGCACGCACACATTGTTGTATCTGTAGCAAGCTAATCTATATATATATAATAGTTTGTCCTGATTGTTAAGAGGCCCACAGCCTAAACGATAAGAGCTAGAAGGCTGAAATTTTCACATAATATTCAATGCAGCTTGAAAGTGAGCACTAAGAAAGGATTTTTAATTTGGATTAAATTTTGAACAACTCAATTAATTGCATTAATCACTTTACCTCATTCCACCACTCTGGCGCCTCATTGTCGCACAAGCTGTGAGTTTCAACGCCGCCGAGGTTTCAAACAAAAAAATAAAAAAAAAATGACCCATTCCACTTTTTGCCGTCTGTAGATGTGTCTCTCTCCGTTATTCTCTTTTCTTCTTTGTGCCTTTGACAATTGTTTTTCGAATTAAGTAGCATTTGTTGTTGTTGTTGTTGTAAGTGTTGTTGTTGCTTCTTTTTGTTGGTATCATTGATTTAAAACAAATCAATTAAAACATAATTTGTTTTTGTACACCAGAATATGTTACGCGAGTGGTCTTATCTACATACTTGCTAATTATCAAACAAAACTTAACACACAAATACCTATTGCCATTGTTGTTATTTTCAAACTGACATTTGTAACTTTAGTTGGTGTTGCAAATGCACATATGTACATACATACACATGTATGTACGTGCATTTATCATTATTTAGTACCTGCATACATATGTATTAACAAAAATGCAAGTGCATATATTGGTTAATGCACGCATACATTGTTGTATCTGTAGCAAGCTAATCTATATATATAAAATAGTTTGTCCTAACTGATTGTTGAGAGACCCACAGCCTAAACGAAAAGAGCTAGAAGGCTGAAATTTTCACCAAATATTCCAATCAGGTTGAAAGTGAGCACTAAGAAAGGATTTTGAATTTGGACCACTCCTTCGAGTACCACCTAAGCACTTATGTCCTTTTTTTTCCCAACTTTTGTACTAGAGCTATGCTTTAAAATTAATCAATTCTTACAAAACTTGGTCACGACATGGAGGCGTGTAAAAAAATTATGGATGCAAAATTTGGACCCGATCCGACAACTCCTTGGGGCACCTCCCATACACTTATGTTATGGAGCGTGCTTATCTATATATATAAAATAGTTTGTCCTAACTGATTGTTGAGAGACCCACAGCCTAAACGAAAAGAGCTAGAAGGCTGAAATTTTCACCAAATATTCCAATCAGGTTGAAAGTGAGCACTAAGAAAGGATTTTGAATTTGGACCACTCCTTCAAGTACCTCCTTAACACTTAAGTCCTTTTTTCTCAACTTTTGTACTAGAGCTATGCTTTAAAATAATCAATTATTACGAAACTTGGTCAGGACATGGAGGCGAGTAAAAAAATTATGGATGCAAAATTTGAACCCGATCCGACAACTCCTTGGGGCAACTCCCATACACTTATATTATGGATATATATAAAAGAGTTTGTCCTGACTGATTGTTGAGAGACCCACAGCCTAAACGAAAAGAGGTAGAAGGCAGAAATTTTCACCAAATATTCCATTCAGGTTGTAAGTGAGCACTAAGAAAGGATTTTGAATTTGGACCACTCCTTCAAGTACCTCCTTAACACTTAAGTCCTTTTTTTCTCAACTTTTGTACTAGAGCTATGCTTTAAAATTAATTAATTGTTACGAAACTTGGTCAGGACATGGAGGCGAGTAAAAAAATTATGGATGCAAAATTTGAACCCGATCCGACAACTCCTTGGGGCAACTCCCATACACTTATATTATGGATATATATAAAAGAGTTTGTCCTGACTGATTGTTGAGAGACCCACAGCCTAAACGAAAAGAGGTAGAAGGCAGAAATTTTCACCAAATATTCCATTCAGGTTGTAAGTGAGCACTAAGAAAGGATTTTGAATTTGGACCACTCCTTCAAGTACCTCCTTAACACTTAAGTCCTTTTTTTCTCAACTTTTGTACTAGAGCTATGCTTTAAAATTAATTAATTGTTACGAAACTTGGTCAGGACATGGAGGCGTGTAAAAAATTATGGATGCAAAATTTGGAGCCGATCCGACAACTTCTTGGGGCACCTCCCATGCACTTATGTTATGGAGCGTGCTTTTCTATATATATAAAAGAGTTTGTCCTGACTGATTGTTGAAAGACCCACTGCCTAAACGAAAAGAGGTAGAAGGCAGAAATTTTCACCAAATATTCCATTCAGGTTGTAAGTGAGCACTAAGAAAGGATTTTGAATTTGGACCACTCCTTCAAGTACCTCCTTAACACTTAAGTCCTTTTTTTCTCAACTTTTGTACTAGAGCTATGCTTTAAAATTAATTAATTGTTACGAAACTTGGTCAGGACATGGAGGCGAGTAAAAAAATTATGGATGCAAAATTTGAACCCGATCCGACAACTCCTTGGGGAAACTCCCATACACTTATATTATGGATATATATAAAAGAGTTTGTCCTGACTGATTGTTGAGAGACCCACAGCCTAAACGAAAAGAGGTAGAAGGCAGAAATTTTCACCAAATATTCCATTCAGGTTGTAAGTGAGCACTAAGAAAGGATTTTGAATTTGGACCACTCCTTCGAGTACCTCCTAAGCACTTAAGTACTTTTTTCCCAACTTTTGTACTAGAGCTATGCTTTAAAATTAATCAATTCTTACAAAACTTGGTCACGACATGAAGGCGAGTAAAAAAATTATGGATGCAAAATTTGGACCCGATCCGACAACTCCTCCCATACACTTATGTTATGGAGCGTGCTTATCTATATATATAGAACAAGTTTGGTGAAAGGTATAGAAATTTCGGATTTTAGAAGGTGGACGGTATCAGTGGGGGCGTGGCGTTTTGATGCATAGTTTTGTTAGACTTCAGCATCTACCTTCCCATCAAATTTTGTGAGTATAGCTTTCAAACTGTGGGAAATACAGTCATTTTCGATTATAACTGAAGGGGGGCTGGGGGCGGGAGAGGTGGGCGTGGCATCCAAACTTTTTATGTAGTTTTTTGAGGAATGCCATCGGCTATCTTGCCCCTTAATTTGGTGACTATAGCTTCTAAAATGTGGGACATATATATGTTTGATCGATTTGCACATCGAGGGGTATCGATTTGTTATCGATTTCTCAGGCCCCTCAGGTCGCAGAGCCAAATTTAACACTTTTTCTGACGAAGGTATTGACCAAGATGTTCGCAAAGTTGCAAAGCTCTAGCTTTAAGGGTGTTGAAAAAAGTTGCGCTCAAGCGGACGGGCGGACGGACGGACGGACAGACACCTTGACGGACATTGCATAAGCCCAATATAATATGATACCTTTGGTATCAAAGTAAAATGACGAGTCTGATTCTTAACCTCAATAGTAGCGTGAAAAAGAGAATATTAAATATTTTGCTAATATGTTGTTAAACATTAACTAATTTATTTTATATATATTAAAATTTTGAAAAACTATTGGCGCAGCGAAGCAAGCGGGTCACTTACTAGTCTTATTATATAGGAATAGGTCAAATTACCAATAGTGAGGTTTCAAGTAAATAATGTATTTATATTAATATCTTAGAAGCAGCCCAAAATGTCTTCTTTTGAGCCTGCGAATTGGGATAGCCCCCTGTAATCTCCGGGCGAGACGATTACGGTGGGCAGTTAGTCGGTCGTTGTATCTGCTTGAGAAGAACGAGATTTGGTCTTCAACAAGGCTTAGGTTTAAGTCATTGTGAAGCGTTTGGCCGCTAACGAACCACTCACAGCCAGTGATTTGTCTTAATGTGTTATTCTGGACGGTTTGGAATCGTTTTCGGTGGGACGCAGCCGCCACTCCCCAAATTTGGATGCCGTATCTCCAAGTTGGTGCGATGATTTGCTGATAAATCTGACGCTTGCATCTTAAAGGTAGTTTGCTTTTCTTATTTAGGAGTTGTGTTTCGGCGTAACGTAAAGCAAACGTTTACGCATTTGCTTTCGTTAATTTTGATGTTGTTCGCCATGCCCATTTCTCGAATTAAGATAAGTTTGCAGCGTTTGTGACGACTCGGTCTCACTGTTTGTAGTGGTCGGCCAAGAACTTTTGGATCGGGAGTCTTTAAATATAGCGTTTTCGCATTGTGTTTTGTTTGATCAAATGAGTATTAGGGTTCTACTAAGTCTACTGCTTGGTTGTTGAGAACACTGCTTCTGTATTAGTTAAAAGATAGCAGTTTCTCTTTATTCGATTGGTTTTGTAAAGCGCAACTTTAACTGAATGCATTAAGAGAAGATAAAGCGAAGCTTTACGCAGAAGCGTGGGTGTGAAGCAATAGGTGATAAGATCACGCCACTGTACAGTAAAAGCTTTTAGAGACCTAGATCACGCCACAGTACCGTTTAAGCTTTTAAGCGTAGGTAGGGTCTTAAGGTACAGCGATGCAACTGGCCGCTCAGTAACCAAATAACATCAGCTCAGAAAAGTTCAACCTCTGACCAGCAAGTGATTTAAAAGAACACAAAACCACGTGAATTATTAATAGTGCACAGTCGCTAAATTATTGTACTCCGAGTGAAGAAAACTTAACCCAGCTAAATATATTTGTCTCAATTGAGCAGCTTTGTTCCCAAGGTATTTATTAGTTTGGTGAAGTGGTAAAGAGAGTAATTATTGTGTCTTATGCAGATTAAACGAGCGGTTCGCGGTTGCCAAATTGTGGTGAGGGTTTTATTTTACCAAGTACACCAAGTACATCAAGAAAACAAACCACCCCTGAGCAACTCGCGCCCAGCTAAAAGAACCTAGACAAGACCAAGCAGGGAAGGAAGTTTAAGAACAACCAATTAAGAGTTTTATACGTCTAACAAAAGGAAACTAAAAGCCTCGGATCGGAGACTTATTTGGATGTCCGCGTGGGCACCGTCCACATAACCTTAGGAGAGGTTATGTGACCAGAGTAATTGTACCCTTTTCTGGAAATCACGTCGCATATTATGCTGATATAACTCAAAACAGAAATATTAGAAATAGCGAATTAAATATTAAATGCGTTAATATCCTCTTGCTAAGTAATTCAGTATTCCGATTCCTAAAAAGCTAATGTAAAAGTAAAAGAGAAAGTAAAAGAGTTAAGCAGGAAACGTGCGTGTTATCTCAGAAAAGAAATAAGGTTTTGCATATGATATATATATATATTTGAATATACATATACTTATAAATATTTGCTGTTCCTAAACCTATAGCAACCATTATCTCAAATCAGCGGAAATCAGAATGGAGTAAGAAATGTAAAGATTATGTTGGTTTTTGTGAACTGAGTAAGTTACCCGATATCTATATACAACAAATACATGCAATTATAAGTATATGTGTACGAAATCTATGCAGCCCCCTTACATTTTAATTTGAGATTTTGCATAACTTATGAATTTGGATTAGGTTAATAATTTGAAATTAAGAATTATTAGGAAGGAAAGATGAAAAGATGGAAACGGAACGTTAAGATTGTTTTACAATAAGTTTGTAGTTTAATAAAAATAATGTACGTATCTACAATGGAAACATAATTTTCTAATTGGTCTGTAAGGTACCTGTGATGGCTGCTTGCAAGTTTTATTAAGAGGTAAATAACCTCAAAATAGGGACAAGCAAATAACTTATCATAGCCTGTAAAGGTTGGGAGGGTATAGAAGAGAGGCAATAACACCTTTGCACTCTCAGAAGTGTAGTCCGAAATAGTTCAAACATGGGTTCGGTCGGAACCATATCTGCCGCGTAAATTGAATACTAGTTTTATTATTTTTTTTTTTGTTATATGACATACGTAAGTTGTCTTCCGTAAGCGCACTTAATTAATGTGGTAAAGGAATTGTGCCGTTGGGTGAGGAAGAACCCCGACCAGTCCGGCGAGCTATAGACCGAGCAATAGCAAGAAGTGCGCACCCCCGATCCCTAAGCACCACGGCCGGTTGCCTACGACACCTTCGCCTACCCGAGTAGGTATTAGCAACCCAAAAGCCGTAGCGAGTCGAACAAACATCCGACATCTAAGTCCCCGTTACATGTTCGAGGAGCTGAGAAAGCAGACGACGCGTCGTCAGCGAAGCTGGCCAGCAGCATTTTACTGTTGTCATAGGTCATTTCATAATAGCTTGGCTTGGGGATGTCTGCTGTAAAGATGGAGTACAGTAGCGGTCCTAAGACGCTTCCTTGAGGTACGCCAGCTGCAATGGCAACATTTGCAGAGGTTGCGTCTCTGGACTGGACGCAAAACTCTCTGTTTGTGAGAAACGATCTGATGAGCTCAAACAGGTTGGCTGGCAGCGCTGTTTTGACTTTGGCTAGTAGTCCCGGGATCCAAACTCTATCAAATGCCTGTTGAATGTCAAGGAAGATGCCGTTGCAGTATTCTTTATGGTCGTAGGCCTTCAGGATATGATTAACTACACGGTGCAATTGCTCAATCGTACTGTGGCCGGCTCTGAATCCAAATTGGTGCATTGGGATAGTATCATTGTCTTCTAGGTGTATTATAAGTCGGGAAGCTATCAGCCTTTCCATTACCTTCGATAAGGAGGGCAGGAGACTGATAGGCCGGTAGGAGCTTGGATCCTGTTCCGGCTTCCCTGGCTTTAGAATCATACTGATTCTAGCACTCTTCCATTTTTTGGGAAAGTATTGCACTCTAAGTATCGCATTGAACATCAATAATAAAATAATAGTGCTCTCTTGGGAAGGATTTTAAGTACTGCGTTGCTTATTAGGTCGTGACCTGGCGCCTTTCGACTTTTGAGGGTACGTATCATGTTTGAGACTTCTTCCAGACGGATATGTCTTATTGGAGGTGGAATAGGCGCTGTAGTACTTCGTTTATTCTGTTGATATCCCCCTCGGATGCGAAATTAAACGCAGTGAATCTGTCGCCAAGGTGTTCCGCAAATGTTTGTACTTGCTCTTCTAAGGAGCGACACCAGTTACCATTGCTGTTCTTCAGAGGCGTAACTTTCTGTGGCATTCTTTTTTTTTTGGTAAAGGACCACATATTAAAAATGGAATCATTAGAATAATCCATATTGGTCAGTATATGTTCGAATTGCGCATTTTTCAGTTCAGCCATGGCAACGTGAAGCTCTCTGGCGCATCTATGCCATTGAGCTTTATCCTCAGGACTGTGCGTTCGAATAAAACGTCTTCTCAGTGCTCCCTTACGGACTAGAATCTCTGCAATGGTTGGGTCAATTCTATTCGAGTGGCGTATGAGGGCTCTGCTATGATTGTTTGCAGTGTACACGTTTGCACTCCTCGCCGCATTTGTCACGTTGGTAGTGAAAAGGTCTACAGCGTCGTCAATTTCAGCAGCAGAGTTGAGCTCAAAGTTAAGGCGTATCGATCTACATAGTTCTTCCTTGAAAACAGCTACATTTGTGTGTTTGCCAAGAAGTTGCCTACGTTGAGTGCATTGTATGGCTTCTGTTTTTAATGTAGTGATGAGAGACAGGTGGTCCGATTCAAGGTCCCAGCTGTCTCTGATGTTTAGCATGTCGTGTGGAATGTTGCGATAAATTGCAAAGTCTAAACAGGATGGTCTTCGATTTACTGCGCTTGGATAGTATGTTGGTGCTCCAGTCGCCAGGATGTTGGCGTTAATTGAGATGACGCTTGCGGCAAGTAAGTTACCTCGGTGACAGGTGATCGCAGAACCCCACCATGGATGTTTTGCGTTCCAGTCTCCGCTGATAAATGATCTTGGGAAGTTGAAGTTAGCGAATATGTCATCAAATTCTGATTGAGTCCAGCTGAAGTTTGGAGGGCAATAGATTGATCCGATGAATATTTGTCCTATACATGTTTGGATTTTGGCACCCACGATTTGGGCTTTAGCATGGACGATTGGCTCAATGGGAAAGTGATTGATCTTTTTGTTAACCAGGATTGCAGCTCCACCCCTGCGGCTGCCGTCAGGTAGATTTGAAGTGTAGACTTCTTATCCAAATAGTTGAAGGTTTGATGTCTTCGTTTCGGTGAGAAGGAGAATGTCAATATTCTCTCTCTCCGCAAGGTGGCCGATTGCCGTCATTTTGCCGGCAGCACCTCGCGTGTTCCAGGTGAGAATTTTTATTTGGGACATTGTGTAAGTTGCGCTTTAATTGCGACCAGCATCTGCAGCATCTGGGCTTGCATGGCGTGTAGACCCTCGATAGCTTTTGTGAGCGATGCAACTGCCATTTCTAGTTTAGATTCTTGTGCATTTTGCTGTTGTGACACATCTGGGAAGAAGTGCGCATGATTTTTTGCACCGTAGTGATGTTGCTGTTGAATGGCGTCCTGTAGCCTATTTGTTAGGTTTCCTGGTCGTTTGTTTTGTTTTTCCGTGATTGGATGTGCATTTCTGGCTATTTGAGCATAAGAAACTCCATTTTCATAATGTTTAGGTGTAGAGTTATTGTTTATGCCCACTTTTGGAGTTTTCTGTACATTGTCGTTCATTTTGAGCAATTTTTGATAGGATTTGCAGCCACGGAAGTTAGCTGGGTGGCTTTCACCGCAGTGAGTGCAAGTTGCTGG
Organism: Scaptomyza pallida; assembly: GCA_018152965.1. Classification (NCBI taxonomy): domain Eukaryota; kingdom Metazoa; phylum Arthropoda; class Insecta; order Diptera; family Drosophilidae; genus Scaptomyza; species Scaptomyza pallida. The sequence goes on from JAECXP010000219.1 coordinate 1,136,018, forward strand.
TGCTTCTTTGCTTCTGGGACAATCTGATGATTTATGGTATTCACCGCAAGAGACACAGATAAAAGGTCTGTAGCAATATCTTGCAGTATGACCAAACAATTGGCATCTCCGACATTGCACAATGTCCTGCGCTTTTCTGGCTACTTCAAAACTGACGCGTTGGCGGCATAGAAATCGTAGTTGGAGTATATCTTTGTTATTTAGATTCTTTTCTACATTAATGAAGAAGAGGTTCATCTGTTCACCGCTCTTGTTGCTTTTTGGGTTATATATTGATCGAACTTTGTGCCCCTGTCTGAGTAATTCCTCTTTGATTTTATCATGGAGCTGTGAATGGTGTAATCCTCGCACAACAACTCTGAATGGCTTCTCGTCTTTCAATTGATAGCAATGGAATTCAATTTTCAGTTCAATTAGTTGTCGTACTACAGCCCTGTAGGTATTTGCGTCTTTGGTGTAGATTCTGTGAGTGGAGCCCACAGAGGATTTGATTTCAACATTTTCAAGATTTGTAACTTCCTCGATAGCGATAAGAAGTTCGTTCACGTTTGTCACGTCCATAAGAACGATTGGTGGTGGTTTTGGACTACCAGTAGAAGCAGAGTTTACCGTAGTTGAATCAGTTTTACTTTGTACGTTTGCGTTCTTGTTATGTACGTTGCTGTCTTTAGCCTTAGAAGCGGTGTGAGAACGGTAGGCCGCTGCTGCAGCGCTAGTCGATGGTTCGTCCACACTATTGCAGTCCATCTCGTCGTCATCAACTGATAGTGTCTCGAACCTGTTTGCTGTCACAGGGTCACTGGGTTCTAAATTTCTAGTAACGGCACGTTTTCGTTGAATTGTTGGTGAGTTCGATGGCACCTTCCTCTTCTGGCTCTGGATTTTTTGCCATCTAGGTGAATCAGATTCATTGAGGCCCGGTAAAGGGGGGAAGTCTATAGAAGTGCTTAATGCTTTAGGAGGCATAGGTGTGAGCACACGCTACTGCATATGCTGGGTGATGATGTAGTGTAGGTATTTATTGTACTATGAGTTATTGTCAGAGTACTAGTGACACAGGCTGCATTACTGCTTGACACTGCTATACCATATGGGTTAAGCTCGCCGCTAGTGGCCAGTTCTTCTGCCAGAGTTAACTCTCCTGTAATCTCCTCGTTCATGACGGCTTTTCTCAGAGCTTCGCTTAGAAGCATCGTTTTCCTAGTATTTGTCATTTCTCGCGATTTTATGCAAAGTCGAATGTAAGTCAATCACTGTTTTTATTGCCCCTCTTGTGCAGCTGCGCGCAGTGTGAGGGGAACAGCGATACCCTAACGGGCCACAAATGCAGTCTTATCGCACTACACTTATGTTGTTGTTGTTGTCCAACTGCCGACACTGCGCTAGACAGCGTCCGAATTTTTATGATCTGTGCTATTTTTAGCACACGAAGAATAGAGAACAAAAGAACAACGCGTAAACACGCACTTTGTTTTTTTTTTTCGCGACACAACTGATCTCGTCAAGAACAGATTGCGACTGATTTCGGCTTTGAAGAAATTATTAACGAACGCCGCGTACCGATACGTGTGATTTTAAAAAAACAAAAAACAAGTAAAGTAAATATTGCTGCATTTTTCTGCCAGCATTTCATTCTTTTAACGTTGCATACTTTTGCTAAAAATTGTTGCATACTTTTACCAGCGTTATTTTTCAATAAAACATTGCGTACCTTAAACAAATGATCATTGCATACTTTTGCTAAAAATTGTTGTATACTTTTACCAGCGCTCTTTTTAATAAAGCATTGCATACCTTAAACAAATAATTATTGCATACTTTCGGCAGCATTATATTTTTTGCCGCATACCCTTAACAATTTTTTATAATAAATATTGCATACCCCAAGATACACTATTTTCTATTATTGCCAACAGTTTTACATGCCGACCTTTCACGATCGGCCTAAGTTTTAAAAAGTGCCAACCATAAACCAATGAGTTGGAATTACAGGGAAGTAAAAGTTGAATATAATAGTGACGATAGTTGGGAGGGGGAAGTCAATTGCTCAGTAGATCCTATTCCTGCAGACACCGCTGTAACTGAAGAAATGGATCCAGCTCAAGTTCAGACTCTCGTTGAGGGTGCCATCAGGCAAGCTTTAGCGCTACAACAAAATCAATTTCAAGCGCAAATAACCGCTTTAGCTTCACAAGTACAGAGTTTGCAGGTGGAAGCGCCGCAAATCATCACATACGAGAAAATATCCGTCGATCCTACCGCCAAATGCGACATTCCCTTAGACATTATTAAATCTGTGCCGGATTTCACTGGTGTACAGGACGAGTATGTAGCGTGGAGGCAAGCAGCCATCTACGCGTACGAACTATTCAAGAACTGTCCAAAGAGCACCGCACACTACCAAGCGGTAGCGATCATTAGGAATAAAATCAAAGGCCCAGCTGGAGCCTTACTAGTGTCTCACAACACTGTCCTAAATTTCGATGCAATACTAGCTAGGCTAGATTGCACATACTCGGATAAAACATCCTTGCGTTTGTTGAGAAAAGTTTGGAGTTAGTTACGCAGGGCGAAATGTCCCTCATGCAATACTACGATGAAGTTGAAAAGAAACTCACGCTCGTTACTAACAAAATCGTAATGTCTCACGACCAAGAAGGCGCCGATTTGCTCAACCGGGAGGTTAGAGACGACGCCTTACACGCCTTTCTCTCCGGTCTTAAAAAGTCATTGAGAGCGGTTGTATTCCCTGCACAACCAAAAGATCTACCATCCGCACTGGCCCTGGCCAGAGAAGCATTGAGAGAAGCATGTTCGCCAACTCTTACGCTAAAGCCCTGCAAGACCGAGCGCAAATTGCTGAGGGTAACAAAAACCGTGCCCAAGGCAAACCAACCAGATTTAACAGAGATGAGCAGAATCAGGAGAAAAATCCCCATTTTGTAAAACGCCAAAAGGGCGGTCCCCAGCCCCAAGCCTCTAAAGACAATCAAACTGAGGCTCCACAGCCCATGGAAGTTGACTCTTCCTCCAGATATAGACAAAAAACCGACTATAGCAAGCGTCATCCTAATGAATCCAACGCACCAAAACGCAAGAGTTCGTCAGACCGTTCAACAGGTCAAAGACGCCAACGCGGTAACAATGTCGTACAAACTGACTCTAAAGAAGCTGTAACAGAATAGGAGAAGGCGGCCAAGGAGGCAGTTGAAGAGTTAGAGAGTGAGAACGAGTACGCACCTGGTGACGACTCGGTTAATTTTTTAGGGAACCCTCCCGGCTTCCGTACATTGAACGGCGGTTGGCTGGGCGAACTCTGAAGATGTTGATTGACACTGGCGCGGCAAAGAATTATGTTAAGCCCTTAACAGAGCTAAAGACCATAACGCCGATCGCCAAGTCATTCTCGGTAAACTCGATCCACGGGTCTACCAAAATCAAGCGCAAATGCTTGATGAATATTTTCAAACATACTTCTCCATTTTTTTGCCTCGATACCCTAAACTCTTTCGACGCTATCATAGGCTTCGACTTGCTAACACAAGCCGGGGTCAAATTGAACTTGGAAAAAAACACTCTGGAATACCAGGGTACATCCGAAAAACTCCAGTACTATCAATGTGCTGACGTGAACTTCACCGATGTCAACGACATCGTAGTTCCCACTTCCGTAAAGAAAGAGTTCAGGGACATGATACTCAGAAACAAAAGAGCTTTCTCAAATGCAGATGAAGCTCTCCCTTTTAATACTGCTGTTGTCGCTACAATCCGAACAGTAGACAACGAGCCTGTGTATTCAAGATACCCGAGTCTAATGGGTGTTTCTTTCAAGAAACCCGAGTCTAATGGGTGTTTCTGACTTCATAAACAAAGAAGTCAAACAATTGCTGGACGATGGCATAATTAGGCCCTCCAGATCGCTTTACAACAGCCCAGCATGGGTGGTTAATAAAAAAGGCACTGACCCATACGGTAACCCAAAAAAAGGTTGGTAATCGACTTCAGGAAATTGAACGAAAAAAACCATACCGGACCGTTACCAAATGCCGAGCATCCCTATGATCTTAGCAAATCTAGGTAAGGTAAAATACTTCACTACCCTCGACTTAAAGTCTGGGTATCACCAAATCTACCTTGCGGAGCATGACCGCGAAAAGACTTCGTTTTCGGTAAGCAGCGGCAAGTACGAGTTCTGCCGCCTACCGTTCGGCCTGCGCAATGCAAGCAGCATATTCCAAAGGGCAATAGACGATATCCTAAGGGAACACATAGAAAAGATTTGCTTTGTCTATGTTGATGACGTCATAATTTTTTCTAAAAATGAAACGGAGCACGTTCAACACATTAACATTGTGTTAAAATGTCTAATCGACGCCAACATGCGTGTAGGCCCTGAAAAGACTCAATTCTTCAAGGAAAGTATTGAATTTCTGGGTTTCATTGTAACCAAAGACGGAGCGACATCCGATCCCAAAAAAGTTAAAGCCATTCAGGAATTCCCTGAACCAAAGAGTGTCTACAGTGTTAGGTCCTTCTTGGGGTTAGCCGGCTACTATAGGGTCTGTATTAAGGACTTTGCCGCTATAGCTCGTCCGATATCGGACATACTGAAAGGGGAAAATGGTTCGGTTAGCAAGCACGTATCAAAGAAAATCCCTGTTGAATTTAATGAAGTTCAACGCGATGCATTTCACCGTCTGCGGAATATTTTGGCATCAGAAGATGTCATGTTAATGTATCCAGACTTTCAGAAACCGTTCGACTTAACCACTGATGCTTCGGCCAGTGGAATTGATGCGGTTCTCTCCCAAGGCAATAGGCCAATAACAATGATTTCTCGAGCTTTAAAACAAGCCGAGCAAAACTACGCCACCAACGAAAGAGAATTGCTGGCCATTGTGTGGGCTTTAGGCAGACTGCAGAACTTTCTGTACGGTTCTAGGGAAATTAACACGAATTCCAAGATTAAAAGATGGAAATCTTACATTGACCAGCACAATGCCAAAATGTTTTATAAACCAGGCAGAGAGAACTTGGTGGCGTATGCCCTTTCAAGGCGAAACATTAATGCTCTACAAGATGAGCTCCGTTCGGACGCTGCAACCGTTCACAGCGAACTCTCCCTGACCTACACGGTCGACTCAACAGACAAACCATTGAATTGCTTTAGGAACCAGATTGTCCTGGAGGAATCGCGTTTTCCGCTAAAGCGAAACTTGTTGCTGTTTCGCAGCAAAACACGCCACTTGATCAGTTACACTGACAAGAGCACAATTCTCGAAACACTCAAAGAAGTTGTGAATTCTGGAGTCGTAAATGCAATACTTTGCGATCTCCCCACGTTGGCAAGTCTCCAACACGACCTGATTTTACATTTCCCTGCTACCCAGTTTTGGCATTGCAAAAATCTAGTGCAGGATGTAACGGACAAAAACGAGCAGTTAGAAATCATCACTGCCGAACACAATCGAGCGCACAGAGCAGCTCAGGAAAATATTAAACAAGTACTTCGTGACTACTATTTTCCCAATATGGGCAATTTAGCCAAAGAAGTGGTTGCGAACTGCAGGGTCTGCTCTAAAGCCAAGTACGATAGGCACCCGAAGAAACAAAAACTTGGGGAAACGCCTATACCAAGTTATACTGGTGAAATGTTGCATATTGACATTTTCGCGACAGACAAGAAACAATTCTTGACCTGCATAGACAAATTTTCCAAATTTGCAGTCGTCCAACCGATATTGTCCAGAACAATAATCGATGTCACAGGCCCTCTACTACAAATTGCTAACCTTTTCCCCGCAACCAAGACAATTTATTGCGATAACGAGGCAGTTTTCAATTCCGAGACCATCACTTCGATGCTCCGGAACGATGAACGAGACCATCACTTCGATGCTCCGCCTACGGCATTTGCATTGTAAATGTGGCCCTGCTTCACAGCACCTCAAACGGCCAGGTGGAACGCTTTCATAGCACCCTGACCGAAATTGCGAGATGCCTCAAGTTAGACAAGAAAATCAGCGACACTACAGAATTAATCTTAAAGGCTACGATAGAATACAACAAAAGTTTGCACTCAGTAACCCGCGAGAAACCAATTGAGGTTGTTCACGCAGCAGCTGGTGATCGTCGCGAAATCGTCAAAGACAGGCTAATTAAGGCACAGCAAGACAACATCAAAAGATGCAATGCATCCAGGCAAAACCGCGTTTTCGAGGTAGGAGAAAAGGTGTTCCAGAAGAACAACAAGAGGTTAGGAAATAAATTAACTCCCTTATGCTCAGAGCAAAAGGTCGAAGCAGACCTGGGAACGTCTGTCCTCATTAAGGGGAGGGTGGTCCATAAGGACAACCTGAAATAGGCATTCCACCACAAATAGCTAGTAAGTCAAATTAGAGTTAGAACACCGTCTTATGTTGTTTATCCATTTCAGGTTTGCACTCACTTTACTTGTAGTACTAGCAGCGGTAAATGCTCGGATCACCGACTTCTCGCATGCCAACTACATTCCGGTCCTAGACGGGGAAGTACTGGTGTTCGATCAACGTAGCTACTTGAGGCACTCAAGTAACATTTCTGAATTTATTAGTATGATAGATGAGACCGAAAAACTGTCCGATTCCTTTCCACAGTCGCATATGCGCAAACTACTAGACGTAGATACAGATCACCTTAGAACATTGTTGTCCGTTCTTCAAGTGCATCACAGATTTGCACGAAGCCTCGATTTCTTAGGCACTGCCTTGAAGGTTGTTGCTGGCACCCCTGATGCTTCAGATTTCCTAAAGGTCCGCGTTACAGAGGCTCAGTTGGTGGAGTCTAACTCCAAACAGATCCTAATAAACTCCGAAACTCAAAAACAAATTAACAAATTGACGGACACTATCAATAAAATTATCAGTTCCCGCAAAGGCGATTTGGTTGACACTCCTCATTTATTTGAGACACTGTTGGCAAGGAACAGAATACTTAATACAGAAATTCAAAATTTAATACTCACGATAACGTTGGCAAAAGCAAACATAGTAAATCCTACAATCCTTGATCATGCCGATCTGAAATCACTTATCGAACAAGATACCCCAATAATTAGCTTATTAGAAGCTTCTAAGATCAAGGTCCTTCAGTCCGAGAATATTATCCACATATTAATAGCCTACCCTAAAGTTGAATTTAAGTGCCAAAAGGTCTCCGTCGACCCCGTCTCACACCAACAAACCATTCTGAGACTCGACGAGGACACGTTGGCGGAATGCAAAAAGGATACTTTTGCAGTTACTGGATGCACTGTGACTACGCATAACACCTTCTGCGAACGAGCACGGCGCGAAACCTGTGCTAGCTCCCTTCATGCGGGAAACATCGCCAACTGCCACACTCAACCTAGCCACCTGAAAGCAATAATGCCTATAGATGACGGCGTCGTGGTTATCAACGAAGCGACAGCGCGTGTCCGAACTGACGATGGCGCGGAGGTAACCGTCTCAGGAACCTTCCTGATAACATTCGAACGGTCTGCAGCTATCAATGGCACGGAGTTCATAAACTTACGCAAATCACCAAGCAAGCAGCCTGGCACCGTGAGGTCACCACTCCCAAACATCATCGGACATGACCCGGCAGTAAGCATACCACTCCTACATCGTATAAACATCAACAACTTGCAATCAATTCTGGATTTCAAGGAGGAGGCTCACCTAAATACTGGTTCGCGGTTGGCGCAGTCCTGAACGTCGGACTAATTGGCTCATTCATCCTTTTTATGGCACTAAGGAGAAAGCGAGCAACACTAAGGATACAGAAGGCTTTGGACAACTTTAATATGACCGAGGACGGTCATCATTCTGAGGGGGGGGGGGTAGTTAACAACTAAGTACATAAGATACACTCTTTTCAGTCATACATTGTTCTTTACACACAATCATAAGTTATTTGGTTGCCCTCAGCAACAAATACAACAACACATAACACACAGCCTTAAGCATTCTGTTTGCCCTCAGCAACAAAGTAATGTTTTTGTAAACAATGCTGACTCGCTACCAAGAGTTCTGCGCACAGCAACTGTAAACGGACACCGTGTTGCTTGCGCAAGAATGCTGAGTCGGCACGCCGACTCGAGCGAATGGCGTGATGCATTGGCTTCGCAGGGCTAGCTTAAGCTTGAATATTTCTGTAGCCTTCAGTCTCAATCTAGATCGCAACATTATAAGACGAATGAATGATTAAAGCTCCGGCATTGCCGTCAAACAAACATTAATTGTGTTATCAATCATAGTTGACCACGTCCAAGACGGGCAACTGGGAAAGTTCCCACAACCTAATCACAGTGTTCCAGTAATCACCTATTGGATTCATCAACACCTCACCAAGAAGAAGAAGTTATCACCGTTCACGGATCGTCACCCGACAACGAAGTTAGACGGAAGACTTAATTTATATATATTTAAAAAAATGCAATACAATAAACATGTTTACCAAATATATACAGTGCAAAAACAAACACACTAACAAATAGAATTTTAAGAAATGTAATCTTAATGTACATAAATACACAAGCTGGGAGTTTGACCGCGAGCGAGTTTACAAAAACAAAACACATGAGTTTTTTTCTTTTCGTCTTTGTGCCATTGACAATTGATTTTCGAATCAACATGCGCTGTGTATGTGTCTCCGTTTTTCTCTTTTCTTCTTTGTGCCTTTGACAATTGATTTACGACCCAAGTAGCGTTTGTAGTTGTTGTAAGTTTTGTTGTTGGGCTAGCAATGATTCTTTTTGTTGGTTTGATTGATTTAAAACAAATCAATTAAAACATATGTAACTTGCTGCACCTAGAAGAGATTTGCACCATTTTTCATTGCTTTGTACATACATATATATATATTTAAAAAAAATGCAAGTGCAAATATTAGTTTAAGCACGCATACATTGTTGTATCTGTAGCAAACTCAAAGAAAGCAATAAACATGTTCACCAAATATATACAGTGCAAAAACAAGCACACTAACAAATAGAATTTTAAGAAATGTTATCTAAATGTACATAAATACACAAGCTGGGAGTTTGACCGCTAGCGAGTTTACAAAAACAAAACACATGAGTTTTTATACTTTGATGCCATAGTATATTGGGTTTGTGCAATGTCCGTCATGGTGTCTGTCCGTCTGTCCGTCCGTCCGTCTGTATGAACGCAACTTTTTTTGACACCCTTAAAGCTGGAGCCTTGCAACTTTGCAAATATCTTGGTACATATCTTCGTCAGACAAAGTGTTAAATTTAGGGCTTAACGACCTCAGGGGGTCTGGGAAATCGATAACAAGTCGATACACCTCGATGTGCGAATCGATAAAACACAATTATGTCGCACATTTAAGCAGCTAGAGTCACCAAATTTTGCATCAAAAACTTTTATGCCACGGCCACTTATACCGCCCACCTCGATATCTTTGTCGGTTTTTCGCTAGAGTCTCCAAACTTGGTAGAGGGATTGAAAGTGCCATCCGCCTCAGATAAATGTCATGCCTACCCTTTCTGCCTTTCTGATTTGTATACCCAAAACCCTCATATATTACTATTTGCACTCAGAATCCTTAACACAGCTATGTTAACTGGTATCAAAGTATATCGCAGTCGGTTGCGTCCGACTGCAACGTTTTTACTTGTTTTCTTTTCTTCTTTAGCGTTTGTTGTTGTTGTAAGTGTTGTTGTTGGGCTCGCATTGCTTCTTTTTGTTTGTGTCATTTATTTAAAACAAATAGAGTTTTCAGATTTAACAAAAACAAAACACATGCGCTGTGACGTACTTGCTGATAACCCAAGTAGCTTTTGTTGTTGTTGTAACTGTTGTTGTTGGGGTCGCACTGCTACTTTTTGTTTGTGTCATTGATTTAAAACAAATCAATTAAAACATAACTTGGTGCTTTTGGTTTTTAAAACCATAATATGTTACGGGGGAGGTTTAACCTACATACTTTCTAATTGCCAAACTTAAACAAAACGTAACACACAAATACAAATTTATTTTTTATTTTAACAAATTAAATCTAAAACTAAATTTTAAATTTAATGCAGGCTTAAGAGTGCTAGCCTTCGACTCAATGTTAATCAATATTGTTAATACTTAAATTTTTAGTTAGAGCTGAAGGCCTCGACGCTAGCGCTCGGACTGATATAATTAATTAGAATATTATTATTATATAATGTATTATAGTTAATTTTATATAAAAAAAATAAAAAAATTTAGTTTTGCGGTATTTACAAGCTGGTATAATTTCGATATGTTTTTGATTAAAGGAGTGTTTAGGAGGGAAGAAGAGAGAGAGGTTGGGTACCAAAGATGTTTTCCCTTATGGCGTCTAGCTCGGTACATGAGTCCAGTAGGTGGTCCATGCTCAAATGTTTCCCGCAGAGGGGGCAGCGAGGCCGGTCGGTCCATTTCAGGAGATGTTCGTGGGTTTGCGTTGTATGACCGATCCGTATACGGGTGAACGCACTGCCACAGCGTCTATAAAGCGATACCGGCAGTATAAATTTGCTGCAGGCTGGATTAATTGTCCCGTATCGATGGTGGAACCGAGCTCAATTTTCATGTTTATTCTCGTTTGTGTGTATTGTTATAAGTTTTTTCATGTCCTTGAAATTAGTTGGCTTGAACAGGAAAGTGGGTACCTTACACATTTGGTTAGCAACTTTATCGGCGTTGGAATTCCTTTGTGGCTAGGGACCCAAAATAACGTAATTTTTCTATTGTTTTTTGAAATGATTTTTTGGATTTCTCGGATTGTAGGATCGCTGTATTCCGGGTTGAGAATGGCTAATAACGTTGATAGGCTGTCTGTGCAGATTACGAAGGCTTTTGCGTTGTTGCTGACTGTCAACTACAGCAAAAGAGGTAGACTCCGCATTTTTAGATCCATCCGTGTATAGCCAGCGTTTTGTACCAAGGTGGTATTTTTCTTCTAAAAACCGAGAGTGGTATACGTTGCTTGGCGTGTTATTTTTGGTTCCGTCGTAGAGATTCGTGTTGACAATGAGATGAGGGCGGGACCAAGGCGGGTCTAATTTTTGGGATTTGTATTTGGGGATGCCCAATCCAAGTTGTGTGCAGTACTCGGCACAGCGCCGGAGCGTGGATGGGCATTTATATTTTCTTTTTTGTTTAAAAAGAGCCTTGAAATCGCTGAAAGTATTCGGTTAGTTGTAGTGTACAGCTTCGGGATAAGATTCATTGTAGTTCGAATGAGTCTATCCGGTATTGTGGGTAATCCACTTTCTGCTAGAATGCAGGGGATGGGCGACGTGGGGAAAGCGCCGATTGAGCGCCATACTGCAGCGTGATATGGTTGTAGGAATTTTTTGATGTGAGACTTTGCATCCCACCCAATTATCGGGAGTCCGTAATCAATTTTGGACAGGAAGAGGGCACGTGTGATGTTTATGAGGGTATTAGTATGTACATATGAGTATTTACAGCTTAAGAATTTAATAATATTTACTCTCGAATCGAGCTGCTTTCTTAAATGGAGGCAGTGTTCTTTAAAAGTAATTTTTGAATCGAATATTATACCTAGTATTTTTAAGTAATTAAAATTTTTAAACATTTGTTCTTATAACTAAAATCTGGGAGTTTGCAGTTTTGCTTACGACAAATGTGAAGACTTTGACATTTATCTATAGCCTGATGGGGCACCCCAGAATTCAAGGTCAGCTAGGATCTTCAATAGTGTTTCTATTACCAAGTTTTTATCTTTGATTTTTGTATATATTATCGCGTCGTCAGCATAGATGGGTACATTTATGTTTTTGTATCTTTGTATCTTTTTGTATCTTTTAAATATGTTATTTATATCCTCAAACGCAATCATGAACAGCACAACAGAAAGGGGTGAACACTGTGGGATGCCGTTAAGTAGTTTATACAGTGGCGAGCAAAATGAGTTTATGTTTACGAAATTAAATTTCGTCGCTAATACAAAATCAATTACACAAGAAAATGAATTGGTAGGATAGGTAATTTAAATTCCGTTTTTATGATACTATACTTTTCTTAACCCATTAAGTACCCATTGAAAGTTTTCAACTCCTGTAAAAGTCTATTTTTTCACTTTTTTCCCCGCGCTTAAACAAAAAATGTTTTGATGCAAATAGTTGCATTAAACAATAATAATAATAATAGTGTCTGAAAAAAATTTTCAGAAATCTCTTCGCATGTATTTTTTATGATTTTTTTGAAAATGCTAAAAATGACCATTTTTCATGAAAAAAGGGTAAAAATCATAAAAAATACATGCAAAGAAATTTTTGAAAATTTTTTTACTCACTATTAGAATTGTTTAATGCAACTTTTTGCATCAAAAATCATTGTTGACCCGTACCCTAAATGTGCAATTGATCATAAAGGCCTTTATAAGTCTAAAGAACCTACGACCAATACCCCAGAGCTTGAGTTTATTGAGCACTGCATGTGGCCCCACGCGATCAAATCGAATTCAGTCGCCAAAATGGTGACGTGATTTTTTGATGAAATGGCATTGGACACGAAGTGTTGTATTCGCAATAAACCGTCCATGGTACTATGTTTTTGTTTGAATGCAACTTGGTTGTGGGAGACAAGATTATGTTTTGATATGTACCACATAAGTCTGCGTGCAATCATTTTTTCAATAGTTTTGCCAAGACAAGGAAGAAGAGATATTGGGCGGTAGCTGGTGATCTCATGTGTAGGTTTATTGGGCTTAGCGATAGGGATAGTAATGGCTGAGGTCCATGTATGTGGATATGCCCCAGTTTCCAGCATTTTATTGTATATGTTTAGTGGCTTTACTTTTAGTGTGTAGGGGATGTTCTTGATTATTGGGTAAGATAACCTATCAGGGCCTGGGCTTTTGCCTTTTGTATTTTTAAGTACTACATCGATTTCGCTAAGCGTGAAGTTTTCTTCAAGGTGTCTGGCATCGGTAGAAACAGCGTTAGGGAGATAAGATTCGGAAAGAGAAGTACATTTTAATTGGTCTCGACGGAACACCAGCTAGGCGTTTGACATCCTCCCAAACTTTTTTTGAGGTAGAAAGAGGTGAGATTCTGGATGTAAAGTTTGCTAGACAGGTCCGTTTGGCAGAGATGATTGCTTTTTAAAACAAGGCATTTGCTCTCTTGTATTCTAACAAGTGGTAAAGTGACATTTGCATTTTATACAAATGAAAAAGACGCTGTTTCGTATTCCTTAGTTGCTGAAGGTGGGGGTTCCACCACGGGACCTTCGCCTTATGTAATATTCTTTTTGTTTGGGGTATGCTGCAGTTGGCTGCAGCTCTTACGACTTTGGTAATTTTGGCAACTTGATGATTCAGGCTTCCGACAGCCCAGTTTTCTGAGTGTTCTCTGCATTTTTGTTGGAAAAAGATCCCAGCGAGGTCGGTCTTAAACTTTGGTAATGGAAGAGTTGGGTCCCGGTGAAAGTTACATGTTAGTTTTGAAAACTATTGGATAATGATCACTGCGGTGAAGGTTTTTAAAAATTGACCACTCACATCTGTGTGCGATTATTGGTGAAATTAGTGTGATGTCAACGTTGGTGAACGAGCTATGCGTGGAATGGTGGGTAGGTGAGCCATCATTTAAAACTATAAGGTTGTGGGTGCTAATCACGCGTTCTACTTTTTTTCCACGTGTGTTTGCTTGATGAGATCCCCATAAAGTGCTACAGGCGTTAAGATCACCTAGTAATATAAGCGGTTCTGCGACTTGGGATATAATATTTTCTAAGTCTTCACTTGTAAAATTTTCAGAGGGAGAAATATATGTGTTAATAATGTTGATTGGGTTATATAAATTTAGTTGAAGTATAGAGCAAAGTATGTTTGCATTAAGGGTTTTGTGGGTGTGTAGGGTGGTGCGTTTTATGAGCACTCCTACACCTTGTTTGGCTGATGTGTTATGTGGGTGATTGTAAAAATACCCATTGTATGCTTTGGGGCAAATAAAAGTATGAAAATTATGGTGTAAATGAGTTTCTTGCAAGCAAATCACATCAAGAGAGTGGTCTTTAATGAGGAGTGAGAGTTCGTTGTAGTTATTAAATATTCCGTTTATATTCCATTGCAAAATTTTCAGGTACATGTTTAGAGTTCATTGTTATGTATTATGTTTGCAGCAAAATGATACGATAGAAAATCTTGATTACAAATCAAGATTCAACCATTGATTCGACGGGCGACGTTGAGATGTCAGAAATATGAGGATCATCGATGAGTGTTGAGTTATTTATATTAATTGGTTTTATTTTGTGCGATTTTGTTTTTGTTGAGTGTTCGTGCTGCTGGGAGAGCAGCAGAAGATGTGCTTGGCGTTGATAAATTTGTGTTTGGGTGAGCCAGCTCTTCGTTAGAAGCGCGAGAGCGAACAGCAGACAAAACTGCTGATAAGGTGGTAAGGGTAGGGGCTGCGTGAGGAGGGGCGGTAGGTGAGATTTCTTCAGTGCTTTTTGGTTTTGTTTTTGAGTTTGTTGACGAGTTTACCGTAAGAGTTGACGATGGTGTACTATGAGCAGCGATCGCTGCAAATGTTGTTTCTGACATGATTGCATTGTTCGGTAGTTGTTGTTTTAATATTATTTTGGCTTCTCTAATACAACATTTCTTTGTGGTTTTGATGCGGAGTATATCTCTCTGCTGTTGGTACTTTGGGCATAATGAAGAAGAGGCAGCGTGGTCGCGAAAAATGTGGCACTGCGAAAAATAATAACGCTTATTGATTTCGAATTATAACACTTTTTAATTTGTACTGTTCTTCGGGTTGATTATACAAGTGTGTCTTAGCCTAGTTTAGTCCCGCACTGCTCTAGGATCCACACTTGTCTTTGGACTGTTCGAGTTGTCTTTGAGTTGTTCGCCAGGACACGCTATTGGCTTTCTTGACTCCGCAAGAAGCTACAAATAGTACTCCTACTCGCTGGCGTAAGTGTGCTTCACCTGTCCTGCGCCAGGCTCTCTAGTTCAGCACAAGGTAGCAAGGATCTGCCTCACTCAGACTGTCCTCTGAACAAGTGTAGATAGTGCTCACTTCGAACAGATTATGACCGCACTTAGAATATTCGCACAATATGTTCACTTAGTTTATCTTATTGTTAATACTGCACAGGATTGTAGTTTTATCGCCTTCTTAAATGTCCTGATGCGTTGACTGACCGACCGAAACGTAGACTCGTGTGTTTCACTCTTATTCTTCAGACCCCTACTAGTCCGCTGCTCGCTCCTTTTATACCCGTTGCTATCTCGCTGGAGCGGGGCCTGTCATCGTCAAAGTCAATCCAAGGGCAAAGGTGGCGTGATGCTAAATTGCCCTTAGCAACAACGGTTATTACCCGCTGTTGTTCACGCCTGCCGTTAGTGTGACAGTGATCACTATACTAAGCGATCGTACCGCTCACACACTAACGGTTCTTTGCCCTGTGGTTAGACACGTCTCTATACGCTGACATCCTTTGTCAGAGCGAGACGGCATCTGAATTCGCCGTGTTCTCAGGACCGGTCTCGGGTTCGTTTTGCGGATTCTCCTCCTTCCTCGACAATATATATATAACCATTATTCTGTATATTTACTGTACATATATATATATATTATATGATGCTAAATTGCCCTCAGCAACAACGGTTATTACTCGCTGTTGTTCACGCCTGCCGTTAGTGTGACAGTGATCACTATACCAAGCGATCGTACCGCTCACACACTAACGGTTCTTTGCCCTGTGGTTAGACACGTCTCTATACGCTGACATCCTTTGTCAGAGCGAGACGGCATCTGAATTCGCCGCGTTCTCAGGACCGGTCTCGGGTTCGTTTTGCGGATTCTCCTCCTTCCTCGATATATATATTTGTATTTATGCGTATATATATATTTGTATTTATGCATACATAAATATATTTGTATTTGTGCGTACATATTATTATTATTATTATTATAAAGAAATTGCCGGCAATTGCAAAGTGCGGGCAATTTTAGTTTGTGGTAAGCAATAGCTGCAATGGCCTTCTGCTAAAATCTTATGTTGTAGTATGTAACAATAATGGTTTAACAATGTTATTTATAGCTTAAATGGGTAATATCTATGATAACAAGTCCATATTTATATGGATGTTTCTATTAATTCTAGTTACTAAAGGTAAGATTAAATTTATATGCTATTGTAAAGTTTTATGGATTTCAGAAATTGAATTGTTGTAACTATATTTTTGGGATCTACTATTTCTTCTAGGGTTTTTTGGAAGAGCTTCTGTCTATGTGCTGTGTAAAGGGGACATTCTAGGAATATGTGGTGTAGGGATAGGTTGTGATTACATGGTTGGCATGTGGGATGAGGTGTTTTGTCAAATAGGTGGCTGTGTGTCAGTTTAGTGTGTCCGATTCGAAGTCTCATAAATTTTATGCTGTCTATTCGGGAGATTGTTGGATTTAAAGATTTTATATTGTTTTCCTTTTTATACCCTTAACCCATAAAATGGGTAAATAAGGGTATAATGGTTTTGTGCAAATGTATGTAACAGACAGAAGGAAGCATCTCCGACCCCATAAAGTATATATATTCTTGATCAGCATCAACAGCCGAGTCGATCTAGCCATGTCTGTCTGTCCGTCTGTCCGTCTGTCCGTCTGTCCGTCTGTCCGTCTGTATGAACGCGTAGATCTCAGAGACTATAAGAGCTAGAGACTTCAAACTTCAAACTTAAACTCTCCTATACCATGAGAAGATCAAGTTTGCTTTGAATTTTCGATAACACTTCTGGTTTCCGATATACACATATGATCGATAACACAAAAATCTTGAATTTTAAAATTGTAAAAATTAGGTTTGAAACTACGGATAAAACAATGAACATTTGAAAAAATTTGATCAAAATCGGTTGAGAAACACCGGAGATATCGCAGTTTGAAGTTTGGTCATATTGGTCATATCAGTCACTCGAAAAATAGACACAAATGACTGTAAGCGTTAAGTATCGGGTTAAGGGTATGTCCTAGTCGGGATTTCTCGAGTAGAGCCTTCTTACTTGTTTGAGTTGATGAGCTTGTAGTGTGGAGATGTGTTGTGCCAAACTAGCACGTATTGGGCTTTCATGTATTTACTAATGTATTTAAGCGTATCTAGTATGTTGTGGTTTTTTTCTAATATTAGTGGCAATGTTAGTGTTTGCTTAGCCGCTTGGTCTGCAAGCTCGTTTCCAATGATGCCGCAGTGTCCAGTGATATAATTTTTGATATAATTTTTCTAATTTCTAGTGTGTAGTAACTAAGGTTGTTAGGGTTTTCTAGTGCTGTAAGAGATGCTAGTGAGTCGGAGCATATGGCAAATTTTCCTTTTTGTTTTTCCGCATATCTACATGCGAAGAGAATTGCTGATATTTCAGCAGTTAAAATCGAGGAATAAGATGGGAGGATTTGCTGGGCTATGATGCGTTGTGTGGAAATTACGCTGAAGGCTACTCCGCTATCGGATTTAGAGCCGTCTGTGTATAGGAATGTATGCTGCTTGAGAGAGTTTTTTATTTCAAGGAAGTTTTGATGGTATACTATCGGTGATGTGTTGGGCTTTAATGAGATGTGAAGGGATTTATTTATGTTTGAGGAGTTAAAAGCCCACGTTGGACTGGTTTCTTTTTTATTTATTATGGGGACGGGTAAAAGTGATATCGCATTGCACTGGTCAATAGTATTCTTAATTGTTGTATTCTTTTCGCTTTTGTAATTTTTTAATGACTTGTTCTAATGGAGTTTATTTTGCGGTGAATATGATTTTAAAGTTTTTAAGTATGGCGTGTTTGGATCTGTGTTCTATTGGCTTGATGTTGGATTCGTATAGTAAATTGTTGATTGGTGTGGAGTGAAAGGCACCGAGTGCCATTCTAACAGTTGAGTGGTATATGGTTTTAATTTTGTTAATTTTTGATTTGGGTGCCCTTCCGTATAGGAATAACCCAAAGTCAATTTTTGACATGATAATTGAGTTTATTACATCAAGGATGGTTTAAGTGTGACAGTTGAAACTAGTGCTGCAGAGACATTTTATAATATTTAGCTTTTTAGCTATTTGTATTACTAGTTGTTCTATGTGTGCGTCCCATTTATATTTATTAGTTATAGTAATACCTAATATTTTTAAAGATGTTTCACTTTTTTTGGTTCAAACCGCCAAGTATTCTAAAGTTGGATTTTTTTTCGACAAATATGTAAATGTTTTGATTTTGGTATAGAGAGACTAGCTCCAGAGTAATTGCACCATTCTTGTATGTCTGCGAGCAGTGGTTTTATGTCTAAAGTTGTGTCTTTATTTTTTTGTCTTCTTATTATTACGATTACATATATACGATTACACGTCGGCGTATGCAGTAAATTCGAATGATTTGTGTAGACCTAGAATTCTATTAAGTTTATTATAGGCAATTGCAAAATGGATTACAGATAGTGGTGATCCTTGTGGGATTCGATTTACTAGCGGTAAAGGTTGGGATTGTATGTTTTGGGTCTGAACACAAATTTTTCTATTAGTTAAGAAGTTTATTATGTATTTAATCATTTTTGGCCCTAGTTTCCAGTCAACGAGCTCGTCGATTATAGTGTGCATTCCTATTTTATCAAATGCTTTTGAAAAGTCTAGTGAGATTATAGAGAGGTGGCTCTTTTTGGATAGGGTGGTGGTAGTCAGGTAGTCTAGCATTGCTAGAGAATCTGATACCGATTTTCCTTTCTGAACCCCATCTGACGACTATCGAGTAGCTGGCTGTTGTTAACTAGCCACCATTGTCTTTTGGATATTATTTTATCCATGACTTTGGATATGCAGCTATTTAATGATATGGGTCGGTAAGAGGTTATTTCGGTTTTGTTTGAGTCAGGTTTTAAAATTGGTATTATGTTACTTATTTTAAACTGTTGTGGAATATCTGCGTTAAGTATATTGTTGTAGAGGTTGAGCAGCCTTTGCATTACAGAATCTGGGAGGTTTTTAATCATTGGGTAACTGATGCGGTTTCTGCCTGGTGTTTTGCCTTTAAGTTGGTTTATGGCGCTTTTTAGTTCGATAATCGAAATATCGCATTTTAAGGGTTGGGTGAGAGGGGATGTGTTGTGAGTGAAATTGTCGTTTAATTTTTCTTTGTGTGACCTAAATGTGGAATGAAAGTTATTGTTAAGTGAGGCTTTTGACCAGAACTCGCATAGGGCTTTTGAGATTTCATATTTGTTTGTATAAGTGTCTGCTGCGTTATTAGGGTTAACAAGGCAATGAATTGGGATGTGGGTTTTGAGGCCACAGAATCTATTGATTTTTTTCCATATTGTTGGGATTGGGGTTTGTGAGTTAATGTCTAAAGTGAGTTCGTATAGAGCTTTGCGTTTTTTTTATTTTTATTTCCCGTTTAAGTATTGCGTTAGCTTTTTTATAAGTGATTATATTGGTTGTGTTTATATTTTGGCACATGTTCCGCCAGGCTAATTTTTTATTGGCTTTTAGTTCTTGCAAGTCTTTGTCCCACCAGGGGACTTGTTTGGATGAATTTGGGTGGTATTGTGGTATGGATAAATGTGCGCTGTGTCTTATTATAGAGCAAAGATAAGCTGTTTCTTGGTTAATTTGTTGGCTGTGTGTTCTGTCGTCGGAAGTTTGCTTACTTATTATTTGGTAAAGAGGCCAGTTGGCTTTGTCTATATTAAACTTTGGTTTAATGACTGAGGGGTCAGATGTTACAAATCGCGAAGTGGTCGCTTACTGAGAGGTGGCTGTCGACTGACCATTTAGAGTATAAGGTTAATTCAGGAGAAGCTAGGGAGAGAAGTGGGTGGGTGAACCATTACTGAGTGTGGTTAGTAAGGATTGGTTTATAAGTTTAAACAGTAGGTTTCCTCGTGTGTTATTATTTTGTGATCCCCAGCTTTTGTGCCAGCTGTTGAAATCACCTGTTATTAAGAGAGGGGTGTTTATATTGTTGTAGGCATCTTGTAATTCTTGTAATGTAAATAGCTTGTTGGGAGGTATATAACTGGAAATTATAGTAAATTTAATTTTAGATTGTACTGTAACGGCGATTGAGTCAAAATTTATATTACGGATTTGGGTTTGTTGTTGTTGCAAGGAGTTGTGAAGTAGAAGAGAGAGAGTAAAAGAGACCATAAGGGTTGCTCGAATTGTTTATGTGGTAAAGAGTGAAGTTAATTGGGATAGGAATATTATTGGTAGAGTGGAGGTGCGTATCTTGAATGGAAATTATTTTAGGGTTCTTGTTTTTTATAAGTATTTGTAAGTGCTTGTAATTATTGAGGTATCCATTTACGTTAATTTGTAATATTTTTAGCATGTTAAATATAGTGATATAGTGTTGAGCTTTTTGTAAACTAGATTAATGTATTTTTTTTTTTTTTTGGCTTTTATGGGTTAAGTTCTTCATCAGTACTCGTTGTACTCGTGTGATCGGATATCTTGTTCTTGGTTTTCTTTTCGGTTTTGGTTTTTGGTTTTTTTTCTTCTTTTGCTTTCAGTTGAGTCCCTAATTTATTTGATTTTGCAGTGAATATTTTAAGTTTAAGTTCGTCGGAGAGTTCTGAGCGTGTTGAGTATTTTGATGTTGTTGCAGTGGTGTCCATGGGTTCTTTCGGGAAGTCTTCGTAGGTGATAGTTTGTCTTGTAGTATGATTCGGGGTTGATGAGGTTGTTTTTGGTGCTTTAGTTGTATGCGTTGTTGTTTCTGCAACTGGTGTTTTGTGCGCTGGAAGTGCTGCTTTCAGGGCGTAAGGCATTGGTGGGTGAGTGTGACGTGTGTTTTAAATCAAGCGGGCTGTCTTGTGGTCCACTTTTTGAATTGTTTTGATGGCAGTCAGTTCTTTTTGTTTTTTGAAGGCGGGGCATGATTTGTCCATTGCGTTGTGGTGTTTAATTTCGTCATCTTCGTATTTACAGTTGATGCAGGTTAGTGTATTAGTGCATGGTTCATCCTCTTTTGTGTGTTCTTTTTCGGAGCAATGGTGGCAAATTTTAGGGCTTTTACAATAGGCGGAGTGGTGCCCAAATTTAAGGCAGTTGAAACATCTCATAGGGGGTGGGATGTAAGGTCGTATATTTATTACTTCATACCCTATCCATATTTTGTCAGGTAGGGTGATTGTAGCGAAGCTTAGTATGATTAAGCCTGTTTCTGTGGTTTTTTAGCTGTCGTTGTTGTCTTTTTTTAAGATTTTTCGGACCTCAATAACATTTTGAGGCTTTAATTCTTCCAAGATATCTTTTTCTTCTATATTTCGTAAGTCATTGGAGTAGATGACTCCTTTGGTTTGGTTCACTTATTCTTTGTGTTTGTTGTATTTTTCTTTTTTTTATGATCGGGTACGAAGTGGTCGCGAATTAACTGTACTGTTTATAGATCGGATGTTGATAAGCTGTCGCTTGGATCGTTGGTCAGTCGCACGTCTTTACTATTTGAAGGTCGGAGTGAAACTGTGCGTACATATATATGTTTGTATTTATGCATACATAAATAACTCCTTTATTTGTGAGGTGCAGTCACAGCTCCTCACACTCCCTCGTTCCTTCGGAAGTGGAAAAATTCCACTTGCTTTTTATATTCGTTTCCTCATATATTTAAATTTGGCACCACCAGTGTGGCCGTTTCGCCTATTTAAATTTCGCGCTGTGGTGCGGTGCAGTGGCATTGCGGCTCGTATCAGTCAACTTTTGATAGGCAGTGCACTGACGTTGAGCTACCAGATCGGTAGCTGGTGGTTTTCTGGCCAGCTGTGTGAAGCTGTGTCATTCAGCTTTTTGACACGCAGCGCCTCACGGTCGGTGCTGCCAGATCATTGTTCGATCAACACTTTGCCACCCCTGGTGACCGATGAGTCGACGCATGCTGTGGAAAGAATATTAAACAAATGTAAGTGTAATATTTTATGGCTTTCCGCCATTTTAATATTCTTCCTCTATTGCAGGCTTCCGCCCCAACTTGGAAGTTATGATGCCCCCCCCTTTGCAGGTAAGTTTGGCTCCAAATGCATTTATTTGTATATGCATTTGTTTCCTCTTCTTCTTCTCTCTTTTTTTCAGGTTGTGCTGCCCACTCTACACCTACGTGCGCAAGATTAAACACGCGTCTTTTTTTTTCATTTTTTTTTCAAGAGTATTTATTCATCTTTTTTTTCTATTGCTCGTACTATTGCGCCGTCGCGCGACATCCGCAGCCGGTATCGCATGCCCGCGATCCAATGCAGGCGACATAGGCGTCGCTCCGCGCCTTCTGCTGCTGCCGCCGCGATCTCGGGTGGCCAAGCTTGCTGTGGCAACTCCCGCCACTGTGCCTGCCCGGTAGGCTCCGGCGCTTGTCGCCGGAATAGGGGTCGAGCAGTCCGTGCTGTTTGCGGACACGACGATTGTCGTTGTAGCGCCGGACGAACTCGAATCGGCGATCGCCGTGAGTCGCCCGGCGTTACCGTCGCACGCGCTGCTTTTTCGCCTATCCCGGCTTCCGGCTGTCGGGACTGTGGCCACTCCCACGGCGATACCCGATGGGATGGCGAGAGTTGCTCAGTCTCGGGGATGGTTGTTGCTGTTGGTGCTGGCGGCGTTGGCGTTCTCCAGCGCGTGCTCGTGTTCGTTGGCGGCGACGTTATCTCTCTCACCGAGCAGCCGGGTGGCTGCTCCACGACCTCCTTCCACGAAAATACGACGGTGACCTCGTGTTGCCACGCGCCGTCCACATACCGCGACTTCCTGGAGGCCGTGGCAGTGGGCGCGGCCTCTGGCTCCCGTTCTGGTTCGCGGTCGGGTTCATCGCCTCGCTCCTCTTCGCCTCGCTCTCCGTCGCCTCGTTGCCCGTCGTCTCGCTCCTCGTCGTCCCGTCTCGCCGCGGATTCCTCGTCGTCGGGCTTATATAAGCTTGCCGTCGGATCGTAGATGTCCGGGCTGAAGGCGTTCGCCGCGGCGTACACCTCTCTGCCTGCCACGCCTTCGTCATCCGACGAGATGATGATAACCTTATCATCCAACTCGCGCCTGGGCCAGGGCGATTGTGGCCGGGCTGGCTGCCACTCGGGCGGTGGTGTCGGCGGCGCATATTGGGGCGACACCGGACGCAGGAACTCGTCGTCCTCGGGCTCGCTCGCCATCTCCTCCTGCGCCTCCCTCCGCAGCCGCCAATATTCCTGAAGTCGTGCCTCGTGCGCCTCCCTCGGCAGCCCGTCGTCATATCCGGTGCTGGAGAGCGAACTCGACTCTCCATCCGAGTCGCTGCTAATCGGCCACGCTTCGGCGGATTCATCGCTTCACGTCCCTGTGCCCGACTCCCCTCCTTCATCCTCACGCAGTGGCGACGCCATCAGCTCGAGCACATCGGGCGACGGCTCACGAGCACGGATTCGAGGGTCGCGGCTCGCTTGGTTGGCTGTTGCAAAAGTGCTTGCTTCCATTGTAATGATTTTTTCTCAAAGAGGCTGACCGCATGGCTAGTGCCCTCTTTTATACCCTCCGGTG
Organism: Scaptomyza pallida; assembly: GCA_018152965.1. NCBI lineage: Eukaryota > Metazoa > Arthropoda > Insecta > Diptera > Drosophilidae > Scaptomyza > Scaptomyza pallida. The sequence goes on from JAECXP010000219.1 coordinate 1,159,525, forward strand.
AGTGTTTATTTGACATCATTTGTGTTTGTATTAGTCCACAAATCAACGGTGTCCTTACCGTTATAACCGCCATGTTTGTCAGCACTCGCTCTCTGGGTGGTGCTGTCTCTTTCTGGTTGCTTTGGCTTATGGCAGCGTTCTTATTCGCACGCCAATTCGCCGCGAACAGGGCCGTTCGAGTCTTTCTGACCGTTGGGAGCTCTTCCTTTTTTTTCTTTCCATTTTTATTTATTTATTATTTCTTTCTTTTATTATTTATTTTATTTATTTATTATTTTTTTTTTTTTTTTTATTCTTATTTATTTTATTATTATTGTTATTATTATTATTATTTTTTTATTTTTATTTTATTTATTATTATATTTTTTTTATTTATTTATTTATTTTATTTATTTATAATTATTTTTATTTTTATTATTTATTTATTATGTTTTTATACCCTTAACCCATAAAATGGGTAAATAAGGGTACATATAATGGTTTTGTGCAAATGTATGTAACAGACAGAAGGAAGCATCTCCGACCCTATAAAGTATATATATTCTTGATCAGCATTAACAGCCGAGTCGATCTAGCCATGTCCATCTGTCCGTCTGTCTGTCCGTTTGTCTGTATGAACGCGCCGATCTCAGAGACTATAAAAGCTAGAGAGTTCAAACTTGAAACTTAAACTCTCGTTTACTAGGGGCAGTACAAGTTTGCTTCAAATTATCGATAACATTTCTGGTTCTCGATATACACATGTGATCGATAACAAAAATTCTTATATTTTAAAATTATGAAAATGAGGTTTGAAGCTATGAATAAAATAATGAACATTTCAAAAAATTTGATCAAAATCGGTTAAGAAATACTGGAGATATCGCAGTTTGAAGTTTGGTCACATACGCGTTACGTATGGGGTTAAGGGTATGTCCTAGTCGGGATTTCTCGACTAGAGCCTTCTTACTTGTTTTCCTTCTTTTTTTTTTTGTATATATGTACCTGTACATGTATCACCCCCTTTTTTTTTCATTGCCAACAAAAATTTTCTACCTTTGTTTTTAATGTTTTCCTTTTTTTTGTTTTGCAGGTAAAAGCTCAGGTGAGTATATGTGGAATATTTTATTTTTAGGTTTTATTAATATTTCCTTTTTTTCTTTCAGAGTTCCATTTTTTTCTCTTCCCATTTTTCTTTTTTTTTTCAGGGTCTCTTCTGGTTTCTGTGCCCTCTTTTTTCCCGTGTGTTTTTTTCCCTTTTTATACCCTTAACCCATAAAATGGGTAAATAAGGGTATAATGGTTTTGTGCAAATGTATGTAACAGACAGAAGGAAACATCTCCGACCCCATAAAGTATATATATTCTTGATCAGCATCAACAGCCGAGTCGATCTAGCCATGTCCGTCTGTCCGTCTGTCTGTCTGTCCGTCTGTCCGTCTGTCCGTCTGTATGAACGCGCCGATCTCAGAGACTATAAGAGCTAGAGACTTCAAATTTGAAACTTAAGCTCTCCTATACCATGAGAAGATCAAGTTTGTTTTGAATTTTCGATAACACTTCTGGTTTCCGATATACTCCTTTGTCTCGTTCCCTCCTCGCAGTCTTGCTATGACTGGCGAGACGAAATCTATAATCGTGTAGGGGCCCGAATATTTCGGAGCCAGTTTCACAGCAAATCCCTCCGCTGCATTTGATAGGTGATGTTCTTTTGCCCACACTATGTCCCCGATCTTCGGCTTCCATATCCGTCTCCTTAGGTTGTAGTGTCGGGCTTGGACTTGGGCAGCTTTCTCCAGACTGCGCCTGACCAATTCGAACACTTCTTTGAGCCTTGATGCTTTCTCTGTGGGTGTTTGGGTACCCCTGCCGGTACCGACAGTAGTTTCGTCGAACAGTGCGTTTGGTAGCTTTGGTTCGTGACCTTGCGTAATAAACGCCGCACTATATCCTGTAGAAGCTGACACACTGGTGTTAATTGCCAGTGTCAGTTCGGGTAATAGTTCGTCCCAGTTCCGGTGGTTGTTCCAGGCATATTGTGCCACCATAGTTTTAACGGTGCGGTTTGTCCGTTCCGTTGGATTTTCTTGTGGGGTGTACGGTGCTGTGAATTGGTGCCGTACTCCCAATTCATTTAGAAAGTTTTTGAACGCTTTACTGGTAAACTGCGTTCCATTGTCCGCGATCAACACTTTCGGTACTCCGAACCTTGCCAGAATTCTTTCCCGGAATACTTTTTGTAGGGAAGCTGTTGTTGCACTTCTCAGGGGGACCAATTCGGACCACTTTGAAAAGCGGTCTACCAATACCAGGAGCATAGTGTTCCATGTTTGGACCGGGGTAATGGTCCTACGAAATCTGCGCATACTGTGCTCCATGGTTCTTCCGGTATTTGGGTTAGCACTTTCCCTGCCGCTGCTGTTTGGCTGGGTTTATATTGTTGGCAGATTTCACAGCGGTGTACATATGCGCGTGTGTCTCTATATAACCCAGGCCAGTAATAGCGAGCCGCTAATCTGGCGATTGTTTTTCGGCTGCCCAGGTGTCCAGCTGTTGCCGCATCGTGGTTTTCTTGCAATACCTGGGTTCGTTTGCCACTTGGCATGCACAGCTTGAGGATACCTCCTCAATGCCTGCTCGGTGTGGGATGTGTCGGTATAGGTTAACACCTTCCTCCACATAGTCTGGGTATTTCTTGGGATTCTTCATTATGTCTTCTCTCATCTTCTGAATCCACTTGCACTGTGCGTTAGCGCCTCCCATGTCTTCGTGCGTTGTGACAATTCGTCCACACGTTTCCTTAAGTGGCTGCCGAGAAAGCGCATCGGCCACGACATTCAAACTACCCTTACGATACTTAATTTCGAAATCGTATTGTTGGAGCTCTAGTGCCCATCGAGCTATCCTTCCGGATGGATTCTCTATCGAGTTGAGCCACTTTAGTGCCATGTGATCAGTAATCACTATGAAGTGTTACCCTTCCAGGTATGGTCTCAACTTCCTTATTCCCCAAACTATGGCCAAACATTCCTTTTCGGTAGCCGAATAATTTCGTTCGGCTCCATTGAGTGTTCGGCTCGCATACGATATTACTCGTTCACCTTCCCCCGAAGGTTGAGCTAAGATCGTACCCAAGCCATAGTTGCTAGCGTCTGTCTGTAAGCAGAAGGTTTAGGAGAAATCTGGGCACGCCAATACGGGTAATCGAGTCAGTTTGTCCTTGATTGTTTCGAACGCCTTCTGACGTTCTTCCGACCATTCCCACTTGGCTCCTTTTTTGAGTAAATCGTTGAGTGGGTGAACTGTTGTTGCGAAGTCTGGTACGAAGCGTCGATACCACGATGCCACTCCTATATACTGCCTCAACTCTTTCACGTTCTCTGGCGGCTTTAGTTCTGCGATCGCAGCCACCTTTTTTGGATCGGTGCATATACCTCTGTCTGTCACCCGGTGACCAAGGTATTTTAGCTCCTTTTTGAAAAAGTCGCACTTGTCTACGTGTATCCGTAGGTTTGCTGCTCGTAGCCGCCTGAACACCTCACGCAGATTCTGCATGTGTTCTTCTCTTGTCCGTCTGGTGACTATAATGTCGTCTAAATATGCAAACGCGTGTGGCATCATATCTGGTCCTATGACGCGATCCAGCGCCCTCTGGAACGTTGCCGGAGCCGAATGTAGTCCGAACGGCATTACCTTCCACTGGTATAATCCCTTTCCGGGCACTGTGAATGCCGTGAGAGGCCGGCTCTCCTTTGCCATTGGTATTTGCCAATACCCATCCTTCAAGTCCAAGCTGGTGATGAAGTGCGCCTCTCTCAACTGATCCAAGATGTGGTTGACCCTTGGTATCGGGTAGGCATCTTTCACAGATCTGCTGTTTAGCTGGCGAAAGTCGACACACAAACGCCATTTGCCTGTCTTCTTTTTCACAATGACTATCGGTGCGCTGTGTGGGCTGCTTGAAGGCTCTATACAACCCTTTGCCAATAGTTCATCTACCTGTTGGTTGAATTCGGCTTGCATTTTCGGGTTTTTGGGAAAGTATCTTTGTTTTATCGGCCTGTCATCGCTCATCACGGTCTTATGTTCTGTGATTTGGGACGGCCCTTTTAGTTTGGCAAACGCCTCGATTTCATGTTGTAGAAATTCGGCTTTTTCCGCGTCTTCGTGCTGGTTTTTGTTGGGGTTTTCTGTCCTCTGACTGACTGTCATTGTTTGTGGCTCTGTAGCGGCCTGGACAACTGCCACCGACAGTCTCTCCTCCAGGTTGCCCGCCTGTGGTGGCTGTCAGTTGCGTATCCTCACCTTGCATGCTTCCGATTAATGGCGAGGGATCGTCCTTTGCGCTGATCGTTTCCCGACTTACAACACGTTGCTGTTCTTGGCCCTATCCGCCCACAAATCCAACAGTAATCCAACATTGGGTTTGGCACTATACTGCCCAATGTCCTCCTTGTCCGCAAACACGACACGCTCGTCCTGGTTTGCTTACCTTTTTTTTTGTTTGGTATTCTGTTGCATTCTTGGGGCTGGGTTGGTCTCTCCATGTCCTGGACCCTCTCTCTTGTGTGTTGCTGTTGTTCCCCCATTGCCATAAATCGGGGTCTGTTTCTGTTTGGCTGTGGTGCGTGGTTAGGTTGTCGTTCACCTTGGTTGTGGGCAGGTTGGTGTTGGTACCGCTCTTGTTGTTGCGGTTGTTGTTCCAGCCGCAACCGCGTGCGGTCATACTCTAACTCCGCCGATGCTTCCGCTAACAGCATTAGCTCACTTAGATTTGTGAACTGGCCCGGTCCTGCGTAAGCGCGTAGGTCTGGGAGGCTGTTAGCGTAAATCTTCTGTAACTCCTTCTCCGTTGGCAGTCGCAGCGGTCGCATCAAGGTCTGCATCTCCACCATATATATTTTGAAGGGCTCTCCAGACCTTTGACGCCTTCTGCGCACTTCGTCTTCAAGATTGTCGTAATAATCTCTCGGCAGGAAGTAGTCCTGGAAACTCGCCACAAATCCCAACCATGTTGTCCAATCAGTCGCGATTGAACTCTCCTGGAGTACAGACGTGCTTACGGACGGTTGTCCTTACAAGCTCTCTCATCGATTACTAACTGTTTACCCTCTCTCTCGGGCGCTCTTGCAACAATCGCGTGTTTTAGTCGCGCATTCTGATTGGCCGAACCAGCTACGCTTTAACGGAGCTTCACACGCACACGCGCGCAAGCTTTGTTCACAGCGCACTGAAACGTGCTGCTATCGTCAGCGATGGCAAGCACCCAGACAACACCGAGACTTTCCAGTCACGCGCGAAGGCACCATCCCCCAAACCCCCCAAACCGGTCATCAAGCCACCGCCTATATTCATCCCGGATGTAACCAACATAATGAAGCTGAAGGAGACCATCACTAAAACCGTGGGTGCGAATGTTGACTACACATACAAGGCGCTCCGAAACAATAAAGTCCGTGTGATGATGCCGGACAAAAGCAGCTACAAAGCACTCAAGACCTTGCTTGATAAATCCGAAAACCGCTACTACACATTCCAGTCACGGGACGAAGGGCCTACAGGATCGTGATAAAGGAACTGCACCACACCACATCGACTGAACACATTAAGGAGGAGCTAGCCGAGCTCGGGCATCGCGTTCGTTGTATTCACGCGATTGGACGCAACAACAAATCACCACTCCCGCTATTCTTCGCAAACATCGAGCCAGCAAATAACAACAAAAAAGCCTTCGAAATTACTAGGCTCTGCAAATCCGTGGTCAAAGTGGAACCACCTATGAAATTTCATGACATCCTGTAATGTTTCCGGTGCCAAGGATTCGGGCACAGCCAAAAATACTGCAAACTGCAACCCAGATGCGTGAAATGTATTGGCGTTCATAGCTCGACGGAGTGCCCCAAAAAGAAAGAGGAAGCGGCTAAATGCCTTTACTGTGGAGGCGACCACCCTGCCTCGTATAGAGGCTGCCCGGCCTATAAAAAGATTAAGGAAGTTGGTGCAGCAAAACCAAACCGCCCCATGGCTACTCAACCTTACAGGCAGCACAAATCATGGGCCTCTGGCATCAGTGGCAGATCCTTTGCGGACGTAGCCAGAAGCAATCTTGCCAATGACCCTCAACTGCAACCATCGCCACAAACGGCGCAGTGTGAAGAAACCCAATTTGCAACCATGATGTCCCGCATGGAGGAACTGATGGGAAAAATTATGGACAGGATGTTCAAACAGATGACGGAGCTCATTACCTCCATTCTAACCAAGGTCTGCAAATAGGCCTACACATAGCGTTTTGGAATGCGAATGGCCTGATCACAAGCAGGCCTGAGGTGGAACTTTTCATCCACACCAACTCCATTGACGTCCTCCTTATATCCGAATCCCATTTTACCAGCAGATCGTACCTTAAAATTCGAGGGTACGACCTCATCCATGCAGATCATCCCAGTGGACGCGCCCGAGGCGGGGCGGCCCTACTAATAAAGAGCAGCATAGAATACGATGAGCTTGCCACCCTATAGGAGAACTGGGTGCAGTGTGCGAAGGTGAAAGTCTCCAGCCCACTTGGAGAAATGGCAATCGCCGCAATCTACATACCTCCGAAGCACAAGCTGACAGAGAAGCACTTTGAAGCTATCATTGAGAGTATGGGAACACGGTTCAATGGTGGGGATGTCGCGTCAGCAACCCAAAGGGAAATGCTCTATACAAATGCATACAACGCAAAGGGCTTGCATGCCACTCCACTGGGGAGCCCACATACTGGCCAACGGATCCGCATAAGCAGCCCGACATCCTGGACTTCGCTATATCCAAAGGCATCGACCCATCCACCGTCGAGTGCTTTGCAAACGCGGATCTTCTCTCCGACCACAGCGCAGTCGAAATCAGGATAAACCTCCCTTTGCTAAAAAAGTCAGCTAGGCGCAAAATGTTTACAAAGGGCACAAGGCAAGACGACTACGTTAACTGGATGAGAGACAAAACTAATCCCAACATGGAACTTACAACCACGGACCAAATTGACGCTGCTATCGAAGGGCTTACGCTTGAAATGCATAATGCTACAGCACACGCCTCGCCGCGAATACCAAACAGGCCTAAGCCACCATGCAGGGAAATTGACCTCTGGTCTTCTGAAGTTGCGACACTTGTTGCTGAAAAACGGTGACTAAGACGAGTTTGGTTCTTGTCCAGAAACCGGAGGGACAAGAGCTCCTTTAACAGAGCGGCCAAACAGTTGAAGGAGCTGTTGCAAAGGCTCAGATCCGGCGCATTTGAGAATTTCTTGGCTAACCTGGAACCAGGCGACCCGCAACACAACCTGTGGAAAATCACGCGTCACATCCGTAGACCAGTCGAAAGGATACCAGCTATCCGACGCGAAAATGGGACCTGGTGCCGATCCGACCAGGATAAAGCCGAGGCGTTCGCCGAGCATCTCTGTGATTCTTTTACGCCCATTATGCGCTGCACAGAGGCAGATGTCGCCGAAACGGAACGCGCGCTTAGTGCGACCAGCACCAACACCGCAAGCATCGAAGAGGTTGAAGGTGAAATAGGATCCCTCCAAACCAACAAATCACCAGGAGCTGACGCTATCGAAGCACGAGCAATCAAACTCCTCCCTCCACCATGCATTCAGCTACTGGCCAACATCTTCAACAAGTGCTTTGAGCTGGGATACTTTCCCAAGCCATGGAGAAAAGCGGAAGTCATCCTCATACCAAAGCCTGGCAAACCTGAAGCCAATCTCGCGTCTTACCGTCCAATCAGTATACTGGCAATCCTCTCTAAAGTACTCGAAAGAATACTTTTGCGCAGAGTGTTGTCAGTAATGGACGAGGCTGGTTTGATCCCCGATCACCAGTTTGGCTTCAGGCGCTCACATTCCACGCTAGAGCAATGCCACAGACTTGTTGCTGAGATAATCAACGCTTTTGAAAACAAAAGGTACTGCTGCGCCGTGATGCTCGACGTTAAACAAGCATTCGACAGAGTTTGGCACCCGGGACTACTGCAGAAAATTCGCTCAAACCTGCCATTGTCCCACTTTGGCTTTCTGCAATTCTACCTGGAAGACAGGACCTTCGCTGTCAGAAGTGGGCTAGCTACATCAACAACGAAACCAATCAAAGCCGGAGTACCCCAAGGAAGTGTGCTAGGCCCAATACATCGTTTACACAGCCGACCTTCCGGTCGTACAGAACGACATTCTAATGGTGGCAACATTCGCAGACGATACAGCGTTCTTGGCTGCGGCGTCTAACCCTGAAGATGCCTCTGGCATACTGCAAAGCCAGATGAATGCCATAGAGCCATGGTTACACAGGTGGAACATCACAATTAACGAGACCAAATCAACGCAAACCACCTTCACCCTACGCAACAGGAACTGCCCACCTGTACTTCTAAACGGTGTTGTCATTCCAGATGATCCAACACCCAAATACCTGGGAATGACACTGGACAGAAGGTTGACGTGGCGCAGCCATATCGTGCGCAAAAGAAAGCAAGCAGAGGAACGACTCAGGCAGTATCAGTGGCTGATAGGAAGGAGGTCCAAACTCAAGAACAGGATGAAACTCCTTGTGTACAAGTCAATCATAAAGCCGATCTGGACATATGGCATCCAACTCTGGGGTACTGCCTGCCCATCAAACCGACGCACCATACAGCGATTGCAGAACAAAACCCTGAGGATGGTCACAGGCGCTCACCCATTCCATAACAACGCCACTATCCACAGCGAACTGGGCATCCCGTGGGTGGCAAAAGAAATCAAAAGATTCAGCACGAGATATGTGCAAAGGCTTCATGAGCATACTAACACGGCGGGGTTGAACCTGCTGGACAACAGTCTGGCGCTGAGAAGATTAAAGAGAGTTCACCCACTGGACCTACCAATTGAAGAAGATGTGTAACCTCGACAGCACATCCAACCCAACCAACCCCCCCACCAACCCACATGTAACCCAACAATGAAATTATAAACCAACAAGGAACTTTGTAAACATTTAATTATTGTCCACATATGGACAGATCTTAAATAAAGCTTTAAAGCTTTAAAGAACAAAAAAAAAAAAAAAAATTTTGTCCAATGTTGGTTATTGGCGATATACCATTTCAGTGCCATTCCTTTGAGTAGCTCAGGCATGGTTCGGGGAATAAGATTAAGGTTCAGCCCGTATGTGTCCGCTGACCATTCTACTTGTTCCAGGAATTCTAATGGTTTTGACGTTCCGTCAAACCTAGCCCCCATTCCCTTACCTGCTTGGCTACTTTTTGGTAGTCTTCTGCCGTATTCGTGCTTCCGCGCCCGTATCTTCTCTCGAAGATATCTTCATTTCGTTGGCTGGGTATGGATTCCCACGGCGTTCGCCGACTTTCCTGGGCATCCCGAGCTCGAGCCGCTGCGCTAGTTGAAGGTATGCTTAGTCGCGCTATATCAATAGCGCCAAGCTCCTTCATCTCCTAATCCTCTTCCTCGATCATTGGCTCGAACTCTGTGTTTGGTGATGATCGACCAAACCGGCTGGCTAGATCGCTGATGCGGATACCGTGTGTTACTGAGTTTTCGTTTCTACTCACCCACTCTCCGAGTTGTTTTCGCATCTGATCGGTTGTGCCTGTCATGTCGAGGCCGAACTCCGTTCCATACTTGACAAATTGTTCTTTTTTAAGATAATACACCCACGAACGCACCATTTTAGTTATTTTGTTATAATTCACGGTTCGACGTTAAAAGTCGCAGAATCCACAGTTGGGCGCCAGTTGTAACGAACCTTCGGTTATCCCGAATAAAAGCTGCTGTGGTTTTGAGGGTACGTGCCAACAAATTTGTATTTGTGGCACTGCGACAAATAATAACGCTTATTGATTTCGAATTATAACACTTTTTAATTTGTACTGTTCTTCAGGTTGATTTATTCAAGTGTTTCTTAGCCTAGTTTAGTCCCGCACTGCTCTAGGATCCACCCTTGTCTTTGGACTGCTGGTGATATGCTCGCCTGCCAACCACGGTCGAAGCTAGGTTTATTGCTCACTACACCAGTTGTTCGCCAGGACACGCTATTGGCTTTCTTGACTCCACAAGAAGCTACCAATAGTACTCCTACTCGCTGGCGTAAGTGTGCTTCACCTGTCCTGCGCCAGGCTCTCTAGTTCAGCACAAGGTAGCAAGGATCTGCCTCACTCAGACTGTCCTCTGAACAAGTGTAGATAGTGCTCACTTCGAACAGATTATGACCGCACTTAGAATATTCGCACAATATGTTCACTTAGTTTATCTTATTGTTAATACTGCACAGGATTGTAGTTTTATCGCCTTCTTAAATGTCCTGATGCGTTGACTGACCGACCGAAACGTAGACTCGTGTGTTTCACTCTTATTCTTCAGACCCCTACTAGTCCGCTGCTCGCTCCTTTTATACCCGTTGCTATCTCGCTGGAGCGGGGCCTGTCATCGTCAAAGTCAATCCAAGGGCAAAAGGTGGCGTGATGCTAAATTGCCCTTAGCAACAACGGTTATTACTCGCTGTTGTTCACGCCTGCCGTTAGTGTGACAGTGATCACTATACCAAGCGATCGTACCGCTCACACACTAACGGTTCCTTGCCCTGTGGTTAGACACGTCTCTATACGCTGACATCCTTTGTCAGAGCGAGACGGCATCTGAATTCGCCGTGTTCTCAAGACCGGTCTCGGGTTCGTTTTGCGGATTCTCCTCCTTCCTCGATTATATATATATAACCATTATTCTGTATATTTACTCTATATATATATATATTATACTATATCCGCGTATATGTGTTTGTATTTATGCGTATATATTTATATACATTTGTATTTATGCGCATATATACACGTATATTTGCATTTATGCATACATAAATAACTTCTTTATTTGTGAGGTGCAGTCACAGCTCCTCACAATAGGGTGCAAAAACGAATTAACGTTGACATTAGCAAGAAGCTTGCCACATAATTTGATGGTTTTCGACTAGAAGGTGGCGCTTTAACTGTTCTGTTGTGGCTGCCACTCTTATGCTGCCTGTTTTTCTGTTCTTGTTAATTATTATTTTTATTTTTTTGTTTCGTATGGGAATATTACACTGGAGATTTCCTTGATAGCTGGTGTTGTATAGTTGTCGTAGTATTTTCTCCACTGGAGTCTGGGTGGTGTATTCCTCGATGATTGCTCGCTTCAACTTCCCCCAATTATTGGCTTGTGATAGTTGCCAGATCCTTTGGGCTTTTCCGATGACTTGCAGTTCTATAGCACCGTATAGAATACTTTGTTAACTTTGGTTTGTCGTAGGGTATAATTGTAATATGAATTCTGTCCTCCTGATGAAGGCGCTAAGCTCCTGTTTATTTCCTGAGAACTGGGGCACTTGTCGGAGTTAAGACAATGCCTGGCTTAGCTCTGCATCACTTAGTACGACTGCCATGTTGTTTGTTTTTTATACTTTGCTACCAAAGGTATCATAGTATATTGGGTTTGTGCAATTACCGTTATGGTGTCTGTCCGTCTGTCCGTCTGTCCGTCCGTCTGTCCGTCCGTCCGTCCGTCCGTCTGTCCGTCTGTCTGTATCAACGCAACTTTTTCCGACACCCTTAAAGCAAGAGCCTTGCAACTTTGCAAATATCTTGGTACATATCTTCGTCAGACAAAGTGTTAAATTTAGGGCTCTACGACCTCAGGGGGCCTGGGAAATTGATAACAAATCGATACACCTCGATGTGCAAGTTGATAAAACACATATAAATCCCACATTTTAGCAGATAGAGTCACCGAATTTGTTCAAAAGATAACCGATAGCATCCCCTTAAAAACTGCATCAAAAGTTTGGATGCCACGGCCACCTATTCCGCCTTCAGCCAACTCCAACCCTCTCTATTGTGTGTTGTTGTTGTTCCCCCATAAATCGGGGTCTGTTTCTGTTTGGCTGTGGTGCGTGGTTAGGTTATCATTCACCTTGGTTGTGGGCAGGTTGGTGTTGGTACCGCTCTTGTTGTTGCGGTTGTTGTTCCAGCCGCAACCGCGTGCGGTCATACTCTAACTCCGCCGATGCTTCCGCTAACAGCATTAGCTCACTTAGATTTGTGAACTGGCCCGGTCTTGCGTAAGCGCGTAGGTCTGGGAGGCTGTTAGCGTAAATCTTCTGTAACTCCTTCTCCGTTGGCAGTCGCAGCGGTCGCATCAAGGTCTGCATCTCCACCATATATATTTTGAAGGGCTCTCCAGACCTTTGACGCCTTCTGCGCACTTCGTCTTCAAGATTGTCGTAATAATCTCTCGGCAGGAAGTAGTCCTGGAAACTCGCCACAAATCCCAACCATGTTGTCCAATCAGTCGCGATTGAACTCTCCTGGAGTACAGACGTGCTTACGGACGGTTGTCCTTACAAGCTCTCTCATCGATTACTAACTGTTTAGCCTCTCTCTCGGGCGCTCTTGCAACAATCGCGTGTTTTAGTCGCGCATTCTGATTGGCCGAACCAGCTACGCTTTAACGGAGCTTCACACGCACACGCGCGCAAGCTTTGTTCACAGCGCACTGAAACGTGCTGCTATCGTCAGCGATGGCAAGCACCCAGACCGCTTCACCCCCCCCCCCCCATCACGGAATATGGACTGGCAGTCGCCTCCAAGTGGCAAAAAACCTACAAAATAGGCAAATGTCACATATACCTACAATGAAAAAGGCAGCGACGAGGATAGCCAGGATAGCTCCGAGACCGGCGAGGTTAAGCGGGAAGTGCCGCAAAGGACTGCCCCGTTGGACGACACTCCTAGCACCAGTGCTGAGGCCAGGCTCAAAAACAACAGATTCGCAGAGCTATCAAGCGAAGATGACTCTGACTCTGACAATGGCAAAAGTGACGACAACGACAACGACAACACCGAGACTTTCCAGTCACGCGCGAAGGCACCATCCCCCAAACCCCCCAAACCGGTCATCAAGCCACCGCCTATATTCATCCCGGATGTAACCAACATAATGAAGCTGAAGGAGACCATCACTAAAACCGTGGGTGCGAATGTTGACTACACATACAAGGCGCTCCGAAACAATAAAGTCCGTGTGATGATGCCGGACAAAAGCAGCTACAAAGCACTCAAGACCTTGCTTGATAAATCCGAAAACCGCTACTACACATTCCAGTCACGGGACGAAGGGCCTACAGGATCGTGATAAAGGAACTGCACCACACCACATCGACTGAACACATTAAGGAGGAGCTAGCCGAGCTCGGGCATCGCGTTCGTTGTATTCACGCGATTGGACGCAACAACAAATCACCACTCCCGCTATTCTTCGCAAACATCGAGCCAGCAAATAACAACAAAAAAGCCTTCGAAATTACTAGGCTCTGCAAATCCGTGGTCAAAGTGGAACCACCTATGAAATTTCATGACATCCTGTAATGTTTCCGGTGCCAAGGATTCGGGCACAGCCAAAAATACTGCAAACTGCAACCCAGATGCGTGAAATGTATTGGCGTTCATAGCTCGACGGAGTGCCCCAAAAAGAGAGAGGAAGCGGCTAAATGCCTTCACTGTGGAGGCGACCACCCTGCCTCGTATAGAGGCTGCCCGGCCTATAAAAAGATTAAGGAAGTTGGTGCAGCAAAACCAAACCGCCCCATGGCTACTCAACCTTACAGGCAGCACAAATCATGGGCCTCTGGCATCAGTGGCAGATCCTTTGCGGACGTAGCCAGAAGCAATCTTGCCAATGACCCTCAACTGCAACCATCGCCACAAACGGCGCAGTGTGAAGAAACCCAATTTGCAACCATGATGTCCCGCATGGAGGAACTGATGGGAAAAATTATGGACAGGATGTTCAAACAGATGACGGAGCTCATTACCTCCATTCTAACCAAGGTCTGCAAATAGGCCTACACATAGCGTTTTGGAATGCGAATGGCCTGATCACAAGCAGGCCTGAGGTGGAACTTTTCATCCACACCAACTCCATTGACGTCCTCCTTATATCCGAATCCCATTTTACCAGCAGATCGTACCTTAAAATTCGAGGGTACGACCTCATCCATGCAGATCATCCCAGTGGACGCGCCCGAGGCGGGGCGGCCCTACTAATAAAGAGCAGCATAGAATACGATGAGCTTGCCACCCTATAGGAGAACTAGGTGCAGTGTGCGAAGGTGAAAGTCTCCAGCCCACTTGGAGAAATGGCAATCGCCGCAATCTACATACCTCCGAAGCACAAGCTGACAGAGAAGCACTTTGAAGCTATCATTGAGAGTATGGGAACACGGTTCGTTGTCGGCGGTGACTTCAACGCCAAGCATCAATGGTGGTATACAAAAGCATACAACGCAAAGGGCTTGCATGCCACTCCACTGGGGAGCCCACATACTGGCCAACGGATCCGCATAAGCAGCCCGACATCCTGGACTTCGCTATATCCAAAGGCATCGACCCATCCACCGTCGAGTGCTTTGCAAACGCGGATCTTCTCTCCGACCACAGCGCAGTCGAAATCAGGATAAACCTCCCTGTGCTAAAAAAGTCAGCTAGGCGCAAAATGTTTACAAAGGGCACAAGGCAAGACGACTACGTTAACTGGATGAGAGACAAAACTAATCCCAACATGGAACTTACAACCACGGACCAAATTGACGCTGCTATCGAAGGGCTTACGCTTGAAATGCATAATGCTACAGCACACGCCTCGCCGCGAATACCAAACAGGCCTAAGCCACCATGCAGGGAAATTGACCTCTGGTCTTCTGAAGTTGCGACACTTGTTGCTGAAAAACGGTGACTAAGACGAGTTTGGTTCTTGTCCAGAAACCGGAGGGACAAGAGCTCCTTTAACAGAGCGGCCAAACAGTTGAAGGAGCTGTTGCAAAGGCTCAGATCCGGCGCATTTGAGAATTTCTTGGCTAACCTGGAACCAGGCGACCCGCAACACAACCTGTGGAAAATCACGCGTCACATCCGTAGACCAGTCGAAAGGATACCAGCTATCCGACGCGAAAATGGGACCTGGTGCCGATCCGACCAGGATAAAGCCGAGGCGTTCGCCGAGCATCTCTGTGATTCTTTTACGCCCATTATGCGCTGCACAGAGGCAGATGTCGCCGAAACGGAACGCGCGCTTAGTGCGACCAGCACCAACACCGCAAGCATCGAAGAGGTTGAAGGTGAAATAGGATCCCTCCAAACCAACAAATCACCAGGAGCTGACGCTATCGAAGCACGAGCAATCAAACTCCTCCCTCCACCATGCATTCAGCTACTGGCCAACATCTTCAACAAGTGCTTTGAGCTGGGATACTTTCCCAAGCCATGGAGAAAAGCGGAAGTCATCCTCATACCAAAGCCTGGCAAACCTGAAGCCAATCTCGCGTCTTACCGTCCAATCAGTTTACTGGCAATCCTCTCTAAAGTACTCGAAAGAATACTTTTGCGCAGAGTGTTGTCAGTAATGGACGAGGCTGGTTTGATCCCCGATCACCAGTTTGGCTTCAGGCGCTCACATTCCACGCTAGAGCAATGCCACAGACTTGTTGCTGAGATAATCAACGCTTTTGAAAACAAAAGGTACTGCTGCGCCGTGATGCTCGACGTTAAACAAGCATTCGACAGAGTTTGGCACCCGGGACTACTGCAGAAAATTCGCTCAAACCTGCCATTGTCCCACTTTGGCTTTCTGCAATTCTACCTGGAAGACAGGACCTTCGCTGTCAGAAGTGGGCTAGCTACATCAACAACGAAACCAATCAAAGCCGGAGTACCCCAAGGAAGTGTGCTAGGCCCAATACTGTACATTGTTTACACAGCCGACCTTCCGGTCGTACAGAACGACATTCTGATGGTGGCAACATTCGCAGACGATACAGCGTTCCTGGCTGCGGCGTCTAACCCTGAAGATGCCTCTGGCATACTGCAAAGCCAGATGAATGCCATAGAGCCATGGTTACACAGGTGGAACATCACAATTAACGAGACCAAATCAACGCAAACCACCTTCACCCTACGCAACAGGAACTGCCCACCTGTACTTCTAAACGGTGTTGTCATTCCAGATGATCCAACACCCAAATACCTGGGAATGACACTGGACAGGAGGTTGACGTGGCGCAGCCATATCGTGCGCAAAAGAAAGCAAGCAGAGGAACGACTCAGGCAGTATCAGTGGCTGATAGGAAGGAGGTCCAAACTCAAGAACAGGATGAAACTCCTTGTGTACAAGTCAATCATAAAGCCGATCTGGACATATGGCATCCAACTCTGGGGTACTGCCTGCCCATCAAACCGACGCACCATACAGCGATTGCAGAACAAAACCCTGAGGATGGTCACAGGCGCTCACCCATTCCATAACAACGCCACTATCCACAGCGAACTGGGCATCCCGTGGGTGGCAAAAGAAATCAAAAGATTCAGCACGAGATATGTGCAAAGGCTTCATGAGCATACTAACACGGCGGGGTTGAACCTGCTGGACAACAGTCTGGCACTGAGAAGATTGAAGAGAGTTCACCCACTGGACCTACCAATTGAAGAAGATGTGTAACCTCGACAGCACATCCAACCCAACCAACCCCCCCACCAACCCACATGTAACCCAACAATGAAATTATAAACCAACAAGGAACTTTGTAAACATTTAATTATTGTCCACATATGGACAGATCTTAAATAAAGCTTTAAAGCTTTAAAGAACAAAAAAAAAAAAAAATTTTGTCCAATGTTGGTTATTGGCGATATACCATTTCAGTGCCATTCCTTTGAGTAGCTCAGGCATGGTTCGGGGAATAAGATTAAGGTTCAGCCCGTATGTGTCCGCTGACCATTCTACTTGTTCCAGGAATTCTAATGGTTTTGACGTTCCGTCAAACCTAGCCCCCATTCCCTTACCTGCTTGGCTATTTTTTGGTAGTCTTCTGCCGTATTCGTGCTTCCGCGCCCGTATCTTCTCTCGAAGATATCTTCATTTCGTTGGCTGGGTATGGATTCCCACGGCGTTCACCGACTTTCCTGGGCATCCCGAGCTCGAGCCGCTGCGCTAGTTGAAGGTATGCTTAGTCGCGCTATATCAATAGCGCCAAGCTCCTTCATCTCCTAATCCTCTTCCTCGATCATTGGCTCGAACTCTGTGCTTGGTGATGATCGACCAAACCGGCTGGCTAGATCGCTGATGCGGATACCGTGTGTTACTGAGTTATCGTTTCTACTCACCCACTCTCCGAGTTGTTTTCGCATCTGATCGGTTGTGCCTGTCATGTCGAGGCCGAACTCCGTTCCATACTTGACAAATTGTTCTTTTTTAAGATAATACACCCACGAACGCACCATTTTAGTTATTTTGTTATAATTCACGGTTCGACGTTAAAAGTCGCAGAATCCACAGTTGGGCGCCAGTTGTAACGAACCTTCGGTTATCCCGAATAAAAGCTGGGCTAGCTCTCGCGGTTTTGAGGGTACGTGCCAACAAATTTGTATTTGTGGCACTGCGACAAATTATAACGCCTATTGATTTCGAATTATAACACTTTTTAATTTGTACTGTTCTTCGGGTTGATTATACAAGTGTGTCTTAGCCTAGTTTAGTCCCGCACTGCTCTAGGATCCACACTTGTCTTTGGACTGCAGGTGATATGCTCGCCTGCCAACCACGGTCGAAGCTAGACTCGCCTACTCGACTAGGTTTATTGCTCACTACACCAGTTGTTCGCCAGGACACGCTATTGGCTTTCTTGACTCCACAAGAAGCTACCAATAGTACTCCTACTCGCTGGCGTAAGTGTGCTTCACCTGTCCTGCGCCAGGCTCCCTAGTTCAGCACAAGGTAGCAAGGATCTGCCTCACTCAGACTGTCCTCTGAACAAGTGTAGATAGTGCTCACTTCGAACAGATTATGACCGCACTTAGAATATTCGCACAATATGTTCACTTAGTTTATCTTATTGTTAATACTGCACAGGATTGTAGTTTTATCGCCTTCTTAAATGTCCTGATGCGTTGACTGACCGACCGAAACGTAGACTCGTGTGTTTCACTCTTATTCTTCAGACCCCTACTAGTCCGCTGCTCGCTCCTTTTATACCCGTTGCTATCTCGCTGGAGCGGGGCCTGTCATCGTCAAAGTCAATCCAAGGGCAAAGGTGGCGTGATGCTAAATTGCCCTTAGCAACAACGGTTATTACTCGCTGTTGTTCACGCCTGCCGTTAGTGTGACAGTGATCACTATACCAAGCGATCGTACCGCTCACACACTAACGGTTCCTTGCCCTGTGGTTAGACACGTCTCTATACGCTGACATCCTTTGTCAGAGCGAGACGGCATCTGAATTCGCCGTGTTCTCAAGACCGGTCTCGGGTTCGTTTTGCGGATTCTCCTCCTTCCTCGATTATATATATATAACCATTATTCTGTATATTTACTCTATATATATATATATTATACTATATCCGCGTATATGTGTTTGTATTTATGCGTATATATTTATATACATTTGTATTTATGCGCATATATACACGTATATTTGCATTTATGCATACATAAATAACTTCTTTATTTGTGAGGTGCAGTCACAGCTCCTCACAATAGGGTGCAAAAACGAATTAACGTTGACATTAGCAAGAAGCTTGCCACATAATTTGATGGTTTTCGACTAGAAGGTGGCGCTTTAACTGTTCTGTTGTGGCTGCCACTCTTATGCTGCCTGTTTTTCTGTTCTTGTTAATTATTATTTTTATTATACTTTGATACCAAAGGTATCATAGTATATTGGGTTTGTGCAATGTCCGTCATGGTGTCTGTCCGTCTGTCCGTATGAACGCAACTTTTTTCGACACCCTTAAAGCTAGAGCCTTGCAACTTTGCAAATATCTTGGTACATGTCTTCGTCAGACAAAGTGTTAAATGTAGGGCTCTACGACCTCAGGGGGCCCGAGAAATCGATAACAAGTCGATACACCTCGATGTGCAAATCGATAAAACACAAATATATCCCACATTTTAGCAGCTAGAGTCACCAAATTTGATGGCAAGATAGCTGGTAACATTCCTCAAAAAACTGCATTAAAAGTTTGGATGCCACGCCCACCTATTTCGCCCCCAGCCCCCCTTCAATTATAAACAAAAATGCCTGTATCTTCTACAGTTTTCAAGCTATTGCCACCAAAATTGACATGAAGGTAGATACTGACATCTGATAAAGTTATGCATCAAAACATTGGATGCCACGCCCCCAAACAACGGGACATGCCCCACCGCCCTAAAAAAACCGGAAGGCATGTATCGTCGCCAGTTTTTAAGCTAGAGTCACCAAATTTGGTATAAACATTGGTAGTGACATCCGTAGCAGGTGTACATCAATGTTTTGGATGCCACGCCCACTTATTCCGCCCACCGCTATATCTCTCTCAGTTTTTGAGCTAGGCTCTTCAAATTTGGTATGAACATTGTTAGTGGCATCCGTAACAGATCTGCATCAATGTTTTGGATGCCACGCCCACTTATACCGCCCACCTCTATATCTTTGTCAGTTTTTGAGCTAGAGTCTCCAATTTTATACCCAAAACCCTCATATATTACTATTTGCACTCAGAATCCTTAACACAGCTATGGGAACTGGTATCAAAGTATATCGCAGTCGGTTGCGTCCGACTGCAACGTTTTTACTTGTTTTTTTGTTTCGTATGGGAATATTACACTGGAGATTTCCTTGATAGCTGGTGTTGTATAGTTGTCGTAGTATTTTCTCCACTGGAGTCTGGGTGGTGTATTCCTCGATGATTGCTCGCTTCAACTTCCCCCAATTATTGGCTTGTGATAGTTGCCAGATCCTTTGGGCTTCTCCGATGACTTGCAGTTCTATAGCACCGTATAGAATACTTTGTTAACTTTGGTTTGTCGTAGGGTATAATTGTAATATGAATTCTGTCCTCCTGATGAAGGCGCTAAGCTCCTGTTTATTTCCTGAGAACTGGGGCACTTGTCGGAGTTAAGACAATGCCTGGCTTAGCTCTGCATCACTTAGTACGACTGCCATGTTGTTTGTTTTTTATACTTTGATACCAAAGGTATCATAGTATATTGGGTTTGTGCAATGTCCGTCATGGTGTCTGTCCGTCTGTCCGTCCGTCCGTTCGTCTGTCCGTCTGTCTGTATCAACGCAACTTTTTTCGACACCCTTAAAGCAAGAGCCTTGCAACTTTGCAAAAAATATCTTGGTACATGCCTTCGTCAGACAAAGTGTTAAATTTAGGGCTCTACGACCTCAGGAGGTCTGGGAAATCGATAACAAGTCGATACACCTAGATGTGCGAATCGATAAGACACAAATGAATTAAATTATAAACAACAAGTAAAAACGTTGCAGTCGGACGCAACCGACTGCGATATACTTTGATACCAGTTTACATAGCTGTTTTAAGGATTCCTAGTGCAAATAGTAATATATGAGGGCTCTGGGTATAAAAATCAGGCAGAAGAGGTAGGCATGACATTTATCTGTGGCGGATGGCACTTTCTATCCTCCTACCAAGTTTGGAGACTCTAGCGCAAAAACCGACAAAGATATAGAGGTGGGCGGTATAAGTGGGCGTGGCATAAACAATTTTATGCACACCTGTTGCGGATGTTACAACCAATGTTCATTTCAAATTTGGTGACTCCAGCCCAAAAACTGAGAAAGATATAGAGGTGGGCGGTATAAGTGGGCGTGGCATCCAAAACATTGATGCAGATCTGTTACGGATGTCACTACCAATGTTCATACCAAATTTGGTGACTCTAGCTTAAAAACTGACAAAGATACATGCCTTCCGGTTTTTTTTAGGGCGGTGGGGCATGTCCCGTTGTTTGGGGGCGTGGCATTCAAAGTTTTGATGCATATCTGTGTTAGATGTCAGCATCTACTTTCATGTCAAATTTGGTGGCTATAGCTTCAAAACTGTAGAAGATACAAGCATTTTTGTTTATAATTTAAGAGGGGCTGGGGGCAGAACAGGTGGGCGTGGCATCCAAACTTTTAATGCAGTTTTTTCGGGAATGTCATCGGCTATCTTGCCCCCAAATTTGGTGACTCTAGCTGATAAAATGTGGGATATATTTGTGTTTTATCGATTTGCACATCGAGGTGTATCGACTTGTTATCGATTTCCCATGCCCCCTGAGGTCGTAGAGCCCTACATTTAACACTTTGTCTGACGAAGGCATGTACCAAGATATGTGCAAAGTTGCAAGGCTCTAGCTTTAAGGGTGTCGAAAAAAGTTGCGTTCATACAGACAGACGGACAGACGGACAGACGGACAGACGGACGGACGGACAGACACCATGACGGACATTGCACAAACCCAATATACTATGACACCTTTGGTATCAAAGTATAAAAATGCCTGTATCTTCTACAGTTTTGAAGCTATAGCCACCAAAATTGGCATGAAGGTAGATGCTGACATCTGACAAAGCTATGATTCAAAACATTTGATGCCACGCCCCCAAACAACGGGACATGCCCCACCGCCCTAAAAAAAAACCGGAAGGCATGTATCTTCGCCAGTTTTTAAGGTAGAGTCACCAAATTTGGTATGAACATTGGTAGTGACATTCGTAACAGATCTGCATCAATGTTTGGACGCCACGCCCACTTATACCGCCCACCTCTATTTCTTTCTCAGTTTTTGCGCAAGAGTCTCCATACTTGGTAGGGAGTAACAGTGTGCCATTCGCCACAGATATGCTTCACAAATTCGGATGATACGCCTACCCCTTGTAGTGGCCAGTTACAGTAACATAAATAAGTTCGCGTATGTATATTTTGAGTACCTGTAAGACTTAACATATTCCTCTGTTAACATATTTCTCTCTGTATGAGAGCGCTCTCAGTGACCGCTGTCCCACATGATTGCGTGTGTGTAGTATAAATTCGACAATAAGAGTTATAAGTTATGTCCTTCCAATATCTGGAAGTAAAACTGCACGTAGACCGATTTCGCTGTGTAAGCTTTGTACCTTTTTCGTATGAGTAGAGCTATAAAAGCGCATTACAAGTCCGCGTGGTTTCTTTCCTAAGTGCATGTGCCAACGGAACTACGAAAGTCATTTTAGACTAGTTAAAGTCATATAAATGTACAATTAAATATATGATAGTGAATTTCAATCACGCTAAGTAAAAGTTATAAGAAGATCGGCAAGGCGTGTGCTAACATACTGCCGACCCACTGTACCAAGTGTTTTGCAGCGTGAGTAGCAAGTGAAAGGTGATTTGAATATATTCCTAGATCAAATATAGTGACCTAACGTTTAGTTGTATTTTTTATAGAGGTAGCAATAACGGCAGAAGCAGCTATTCGCCGCCGGCCGGTTAGTGCATCGCGCTTTCGCGCTTCTCTTTCAATAAGTGCCACCGGTCGGCGAGTCAAGTGTCTCGCACCAATTTGCGTGTCCAAGAAGCCCCGAAACGATCCGGAAAAGTCTTATAGGAATTGTGAGAAGGATCAGGAGTGCTATACTTTTGCGGCATACAGTTTTGTATTTGAGGAAAAAGAGGCGAAACTCTCAGCGACAAAAAATTGTGAACGGTGAAATATACCCCACCACATGTACAGGGTACAATAACAGCGCAGCGCGTTCTAGCCGCTCAACCACAATAACAGCGCTCAATATCGCACAGCGGAATTAAGTCTAGCGTTGCGTGGCTCTGTTAAGGAATAAGTTTGTATCGCCAACGTAGATTTGTGCTTAATACCAAATTATCAGAACCACAGATCAGTTAAGTTGAAATTTATCTCTAATATAAATGAGTATTAAACTTTATTAGGTGCAAATCATACGGCATGAAATTGTAATTGGTAATAGTAGAACTCCCGCTCAAATATTTTTTATTAATTTACACAGTCGACTAACGCCAACGCATCAGCTGTAACTTCAACGGGCCCGGCGAAGATACATCGATGGAAGGATTGTGAGTTTGAAATATACACTGTTAACATTTCGCGAGTACAGCTTGCATCAGCAAGAATATCGTTTCGTATTTTATTTCAGCGAGAATTTTGCTATTATTAAAACATGCATATATGAGTGTCTGAACAAGCTTAGAATAGTCATTACATTTTGAAATCGCGTAGCGTGATGCAATCCTTATGGACCATGCAAAATATATTTGGAAAATTAAATTGTAGAGATAAGCGAAATTATGATTGAGTAGAATTATATTGAAGCCGTCGCCGAATCGACATAATGCGTGTAACTAAATGAAATAAAGTCTTTGATAAGGGGTAACCAACAAATTTCTATTCAGTTACCAAGGTAGGGAGGGTAAAGAATAAAGGGGGCTATCTACACCTCAGCCGCCCTAATCATCAACCTGTTTGTACTCTGCTGTCTTTTCTTGTACGTGGGTACAGCCCAAAAACAATTTTTGAAATATTTATCGTAGATTTCAGAAAGTGCACTTATATTTATTTTCCGTGTCAAGTAGCGCCATATAGCGGGAGGAAGCAACAACCCACGCCATATCCGACGAGCATACCACAGAGCAACGCTAGAAGTGCACGACCGCTGAATCCTCTGTACGCATTGTCCTTCCTGGACGCATTGTCCGCATTGTTGGCATGACATTTATCTGTGGCAGATGGCACTTTCTATCCCCCTACCAAGTTTGGAGACTCTAGCGTAAAAACCGACAAAGATATAGAGGTGGGCGGTATAAGTGGGCATGGCATCCAAATTTTGCATTTTATGCACACCTGTTACAGATGTCACAACCAATGTTCATACCAAACTTGGTGACTAGCCCAAAAACTAAGAAAGATATAGAGGTGGGCGGTATCAGTGGGCGTGGAATCCAAAACATTGATGCAGATCTGTTACGGATGTCACTACCATACCAAATTTGGTGACTCTAGCTTAAAAACTGGCGAAGATACGTGCATTTCGGTGTTTTTTAGAGCGGTGGGGCATTTCCCGTTGTTTGGGGGCGTGGCATCCAATATTTTGGTGCACTAAGAAAGGATTTTTAATTTGGACCACTTTTCCGAGTACCTCCCATACAAATTTCCTAAATTTGTCACTTTACCTCATTCCACCACTCTCTCGCCTCATTGTCGCACAAGCTGGGAGTTTGACCGCCACCGAGCTTACAAAAACAAAACACATGACCCATTCCACTACTGCCGTCTGAATGTCGCACAAGCGATCGCGACCGAGTTTACAAAAACAAAACACATGACCCATTCCACTACTGCCGTCTGGGCACAAGCTATTGCGGCCGAGTTTACATAAACAAAACACATGACCCAGACCCATTCCACTTCTGCCGTCTGTACAAGCGATCGCCAGCGAGTTTACAAAAACAAAACACACGCGCTGTGTGTGTGTCTCCGTTTTTCATTGTTCTTCTTTGTGCCTTTGACAATTGATTGACGACCCAAGAAGAGTTTGTTGTTGTTGTAAGTGTTGTTGATGTGCTCGAAATGCTTCTTTTTGTTGGTTTTATTGATTTAAAACAAATCAATTAAAACATAACTTGGTCCGTCTAGAAAAGTTTTGCACACCAGAATATGTCACGGAGGTGGTTTTATCTACATACTTGCTAATTATCAAACAAAACTTAAAACACAAACCCAAATACCTATTCCCATTGTTGTTTTGATATAATTGTCAACCTGACATTTGTAACTTTGGTTGATGTTGAAAAAAGCACGTATGTACATATGTACATGCATACACATGTATGTACGTACATTTTTCATTGTTTTGTATATATATATATATATATTAACAAAAAATGCAAGTGCAAATATATGTATATACAGTGCAAAAACAAACGCACTAACAAATAGAAACTTAAGAAAATGTAATCTGCATACATAACATGTATGTATATTTAATGCAAAAAAGTTGTATAGATATGTACATATGTACAAACATTCAATTTGTATTTGTCTTCGCCCTTTACGCGGAAATAATAAATCTTGAACAACTTTGTATAGTGGTAGATTTGCCCACTTGCTGCTTATCTAACTCAGACGTTACGTCGTGGCATCCAAAGTTTTGATGCATATCTTTGTAAGACTTCAGCATCTACCTTCCCATAAAATTTCGTGACTATCAAAACTGTGGGAAATACGATTATAACTGAAAGGGGGGCTGGGGCCGGATGAGGTGGGAATGGCATCCAAACTTTCGATGCAGTTTTTGAGGAATGTCATCGGCTATCTTGCCCACAAATTTGGTGACTCTAGCTGCTAAAATGTGATATATATATATATATGTGTTTCATCGATTTGCACATCGAGGTGTATCGATTTGTTATCGATTTCCTAGGCCCCTAAGGTCGTAGAGCCAAATTTAACCCTCTAACGCTTAAGAGTTCCTTGAGGCACTTTTAACATTATTCATTTTAGCGAATAAACTAAAAGCATTTATATTATTTTAATATTTTTTGGCAGTTCATAACAAACACCAAAATCCGTACAGAAGCCTTGAAAGCTCTCAGAAGCTTTTAACGGTACTTTTTATTTTCGTACGCACAGAACATCTGTTTTTTCCCTCGTGAATTTCGACCAGTTGCGTGTTGTGTTTTCTTTTGCTAATAAAAGTTAATATATTAAATCTATTTGTCCCATAATTTTTTTAGTGAAAGGTATGTTTATTTACTATTAAAATAAAGTTACAGAACAGAAATTACATAAAAGATGTGCGTTTTAGCAACGAAATAGTGATAAGTGCCTTGAGGCACTTTTGGGGCTCCACGCTAACTTTAGTTGCTAGCATCTAGTTCCGACTGCATGCAATTTTTGCGTTGTTTTTAGCTTTTTGTGTGATTTCTCTAGAAATTTGGAAGAAATGACAGCGCGTATTCGTTTCAAGTTATCCGACTTGACTGATGAACAGTTGCTGTAACTAGGCATCCAATATTAGACCTGCGGTTTGCCCAAGTAAACTATTTTCCGGAATGGTTGGATCGAAATAGTGGAAAAAGATGGTGTAAGCACTACAAAACTTCGCAAACGCAATGTTTTTGCCTAAAATTCAATCTGTATTTGTGCTACGCAGCCAACAAAAATTGATTTTCACAATATCATACAAAAAAATAAAGTAAAACTTAGGTTTTTAAAAATGACTTATTATACTCAAAGCCCCAAAAGTGCCTTGAGGCACTTATTCACTTTTTCTTACCTTACAGGTTAACGAAAACTCCCACACTATTTCTGATTACATATTTGAGTTTTGAAGCCACAATTCACTATAAAAAAATTTTTTCTAAGAATTTTCTTCAATTATTTTGGAAAATAGTCTTAGAGGGTTTACACTTTGTCTGACGAAGGTATGTACCAAGATATTTGCTAAGTTGCAAAGCTCTAGCTTTAAGGGTGTTGAAAAAAGTTGCGTTCAAACGGACGGACGGGCGGACAGACACCATGACGGACATTGCATAAACCCAATATAATATGATACCTTTGGTATCAAAGTAAAATGACGCGTCTGATTCTCAACCTCAACGGTGGCGTGAAAAAGAGAATATTTAATATTTTGCTAATATGTTGTTAAACATTGACTAATTATTTATCTATAAATATATAAAATAGTTTGTCCTGACTGACTGACTGACTGATTGTTGAGAAGAAAGGATTTTTAATTTGGACCACTCCTTCAAGTACCTCCCAAAAAATGTCCCAAATTTGTCACTTTACCTCACTCCACCACTCTGGCGCCTCATTGTCGCACAAGCTGTGAGTTTGAACGACCGAGTTTACAAAAACAAAACACATGACCCATTCCATTACTGCCGTCTGCGCAAGCGATCGCGACCGAGCTGACAAAAACAAAACACATGACCCATTCCACTACTGCCGTCTGCACAAGCGATCGCGAGCGAGTTTACAAAACACATGCGCTGTGTGTGTCTCCATTTTTCTCTTTTCTTCTTTGTGCCTTTGACAATTAATTTACGACCCAAGAATCGTTTGTTGTTGTTGTAAGTGTTGTTCTTCTTTTTGTTGGTTTCATTGATTAAAAACAAATCAATTAAAACATAACTTGGTGCGTCTAGAAATGCTTTGCACACCAGAATATGTCACGGGGGTGGTTTTACCTGCATACGTTATAATTATCAATCTCAAACAAAAACGAAACACACAAACACAAATACTTATTGCCATTGTTGTTTTGATATAATTTTCCAGCTGACATTTGTAACTTCAGTTGGTGTTGCAAATGCACATATACACATGTATGCACGTACATTTTACATTGTTTTGTACATACATATAACATATATAACAAAAAATGCAAGTGCAAATATATGTATATATAGGGTGACCACCTGGGGCTGAGGGCATTCCAGGAAGCTTTACCACCACCCCCCCCCCACTCCCGCGAAAAAGCATTACGACAATTACAAATATAAACAAATTTTATATTCACATATTAATGATATATCCTAAAAAAAAACATTTTTCAAAAGTCTCTTCGTATGTTTTTCGTCATTATTCTTATTACTTATTATTATACTTATACAATCATTATGTTCCATTACTTATTACTATATTTCTCCACACTGCCTATTTTTTTCAACACACTAACATTCTTTTCCTACATCAATTCTTTATAAAAGTCCAAATAGCTGAAGTCCACAAAATTAAATTGCACAATCATTCGGTTCTTAACATTCTCCACCAGTAACCTATTTTTTCCCTCAGACTACGGAGGAATTGCATAGAAGTATTGTTCTATTTCCAATATTTCTGAGTACCAGCTCGGGTTTATGTTTGCTGCAAAAAACTGTACTAGCTTATCTGCGGAGCTTTTCTCAAAAAACGTCTTCACTTGTCTCGACAAAAACTTCTTTTTGCAAAATGGCGGGAAAGTTCACTAGTAAATCAGTTCACTAATAAGACCCAAAATTGCGAACTTGTTCTTTTAAGTTGCTTTTAATCGCTTGTTGTCAAAATGCCGATATTTTTATCGAAACAATGGAATACCGGGACAATTTCGTGTCGGGCCGGGAAACCGGAACATTACCAGCAAAAGAGGGACATGTCCCGATATTACAGGACGAATGGCAACCCTATGTATATACCGTGCAAAAACAAACGCACTAACAAATAGAAACTTTAGAAAATGTAATCCGCATACATATGTATATATAATGCAAAAAAGTTGTATAGATATGTACATATGGGCAATTCTCTGATGTCGAATGCGACATTTGTACGCAATCAAACTGAAAAAAAACATGTTCCTAGATTTTTTTTTATATTTTTTAAAAGCGAATTTTAAAGCTCTTGGTTAGCACTATAATCTGTGTTAAGATCGATTTTTGGCATTTGTTCATTTTCAAGATAATCACAAAAATGTAAGGCATTCGCACGCGACACAGACAGAAGTCACTTTTTCGAAAACTAGCTCAAGCACTGATTTCAGCGAAACATGATGGAAAATTGTAATGCCATTAATTTTAAAATGTTATGTATTGATTTTTCTTAATAATGCATTTGATTTCACTTAAAAATATTAAGTAGTTTTTTTTTTAAATTGAATTTGAATCACTGTCGCACGCTACATGTCGCACGCGACATTTTCTTCCATCATAATTTTTATGTTGTTTTTGTTCTTTTTAAGTAATTAGAAGTGCATAACATGAATTTAAATTATTTTTAATATATTCAATATTTTTTTTATTTCTTACATTAATTTTAAACTTAACAAAATAAATTCAATAAAGTAAAACAAAAACAAATATATTCATCTTTTCTGATAAACTTAACAAAAACAAATATATTCATCTTATCTGATAAACTTAACTAAATAACGTGAATTATTTCATTAACGTCAATGAACCATTTTTTTAAATGAATACGCTGTCCTACCAGATTGCGTTTGTTGGCCATTGCAACCAAACCAATGCATCTGGCTTATACCAGGAATGCTGTGTACATCATTCCATTTTTCATCTAACTTATAATAAATTGACAAACTTTCAATTTGTGCACATAAAAAGTAGTACATAAAAAAAATAGATTTAAACAAAACAAAAAGAATGATTTAACAATTTTGACTTACCATGTCGCACGCGACAAACTTTAAAAAAGTTTTAAACTCGAAAAGCTGCTTATATTAAACCACAATTTTTATACTTTGATACCAAAGGTATCATAGTATATTGGGTTTGTGCAATGTCCGTCATGGTGTCTGTCCGTCTGTCCGTCTGTCCGTCTGTCCGTATGAACGCAACTTTTTTCGACACCCTTAAAGCTAGAGCCTTGCAACTTTGCAAATATCTTGGTACATGTCTTCGTCAGACAAAGTGTTAAATATAGGGCTCTACGACCTCAGGGGGCCCGAGAAATCGATAACAAGTCGATACACCTCGATGTGCAAATCGATAAAACACAAATATATCCCACATTTTAGCAGCTAGAGTCACCAAATTTGATGGCAAGATAGCTGGTAACATTCCTCAAAAAACTGCATTAAAAGTTTGGATGCCACGCCCACCTATTTCGCCCCCAGCCCCCTCCAATTATAAACAAAAATGCCTGTATCTTCTACAGTTTTCAAGCTATTGCCACCAAAATTGACATGAAGGTAGATACTGACATCTGACAAAGTTATGCATCAAAACATTGGATGCCACGCCCCCAAAAACGGGATATGCCCCACCGCCCTAAAAAAAACCGGAAGGCATGTATCGTCGCCAGTTTTTAAGCTAGAGTCACCAAATTTGGTATGAACATTGGTAGTGACATCCGTAGCAGGTGTACATCAATGTTTTGGATGCCACGCCCACTTATTCCGCCCACCGCTATATCTCTCTCAGTTTTTGAGCTAGGCTCTTCAAATTTGGTATGAACATTGTTAGTGGCATCCGTAACAGATCTGCATCAATGTTTTGGATGCCACGCCCACTTATACCGCCCACCTCTATATCTTTGTCAGTTTTTAAGCTAGAGTCTCCAATTTTATACCCAAAACCCTCATATATTACTATTTGCACTCAGAATCCTTAACACAGCTATGGGAACTGGTATCAAAGTATATCGCAGTCGGTTGCGTCCGACTGCAACGTTTTTACTTGTTTTATTTACTTTAGTGTCAAAATATACGTTTGGACACGATATTTGATGCTCATTGCACCAAAACTTTGGATGCACTGATGAAAAGTATTGTTTTTTACTGTCGCACGCGACATTGGTAAAAACGAATAAGCAGATAAGAAATTCACCGTTATTAGCTATCGCATTGTTTCTTTTACATATTTTTTATATTCTTTGAACATACATAGAGATTTAGAAGAGCGAATATCAATGCATAATGACTCTCTTTAAGAAAATGAATCAAAACAAAACGTGCATTAGAAATGCTCAAAGCCGAACTTACGCACTTGGTCTACTTTGCATTGAAATATTTCAAAATGTGTTATAAGTAAACGTAAAATTTGCTTATATTAGTTTAATTTGATAGATTCCCTACACAAATATGCGAAAAAAACATGCTTTTATGAACTTTGATTTTTTTGGCTGCGGTTGACCTTTCTGGAGAATTGCCCATATGTACAAACATTCAATTTGTATTTGTCTTCGCCCTTTACGCGGAAATAATAAATCTTGAACAACTTTGTATAGTGGTAGATTTGCCCACTTGCTGCTTATCTAACTCAGACGTTACGTCGTGGCATCCAAAGTTTTGATGCATATCTTTGTAAGACTTCAGCATCTACCTTCCCATAAAATTTCGTGACTATCAAAACTGTGGGAAATACGATTATAACTGAAAGGGGGGCTGGGGCCGGATGAGGTGGGAATGGCATCCAAACTTTCGATGCAGTTTTTAAGGAATGTCATCGGCTATCTTGCCCGCAAATTTGGTGACTCTAGCTGCTAAAATGTGATATATATATATATGTGTTTCATCGATTTGCACATCGAGGTGTATCGATTTGTTATCGATTTCCTAGGCCCCTAAGGTCGTAGAGCCAAATTTAACCCTCTAACGCTTAAGAGTTCCTTGAGGCACTTTTAACATTATTCATTTTAGCGAATAAACTAAAAGCATTTATATTATTTTAATATTTTTTGGCAGTTCATAACAAACACCAAAATCCGTACAGAAGCCTTGAAAGCTCTCAGAAGCTTTTAACGGTACTTTTTATTTTCGTACGCACAGAACATCTGTTTTTTCCCTCGTGAATTTCGACCAGTTGCGTGTTGTGTTTTCTTTTGCTAATAAAAGTTAATATATTAAATCTATTTGTCCCATAATTTTTTTAGTGAAAGGTATGTTTATTTACTATTAAAATAAAGTTACAGAACAGAAATTACATAAAAGAGGTGCGTTTTAGCAACGAAATAGTGATAAGTGCCTTGAGGCACTTTTGGGGCTCCACGCTAACTTTAGTTGCTGGCATCTAGTTCCGACTGCATGCAATTTTTGCGTTGTTTTTAGCTTTTTGTGTGATTTCTCTAGAAATTTGGAAGAAATGACAGCGCGTATTCGTTTTAAGTTATCCGACTTGACTGATGAACAGTTGCTGTAACTAGGCATCCAATATTAGACCTGCGGTTTGCCCAAGTAAACCATTTTCCGGAATGGTTGGATCGAAATAGTGGAAAAAGATGGTGTAAGCACTGCAAAACTTCGCAAACGCAATGTTTTTGCCTTAAATTCAATCTGTATTTGTGCTGCGCAGACAACAAAAATTGTTTTTCACAATATCATACAAAAAAATAAAGAAAAACTTAGATTTTAAAAATGACTTTTTTATACTCAAAGCCCCAAAAGTGCCTTGAAGCACTTATTCACTTTTTCTCACCTTACAGGTAAACGAAAACTCCTACACTATTTCTGATTACATATTTGAGTTTAGAAGCCACAATTCACTATAAAAAAATTATTCTAAGAATTTTCTTCAATTATTTTGGAAAATAGTCTTAGAGGGTTAAGACTTTTCCATCAATCATTGTCAGGAAAAATTGAAAGTTAATCGTGATTGTTTTTCCACTCTTGGTTTGAAAAACAGTAGGTTTCAGTTGGCTAATTTGATTCTGTATGTCGCTTACAGTTAATTTAATTAACTCAGAGGACTTCGCATATGTTAAGAAAATAGGATTACAATAATGAATCGATGATGGTCGAAGATTTTTCCAATGTTCAGAAGTTTCACTTCTCAGGCGTAAGGGAACAACAGAAGCCATAAACTTATATTTACCTGTCTTTCACACCCTTTTCAAGCCGGTAATTATAAACTCAACATTTCTTAAAGGGGGTACATATAGTCAGGTAGTACTCATAACTGAACATATAGCAATGTTATAAATAAACAACACACCCGCTACAGCCAAATTTGCATGCGTTCTTCTTCTTCCTTATACCTACCGCGTGCTTTTAACGCGAGGTACACCTAGTTTTTTGGATTTATCTCGATTTTCGCAGATTTTCGCAGATTGCGACCAAAAACATATGAAAGGTATATATTTCATCTATCACATGCAAGTGGTCCCACAATTATCCCGTATCATCCCTGTGAGTTCTATTCCACGAAAGTTGAAAAATAAGGAAAATTTTGAGTATTTTTTAAATGTTTTTAGTTTAAAAAGTATTTCAGTTATATTCAAAACTTAAACAACAAAATACTAACATTGAACATACTTTTCATATAAAAACAAGTAAGAAGGCTCTAGTCGAGAAATCCCGACTAGGACAT
This sequence comes from Scaptomyza pallida, assembly GCA_018152965.1. Classification (NCBI taxonomy): domain Eukaryota; kingdom Metazoa; phylum Arthropoda; class Insecta; order Diptera; family Drosophilidae; genus Scaptomyza; species Scaptomyza pallida. The sequence continues at coordinate 1,192,207 of JAECXP010000219.1, forward strand.
ACCCTTAACCCGATACTTAATCATTATAGTTACTTATGTATACTAAATCAGTGACCAATATGACCAAACTTTAAAATGCGATATCTCCGGTGTTTCTGAACCGATTTTGATCAAATTTTTTTAAATGTTCATTTCTTTACCTATTGTTTCAAACCTCATTTTCACAATTTTGAAATTCAAGAACATTTTGTTATCGATCACATGTGTATATCGAAAAAAAAAAGGTTTTCGAAAATTTAAAGCAAACTTGATCTGCTCAGGGTATAGGAGAGCTTAAGTTTCAAGCTTGAAGTCTCTAGCTTTTATAGTCTCTGGGATCGGCGCGTTCATACGGTCGGACAGACGTCCGTCCGACAGACATGGCTAGATCGACTCGGCTGTTGATGCTGATCAAGAATATAAATACTTTATAGGGTCGGAGATGCTTCCTTCTGTCTGTTACATACATTTGCACAAAACAATTATACCCTTATTTACCCATTTTATGGGTTAAGGGTATAAAAAAAGATCGAAGATCGGTTGTATATATCGCCCAATATTCACTTTGAAAGTGGCGGATTTTCGTAAAAATTGTCATTTATTCGTACTCACGAAATATTTCTCAACCTTGATAAGCTCTAGCAGCCATAATTTTTAACCGATTTCAAAAATCTTTTGGATCCATTATTTTTGAAGTATTCTCTGTCGATTACATGTTTTACTTTTGCCAAACGCGTTCATGAAAAAAATGATTTATGCAACGCTTTTCCGGCAGAGGCCCCACTGTGCGGCGCCGCCTGCTTAACGACGCGTCGCAGGATCAGCAGGAGGAAGTTGTTGAGCTGATGAGGGAGCGCAACGAAATGCAACAGAAGCAAAACGCTTATGTGCGACAAACTCTTGACGAATTTAAAGAAATGCGCATTGCGTAGAGTTTCTAGAAAATAAAAATAGTTAGCTGGCTATTTTTGTTTTCTAGCAATTTTTATTATGCGCTTGTGCAACGTCATGTTCCTTTCTTTAAAGCTCGTTGACTGTTGGTCGCATATAAGACTTTTGTTCTTTTTACAATGCTGTGTTCCTTCTTCCAGATGATAAAATGAACTATAAAAAGACTGAAAGTAATTTTTTTTTTTTTTTTTATATTTTCGTTTTATAACTTTCTAAAAATGAAAAACTTAAGTTGTCATTTATTATTTTCTTCAAATTTTGTTTTTAATTGGCTATCATTGAGTTTGCAATGGCAGATCTAATAACCTCCACATGCGATTCATAATCTGATGCAAGATTTGCTTGATCTGGCTGAACACGATTTATATTCACACCAAGACTGCGTACACACGGTGCATTTTTGTTGCATGCATTCTTGTTGATTTTCTTTTGAAAGTTGCTTCGAGTTGCAACTCACGTAAACACGATGCTTTTAGTTGCTGCTTCTTTTCGATAAAATTTTCGATTGTGCCGCACTGATATATTTTGATTATCGGTGTATAGCTCAAATTGCACAGAGCATCAAATAAATTAAAAAAATGACCGAAAATTACGAAATTGCTGTAGAACTTTTAGATGTTGCAATGCTAGCAGTAAAAGCAATTGATTTCACAAATTTGGAAGAAATGGAAATCGTTGTAGATATGTTGGATTGCGTTGCAACCGCTTCCAAAAAAAAGGAAAGGAAAGACTGGATAAAAGATTGGCGGAAAGGTCGGCCAACCTTCAACTTTAACTTTTAACTTTCTTATGTAAAAGTTAAAACTTGACGGCTCATCATTTTTTTAATGATATTCGTATGAATGCATTGCTTAATGCGATCCTTATAATCAATATGGCGTACATTATAAAGATTTTCGTACTGCTCATACTTTGACAGCAACAATTCCGTGTTCGCTTGATTCCACATTCTTTTGTTATTTATGTAACTTTGTAACTTTGTAACTTTAAACAAAAACAACATAAAACCGTTATTGTAAATAATTTTCAAAATAAACCGCCCTGAAGCCAAGTGATTATTGAAAATTACAACCCTGCAGGCAACAAATCGGAATGAGCACAAAAGGTAACGCACGTTAAGAGTTGCAGGCCTTCGACATAGTGCAACTTTTTACCAACACTGCTTTCCTTACCTCCCTTGCCTACAAGCCCAAAGTTGCAGCATCAAAAATGCACCGTGTGTACGCAGTCCAACACTCCAACTTGCATTTATTTCGCTGTTATGATTGTTGAGCAGATTATGTAGAACGCAGCAGCACATTATTATTGACGCATTGTTTCTGGGGTGGCTATCCAGGCCTTTGCCGATGCGACGAAATCTCGCCTTTAAGGCCCAATTTCTCAATGTCCGGTTAGGTAAACTAACTGACGTTTAGTCAAATTTGAGTTTCTCAATGTTCGGTAAGAAGTAAATGAAAAACAAAAATTTAACCGGACATTGAGAAATTGGGAATAAGTGGCCAAATGCATTTTCAACAACCCGCCTGGCCTTTGACAAATTTTAATTAAATGTCTTTTGTGACTCCGAGGCTGTTGTTGAAAATAAATATGGTTTCATAACTGTTCTCGAAAATTTAAAGGCTGAGTCGCCAATTAAAAGAAGTGGAACTTGAGTGCCACAGATTTCTCAAGACTTTCTTACTATGAAGGGTCACGACTCAACAATTTGATTTAAGTCTGAGTTTCTGTAGATGGTCGAATCACTGAATGACATAGACAAATCTATAACTTTAGGATAAAATAGTAATTTTTAGCAAAAATATATATATAATCCATGCAAGCAAAATAATTAAGTACAACCCTGTTCGGGCCAGCTCCCAAAATAGTGCAGCTGAACATAGCCTAACATAAAACTTGATTAACATATTTAATTTGCTCTACGTAGCAAGAGAGCGCCTGATCGTCGCACGTCTTGCACGCTCATTTATCATAATCAGCTTTTTATCATTTCTTTCTATTGCTATCTGCCAAGAGGTCACAGCACCGAGTCATTAACGTTCAAACTAAAATGCACGAGCCCGACCGAGTGTACAAAAACAAAACACATGACCCATTCCACTACTGCCGTCTGCGCACAAGCTATTGCGGCCGCATTTACAAAAGCAAAACACATGACCCATTTCACTTCTGCCGTCTGTACATGTGTCTCCGTTATTCTCTTTTCTTCTTTGTGCCTTTGACAATTGGTTTTTTGAATCAAGTAGCATTTGTTGTTGTTTTTAGTAAGTGTTGTTGTTGGGCTCGCAATGCTTCTTTTTGTTGGTATCATTGATTTAAAACAAATCAATTAAAACACAACTTGGTTTTGTACATGTTACGCGATTGGTTTTACCTACATACTTGCTAATTATCAAACAAAACTTAACACACAAATACATATTGCCTTTGTTGTTTTTATATAATTTTCAAACTGACATTTGTAACTTTAGTTGGTGTTGCAAATGCACATATGTACATACATACACATGTATTTACGTGCATTTGTTATTATTTAGTACATACATATATATTAACAAAAATGCAAGTGCAAATATTGGTTAATGCACGCATACATTGTTGTATCTGTAGCAAGCTAAATGAAAGCAATAAACATGTTCACCAAATATAGACAATGCAAAAACAAACACACTAACACATAGGATCTTAAGAAATGTAATCTATATATATAAAATAGTTTCAATTATTACGAAACTTGGTCAGGACATGGAGGCGTGTACAAAAATTATGGATGCAAAATTTGGACCCGATCCGACAACTCCTTGGGGCACCTCCCATACACTTATGACCTGGAGCGTGCTTATCTATATATGTTAAATAGTTTGTCCTGACTGACTGACTGACTGATTGTTGAGAGGCCCACAGCCTAAACGATAAGAGCTAGAAGGCTGAAATTTTCACCAAATATTCCATTCAGGTTGTAAGTGAGCACTAAAAAGGATTTTTAATTTAGACCACTCCTTCGAGTACTTCCTGAACATTTAAGTCCTTTTTTTCCAAACTTTTGTACTAGAGCTGTGCTTTAAAATTAATTAATTGTTACGAAACTTTGTCAGGACATGGAAGGGTGTAAAAAATTTATGGATGCAAAATTTGGACCCGATCCGACAACTCCTTGGGGCACCTCCCATACACTAATGTTATGGATCGTGCTTATCTATATATATAAAATAGTTTGTCCTGACTGACTGACTGACTGATTGTTGAGAAACCCACAGCCTAAACGATAAGAGCTAGAAGGCTGAAATTTTCACATAATATTCCTTTCGGGTAGAAAGTGAGCACTACGAAAGGATTTTTAATTTGGACCACTCCTTCGAGTACCTCCCATACAAATCAATTTTTTGCATTAATCACTTTACCTCATTCCACCACTCTGGCGCCTCATTGTCGCACAAGCTGTGAGTTTCAACGCCACCGAGTTTACAAAAACAAAACAAATGACCCATTCCACTACTGCCGTCTGCGCACAAGCTATTGCGGCCGAGTTTACAAAAACAAAACACATGACCCATTTCACTTCTGCCGTCTGTACAAGCGATGGCCAGCGAGTTTACAAAAACAAAACACATGCGCTGTGTATGTGTCTCCGTTATTCTCTTTTCTTCTTTGTGCCTTTGACAATTGATTTTCGAGTCAAGTAGCGTTTGTTGTTGTTGTAAGTGTTGTTGTTGGGAACGCAATGCTTCTTTTTGTTGGTATCATTGATTTAAAACAAATCAATTAAAACATAACTTGGTGCGTCTAGAAAAGTTTTGCACACCAGAATATGTCACGGAGGTGGTTTTATCTACATACTTGCTAATTATCAAACAAAACTTAAAACACAAACCCAAATACCTATTCCCATTGTTGTTTTGATATAATTGTCAACCTGACATTTGTAACTTTGGTTGATGTTGAAAAAAGCACGTATGTACATATGTACATGCATACACATGTATGTACGTACATTTTTCATTGTTTTGTATATATATATATATATATTAACAAAAAATGCAAGTGCAAATATATGTATATACAGTGCAAAAACAAACGCACTAACAAATAGAAACTTAAGAAAATGTAATCTGCATACATAACATGTATGTATATTTAATGCAAAAAAGTTGTATAGATATGTACATATGTACATACATTCAATTTGTTTTTGTTTTTTATAGCGAGCCCTTTGCGCGATAACAATTAATCTTGAACATCTTTGTATAGTGGTAGATTTGCTTACTTGCTGCTTATCTAACTCAGACAAAACGTCGTACCACACAAACATTGTTGATATACAATTTTGAACAAGCAAGCAAAGCACATATGTAAGTTTGTATGTATTTGTAACGTATGGGGGTTTAGGGTATAAGAAGGCAGGCAGAAGGGGTAGGCGTGACATTCAAATTTTTGAAGCATATTTGTGGCGCATGGCACCTTCTATCTCCCAACCAAGTTTGTAGACTCTAGCGCAAAAACTGAGGAAGATTTATAGGTGGGCGGTATAAGTGGGCGTGGTATCTAAAACCTTAATGCACATCTGTTACGGATGTTACTTAAAATGTTCCCACCAAATTGGTAAACTCCAGCGCAAAACTGAGAGAGATATAACGTTCTCAAAACTTGGAAGCTGGGCGGTTTAAGTGGGCGTGGCATCCAAGTCTCTTCATTTAATGCAGATCTTTGGGGAATGGGGACTTCCGCATCCCTTCCAAATTTGGTGACTCTAGCTTAAAAACTGGCTAAGATACATGCATTCCGTTGTTTGGGGGCGTGGCAACCAAAAATGTGATGCATAGCTGTGTCAGATGTCAGAATCTACCTATTTGGTGGCTATTGCTTCAATACTGTAGAAGATACAGCCATTTATGTTTATAATTGGATGGTGACTGGGGGCGGAAGTGGGCGTGCTATCCAATCTTTTGATGCAATTTTTTGGGGAATGACATCGGCTATATTGCCTCTAGATGCTAAAATGTGGGATATATGTGTTTTATTGATTTGCAAATCGAGGTGTATCGACTTGCTATCTATTTCCCAGGCCTCCTGAGGACACAGAGCCCAAAATTTAACATTTTGTCTGACTAAGGCAGGTACCAAGATAATTTTAAAGTTGCAAAAAGAGTTCCGTTCATACAGACAGACGGACGGACAAGAATGATCAAGAATATTGTACCTGTAAAAGGTGTTTTTTTTTTTTTTTAGTGTTAGCATTCAGTACAAACTGACTGCTTAATTGTTGTCGCAACTGGCACTTGTAACTTGGACTACGGAGAAATAATTAATGCTTCTTGTAAGTTGTAAGAATACACTGATTTTATTAAGGTAAAAGGCACAATATTTATAGGTAAAAATTGCTTAGCTTAGAGGTATGTGTTGTCAATCAAAATTAGGTTAATGTGTAGTCAGCAGTTGCATGAAATGCAGACTAGCATATTTCGCAACTACCGGGTTGGCTGACCGTTTACTATTGCGACACATATTGTACAATGTGCAGTCAGCGATATTCTGTGTGATCAGCAATAATTTGGTATTGTTTACAATTTATTGTGTCAGTAGGTTTTGTGTATGGTCTTGACATAGTTAAGTAAAATGCTAACTGTGTTACAATTTGTTCTTAAGTTACGTATGCGCACAAACATTCTCCCGTGCGTTGAAACGGTGTTCAACCATCATCTTGATCCAGCGTAAATCGTCTTGGGGATGCTGAAGGTTCGGACGGGTTGACTGCTTCGTTCCTGGTGGTTGTGGGTGGACAAGTCCATCGTCGTTGCGTCCGCATTGCATATGCACATAGTAGTAAGATAGATACCGCTAAAGCAGCGTAAGCGGCTATGTGATGATGTTGGACTGAGCTTATTTGGTTGGGCAGCTCTTCTTTATTGAGTGTTGCCAACTTTACCTGTAAGTCGTCCAGATACTTGTCGTTTTGTGCGTTGTACTTCGAGATGTCGAGAGTTGTCTCTGGAACCTTTGTCACCAAAGCGGGCTTTTAGTGCATTTACACGGAGGCCTTAAGGCGCGCCTTTAGCATTTAGCCTTAAGGCCTTCGAAAAATTTAGCCTTTAGCATACAAAATGTATCCGTTATATTTAAAAATAGCGACTTTTTCCTTACGCCGCAAGAGCGCCGCTATGCTACGGGCTAAAATAAAGACCTTTTTTGCCGATGTATCGATATTTTCTGCTCGAATTATAATAGGTGGCAACTTTAAACAGCTGACTTTAAACCAAATCAAATGTACAAGCAACGAGAATGAGTAAAATATTATGAATATACATTATATTATATTATATATAATACTAGTAAGGCCCTCGCTTGCTTCGCTGCGCCAATAGTTTTTACCAAATTTTAGCAATATATATAAAATAAATTAGTTAATGTTTAACAACATATTAGCAAAATATTTAATATTCTCTTTTTCACGCCACCATTGAGGTTAAGAATCAGACGCGTCATTTTACTTTGATACCAAAGGTATCATATTATATTGGGCTTATGCAATGTCCGTCAAGGTGTTTGTCCGTCCGTCCGCCCGCCCCACAGTGGACGCCCTCATAGGCCAAAAATAAAAAAACAAAAGATAGTATTACTGTTTAAAACGTGTCAGCACTGTCTCATAACACCTCAAAATTTTTTACTCTGCTGTTATTTTTGTTTTGATCCATCTGTCCTCTTCAAGAATAACTGTAAAACATAGAGCAAAACATTTTATTGTGCTGCAGTGTGAGCGACGCGTCGCGAAGTTTCAAGTGAGCTTGTGAAACAATAAATAAAAACAATTAAAACAAAAGATTTGATGAACAATGGAAGTATTTTATATTTTAAATACAGGTATTTACTATTATTTTTCATTATATTCATGTACTAAGATTGTTGTGTCTATTTTTAATAATTAAGGTAATATTTGTCCACTTTTATATAAAATTTGTATGTAAGTTAAAGTTTCACTTAGACTTTTAGTTGTGAAGTTAATCGAAGTTAATGATCAAACTTATACTAAAATATAAACGAATATTTACAGATTATTTAGAGAAAATTTCAGCTGCTAGTTATTGCTAGCCGCTGCGTAAGCTTGAAAAGAACAACGTGGTCTCGCCGTTTTCGAGCATTTTTTTCGTTTGTGTAACTGTGCTTTTTGTGGCGTCTATCTCTGTCTCCGTCTTCGTCTTCGTGCGTTTTGTTATGTTGTTTTGTGATTGTCATTTGAGTTCAAATGTTATACAAATTTATAATTTAAAATTATATAATACTTTATTTATTTTATAGGAGCTTTTCACGAATGCAAGCTTAGCCGAATTTGTATATTTAATAAGTGGTGTTCCGAGACAGGTACAAATGCAGTCAAAATTCAAAGTATATATCAATCTTTGAAATTGAAAATAGAGAATGATGGCTACATAATGGGAGCTGAATATTTGGATCAATTAGAAAAACGCGTTAATTACTGCTGTAAGAGAATTAAAATATTTTGGCGTGACTGCAAACGAAATAAACCGTTCTTTTTAGACAAGCATTCCGATTGGCTTTCAAAAAATGAATCGTTTTCATTTAAATCTGATGTAAACACTACACCTAAAAATAATATTAAACGTGGTCGTCCCAAAATTAATTTCTCTGAGTGTTCAAGCCGAACAAAGAGAAGACGGATTGGCAAGATTGCTGATTTGGATAAGTCTGCTGCTGACTGTTTGCGTTCTGCTGCTGTTGATGAAAAAATATCACCTGCAAGTGCTAATGAGATTATTTCGCTTATCATGGAAGCGAGCTTAACAAAGCACCAGTATATGCTCATTAGGGAGTTTGTAAACAGTAAATGTTGTAAAACAAAAAAAAAAATGTTATCCAAAAAATATTACTGTTAGTGAGGCACATGCAGAAGTGGAGCTTCAAAGTTTATTAGACCACACAACAAAGCGCATTATCGAGTTGCAGGATAATGTAATACATAATGTTGTCGCCGATCCTGTTTGCAACCTAAAACTTATAGGGAAATGGGGCTTTGACGGAAGCTCAGGTTACAGCGAATACAAACAGAAAGTGAAGGACAATAATTTGGCAGACAGCCACTTGTTTGTGACGTCGTATGTTCCGCTTGTCTTACTAGCAGCTGAAGATTGTTCAAAAATTATATGGAAAAATCCACGACCAGCATCCACACGATATTGTAGACCTGTGCGATTTCAATTTTTAAAGGAATCAACTAAATTAAGTATTGAGGAGGAAAAATATTTTAAAGAAAAAATTACGAATCCTGTCAAGACTGAAATAATTGTTGGTGATAAAACTATATATGTTCAGCATATTTTGCAACTCACAATGGTTGATGGCAAAATTTGTAATGCGCTAACACAAACATCATCATCAAAATGCTATATATGCAACGCGAAGCCCACACAGATGAACAATATTGAGAAAAGCCTAGAACGCGAAGTTCATAAGGATCGATTTGAATTCGGATTGTCACCACTTCATGCATATATAAGATTTTTTGAATATTTTATTCATTTGTCATACAGACTTGACATACAAGTCTGGCAAGTTCGAGGCGGCGAAGAAAAAACAAAATTTATTAGAAGAAAAACAAAAATGCAAACAGAATTTCGATCGGAAATGGGATTGATCGTCGATAAGCCGAAGGTTGGTGGATGTGGAACATCGAATGATGGAAACACTACCAGAAAATTCTTCAATAATCCTGAGCTATCTTCAAAAATTACAGGCCTAGATGAGGACCTTATTGAACGATGTGCAGCAACATTGCAAGCACTAAGTTCTGGGTATAAAATTAATGTTGAGAAATTTAGGACATTTGCACTCCAAATAGCCGTTGATTTGACAAGGACATATTCGTGGTACTACCTTCCGCCTACCGTTCATAAGATTTTAATTCATGGACCATCCATAATTGAAAACGCTCTGGTGTCGATTGGGGAATTGTCGGAGGAAGCTGCTGAGGCAAGAAATAAGGACACAAAAAAATTTCGTCTACAGCATGCAAGAAAAACGTCCCGAGAAGCAACAAATGAAGACCTACTCAATCGACTACTCCTTTCATCGGATCCGTTTATAACAGGACTCCGAAAGTTACCACCTAAAACGAAGTCACTTTTAAATAAATATGTTTTTGATCTTTTAGAATAATACAATAATAGCAAAATTATTATTCTGTCTAAAGTTTTGATATGCTGATTTATAGCAGGGGGTGTAACTTCAATAGTTGGTTGAATATGAACGTTTTGTTTTTTTTTTGTTTTATTTATTATATTTTTATAGAATTTTGAAAAAAAATTTAAATTTTTATCTACACTAGAAGTATTTTTGGCCGCTCGCTCCATACATGCCCGACCACTGTGCAACGCCACGTCGTCTGCGAAACCGACCATACGGACCTCTTCAGGTAGCGTGAGCCGAAAAACACCGTCGTACATGGCGTTCCAAAGGAGAGGGCCAAGAACTGACCCCTGTGGCACGCCTCCAGACACGTGGTACTCCTCGTTTGACACGCTTGTGTTGTACAGCAGAATACTATTTTGAAAATAGCTTCTAATCAGCTTCAGAAGGTAGTTCGGCACTCCAACCTCTACTAGGGCCTCAAAGATGCAGCTCCACTTCGCCGTGTTGAACGCGTTTTGTACGTCTAGCGTTGCGACCAGGCAGTACTTTTTGGTGCCTCCTTGCCACCTAGTGCCGGCAATCGTCAAGCGTCAAGCGTCAAGCGTTGACCTCGCTTTTCGGAAGCCGAACTGCTGATCCGAAAGCCCACCTGCAACGGATATTGCGCGCTCAAGGCGTGTGCAGATAACGTGCTCCAGAATCTTGCCGACCGTATCAATGAGGCAGATAGGTCTGTAGGCAGCTGGATTCCCTGGCTTCGGAAGCAGTACCAGGCGCTGGAGTTTCCACCTATTAGGAAAGACTCCGTTGCGAAGGCGAATATGTCGGAGCGGATCGCAAGTGCTAGTTTGAGAGCTCTGTTCGGAATCCCGTCAGGCCCGGGCGCCTTTTTAGGCTTCGTCCTCGCTGCTGCTTGGCGGATCTCCTCGAGGGTGACCTCTTCGACGTCGTCAGGCAAGCTAGACGCTGGGACGGGATGCACGGGATCGAGCACATCTGCCATACTGGGAAATAACTGCGTCACAATTTCTCTGAGCGCCCCCGAGTCGGTAGGCTGGCAGTGGGGAAAGGCGTTGAATCTTTTGACCACCATTTTGTAGGCGTCACCCCAGGGATCGTTCTCCGCCGAGTCACAGAGCTCAGGAAAGCATCTGCGCTTACTAACCTTAATAAGCTTTTGTACCTGCCTCCTGCATGCGAGAAACTCTGCTTGTCGGGCTTGGTACATCAGAGAATCGCGTGAGCGCTGGTAGCGGCGTCTGGCGTGGTTGCAGACGTTTCGGGCCTCTGCTATCTCCTCGTTCCACCAGTAAACTTGAGCATGGTGCCTCTGGTACGGGATCCCTGATGATGCCAGCTGTGAAGCAAAGATACGCGTGTCTAGCGTCTCGGCACGGTATTTTTGCCTGGGTTGGGCTGAAGCATGCTGGCGATTACTGTGTCCTCCGATGGTAAACCATAAGGCAGCATGGTCACTCCCATTGTAAGAGTCGTCGATACTCCAGAATGATGAGCCAAACAGCGAGCTGCTTACGAATGTGATGTCAGAGACGGATCCTATCCCTGCTCTGCTGAACGAGTCCCATGGTTTAGTATGGCAACGTCCAGTAGGGTGAAGGCCTCGATTAAGGCTCGGCCTCTAGCATTTGTAGTCGAGCCACCCCACTCTTCTGCCCATGCGTTGAAATCGCCAGCGATGAGGACTGGGTGCCGGCCTCTGGCATCTCCCACCAGAGAGTCCAGTGTGTTGGTGAACTCTGAGAGCTGCAGGCTAGGGGCCAGATAGACGGAGTAGATCCACGTTTCGCCCGCCCTCGCACGTACAAAGCTATCCGCCCGGTAAACTCTGGTCAGTGGTGACCTGGCGCTCCCACAAGACCATATAGCCGCTCTTCCTGAGGTGTCGAGTGCGCAGTTTGGTCCCTCCTGCATCCGATATGGCTCACTAAGCACCGCAAGGTCCACAAAACGTTCACGCACTGTTTGCGACAACAAGTCGTGAGCCGCTGCGCAGTGGTTGAGGTTCAGCTGGATGCACTTCATTTTGGACGACTTCTTCCGCTACCGCTGAGTGGACATCTGCTACTGCCCGCCTGATGGCTGATTGAGGCACTTCCATTAGCAGTGCAGATGAAGCACCTCGCCTCGCTCTTGCAGCTTGCTGCCTTATGGCCCAAGTCTCCGCACCTGATGCAGCACTGGGACCTATCCACTGTGTTGCGGCAGTTGTTAGCGGTATGTCCCATTTCCAGGCACCGGTAGCATCTCGTGCGTGCTTCATGCGGGCGGATGGAGCAGCTGGACCAACCCACTCGCACTGTGCGCAAGGCTATAATGCTGCTCGCCAGATTCGCCGGTACTGAAAAAATGGCCACCTGTGTGTTGCCGTATCCAGGTCGAATGCTTTTACAATTGCAGACATCGACCGGTATATTAGCTTGTGTCGACAGCGCAGCCACTATCTCCTCCTTGGATGCCAACTCGTCCAGATCACGAATCGCAAAGTGCGATTGCTCAGTAAATGAGCGAACCGTTGCACTCTTGCCTAGCACCAGCTCCATCTCATCCTTAAGTTGCTTGGTGCACTCCAAGCCGCCTTCTTTTAACTCCAGAAGCAAGTCGCCTTTTGCAGTGCGTCGAGCTTTGGAGACCTTATCGCGGACTCCATTCAGCTTCCCATCATCTCTGCGCGTAACAAGCGTTAAGACTTCGCGGTATGATAGCTCGCTTGTACTTATTAGCAGCGCATCTGGTCTGCTCTTCAAGGGCTGCCTACCGGGCTGTTTTCCAGATTTGCTAGTCGGCTTACTCGGTTTCGACCGTTGCACCGTTTGCCACGTGGAGCATGTGGCCGATTACAAAGACGCCGGATCCGTGGGGCCAGTTTTGCTCTTTTTGGTCGGAGAAGGGCGCTGGCTACTCTCGCGTTCTCGCCGCCTCTTGGGCGTTGCGATCGTCCTCGCAACACCGTTACCCTGCTGTCGGCCCTTATCAGATACGCTGGGTGGCAGTTTTGCAACCGGCGTGGTCTGGGTGGCCGTATCTGCTCTATCTTTGGAGACTGGCTTGCTCCCTCCATCAATTTCTTCGTAGGACTTCACAGCGTTCGCTGCTAGATCCCTCAACTGTTGGGTAACATGTCGCTGCCCGAGTAGGAATGCGCTGAGCTTACTAAGGGTGACCCCCAGCTGCTCAAAAGCATTCATCTCCACTGGTTCCTGGGGTGAAGCGGCTGCCACAGGTGCAGGGGAGGCGCCTAAAGGTGCCCGACTCTGCGCTAGGGGAGGCGCAACCCCCTTAGGGGGAGATCTCGGCAGTGCTGAGCGGCGCACGATTTCTTCCAGTGCTACCACAAGTTTTCACTTCGCGTAGAAACTACAAGCAGTCCCTCGGTGACCTAAGGTTTCCCTAAGGTATTTAAACCGGTGGGGGTTATACCGCCCCAAGTCGGTCACCAGAGCCCCACGGAGCACCGCCGCGACGGAGGGGGTTGGTAATAGCCGGTTTCGTGGCCTTTTGCTTGATGCTGCTTGAAATTTCTTACTGAACAAAAGAACTAAATGTCGCGCCTGATGCTTATGCAGCAGAGTTTAGATGCACTTGCACCCGGAGGTATGCAACAGTAATAGTGGATCGCTGCTTAGTCGATACGCGAACCCAGATCAAGTGTCGCCGCCTATTGTTCGCTTCGAGCTAGTTCAGATGGCACTGTAAGCTCTGTTTCCACCGATATTTGGCCAGTCAGCCCTGGATGCAGTGCAAACAGCTGGGCTGTGTTGGTCACCCGAAAGTGAAAGGGAAGCAATAAGTTGCACACTACCAGCAAAGTTTATTTGTGGTGGTGGCAAATTGACGCACACTATAACAACTTTAGCAGGCCGACACGCAGACAAGGGACGCTGCCGTCGCCTTACAAAAGGGACTTTGCGAGACCGCAAACGCAACAAGTGACCGAGATGCACCTGGGGACCGCGAACCAACATATAGGTAAGCCGCACAGCCTCTTTGTGCACCGCGCTAAACTGTTTTCTTGTCTTCCAGAGCGAGGAAAAATACAAGAAATTATCACCAAGTCGGTGGTATTACAAAAACGCGCCCGCACTTGAAAATACCAACTCACTCGCAGCCGTATGTACATATGTACATGCGTGCATTTGCAACACCAACCAAAGTTACAAATGTCAGCTCGAAAATTATATCAAAACAACAATGGCAATAGCTATTTGTGTTTGTGTGTTAAGTTTTGTTTGAATTCGATAATTAGCGAGTATGTAGATTATTATTATTATTATTATTACAAGGGCCTTATTACACTGCGACCAGATGTTAGATCTTTTGTGCCGGCCTGTAGGATTAGGGTAGAGTCTCTGTACCGAGGCTTTTGATAAAGGAGAGCACTTTGGTAAGGTCTATATGTTCCCAAATCCTGTAGGGGGGATAAGTTCACCTCCTAGGTGTAGAAGTCGACGCCTGCTTAGCGAGGGGCATTCACATAGAACATGTTCTGATGTTTCTGGCTCCAACTCACAGAATCTGCATGTGTCGATCTCTGAAAGTTTTAATTTCTTAAGGTGATACCTTAGGTTGCAGTGACCTGTTAGGTAGCCTGTTAGAGTGCGAATTTCGCTCTTTTTAAGATTGATGATGCGTTTTGATCGCATCATCTGGGGGACAAGAAATTGTTTGGCTTGTCTCAGCCCTGCACTGTCGGTCCAGTGACGTCTTATTTCCGTTTCCACCCATTTCCTGAGCAGTTCTCTTTTGTGTCCTTTCGAGAGTCCACAGAACGGTTCAGGGCCGATTAGTGGTGTCGACGCTCCGCGTTTAGCTAAGGAGTCAGCCACCTCGTTTCCTATATGGCCTTCGTGCCCCGGCACCCAGCCTACCGTTAGGGTGTTTTTGGAGGCAAGGGCGTTCAGCTGATGGAAACAGTTCTCTACAAGTTTGGAGGAGATTACAAAGGATCTTAGCGCTATGAGCGCTGCCTGACTGTCAGAGAAGATGTAAATCCGTGCACCTTGCATTTTTCTGCGTAGGCATTCACGAGCACAGATTTCTATGGCGTATATCTCTGCTTGGAAGATGATTGGAGACTTTCCCATGGCTATGGATTTACTGAACCTTGGTCCGAAAATTCCAGCCCCGGTGTTACCATTTTCCAGTTTTGACCCGTCAGTGTACCACGTTTGTGATCCACTGGGCAGAGATATTGATTTGCTTTCCCACTCGTGTCTGTTATGCAAGACTATCGAAAAGTTTCTGTGGAGGATAAGCTTAGGTTTCTGTTCGTCTGTTACGCGCAGAATGGGCTCGTTTATTAGGGGTTCGAGAACCCGAAGATGCCCGATAAGATCACCACTTTTTATGTTGGTGATGTTTTGAAGGCGAAGTGCCCCCAGGCAGGCCTCCTTTTTCAGGGTGATGGATAAAGGGGGTATGCCGGTTATGACTCCAAGTGCTGCAGTGGGACATGTACGGATGGCTCCAGTAATGCTAATGCAGACAAGTCGTTGTATTTTGGTAAGTGCAGCCGAGGCTGTCTTTTGGGTAGATTTCGTCCACCAAGCAAGAGATGCATAGGTTAAGATCGGTTTTACCACAGTATTGAAAGACCAGTAGATCATTTTGGGACTTAAGCCCCATGTTCTACCGAACAGCCTGTTGCAGGCGAAGTATGCCCGAGTGGCTTTGTGTATGGTCTTTTCAAGGTGTACATTCCAGTTAAGCTTGGAGTCAAGTGTAACTCCTAGGTAGTTAGCTTCAACCGAAAAGTCAATGAGGGATCCATTTAGGGACGGTCTTGTTAGAGAAAGACACCTTTTCCTGGTAAATGGAACTAGGACAGTTTTTGACGCGTTTATGGACAATCCTTTGTCCTGGCACCATCTATTGGCTATATTGAGGGCTTGCTGCATGCGATCCGAAATGGTTTGCTCATGCCAGCCCACTATATAGATGACTAGATCATCTGCGTAGCCTTGAGTGCAGAACCCTAAGTCGTTGAGCTTATGGAGTAGCTCATCGATGACCAGAGTCCACAGGAGAGGAGAGAGTACTCCCCCTTGAGGGCACCCCCTTGTGGCTACGATTGAGGTCATGGTTCCTCCAAGGTCTACAGTTATGGTTCTGGATTTAAGCATTTCCAGAATCCACCTAATGATGGATGTGGAGACATTTTTACGTTCAAGGGAGGCACGGATAGCCTCATATGACGTATTGTCAAAAGCTCCTGAGATGTCTAAAAAGGCACCTAGTGCTATTTGTTGAGCGCCAATGGCCTTTTCAATGGTTGTTGTGAGGCAATGAATGGCGGTCTCAGTTGACTTACCAGCTTGGTACGCATATTGGTACTTGTGTAGGGGATGGTGCTTGAGATTCACCTCCCTGATGTGCTGGTCAATTATCTTCTCCATAGTTTTAAGGAGGAAGGAGCTGAGGCTGATCGGTCTATAGGACTTAGGCAATTGGGAATCTTTCTTCCCTACCTTTGGAATAAACACGACTTTTACTTTAGCCCATTTGCTTGGTATGTGTCCAAGCACGAGACTTGCTCGAAATAAGCGGACCAGGGGGAGTGCGAATTGGTGCAGTCCCCGCTGCAACAAGCATGGATAAATTCCATCTGGTCCAGGGGATTTGTATGGACTGAAGCTTTGTATAGCCCATTGTACACTATTTTGATGAAACAGTCTATAGGGCAAGTTTCCAATCCGGTCTGAGAGATAAGGGGGTTCCCCTCTCTCAGCCCTATTGGAGTCTGCCACCATAGCCACGTGCAGGTGCGGGCACTCTCCAATCCCAGAGATGTAGGTTGGTGCCTCGCTCTCTGAGATGGGTTGCTCCACAGTCACGCACCCAGGAAAGTGAGTAGCCAGGAGTAAGCTACTCGTTTCCTTCGGGTTGTTTGTATGTGTTCCATCTGGCTTCTTGAGCGTACAGATGCCGTTTGAGTGGTCTTTTGAGAGGGCTTTTTGTAGCCTGACAGCTTCCGGGAGAGTTGTGATCTGCCCGCAGTGTTGACGCCACGTAGCCCGTTTAGACCTTCTCAGCTCTTTATTGTAGAGCGTTAAAGCATCTTTGTAGGACTCCCATGTGGTTTTCCCACTCTTTGCTTTATTGAAGAGCCTTCGCGCAGCTTTTTTAAGATCGTCAAGGCTCTTGTTCCACCATGGAACAGCCCTTCTGATCTTGCGAACTTTTTGTTCGCAGCTAGCTTGATATGCTGATTCAATGTTTGAATGAAGCACAGTAGCTTCACACTCTAACTCGTCTATGGAAATTATCGGACGGGTGGAGCAGTTTTTGGATTGCTCAAGTTCAAAACAGAAAAGATCCCAGTTGGTATTTTTGGGATTTCTAGTAACTAGGCTACATTGCGGGGCGCACCCTATATCAAATCTAATGTGCTGGTGATCTGACATTGTGATCTCACTCGCAACATGCCAGTTTGAGACAACGGACAACATATTCAAGCTACAGATGGTTAAGTCGAGGACTTCCTCTCTTATCGCGTTAATGAATGTGGGCTCGTTGCCTCGATTTAGTATACCTACGTTATTACTAATAATGTACTCAAGAAGGTACTCACCTCTTTTGTTGATGTCACTGCTCCCCCAGACCGTGTGATGTGCGTTAGCATCACAGGCGATTAACCACCGGAGCCGGTTCCTCTGGCAATGCTCTATACACATGTAGCCACCGTAGGCACAGCGTCTGAGTCGCCGGGCAGATAGGCGGAGGCCAGCACTACCTCCTGCTCGCCATGGGCAGTGGGTATTTTGATCCAGACTGCCACTAGGTCTTCAGTGATGAACTGAGAGAGGGGAACAAATGTTAGATGTTTGTTAATTAACAACGCCGCTCTAGGGCGAGGTTGGTCATTTGCATATAGCAGCTTACCAGATGGGGTGCTTAACCCCAGGACACGTCCGGCATTTATCCAAGGCTCCTGGATAAATGCTATGTCCGTTGTAGCAAACCTCTCGCATAGGACGTCAGAAGCAGCCTTTGCGTGGTGGAGGTTTGCTTGGAGACATCTTAAGTGTCTCCGAGTGATAGGGTGGGTGAGGGGAGGGGGACAGGACATTAGTCCGCCCTCTTGCGGCCCCTAGCCGCCATCTTCCGGCCTCGGTTTGTGCGCAGAAGGGCATCTTCCTCCGGTGTGCGCCTCGCACCCTTGTTCATGCGCCCCGTTTCGCGCGTGATGCGCCCGTAAAGGGGAGGGCGCAGGATTTTCCGAGGAGCAGCGGGCTCTTGGGCAGCAGAGGTGCCACGGGCCACATTGTCGCACGGAGTGTGGACGGTACTGTTTGCCGCGGGCAGCCCAGGGGTCGCACGAGTTTCTTCGACGGCACCCTGTGGCGGCGTTGCAGTCGCGTCCAGGTTGATGGCCTTGGAGCAGGTGGGCTTCTCCGCTGCGGGAGCAGGAGCCACTGCCTGTTCTTTGGGCTGCGCACTGGCCTTGGGCTTAATGGTAGCCGTGCCCCACGCAAAATTGACTTGGTTACCAAGTTCTTTTATTTTGTTGGCTGAGATCGGGTCCAGCGCCAGCGTAATGATCGCCATCGTCTGTCTCATCTCACGGAACACGCCAGTCTCCCACTCGCAGGCCGCTGTTCTGGCCTTCAACGAGCTTCAAGACTTCGTCTGTCTTCATGTCCGCATTGGGGAGCGGAAAGTAGCCTATGAAGACAGCGGCACGAGGAGCCTCCGCTTCAGGGACCACCTTGATGTGGGCGTCCTTCCACAGTCGGAGCTTGGGCACCTCAGAGCTCAGCCACTCAACTGTTTCTTTGTTGCCACACGTAATGGCCATCCATCCTGGTCGGAAGGTGCAGCCAGAGAACAGCGGCTTCACAGAGCCGTGTCTCAAGGCCATCACCCTCGACAAGATGGCAGTCTGAACCTCGTTGAGCTGCGGCGTAGTCAACAAGCTGTTGGGGTAATCGGCAGGGAGTATTGCCATCTTCGTTGAGCTTGCAACATCCCTGTAGGAGGCCATGGTACCGACTTGGGGTACCTGCTCCTTTATCACTTGCCCAGCTGCTACTGCGGCTGTGGAGGCTACTGGAGCCCCTGTGGCAAGCGATACGCTTGCAGATACGCCCTTCGACAAGGCACTAGGTGCCACGGTTTTCATGGCCCTCTTTGTCGACACCTCTTCTGGGGTCGTGTTGGCCGATCTAACCCTCTTATGGGTTGCACCACTCATGCTGGGCACCGTCCTTGGAGGGTCCATAGGCTTCTGAGCGAGCCTTTTGGCCTCATCCATGGGGATGCCGTTCGCAAGGTGTCTGCGCAACCTCTTCCTTGCAGCGCCCGAAAGCGCGACCCTCTTGGGTCTCTCAGCCTTGGGAGAGGCGAGAAGGGCTTCTTCCTCTTCCTTAGTCAAAGTTTCGGTCCCAGAGCTTTCTGAACAGATGTCCATAGCCACATCGGGTTGCCGTGTTGGTTCGATATCAATCGATTTGGGGCTGCTTGAGCACCCTGTTTGTTGTTCTTGGTTTTCATTTGTAGTTTCCATGAAGTAGGTCCCACGAGTGATGAGGAAGGAAGTATCCCCCGGGGCAGAGCCTCATACCCCGGATCGGGCACTTATACGACCGGAGGTGCCAGGTATCCGGAAGCCACCGTTAAAAGACACACTGACGTAGTGCCATTCATCACAGGGGCACGGTTCGGTAACACCGGTGATTACGGGTTTTTTCGAGTTGTCCTCTCTAGATCCGCCATATTTTGTCTAGAGCAGGGGCACCTCGAGCAGGATGTGGCTCTTCACCACGTATGGTCGGTCTTCGGTAGTCGGCATGTGACTGCCAATTACCACTGGCTGGGTCAGTATGGCGCTGCGACAGGCACACACGCTACACTAACAAAGCCTTAGCCCCCTAATATGTATGTAGATAAAACCACCCCGTAACATATTCTGGTGTGCAAAACTCTTCTAGGCGCACAAAGCTATATTTTAATTGATTTATTTTAAGTCAATGATACCAACATAAAGAAGCATTGCGATCCCAACAACAACAACACTTACAACAATAACAAACGCTACTTGGATCGAAAATCAATTGTCAAAGGCACAAAGAAGAAAAGAGAATAACGGAGACACATACACAGCGCATGTGTTTTGTTTTTGTAAACTCGCTGGCGATCGCTTGTACAGACGGCAGAAGTGGAATGGGTCTGGGTCATGTGTTTTGTTTTTGAGCCCAGGCTATACAGAGCTATGGTTACCCGCTTTGCCAGAGGAATGGACGCAAGGTGTCGCAAAGCTGAAAGAGGTGTCTAAAGGCCATCTCACTCAAGTTCAGGACATCCATCTCCCAGTAGCAGCCATTGCGCTCTGCCTTCTAGATGCTTCGCGTCCTAATGCAGTCTAATCCAGACATTGCATTATGGGCAAGTGCTGCTGCGATCACTTTTGAGTTCTCGCAATCAACAAAATTGCCAAAAAAGTTGACGCAATCATTTGCCGTATTAACAACGCAATCACCTATTTCCTTTGCCAGCATTATTAAATTTAAATTTTGCTCAATTTCTTCAAATTCTTCTTGTTCAAAAATTACAAACAAATGTAAGCAAAAAACAGCTGATTGCTAAAGACCTTTTGTCAGTGTAAATGACTTTTTAGCATTGTCTAATTTGACTCGTGACAGTGCCAAAGGTATTGATGCTAATGTCTGCGTTCCGTGCAGTACAGACAGATGATAGCGATAGTACTCCGCTGTTTTGTAGTTGGATGGTTGACGGTATTCCGCTGCATACAGCTTATAGTTTCATCTCAGAATGTGTTGCAAAGATCCAGTTGTTCGGCTGTTGTGTTTTTTCCTATACCATTTTGGTTGTTCTGTACGTCATTTGACACGTCGTTGGTGTCTTGTTGGTAAACAGTTGAAACTCACATTGGTTGTTTACATCAAATACAGCTTGATGATCAAAGCATATGTATTTTTCGCTGGGTAATGTACGACAGTATTGTAGATCATCTTGTGTAAGTCCCATGAATTGATCCCTGTGGTTGTTATCACCTATACCATAATAGGTGTTTTTAGCTCTAACAATCTCCAACTAGTTGTGTTCCATACTGGAATTGGCACCATGTTAAACAGCTCGAGTATTGATGTTGACACCAGGGGTAATATTACTCTGAATATCACATGAATGTCGGTGGCTGTGCCTTCTGCTCGCATAATTCTGTAAAGTTGAATTACATTGGATGATGTCACGGGTACCATTTGATCTGGTGGCAAATGTTCCCGTATTTGATCCAACTGATCCCTTAATTGTTTAGGGGATATCAACACTGGGCTTATTGTATGGTGGCGAACTCCAGTTAGTACGTCCAATATTTCGGATTGCATACGCTGAAGAGATGCTGCTAGCAATGTCAATTGAGTTGTCAATGTACTTTCCTCTGCTTTGGCTACTTGTTGTTCAAGTAGCCTGAGACGCTTGTCCGAGGTTGTCCTTGTTTTCTTGACAACGTTAATGGTTGAGTCGAGTACTGAGGTGTGATTTTTCAGCAGTGTCAGTAGAAATTCCTCGTTAGTTTGCACCTTCTTTATGACCTTAGTCATTTTGTTAGCATAGTCTGAGTCTAAAACTCCAAACAGACTGTTCGCAATATTACCCACTGCTTCAAATGGGGAGCGGCATTTTCGAGTATGTTGCATTTGTAATTCATCATACAAGTGTCGATAATGCTGTGATATTGCGTCACATGTGTGGTTATTGTTTAATTCTGGGCATATGTACTGGAACTCCTTGATGCCTGAATTAAACGTACTCATGTCTCTTCAGTATGGGTCAAATTCATAGTAAATAACTATTGTCCAGTCGGGTATTGCTCTCATCGTTGTGCTGATTTTTTCATAATATACTCCTGGTTTCGTGTCGAATCTTCTCACCGATACTGACTGTGCTAGTACCAGAGGTAGCATTAAAAGCAGAACTAACAAGGAGGAGGTTATGGTTGGTGATGTTAACTGTCTTCGATGAGCAGCCGGCGTATCCCTTTTATCCGTATCCTCTTCTTCCATACTGGGTCGATTTTTGGCCGTTTCTTCTGGAAAGATCGGCGCCAGCCTGTTGATGGCGCGCTTGTAAATGCCGGAGGCGGTCTTTACGTCAACCACTCGTACATGGTTATCCAGTCCTGGATATGTCTTATGATGCGTCCCATAAGCCAGCTCATCACCGGTATGTTGTCTTCTTTGATAAGGACCAGCATGCCTTCCTTAATATTGGGATTAACGGTTTTCCACATGTGTCTGGCTTGTAGCTCTTGCAGGTATTCCTCTGACCATTGCTTCCAGAATCCTTGCTTAATTCTGGATACTTATTCAAAACGTTTCAGTAGGGATTTCTCATCGCGATCGGCGTTGACATCGGGTGAAGCCGTTAGCGTTTCGCCAATCAGAAAATGCGCTGGGGTGAGAGCTCTAGTGTCCGTAGGATCATTTGACATCGGGGTTATTGGGCGTGAATTCAAAATAGCTTCGATTTCGACGATCACCGTGTTAAGTTCTTCAAATGTGAGGGTGGCAGTGTTGGTTGTCGTTACCAACAGTCGCTTTGCCGACTTGACTGCAGCTACCCATAGGCCTCCAAAGGATGGTGCTTGTTGCGGGATGAATTTGAAGGCAACTTCTTTTTAATTGCGGTGATTAATGATCTCTGCTTGTGCCTTCTCTCCAAAAATGGTTGATTCCAGTTCCTTCAGCTGCTTGTTTGCTCCAACGAAGTTAGTTGCGTTGTCACAAAGTATTGTTTGACTTTTGCCACGGCGGCTTAAGAAGCGTCGCAAAGCTCTCTAAAAGGCGTACGTAGTCAGATCGCTTACCAGTTCAAGGTAAACCGCCTTTGTAGAGAAACTGAAGAATACGGTTATGAATGCCTTGTCTGGTCTTTTTTCTCGAAGTTTGTGGTGAATCCATATTGGTCCGCAGTAATCCACGCCTGTTGTCAAAAACGGGCGCGTAAGTGTTACTCGGTCGGCTGGCAAGTTACCCGTAATTTGGTTCATTAACTTGGGCCTTGCCTTGTTATACCTTAAAACCAAAGGTTTCATAGTATATTGGGTTTGTGCAATGTCCGTCATAGTGTCTGTCCGTCCGTCTGTATGAACGCAACTTTTTTCGACAACCATAAAGCTAGAGCTTGCAACTTTGCAAATATCTTGGTACATGTCTTCGTCAGACAAAGTGTTAAATGTAGGGCTCTACGACCTCAGGGGGCCTGGGAAATCGATAACAAGTCGATACACCTCGATGTGCAAATCGATAAAACACAAATTTATCCCAAATTTAAGCAGCTAGAGTTACCAAATTTGGGGGCAAGGTAGAAGGTGGTATTCCCCATTGAAATGCATTAAAAGTGATGGATGCCACGACCACTTCTTCCGCCCCCAGCCCCCTCCAATTGTTAACAAAAATGCCTGTATCTCCGAAAGTTTTGAAGCTATATTCAGAAAATGTAGCATAAAAGTAGATGCTATCATTTGGCCATGCCCCACCGTCACAATAAAAACCGGAATGCATGTATTTTCGCCAGTTTTTTAAGCTAGTCACTAAATTTGATGGGCATATTGTTAGTGACAACCGTAACAGATCTGCATCAGTTTTGGATGCCACGCCCACTTATACCGCCCACCTTAATATCTTTGTCAGTTTTTGAGCTAGAGTCTCCAAACTTGGTTATGGGACGAAGGTGGCGTCCGCCACATATATGCATCACAAATTTTAATGTCACGCCAACCCCTTATGTGTGATATTTATACCCAAAACCCCCATATATTACTATTTGCACACAGAATCCTAAACACAGCTATGTAAACTGGTATCAAAGTATATCGCAGTCGGTTACGTCCGACTGCAACGTTTTTACTTGTTACTATTGGATTTTTGTAGGGTAGCAAAATCTGGTGATTTGCATTGTACGGGAGTGGGGCTTGATCCAATCTGCCACCAACTCGTATAAGTCCTTGTAGTGGGGACAGCGATGAAATGGAACTCCTTTTTTCCTCCATGTTGTGACGCTGCAACGTTTTTAGCTCAGCAGCAAATTCCACTTGTTGTATTGTCCGTAAGATTACGTTGCGAGCGTGATTCAATTCCTCGATGCTTAGAGTGACAGTTGCTGATTTGGACCTTTTGTAGCAGAAGCGTAACATGTAAGCCATAATGCGTTGTAACTTGTGAAACGAATGACTGTGTCTACAATTATACAATTCTTCACCTATTGTTGATGGAGATATTGCTAGACTTATATGTATCGTTTTCTTTTCTTGATTGCTGGGGCTGATACTGGGTAAGGCTGACCATTTGTTTGAAGAGCCATGCAGAAATAGTGGTCCAGACAGCCATAAGTTGTGCTCGTCTAGCTTTCGCGCCGATATTCCTCTTGAGAGTACATCTGCCACGTTGTTGGCCAATGACACATGCCGCCATTATATCTGGCTTGTCAAAGCCTGAATCTTCGCTATCCGGTTTGCCACAAATGTATGATATGTGGCGGCAGCTGCGTTGATCCATGAAAGAGCCACCGTAGAATCTAATCAAAAGTATCCTTGTACCGTGTTGCTGTCGAGGCTTAAATCGCGTCGAACCCTTTCAGCAAGCTCTGCACCCAATAGTGCAGCACAAAGTTCCAGTCGAGGGTGTGACTGTTTTGCTGTTGGAGCCACTCGAGACTTTGAACATAGTTGAAACAAGCCAAGTTGTTTCTTTGAGTACTATTTTAATACTTTTTATTCTTAAATTTATCTTTTAGTGGACTGTATTTATTTATTTGGCCGATAATCGTGGAAGACGAGAATCGGCTCTATAACACCGTGTTCATTTCTGAACATAGTAGTCGTATAGATATTTGTTTTTATACCCTTAACTCATAAAATGGGTAAATAAGGGTATAATGGTTTTGTGAAAATGTATGTAACAGACAGAAGGAAGCATCTCCGACCCCATAAAGTATATATATTCTTGATCAGCATCAACAGCCGAGTCGATCTAGCCGTCTTTCTGTTCGTCTGTCTGTCTGTACTAACGCGCCGATCTCAGAGACTATAAGAGCTAGAGACTTCAAACTTGAAACTTAAACTCTCCTATACCATAAGCAGATCAAATTTATTTTAAATTTTCGATAACACTTCTGGTTTCCGATATACACATGTGATCGATAACAAAAAATTCTTGAATTTAAGAACTGTAAAATCGAGGTTTCAAGCTATTAGTAAACTAATGAACATTTAAAAAAAATTTGATTAAAATCGGTTAAGAAATACCGGAGATATCGCAGTTTGAAATTTGGTCCTTTTGGTCACTAGAAGAATACATACAAATGACTGTACCCGTTACGTATGGGGTTAAGGGTATGTCCTAGTCGGGATTTCTCGACTAGAGCCTTCTTACTTGTTTTTTTCTGCACGTTGCGCGTACGTATACTGAGGAGCCGTATGCACGCTCAGACGCATCCACAAAAACGTGTAATTCTTTTGTTATTGGAGTCTTACCATCATAAACGTGCCTTGGGATTTGCATTGAGTTTAGACTCTGCAAGTCGTCTCGATACTCCTTCCATTCATTCTGAAGACTTGTCGGAAACACGTCGTCCCAATCAAGCTTTAATTCCCTGAGGCGTTGCATGAAGATTTTTGCTTTTACGACGACTGGAGCTAACAAACCTAACAGGTACACCGTTAACTGTGTCTTCTTTGGGGATTCCCTCCAATATTTGAGCATTGCACTATGGGCAAAAAGTCCAAAATTTGTGCATAAAGTCCAATTTTGTAGCTAGAGCATTCAAATTTTGCACAAAAATGTGAAATATTAATATTGAATTTTGTTATTTTTTATTTTTCAATCAAACCACACCTTCTCCCTCACCCAAGACAAAATGTAAAAATTTCTTTGTATTAATTAAAAATTGTATTAACAGATATTGTTTATTGTTCTTCATCGTCTAACTCAAATTCTTAATTACCATCAGAATCGTCAGCGGAGTCCGAGTCTGAATTTCTGTATCGGACGAAATTGATTCATTGTTTTGGGGAGGTGGGCATTTTAAACGATTTATTACTTCTGCCGGCAAGAGTTTTTTCTTTAATTTACGTTGCCTTTCATTTAAACATATGCTGGATATACATAAGTGGATTAGAAGAATCCATAGCTCTATAAAAAACATCAGCCATATTGTTTTAACGGCAATTTTTTCGGGCGTGTGATTTCCTATCGTTTTTATAGTACTTGTTTTTTGCCTCTGAAGCATTTTCTCTTAAACATCCAACCGGAACCAAAGAGGAGTTTATTATTTGCCAGCCGTGTATTAATATTTTATGTACCGTCGGTGACATTGGATACCAAGGCTAAGTATTAACATGTAATAAAAATGTTTTCTTACAATATGCCTTGAACTTATCAACATCAACAGAGTGCTCGAGTTATCATGCCCCTCTCTTCGGCCACAGAAAAACAACACCGACAAGGCAACAAAACGGAGAGCCGAAGAACTGAACGAAGATCGCCGAACTCTGACGAACTCATTTTGCGAACTCACAACTTTTGTAATAAAGAGAGCATTCTCTATTCATACCCCGAACAACTCAGTCGTTTTTTTTTCGACAGCTTTCTTCCCTCGGTCACTGGATTGTAACTGGCGCAGCCGGACTACGGACAAGGGATTAACAATGCCCACTACGCTCGTCGTCCTAATTCTAAAGAGGTGGTGAACATGTGACAGCCGTGGTTGTGGGGATTTTAGTAGTGTGTGGTGAAATAATAAATTAAATAAAAAGTTACTATAACAATGACGTGCAAGTGCAAATAAAACAAAAGAAACAAACAAAATCAAATTTAAATTGCTTCACAGGCGACCGTATATGTGTACATCAACCGCTGATAAGACACCGGGATCGCTTGTGCGGGACAATTTACAAAAATTATACCAACAAGTTGCTGTGTGTGATGACCGTATAAGTGTACATCAATCGCTGATAAGGCACCGGGATCATCCATACACCCTAACTCATAAAAAGATACCAATTAAAAATGGTACATTAATAAACAATTTTTTTTTTGACATATCAAACTGCTGTGTGTGGTGACCGTTTGCGTGTGTCGGAGAGCACTTGGTGTGCGTATTTCGGCTATTTCATCAGAATAGTAATTTCATCAGAATAGTAATTTCATCACTATGGTAATGTTGCATCAGCCTATATTTGCATTGCGAATGGTTGTTGTAGTTCGGTAGTTCTGAGAACAACCGTTTCGCCGCAGCGACAGACTGGCGCCGCTGTCGCTGAGTGCGGATTGCTACGCAAAAAAAAAAAAAAGGAAAGAAATGGTAAAGAGCTAGATCAGTCGAATAGTAGACTTCGTCGTGACTAGAACTCTCTGCGCAAGAAGTAATAAAGAGCTACATCAGTCAAATATTAGACTTCGGTGAACGTGTGAATGTGTACAGCAGTCGCCGCCAAGGCAACGGGATCTCCCGCACAGTGGTTTATGAAATAAATGTGAGTTGTGTGATTAACGACCGAATATGTGTACAACAATCGCTGTTAAGGCACCGGGATCGTTTTCATTTATCAATTTACATGAACGCAAATTTATTTGAAATTAATAAATAAATAAAATCTGGACAATTATTATTCATAACAAAGAAAAGAAAATCAATATAAAAAAAAAATTTATATTTGTACACAGTGATACAGTTTCCTGCGGCAAAATCAAGTAAGCATGTATGTATGCGCCGCTTGTAAAACCCTTGCGACGTCGGCGCATAACTGCACATTGGCTGCCGCCAAGAGCTGATGTCACGCCAGAGTGGCGGCGCATGCTTGACGCCGCGTTCGCTTGTACACTCTTGAATTCTGTTGAATTCTTTTGCACACCACGCAATACGAGAATAGAATCATTTCAAAAAAAAAAGCAATAAAATTAATTAAAGAAAAAGAACAAAACAATCCACTAACAACATGACGTCTATTGTTGTCACATCTTCACTAACCTCTAAAATACACTCTATTGAATACTTATTTAATTCATGCATTACAGCTAAAGTCGAAAACAAACAAATACTACAAAGGTGGAAGAAAGCACAGCTGCACTTCACGAATGACATGCAACTAACACTAAACACCGGGAAACAAGGAAAAGAGGAAACCGCGTAACGGACACACACATACAGGTTTTCTTTTAATTCGGAAAGAATACACACATATTAAAATACACATTCAAACATAGATACATATACATAGTATCACAAAATATAACGCAATATATTACTACATTTATATACAAGCGAAATCAAAACAAATCAAACAAACACCCAAAATTTTCCCTATAGAAAAACACATGCATATTATTAATATATCCATTAATAGCTCACATTTTTACTATTTTATATACACATAGCATTACCATACCCCACGTAAATGTTAAGAAAAAAAGTCAACACTAGTAATACAGTTAGGGGCAGATTAGGGCTAAGGAGCGGATTTAGTTTACCTAAGATAAGGGAAGCGACAGGAACAAAAGAGGAAGACCAGCCGGTTCAATCCCAAAACAATAATCCCACCGACGCTATGGATTCCGGTAACTCATCAGGGCCACTAAGTCCCACCGTTAGCAATTCATCAATAACAACAAACTTGAATCTACAACAACTACTAACCCTTGTACATCAACTACCAACCTACGAAGGCCCACCTGACAATCTTAATAGATTTATAGACAGAGTAGATCAGCTCCTTTTGTTACCCTTATCAGTGGACCAAGCAACATGCGGACAGTACTTACTTGGAACTATCCGTGACAAAATTAAGGGCAGGGCAGACGAAGCGCTGAATGTCTGCGATGTACTCCTTAGTTGGGATGACATCAAAACAAACCTCAAGCGACTATACTCTAGCAAGAAAACAGAAGAAATGCTTGTTAGGGAGCTACACAATCTTCCGGACGGACTTAGTATGGGAAAATTGTACTACTCAGCCGCAAAAATAAGAAGCGAATTAATGTCACTCGCCAGAGAAGCAGACCCTAGTGGACACTCTCTCGCGGCCAAACGTGACCAATACGACAGATTCTGCCTAAATACATTCTTAGTTGGATTAAAGGACCCACTTAAGTCAGCCATTAGGAATCAAAGACCAGAGACAATCGAGAAAGCATACGAGTACGGACAGATTGAACTAAACTTCTCTAGAAGCTTGAACAAATACCAAGAAAACCGACGACGTGACAGCCCATACGCGAAAGGACAACCAACTAATAGTGACAACAGTCGCAACATACCACAACAACAGAACTATAATAATGGCAACAACGCTCGTCATGTACCACGATACGATAACACCAACAATGACAATAATAGCCGTTTTATACAGAGACAACAAAATTCTAACAACAATAACAATAGACGGTTCACACGTCAACATAATTCCCGTAACGATAATAATGGTCGACAAGATAGAGAAACTCTGGGCAGGAACCCCTTCCACAATAACAACCAACCAGATCAGACCCTAAGTCACCAAAACACGAACAACCATAATCCAAGTGCTCCCCTATGTAACATTAACGATGTTGTAAATTTTCTACCAGAAGCCTCGGGAAGCCAGTCGGCTACATAAGCAAGAAGACTCACGGATCTTCCTTGCCATTTGTTTTC
Organism: Scaptomyza pallida; assembly: GCA_018152965.1. Lineage (NCBI taxonomy): Eukaryota > Metazoa > Arthropoda > Insecta > Diptera > Drosophilidae > Scaptomyza > Scaptomyza pallida. The sequence goes on from JAECXP010000219.1 coordinate 1,221,940, forward strand.
TTATCACCAAACTCCATGGTGTCAAACCCTCTCAAATTCTTAATAGACACTGGATCTACTTACTCTTTCATAAATCCAGCACTTATTAATGAAGATCACATCAAAAAACTAACCTCAGATATCAATATCCAAACTGTTCTCAGTACATTCAAAATCCGTGAATATACAGATAAAATAAATTTCAAACAATTCAAAACAATGCCCAATTTTAAGTTCTTATTATTCAATTTCCACCCCCACTTCAATGGTCTCCTAGGCATGGATATCCTATCTAACCTAAATGCAAAAATAAACTTTGCCGAATCCATACTAGAAACACCAGAAACCGCCATCCCAATCCTCACAAGGGCAAACCCTGTAGACACATTACATAACCTGCCACAAAATACCAAAATGCTACTTCCGCTTCCAGTAAATTTCATGCAGGGAGATTTTATATATGAAACCACAAATTTGGATAATCAAATATCCATAACAGGCGGTTTATACACCGCAAACGCAGGATCCGCTTATTTCGAAGTCTGCAATAACTCAGACCAAATCCAAACACTTTACCTCGAGGAACCGTTGCAGGCAGAAGAGTTCTCCCCACAAACCCACCAATACTTAAACTGCATGTTCGCGGCAACAGATACAGAACGACCGGACGACCAACAATTAAACATTCAGACGGAACACCTCAACAGCGAGGAAAAACAACACATACTCAAACTATGCAAGTCATTTTAAAAGACTTTTCCACAACGAAAACAACCAACTAACGTTCTCTAACGTCGTGAAACACTCTATACCAACAACAGATAATATACCGATTCACACAAAATCTTACCGTTACCCATTTGTTAAAAAAAAAAAAAAATGTTAAAATCAAAATATCGTCGGAGTTCGTGGCATACACCAACAACACGTCGCCTAATCACCCTTCTTCGATCCGGCTATTCCCCTTATAGCCTTCTCTTCGGACTGGGGGGAGGAGTTATCATGCCCCTCTCTTCGGCCACAGAAAAACAACACCGACAAGGCAACAAAACGGAGAGCCGAAGAACTGAACGAAGATCGCCGAACTCTGACGAACTCATTTTGCGAACTCACAACTTTTGTAATAAAGAGAGCATTCTCTATTCATACCCCGAACAACTCAGTCGTTTCTTTTTCGACAGCTTTCTTCCCTCGGTCACTGGATTGTAACTGGCGCAGCCGGACTACGGACAAGGGATTAACAATGCCCACTACGCTCGTCGTCCTAATTCTAAAGAGGTGGTGAACATGTGACAGCCGTGGTTGTGGGGATTTTAGTAGTGTGTGGTGAAATAATAAATTAAATAAAAAGTTACTATAACAATGACGTGCAAGTGCAAATAAAACAAAAGAAACAAACAAAATCAAATTTAAATTGCTTCACAGGCGACCGTATATGTGTACATCAACCGCTGATAAGACACCGGGATCGCTTGTGCGGGACAATTTACAAAAATTATACCAACAAGTTGCTGTGTGTGATGACCGTATAAGTGTACATCAATCGCTGATAAGGCACCGGGATCATCCATACACCCTAACTCATAAAAAGATACCAATTAAAAATGGTACATTAATAAACAATTTTTTTTTTTGACATATCAAACTGCTGTGTGTGGTGACCGTTTGCGTGTGTCGGAGAGCACTTGGTGTGCGTATTTCGGCTATTTCATCAGAATAGTAATTTCATCAGAATAGTAATTTCATCACTATGGTAATGTTGCATCAGCCTATATTTGCATTGCGAATGGTTGTTGTAGTTCGGTAGTTCTGAGAACAACCGTTTCGCCGCAGCGACAGACTGGCGCCGCTGTCGCTGAGTGCGGATTGCTACGCAAAAAAAAAAAAGGAAAGAAATGGTAAAGAGCTAGATCAGTCGAATAGTAGACTTCGTCGTGACTAGAACTCTCTGCGCAAGAAGTAATAAAGAGCTACATCAGTCAAATATTAGACTTCGGTGAACGTGTGAATGTGTACAGCAGTCGCCGCCAAGGCAACGGGATCTCCCGCACAGTGGTTTATGAAATAAATGTGAGTTGTGTGATTAACGACCGAATATGTGTACAACAATCGCTGTTAAGGCACCGGGATCGTTTTCATTTATCAATTTACATGAACGCAAATTTATTTGAAATTAATAAATAAATAAAATCTGGACAATTATTATTCATAACAAAGAAAAGAAAATCAATATAAAAAAAAATTTATATTTGTACACAGTGATACAGTTTCCTGCGGCAAAATCAAGTAAGCATGTATGTATGCGCCGCTTGTAAAACCCTTGCGACGTCGGCGCATAACTGCACATTGGCTGCCGCCAAGAGCTGATGTCACGCCAGAGTGGCGGCGCATGCTTGACGCCGCGTTCGCTTGTACACTCTTGAATTCTGTTGAATTCTTTTGCACACCACGCAATACGAGAATAGAATCATTTCAAAAAAAAAAGCAATAAAATTAATTAAAGAAAAAGAACAAAACAATCCACTAACAACATGACGTCTATTGTTGTCACATCTTCACTAACCTCTAAAATACACTCTATTGAATACTTATTTAATTCATGCATTACAGCTAAAGTCGAAAACAAACAAATACTACAAAGGTGGAAGAAAGCACAGCTGCACTTCACGAATGACATGCAACTAACACTAAACACCGGGAAACAAGGAAAAGAGGAAACCGCGTAACGGACACACACATACAGGTTTTCTTTTAATTCGGAAAGAATACACACATATTAAAATACACATTCAAACATAGATACATATACATAGTATCACAAAATATAACGCAATATATTACTACATTTATATACAAGCGAAATCAAAACAAATCAAACAAACACCCAAAATTTTCCCTATAGAAAAACACATGCATATTATTAATATATCCATTAATAGCTCACATTTTTACTATTTTATATACACATAGCATTACCATACCCCACGTAAATGTTAAGAAAAAAGTCAACACTAGTAATACAGTTAGGGGCAGATTAGGGCTAAGGAGCGGATTTAGTTTACCTAAGATAAGGGAAGCGACAGGAACAAAAGAGGAAGACCAGCCGGTTCAATCCCAAAACAATAATCCCACCGACGCTATGGATTCCGGTAACTCATCAGGGCCACTAAGTCCCACCGTTAGCAATTCATCAATAACAACAAACTTGAATCTACAACAACTACTAACCCTTGTACATCAACTACCAACCTACGAAGGCCCACCTGACAATCTTAATAGATTTATAGACAGAGTAGATCAGCTCCTTTTGTTACCCTCATCAGTGGACCAAGCAACATGCGGACAGTACTTACTTGGAACTATCCGTGACAAAATTAAGGGCAGGGCAGACGAAGCGCTGAATGTCTGCGATGTACTCCTTAGTTGGGATGACATCAAAACAAACCTCAAGCGACTATACTCTAGCAAGAAAACAGAAGAAATGCTTGTTAGGGAGCTACACAATCTTCCGGACGGACTTAGTATGGGAAAATTGTACTACTCAGCCGCAAAAATAAGAAGCGAATTAATGTCACTCGCCAGAGAAGCAGACCCTAGTGGACACTCTCTCGCGGCCAAACGTGACCAATACGACAGATTCTGCCTAAATACATTCTTAGTTGGATTAAAGGACCCACTTAAGTCAGCCATTAGGAATCAAAGACCAGAGACAATCGAGAAAGCATACGAGTACGGACAGATTGAACTAAACTTCTCTAGAAGCTTGAACAAATACCAAGAAAACCGACGACGTGACAGCCCATACGCGAAAGGACAACCAACTAATAGTGACAACAGTCGCAACATACCACAACAACAGAACTATAATAATGGCAACAACGCTCGTCATGTACCACGATACGATAACACCAACAATGACAATAATAGCCGTTTTATACAGAGACAACAAAATTCTAACAACAATAACAATAGACGGTTCACACGTCAACATAATTCCCGTAACGATAATAATGGTCGACAAGATAGAGAAACTCTGGGCAGGAACCCCTTCCACAATAACAACCAACCAGATCAGACCCTAAGTCACCAAAACACGAACAACCATAATCCAAGTGCTCCCCTATGTAACATTAACGATGTTGTAAATTTTCTACCAGAAGCCTCGGGAAGCCAGTCGGCTACATAAGCAAGAAGACTCACGGATCTTCCTTGCCATTTGTTTTCTTATCACCAAACTCCATGGTGTCAAACCCTCTCAAATTCTTAATAGACACTGGATCTACTTACTCTTTCATAAATCCAGCACTTATTAATGAAGATCACATCAAAAAACTAACCTCAGATATCAATATCCAAACTGTTCTCAGTACATTCAAAATCCGTGAATATACAGATAAAATAAATTTCAAACAATTCAAAACAATGCCCAATTTTAAGTTCTTATTATTCAATTTCCACCCCCACTTCAATGGTCTCCTAGGCATGGATATCCTATCTAACCTAAATGCAAAAATAAACTTTGCCGAATCCATACTAGAAACACCAGAAACCGCTATCCCAATCCTCACAAGGGCAAACCCTGTAGACACATTACATAACCTGCCACAAAATACCAAAATGCTACTTCCGCTTCCAGTAAATTTCATGCAGGGAGATTTTATATATGAAACCACAAATTTGGATAATCAAATATCCATAACAGGCGGTTTATACACCGCAAACGCAGGATCCGCTTATTTCGAAGTCTGCAATAACTCAGACCAAATCCAAACACTTTACCTCGAGGAACCGTTGCAGGCAGAAGAGTTCTCCCCACAAACCCACCAATACTTAAACTGCATGTTCGCGGCAACAGATACAGAACGACCGGACGACCAACAATTAAACATTCAGACGGAACACCTCAACAGCGAGGAAAAACAACACATACTCAAACTATGCAAGTCATTTAAAAGACTTTTCCACAACGAAAACAACCAACTAACGTTCTCTAACGTCGTGAAACACTCTATACCAACAACAGATAATATACCGATTCACACAAAATCTTACCGTTACCCATTTGTTAAAAAAAAAAAAAAATGTTAAAATCAAAATATCGTCGGAGTTCGTGGCATACACCAACAACACGTCGCCTAATCACCCTTCTTCGATCCGGCTATTCCCCTTATAGCCTTCTCTTCGGACTGGGGGGGGAGGAGTTATCATGCCCCTCTCTTCGGCCACAGAAAAACAACACCGACAAGGCAACAAAACGGAGAGCCGAAGAACTGAACGAAGATCGCCGAACTCTGACGAACTCATTTTGCGAACTCACAACTTTTGTAATAAAGAGAGCATTCTCTATTCATACCCCGAACAACTCAGTCGTTTCTTTTTCGACAGCTTTCTTCCCTCGGTCACTGGATTGTAACTCTCGCATGAAATAGTGATCAAAACTACATACAAATTGTATAAAATTTGTTGATCAAAGCTTGTTATTGAGGAAAATATTTGGTAATTCGCAAATGCTCTTCTAGCCGTGTTTCCATCATTACTATTACCACTTCCGTTTTGTTTAGGAATGCTTACATGAAGACCCATTTTTGTCCACATCATTTCCTGAATTTCCTTTTTCCGAGTCATCATTTTGATTTTGTAGGCCTGGGTAATGTGCCACTTTCGAATTTGAAGCCTATAGGATACGTTTATTTCAAATTCAAAAAATCGAATCCAGGCATGCAAGGGACTGACACCATATTTTAGAGTCGAAGGCCTTGGCTTAAAACATTCAGAGTAAAAATCCGTGGTTTCGAGAAGTTTTTTAGGTTTGACCCAACATATTGGACAACACTGAGTTGATGGCGTACCAGTTAAAGCGTTAAGTATTTTACCATCAATAAGTGTCAATAATGGTTTATAGGTAATGACAATTTCTTTGCCTTCATTTCTATAAATGAAATCCCTTAGACCGGCGACTTGCATATCCAAACATTTTTTCTCCCTTAATATTTTTTCAAAACTTTCCTTAGCGTACTCAATTTTAAGTGGCCTGCAGAACCTTACAGATTGTGGTGCTATATTATTCCAAATAATTCGTTGGTTTGCATCTACTAATGATAAAGGTATCATAGTGCTGACAAAAAGGGACGCATCCAATGAAGCAGGTTCTTCGGATCGAAATTTCTGCTTGTATAAGCTTTGGCCAGTAGATCCATCGAATCCGTAGCTTACTATTAACGTGCAACGCGAAACATTTATTATTTGACATAAAACCTCTTTTTGCAGGACCAATATTCGTTCGACTGTATGGTCCAAATAGTTTTGCATTGAAACCAGAGCAATATTTTCAGAGATTTCTGTTTGAGTTGGTCTGCAAATCGTTTTGACTACTTGAAGTGCTGAATATGGGGGTAAAATGTTGCAGCCTCGAGCTTTATTAGGATGGTGCATATTGATGTACTGCTGTTTGGTAAGTCCATTTTCCAACAAAAACGCCTATGCTTCTTCAGGGGTAAGCGGAATAATCACCGGAAATTTTCGGCCTTCTGTCGTGTTCGCTGTCTGTTCTTCCCTGATTACATTTAACGCGTTAAACAAATCATCGTTTTTTGCCTTTTTCGCAGAAACAGAATCAGCATGTAATAAGTGCTGTGTTGAAAAATCTGTATCGGATGCAAGATCACTTGCTAATTTATGTTTCAAACGCATTTGAGCCTGGGTATAACTTAGTTTTGGTCTACCCATTTTAGAGGGAGATGAATCCGTAAGCTCTTCATCCAAGGTTATAATAATCGCCTGCGAAAGCCACCTTGAATGATTAGCTTTAAACCTTGACATCATACGGTTGCATTTAGGCAAATATTTCTTTACGTGTGCTATAAAACTGCGCACAGTTTCCTCAATTTGATAAACGTGTGAGTTGCTGACTTGATTTTAGTTAATTTTTTCCAATATCCACTTCGTTACGGCAGAGTTATCACGTCCGTTGTTGTCCCAAACCTCCAGCAATGTTAAGCGCCGAAACTCATACCCGCCTGCAACATGTCATTTTTTCGAAAACGGGCAAAAAGGGGCACAAGATGTTATTATCACAGTGATCTAAATGATGTAACGAACCAATTTGAGTTGCTCGCAAGCGCGCGCGGCAAATAAGTTACACTCCACAGAACACAACTACATTTGCTAAATTTCAGCTGTATAAATACACAAACAACAATTGACGATACACCACAATACATACAAAACATATATAAACCAACATACAACATTAAATCTACATACCTGAACCATTATTTTCCATATTTTCAAATTGTCTTCACTTTAAAGAACAAGTCGCAACAATAGCACAAAGTTGATGAATAATTACGGCTGTATTTCGATAAGTAAAGCAATCGCTTGGTCAGCTGACTTTCTTTGCGCGACAATTTCAAACCGCAAACTTTAAAAATTTTTGGGAAACATTTTTATTTTCTCTTGAGTATGCATAATTGAAAAAAGCATTCAATTTTAAGCTTTTAAAATATAAGAAAATATACTTTATGCACAAATTTCGGATTTTTTGCCCATAGTGCATTGTTTAAACACCATTTGTGTAGCTTGAATCCTGATGGCTGAAGAATTTTGTTTAGTTCTTGTTGAACTTGTTTCTCTTCTGCGATTGTATCGGTGCCAGTCAGGCAATCGTCTACATAAAAGTCACTTTGTAGTGCATTTGCACCCATCTGAAGCCTTTCCATATGCTTTTTGGCCAAATGATCCAAACATTTTATAGCTAAAAATGGTGCGGATTTTGTGCCATATGTGACTCTTTTCAATCGGTAGTATTATATTTCCTTCGACGAGTTGTTGCACCATACAATCAGTTGATGAAATTGATTTTCCGGATTGATCCATACCTGACGATACATTTTTTCAATGTCAGCCTTAAACACATATCTATGTGTTCTGAATCGTAGTAGAAACCGTGGGGAGAGCATGCAGTATGTCATTCAGCGATTTTCCAGTAGATGTTTTGCACGATGCGTCGAATACAACTCGTAGTTTTGTTGTATTGCTGTCCGGCTTCAATACGCAATGATGGGGAATTACGTAGTGATTTTTAGGGATCTGTTGCGGCGACACTTGTTTCATGTTTCCCAGTTTTTCATACTCCGCCATGAACGCTGCGATTTGCTTCCACGTGTCTGCGGAGGTTCTTTGCTCTAACGATATGAACCGTTTGGTCGCAATCTCCATGGACTCTCCCAGGGCTGAACAATGTTCAGAAAATGGAAGTTTAACGATGAATCTGCCGTCTACCGCCACTTGTAGGTGTTCTAGGAAGTGCTTCTCACAATGCGCTTCAATTGGTGTTCGTTGTTTTGATGTATCCAAGCTATCCAATGTCCAGAATCGTTCCATTAGTTCATTTGTTTGCTCGTTGGTTGCAGATGCGCAGATGGCTGACGACTTACTTGAAGCATTAACTTTTCCAGCAATGATACAACCGAACTCAGTTTTTTGCATCATTGGACCAGACTGGAACATTTTGTGTTGCTGTGGGAGCAGTATTGAAAAACAGTGCTCTGCTCCAATTAACATGTCGATTTTTCCTGGTTGTTGAAGTTTGGATCCGCCAGTGGTAAATTTCTTCGCATGCCCCAATCAGCAGTGTTGATTGACTGGGTAGGTTGATCCGAAATTATATGCGGTAATACGAATGCTTCCAATCGCGTCGTAAAATCGCTGTTTAGTTATTTAACAAGGACTTTCACTCGAGCCTTGCTGACTCTTGGCTGTCCTCCGATGCCCTCAATCCGATGTGTTGTGTCATGACGTTTAAGTCCCAACATTGTCACAAGTCTTTCGGAAACAACGTTGATTTGTTATCCAGAATCCAGTAGTGCCTTGAACGAGGCTTGTTGTCCGTTAGTTGCTTGTACAGCTACCTTTGCTGTTGCAAGTAAGTTATAGTTCTTGTTGTTTGCGGATGCCACAATTTGTGAGAGTGACTCTGCTGCTGCTGATGTGATAGCACTTTCCAAATGCCTAAGAGTGTGGTGCTTTTTGTTGCACTTAAAACAGCTAAAGTTGCTTGTGCATGCCTTGGTTTTATGGTCATTTTTAAAGCAGTTGAAGCATAACCTTTGCTTTTGCACCCAGTTTAAGCGTTCGCTGACAGATTATGCGTGAAATTCGTCACATTTAGATAAGTAATGACTTGTCTTTTTACAGAAAAGATACCAATTTTGTGCACTAGAAGATGTTGCACATGTTGCATTTTTTGGCTCCTTTTTAGAAACTACAGGTGCCTTTTTTCCAGTAGCCATAACCCGAACTCTCTGTTCTAGGAACTGGAGCATGGTGTCCAGTGGCTGGATTTCCTTCGTATTACCCAATGATTGTTCATAGAGTGTTTTGTTTGTGCCATCCAGCTTGTTTCTGATGATGGCAATGATGATTGGATCCCATGTTAAGATGTCAATCCCGAGTCCCTTCAGTGAGGCTAATGCCTCTATGGTGGTGATGTGCAGCTCCTTTAAGGACCTCACGTCATCGTCGCTGCAGGTTTGTTGCAGCAAGAGGCGATTTAAAACCCTAGATGCAATATCTCTAGGATTGTTGTACGCATCTACTAAGATTTCCCATGCGTAAAGATAGTTGTCTTCCCGTAGGTCGATGTGACGGATTAATCTTTGCGCCTCTCCAGCTACGCTGGTTTTTAAATACCACATCTTTCGTATGGTCGGCATCTTTGTTTCATGAATCATACATGAAAACATATCGAAGAATTGTGTCCATTTCAGCGTATCACCATCAAATTTGGGAATGGAAATACGTGGCAAGTTGATGTTATCGGTGCACTCACTGTTTGAGTTGCTCGTAAGTGCATTCCGAACATCAGACTCTGCCTGGAGATACTCGGTGGCGTTGTAGCCACTTTCTTCTGGGTCCTCAAATTCCTCGTATATTTGGAAATAGACCTCTTGAGTTTTTGCCCATAACGACTTAATAATGTCTGCCTTAACGGGCTTGTGTTGCAGGGTGCGATTGATTGACGCAATCATCGCCTTTTGCCGTCGGCACAATGCATTAATCTTGTCATTGCTGGTTGGTCTGCTGCTCACTGAACCCGCATTTGTGACGGTCCTTAGCTCCATCGATTTGCTTGTTGTTTGGTCCGCGATGTCGGCTTGTTCCAGTAGGTAGGTCCTGTGGTGCTCTGCCATTGCCGCGACTTGCTCATAGAACTTAAAGTATTCATGTGACTCATCTAAGTTCTTAGAGTCCTTGACGAACTCGTGGTTAGTTTGGAACGCCGTCCACCTTTCCTCTAGTATTGAGGTCCTGGCTTGATAGTAGCCAGGTTTCGCTTTGCGTTCCGCTGAGTCCTTCTTGCAGTTCTTGACAAGCCTTGATATCTCTTGGCTAATGAATTCCTGCTCAGATAGGACATCTTCCAATTGGTGTGATTTCTCTGTTCTCATTTTGTCGCCTTGTTGACAATGAATAGGCTACCAGAATCACGTTGTTTTGTTGTTGCTTATAACTCTTTGATCACTCCTGACCCGGTGGAAGTGTTTTATTCGCTCGGACTGAGCTGGATTACGCTTCTATTCGCAACCGTGTGGTGTGGTCAAAGGGGTAGCAAGTTATATGTTGTAGACCGGATCCTTCCTAGGAGTCCTTGTCGGGGTCACCAACATGTACCTGTAAAACGTATGTGTGTGTAGTGTTAGCATTCAGTACAAACTGACTGCTTAATTGTTGTCGCAACTGGCACTTGTAACGAGGTGGACTACGGAGAAATAATTAATGCTTCTTGTAAGTTGTAAGAATACACTGATTTTATTAAGGTAAAAGGCACAATATTTATAGGTAAAAATTGCTTAGCTTACAGGTGTGTGTTGTCAATTAAAATTAGGTTAATGTTTATTTAACAGTTGCATGAAATGCAGACTGGCATTTTTCGCAACTTCAAAATCAGTCCATCTGATTATAACTTTTATGACATTAATAGTAAAAATTTATTATGGAAAGTAAGTTGAGATGTTGCAATAATCATCCAGACATGTTTTGTTACATATGCGGTGAGTACGTAATGAAAGATCAACGGAAACCGATTAATAACACGGTCATTCGCTTATGTTCTGCTTACTTTGTTATTGAAATTGACAATCAAGATAAAGTGTGGGTTCCACACATTGTCTGTAAGATTTGCATTGAACATTTGCGGCAGTGGGAAAAAGGATTGCGCAAATCTTTGAAGTTTGGGATACCAATGATTTGGCAAGAACAAAAAAATCATCATGACGATTGTTATTTTTGTATGACGAGTGTAACGGGCATTAACAAAAACAACCGCAGCAAGTGGAAGTACCCCAATATCCCTTCAGCTGTAAGACCTATTCCTCATTCAGACACCGTTCCAATACCAGCTTTTTATCGGGGAGTTCTGGAATGTGAGGAGGATGAAATGGAAATTTCTGAAGAAAAAGAAGATGATGATTCTGACTACTGCGAAGAAAGATCGAGTCCTAAAACTTTTTCACATAGTGATCTCATCGGAGACTTAGATCTTTCAAAAGAGCGTGCTGAGTTGCTATAATCAAGATTGAAAGAAAAAAATTGCCTTTCTTCTGGTGTAAAAATTACTTTCTAACGCACAAGAGAACAACACTTACTACAATTTTTTTCTTCTGATGAAAATTTAGTATATTGTCATGAAGTGAACGGATTGATGACTTTCATGGGCTTGAAAACTTATCGTGCAAGTGATTGGCGTCTTTTTATCGACAGCAGTAAAAGAAGTCTCAAAGCAGTCCTTTTACACAATGGCAATAAATGTGCTCCTATTCCACTTGCTCACTGTCCATCTATGAAAGAAGAATACAAGGTAATATCAGTACTTTTAGAAAAAAAAAAATATTCTGAACATGATTGGGTGATTTGTGTCGACTTGAAGATGGTAAATTTTCTGTTGGGCCAACAGAGTGGTTATACAAAGTACCCTTGTTTATTTGTTTCTGGGACAGTCGAGCTAGGTCTAATCATTGGACTCAAAAAAATTGGCCTGTCAGAAAACTTGTTCTGGGTGAAAAGAATGTCATAAACCAACCTTTAGTTCCACGAGAAAAAATCATTCTTCCACCTTTGCACATAAAATTAGGGCTCATGAAACAATTTGTCAAAGCTCTTGACAAAAATGGTCAATGCTTCAAGTTCTTGTCTCAAAAATTTCCTGGATTGAGTACTGAGAAATTGAAGGCAGGAATTTTTGATGGGCCTCAGATACGTCAATTGATTAAAAGTTCTATAGATTTTGAAGCTTCTATGACTGAAATTGAAAAACTGGCCTGGAAATCTTTTGTCGTTGTGATACAGAACTTTCTTGGTAACTGTAAAGCAGATAATTACGAACGTTTAGTCGAGGAAATGCTGCTGAACTTCAAAAATTTGGGCTGTAATATGAGCTTGAAAGTGCACTACCTCCATGATCATATTGATCATTTTGAGCATAATTTAGGAGATTTGAGCGAAGAACGAGGTGAACGATTCCACCAAGATATAAAAACAATGGAACACAGGTACCAAGGCAGGTGGGACATTCATATGATGGGTGATTATTGCTGGGGTATTATGCGGGATTGCCCAGGACAATCTCACTCACGAAAATCCCTCAAAAAAAATTTTCTTGATGTATAATTTCCGAATAAATTAATATTTTTTAAAAAATGCGTGTTTTCATTCTTTCTAATAAACGAGAGCTGATATAAAATTTGTGATTGATATTTTCGTATCAGCTCACAAAATATACCCAAAATCAGGTCTAAAATCTTAGGCACCAAAATGAGTGTAGGCCAGTGTAATTTGATATTGTTTACAATTTGTTTTGTCATTGTGTATAATTTAACCTATTTAAGTAAAATGCTAACAGTAACTACGGTTAAGCTTACTGTTTCATGATTTTTTAAAATCACGCTTTTTAAAATACGCCTTTTTATGCTATTTTATAAAAATCATGATTTTTCTGAAGGGTGCAGCCACCTATGAAAATTGTAAAATGAGTTGGCAGCTTCATATGAAAAAGGTGGCAGCTCATCAGCACAAACAGCTGATAAACCGAAAGCCAAAACGTTAAACGATTTAAATCTTCAAAATGTTAAATGAAAATGCAAATTTTTTTTAATTCAACGGCAAACGCGAACATCAGAGATGGTTCGTTGTCTTTTAAAGTCAGGAATGGAGCGAATGAAGGCTACAAGACGGGAATGGTATTTGTTACAGGCCAAACGCAAGCAAATTTTAATGGAATATTTTGTAAGTCAGCTTGTTGCCTTAACGATATTAAGACCGCGATTGCGAACTGTTTACAGCCGTCCTAGAAGCGATTCTTACTGGATGCTGATGCAAGCTCCAGAAAATGAGCACCTATTTTTTGAAAATTTTAGAATGTGTAAAAAATCATTTTATGAACTTTGTGTCCTATTGTCTCCACGCCGAAACAATTGCATTTGATAACAGTTCCGGTTGCATTTGAAAAGCAGGTGGCCATCGGCATCTATAAACTAGCTTCCTGCGCAGAGTACAGAGTCATAGGAGATGTATTTGGCGTGCACAAGAGCACAGTTCACAAATATTTTCACTTAACGGTGCACGCAATTGTGAAATTGGCGAAAAGTTTTAAATATTTTACTAAGTTGGAGGAGTGTGTAAGGATATCGGATGGGTTTGGAAAAACATCAAACATCCCAATATCATTGGCGCAATTGACGGTAATTACAACTTAATATTGAATTTATGCCGTGAAGAGTACCTTATTAAAATCTAATGTTTTTCAGGAACACATATACCAGTGAAAGCACCCAAGCAGGGATATTTGGATTATGTCAACAGAAAGGGATGGACTTCATGTGGTTTTGCAAGCTGTCGTTGACCATAATTATTTGTAAGAAAACTCAATGTTGTTGGTAGATTTTGTAACTAATAAGATTGCTTTTAATACACAGATTTCGAAATATCAGTATAAAGTTCCCAGGAAGTGTTCACGACGCAACTGTTTTTAAAGAGTCTGGCGTTTTTCAGAAGCAAGACCGCATCTTCACAGGGATGAAAAAAATTGTTGGTGGCTTAGAAATGCCATACATGCTGGTTGGCGACGCCCGACAATAGACGTCTCGGGAATAGCATTCTCATCGCTCTCTCCTGTCGGCAATTTGGACAACTCAGCCTCAATGTTTTCCGGCTCAATAACATATTCGACGCAGTCGTCCAAGGTGTCGGACCCAACAGCCGCCGCAACTGGTTGCGCTCCATAAGCTCGTTAAAAAAGGGCACAGGTGCGTCTTCCTGCGCCGCTTACTCTATTATTTCGCTTCGCTTCCATGAATTTTTTTTTTAACGTCCGCAACTTCGTTTTCACTTGCTCACATGATTTGTTAATGCATTTACTTTTCATGCGGTCGGCAATGCTCTTGTAAATTATGTTATTCCTTTTTGTTTTTTTGTCTAACTGGCTAAGCACATTATCTTCTTTAACAATACTTATCAGCTCGTTCGTCTCCTCAGGCGTCCAGTGTCTTCTAATATTTTCCATTTTAACGTCTTTTTCTTTCGCAGCAATTTAATTAGTGCGGAACAGCTGATTTCACACAGTAGCGTTGCCAGACTGTTTACACAAAAAATCATGATTTTTCCAAAAAAAATCATGGTCAAAATACGTGTGTGGGAAAAATCACTATTTTATGTTTATGCTAGTATTTTTTTAAAAAAGCATGATCTGAATTCATGCTTTTTTGCAAGCATAAACGTAGTATGTGTTAATATTTGTTTTAAAGTTACGTATATGCGCACAAACAAATATATATACCTTATAGGTTCGGAAATGCTTCCTTCTGTCTGTTAAATATGTACATTTGCACAAAACCATTATTCCATTTTTTTTTACCCATTTAATGGGTTAAGGGTATAAAAACTTCGAATCATTAAAAGTGCACAGTGGTCGGGCTTGTATAGAGCCGCGGTCATAAATATTTCTCGTTGAGATATCGTTTTGAAATTTGCTCCAAAAATCTAAAAAAAAATATTTTGAACATATAGTAAAAAAAATTGGCTGCATCGGACGACTACATCTTATAGCTCCCATATAACCGTAGCAAGGCGTATAAGGCGATGGTGCGCAAAAATACTTTCAGTAGAATTGCAGTGCTCAAATTTCAATATTGGCATCCAATCAAAAATAAGAATTGATATTTGAATTATTAAAAGTATGATTTGAATGAATTTTATTTTTTTGATACCAGTTTACATAGCTGTGTTGAGGGTTCTGTGTGCAAATAGTTATATATGGAGGTTTTGGGTATAAATATCAGGCAGAAGGGGTTGGCGTGACATTCAAATTTCTGATGCACATCTGTTACGGATGTCACTAACACCAAGTGTTCAATTAAGAGCTCTACGACCTCAGGGGTACCTGAGAAATCGATAGCAAGTCGATATACCTCGATGTGCAAATCGATAAAACTCATATATATCTCACATTTTAGCAGCTAGAGTCAGCAAATTTGGGAACAATATAGCCGATGACATTCCCCAAAAAATTGCATCGAAAGTTTGGATATATGCCCACCTCTTCCGCCCCCAGCCCCCCTCCAATTATAAACAAAAATAGCTGTATCTTCTACAGTTTTGAAACTAAAGCCTTCAACATTGGCATTAAGAGAGATGCTGATATCTGACACAGATATGCATCAAAACTTTGGGTGCCATGCCCCCAACAACGGAACATGCCCGACCGCTCTGAAAAAAAAAACCCGAATGTATGTATCTATGCCAGTTTTTAAGCTAGAGTCACCAAATTTAGAACTTTAGGATGCAGAAGTCGTCATTCCCCAAAGATCTGCATTGGATGCCACGCCCACTTATAATGCCCACCTCTATATCTTTGTCAGTTTTTGCGCTAGAGTCCTTAAACTTGGTAGGGGGGATAGAAAGTGCCATCCGCCAAAGATATGCATCACAAATTTGGATATCACGCCTACCTCTTAAGCCTAATATTTATACCCAAAACCCCCATATACTACCAATTGCAAACAGAATCCTTAACACAGCTATGTAAACTGGTATCAAAGTATATAGCAGTCGGTTGCGTCCGACTGCAACGTTTTTACTATATTTTTCTTGTGAAAGTAATTGGTTACTTCTGTCTTATTATCCGATCTTTTGAATAATTCAATTTGCCTATTGCTATTGTTTAATTGTCTCTCTGTAATCTGAATTCAGTTTTGATTGTCTTTTTGGACACTATGTTTAGTTGCACAAGTTGTCTCGTTGGATTCTTCTCCCAATAGATTTTCGTCAAGTTGTATTTGCGACAATGCGTCCGCAATGTGATTTTCTTTTCCTGGTAAATAATTGATTTTTTCCCCTCAAAGAGTTATGTCATCATGTAATGTAATGTCGAACGAGGGTGGGCTTGCGCCCTTCAGCACTGCGACCCACATGGATCTATTGTGCCCCCTTACCACTAGTTCAGTTTTAATGTTCTCAGAAACTGAGTCAGACCAGTCTGCGAGATATGCATCAGGTCCTCTTCATTGAGAATGTATCTGCCTAACAGCGTTGCTCTACTGCGTGCCAGGGCAGGGCAATTGGTGATTAGATGTTCCATGGATTCAACATCCTCCTCACAGAATCTGCAGGTTCTGTTACTAACAAGGCCCATCTTATGTAGGTGGTCGTTGCAAGGAAAGTGGCCTGTCAACGCCCCACAGAGTGACCTAAGTTGTGTCCTGTTTAAGGATAGAGCTTTCTTGGCTCTTGTTGCATTTATGCACACAAATCTTTTTGAGTGTCTGAGACCCTCTAGACTGTTCCAGTGCATTGATTTCTTGTTTCCTAACCATTTATCTATGTCAGATCTGAGTGTGTTGTTTGAGTAACCAAACATCGGACTGGGGCCTATGAACGGGGCTTCCGCTCCCAATTTAGCCCTTACATCCGCAGCCTCATTACCTGAGTGGCCTTCATGTCCTGGTTCCCATACCAGAGAGACCCTGTTGCTGGTTGCCAGAACATTTAGCTCCCAGTGACATTCATATATAAGTTTAGAGTTATAGCTGTAGCTGTTTAGTGCTTTAAGAGCTGCTTGACTGTCGGAGAGTATACGAATGTTAACTCCTACCAACTGTCTGCTATTCAGTCTGTATACCGCCTGTAAAATAGCGAAAAGCTCTGCCTGAAAAACGGTGCATTCAGCATCCAGTGAGAGAGAGAGATGTGTGTGCGAGGACCCACTATGCCTGCTCCTACCCCTGATGCTGTCTTGGATCCATCTGTGAACCAGTTTTGTGCGTCGTCATTTATCCAGGATGGATTAGAAGTCCATTGCTCTCTAGTTGGAAAAATGACATTGTAGTTTTTGGTGAAACTATGGAAAGTTTGGCTATGGTCTAGCGTTTTGGTCTTGTCGAGGATTTCCTCTACCCTATTCAATATACCCAGGTGTCCTCTAAGATTGCCCTTTTGGTACTTGTTGCTAACATAGAGTCCCAAAGTCTGTTTTACAGCCTCTTCCTCTATTGCTAGGTGTAAGGGAGTTAGGTCTAGAATTTCTTCCAGTCCTGTTGTCGGGGTCGTCCTCAAAGCCCCTGTAATACTTAGGCATGCTAGCCTTTGTATTTTGTAAAGTTTGTTGATAGCGGCGCTTTGTGTGGCTTTTACCCACCAAACCGCCGCCCCGTACAAAATCATCGGTCTAACCATCTGGGTGTACGCCCAGTGGGCCATTTAAGGAGAAAGCCCCCATGATTTGCCAAGCATCTGCTGGACAGCCCAGAGAGATCGAGTTGATTTCGTGGTTACCGCTCTCAGGTGTGCATTCCAAGTGAGTTTGCTATCCAGAGTTACCCCTAGATATTTAACCTCTGTACTCAGAGACACAACTGTGTCACTAACCTTAAAATCTGGAAACTCAAGAGTTCTTTTGTTGGTGAACGGGATTATGATGGTCTTCCTAGGGTTGATAGAGAGCCCCTCTGAGGTGCACCAATTTACCGTTTGATTAAGTGCTCGTTGCATGAGGTCCGCAAGGATCTTTTCATCTTTGCCCTTGATGATTACAGATATGTCATCTGCATAGCCTAACGTTTTGCATCCGTTGGCGTTGAGAGACAGTACTAGGTCGTCTACTAGGAGTGACCACAGTAGAGGAGATAAGACACCTCCTTGTGGACAGCCTTTTATGGCATTTATGCTGGCCGAGGCAAGTCCGAGATCGGCCTTTATCAGTCTGCGGCACAGCATTGCCTTTACCCAGTCTACTACCTTAGGGTTTACCCCCCTATTTGTCAGAGCCCGGTTCATTGAGACAAAATTTGCGTTGTCGAAGGCACCCTCTATGTCCATGAAGGCGCATAAGGCGACACCCTTTGCGTCAATTGCCTTTTCTATTTCGGTTGTCAAGTGATGCAGTGCCGTCACCGTGGATTTACCCTTCTGGTAGGCGAATTGCAGTTTGTGAAGCGGTTTGGCTTCAAGTATGTCAGTTCTGACGTAGCAGTCTATCAGTTTCTCCATGGTCTTTAGCATGAAAGAGGAGAGACTGATTGGTCTGTACGATTTGGGAGAGCATGGTGGTCTGTCCCCGCCCTTAGGTATAAATATTACCTTTACTGCTCTCCAAGATTTTGGAATATATCCCAGCAGAAGGCTGGCCCGATATATGGGAACCATTTTCCTAATAATAGCCCCTTTGCCCTTGGATAGCATGGCCGGAAAAATACCATCTGGACCAGGGGATTTATAGGGTTTGAAGGAGTTTATTGCCCACTCTACCCTTTCATAGCTAACTATGCTATTGATTATGGGGTCTCTGGCCCTTGAGTGCCTTAGTTCTTCTGTATCAGGGTTTCCCCCTGTGCTGCAGAATGAACAATCAGGAAAGTCAGATCTTGTAAGAAGAACCTCTAAAGTATCTTGAGAATCTTTGGTGTATACGCCATTCGGGCCTTTAAGTGTCCCTATTGGTCCTCCACTGGCTTTTGATAGGACCCTCTGAACCCTTGCAGTTGAGGGTACGTCCCTAAGGTCCTCACAGAAGTTTCTCCATGAGGATCTCTTGGATTTCCTTAACTCCCTATTATAGTTAGTTAAGGTTGTCCTGTAGTTTTCCCATTTGTTGGTCCTCTTGGCCCTATTGAATTCAGTTCTTGCTTCCCTGCGCAATTTGTCAAGTCGTGAGTTCCACCAGGGGACTCTCTTGCTGGAGGCTTTAACCCTTTGTGGACAGCAGTCATTGAAAGTTGAGACTAGATCTTGCGTCAGTGTATTGACCGCTCTCTCTAGCTCTTCAGTATTTGTTAGTTGGGGTCTATGTCCCGATAGTTTTAACGTTAGAATGTCGGAGTATTTCGTCCAGTAAGTGGTTTTTGGGCTACGGTAGAGCACAGCGCTCCTCACCGGGCCCTTAAGGTCAAAGAGAATATGCCTGTGATCAGACATTGAGGCCTCCTCAGACACTCTCCATTCTCTAACCAAGTCTATGGCTCTGTCTGAGACCAGTGTTAGATCTAATACCTCCTTTCTTATAGAGTTAACAAAAGTTGGTTCATTCCCCCTATTTGCAACTGATAAGTTAGTTGATATGAGATAGTTTAAGAGTGACTCACCTCTGTTGTTTATGTCCGTGCTACCCCATGCTAAGTGGTGGGCATTTGAATCACATCCAACTATCAGGACCTTACGGTGTGTTCTGCAGTATTCCACTAAGGCCCTGATAGTGTTCGTTGGAACCACTTCTGTGTCGCCAGGGAAGTAAGCCGAGGCCAATACAGCCTCTTTCTTGCCCCCTTCGATGTCCAGCTCCAGAAGTATAGCCACCGTGTCATTGTCTATGAATTCTGTGAGAGGTAGAAATTTAATGTCAGTGTTAATGATTATTGCTGCCCTAGGTTTGGCCGCTGTTCTATCATATATTACCTGTGTGTTTCTAGTATTTAGGCCTCTGAAACGGCCTTTGAAGAACCACGGCTCTTGTAGTAGCCCGATGTCCTTGGTGTTGCTAGCAAACCTTCTGCTAAGTTCCGCCGTCGCCGCTTTAGCGTGATGAAGGTTTGCCTGCAAACATCTTATTTTGGCGGCGGATCAGCATCGGAGGCATTTGGAGAGCTTATCGTACTGTCTTCAATCTCCATCCCGCTGACTTGGTTGATGAGCTCCTCCTCAGTGGTGTCCTCACCCTTGACTTTTAGGTTAACTTGTCCAAGGCGGAAATTAACCGTTCCCTTAGATTCGTCAATTATAGCTGCCGACTTCTGATCCACAGCCAGCACTATAGCGTTGGAGCCCTTCTCAACTCTCCTTAGGGCCCTCCAGGCCGAGGTATTTAGGTCTTTATTTTGAGCCTGAAGAAAATTAAGTATTTTGGCCGTTTCCATACCTGCGGATTTGGGGAAGTAGCCGACTGCAATTTTGGGGTGAGGAATCTTTACCCACTCAGCTGTGTCGCAGTCTTAGCAGAGAAGCGCGAGATACCCAGCTTTGTAGGTGGAGCCTAGGAAGGCCGGCTTTATCTGCCCATCCATATGCTCCAGTACCTTGTCTTCGATTGCGCTGGATATGGAATCCATTTGAGCGGTTGTTAGGACCGTTTTGGGATAGTCCCTTGCCAATACCGCCAGTTTGATTTCAACACCAGCCTCATTTGGCTTAGCATACTGCTGTTTCTTGTCGGTCTTGGTGCTTGTTGCACCCTTCACCGGCACAGAGCTATGCTCCTTATTTACGGTTGCCTTGACTTGGTGATGTGAGGCAGACGTCTGCCTTTCATTCACCTTGCCTGCGGCTTTGGAGGTGGAGGGCTTATCATCCCTCATCTTTTTACTAGCTGTTGCCTCTGAACTCTGATTTGTCCATCTCTGGCGTTTGGGGCATGCTGTTTCCCCTCTCTTCTCCATTGGGGACATAGCCTTGGAGTAGGCCTCTTCTTTGCTGAGTCCCTGCCGCAGAAAGAAAACCAGTCTCTTCTTACCAGCGCCGCTAAGTTTCGGCAATTTGGGGCCAACAACACTGTCGGTTGGTGTACTGGTGCTTTGTGGTGGTTCCACCACTGAGGCACCTTCACGTTGGTATTGTTGGGTATGAGGTGTTGTCACCTCTGTGTTGTGTCCCTTAGGGCCACTCTCCTCCTAAACATCGGTTTTTTTTGTAATTAATTCATAATTTTTGATCCCACGAGTAAGATGGCTACCCGTAAACACTACGCCGTGCCGTACCTTAGTGTGGCAGATTAAAATGAGGCCGCGCCAAAGTACCCCAAGTCCGCATACTAGTAACTAGGCGCCCCCCTAGCCACGCATCTCTTGGCATATGCTGTTCCACCATTAGATTGGGGATTTTATTAGAAAGAGTTTACTCTCTTTAGCCCAACTTAATTTAGCCAGGTATCCTGCCAGAGACGTGACCTACACAGGACCCTGTTACCAGCAGCCACCACGAGGAGGTATAAGTTGCACTTCCGACAGTCTGGCAGTTACGGAGTAGGAGCGGGGCTCCACACTACGCAGTCGACGGGTCGATCGCGGAGCATGGATCTCCACACCTACTTAGTCCCCCTACACAGACTGACGCCCGACTGCCTTGTGTATGCCTTATGCAAGTCTCTTTCGGAAGGATCTAAACATTCTGGTTCAATTTCTTCTTCTAAATCTATGTTTGTATCGTATTTAAATTCGAACCTATTTTTTCCCAAAGGGCAGCTCTTTCTTTACATGTCATAATGATTTTAAAATTTGTGTAAATAAAATTTTTGTTTTGTCGTATTAAGGCCCAATTTCTCAATGTCCGGTTAGGTAAAATATCCGACGTTTAGTTAAATTTGAGTTTCTCGATGTTCGGTTAGGAGTATATGAAAAACAAACTAAACAGAAGGCTGGGTCTCGTTTAAAACTTAAACCAATTTTGTATCACGATATATCGTTAAAAATCATCTATAAGGCAAATAGATTGCCTTGAATTGTATATTCATAAAAGAGTTTTTTTATGTCGATGCAACGGAGGCGCAATTTTATAGAACAGAGCCAAAAGTAAATTACTTGAGAAGTTATGGGGAAAGGGTGAACTATTTCATTGAACTGCATGATGCCAAATTTGTACAGCGGTTCAGGCTTACAAAGTCTATATGCAAAATCAAAATCATTCTTGCAAGTATGTAAATAATTATAGGTAAACAATTAAGTTCTTTTGCGCTCAACTTAATCATATGTGGAAACAGGAATCATGAAATTTTGCCGGACAACTGCAAAAATCAGCTGAGCCGCTCGCTATATATGGCATTATTTGTATATATGTGGCAGGGCGATAGTTACTTATCGATGAAAGGTTATTTTGACTTTGAGAAAACCAAATTGCTTATCTTCCGATTTACTTGACCTGCAAATTAATTTTGCGTTTAGCTTAACGAAAATTTAACCGGATATTGAGAAAATGGGTCTTATTTTGAATTAACCTATTGTTATACTTTAATAATAATTAATACTTTAATTTACTGTCTCCATTAATTGTGTGGACGTTTAAACGATCATTATCGATTTTTAAATCTCAGAATTTTTATACTTTGATACCAAAGGTATCATAGTATATTGGGTTTGTGATATGTCCGTCATGGTGTCCGTCCGTCTGTCCGTATGAACGCAACTTTTTTCAACACCCTTAAAGCTAGAGCTTGCAACTTTGCAAATATCTTGGTACATGTCTTTGTCAGACAAAGTGTTAAATTTAGGGCTCTACGACCTCAGGGGGCCCGAGAAATCGATAACAAGTCGATACAACTCGATGTGCAAATCGATAAAAAACATATATATCCCACATTTTAGCAGCTAGAGTCACCAAATTTGATGACAAGATAGCTGGGGACATTTCCCAAAAAATTGCATCAAAAGTTTGGATGCCACGCCCACCTATTCCGCCCCCAGCTCCTCTCCAATTATAAACAAAAATGCCTGTATCTTCTACAGTTTTGAAGCTATAGCCACCAAAATTGACATGAAGGTAGATGCTGACATCTGACAAAGTTATGCATCAAAACATTGGATGCCACGCCCCGAAACAACGGGACATACCCCACCGCCCTAAAAAAAAACCGTAAGGCATGTATCTTCGCCAGTTTTTAAGCTAGAGTCACCAAACTTTGTATGAACATTGGCTGTGACATCCGTTACAGATGTGCATCAATGTTTTTTATGCCACACCCACTTATACCGCCCACCTCTATATCTTTGTCGGCTTTTGCACTAGAGTCTCCAAACTTGGTAGGGGGATAAAAAGTGCCATCCGCCACAGATAAATGTCATGTCTACCTTTTCTGCCTGATTTTTATATCTAAAACCCTCATATATTACTATTCGCACTCAGAATCCTTAACACAGCTATGTAAACTGTTATCAAAGTATATCGCAGTCGGTTGCGTCCGACTGCAACGTTTTTACTTGTTTTAAATAAAAATGTTAGTAGTTTTTCGTTTTTAATAATAATTATGAATGGTTTTCTGTTTCTTGTTGTTCCGTGGATTGTGCTTTAAAAGTTTAAGACGTGTCCATTTTTGACACACTGTTGTTACTCTCTCTTTGTCTTTTTGTGGCTGGTAAGCCGGGTTGTACGCTTGTGCGTTTGATAATTCTGGTGATAATTCATTGGGTTTTGTTGCCTACATTGTTGGAGTTTATTATGAAATTCGGTAAATTTCTATCTCTTTTCCTCTTGGGTGTACTGTCTGTGAGTCTGATTGTTACTTTGTTTGTTGTAAACCCTCCCGTTGGGCTGCTACTTTTACTAAATGGCTAGCCGAGTTGTTATATCTTGCTAGAATCATAAAAATTCTTTCGTGAATTTTTCTATTTATAATATCTTTAATTGTATTATTCATTGCACTTGTACAGGCCAAAGTATTGTGTTTATATTCTGATACCGAAGGTATCAAGAGTATATTGGGTTTGTGCAATGTCCGTCATGGTGTCTGTCAGTCCGTCCGTCCGTATGAACGCAACTTTTTTCGACGTTTCGACGTTTTTTCGTTTTATATCCTTAACCTATGAAATGGGTTAAGAAGGGTAAAATGGTTGTGTGCAAATGAATTTAACAGACAGAAGGAAGCATCTCCGACCCCATATTGTGTATATATTCTTGATCAGCATCAACAGCAGTCGATCTAGCCATGTCCGTCTGTACTAACGCGCCGATCTCAGAGACTATAAAAGCTAGAGACTTCAAACCTTACACTAAAACTCCCCTATACCATAAGCAGAACAAGTTTGCTTGAATTTATCGATAACACTTATAATTTTCGATATACACATGGGATCTATGACAAAAAAATCTTGAAATTCAAGTTGTGAAAACGAGGTTTGAAGCTATAGAAAAACAAGTAAGAAGGCTCTTGTCGAGAAATCCCGACTAAGACATACCCTTAATTATACCCTTACGAACGGGTACAGTCATTTGTGTGCATTCTTCCAGTGCACTGAAGAACATTTAAAATTTTATCAAAATCTGTTAAGAAATATCGGAGATATCGCAGCTTAAAGTTTGTAAATTTTGGTCACTGGAAGATTACACACAAATGACAGTAAGCTGTACGTATCGGGTTAAGGGTATCTCCTAGTTGGGATTTCTCTACAAGAGCCTTCTTACTTATTTATTGTAGTATTGAATTGTGTGTACTTCAGTAGAGGAGGCATTTAAGAAGCAGAACGTCTTTGCCGTGTTGATTAAACTCACTGAATGCGCCTTAAATGAGCGTTGGCAATTGCCAGTTTGCAGTAGTTTCTTGGTTATTGGAGCTCAATAGATAAAACTTTTCAGAAACTAATTTTATTAGAGTATAGAAAACTGTATTGTATGCTCATCAGTGTCGGGTTTAAATGAGTGGCAATACATGTGCTCACGAATGTGTTTTTATAAAAACCTTTCAACACTAGCGCCTGTGCCAGCTGATAAGCATTTCATGTCACATTCTTAAGGGCTAAGCAGAGAGCAAAGTTCAAATGCCGAGCCCCATATTCACCCCACCCACTATCGCAGTTACTGTCACCGTCAGCTAGCGCTTAAGTTTGCTTTTAACGTCCTTAATTGCTTTTGTGTTTTGAGCTTGGCTGTGTATAAGTGTGTGTATTGCCATTCTTTTGATGTGCTAGTACGCGTTGCAAGTTTGTGCGAGTCAACCTTTTAACATGGCCATGTATGTGTACATAGACATAAGTAGATTCCTGACTCCTTGCGCGTTGCTTCAACGCCGTTGAAATCTTGGTCGTTCCATTTTTGCAGGAAGCATTATTTCAATTTCCGTCTTTCCATTTACCTATTCACCTAACAGCCAAACACGCCACTATTGTTTGACGTGTCAGTGTTAATGAGTCATCGTCCATTAAGTTTGCTCATTTCAAATGGGCAATTAAATTCGACTATATTTTACTTTAACAATAGTAAAACCCAAAGCGCATTATAACTTAAAACATACACGGACTTTGTGCTTACATTGAAGTTGTAACGAGCTTTTCCTCGATGTAGCGTGTTTTACCAATGGCAAAGTCGCAACTGAACTCAAAACCAAAACGGGCAACCACTTTAATGTCGAAAGGGCAGCTTTGAAAGGAAAAGCAATAAATAAGCATCTAAGAGCGACTTTCTGCCTTATACTACATTTTTGATCTCAATACTATTGATTAAAAGGGTATAATGGCTTAAACAAATGTATTGTAGCGTACTGGTAGGCCCTGTAAAAACTAATTGAGGACAGCGACGGCGGGACCCATTGATCGTAGCTCATGACGGGAGTGAGGGCGGGGTTCTTGCTGTCTCAAAAAGTCTGCACTACATTATTTTATTAATTATTAAAGAGTCCCTAACAAAATATAGGCTCCCATGGAGCAACACAAGCAAAACTAGCGACATCGAAAAGGAATGTCAACTATCTGATAAATACAAACTAACACACTACTAATATTCCTCATAGATACTTTTGTGGTCGTGGTTAAGCTGTTAATTACCACGGCTTCTTCTCTACCCACCCTACCATGGTCTTTTGCTGCTAACACACAACAATAAGACCCCCCCCCACCCCTCCTTATATCATTATTGTTTCACCCCGGTCGTTGGAACTTAAACACAATTACACATCCATCATTGAACTAAAATAATCTCAAGACAAAATGGTTTTCATATTTTTGAAACAATACGTTCATGTTTTAATTCATTTCCTTAATATCAACCCTTTACAATCCCTTATACTGCTTATTTTTATTCTCAATGGTATTCTTTGCATTCGTTAATTTTTTCTAACTTTATATGTATAACCTTTTCACAACTTTTAAAATCTGAACAACATCTTGTTAAACCGTATTATTATTTCTAGAAAACCTTTCGACACAATTACACTTGCTGGAAAAAATGTGCATAATTATGTATATATAAATAGATATGTAATATATAAATCGGCATGCTAAAAGGTAAATTAAATCGTTTTTTTTTTTTATATATAGAGTATGCATACTATAAATGTTTTATATCAAAGCTGCAAAAGTTGCGAGAAAAGTGGCAACAATAATTTAATTATTTTTTTTTTTTTAAACTCGTTATTTATTTAACTTATTTTTATTTACGTTAATTTTTTTTTTAAATAAAACTCTTTTTGTTTCGATTCTTTAAATTCTTTTTCTTTCATTTGGTTGAAACTGTATTTGTAGTTGATGAGCGTAAAGGTGTCAAAATGACATCAAAGGTTAATATGCACAATAGCAATTGCTATCGTAGGGTATTTTCTTATTACTGGCACAAATTAAGAGAGTTAAGCGGCGTTTCACTTACATGTGTTTCCATCGACGAAAGCTTTCGGACGAAGACGTTGCTGAAGAGCGGCTTAGGTGGGATAGTGGTAGTTTAAGAGAGAGTTTTATGCGCGAGCGAAGAGAAGCTTCGCTATTTTTGCACGTGCAATTGGTTTTTTTCACAACTCGATGATTATGCAATACTTTAGCTCAAATCATTTGAATTAATTAGATCTTATTTAATTGCACCATATGTTGGGCCGATTGGTTGGCTTTATTTTTTTTTCTTTTTACCACTGCACTTTGCACACACCTACATATATGTACATACACATACATCTATACCAGGGGTCGGCACGGCCCTATCCCGCGGGATAGGAAATTTCTCAGTCGACGTCGCTGCTTCTCATGCACAGTATAAACGTTCGTGTGACGGCGGCACAGGTCTTCGGCTTCGCTCTCACGCTCTCTCTAGTGCTGCCGCATTGTCATGTTCTAGCTAAATCTAGCCGTTTTTAGCGTGAAATAGCTGTTTTTTTAGTTATAGCTAGTTATTATGCATATATAAAAAAAAAGGTTAGCTTTTTTTTGGTCATATCTTGTTACTTATGAAAGAGAACACACACACAAATGCAAAGTTGGCATGTCAATGTGATGGTGCCGACCCCTGGTATAAACGTTCGTGTGACGGCGGCACAGGTCTTCGGCTTCGCTCTCACGCTCTCTCTAGTGCTGCCGCATTGTCATGTTCTAGCTAAATCTAGCCGTTTTTAGCGTGAAATAGCTGTTTTTTTAGTTATAGCTAGTTATTATGCATATATAAAAAAAAAGGTTAGCTTTTTTTTGGTCATATCTTGTTACTTATGAAAGAGAACACACACACAAATGCAAAGTTGGCATGTCAATGTGATGGTGCCGACCCCTGATCTATACGCACTTTTATTTAGACGTTGATTTTTTCTATTTCAGCCTTGCAATTGTGTCGGGAGGTTTTTTTTTTATATATAAAAATAATATAACGAATTTCTCACCCCTTAAACATTAACAACTTTCATTTTACTTGTTTGTTTGCGCATTAATTTTAAGGTATTTTACTTTGAGTTTTATCTTGTACTTTTTGTTTTTTTTTTAGTTTTTGGTTTTTATAAGCTTAGATTTTTAGTTTTTTTATTTTATTTATTTATTATTACTAGCTTACAGTTAAAAACTTATAGGCTAGCGGGGGTTTAGCATGGCTGCTAGGGCCTTAAGCTAATTGTAAAGTATAAGGTAAAGTATAGTAGGTATTTACAAGTGTATTTTGTTAAGCTAAGGTTAATATTAAGTATTTACATTTTTGTTCATAATAGTTGTGGTCTGGAATATACGTGTAGTGTTGGTTTTATATTTTATGGTAAAGGTTGGTTTGTTTTAGAAAATGAATTATAAGTCTGATGTTTTCTATTGATGGGTTTTTTAGGATGTCTATTGGGTTTTTGTTTTGGAGAATTTGAGTTCGGGCTGTTGTAAGGGATGGGCATTGGTTTAGAATGTGGTTGAGGTTTATAGTGGTATTGTTTGCGCAGAGTGGGCAGTGTTTGGTCATGGTTTTGTCTATGTAGTGTTGGTTTGTGATTTTTGTGTGGCCAAATCTCAGTCTTATTAGTTTTATTTGGTCGAGCCTGGAAATTTCGTCCTGTTTTATGTTTTTTAGGGCTTGTAGGATGTTTGTGTTGTTTGGGTTTATGTTTTTGTACCAGTTTGATGTTGAGTAATTCAGTATAGAGATTGTTTCTTGATATTTGAGATATTTGTTTATGTCTATGGTGTTAATATTAGTTGTCGTAATTAGTGGGAATTCTGTTGCTGTTTTGGTTTAGTATGAAAGGTTTTCTGTGTTTTTAATTGATTTTAGTGATGATAATGAGTCTGAGCATATTACCCATTTTCCTCTGTTGGGAAGTATTGTTTTTAAAGCTTCATGTATGGCTATTATTTCTGCAGTGAAGATTGAGGTGTAACTTGGGAGGATCCCTCTTTTTATGACTGCGTCTTCTGAGGTAATAGCGAATGAGGTGTTGTGGGGGGATTTGGACCCGTCAGTGTAGATGAAACGGTATTGGGTGTGTTTTTTTTGAAAAACTTGAAAAAGTTTCTGAAATACAAGGGGTGCTGTGGTGTTTTTGGTGTGTTGGTGTAGGGATGTGTCTATGGATTTTGGGTTAAAGTGCCATGGAGGTTTATTTGTTTTAATTATTTTGGTGGGTTTAAAGGGGATGTTGTGGGTGAGGCAGGTGTGTATAGTTCTTGAAATGGCTGAGTTAATTTTTTGTGTATATTTGTATATGTTGGGTTTGTTTATTATAGTGTGTATTGGTGAGTTTTTGGAGAATATTAGGTTCTTGGCTGTTCTGCTTGTTAGGAAGTTGAATCTGTGGGTAAGTTGTGGTATGTTGGCTTCTGTCAGTAGATTGTTGACCGGTGTTGTTCTATATGCACCAAATGCTGTTCTTATTCCATTGTTTATTATTGACTGTATTTTCTTTAATCGGGTGTTTGGTGCGTTGCCATAAAATATCAGGTTGTAGTCTATTTTTGGGATAATAAGTGTTTTGAAAATGGAAATTAGGGTGGATGTGTTACAGTTAAATTTTGGGGATGAAAGACATTTTATTATATTAAGTCGGTTGTGAAGTGTTGGGATGATTTTTTCTATGTGTGTGTCCCATTTATATTTTTGGTTTAAGGTAAGTCCTAGGACTCGTAAGTGAGTGACTTTTGGTATTGTGTAGTTGTGTGTTGCTATTTGTGTCGTGCAGTTGTGTTTTCGGCAAATGTGTATGTGCTTGCATTTATTTGGAGATAGGGTAGCCCCGGATTGGTCACACCAGTTTTCTATGTTATTAAAGAGTGTGTTTAGGTTCCTATTATCAGTTTTGCTTTTGTTGTGGTTAATAATAATGTGGAAGTCGTCTACGAAGGCGCAGAATTTGATATTCTTTTGGA
This sequence comes from Scaptomyza pallida, assembly GCA_018152965.1. Taxonomy (NCBI): domain Eukaryota; kingdom Metazoa; phylum Arthropoda; class Insecta; order Diptera; family Drosophilidae; genus Scaptomyza; species Scaptomyza pallida. Next base: position 1,251,681 of record JAECXP010000219.1, read on the forward strand.
GTGCTATCGTGCAATACAGTTTATTATAGGCTATGAGGAATAGGATTACTGAGATCGGTGATCCCTGTGGTATTCCGTTGTGTAGTGTGTGGGTGTTTGAGGTGCAGTTTCCAACTCTTGTTTTAATTTTCCTGTTTGTCATGTAATTTTAAACAAAGTTGTATATATTTGGGCCAATTTTCCACTCATTGAGTTGGTTTAGGATGGAGTGTATACCCACTCTATCGAAAGCTTTAGAGAAGTCTAAAGATATGATAGAGCTGTGGCTTCTTTTTGAAATGGAGCTCGTTATCAGATGATCTACGTAAAGTAGACTGTCTGTTACGGACTTTCCTTGTTTAAAGCCGAGTTGATTGGGGTGGATGAGGTTGTTGGTGGTGACATACCACCAAAGTCTTTTTGCTATGATTTTATCAAGGAGTTTGCTTATGCATGGGTTGAGGGAGATGGGACGGTATGAGTTTATGGATGTTTTGTCGGTGTTGGGCTTTAAAATAGGTATGGTTAAGCTGGTTTTGTAAGTTTGTGGAAGGAAGTTTTGTAGGATATTGTTGAAGTGGTTGAGGATTCTTTGTTTGAGTGTTGGGGAGGAGTTTTTTATCATTGGGTAGGATATGCGATCTTCGCCGGGTGTTTTGCCTGAGAGTTTGTTGAGTGCGGATTGCATTTCAACCATTGTTATTTTTGATTCGATCATTTGGGCAGATTTTGAGGTTGTGTTATTTGTTGGAGTGTAAGTAGTTGAGTGTTTGTTGTTAAAGAATTGGGATGAAAAGTGTGTGTCTCTGGATTCGTTTTGCCAGTGTTGGGCGAAGGTGTTGGCCATTTCTTGTTTTGATGTGATGTTTAGTTGGGTTTGTGGATCTTTGATGGAGTGTATGGCTTTGGAGGGGTTAAGTCCGCAGAATCTTCTGATGTTGGACCATATTTTAGAAGTGGGTGTTTTGGGGTTTATGTCACCTGTAAATTGCGCTATGGATTTTTGTTTTGATATTTTAATTTCCCTTTTGTAACGTGCGTTAGCTTTCCTAAATGCTATTATGTTTGTCTGGTTAATATTTATTTTTAGTCTTTGCCATGCTTTGTTTTTTTCTTTTTTCAATTTTTTAAGTGTGTTGTTCCACCATGGGACATTGTTTGGACGGGTTTTACTACCTGTTTGGGGTATACTGTGGTGGGCTGATTGCAGTATTATTTTATTGATGATTGCTGTTTCTTTGTTTATGTTTGTTGATGTGTTAGTTTTCGTGTTAAGTTCGTTTGTAAGGTAGTTGAATTTTTCCCAATCAGCTTTGTCTAGGTTAAATTTTGGTTTCCTCGGATCTGTGTTGTTTTGTTGGAATATTTTAATTATTATTGGAAAGTGGTCGCTTCCGTTGAGGTCGTCAGTTATTTCCCAGGTCGTGTCTGTAATAATGTCCGCTGTGCAAAGTGAGAGGTCTATGTGGGTAAAGGTGTTGTGAGTTGTGAAGTGTGTGGGTGATTTGTCGTTAAGTAGAGTTAAGTTTGAGGTTTTTATAAATGTTGCGATTGTGTTTCCTTTTTTATTGTTTTTAGTTGAGCCCCATAGTTGGTGCCAACTGTTAAAGTCGCCCAATATAAGGGTGTTTTGGTTGTGACTAAGGACGTTTCGGAGATTTGTTAAGTTGAAGGTTTGGTTTGGTGGTAAATAGGTAGATATTATTTTTATTTTCTTTTTGGAGGCGACTTCTACGCAGATTGCGTCAAAGTCGTTCTCTAAGGTCAGAGTTTTTGTTTGTAGGGAATTGTGGGTGAGTATTCCTACGCCACCATAATGTTGGGAGGTGTTTAGGGAGTGGAGAGTATAGTTTATGGGTGTGGGGATGTTTGTTGTGGATTTTAGGTGGGTTTCTTGTAGTGCTATTATTTTGGGATTAAAGTTTGTTATTAGTGTTTGTAACTCACTGTAGTTGTTAATATATCCACGTATATTCCATTGTATGCATGTTAAAGTCATTGTGTGCGATCTAGTTTATGTAAAGTTGTGTTTGAGTGAGGTGTGTAAGGTAAATGACAGTGAGATTAATTTTTGTGCGGTGTAGGCAAAGCTAATTGTCTATACCTTTTGAGTAGTTTAGAGGGTACGCCGAAAACAAAGTTTGCGACTATCAATGATTTTCGCAAACTCTGCTTGGGGCGTACCACTCTGTTGTTTTGGGGATTTTAGTTATTAAATTTCGTCGTCGTCCGACATTGGTTCTAGATCTGTGTTAGAATAGAGTTGTGTATTTTTGGTTTTAGTTCCGTTTTCCATTGTGATTGCTTTTTTTATAGTTTCTTGTTTTTTGAGTGCGTTTCTTGTTCGTGCTGATGTTTTGAGTGGTAGTATTTTGGCTGGGCTTGTTTTAGTTGTTGTTGGTGTTGTTTTTTGTGAGCACATTGTTGAGGGCTTCGGCTGTTGATTTTCGTCTGAAAGTAGATCGTCGTAGTTTGCAAGCGGCCGAGAGTTGTTGGAGTAGGTCGGTGTTTCGTTAGTTGACGTCTTGGCGGTGAGGTTTGATGCGCTCTTGATTGCTGGTGCGCTCTTAATTATGGTAGCGTAAGTTGATGTTCCGTGTTGGTGTCTCTCTTTGTAGACTTCGTTTGCGCGTTTGCGGTCAACTTTTTGTGTAGTGATTATCGCTTGCACTTCTTTCTCTCTGAGAAATATTGGGCAGGCTTTGTCGAATGCTGAGTGTTCGGTGTTGTTGTTGTTGGTTGATTTGCAGTTAATGCACATTTTTGTTGAGTTGCATTGTTCGTTTGATTCTTTGTTGAAGTGCGCTTCTTTGGCACAGAATGGGCAGATTTTTGGGTTTTTGCATACGTTTTGTGAGTGTCCGTAGCGCATGCAGTTATTACAGCGAAGTGGTAGTGGGATAAATGGCTTCAGGTTAACTCTTTCGTATCCAATGTTGATAGTTTCTGGTGGTGTAGGAGACGCGAAGGTCAGGATGATGAGGCCGGTTTCGATAGTGTTAGCGTTGTCTTTTTTCATTATTTTCTTAACCTCGCTCACGTTTTGTCGCTTAAGCTCTCTTAATATTTTTTCTTCGGGTATTCCTCTAAGGTCGTTGGAGTACATAACCGCCTTCGTGTAGTTGAGAGAGTGATGCTCCGTTACTTCTATTTGGATTTCGCTGCTTAGTGAGCAAAGCTGAATAAGTTTTGTTGCTTGCAGGTAATTTTTTGTTTTCATTAGAATTGTTCCATTTCTCAGTTTTTTGCATGTTTCCAGCTCGCTGGAGCAGATGTTGTCAACCACTTTTTTTATAAGAAAGGGTGATACGTTGGTAAGGCCTTCTGTGCTTTCTTTACGGGTCATGATTAGGTATTTGGGTCCAACGGACGGTATTTTTAGAAACTTTGATTTGTCGATTTTGATTTGGTCGGTGGTGGCGGGGTGTATACGGTCAGGTGGCTCGTTCATGGTGATGGGAAGGTGCGTCTGCACCAGGAGTGGTGAAGTCGGTGTGATGGAGTTCAAGTAAATGGTTTATTGGTATGAAGGTGTAAAGTTTGGTGTTGTTGTGATTGTTTTAGTTTTTGTTTTTGGCTGCGGTTTGGTTGTCGCTGAGAGTAGTTAGAAACACGTCTTTGCTGTATGAAAGCGAGAGTCGAACTGTAGATTTTTAGTTAATTTTCACTGTTTGTAATGGTTTGTGGTTCATTGGCATGTCTTTTTTTTCTGTCTGGTTTTAGTTAACATTACTATTTTATATGTTTCACTCGGTTTTTTTTTTTTCGAATTTTAAACAATTACGCGACGTTGATCGGCAACCTCCAATTTTGTACTAATTGCTGCCCGCTCTCTGCCCTGGTCGTGCTAACTTTACCCATGCGTTCGGGGGCCGAGAGATCTTATCCGGAGAGGAAGACTGTTCGCATTTGATAACTATCATCGGCTTTTGGTAAATTATAGACTGTAAAACAATTAAATAAACCAAAGCTTGAAATTAACAATAGTTAATGAGCGAATTTTCGGCTGCCGTCTTACCCCAAGAAGTCTGCTCGTATTTTACTGTTGTGGATAACAGAGAGGCAACGGATGGGCTGAACCATGATACAATTAGACAAGGTAGTCTCATCGGCAGTAGAAACGAGCCGATTTACTGTCTTAGCTTCAGTGCGTTCGTGCTTGTTGAAGTGAAAGGTTGTGATTTTAACCTTTAGCTGACCACAATAAAATGAATTATTGTTATTTTTGTCGTAAAAATGTACCGGGGGTGAAAACTATTCACGCACCGAAGTGTGGTGTTAAATGGCAGTTGTGGGAGCAAAGCCTAGGGTGCAGTCTTGGCGAAAACTCCAGAATCTGCGAAACTCATTTTGATGAAACAGAGTTTATGCATGCATCAAAAATGGGAAAAATTTACAAAAGGAGGCGATTAAACGAAGATGCCGTGCCAAAACGAGAGATAGAGCGTCAAGCGAAAATTTTTAAACATGGCTACGCCTGTTCGAGCACGCAAACAGAGTAAGTTAAGCGTGTAAAAATATGTATACATATTTTAACACTAATGTAACTGTATTGTAGAGACGAAGGTAACCTGAGGCAAAAGATTCGCGATTTGGAGAAAGAGTTGAAAAGCTTACGCCAGCAGCTTGAGGAATCACGGCAACTCGAAGAGTCTCTGGGCAAAATATTTACAAAGACCCAAATAAAAATATTAAAAAATGGTGGGCAGCGCGCAAAATTTAATTCAGATGACATGTCTGCGGCTATTTGTCTTCATACCGCAGGCCCTCGGGCGTATAATTATCTGTATAAAAAAGGATTTCCTTTACCCAGTCGTGCAACTTTATACAGATGGTTATCAGATGTGGAAATAAGGACAGGTACCCTAGATGTGGTCATTAACTTTATGGACAATCCCGAAATGGAAGACGTTCGACGAAATGAAGGTTGCTGCTGCTTACGAATATGATAGCTCTTCGGACGTCGTCTACGAGCCCAGTAGTTATGTTCAACTGGCCATTGTTCGTGGGTTGAAAAAGTCTTGGAAGCAGCCAGTTTTCTTTGATTTTAACACCAGAATGGACGTGGAAACACTGCATTCGATAATAAATAAGCTGCACAGACAAGGATATCCAGTTGTCGCAATTGTTTCTGACTTGGGTCCTGGAAACCAGAGATTATGGAGGGAGCTTGGTATATCAGAAGGTAAGTGCGATATAAGAATACCAAATTAATAAGTGTTAATTTTGTTTTGTTTTCAGGGAAAACGTGGTTTAGCCATCCAGCAGATGAGCATTTAAAGACCTTTGTGTTCTCTGACACACCACATCTAATAAAGCTCGTCCGTAACCACTATGTGGATTCCGGTTTATTCGTAGATGGAACAAAATTGACAAAGACAACTGTCCAACAGGCACTTACCCACAGTTCCATATCAGATCTGTCAATAATGTTTAAAATAACAGAGAACCATATAAATGTTCGCTCGATGGCTAAGCAAAAAGTTAAGTTGGCAACACAACTTTTTTCCAACACAACCGCCAGCTCCATCCGACGCTGTTATTCGATGGGATATGAAGTGGATAACGCCTGCGAGACTGCTGCCCTTTTCAAACTTTTGAACGACTGGTTTGACGTTTTCAATTCAAAATTGTCAACGGCAAATACATTGGAGTTGACTCAGGCTTATGGAATGCAAGTTGAACTTCAACGGGACATTTTAAAAAGAATGTCTCAGCTTATGAGGACTGAAATTCTTGGGAAACCACATAGGGTCCCATTTCAAACTGGTATTCTGGTTAATAACGCACCCCTTGATGCTTTGTATATTTATTTACGAGATAAATATAAAATTGATTATGTACTGACAAGTCGACTTAACCAGGATATAGTCGAAAACTTTTTTGGATCCATGCGGTCAAGGGGTGGACAATATGATCATCCGACTCCGCTTCAATTTAAATATAGATTAAGAAAGTATATTACAGGTATTACCAATATTAACAACTAATTCATTTTAATAATAATAATTGTCAAATGTTTAGCTTTATATTTCAGCATAGTTTTGTTCGTGAATGTTGGTAGTTATGTTCTGTCTTTTGTGTTATATGTGTTTCATTAATTATTATTATTTATTAATAAGCTGTATACTTTCATCAGCCAAGAATACAGAATTGTTATCTAATAATGGTAATGTCGAAGATGACAACTGCGGCGATTGGCTTAACATAGACGTAAGATCGGCAAATAAAGAGAATGAAGAGACTGAAGAGTTCGATGTAGACATCACCAACAACATACCTGGAGGCAACGAGATGGATGAGTTGACGGAGGATGCCATCGAGTACCTTGCGGGCTATGTAATTAAAAAACTTAGGTTGTCTAATGAGGCAGAGAGTTGATCATTTACCTACGTGGATGAGGTGTCGCACGGCGGTTTGATAAAACCGTCTGTGCAATTTAAAAACCAGATTAAACACCTGGAAACGATATTTTTACTTCACGTAAAAGAACATTTTGATTTAACGAAAAATGTAAAAAAAAAGTTATTGTTCGCTACACAAAATGTTAACATCGAAGAGTCAATTAAAGCTTTTTATTTTAAGATTAGAATTTATTTTAGAATTAAGAATCTTAACCAAAAAATGTCCATTCAAAATCAAAAACAAAGATTGATGGGAAACTCAAAATTATTAAAAATAAGACTTTAAAAAAAAACTTCATCTCAGCACAGGGTTAATCAACACACTGTGCTGACATTTCATTCGCACTCACTATACAATGTGCCTTTCACTCGCACTTATTGCAAGCATAGCTAAGACAGTTCTGCTGCCGATGAGACTACCTTGTCTAATTGTATCATGGGCTGAACATTAAATGCAATTTAATGCAAATAATGCGCCGATGCAGCGGCAACTAAAGAAAATTTCTTTTAAGCCTTTATGAAAATTTTTTTTTTTTTCCAAACTTTAAGAAATACTCACTGTTGTTTTAACCAACTTCGCAAAACCAAAAAACCCAGAACAACTGATTACCAATATCATTTAAAACTTGTATGAAATTTTAGATTTATGCAACTTTATTCACTTTAGTTTTTTTTTGATAATTTTTCCTTTAAATGTAATGAATAAATGCACAGACCCACAAGTGGTTGAGTCAGCTGCCAGATTGTAAAAGACAGAGCCGAGCGTAGCGATTAGCTATTACACCTCGGTATAAACTTAATTTCAACTGGCATTTCCGCCAAAATAGGGTGCAAATATATAAATATTACAAACACAGGTAATTATGCAGTTTGGTTACTTTTCCGAAAAGTGGGGGAATTTTTTTTTTTTTTCATGAAGCTGTTGATTGCATCATAGTAAGTAATATTCCATGGGGGGAGGCTGAAATTTCCCATTTCACAAATTTTGCAAATCCATTCGTTTATGTATGCATAGGTGTGTGTGCGTGCGTGAAAAAAATGTGCCCGATAGTGTGATCTGCTCCGGAACATAGCCAATAGTGCCAATAGCAGTGGCGTGAGCCACTGCTTTGACGGCGTTTGAAAGTTTTTACGGCATTTTAAACTTTCAAACGCCGTAAAGCAGTGGCTCACGCCACTGCTATTGGCACTATTGGCTATGTTCCGGAGCAGATCACACTATCGGGCACATTTTTTTCACGCACGCACACACACCTATGCATACATAAACGAATGGATTTGCAAAATTTGTGAAATTTGTAAAATCTGTAAAACGACAAAAAAAAATTTTTTTTTTCAATGCGATGCGCCAGCATAATATGACTGGCAATGATGTTTCCAAGTCATAAGGGAGCGTGAAAAAAAAATCAGCCCGAAAATTGCTGGTGCCGCGATAGTAAATATTTACCTTCGTTTGTTTTGATTTCGGCGATCACAACTGTCCTTCCCCACACTACAGTTACTGTTATTATGTTCCGTAGTATAGAAACGAAACGAAACGAAAATAGCACAGTCTCGATAATATCGTGATAATTACAACTCGAAAATGACGGAACCGTGTCAAAATTGCTCCTACAGCTTGCGTGAATTTCATCGAATGTGCGAGGATCCCGATAAATTATTAAAATTTTTGCAAGCGCATGGCACTGTTTTTTGTGAGGTGCAGTGTCCCACTTGTGGAGAAGCAGCTCGCTGGAACATCAAAATATCGAAAACTATTTATGAGAATTTCAAAACCCCATAACTCATGGAGTTTATGGGAAATTTCAGCCTCCCCCCATGGAATATCATTAGCGGCAACCAATCGAAGGTGCCTATAAAAAAAAAAAAAAAATTCCCCCACTTTTCGGAAAAGTAACCAAACTGCATAATTACCCAAACACAGATAACTCTGACAACTTCCAGGCGGAAGGTTAGCTGGAATTAGTATTTTATATCTATGGCATGATAAGTTCCTAATTCACGACCTTGCAAAGTTTCTAAAATATAAAAGGAATTTCCAACTTTCTTTTTCACACGACATTTTGAAAACTGGGGACTTAACTTTTTGTTGTAATTCTGACTAAAGTTACTAAGACTAAAATTTCTTTTAAAGACTTCTTGCCCTTCCTTGAAAGAAACGGGTTTTGCACGCAAGTTATATTGTTTTGAATCTAACTCGTAGGCTTTACGACTGTTAACTTAAATGTCTGATCTCAATAAGGATAAATAATCAGGCCTATTAATCGGCATTGAATCCTCCAACAGCTCTAGTTGCCGTAAGACTTGATAATCGTCTCCATGCAAAATCATGTTAACGCCAAACAACGCTTTATATGGTGAACAACCGATGGCTTGATGAAGAGAGGATCTGAGCGCACACGAAATATGGGTAATATACAAATCCCAATTCGTTTGATCCTTGCGTATATAAGCACGAATAGCAGCAAGCAACGAACGATTCACTCTTTCAGCCGCATTACTCTGTGGCGAATACAATGCTGTAAACATATGTTTAATTCCAAACTGAGCTAAGCACGCTTTAAAATCAATTGCCTTAAACTGGGAACCATTATCGCTTATTATTGCTTCTGGCACACCATAGCAATGAAATATATTCTTCTCTAAAAATTCAATAATCAACTGCGTTGTAAATTTTTTCAGTGGGCAATGATAACGACTGAAATGGTCTAACACAATTAAAAGTCCAATATTTCCACGTTTACTTCAAGGGTAGGGGCCTAATATATCGATATATAACTTTTGAAAGGGTCTAACTGATACGCTTTGCACTCCCATTGGCGGACGTAATGTACGGTTTGGGGCTTTGGTCTCCTTACATGTGTCACACGCACGAATATAGCTGCGAACTTCTTTGGACAACTCTGGCCAAAAGAAATTCCTACGAATCCGCTCAATTGTCTTTTGCATGCCTCCATGGGCTGCAAGTACATCGTCATGTGATTGCCGAATGACTGACAGACGCAAATTCTCGGGTACCCACAATCTCCAACAGCACGCTTCTTGCACAGGATCTCCGCACGGATGTTCAGTGCGAATATAAACAAATTTATCCACAACACGCAAATCAGGAAATTTATCCGCATTTGACCCAACTCTTGTCCTGAGATCCACATACTCTTCCTCGAGAAATGCCGGTGACTCAAGATCAATAATGGGAGTGGATGCCTCTAGACTATCTATCTGGTCCTCACACAATCTAGACAATGCATCTGGTACGACATGATCTTTACCCTTCCTATGGGAAATGGTAAATTTAAATGCTTGCAATCGAAATATCCACCTTGCTAATCTGCCTGAATCGTTTTGTTGACGCATTAACCAAAGTAAGCTCGAGTGATCTGTAACAACTTCAAAGTAGCATCGGAATTTCTCAATTGCTAAAATCACTGCAAGACATTCTCGTTCGGTGACACTATAGTTTCGTTGGGCTTTGCTTAGTTTTTTCGACATAAATGCGATGGGTTTTTCTTCTAACTGCTGCGATAATTGTATGAGCACAGCTCCAATTCCATAATCGCTGGCATCACAGTGTAAGAAGAATTTTTTTGAAAAATTTGGGTTCTGAAGCACGGGTGCAGTTGTAAGTAACACTTTTAATTTATCCATAGCCTCTTGAGCTTCTAGGGACCACTTAAACGTTTTCTTAGTGGACAAGACTTCGGTTATGGGGTGTGTGACTTCAGCAAAATTCTGTATAAAACGACGATACCAACCACAGTCTCCTAAAAATCCTCTTACTTGCTTAATATTTTTGGGTGGGGGCCAGTTTAAAACACAATCTATCTTAGACGGACTTGTTGCAACTCCTCCACTACCAATCACGTAACCCAAATAGTCAATTCTCGTTACACAGAAATGGCTTTTTTCAATATTTTAAGTTAGATTAGCTTTTCGAAATTGATAAATCTTCCGATACAATACAAAGGTCATCCAAATACCCAAACACACAATGGCGTAAATCTGGAGGAATAATTTCGTCCATTAACCGGCACATTGTTGATGGCGCATTGCATAGGCCAAATGGCATAACTGTAAACTGATTAAGTGGCCTACCGGGCACTGTAAAGGCTGTTAATGGTTTAGACTCTTCGGATAGCTCGATTTGCCAATAAGCGTCTTTTAAATCTAATTTGGAAATCATGTTCGCTTTTGGTAAACGCGCAAAGATACCTTCAATACTTTGTAAAGGATATGCATCCTTTTTGGTGACTTCATTTAGTCTTCGTGCATCCAAACACAAACGGACCTTGTTGGGCTTGACTACTAATCTCATGGGCGAGCTCCAAGAGCTTTGAGATAGCTCAATGACTCCTAAGCTGAGCATCCGAACTATTTCCGCGTACATCAACTTTTCCACAGCTGGGCTAACGGGGTAATATCGTTGCTTCACTGGCTTGGTCTTTAACAATTCTATGTGATGTTTAATCAACGACGTACGACCAAGACCTTTCTTGTAAAAATTTGGAAACAAAGCTTTAACAGACTCTAACTGTTGTACTTCCAACTCCGTTAACGGATATTGGTTTGATTCTATTTTATCGGTACTGAGAGAACTGATTATCCCGGGTGCCAACTGATTTTTTCGCCAAAAGTCTATTCCTAAAATAAGCTTTTGGGCAATGGATGGTATCACATATAAAGTCATAGACTTTTCATGGCCATTATAAGTAACAGGTACTTGCAGATAACCTGAAACTTGGTGAGATTTACCATCAGCAGTCTTTACGTTCGAGATAATTGATTTAAACTGCGGAAGCTTCATTACTTGTTGCGCTAAGTCAGAGCCTACACAACTAACATTGGCTCCGGTATCTAATAAACCTTATTCCCGAAATTCTAAAAAAGATACTTTCGCATAACTCCGGAAATCTTCATTATTTTGATAAATGGCAGATATTAACACCTTCCGTTTGTTTTTAATGTCTCTAAAATATGCTTTAAATATACGTGTGTTTCTTACACTTCTTATTTTGTTATTGGAAAATATTCGATCTCTTATTTCTAAATACTTCTTTAATCTCTCATGATAAGGTAAGCTCGCAAGACTTGGCTTAATGATTGTATTTGTATTGTACTGTGTACTTGTACCCGGGACCCCCTGATTGATTAGTTGGGTCCCCTCTGACGGTTTTCCGACTTCAGCAAACAAGCTTTACATTGTGGCTTATACACGTTAGGCAAACCACAACCATAACAAAACACCTTCCTTTCAGCTAAGCAATCATCCCATCGATGACCTGCCTTAGCACAGTTCCAAAAAACAAACTTCGGCAAATCTTTTTGCGCCGCATCAATAGAACTATCGACCGTAGCAGGAATATCGACCTCATCTAAATCCGTTTCTAACGCATACATCCGATATGAACCTGGCTCACGAAGTTTAGGATTGGACACCGCTCGCGACTTGCCCACACAGTCTGTGTGACCACACATTTACTGGATCTTATTGTGATGTATATGTATGTGAGAAAGCACACAGTCAGTGTGAGCACACATTTACTGGATCTCATAGCGATTCATATAAATGTAGGAAGCTCGCACAGCTGTGTGAGCTCAGTTTATATGTATGTGTGCATCGCCGGCCTCACTTCTTGAAAAAAAAAAAACAAGTAAAAACGTTGCAGTCGGACGCAACCGACTGCGATTTACTTTGATACCAGTTTACATAGCTGTGTTAAGGATTCTGAGTGCAAATAGTAATATATGAGGGTTTTGGGTATAAAAATCAGGCAGAAAGGGTAGGCATGACATTTATCTGTGGCGGATGGCACTTTCTATCCCCCTACCAAGTTTGGAGACTCTAGCGCAAAAACCGACAAAGACATTAAAAATTTTTATGCACACCTGTTACGGATGTCATTACCAATGTTCATACCAAATTTGGTGACTCTAGCTTCAAAACTGGCGAAGATACATGCCTTCCGGTTTTTTTTAGGGCGGTTGGGCATTTCCCGTTGCTTGGGGGCGTGGCATGCAATGTTTTGATGCATAACTTTGTCAGATGTCAGCTTCTACCTTCATGTAAATTTTGGTGGCTATAGTTTCAAAACTGTAGATCATAAAACCATTTTTGTTTATAATTTAAGGGGGGGGTGGAGGCGGAATAGGTGGGCGTGGCATCCAAACTTTTGATGTAGTTTTTTGGGAAATGTCACCAGCTATCTTGCCCCCAAAATTTGGTGACTCTAGCTGCTAAAATGTAGGATATATGTGTTTTATCGATTTGCACATCGATGTGTATCGACTTGTTATCGATTTCTCGGGCCCCCTGAGGTCGTAGAGCCCTACATTTAACACTTTGTCTGACGAAGACATGTACCAAGATATTTGCAAATTTGCAAGGCTCTAGCTTTAAGGGTGTCGAAAAAAGTTGCGTTCATACGGACAGACGGACAGACACCATGACGGACATTGCACAAACCCAATATACTATGATACCTTTGGTATCAAAGTATAAAAACAACAAAGTACACATGCACCGCGCTGGGCTCTTGCTGGCTTAACTTTGTCCAAATTTCAGTTTTGCATTTTCTTTATACTCTTTCTTTCTTCGTTCGATGACACTAGCAATGAATGTTGTCATCGCAATCACCATGCAGATGTTCACGCATGAATATAAATTCTGAATGAGTATTCAGAAAATTAATGTTAAGATCTTTAAGTGCTTTGCTATTCTTGTTGATATTTTTTTATTTCTTTTTTTCTTTGGCCAGCGTTTACATGTGTGTGTACGTGTATGCATACACATCATATTTAATTGAATGAGTGGCAATTCTTTCACCATTTATTGGCCTGCCTCAACTTTGACATTTGATGAGGAAGTCGAGAAAGTTTAAATTAATAAGACAAAATTAAAATAAAATATCTAAAATATGAAAGAACATATTAAAATATGCTTAAGATGATTTTTATTGTTGTAAAGTTAAAAATGTTAACTAACAAATATTGAATATAAAGCTATTAAACCGCATTAGAATTTTTATTAATTTCTTTTTTTTTAAATTTTCTTGACTTCCTCATCAAATATGAAAGTTGAGGCAGGCCAATAAATGGTGAAACAATTGCCACTCATACAATTAAATATGTTGTGTATGCATACACGTACGCACACATGTAAATGCAGGGCACAGAAAATAAGAAATATAAAAAATATCAACAAGAATAGCAAAGCATGAGAAGAACTTGATATTAATTTTCTGAATACTCTTTCAGAATTTATATGCATGCGTGAACATCTGCATGGTGATTGCGATGACAACATTCATTGCTAGTGGCATCGACCGAAGAAAGAAAGAGTATAAAGAAAATGCAAAACTGAAATTTGGACAAAGTTAAGCCAGCAAGAGCCCAGCGCGGTGCATGTGTACTTTGTTGTTTTTATTTTTTTTTCAAGAAGTGAAGCTGGCGATGCACTCATACATATAAACAGAGCTCACACAGACTGTGTGCTGACTCACATACATATACATCACGATCTGATGCAAAGACTCAAGTCTGTGCTTTTGCTTACTATCTCGCGAGCAATATCAGAAATAGAATGACTTGCATTTTGTACAAGGCACACTTTGTCAGCAAGCTTGAGACAGCAAATTAATTTTCAAGCTTTACAAGTTTTTTTCTGATGAGAGTGCGTTGTACTGTTTGAAGTCTCTATAATATTCTTTGCTTAGTGACAAAACTCAGTCTAAGTAAATTTATCCCCACCTATTCGCTTATGGTAACGCCAGTACCAATCCTTGGCTTTGCCTACCAATAGTGTATGCACATTCTTATTTAATCCTTCGAAATCATTATCTAAGTTTTCCTGTGTTAGTGTTTTTATACGGTACAAAAATTCTTCGACTGTCATCCCTATGGAGGTTCCATCGAAATAAATACCCCATTTCTGAATAGTATCAGCTATCTTTTTGGGTCCATTTCCTACATTTCTGTTTATATTCTCCGCCTGTGTCAGACTATTTTATGAATTAGGACTTGAGTTTCCTCGAACGCTACTCTGCATGGTTGGAGCGTTTAACTGTAAGTTTGACAACATTCCAGTGACGGTTGCCTGTATTAACAATTCCACTTGAGACATATCTATATTTGGTTGACGCTGAAAGGGTCTCTCCCTAGCTGGTCTTCCACGCGGATTAGCTTTTCTAGGTGCCGCGGGAACTCTATTGTTGTCGACCGCCCTAGCATTCTCTCCTATTGCAGAAGAGTTACCCTGAGCCTGTACATCGACTATCGACTCATTCGGAACATCATCTCCTATTTGTTGTGGCCTAGCCATTGGATTTGGCTCCAGTGCTCGAGTAACAGCACGAGTTGCTGGTCGCTCGAATTGAAAAGGACCTCGCTTTGGAACTGGAGAACAATTTCCCACCACTAACTTAACATCACTTGCATGCACAACCGCAAAACAAGCTGGACAATCTGCATGCGATTGTAAACGTACTTCAATGCACGATTTATGAAACACATGTTTACATAATGTGATCGAGCAAGGTTGAGTATTTGACATACTCTCATTACATATTAGACAAGTATCATCTAACTCCATCCGTGGAGTATCAAAACTATAATGTAACGGCATAATTCTTAAATTTTTCCTTTGACCTTTTCCGGGCTACTAAATAATGACATAAAATCCGCAAAAGATATCTCGAGGAAGAGGAATAAACTAGGCTATTTAAACTAAAAGCAATCCCCATCCAGCAAGAATATATATAAGAATCAATACTGTTTATTTAACGGACAGTGATACGCTTGCGCATTCTCCCTGTATTTCCAGCTAAAAGGACATTAAATCTCTTACATAACCCTTTACTCTTTGGTGACTACTGGCTTGGCATTTGTTTTAAATTACAACATTCTCTGCACACTTTGGGCTTAACATTGCATCGATAACTTCGGTCGACTGCATTCACATGCGCACATACTCAAATTTTCAAAAGTGTATACTTTCCTAAACACCAAAGATGAACAAAATATAATGAAACTCAAGATAAATCCAAGCGAAAACAAACGAGCATTTTTTCTTTTATGATAACTCTTGACCAAACCCAGTTTAGTTTCTCGATCTGATAATGCAATAGATCCACGATTGCATTAACTATAAAACCAAAAGATATTATTTGGGTAACATTTAAGTGCTCTCTTAACTTTTGTATCGGTTGAATTATGTTAACATAATATTCTGATTACATAATCAAATTCCAGAATAAAATTTATTTCACAACTTATAACTTGCCAACGCTTCATAATTATTTATGGGTGTAAACGATCCAAATCCTGTCAATAGCTTTTATCCCCATTTTCCTTGTAACATATTTTCCTTTCTTTCCTTTTTTATACTTTGATACCAAAGGTATCATAGTATATTGGGTTTGTGCAATGTCCGTCATGGTGTCTGTCCGTCTGTCCGTCTGTCCGTATGAACGCAACTTTTTTCGACACCCTTAAAGCTAGAGCCTTGCAACTTTGCAAATATCTTGGTACATGTCTTCGTCAGACAAAGTGTTAAATGTAGGGCTCTACGACCTCAGGGGGCCCGAGAAATCGATAACAAGTCGATACACCTCGATGTGCGAATCGATAAAACACAAATATATCCCACATTTTAGCAGCTAGAGTCACCAAATTTGATGGCAAGATAGCTGGTAACATTCCTCAAAAAACTGCATTAAAAGTTTGGATGCCACGCCCACCTATTTTGCCCCCAGCCCCCTCCAATTATAAACAAAAATGCCTGTATCTTCTACAGTTTTCAAGCTATTGCCACCAAAATTGACATGAAGGTAGATACTGACATCTGATAAAGTTATGCATCAAAACATTGGATGCCACGCCCCCAAACAACGGGATATGCCCCACCGCCCTAAAAAAAACCGGAAGGCATGTATCGTCGCCAGTTTTTAAGCTAGAGTCACCAAATTTGGTATAAACATTGGTAGTGACATCCGTAGCAGGTGTACATCAATGTTTTGGATGCCACGCCCACTTATTCCGCACACCGCTATATCTCTCTCAGTTTTTGAGCTAGGCTCTTCAAATTTGGTATGAACATTGTTAGTGGCATCCGTAACAGATCTGCATCAATGTTTTGGATGCCACGCCCACTTATACCGCCCACCTCTATATCTTTGTCAGTTTTTGAGCTAGAGTCTCCAATTTTATACCCAAAACCCTCATATATTACTATTTGCACTCAGAATCCTTAACACAGCTATGGGAACTGGTATCAAAGTATATCGCAGTCGGTTGCGTCCGACTGCAACGTTTTTACTTGTTTTTTTTTGAGTTAACTATTAACATTCTTTATACGCTTATACCACACGTTTTTGGGGTTTTCGCCCCACGTTTTGGGCGCCAAATAAATCTATGTAGCGTACTGGTAGGCCCTGTAAAAACTAATTGAGGACAGCGACGGCGGGACCCATTGATTGTAGCTCATGACGGGAGTGTGGGCGGGGTTCTTGCTGTCTCAAAAAGTCTGCAATACATTATTTTATTAATTATTATAGAATCCCTAACAAAATATAGGCTCCCATGGAGCAACACAAGCAAAACTAGCGACATCGAAAAGGAATGCAACTATCTGATAAATACAAACTAACACACTACTAATATTCATCATAGATACTTTTGTGGTCGTGATTAAGCTGTTAATTACCACGGCTTCTTCTCTACCCACCCTACCATGGTCTTTTGCTGCTAACACACAACAATAAGACCCCCCCCCTCCTTATATCATTATTGTTTCACCCCGGTCGTTGGAACTTAAACACAATTACACATCCATCATTGAACTAAAATAATCTCAAGACAAAATTGTTTTCATATTTTTGAAACAATACGTTTATGTTTTAATTCATTTCCTTAATATCTACCCTTTACAATCCCTTATACTGCTTATTTTTATTCTCAATGGTATTCTTTGCATTCGTTAATTTTTTCTAACTTTATGTGTATAACCTTTTCACAACTTTTAAAATCTGAACAACATCTTGTTAAACCGTATTATTATTTCTAGAAAACCTTTCGACACAATTACACTTGCTGGAAAAAATGTGCATAATTATGAATATATAAATAGATATGTAATATATAAAGCGGCATGCTAAAAGGTAAATTAAATCGTTTTTTTTTTAAATCGCTATTTTTGCACGTGCAATTGGTTTTTTTTACAACTCGATGATTATGCAATACTTTAGCTCAAATCATTTGAATTAATAAGATCTTATTTAATTGCACCATATGTTGGGCCGATTGGTTGGCTTTATTTTTTTTTTCTTTTTACCACTGCACTTTGCACACACCTACATATATGTACATACACATACATCTATACGCACTTTTATTTAGACGTTGATTTTTCTTTTTTACAGCCTTGCAATTGTGTCGAGAGGTTTTTTTTTTATATAAAAATAATATAACGAATTTCTCACCCCTTAAACATTAACAACTTTCATTTTACTTGTTTGTTTGCGCATTAATTTTAAGGTATTTTACTTTGAGTTTTATCTTGTACTTTTTTTTTTTTTTTTTTAGTTTTTGGTTTTTATTAGCTTAGCTTTTAAGTTAATTTTCACTGTTTGTAATGGTTTGTGGTTCATTGGCATGTCTTTTTTTTCTGTCTGGTTTTAGTTAACATTACTATTTTATTTGTTTTACTCGGTTTTTTTTTTCGAATTTTAAACAATTACGCGACGTTGATCGGCAACCTCCAATTTTGTACTAATTGCTGCCCGCTCTCTGCCCTGCTCGTGCTAACTTTACCCATGCGTTCGGGGGCCGAGAGATCTTATCCGGAGAGGAAGACTGTTCGCATTTGATAACTATCATCGGCTTTTGGTAAATTATAGACTGTAAAACAATTAAATAAACCAAAGCTTGACATTAACAATAGTTAATGAGCGAATTTTCGGCTGCCGTCTTACCCCAAGAAGTCTGCTCGTATTTTACTGTTGTGGATAACAGAGAGGCAACGGATGGGCTGAACATTAAATGCAATTTAATGCAAATAATGCGCCGATGCAGCGGCAACTAAAGAAAATTTCTTTTAAGCCTTTATGAAATTTTTTTTTTTCCAAACTTTAAGAAATACTCACTGTTGTTTTAACCAACTTCGCAAAACCAAAAACCCAGAACAACTGATTACCAATATCATTTAAAACTTGTATGAAATTTTAGATTTATGCAACTTTATTCACTTTAGTTTTTTTTTGATAATTTTTCCTTTAAATGTAATGAATAAATCCACAGACCCACAAGTGGTTGAGTCAGCTGCCAGATTGTAAAAGACAGAGCCGAGCGTAGCGATTAGCTATTACACCTCGGTATAACCTTAATTTCAACTGGCATTTCCGCCAAAATAGGGTGCATAACGAATTAACGTTGACATTACCAAGAAGCTTGCCACATAATTTGATGGTTTTCGACCAGAAGGTGGCGCTTTAACTGTTCGGTTGTGGCTGCCACTATAAAGCTTCCTGTTTTTCTGTTCTTGTTAATTATTATACTTTGATACCAAAGGTATCATAGTATATTGGGTTTGTGCAATGTCCGTCATGGTGTCTGTCCGTCTGTCCGTCTGTCCGTCTGTCCGTATGAACGCAACTTTTTTCGACACCCTTAAAGCTAGAGCCTTGCAACTTTGCAAATATCTTGGTACATGTCTTCGTCAGACAAAGTGTTAAATATAGGGCTCTACGACCTCAGGGGGCCCGAGAAATCGATAACAAGTCGATACACCTCGATGTGCAAATCGATAAAACACAAATATATCCCACATTTTAGCAGCTAGAGTCACCAAATTTGATGGCAAGATAGCTGGTAACATTCCTCAAAAAACTGCATTAAAAGTTTGGATGCCACGCCCACCTATTTCGCCCCCAGCCCCCTCCAATTATAAACAAAAATGCCTGTATCTTCTACAGTTTTCAAGCTATTGCCACCAAAATTGACATGAAGGTAGATACTGACATCTGACAAAGTTATGCATCAAAACATTGGATGCCACGCCCCCAAAAAACGGGATATGCCCCACCGCCCTAAAAAAAACCGGAAGGCATGTATCGTCGCCAGTTTTTAAGCTAGAGTCACCAAATTTGGTATAAACATTGGTAGTGACATCCGTAGCAGGTGTACATCAATGTTTTGGATGCCACGCCCACTTATTCCGCCCACCGCTATATCTCTCTCAGTTTTTGAGCTAGGCTCTTCAAATTTGGTATGAACATTGTTAGTGGCATCCGTAACAGATCTGCATCAATGTTTTGGATGCCACGCCCACTTATACCGCCCACCTCTATATCTTTGTCAGTTTTTGAGCTAGAGTCTCCAATTTTATACCCAAAACCCTCATATATTACTATTTGCACTCAGAATCCTTAACACAGCTATGGGAACTGGTATCAAAGTATATCGCAGTCGGTTGCGTCCGACTGCAACGTTTTTACTTGTTATATTTATTTTTTTGTTTTCTATGGGAATATTACAGTTTGTAACGGACAGAAAAAAGTATCTCTGACCCAAAGAGGTATATGTATGCTTGATAAACATAAACAGCCTAGTCGAGATAGACATGTTCGTTCAAATGCATGAAAGCGTCAGAAGAGGTGGGCGTGGAATCCAAACTTTTTATGCAGACTTTTGGGAAATGTCACTAGCTATCATGCCATCAAACTTGGTAACTCTGTCTGCTAAAATGTTGGATATGTATGAAGGGCTAAACCCTTGAGGCCACCGTAAAATAAAACACTTATTGACTTCGTAAAATAAAATATAATATAAGAATTAAATAGTTTGTTTGAATTTCACATTTCTCATTGTGCATCTATACAACCATTATTTCACGCTTCTTAAGATTTTATGTGTTAACGCTTCGCCGGTTCAGTTACAATTAATTTTTGTACTTTGGTACCAAAGGTATCATAGTATATTGGGTTTGTGCAATGTCCGTCATGGTGTCTGTCCGTCCGTCTGTCCGTCTGTCCGTCTGTCCGTCCGTCCGTCTGTCCGTCCGTCCGTCTGTCCGTCCGTCCGTATGAACGCAACTTTTTTCGACACCCATTAAGCTAGAGACTTGCAACTCGCAAATATCTTGGTACACGCCCTTAACAGACAAAGTGTTAAATTTAGGACTCTACGACCTCAGAGGGCTGTGTTAAGGACTCTGTGTGCAAATAGTAAAGTATGGGAGTTTTGGGTATAAGTATCAGGCAAAAGGGATAGGCGTGATATCCAAATTTGTGATGCATATCTTTGGCGTATGAAACCTTCTATCCCCTACCAAGTTTGGAGACTCTAGCGCAAAAACTGACAAGCTCCCTTCAATCCAACTTTCTTCATTTAATGCAGATTTTTGGGGAATAGCGACTTCTGCATCCTAAAGTTCTAAGTTTGGTGACTCTAGCTTAAAAACTGGCATAGATACATACATTCCGGGTTTTTTTATTTAGAGCGGTCGGGCATGTCCCATTGTTTGGGGGCGTGGCATCCAAAGTTTTGATGCATATCTGTGTCAGATGTCAGCAACTACCTTTATGACAATTTTTGTGGCTTTAGCTTCAAAACTGTAGAAGATACAGCTATTTTTTTTTATAATTGGAGGGGGCTGGGGGCGGAAGAGGTGGGCGTGGCATCCAAACTTTTGATGCAGTTTTTGGGTACCGCTATCGGCTATCTTGCCTCTAAATTTCGTTACTCAAGCTGCTAAAATGTGAGATCTATATGTGTTTTATTGATTTGCGCATCGAGGTGTATCGACTTGTTATCGATTTCGCAGGCCCCCTGATATCTTAGAGTCCAATATGATCAAACTTCAAACTGTGATATCTCAAGTGTTTCTTTGCCGATTTTGATCAAATTTTGTTAAATGTTCATTATTTTATTCATAATTTCAAACCTCATTTTCACAATTTAGAAATTCAAGTTTTTTTTGTTACCGATCGCATGTGTATGTCGAAAACCAGAAATGTTATCGATAATTTAAAACGAACTTGATCTTTTCATGGTATAGGGAAGTTTAAGTTCGAAGTTTGAAGTCTCTAGCTTTTATAGTCTCTGAGATCGGCGAGTTCATACAGACGGACAGACGGACAGACAGACAGACAGACAGACAGACAGACGGACAGATGGGCAGACGGACATGGCTAGATCAGCTCAGCTGTTAATGCTGATCAGGAATATATATACTTTATAGTGTCGAAGATGCTTCCTTCTGTCTGTTACATTCATTTGCACAAAACCATTTTACCCTTATTTACCCATTTTATGGGTTAAGGGTATAAAAAGGCAGCGCTGCCACCCGGGACTTAGTTTCAATGAAGAGAACAATGTAATCACGAGATCAAAAAAGTGATTGGAAGCGACAAGAACTGTCGCTCCAATAGAAACCAAAAACATTCACTATCTGCCTATCATTATTTCACATGGCGACCGTAACTCGGTCAGAGTCCTTTAAAAAACAACAGGAATAGCAAAAGCAAGTGCAAGTGCAACACCAACATGAATTACAACTATTACAACGGCATTAGATGTTATTTTTAAACCACGGCCACAAGCAGTTTGTCATATATGCATAAAATCAACAGCAGCAGCAACAACAGCAACAACAGCAGCAACAGCAGCAACAGCAACAACAGCAACAACGGCAACAACAGCAACAACAACAACAGCAGCAACAGCGGCAACAACAGCAACGGCAACAACAACAACGGCAGCAATGGCGGATACCAAGAAATATAAATTTGAGTGAGTAGAGTGCGTTGTAATGTTTCGCTTGTCGAGCTTAGAATAAATTTGTTTTTGCTCCTAAAAAAGGGCAATAATTTGTTGCGTTTCATACCTAGCGCCATCTAGGAGTAAAAAGTCTTGAGCTTCCTAAAAATTGATAACAAAGGAGACGCAAAATTGGTGAAAACTGGGTGTAAAGCGAATTGTCGTCAAACGGGCTTCATTAGATCTTTGGACCTCAGTCACATTCTTTTTATCTAATAGCTCTTGAGCGATATATAGGTTATATATACATATTATTGTCAAGTGCTTGGCGAACGTCAATTATTTAAACCATTAAGGTGAATCGGCCATAACTAACGTGAGTTAATGTTGTTTTAAAATGTTTATAGATCAAATTTGTGGTCAACGAGAAATTTTTGTTTTTTTATTAGCGATGGCGTACAGTCAACGCTGCAGCAAGCTACTGCGCAACACGTTTTCTTTTCTCAGTGCCTATTTCAAGAAAAGTTCATGGGTAAATAATACTATAGCAAAAGAGTTAAACCATTCGAAAGGAAGAAAACAATGTAAATAGATGTTTTTTTTTTCATAGAATGGGCCATTAGTTTGGAATTTATTGCGTACATTTGCGTGCATCGTGGCGAAGTTTCGCTTGAACCATGTGGAAGGGTTTTGATGAGGCATTAATTCATTAAATTAATATAAAATTAAATATGAAATGAATTAACGCGTACAATAACTGCCAGCGGCAACGAAGAAGTCTTAAGCTAATCGCGCAAACGGTTCTAGTTAAGAGAGCCTCTCTTAAACCCACCAACTTTTTCGCACGTCTTTAAATACCATCACTCACACATGCGTGTGTCAGGCTAATTTTGGCGTTGTTAAGCGGCTGCAAATGCAGTTCGATGTTAGTCTTATATTAAACCTAATCTGATGAACGTGGGCATGTGCGCGGATCTTCTTTTGCAACCCAGCGCAGTCAACTTTAATTGAATATCTGGGAAAACCAGTGGATCAGCGATTATAATCTTCATATAAGTATTCCGGAATCCGAGCAATGTACCTCTTTTCTTTTGTTTTGTGTGGTTAAGTGCCCAAAGAAAAAAAAAATATAAACCTATCGAACATAACCATGGTGCGCTGCATAAGATCACATACTCATGGGCAGCGTTCATACCTCAAAGAAAAAAAAAACAAGTAAAAACGATGCAGTCGGACGCAACCGACTGCGATATACTTTGATACCAGTATGCATAGCTGTTTTAAGGATTCCTAGTGCAAATAGTAATATATGAGTGCTTTGGGTATAAAAATCAGGCAGAAGGGGTAGGCATGACATTTATCTGTGGCGGATGGCACTTTCTATCCTCCTACCAAGTTTGGAGACTCTAGCGCAAAAACCGACAAAGATATAGAGGTGGGCGGTATAAGTGGGCGTGGCATTGATGCAGATCTGTTACGGATGTCACTACCAATGTTCATACCAAATTTGGTGACTCTAGCTTAAAAACTGACAAAGATACATGCATTCCGGTTTTTTTTAGGGCGGTGGGGCATGTCTCGTTGTTCGGGGGCGTGGCATCCAATGTTTTGATGCATAACTTTGTCAGATGTCAACATCTACCTTCATGTCAATTTTGGTGGCAATAGCTTCAAAACTGTAGAAGATACAGGCATTTTTGTTTATAATCGGAGAGGGGCTGGGGGCGGAATAGGTGGGCGTGGCATCCAAACTTTTGATGTAATTTTTTGAGGAATGTCACCAGCTATCTTGCCATCAAATTTGGTGACTCTAGCTTAAAACTGGCGAAGATACATGCATTCCGGTTTTTATTAGGGAGGTGGGACATATCCCGTTATTTGGAGGCGTGGCATCCAAAGTTTTGATGCATATCTGTGTCAGATGTCAGCATCTTCCTTCATGTCAAATTTGGTGGCTATAGCTTCAAAACTGTAGAAGATACAGGCATTTTTGTTTATAATCGGAGAGGGGCTGGGGGCGGAATAGGTGGGCGTGGCATCCAAACTTTTGATGTTATTTTTTGAGGAATGTCACCAGCTATCTTGCCATCAAATTTGGTGACTCTAGCTGCTAAAATGTGGGATATATATGTGTTTTATCGATTTGCACTTCGAGGTGTATCGACTTGTTATCGATTTCCCAGGCCCCCTGACGTAGAGCCCTACATTTAACACTTTGTCTGACGAAGGCATGTACCAAGATATTTGCAAAGTTGCAAGGCTCTAGCTTGAAGGGTGTCGAAAAAAGTTGCGTTCATACGGACAGACGGACAGAGGGACAGACGGACAGACGGATGGACGGACAGACACCATGACGGACATTGCACAAACAAAAATGAAATCAACATCAATTAACATACGTAACTACAAAACTATAAGTTTAAAATAAAAGAAAAAAGAAAAAAAAGGAGATTGTGCCGGTTCTGTGAAAATTTAAATCATATCATTAATATCTTATATACTAATAAGTAAATTTTATTTAGAATTGCATTCGGAATGAGAAACACACACAAATTTTTCGAAGTGTACGGCTTAGGCTGGCAGTAAGCTTTCGCACGTGGATTGTGATATTTGCCTTCTCTCTCTTTCTTAAGTTCATCACCTACAGCGAGCTTTCGCAATGCGCGTGATATTGGCGCTCTCTCTATACTTAATTGCAGCAACACACACACCAACACCAGGCAGTACTTCCAGCGTGGGATGATGTATGTAAGTCACTCTTTTTCTTTTATTATGGCGCTCTTAAATAACGACCCCATGTGTGCCTAATGTGAGTATCAATTGTTAAAGCTACTCTTTAAACTTGAGCAAATATCCATTCGGCACTTTAAATACCTGCCACACTGCCTACCAGATAAATATGTCCGCTTGATAATTATACTTTGATACCAAAGGTATCATAGTATATTGGGTTTGTGCAATGTCCGTCATGGTGTCTGTCCGTCCGTCTGTCCGTCCGTCTGTCCGTATGAACGCAACTTTTTTCGACACCCTTAAAGCTAGAGCCTTGCAACTTTGCAAATATCTTGGTACATGTCTTCGTCAGACAAAGTGTTAAATGTAGGGCTCTACGACCTCAGGGGGCCCGAGAAATCGATAACAAGTCGATACACCTCGATGTGCAAATCGATAAAACACAAATATATCCCACATTTTAGCAGCTAGAGTCACCAAATTTGATGGCAAGATAGCTGGTAACATTCCTCAAAAACCTGCATTAAAAGTTTGGATGCCACGCCCACCTATTTCGCCCCCAGCCCCCCCTCCAATTATAAACAAAAATGCCTGTATCTTCTACAGTTTTGAAGCTATAGCCACCAAAATTGACATGAAGGTAGATACTGACATCTGACAAAGTTATGCATCAAAACATTGGATGCCACGCCCCCAAACAACGGGATATGCCCCACCGCCCTAAAAAAAACCGGAAGGCATGTAACTTCGCCAGTTTTTAAGCTAGAGTCACCAAGTTTGGTATGAACATTGGTAGTGACATCCGTAGCAGGTGTACATCAATGTTTTGGATGCCACGCCCACTTATTCCCCACACCGCTATATCTCTCTCAGTTTTTGAGCTAGGCTCTTCAAATTTGGTATGAACATTGTTAGTGGCATCCGTAACAGATCTGCATCAATGTTTTGGATGCCACGCCCACTTATACCGCCCACCTCTATATCTTTGTCAGTTTTTGAGCTAGAGTCTCCAATTTTATACCCAAAACCCTCATATATTACTATTTGCACTCAGA
The DNA here is from genome assembly GCA_018152965.1 of Scaptomyza pallida. NCBI lineage: Eukaryota > Metazoa > Arthropoda > Insecta > Diptera > Drosophilidae > Scaptomyza > Scaptomyza pallida. The sequence goes on from JAECXP010000219.1 coordinate 1,277,602, forward strand.
ATCCTTAACACAACTATGTGAACTGGTATCAAAGTATATCGCAGTCGGTTGCGTCCGACTGCAACGTTTTTACTTGTTTTTGTTTGTGTTTCTGAAAAAAAAAAAACGCAAGTCGATAACCACTATAATTAGAAATGCAACGAATGCATCCTCGTTTATAGAGTTACCATAATACCCAAGTATATCTACTTATTATTAGCCATCTCAATCATTAATGAAAATTGTTCGTATATGTTAATCTTATAAAATACTTATATACATTTACTTTATTAATAATAATTGTTGGCGCTATATGGAGCAAATCAATGCGTAAAAATGATAATATAGTTTAGGATGGGATTATTTGCCCTTATCGTGTAATTAAAATTTTTCTTTAATAATCTTTCTTTGCTGCATTCGTATTAATAGTCGATATTGCTTTATTAAAAAAAAAAAAGGAATCTAGCCGCACTGATGTTTGCATACCGGATTTAAGCCCTATTACCAATGATTAACAGAAGGCACAACAATTGTGTTAGCATGTGCATGCCCTGTTGAATTAATGATGCATGTACGCACGGCTGGACAACTGGCAGATAGTTACCGCACTGATCACCCGGCATTTTTGTTGTTGTTCTGATAAGTACCGCGTTTATTATATAGCTATAAGTAAATAATTAAGCGATTATAACCATTTTGAAATATGAATTATATTAGTTTTCGTGTGCTAACTTTATAATGTTTTAATTTCTTTATTCTGTGGATAACACCCAACCTCCGATGGAGGTAGGATCGCTGAGTAAGGGCATCCGAAGGGATCCTGTTATTTTATTTTGGCCCGCAGGATCATGGCAGGGTGGGCGAGTGCACCAATCGGTAGCACCGAAAGGATTGTCCCGGTTAATCGATTGGCTTGATACCCTTTTGTTCTTTTTATTCGTCTAATTTTTTTTTCTCTTTTCACATGTCCGTGGTCGTTTGTTTTTTTATGTCATGTAAATATATCAGTACGCGAATTTTTTTAAGGAATAATTTCATAACTAAAACTAGGAAGCAATTTTAATGCGTCGGCAATAAATACATAAAGTCCCCACCCCAATTGCCGGCGAGCTTCAGCCAAGGCAAGCGCGTACGTCGATCGCATTAATCGCCCATCCGCTTCACGTTAATCGTTACAGCGTAATGGGTAAACGCGGAGGCACATTAAATGGCTTTTATTCACAAAATCGCCGCCTCCCGCGTGGACAACTGCACAAAAATTGAAGTCCGAGCTCGATTATTTAAAAAAATATATCGAAGAGCGAAACCCAATACACGCAACTAACTCAAAAAAATATACAAGTTATAAATAACGTAAAGCTAACTTTACTTGTAAGGGTGCGAATATCGCAGCCAACAATAAAGTATTTTTGGGCATACACTTTTATACAGACGCTCTTTTCGAGGTCAAATTGTTCAAAGGCAGTACCGCAGTTTTTTTTATTTTATATACGCCTCGTGCGTTAAATAAAAACGTTTGAAAGTCGAATCGACAAGCATCCGAGCCTGGGTACCACTGGCATAGTTTTATAACGATTTTAAATAAATCGCCTCGGCTTTACTACCCTGCGTCGGGTATTTTTTTTATCGATTCTTTGGAGTTCTTGGATATTCATCAACATTTACATCGCTACACAACAATGCGTGTGTGATCGGTGGCTCGCCAGAGCTTTGGCATAAGTTTTGTGTAGTGTGTGTTCGCGGCAGATTTTTATTAGTTAATATTAATATTCAACTGAACGCTAAACCGGACAAGTGCGTTCGCCTGGCACCTTGCAAACACCTGGTAAAACTTGTACGGTAGCGAACGTCCACCACAGCACTGCGCAACATCATTTCGCATCTTGCGCACACACTTCACAAGACAACACACACCAACCCCCCCCCGTCTATTGCATTCCTCTGCCCCGTAAGACTTCGTCTATGGTGAGTTAACTCGTGAACATAGTTTTGGTACAGTTTGTTAAAGTCTATCTTTGTCTGTGACATAGCTACAAACCATATTGAAAGGTTCATCGCCCGGTAATTGTCGACTTGGAAGTAAAAGCGAGCCGGAGGTCTCACTGGTTACAATCTTTTTAGACCATAGAGTTGGTTTATCACCTGCTTAGACACCACTAATCGGATCTTTAAAAAGTGCTATTAAAAGCCAATAATATAATACAAATAGTATTGCATTGTATTGAAACAGAAAAACAGTTTGCTTGAAATTTAAATTCATTTATATTAGTTCTTTTCAGATTATATTGTTCATTCTTTTATAGTAATGTGCTTTTACTGATTTGTTGCAACAGCCAAATTTAAGTTTCATCACCTACAGCCAATTCGCGTCAACACGCCTGCTGACTTCGTTGGAGAAATAAAAGGTCGTAAGTACGGCCTAGCCGGAAATGTTTGATTAAAAAAAAATATTGACAAGTAAAAACGTTGCACTCGGACGCAACCGACTGCGGTACCAGTTTACATTACTGTGTTAAGGATTCTGTGTGCAAGTTGTAATATATGCACCCAGAAAAAAAACTCGTTCTAAATGTACCAAATCATTACCAAACTATTACCATTCGGTCATGATAGTACGCTAAGAACGCTTTTTCTTAAATCATGAACGCCGGTCATGTTTAAAGAACGAATTTTAATGAATTTTTTAAGAACGCTTTTTTGTGTTTGGTCATAATTCGTTCCTAAATTAAGAAAATTTCGTTCTTAATTTATGAACAATTTTTCTTATTTTAAGAACATTTCGTTATTAATTTGTTAAAAAATAAACAACTTTTTTTTTTTATTATCAAGATTAACAACATTTTTATTTTATTTTACGTCTAATTTTAATATTTCATACAATTGTGTATAACAAGTCCTCCATATGTATTATAATTGTGTTAATGTTAATGAGAATATGCTTAATGCTTGCTTATTATAAATAATGCAGTTTTTACTTACCTTTTTTTTCCCAACGAGGATTTGAACCGGGGACTTTCGGTTTGAGCGGCGTCTTAGACAACACGACCATCAGGCGTCATTGAATGACTCGTATAATTGTTAAATACGCCTTTCTGCCGACCACTGCTCTAATAAGAGACATTCCGTTACTTCGCAGATACGAGAGAGCGATCCCGTTACTTTGCATACACATTTTATGTTTGCGAGAGAGCGAGTATCGATTCACGGGTTCATAAATAAGAACATCGTTCTTAATTTGGTACAAATCTACCAAATCCGTTCTATTTGTACCAAATCAAGAACATTTCATTGCTAGCGTTCTAATTCATTACCATTGTTCTTATTTCAAGAACGAAAATTTATAAACATTGCCGGTAAAAATCATAACCCAATGGTTATGCTTTTAGAACTGGCTTTTTTTCTGAGTGTGGGGGGCAGAAGGGGTAGGCGTCACATCCAAATTTGTGATGCATATCTGTGGTGGATGGAGACTCTAGCGCAAAAACTGAGAAAGATATAGAGGGCGTGGCATCCAAATTTTGCATTTTGATGCAAATCTGTTACGGATGTCACAAACAATGTTCCCACCAAATTTGGTGACTCTAACGCAAAAACTGAGAGATATTGAGTTTTCAGATTTAAGAAGGTGGGCGTGGCATCCAAAACTTTGAAGCAGGTCTGTTAAGGATGTCACTAACAATATACCCTTAAAATTTGGTGACTCTAGTTTAAAAACTTTCGAAGTTACATGCATTTCGGTTTTTTTTTGGGGCGGTGGAGCATGGCCCTTTGTATGGGGGCGTGGCATCCAAAATGCATATCTGTGTCAGATGTCAGCACCTACCTTTCTACCAAATTTGGTGGCTATAGTTTCAAAACTGTAGATACAGCCATGAAGATACAGCCATTTTTGTTTATAATTGGAGGGGGCTGGGGCGGAACAAGTAGGCGTGGCATCCAAAATTTTTATGCAGTTTTTTGGGGAATGTTATCGGCTATCTTGCCCCCAAATTTGGTGACTCTAGCTGCTCATATGTGGGATATATAACTGTTTTATCGATTTGCACATCGAAGTGTATCCTCTTGTTTTCGATTTCCCAGGACCCCTGAGGTCGTAGAGCCCTAAATTTAACACTTTGTCTGACGAAGGCATGTACTAAGATATTTGCAAAGTTGCAAGGCTCTAGCTTTAAGGGTGTCGAAAAAAGTTGCGTTCATACAGACAGACGGACAGACACCATGACCTCCGCAATAATAATAATATAAGACAAAAAAAAAAGGTTTAAAAATAAATAAATAAAAAGCACACTTAGAACAAATTGTAAAACAAAAGAAAAACTATCAACAAACACGTATATCAATATAGAAGAATAAAAGCAAAATTTATACAAAAAAAAATCTAAGAATAATCTCAGAATAACAAACGCATTAGATCAGAAAAAAAATTACCTAGATATGCAACTATAATATCAAATATAACAAGTAAAAGCGTTGCAGTCGGACGCAACCGACTGCGATATACTTTGATGCCAGTTTACATAGCTGTGTTAAGGATTCTGAGTGCGAATAGTAATATATGAGGGATTTGGGTATAAAAATCAGGCAGAAAGGGTAGGCATGACATTTATATGTGGCGGATGGCACTTTCTATCCCCCTACCAAGTTTGGAGACTTTAGCGCAAAAACTAACAAAGATATAGAGGTGGGCGGTATAAGTGGGCGTGGCATCCAATTTTGAAGCAGGTCTGTTACGGATGTCACTTACACTATTCCCATCAAATTTGCTGACTCTAGCACAAAAACTGGCGAAGATACATGCATTCCGGTTTTTATTAGGACGGTGAGGCATGTCCCGTTATTTGGGGGCGGGACAGCCAAAGTTTTAATGCATATCTGTGTCAGATGTCAGCTACCTTCCTACCGAATTTGGTGGCATTAGCTTCAAAACTGTAGAAGATACGGGCATTTTTGTTTAAAATTGGAGGGTGGATAGGGGCGGAAGAGGTGGACGTGGTATTCAAACTTTTGATGCAGTTTTTTGAGGAATGTCATCAGCTATCTTGCCCCCAAATTTGGAAACTCTAGCTGCTAAAATGTGGAATATATTTGTGTTTTATCGCTTTGCACATCGAGGTGTATCGACTTGTTATCAGTTTCCCTGAGCCCCTGAGGTCGTAGAGCCCTAAATTTAACACTTTGTTTGACGAAGGCATGTTCCAAGATATTTGCAAAGTTGCAAGGCTCTAGCTTTAAGGGTGTCGAAAAAAGTTGCGTTCAAACGGACGGACGGACGGACAGACACCATGACGGACATTGCACAAACCCAATATACTATGATACCTTTGGTATCAATGTATAAAAATAAATATTTCATTTCATTTTATTTCATTTATTTCACTTCTTACATTCCAATTGTTGTGTGAATACTAAAATTATATTAAGTAATAGTTTAGGCGTATAACACTGTCTTACACGATTTTTGCAACGGAGATGGGATGTATTTTTTCGAGTTGGGGGTGACGAAAAATGAAAAAAAAAAATATATATAAGGGTAGGTTAGGTTAGGTTAGGTTAGAGCGGTTACCAGGGAGGGATACCCCCCTTAGCGCACTTAGGCCGTATTCGGCCCATTGTGATACCGCGAAAGGCTCTGAGACCCCTCTATTACTCCTGGTATGAATCCGCCTCGAGAGTCCATCCTGCGACTTGGATGAACCTTGCTACATCTTTGGGTCTTTTGCTCGCGAGCTCTGATAGGTTTTCGAAGAAAAAGTCACCAAGATTCTTTGCCTAGTTTTACATAGGGCTGGGCATGTGCCAAGAAGGTGAAGAACTGTTTCTTCTTCCTCCTCATCCCGATAACTTCTGCAGAAGTCATTATGTGGGACCAGTAGTCTGGCCGCGTGTGCCCCCACAAGCCAATGTCCAGTCATCACTCTGGTGACAATAGAGCACTTTTTTCGGCTTAGAAGGCAGAGCTCACTTGATCTTTTCCGGCATCTAGTAGGCCAGGTTTGATGAGCAATACGTGAGATGTGGTTGGAGACCTGCCATACTCTATTGGCTTCTGTCTCGAAGAAATCTCTTAATTTGAGTTTACAAGATGCCATAGGTATACCAATGCTCTCTTTATCTGGAAGGAGTTCCATGGTAGCTCCTAATCTGGCCAGTTGTTCCGCGATGCAGTTGCCTTCTATACCCCAATGTCCTGGGACCCATATTAGGCATATATTAAACTGCTCTGCCATCTCGCATAGAAATTTGCGGCAGTTATGAACAGCCTTAGAGTTCGATGTGTTCGACTCCAGCGATCTAATTGCTGCCTGGCTGTCTGTGAAGATGTAGATTTCACTGGCATTGCACATATGTGGAATGCAATTTAGCGACTCCTGAATTGCTAGTACTTCAGCCTGGAAGACGCTGCAGTGATCAGGGAGTCTGAAAGCCTTGCGTAGATCAAATCTGGCGCAGAAGATGCCGCCTCCTACTTTGCTGTCCAACTTAGAGACGTCTGTGAAGATTTCTACGACTTCCGCAGGTCTTGCGGGCAAGCCCTCTTCCCAGTTCTCTCTCGTTGGGATTAGGGTGTTAACGGGAGTGTCTAAATACACCTGTGGGTTCTGATAGTCTGTGTTATCTGGTATGAGTGGACTGTCTTCCAAGATTATTGAATGTCCAAAACCCTGGCCTATCCAGTGTTTGGCTTCTCTCATTCGAATCGCTGACATACTTGCTATTTTCCGACCCATCATATTGACAGGTAGGAGATGCAGAATGGCATCGAGAGCGTTACCCGGGGTCGTACGTAAAGCTCCTGTAATGCAGAGTGCAGCAGTACGCTGCACCCCTCCTAGTTTTTTGGTGACTGTTACTTTATCGAGTGCAGGCCACCAGACCGACACTCCATACAACAGTATCGGTTTGACTAACGCAGTATAGAACCAATGGACCATTTGTGGATTCAAGCCCCATTTAAGACCGATTGACTTCCTACGGGCGTATAGGGCAACATTTGCCTTTTTTATACGCTCCTCAGTGTTGAGGTTCCAGTCTAATTTCTTGTCTAGAATTAGACCTAGGTATTTTGCTAAGTCACTAAAGGACAGTTCAACCCCATCAAGGATTGGAGGTTAAAGAGACGGAATTTTGTATTTCCTCGTGAACAAAACCAGTTCCGTCTTTGCAGGATTAACTCCTAACCCAGATCTTTTCACCCAGCTGGAAAGCCTCGCAAGAGATTTCGTCATTCGGTCACATAGCGTCTGCGGGAATTTGCCTGAAAAGGCGATAGCAACATCATCTGCATAGGCTACCACTTTGCACCCTCCCCCATCCATGGATCGTAGTAGTTGGTTGACTGCCACGTTCCATAGAAGAGGCGAGAGGACTCCGCCTTGTGGGGTTCCACGATCGACGGATTTGGTGACAGTCGCTGCCCCCAGTGTGGCCCTTACGATCCTGCATTGTAGCATCTGATCGATCAGGTGCACTGTCAGGGAGTCGACCCCCAAATCCGTCAGCGAGTCAGTGATAGTCTTAGGAGTGACGTTGTTGAAAGCTCCCCCTATATCTAGAAAGGCTACTAGCGTGTAATTCTTCCTATGTGGAGACTTTTCGATGTATGCAGTAAGTGCATGCAATGCAGTCTCGGTAGACTTGCCTTTAGAGTAGGCATGCTGAACTGGTGAGAGAAGCGATATGGGAATAGTACTTCTCAGATGGAGACAGAGCAGCCTCTCCATAGTTTTCAAGAGAAAAGAAGAGAGACTTGTAAAGAAGCTTTCTAGGGCTGGGGTAGATACTCAGTCATATCCAGGGTCTTTTACAACAAAATTTATAAAATGCCGAGACTCGAGAGATGTTTCGGGGCAACTGCAGACCCACCAAAGCGCACAGAGAAGCCCTCGGAATGCGTCTTGGTGTACACTACCGATGGCCGGTGGCACCGACTAGCCTCAACACGTGCAGAGAAACGCTCGGAACACGTGCTGTGGCTAGCCGGCACGCTACCGAATACCCCCAACATGTGCAGAGAAACGCTCGGAACACATGTTGGGGCCATACGGCACGCCGTGGCTACGCTGAGAAAACCCATAAGGAATTCGAAAGACATTACAAATTGGCTTGGAGACACCCGTAGACCCACCAAAGCGCACAGAGAAACCCTCGGAATGCGTCTTGGTGGTCGCTACGGGTGGCCGGTGATACCGACCAGCCCCAACACGTGCAGAGAAACGCTCGGAACACGTGTTGGGACTAGGCAGCACGCCGTGACTGCCCTCTCGACTACAATATACACTTGCTTGCACTTAATAACTTCACATAATTTATTCACAACCTGTACCTGCCTAACCACACCGCACTTAAAACTCCCGCCCGCCCATGTATAATCCAGAGTCAGAGGCCAGCTTACCCGCTGTCCATTGTTCTCCAATAATCCTTTCTGTTGTTGTTGTTGGCTCCTTATGTTTGTGTGTCATCGTTGGTCTCCTTTGTGTATCCTTGGTTGTCCAGATCGGCGTCTCGTGTTAATCGCTTTGATGGCCTTACTTTGGCACGCGTATGCCCGCACTCTTTAACAAATCCGCAACGACTGTCGAGCCACGCATTTTCAATGCGTGCTGTCCCCTGATGCAGTCGCGATCGCTGCTTAATGCGCTGCTGCGCCCTCTGCCCTTTGAGCTGCTGACGACGCTCTCGTTTTCATTTGTTGCTGCTGCGCCTAATTTTGCATCGATTGCGTGTCGTCTTCGCTGCTGCATTGCCCTCGGCAAGTCTTCTCGGCTGCTAAGTCGGTTGTTAGCACGCTGCGTCGGTGGCTTCGTTTGTCGCGTGCCGTCTGCTGCTGCGTTCTATGTCGGTCTTCTCAGCTGCTAAGTCAGCGCGGTGCGTCGGTGGCTTCGTTTGTCGCGTGCCGTCTGCTGCTGCGTTCTCTGCCGCTGCCGCTGTTTTCTATGCCTGTGTCGTGTGCCGTCTGCTGCTGTGTTCTCTGCCGCTACCGCTGTTTTCTTTGCCTGTCCAGTCGGGGCCGCTGTTTCTCTCCTCTGATAGTGATGCCCGTATCTAATAGTGCTGCGTGCTTAAATATACCCTGTCCCTTAAATATAAATACTTCTCTTACGTTTTCTCCTCCTCGGCCTGTAATCATTTTTTTAAACATATTTCTTATATCTATTGCAACCTTCGTGGTGCCTGTCATTATACTTAGTACTGTAATAGGCCGCTTGTCGACTATTTTGGTTTTATGTCAAACCCTAAGAGTAGGCAACCCTTATGCTCCAACCTCCGCTTCAGTACCTGTAAAACTGTATGCCACCTTTAGTTCAATTTTTCTTGAAAAATAATCAACCTAGTATTAGTTTGTATTTCTTAAGAAAAATACAATAAACTTGGTTTAGTAATTTGTTAATTTGTTTTAGGTACGTTGTTAAATTTTCTACTGTTAGTATTTTTTTTTTGGTTAACTCTCCTTATGAGCAATATTTACGCCATCTATTGGTCAGGTAGAAGTCAACCGGTACAGGGCTGTGTATAGCGAATATAAAGATAAAATAGATTCGTGCAACTTCGTGGCTTTCGCCATATGCCTTCTGACACAGCATGTTCTTTCCTGAAAATTACCTGCAAGTGAGCAGTTGTGCGTGAATATAGCTCATCAAAAAGAAAAAGTGAAAAAAAACGTGGCATCCCAAAATTTGTCCACAAAAAAATTATAAGTGCAAGTGGATATTACAAAGACGTGAGTTAGAAAAATCTATATGTCTGGTTGTCATGCCAATAACTGACAAAATACTTTTTCTTTTGTGATGGGTAGGAATAATCAACATCCATTCTGTCAGCGCACAAGGAGGAAAAATTGATAACCTTCAAAAAGTATAGCAGTGCCTATTCCCGATATAAGGGGTAATTAACAATAATATTTCTCTTATTGTCGCAATTCTGATTAATTCCTTGCTTATTTTTGTTTGTTTCTTTTTTTTCTTTGGCAATCAGAATTGGCTCTTAGTGTAAAACCAAAAATAAAAAAAAGAATCTAATGTTAGTTACAAATTTCACTAATATTAGTTACCAATAAAACTTATCTGAGATTACAAGTTATAAATAATCTTAATGCAGGTTATTATAAAGTTCGCAACAACTGACAAATTAAATGCAGTTTTATTAAAAGCTCATAACTAAATCAGATCAGCTGTCACCCTCTACTTTGGCCACCAATCACTCTCTTCAGTTTGAGCTGACGCATGACTACATATGTAATTTGGATATTCTCATCAGTCCGGATTTTAAGTCGCACGTTGAGCAACCACCGCGTGAGGAAGTTGCTAAAAATAAGTAATTCTGAGAGCGCGAACAGTTTACATCATATATAAATAATATAATTCCGTAGCTCAGAATATCCAGCGTGAAGTGGTTAAGTTTTTTTTTATCCTTTGATACCAAAGGTATCATAGTATATTGGGTTTGTGCAATGTCCGTCATGGTGTCTGTCCGTCCGTCTGTCCGTGTGAACGCAACTTTTTTCGACACCCTTAAAGCTAGAGCCTTGCAACTTTGCAAATATCTTGGTACATGTCTTCGTCAGACAAAGTGTTAAATGTAGGGCTCTACGACCTCAGGGGGCCCGAGAAATCGATAACAAGTCGATACACCTCGATGTGCAAATCGATAAAACACAAATATATCCCACATTTTAGCAGCTAGAGTCACCAAATTTGATGGCAAGATAGCTGGTAGCATTCCTCAAAAAACTGCATTAAAAGTTTGGATGCCACGCCCACCTATTTCGCCCCCAGCCCCCTCCAATGATAAACAAAAATGCCTGTATCTTCTACAGTTTTGAAGCTATAGCCACCAAAATTGACATGAAGGTAGATACTGACATCTGACAAAGTTATGCATCAAAACATTGGATGCCACGCCCCCAAACAACGGGATATGCCCCACCGCCCTAAAAAAAACCGGAAGGCATGTAACTTCGCCAGTTTTTAAGCTAGAGTCACCAAATTTGGTATGAACATTGGTAGTGACATCCGTAGCAGGTGTACATCAATGTTTTGGATGCCACGCCCACTTATTCCGCCCACCGCTATATCTCTCTCAGTTTTTGAGCTAGGCTCTTCAAATTTGGTATGAACATTGTTAGTGGCATCCGTAACAGATCTGCATCAATGTTTTGGATGCCACGCCCACTTATACCGCCCACCTCTATATCTATGTCAGTTTTTGAGCTAGAGTCTCCAATTTTATACCCAAAACCCTCATATATTACTATTTGCACTCAGAATCCTTAACACAACTATGTGAACTGGTATCAAAGTATATCGCAGTCGGTTGCGTCCGACTGCAACGTTTTTACTTGTTTTTGGTTAATATTACTATTTTTTTCTGTTAGTGATTACGTGCAAATCGTACATAACCTCAAAAGGTTATGCAACTTATGAAGATTATGGAAGGTTAGCCAAAAATATAATGGTGTAAAAATAAGATAAATAAGTGTTAGTGCTGTAATATTTTGCATATTTTTTTTTTTTTGTGTATTGTCATTTGTGTTAGTTGAAAAAAAAAAAAATGTTGTTTGTAATTTGCAAGTGGTGCCGAGAAGCAACTAAATGAATACAATAACAGTTGCCAAGTTCCGCAGAACAAATAAAAAAATTTATAAAAAAAAAAATAATAAAACAAAAAAATATGCAAAGTAAGAAGTAAAGAAAGTTAATATCAAATAGGGTTAATGCATAATTGTCTACAATTAATATCATAAAATTATTACATATGTGTTTAAAAAGCATACGAGCTTTTAATCTCTTCCTCTCCTTGTCACACCTATAATCTTACATCTAGCGTTTTACAGCGACGGATAAAAGCTCACACACACAAGGAAAGATCTTTCTGCGTGGGATAATGCAGCTGTAAGTGACCGCTCTTTATTACCTATTTTCTCTTAATTTTACTCCCGCGAAAGCTTCACTTTCAGCGCAATTAATGTAACGTATGTAAAAGCCGCTCTTACTTAACCTTGAACTTAGAACATTCATATGCTTAGAACACATGTGTTTTTGGCAGCTTATGCAAATACACTATCGCTCAAAAGTTAACGTACCGATTTGTTGTATTTATATTTGTACTTGCATATTTACCGAAAAGAAAAAAAAATTTTTTAAAAGAAAATTAACGTAATGCAACTTAGGAATACCGTTATAATTACTAATTTAATTATATAAACAAATTACATATGCATGATCATATTTATTTCGTATTTATATATTTAAGTATTTTTATAACCAATAATTATTTATTATAGCCGCTCTAAGCACTTGCAGTTTCAGCAAATAATTGAGTTATTTTTTGTTATAATGTTAGGTCGAAGTTTAAACCAGTCAAATTATTTGTGTTAAAAATATAAGAATGTCTGCTTAAATTATTTTTGTTTTATTGGAACCATGTCCAGCTTGAAAGAGATGCGATAACTGCCATAGGCGCTTTTAGGGATCCTGTACTGAAAGATACACTTTGGCTATTGTCAGGATCATGGTAGGGTGGGCGTATGCACTTCAACACCTTGTGCAATAGTATCAGTCGCCTTCACCATAGCCTACATTTAGTTGCGTTTACTTGTCCGCCGCTCATAAAAACCCACCATTTTTACGAGCTTCTCTCCCACACACTACCTCCCCCTTATTCTTTATCTTTAGAAAAACAAAAATAGTACGCGAATTTAATTATAAAAATAATACGACGGGAGCGACGTATCACTCGGTTCTTTCTCTTTCATTCCTCGACTTAGCCGACGAGCCACAGCCGTTGAAGCCAGCGCGTACTCCGTTGTCCGATACATGAACATCAGCTCTTCCATTCTTGTACGTTATTCGTTACAGTACCTAGAAATGTTGGGAAGGAGTTTACTACTTCACAGACTGATAGGTCGAAAATCTTTAGCTGTTGTATGTGAGGGTTTTCCGGCTTTTGGAATGAATACTACTTTCGACTCCAGCCATAGCCCTTGTACCACCTTTAAAAATCTTGGAGAAAATATCTTTAAGCCAGTTGATGGCCGTTTTCCCCTCGGATTGTAATTGAGCAGGAATGATATTATCCGTCCCCGGCGATTTGTAGGGTTTAAAGCTCTTGATTGCCCAATGGATATTCCTATCGCTGAGCAGTAACAAGAGCTTCTGTGTCTCCCCGCTAAAGTGCAGATCACAAGGTCTTGGTGATCTGTTTCCCCCAGGAAAATGTGTGTCCAAGAGTAGGGTCAGTTATTCTTCACTGGATGATGTCCACGCACCGTTTGCGTTCTTAATGAACCCTAGAGTCTGAGGAGTTTTGCTTAGCAACTTCCTTAGTCTGGCTGCTTCGGAAGTGCTTTCTATCTCCGAACAGAAGGTTTTCCAAGAGGTCCGCTTTGCTTTGCGAAGCCCCTTTTTGAAAACGGAGAGCCCTATCTTATAGTCAGCCCATGATTGTTCATCATTTAGAGCCTTAGCTTTATTAAAGAGTTTTCTGGCTGCTGCCCTCAACTCTCCAATTTGAGCAGTCCACCAAGGGGGTTTCTTTTTTCTTTTTGGTCTGCTAACGGGGCAAGATTCATTTAGGGCGTTTTCACACGCTTTGTTGAATTTTCCTATGAGACGAGTTCTCTGGCCCTTCAGGCGGAGTTTCAGGGAGCAGTCTTTGCAGTGAAACTGTGTAGGTCTTCCAATCAGTTCTTCTTAAATTTCTGAACTAGGTTGGTTTAGGACTTCGGATCTGTAGTATGGTTTCAATATACCTATGATCTGAGAAGGAGTGCTCATCTAGCACCCTCCAAGAGAGAATACGGTCCCATAAAGAGGCAGAGACTAGAGTGAGATCTAGAACTTCCCTGCGGTTTTTGACAATAAAGGTCGGGTCCCGACCACTATTACATAAAAGCATATTTGTATTTAGAAGGTAGTCAAAAATCAACTCACCCCTTACATTAGTATCAGTGCTTCCCCACTGAGGATGCTGGGCATTTGCATCGGAGCCCACTATTAGCCGGAGGCCTCCCAGCTCGCAGCCGGCAATCAGCTGGCGTAGCAATGGATGCGGAGGGTCACCCTGATGGTCGTGGGCGAAGTAACTAGATGCTAGCCGGATTGTATCCTTCTCCAGCTCTAGGCATGCTGCAGTGTTGTCTGTGTCACTGTATTTTGGGAGCAAAAATATGTTTAGATGTTTCTTTGCGAGTATGCAGGTTCTATATCTACCTTCAGTTCCAGCTACTAGTAGCTTATATTCTTGCGTCCTCAGTCCAGAAACCCTGCCACCACACACCCAGGGTTCCTGAATAAGGACTATATCTACTGCACCCCTCTCCAGGTGCAGTAGAAAAGCGGCAGATGCTGCCTTACTGTGGTGGAGGCTTATTTGAAGAAGTCTTAAGGACATCTTCCAAATCCCTCTCCACCACAGTAACGTCAACATCTTCGTCGTCTTCGACCTTCGGATCTTCCCCGCCGTGGCTTAGCCGAGAAAGATCACGAACTAATTCCGATGTTTCGGAGACGTAGTCTGGCAGATCCTCCCCGTCTGGGAGCGATTCTGCTGGAGGATTTGGCATATCCTCTTCGTGATCGCTCTCAAGCTCCAGTTCCGGCTCCTGAGCGACTGACCCATTTTTGTTGTCCGATCGGTACACATTTACGGCCACGGTTTTAAAACCGTACTGTAAAGTGCCGGACTTGACAAGGTGCTCGGGTGGAGGTTGAGCCCGCCGCATTTCTGCTCTGCGGAGCTCTCGCTGGCACCTTATATCCGGGCCTTGCCCCACGACTCGGCTGCCTGATTGGAGCCATACCACGTGAAGCTGAAATGACGCTGCCCGCTGGCTTACCGGGCAGCGCAGAAATCGAGGGAGTGTTAATCCCATCCGACTTTGGGCGAGTGTCGGCCTCATTATTTTTGTTATTAGTTGGTGTATTCATAATTTTGTTCCCACGAGTAATAGGGAAGGGGATCGTCACCCGCGGCAGAGCCCATGTACCGCGGGAAGCCTAATTAAAACAGGGTGGGTCGGCTGTTCCTCCTGAGTCCGCATACTGGAGACCGAGCTTCCCCTCGGCAACGCAACCAGCCGCCCTCGCGTGGAGAGTATAGTCGCACTTCCGCCAGTGCACTACAGATACGGCACGCAGCTTAGATACCAGTACAAGTACCAGCACTAATCACTGCGCGATCATCCCCCTGTAGCACCTGACGGCCATATATAAGGGTAAGTTAATTGAATAAATTTCGCAGTAGCCAATTTTGTGTTTTTCACAAAATACCGAAAAATGACTCACGTTTTCTTACATTCATACTGAAGTATTAGCTACAATTTGTATCCGATTGAGTGTCTCAAGACTTTGTTTTAAAGGTATGACTTTTGCGCAAATTAGCACTTTCAAACAGTGAGGATAAGTTGAAAAGAAAGTCTAAATCAGCAGTGCACTTTTGAATAAAGTCAAGAACCAAGTATATTCACTCATCATATGGCTAGTACACTTTCTTTTATATCTGGTCTCGATAACTTTCACAGAGAAAAAAAAACATTGTAAATCGTAAAATTTACACTTAGATTCAAAAATTTATGATTCAAAAATTTATGGCAATGGTTTTCGACCAATGTGTGTTTTTTTCATTTTGAAAAGTGTAATTTTAAAAACAATTTTTAAAAGTAAAATTTTAATTTCAAAAAATAACATTTTCAATTCATCAATATTAATTAATATCTTGATGAAATCGTTTACCTTGTTCATCAGACATATCAACAAGATTTACTAGATTTACAAGAATCGCTTCAGAAATTTTTTAATCAAATATTCGTAGTTTTAGGAACGATAAGAAAGCCTTTAACACGCCTTCTTTAATCTTAGAGTTCGTTTAAACGCTTATGAATCTTCATCTAAGACTTTGACGAATTGTTTAACACACTTTCTTTTATTTAAATAAAAAGTAAACATATCGAAAAAAATTACCTGATTTTCGTTTATTTTTATTCTTAAAACTTCCGTCATTTTGTATTTTTTTGGTCAAATGAAAATTGTGACGACGGAGTCTAGATGAGCGACCTTGAAAACATAAGTAAAATAAGTTTGAAGCGTTTGATACGTTGAATTCATCTGCAACAAACCAACTATCTGTTTCGGTTAACTAAAAAAGCAAAAACGTCATAATTAAATGAATTTGCGTAGCAAGACACATAGTTTTGTTCGTTATAAAATTCTCTACAACAACAAAAAAAAAAAAAACAAGTAAAAACGTTGCAGTCGGACGCACCAGTACCAGTTTACATAGCTGTGTTAAGGATTCTGAGTGCAAATAGTAATATATGAGGGTTTTGGGTATAAAAATCAGGCAGAAATTGTAGGCATGACATTTATCTGTGGCGGATGGCACTTTCTATCCCCCTACCAAGTTTGGAGACTCTAGCGCAAAAACCGACAAAAATATAGAGGTGGGCGGTATATGTGGGCGTGGCATAAACAATTTTTATGCAAACCTGTTACAGATGGCATCCAAAACATTGATGCAGATCTGTAACGAATGTCAGTACCAATGTTCATACCAAATTTGGTGACTCTAGCTTAAAAACTGGCGAAGATACATGCCTTCCGTTTTTTTTTTAGGGCGGTGCGGCATGTCCCGTTGTTTGGGGGCGTGGCATCCAATGTTTTAATACATAACTTTGTCAGATGTCAGCATCTACCTTCCTACCAAATTTGGTGGCATTAGCTTTAAAACTGTAGAAGATACAGGCATTTTTGTTTATAATCGAAAGGGGGCTGGGGGCGGAAGAGGTAGGCGTGGCATCCAAACTTTTGATGCAATTTTTTGAGTAATGTCACCAGCTATGTTGCCCCCAAATTTGGTGACTCTAGCAGCTCAAATGTGGGATATATAAGTGTTTTATCGCGTTGCACATCGAGGTGTATCGACTTGTTATCGATTTCCCAGGCCCCCTGAGGTCGTAGAGCCCTAAATTTAACACTTTGTTTGACAAAGGCATGTTCAAAGATATTTGCAAAGCTGCAAGGCTCTAGCTTTAAGGGTGTCGAAAAAAGTTGCGTTCATACAGACAGACGGAAAGACGGACGGACAGACACCATGACGGACATTGCACAAACCCAATATACTATGATACCTTTGGTATCAAAGTATAAAAATTAAGATATCTTGCCCCACGGGGCCGTTATACAACGTCAAAGTTGAATAAAAGTGCTAAAAATGCGATTTTATTGAATAACACTTTTCTACACTTTTGGCTATAACTCACGTTTGCAATAAGCTACACAACGGCAAATACGTTCATACGCAAAAGTCATACCTTTAAAACAAAGTCTTGAGACACTCAATCGGATACAAATTGTAGCTAATACTTCAGTATGAATGTAAGAAAACGTGAGTCATTTTTCGGTATTTTGTGAAAAACACAAAATTGACACTACTGCGAAATTTCTCCAATTAACTTACCCTTATATATATATATTTTTTTTTTTCATTTTTCGTCACCCCCAACACGAAACAAGTAAAAACGTTGCAGTCGGACGCAACCGACTGCGATATACTTTGATACCAGTTTACATAGCTGTGTTAAGGATTCTGAGTGCAAATAGTAATATATGAGGGTTTTGGGTATAAAAATCAGGCAGAAATTGTAGGCATGACATTTATCTGTGGCGGATGGCACTTTCTATCCCCCTACCAAGTTTGGAGACTCTAGCGCAAAAACCGACAAAGATATAGAGGTGGGCGGTATATGTGGGCGTGGCATAAACAATTTTTATGCAAACCTGTTACAGATGGCATCCAAAACATTGATGCAGATCTGTAACGAATGTCAGTACTAATGTTCATACCAAATTTGGTGACTCTAGCTTAAAAACTGGCGAAGATACATGCCTTCCGTTTTTTTTTAGGGCGGTGGGGCATGTCCCGTTGTTTGGGGGCGTGGCATCCAATGTTTTAATACATAACTTTGTCAGATGTCAGTATCTACCTTCATGTCAATTTTGGTGGCTATAGCTTCAAAACTGTAGAAGATACAGGCATTTTTGTTTATAATCGAAAGGGGGCTGGGGGCGGAAGAGGTAGGCGTGGCATCCAAACTTTTGATGCAATTTTTTGAGTAATGTAACCAGCTATGTTGCCCCCAAATTTGGTGACTCTAGCTGCTCAAATGTGGGATATATAAGTGTTTTATCGCGTTGCACATCGAGGTGTATCGACTTGTTATCGATTTCCCAGGCCCCCTGAGGTCGTAGAGCCCTAAATTTAACACTTTGTTTGACAAAGGCATGTTCAAAGATATTTGCAAAGCTGCAAGGCTCTAGCTTTAAGGGTGTCGAAAAAAGTTGCGTTCATACAGACAGACGGAAAGACGGACGGACAGACACCATGACGGACATTGCACAAACCCAATATACTATGATACCTTTGGTATCAAAGTATAAAAATTAAGATATCTTGCCCCACGGGGCCGTTATACAACGTCAAAGTTGAATAAAAGTGCTAAAAATGCGATTTTATTGAATAACACTTTTCTACACTTTTGGCTATAACTCACGTTTGCAATAAGCTACACAACGGCAAATACGTTCATACGCAAAAGTCATACCTTTAAAACAAAGTCTTGAGACACTCAATCGGATACAAATTGTAGCTAATACTTCAGTATGAATGTAAGAAAACGTGAGTCATTTTTCGGTATTTTGTGAAAAACACAAAATTGACACTACTGCGAAATTTCTCCAATTAACTTACCCTTATATATATATATTTTTTTTTTTCATTTTTCGTCACCCCCAACACGAAACAAGTAAAAACGTTGCAGTCGGACGCAACCGACTGCGATATACTTTGATACCAGTTTACATAGCTGTGTTAAGGATTCTGAGTGCAAATAGTAATATATGAGGGTTTTGGGTATAAAATTGGAGACTCTAGCTCAAAAACTGAAAAAGATATAGAGGTGGGCGGTATAAGTGGGCGTGGCATCCAAAACATTGATGCAGATCTGTTACGGACGCCACTAACAATGTTCATACCAAATTTGAAGAGCCTAGCTCAAAAACTGAGAGAGATATAGCGGTGGGCGGAATAAGTGGGCGTGGCATCCAAAACATTGATGTACACCTGCTACGGATGTCACTACCAATGTTCATACCAAATTTGGTGACTCTAGCTTAAAAACTGGCGAAGTTACATGCCTTCCGGTTTTTTTTAGGGCGGTGGGGCATATCCCGTTGTTTGGGGGCGTGGCATCCAATGTTTTGATGCATAACTTTGTCAGATGTCAGTATCTACCTTCATGTCAATTTTGGTGGCTATAGCTTCAAAACTGTAGAAGATACAGGCATTTTTGTTTATAATTGGAGGGGGGCTGGGGGCGAAATAGGTGGGCGTGGCATCCAAACTTTTAATGCAGTTTTTTGAGGAATGTTACCAGCTATCTTGCCATCAAATTTGGTGACTCTAGCTGCTAAAATGTGGGATATATTTGTGTTTTATCGATTTGCACATCGAGGTGTATCGACTTGTTATCGATTTCTCGGGCCCCCTGAGGTCGTAGAGCCCTACATTTAACACTTTGTCTGACGAAGACATGTACCAAGATATTTGCAAAGTTGCAAGGCTCTAGCTTTAAGGGTGTCGAAAAAAGTTGCGTTCATACGGACAGACGGACGGACAGACGGACGGACAGACACCATGACGGACATTGCACAAACCCAATATACTATGATACCTTTGGTATCAAAGTATAAAAATACATCCCATCTCCGTTGCAAAAAAAATTTTGAATTTTGTAAGACTGTGTAATTAGTCCCTATCTACTTAGTTATATATACAGCTACTAATATTTGTTAAATTTAAGGATAACCGTTGAATTTGGGGAGAAAATTAAGATGAAAAAACCCCTTGAAACTTACTAAAAACTAAACTTACAACTAGGTGACTAGGCCAGATCATTAATATGCGGGTATTTTGAATTTCGACAGTTGGATATAAAAATTTGCGATAGTCGCGATAGTCTGGTATCTACCGTTTCAATTTTGGCTCGATTATGTAAATCAATCGTGGAATAATACCAGGGGAGATTGTGTATTAGCTTCAGGACTTTGTTTTGCCCGATTTGTTGCTGGTTTATGTGACATTTGGCAATATCTGCCCATACCGGTGCACTATGTTGAATTTGACCCGTTTCCGTGGCCAAAACTCATTTTTCGCAAGTATGCAAATTTCCGTTTTTTCAATGTAACCATGTTAAGAAATGATCAAAATGCTATGTTACAAACCTATTATGTTAACTTAACAGTTCAGTGTTAAAATAACAGCTGTTAAAGTCAGCTGTTGCAACAAACAATACGTGCTGTCTTAAATGTTAACTTTGCGGTGCAATTTCAAATTGGTATATCTTTGTCAAAAAATCATTAAATAATCAAATTCAAAATGAATATTGATTCTTCAGGTTAGTACTATGTGTTGATACTAATATGTTGCGTGTTTTGTTCGTATTTTTCTAACAATTTGTATATTTAGCAAGTGGTGTCCCCTCGTCACTTTTGGAAAGAAAGTTGAACTTTCCAAAGAGTTTAAAAACAAATTTCAAAGTATTTCAGTGAGTGTCTATAAACATGTTGTAGAGTTGTCAATTCTGAATTCAAAACTAGTAAGCACATTGTGCGCTTTTTGCGCCTTTTTGCGTTATTTGATTTATTAGGAAGCAACATCTTAATCAGGAATGCAGATCTGCTAGAAGTGTGGCGTAAACAAAGGAGCACTTGTGAGAAACAAAATGCTATAAACACTTGAAGTTGAATCTGCAGATGAGTCTGTAAATGATATCGACGCAAGGGAAGACGACAATACATATTTTTTTTATAATAATAATAATGAAATTGATGACATTCATGAAGAAAATGAAAAAAATAATACAAAAAAAATTTTTTCTTATGGAATTACTTTTATATTTATTATGCGATCTGGACCAAATTTGCAGGACACATTTGAAATAGGACATTAATCCTGTGTTCCAAAATTGGGGTCTCTAACTTTATAATTGCTTTAAATTTTCGTTTTTTTCCCCGATTTCTGTGGGCGGAGGAGGGCGTTGACACGCCCACTTTTCTAAAATACCTTCCTATAGTCATAACCATCATTATACAAGAAACCTGCAGTGAAAAATCTTGTTTATTTCAAAAATTTTAATTTTGGCCACGGAAACAGGTCAAATTCAACATAGTGCGGTGCCCCGTAGAATGTCACAGCTTGGAAAATTGACCTGAACAGGAACATTTTGTTTTCTATACTTAACCCCGATTTTCTGTTTATGAGTGGGTAAAGAAAGCGAACCATAATTTTAATCTGTTTGCTTGTGTACTTTATGTGGTCCTTAAAATAAATATATATCTTGTAATGGTCGCCGTTGCGTTTGATTTTGCTTTAATATAAAAATTGTTTTTTATCGCCGTTTAGTGCATACAAGTATTGCATGCGATAAAAAGTGTACAAGAAAATGTAGCAGTCTTTAAGGGCGCATGCGATAATAAAAAGTTGGTTATCCTTTTTATACCCTTAACCCATAAAATGGGTAAATAAGGGTATAATGGTTTTGTGCAAATGTATGTAACAGACAGAAGGAAGCATCTCCGACCCTATAAAGTATATATATTCTTGATCAGCATCAACAGCCGAGTCGATCTAGCCATGTCCGTCTGTCCGTCCGTCCGTCTGTATGAACGCGTAGATCTCAGAGACTATAAGAGCTAGAGACTTCAAACTTGAAACTTAAACTCTCCTATACTATAAGCAGATCAAATTTGCTTTAATTACTTCTGGTTTCCGATATACACATGTGATCGATAACAAAAAATTCTTGAATTTCAAAATTGTGAAAACGAGGTTTCAAATTATTGATAAAATAGTGAACATTTAAAAAATTTGATTAAAATCGGTTTTTTTTAAAATCAGATTTTTATACTTTGATACTAAAGGTATCATAGTATATTGGGTTTGTGCAATGTCCGTCATGGTGTCTGTCCGTCCGTCTGTCCGTCCGTCTGTCCGTATGAACGCAACTTTTTTCGACACCCTTAAAACTAGAGCCTTGCAACTTTGCAAATATCTTGGTACATGTCTTCGTCAGACAAAGTGTTAAATGTAGGGCTCTACGACCTCAGGGGGCCCGAGAAATCGATAACAAGTCGATACACCTCGATTTGCGAATCGATAAAACACAAATATATCCCACATTTTAGCAGCTAGAGTCACCAAATTTGATGGCAAGATAGCTGGTAACATTCCTCAAAAAACTGCATTAAAAGTTTGGATGCCACGCCCACCTATTTCGCCCCCAGCCCCCTCCAATTATAAACAAAAATGCCTGTATCTTCTACAGTTTTGAAGCTATAGCCACCAAAATTGACATGAAGGTAGATACTGACATCTGACAAAGTTATGCATCAAAACATTGGATGCCACGCCCCCAAACAACGGGATATGCCCCACCGCCCTAAAAAAAACCGGAAGGCATGTAACTTCGCCAGTTTTTAAGCTAGGCTCTTCAAATTTGGTATGAACATTGTTAGTGGCGTCCGTAACAGATCTGCATCAATGTTTTGGATGCCACGCCCACTTATACCGCCCACCTCTATATCTTTTTCAGTTTTTGAGCTAGAGTCTCCAATTTTATACCCAAAACAATCATATATTACTATTTGCACTCAGAATCCTTAACACAACTATGTGAACTGGTATCAAAGTATATTGCAGTCGGTTGCGTCCGACTGCAACGTTTTTACTTGTTTATATCTAATTTACAGAATGATAATATATTTTTGACGCGGTCGACAATGGCTTCGGCATTTCCACTTTTTAAAGCTACAATTTTTCAAAACGTAGAGACGAATACACCCCGTCGCAACGAAAAATAATTGATGACCACACCTACATAAATATATATACATTCACAAAATAAATTTAAAAAATATTTAATTCAATAAAAGTAATTCTTATTAAAAATTATGTCAATAATACATACCTAGAAGTTTTGTAACGCTTATGTTTGTGGACTCGTCGAGGAGGAGGCTGAATTTTGATACAGACTTCCCAAGTGGTCAATTTGCGCCATTGCTGTATGCTGTGCAATAAAAAAGCACAGTGATGCTTCCTTAATTTGCACATTATAATTGTCTGTTGCACTTGCAAAGTTGAGCTTGTTCGCCTGGGTAAAGCCACTCATTGCACTTGTGTGCTTCTTTGTTGCAGCATGAGCTCGCAGATCACTTAATTTGGCAGTGATAGTGGATTTGCAATAGTTGCAATAAACCCTCTGCTGGTCTGTTTCGTCTCTGCGAATCCACGCCTTGAATTCATCACTTTGAAGCCACACATCGCGGCATTTTTGCTTATATTCTTTAGGCATATAAAAACTTGCTCACAATTTACGCGCACTTTTGATATAAAGATGGAACAGTAAGCAAGTGATGACAATAGCGTATATCGTGAAAAACAATCGACACGTACTACATTTTCTGGTTTGTTTGTAACTATCGTAAAGCTGCCACTTTTTCAAATTTTGTACTTAAGTGCAACATAAAAAAAAATCGGGAAAAAGCCAAGTGAATTTCTAAAAAAGCCAGAATTCCCGCTTCCCGCAATTCACAAATTTTTCCCGCAGTTGGCCTTCAAAAAAAGACAGTTTTGACGGGAAAAAAGCCAAATTGGCAGCCCTAGTTTTGTGAGACCTCTGGCCACTTAATTTACAACTGTTCCCGTTTTGGAAATCTGTCTCCGCAACTGCGTCCACGCGAGGTAAAGAAACTTTCTCTTTGCATTAATTGCCTGCGCAAATGTCATCGGCTAAAGGAGTGCAGCTCCACTGCCTGCAACCGTTGCAAGGCCAAGCATCATACGCTTCTGCATTTTGAGAATCAGATTGACGGTTCTCAGTTTAATTCCGTTCCGCATCCGCCTGCGACAAAACCCTCTACAACACTTGTAGCCCAAGTCTCAGTCAACACTTAGTGCTCTTGGCAACTGCTGTAATTAACGTTAGAAGTCGTACTGGAGTGTTGGTTCCTTGCCGAGCTCTGCTTGATTCTGGGTCGCATGTGCATATTATTACGTCTCGTTTAGCTCAACACCTCCAGCTGCGCAAGCATCGCTCACCTACTTTGATTTCTGGATTAGGGGAGTCTAGTGTTGCCTTAGAAGGTTTTTCAGCCGATATAAGTTTTCAATCGCGAACATCTGAGTACGCTGCTAACATCTCGGTTCTAGTAGCTCCGTCTATAACTGGAAATCAGCCTAGTTACGATATTAGCACTGATCTCTGGAACATACCCTCAAATATTCGCTCAGCTGATCCAGAGTTCTTTAAGCCGCAACAAATCGACCTGTTAATTGGAGCTGGCCTGTTTTTTGAATTGTTGTCTGTTGGTCAAATCAAAATCGATCCTGGCTTGCCTATTTTGCAAAAAACTCAACTAGGCTGGATAGTGACTGGAGGAACGTCTTTGACGAACCCTGCATCATTAACGGTCACTCGCTCGGTTCCTATGAAATCCCAGCCCTGATCACAAGCTTGATGAAATCGTTCGTCGGTTTTGGGAGTTAGAATCTTGTTCTCGTTTAGTTAACGTAACGAATCTACCAAGGAGGAACTTGATTGTGAAGCGCATTTTAAACAAACTTTTGCTCGTTTGGACACTGGCGAATATTCGGTTCGCCTTCCAGTCAAGCATGCTGTGGGTCTGATTGGGGATTCGTATCAGCAAGCATATCGTCGGTTTTATAACCTGGAACGCAAATTAGAGCGTCATCCTGGGTTAAAATCTCAATATTCAGAATTTATCAAGGAGTATGTGGATTTGAATCACATGTCTCTTGTGGAGTCGCACATGCTAAGTCGCTGCAAGTATTATCTTCCTCATCATTGTGTTCTTAAGGAAGACAGCTCAACAACTAAGCTTCGAGTTGTTTTTGATGGTTCAGCCGTGTCTTCGTCTGGTTATTCCCTGAATGAAATTCTCATGGCAGGCCCAACTATTCAACGCAAGCTGTTCAGTACACTGTTGCAGTTTAGGACGTTCCCAATAGCCCTGACTGGCGACATTTGCAAAATGTATAGGTGCGTTAGGATGGCTGAACCCGATTCCTATTTGCAATGTATCCTGTGGCGTGATTCACCTCATCAGGAAATTCAAGTTTTCAAGCTGGATACTGTCACCTATGGCACGAAGCCAGCTTCTTTTCTGGCTGTTCGTTCCATGCAGCAATTGGCTATTGATGAAAGAAGATCGTTTCCTGTTGGATCTAAAGTGGTCTTGAGCGATTTTTATGTAGATGATCTTATTACTGCCGGTGACTCTGCTGAGGAAGTATTTGACATTATGAAGCAAACAGTCAGTCTGCTTCGAAAGAGAAATTTTAAGCTTAGGAAGTGGTGCTCCAATAATCTTAACGTGCTTCAACATATTCCTGATGAGGAAAAGGAAACTTTTTTAAAGTTTGACGATGGCACAGATGTAACGAAGACTCTCGGACTTGCATGGGATCCAGCTTTTGACTGCCTTCGGTTTAATTTTTCTCCTATGAAAGCGCCAGGAAAACCAAGCAAACGGTCTGTGCTGTCTACCATTTCTTGTTTTTATGACCCACTTGGACTTATCATACCCCTGGTAGCCAAGGCCAAGATCTTTTTGCAGCGCATTTGGAGAGAGCGATTGGATTGGGATGAAAGTCTTCCTGCATCTTTGCATTCTTCTTGGATTAGCTTGTGTACCGATATTTGCAATACAGAGCAAATAAAACTCCCTCGACTTGTCATCGTTCCACAAGGCATCATCGTAGTTCATGGTTTTAGTGATGCAAGCATTGAGGCTTACGGTGGATGCATTTACGTCGTATCCATAACAGAGGGACGGCGCATAGCTCGTTTGTTGTGCTCTAAGTCTCGAGTGGCACCTTTGCGAACTCTGACAGTACCAAAGCTGTAACTTTCTGCTGCTGCACTCCTATCTCAACTCATTCGCGAAGTATTTCAAATGAATTTGTTTAATTGGCGATAATATTGTTGGTCGGACTCGGCAGTAGTTTTATCCCGGATACGTGTTGAGCCTTCGCACTTCCGAACGTTCACAGCTATTCGCATATCTTTAGTACAAATGCTTACGACAGAAATGGAATGGCGCTACGTACCGACGGCATGCAACCCGGCAGACATTCTTTCTAGAGGAGCTCTTCCATGCGAACTTATAGAATCATCGTTGTGGTCTAATCGTCCCGATTTTTTAACCAAAGGAGAGTGCGACTGGCCTGCATCGTGTTTACCGGCCCGGACGCTTCCTGAGCTGCGACAAAAGGTGCTAGTTGGTATTTCTAAATGCTCTGATGTCAGCATAGGAGGCAAGTTTGCAAACTCCTTTCATAACCTGCGTCATGTCTTCGGTTACATATATAAATTTTGGAATCGCATCAGGCATCCCAGTCTCACAGTAGATTGGATACACAAGGGCACTCAATTACTCTTGCGGAGCATCCAGAAGGCGAATCTGAGTGATGATTATAGGGCTCTTCAAGACGGAAGAACGATCAAATCATCCAGCTCTATCGCGTCGCTTACCCCATTCATGGATGATTCTGGACTTCTTCCTGTTGGTGGCCGTCTAAAGCACTCGAGCCTTGATTTCGATGCTCAACATCCGATCATACTTCCGAGTCATCATCCTGTCACACGCGCCATCATCATGCACTTTCATAGGCGTCAGCTGCATGCTGGACCTCGGTCTCTGCTTGCTCATATTCGGATCCACTATTGGCCCATTGGTGGCCGTAAGACTGTCTCCAGCATAACAAGCAAATGCATCATGTGCTTTCGAGCTAAACCTGTATTGGCTGAGACTATCATGGCGGATTTTCCTCGGGATCGTGTAAGTGGCTCGCATCTTCTCGCTGTTACTGGAGTGGACTATTGTGGACCGATTTACTACAAGAGCGAGATTCGTAACAAAGGACCAGTAAAATGCTACATCTCAGTCTTCATTTTCTTCGCAACAAAGGCAGTGCATCTCGAACTGGTTCCTGATTTGTCAACAGCAGCCTTTCTTACCCCCCTTTTTCCACTTTCAGAGCACCCTGCAGATCTGGATGTGTTAACGCCTGCACACTTTCTTGGCACTGCGCCACTTGCGCTTTATCCGGAGCCTGATTTCACCACGCTGAACTTTAGCCGCCTAGATCACTGGCAGCGTACAGCGTACTATCGGCAAATTGGTAAATATTTACTATCGCGGCACCAGCGATTTTCGGGCTGATTTTTTTTTTCATGCTCCCTTATGACTTGGCAACATCATAGCCAGTCATATTATGCAGGCGCATCGCATTGGAAAAAAATTTTTTTTTGTCGTTTTACAGATTTTACAAATTTCACAAATTTTGCAAATCCATTCGTGTATGTATGCATAGGTGTGTGTGCGTGCGTGAAAAAAATGTGCCCGATAGTGTGATCTGCTCCGGAACATAGCCAACAGTGCCTTAGCAGTGGCGTGAGCCACTGCTTTTACGGCATTAGTAAGTTTAAAATGCCGTAAATGCCAGTTTCGAATTAAATCGAATCGAATTAAAAACTGGCATTTAAGGCATTTTAAACTTACTAATGCCGTAAAAGCAGTGGCTCACGCCACTGCTAAGGCACTGTTGGCTATGTTCCGGAGCAGATCACACTAATTCGATTTTTGGAGTATTTTTTAATTATAGTCATTTTGCGTCACTTTCACATTTCCTTTTCCGTCGTGCACATCCATCTCACAGTAATCGCACGCACATTGTTTTCAAAGCAATGATGGATTTTTATGAAAATAATAATAATAACAATAACACGTCGCAGGACGTGTGAAAAAGTAAAAAAATAAAAAATCAAAAAAAATAAAAATTTTTTTTTTTTTTTACCAAAAAAAACGTCATGCGCCTACATGAAAAACCTTTTTCTATCATTCACTGGTGATAAAAAACTCGTAAAAAAAAAATCAGCCCGAAAATCGCTGGTGCCGCGATAGTAAATATTTACCGGCAAATTTTCTGGAGTCGTTGGCGTAATGAATACTTAACGCTTCTTCAGCAGCGGTCCAAATGGAGAACATCCCAGCCGGGCGTGCTCGTTAATGATGTTAATGATTAACTTTACTTACATAACTGTTGTTACGCTCATCGTAGTTCTTTACCTTGCATTTTTCTATTGCTTGCCCTTGGAATTAACTAAAGGCAAGGCAGCTGCTTCAATTCGGCAGCTAATTAGTTCTGTTCGATCACTCGAGAATTCAAGTCGCGGCGCGGTTTTCGACACCTGCCAATTCTTTTTTGTATATTTTATTGCACAGCTCAATTCGGAGCCTGCAATTAACAATTAACATTTCTAATAGATTTAAGTTTGGCCACGAAGGCAAATAAATCAAATTTATATTAATGCAAGTTTCGTCGCATTTATATTTATTAAATTTTGTGGAAACTCGATAGCTATTGAAAAAGCTCAATAGCTCAACACATATCTTTGTAAGACTTCAGCATCTACCTTCCCATCAAATTTCGTGAGTATAGCTTTAAAACTGTGGGAAATGTGAAATACATATATGTGTTTCATCGATTTGCACATCGAGGTGTATCGATTTGTTATCGATTTTCCAGGCCAAATTTAACACGATATCTGACGAAGGTATGTACAAAGATATTTGCAAAGTTACAAGGCTCTAGCGTTAAAGGTGTCGAAATGTTGTTAAACATTTTCTAACTTATTTAATTTATATACATTGCCAAATTTTGTAGAAACTATCGGCGCAGCGAAGCTAGCGGGGCACTTACTAGTACATATATATAACAAACAAGTAACAACGTTGCAGTCGGACGCAACCGACTGCGATATACTTTGATACCAGTTTACATAGCTGTGTTAAGGATTCTGTGTGCAAATAGAAATATATGAGGGTTTTGGGTATAAATATCAGACAGAAGGGGTGGGCGTGTCATCCAAATTTGTGATGCATATCTGTGGCGGATGGCACCCTGTAACCCCCTACCAAGTATGGAAACTCTAGCGCAAAAACTGAGAAAGATATAGAGGTGGGCGGTATAAGTGGGCGTGGCATCCAAAACAGGGATGCAGATCTGTTACGGATGTCATTACCAATGTTCATACCAAATTTGGTGACTCTAGCTTCAAAACTGGCGAAGATACATGCCTTACGTTTTTTTTTTAGGGCGGTGGGGTATGTCCCGTTGTTTGGGGGCGTGGAATCCAATGTTTTGATGCATAACTTTGTCAGATGTCAGCATCTACCTTCATGTCAATTTTGGTGGCTATAGCTTCAAAACTGTAGAAGATACAGGCATTTTTGTTTATAATTGGAGATGGGCTGGGGGCGGAATAGGTGGGCGTGGCATAAAAACTTTTGATGCAGTTCTTTGGGGAATGTCACCAGCTATCTTGCCATCAAATTTAGTGACTCTAGCTGCTAAAATGTGGGAAATACTTGTGTTTTAACGATTCGTACATCGTGGTGTATCGACTTGTTATCGACTTCCCAGGCCCCCTGAGGTTGTAGAGCCCTAAATTTAACACTTTTTCTGACGAAGACATGTACCAAGATATTTGCAAAGTTTCAAGGCTCTAGCTTTAAGGGTGTCGAAAAAAGTTGCGTTCATACGGACAGAGGATACCTTTGGTATCAAAGTATAATAATTTAAGCGCAAAAGAACTTCATTGTTTACCTATTACTATGGCAAGCCAATTGATCTTCAATCCTTGCAAGAATTATTTTGCACGTAGATTTTATAAGCCTGAACCGCTGTACAAATTTGGCATCCTCCAGTTCAGTGAAATAGTTCACCCTATCCCTATAAATTCTCGTGTTATTTGTGCGTGGCTCTGTTTCATCAAATTGCGTCTCCGTTGCATGGACAAAAAACACTCTTTTATGTGATGACATTTCAATTAAATAAAAAAAAAAATAAACAATTCAAGGGACAGCTGTTTGCCTCATCGATAATTCTATACGATGTATCGTGAAAAAAAATCAGCTTAAATTTTAAACGCGACCCAGCCTTCCGGTTAGTTTGTTTTTCATTTACTCCTAACCGGACATTGAGAAACTCAAATTTGACTAAACGTCAGTTTGTTTGCCTAACCGGACATTGAGAAATTGGGCCTTAAACATTTAACTTATTTTATTTTGCAGTCAAGCTGACGCTGCTTTGTCTTGAAATTACATACATACATACATACGTATATTTGCTCTCGCTTGCTTTCGTTTGTTTTCGTTTAAGGTGCGTATCCAGTACAGCAAAAAATTCCTGGCCGGAATTTGTGATATATTTTGGAAGCGTGGGCAGTGTGACCATGGTCGTCCCCCAATGTGTGCTAAAAATATGCCATTTTGCATAATATCTTAGGAGATACATGGTCACACTGAAGCATTAAATTTAAAAAAATAAACAATGCGAGTATGTTTATTTTATTGTTGGCAGCATATAATGTTGCAAAATCGAGCGAGAAAGAAGAGCATGGGAACCGTCAACTCCGACAGCACAAATCGTGGGTCAACCCATATTTGCAGCAAAGGCATCAGAAAGGAAGACTTGTAAACGACGCAAGCATTTAAATTAAAATACACATTCTTTTTAAAACATATTAAAAAATTGAATGCACTTATAGTTTAATAATATGGTGCAGAACCCAATGGAATCCATCCAAAATTTCCGTCGTGGTTACAATTTTCCACCCGTTTTTTAGATTTCTTTTCCATTTTTATTTTTCATGAAGTGTTTGTTGTTGCTCTCGGCACAAAAATATATATGATTTGGTATTTCCTGAGCCGAGCGCCAGTGTGTACCTATTTATTTAATCGCTACTATCGATAAGAAGTTTAGTATTTTTGCTACGTTACTGGATACCCAAAACACACGCAGCCAAAAAAAACAATTCCTGCTACGACGATTTTGTATGGGAAATTTTTTTTTTGCTGTACTGGATACCCACCTTTACTAACAAAAATTACCTATTAACGCACTCTTGCTCTTCAGCATCAGTTCTCTCTCGCTCTATTTCACCGTTTTTGCGGTTTTATCAGCCTACGCGCTCACGCCTTTTCACTCAAGTGCTATTATACTCAAGCGCTCTCCCACTATTGTCTGTTATATTGCGCTCTTTGCTACGTTTACATTCTTTTACATACTTTGCTTTGATCAAGCACATTAATTTGCCCATATTTTATTTTATTAACTTTTAATTAAAATGTTTGTCTGCTGCAGTAAGAACTGTAAAATTGTTACTGCATCCAGCGCTGATTTCATCGTATGTAGGATGTGCGATAACACGATCCACTTAAAATGTGCAGGTTTCACTGCCAAAATCAAAGACTGTTTAGGAACTGACTCTGGCCTTAAATGGTTTTGTGATGCCTGCAATTTGGTTGAGAAGGAGATGTCAAAATACATTAGGCAGACTTATAATTGTTTTAAAGCTGTGCATCTTGCTTTTGACAATCTTCATGCCAATTTTAAAGACCTCGAATTAAAATTTAAAAATGGAAAGATGCTTGACGACTCTCCAAAGCGCAAAATGACTTTGGGCTCTTGCCCTCCTATTGCCCCTCATGTCCTGCCTACTAAGCCACTTCTGGCTGCCAGCATGAATAGCCCAAATCCAATTTCGGGCCCGTTAATGGTATTTAACTCACCGGCTAATAATCCGATACTGCCCGGAGGTAATATTACCCCGTTACACGTTCCTGTTGTTGGACCGTCTTGTTCAAATGTTCAATTAACAATTCCTAGTAGCGTAGCTGTAGCACATAAGCCGCTTGTAGTTGTTCCTATTAGAAACAAGTAACAACGTTGCAGTCGGACGCAACCGACTGCGATATACTTTGATACCAGTTTACATAGCTGTGTTAAGGATTCTGTGTGCAAATAGAAATATATGAGGGTTTTGGGTATAAATATCAGACAGAAGGGGTGGGCGTGTTATCCAAATTTGTGATGCATATCTGTGGCGGATGGCACCCTGTAACCCCCTACCAAGTATGGAAACTCTAGCGCAAAAACTGAGAAAGATATAGAGGTGGGCGGTAAAAGTGGGCGTGGCATCCAAAATTTGTTTGCACATCTGTTACGGATGTCACTACCAATATTCATACCAAATTTGGTGACTCTAGCTTAAAAACAAGGCGAAGATACATGCCTTCCGGTCTTTTTTTAGGGCGGTGGGGCATGTCCCGTTGTTTGGGGGCGTGGAATCCAATGTTTTGATGCATAACTTTGTCAGATGTCAGCATCTACCTTCATGTCAATTTTGGTTTCTATAGCTTCAAAACTGTAGAAGATACAGGCATTTTTATACTTTGATACCAAAGGTATCATAGTATATTGGGTTTGTGCAATGTCCGTCATGGTGTCCGTCCGTCTGTCCGTCTGTCCGTCTGTCCGTCCGTCTGTATGAACGCAACTTTTTTCGACACCCTTAAAGCTAGAGCCTTGAAACTTTGCAAATATCTTGGTACATGCCTTCGTCAGACAAAGTGTTAAATGTAGGGCGCTACGACCTCAGGGAGCCTGGGAAATCGATAACAAGTCGATACACATCGATGTGCGAATCGATAAAACACTTATATATCCCACATTTAAGCAGCTAGAGTCACCAAATTTGATGGCAAGATAGCTGGTAACATTCCTCAAAAAACTGCATTAAAAGTTTGGATGCCACGCCCACCTATTTCGCCCCCAGCCCCCTCAATTATAAACAAAAATGCCTGTATCTTCTACAGTTTTGAAGGTTTAGCCACCAAAATTGACATGAAGGTAGATACTGACATCTGACAAAGTTATGCATCAAAACATTGGATGCCACGCCCCCAAACAACGGGATATGCCCCACCGCCCTAAAAAAACCGGAAGGCATGTATCTTCGCCAGTTTTTAAGCTAGAGTCACCAAATTTGGTATGAACATTGGTAGTGACATCCGTAGCAGGTGTACATCAATGTTTTGGATGCCACGCCCACTTATTCCGCCCACCGCTATATCTCTCTCAGTTTTTGAGCAAGGCTCTTCAAATTTGGTATGAACATTGTTAGTGGCATCCGTAACAGATCTGCATCAATGTTTTGGATGCCACGCCCACTTATACCGCCCACCTCTATATCTTTGTCAGTTTTTGAGCTAGAGTCTCCAATTTTATACCCAAAACCCTCATATATTACTATTTGCACTCAGAATCCTTAACACAGCTATGTGAACTGGTATCAAAGTATATCGCAGTCGGTTGCGTCCGACTGCAACGTTTTTACTTGTTGTTTATAATTTAAGGGGGGCTGGGGGCGGAATAGATGGGCGTGGCATCCAAACTTTTGATGCAGTTTTTTGGGGAATGTCATCGGCTATGTTGCACCCAGCTCTAGCTGCTCAAATGTGGGATATATTTGTGTTTTATCGATTTGCACATCGAGGTGTATCGACTTGTTATCGATTTCCCAGGACCCCTGAGGTCGTAGAGCCCTACATTTAACACTTTGTCTGACGAAGGCATGTACCAAGATATTTGCAAAGTTGCAAGGCTCTAGCTTTAAGGGTGTCGAAAAAAGTTGCGTTCATACGGACAGACGGACAGACACCATGACGGACATTGCACAAATCCAATATACTATGATACCTTTGGTATCAAAGTATAAAAATGCAAGTGCAAATATATGTATATACCGTGCAGAAACAAACACACTAACAAATAGAAACTTAAGAAATGTAATCTACATCTACATATATACATAATGCAAAAAAGTTGCATAGATTTGTACATATGTACATTCATGTAATTTGTATTTGTTTTTTATATCGAGACCTTTGCGCGAAAATAATTAATCTTGAACATCATTGTATAGTGGTAGATTTGCTTACTTGCTGCTTATCTATCTCAAACAAAACGTAACACATAAACATTATTGATATACAATTTCGAACAAGCAAGCAAAGCACATATGTAAGTTTGTATGGATTTGTAAAGTATGGGGGTTTTGGGTATAAATATCAGACAGAAGGGGTAGGCGTGAGATTCAAATTTGTGATGCATATCTGTGGCGTATGGCACCTATCTATCTCCGTATCAAGTTTGGAGACTCTAGCGCAAAAGCTGAGAAAGATATTGAGGCGGTATAGATGGGCGTGGCATCCAATATTGCACATCTGTTACGGATGTCACTAACAATGCTTCCACCAAATTTGATGACTCTAGGCTAAAAACTGAAAAAGAAATAGAGGTTTCAAATTTTAGAAGGTGGGCGGTATCAGTGGGGGCGTCGCATCTAAAGTTGTTATGCATATCTTTGTAAGACTTCAGCATCTACCCATCAAATTTCGTGAGTATAGCTTTAAAACTGTGGGAAATACAGTCATTTTCGATTATAACTGAAGGGGGGCTGGATGCGGAAGAGGTGGGCGTGGCATCCAAACTTTTGATGCAGTTTTTTGGGGAATGTCATCGGTTATCTTGCCCCCAAATTTGGTGACTCAAACTGCTAAAATGTTAGATATATATGTGTTTCATCGATTTGCACATCGAGGTGTATCGATTTGTTATCGATTTCTGAGGCCCCCTGAGGTCGTAGAGCCATATTTAACACTCCGTCTGACGGTTGTACCAAGATATTTGCAAAATTACTAACCATTACTGCCACTAACTCATCAACAAATGGTTGCGTCTCTTGCCAAAACGCAAATCACTCAATTTACTCGTGCCCACAATTTGCAAGTTTAACGCCCCAGAACCGCCTTAGAGAAGCTAAGAGACTATCACTCTGCCTAAACTGTTTTAAAAAGGGACATCAGCAGCGAAATTGTAGTTCAACTGCCTGCCGCACATGTGGCAGCAAACATCACACCTTATTACATCGGAACTCGCAAACTACCTTGCCGCGTAACCAATGTGCTGTAAATGCTTCACTTACTCGTCCTCAGAATGAAACATCGTTTAGCAGCCAATCTGTTCCGCCGCACTTGTAGGGGACAGATAAACATAAAAGCTTAACATAACTATTTTCGTTTATGTTCGCTATGCATCGCATTTAAAGAGAACAATTATCTCTTTGCGCTGATTAAACTAACTACCGTTTGAATTCCAGTAGAGCGATTTCTCTTACTCAGCTCTCAGCCATTTTTGTTTCGCTTGCACCCATGATAGTCTGTCTCGCTTGCACGCTCATTGTCGGGGCGATCAAGAGGACAACGCACAAAGCAGGAAATGTACCTGCACACGCCAACGAGTAGGTCATTAGCCAGACATTTGTATCAGTAAAAGAATTGAGCTTTCATATAAACCAATTTGAATAATAAAGTTCAGTTTGATTCTCACCACAAAAAGACACAGTCTTGTTTCTTTTGCGCATAGTAATATTATTTTTTATTAAACCGCGATCATAATATCAAAATTGGCGCAGCCGGTAGGATCCTTATAAATATAAGGTCCAGTGATCGAACTAAATAAATAAAATTTGAAACCGACGCGGATAATTTAAAAAAATAATAAAGTGATAAGTGCATATTCACGGACAAAAAAGTCGTACTAGAAATCAGTCGACAAAGTGTGAAAAACAATATACAATCAACCATTGATCCAAAAATACATAGTATTCACGAACAAAAGTCGTACTACAAATCAGTCGACGAAGTGTGTGAAAAACATTATTGGAATCAACTATTGATCCTAAAGTGCATAAGTCCAAAAAAAAATAGAGAATAACTCAAAAGCTGGCTACACGTAAGCAGAGAAGATCCAAACAATTTGACGAAACCAGGATGTCTCAAGAAAATGCTCGTATGCCACAAGCGGACTTGTTGGAGCAACTGGCCATTCGAGAAAGGCAGCTGGAACAATTGCAGCAAGCCTACATCCAATTGTAAGGCACCAGTACCAACACGGTCAATCAAGAACGGTTGTTCAAAAACATCAATCACCTGGCGACGTTCACAGGAACGGGAGAGGATTCTATCAACTCGTTCTTCAGCAGCGTGGAGTATCTTTTACAAGGAGTGGAAGACCAACTGAAGAGAGAGGCTACCAGGACAATATTCTACAGGACTATTTAAGGACAAGCAAAGGATGTCATCATCAACGTACCAGAACCAGATAATTGGGAGCTGATAAAGTCAACACTAAAGCTGAGATACCGACCGGACATGGAGCCGCACCAGATGTACAGGAGGATCTGCGATCTGAAAGTCAACTCGGTAAGCGAACTTGCTGTAGAAATATAAAATGAATGAAATACAAATTTATAGATTTAAGCAATGTCGAAAGTTTATTAGTAAACGCAGCCAAAGAAATGACACAAGGCACATTGCTAGATAAAATATATGAAGAAAAAGACCTTAGTGTTATATTAAAGATAATGATGTTACGTAGATACGATCAGTTGTATCAGATTTCAATATAGAAAACATAATAATAATAAGCCTATTAGAAATAACACAGAGGCAGGGCCAAGTAACAGACAACAAGGTTACAATAACCAAAACTCATATAACCAACAACAAAACTATAAAAATAGCTATCTACAATATGAACAACAACCAAACCAGCAGCTAAACACAACTCAGAATGGGAATCAATATTATAGAAATCAACAACAGACCTATAGAAACAACAACTCGGGGCAATACCGACAAAATAACAATCAACCAAATATGAGAACTAACAATTCAGGGCAAAGCCAACAATACCAAAATTATCAGCAAACAGGTTCGCAACAAACCAGACAAAATAGGTCAGGGAACCCAGAGCCTATAGAAGTAGACAATATAGAGGCAAAGCAAAGCAGGAATAACCAACAATACCGTAACGAAACTAACGATAACGATCATCATAACCAAAACGACGATAGACCAAACGATCAAAACGAAGACTACTATGAACAGGCTGAGGTGAACAACTTCGTTTTTTTACGAAGCAGCCTCGGAATGCCTGCCCCTAATGACATTAAACATTGACGGACAGAGACATATAGCACTAATAGATACAGGTGCCACCCTGAGTTTGGTGAACAACCAAATTGACGGGTATAAGAAAATGAGACTAAACAGACCCATACAGTACAGTACAATAAACGGCAAAGACACAATAGAATACGAAATTCATACAACAGCACCTACAGAATTCAACTTACCAAGTAACGCAAGAGTACGCTGGAAATTAGCTCCAATAAAAGGAAGAAAATATAATTTTATTAAAGGAATAGATCTATTGAATTTCTTAAACGCATTTATAAACATTGAGAAAAAAATTTTAACATTGAATCATAGAGAAAACAATATTATAAATAACTCATATAAATGTAACAATGTGTATCGATATGCGCTGATCGATGATCATCGCCAAGTGGACAGCGCTGTGAAAATGATCGTGGCGTGGTAGTCGAATGAAAACCGCGAACAAAAGCAGTCGTCGTCGTAGTCGCAAAGTCGTAAAAGTTGAGTCGCTAAGTCTAGAATACACAAACAAGTTGTACCGTTATAGTACGTCTGGAGGGCACGTTCAAGTTGATGAGTCGTTGTATCTGACAAACTGCCGTTACCGCGTTGAAACATTCTGTATTTACTTTTCATTTTATTAAACATTTAAATAAGATCAACTATTGTATCAAGGGAAACAATAAATATCCTACATAAATTTGAAGAAATTTGTACTTTAGAAACTAGTGAAGAAAAATTCGATAGCTTGCAGTTAGAACACTTAAACGCAGAAGAATTGAGAGAAGTTAAAAAAATAGTCGAAAGATACAGTAAATTATTTTTCAAAGAAGGTGAACAACTAACTAGCACAACAGAAGTAGAACATGAAATACGAACGACGACAGAGGAACAACTTAATTCAAAATTATATACAGTCTGTCAAGAAAGTGTTTTCGCATGCAAAAAAATCATATTTTTTGACTTCTGAGTTGAAAAAATGACTGTAATGTAAAAATTTTTGATGGTTTTAAATTTTATTTATAATATTCATTTTTTCTTAAAAATTTATGAAAAACAATACTAAAATTAGTTAAGAAACAAAAAAGTTACAGCAAAAACAAAAAAGGTCTATCAGAATTTCACTGTCAATAAAGTGTTTTCGTTTTACCAAATAAGGATACAACTTAAAGCTAAGCCGTAAATTAAAAACGTTTAATATTTTGTGTGATAGCCTTTGGCCTTATAAACAGCATTTACCCGAGATCCCATGGAATTTATAAGTTTTTCTATGTAGTGTGAAGTAGTAAACTCCTTCCCAACATTTCTAGTAGTACTAAGCCCAGGAGGAGAAAAACGTAAGAAAAGTATTTATATTTAAGGGACAGGGTATATTTAAGGCTAGGCACGCAGCACTATTAGATACGGGCATCACTATCAGAGGAGAGAAGCAGAGGCCACGACTGGACAGGCAAAGAAAAACAGCGGTAGCGGCAGAGAACGCAGCAGCCGAGAAGACCAACAAAGAACGCAGCAGCAAACGGCACGCGACAAACGAAGCCATCGACGCACCGCGCTGATTAGCAGCCGAGAAGACCGACAGAGAACGCAGCAGCAAACGGCACGCGACAAACGAAGCCACCGACGCACCGCGCTGACTTAGCAGCCGAGAAGACCGACAGAGAACGCAGCAGCAGACGGCACGCGACAAACGAAGCCACCGACGCAGCGCGCTAACAACCGACTTAGCAGCCGAGAAGACTTGCCGAGGGCAAAGCAGCAGCGAAGACGACACGGAATCGATGCAAAATTAGGCGCAGCAGCAACAAATGAAAACGAGAGCGTCGTCAGCAGCTCAAAGGGCAGAGGGCGCAGCAGCGCATTAAGCAGCGATCGCGACTGCATGAGGGTACAGCATGCATTGAAAATGCGTAGCTGGTAAGTCGTTGCGGAATTGTAAAAGAGTGCGGTCATACGCGTGCCAAAGTACGGCAAGAAAAGTGATTAACACGCGACGTCGATCTGCACAGCCAGGATACACACAAGGAGCCAACAACAACAACAATAGAAAAGGATTATTTAAGAACAATGGACAGCGGGTAAGCTGGCCCCTAACTCTAGGTTATACATGGGCGGGCGGGAGTTTTTAAGTGCGGTGTGTTAGGCAGGTACAGGCTGTGAATAAATGATGCGAAGTTATTAAGTGCAAGCAAGTGTATATAATAGTTCTCAGCGTAGCCACGGCGTGCCGTATGGCCCCAACATGTGTTCCGAGCGTTTCTCTGCACATGTTGGGGGTATTCGGTAGCGTGCCGGCTACCCCCAACACGTGTTCCGAGCGTTTCTCTGCACGTGTTGAAGCTGGTCGGTGCCACCGGCCATCGGTAGTGTACACCAAGACGCGTTCCGAGCGTTTCTCTGTGCGTTTTGGTGGCCCTACGGATGCTCCCTCGCCAGGTTTGTAGTGTTGTTGTTTTCTAATAGTTCTCAGCGTAGCCACGGCGTGCCGTATGGCCCCAGCATGTGTTCCGAGCGTTTCTCTGCACATGTTGAGGCTATTCGGTAGCGTGCCGCCTGGCCCCAATACGTGTTCCGAGCGTTTCTCTGCACGTGTTGAGGTTGATCGGTGCCGCCGGTTACCCATAGCGACCATCAAAACGCATTCCGAGGGCTTCTCTGTGCGCTTTGGTGGGTCTGCAGTTGCCCCGAAACACCTCTCGAGTCTCGGCATTTTATAAATTTTGTTGTAAAAGACCCTGGATATGACTGAGTATTTACCCCAGCCCTAGAAAGCTTCTTTACAGTAGTCAAGTGGAATTTTATTCCACTCCTCTAATACAAAGCATTTTAACATTGGCCGTGAAGTAGGCCGCCTTTTTGCTACCTTTTTCTTTAAAAACGCCCACAAGTTTTCTATGGGGTTTATATCCGGGCTTTGGGGAGGAGTGTCGATAACTTTTCCGCAATTGTACAACAGCCACATTCGCACATGATTAGCTTTATGTTTAGGATCGTTGTCTTGATAGAATTTAAACCTACGATCAAAGCCAAATTTAGTGGCGCTTTTATGTAAATTTTCCTTTAATATGTTTAAATACTGGTCAGCATTCATTGTATTTTCTATAAACGCCAATTCGCCCACTCCCTTGCTTGAGAAGCAGCCACACCATAACTGACAGCTTGCCGAATTTCACTGTGGGTATAACGTTCTTCATTTCAAGAGCAGCTAAAGGTTTCCGCCATACCTTGCTGGGTCCATCGTTGTAAAAAAGCATTATCTTGCTTTCATCACAGAATATAACATCATTCCAGTAGTTCTGTGGTGCATTCAAATGTGACGACGCAAAAGCAAAACGTTTTTCAACGTTTTCTGGAGACAGTTTGGGTTTTTTCCTAGCTACCCGAGATGTGAAGTTATGTCTTTTTATTGTTTGGCGTATAGTTTCGTGAGAAACATCCACTCCACACTCTTCCTTTACTTCAATAGCCAGCGATCTGGTAGATATCCTAGGGTTTTAGTCAACTTTTCTCATTATTTGGCGCATTGCTCTCTCTGAGAGTTTAGACGGCCTTCCACTAGCTGCCTTTGATTTCAGTCTATTTTCAGTTTTTGCGGGACGTATAATGTTTTGGACCGTTCTAACATTAAGCCCAAAAGTATTGGCGATGTCTGCGGTAGATTTTCCGATCGTATGGTTGTAAAAAACTAGTTGAACCACATCAAATGGGACTCTTTTACCCGGCATGTTAAACAAATAATTTAAAGAGCGTTGAATGTGTGCAATAAACGAGACTCAACAATAAAATGCACAAAATTTGCTTTGAACATGTACACTAGATGTTCAACTTTGCTAAAATAACTGTAAATAGTAACTGTATTGTTACGAAGGACGATGTAATGCAAGCAAAGCAAAAACGAAAACACTTTATTGACAGTGAAATTCTGATAGACCTTTTTTGTTTTTGCTGTAACTTTTTTGTTTTTTAACTAATTTTAGCATTGTTTTTCATAAATTTTTAAGAAAAAAATGAATATTATAAATAAAATTTGAAACCATCAAAAATTTTTACATTACAGTCATTTTTTCAACTAAGAAGTCAAAAAATATAATTTTTTTGCATGCGAAAACACTTTCTTGACACACTGTAGATACCCACCTCAACATGAGGAAGAGGTGAGAAGACAAATAAAAGAGATGAAAGAACAGGGAATAATTAGAAAAAGTAACTCAAGATATTCAAGTCCACTAATAGTTATACAAAAGAAACTCGATAATTCGGGAAAGAAAAAGTTTCGAATAGTGGTAGACTATAGAAAATTGAATGAAATAACCATTGACGACAAATTCCCCATCCCTAACATTGAATCAATTCTTGACACACTCGGAAGAGCACAGTACTTCACGACACAAGATTTAGCCAAGGGCTATCATCAAATATTAGTAAGGGAGGAAGATAGAAAGAAAACGGCATTCGTAACGCCACATGGGCTATACGAAATCATAAGAATGCCTTTTGGGTTAAAAAATGCACCCGCAACATTCCAAAGGCTTGTGAACGACATTTTAAGAGATCACATTAATAAAAATGTGTTGTATATCTAGATGATATACTTATTTTCAGCACATCGCTACAAGAACATATTCAAGCTATAAGAGAAATATTTTAAATTTTAGAAGAAAAAAATTGAAAATTCAGATCGACAAGTGTAATTTCATGAGGAGAGAAACAGAATTCTTAGGGCACGTCCTAACAAAAGAGGGTACAAAACCAAATCCCAATAAAATAGCCATCATAGAGAAACTACTATTACCGAAAACAGAAAAACAAATACAAAGATTCCTAGGAATAACAGGATATTATAGAAAATTTATCAAAGACTACGCTAAAGTAGCACAACCAATTACTAAATACCTTAGAAAAGACGCAAAGATTAATACTAAAGACCCAACATACAAGCATTCGAGAAATTAAAAAATCTCATCAGCTCACACCCCATATTGAGATTCCCTAATTTTGAAAAAATGTTCACATTGACAACCGATGCATCGAATTACGCTATTGGAGCGGTCTTGTCCCAAGAAGGACACCCAATTTTTTATGCATCTAGAACGTTAAACAGGCATGAGAAAAATTTCTCTGCAACAGATAAAGAATTTTTGGCAATACTGTGGAGTGTAACTTACTTTAGACCTTATCTCTATGGTAGAAAATTTAAAATTCTAACAGATCACCAACCTATAAAATTTTTACATTCAAAATATTAAGGGAAAGACATTTCACCCAGACATCAAAGATGGTTACTTAAACTGGGGGAATACCAGTTTACAATAGATTATTTAAAAGGAAAAGAAAACAAAGTAGCCGATTTCTTAAGCAGATTAGAAGAAGACGATTATTAAATAATAGTAAAGATGAGGAACAATACGATACAAACGACAACATATCGGACATAAATATGATAGCAAATATAGAAGACGAAGAAGATAACATGTCAGTAGAAACAGTGCATTCAGCTGAAGAAAATTTACACGATCATTTTCCAATAAAAAAAGAAATAGAAAACAAATATTAGACGCAGATTATAATCAGTTATTCAAAAACAGAGGAGTTCAAAACAATTCATGGAAAAAGAATAATTTTCATAGCAGAACACGATTTTCCAACTATGGAAGAAATTTTCGTTAGATACATAAAAAAAGGAAAAATAGGCATTTACTCAGAATTGTCTTGTCACTAGTATAATAAAGTACAGGAAAAATTAATCAAGTTATATTCGAACGACAAACAGTTAGAATTCGTCAAATGCCCGCTTAGGGCGCAAGATACAGAATATGAAATATGTAACGTGCACAACAGTAATGTTTCGGCAATTCCCTGTCTACTATACGGTTCCGGCCTAGCTCAGGGCTATTGGGGTGGGATCTTTGGAAATGCCTTGACATACGCGTCACTAGAATAAAAGTCGTAGACAGATAAGGTATATTGAGGAAAACCAAAGTCAATTAAAATTCACTCAAGAGATACGTAGAGTTAGAAGAACTAAGGTGGAGCTGTTCTTCTGTCTTTACCCTCCCTACCTGTATAATCTAAGAAATATGCATAATTCTACCCTATTAATGTTGGTGTGCGATAAGCGATCAGGTGCCCATTAAATAACACATTAATTCATTGTGAGTCTTAATACATTTAATCTTAACATTTTGATAATATCTTAAAGATGACTTAAAACAATTTTTATTTAACTTCATAATAATTCGATAAGCGCAAATATTTTTTATACTTATTAATGATATGCAAACTTCTTAACAACTGATAAATAATTGATTCACTATGAACAAAAGTTAATTGGCGACACGCATTTTGTTGTAAAAGTTATCATATTATTCAAAAAAAAGGAAACACACTTGATTACTCTTCAATTTTGATCCACTTGCTTACTTGGTTTAATTTCGGTGTGTTATTATTACAAAATGCGCATAGCTTTAAAATAAGATCGAAAGAAATTATAAGTATAAACAATTCAAAACTTTAACTATGAATAAATTCAAAACTCTGTCCGTGACGATATAATAAACTCCAACAATTTCTCTTGACCACCGTCAGTGGTCAGGGGGCATCAAACCACTACGAAGACCTTTTTGTTGCAAACGCACGAGTCTCGTAATAGAGATGAGGTTAGAGACGATAATATTGATGCTCGGGCGGGGTTGATTTGCCATAATGCACCTTGTGCCCTTGCTGGCTTTAGCCCTTAGTTAGGCGTAGGTAAATCCCGAGCGGCATTTCGCTGCTGAAGCTGGCTGATATAAATGGATCGACTTGCTGCTCCGGTAATTTTCCTATAGCAGGCCAAGATCGGCAAGCATCAAGTTTGCTCTTCTGCGCACGCTTCTGCAACCAAATTTGTGCAGGCGGCTACTTGGGTCGGTGCTGACCAAGACGACGTACGGCACGCGCACCACAAGCCACGGAAAGATGGATGGCTTGGATTGCTGGTATACGGTAGCGCAATTAAACTGCAAATTTAGCAGTAGCGCGCTGGATGCGTCCGGATTTAACCTTAGCTTTGCAGGTGGTGCATTTTGTTCCACGAGGGAAGCGCACTTTTTGTTACGTTGTATCTTCTAAGCCTTCGGTACAAAAGAACTAGTGAGGTGGTTTTGAGGTGGGCTAGCTGATGCCACCGAACGGGTCGCAGGTTGCGGATAGCGCAAGGCCTC
Organism: Scaptomyza pallida; assembly: GCA_018152965.1. NCBI lineage: Eukaryota > Metazoa > Arthropoda > Insecta > Diptera > Drosophilidae > Scaptomyza > Scaptomyza pallida. Next base: position 1,321,763 of record JAECXP010000219.1, read on the forward strand.
CAGTGGAGGTTAGCTGCGAATAGCGATCTGTCGTGAATAAGCAGTCCCGGACAACAACGGGTACCAAACCGTATGTGGTACCGACAAGGCGCTTGTCTGACCGTCTTTAATACATAGTCTTACACACACCCAAATTCCTACACGTGTTCCTACCCACATCCTATCCCCAACATCTCACAAGGGCGGTGGTGACGTCCTGAGGCAAGGGTGCCGCTTCACCCCCCTAAGCCAGGGTGTTATGCGTTCCGTGCCCATTGGTTGGTTTGCAGTCAGGGGTAACCGACTGTATTTGGACGGAGCCTCACCGATACCTGGCCGCCTCGGTGAGTATACCTGGCCCCAGCGTGTTAATGGGGGCTATGACACGCTGGTACTTCTCTCCCCTACACTCGTGGGATTAATTTATGGAGAAAAAAATAAATAATTACATCAGGCGGGACTTAACCGCAACACAGTTAGCAAAGCGGATAGAGGAGGCGGCTCTGGACGATGGTGGTAAGCTGTCGCCGCGCAGGGGCTTGGCCCCACACCCGAAGAGTGCTGCAAAGCCGAAGGGCTCGACCCCGAAGCAGAGCACCTCGAAAGGTGAAGAGACTTTCAAGTCTCAAGTGGCCGACAGTGAGGCCACCAAACGAACAGACAGCAGAGGGGGGTCCGCAGTGCCTGGCACTGCTCCGGCGGCTGTTCCGCTGGCGATCGTTGCCAGCAGGAGAGACGCCGCAACACCCTCTTCCGGAAGGTCGAGGCAGCAACCTCTTCCGGCGGCAGGTCAGCCTGGGGGACCCGGAGACCCACTGAGGCAGGGCCTCAGCGGTGCTGGCCGTAAGTGGTACCTCCGGTACCTTGGGCGTGGAATGAAGCCGGAAGAGGCTCGTAGAAAGGCACTGAAGCACCGTGCCCCTAACGGGTCTCCTGTGGAAAGAGTCGACGGCCAGGCCGTTGCGGGGAGGAAAAGGCAGCTGCATCACACGTCGCCGTCTGATCTCCCCAAGGTCGAACCGAAGAGGCAGAAGAACGCTGCAGCTCTGGAGGGCTCAAGGACCTCACTTGGCTCGAAGCGTCCGAAGGCGGCCACTTACGCCAGTGTAGCCAAGGGCACCTACTTGGCTGTTCTGGCAAGTGACTACCCGAAGAGGCTGCTGTCGAAGGAAGAGCTGACGGCGGTGGAGCAGGCACTCGTCGACGAGATGAGGAAGGGCTGGACCGCAGCGCTCAACTTCAACGGCATCCAGTTCCAGGATGGTCTAGTCTTGGTAGACTGTATGGACAACGATGCCAAGGTGTGGTTAGAGTCGAAGGTGCCAGATGTCAGCACCACGGTGGGCGTAAAGCTGCGCACGTGTTTGCAGAAGAACCTGCCGGTGACCAATATTGTCACGCTTTACCTTCCTCGCACGGCTGGTGAGACGGTAGAGAAGTCCCTTGGCTTGCTCAACGAGCAAAATAAGGGTCTCCTCACCGAAACATGGCGCGTGATCCGGCACTTGGAGTCGAGTGGCGGTAAGGTGTTGACGTTGGGTGTGGACAACGAGGCGCTCGCGCTTTTTAAAAATAGGAGCATGCTGGTGAGCTACCGCTTCGGCCAGCTGAAGTGCCGACTGCATAAGAAGCAGGAGCAGGTGGGTGTGGGAGCGTCCACGGAGGTGAACGCAGACGATGTGCCCGGCACGTCATCGGCAGCAGCCAAAGTGGCGCCCTCCTGCCCCCCACGGTCGAGGCAGCAGAAGCTGAGGCGTTGGCAAAAATAGATGCCGAGTTGGACTCGGTATCTCTACAGGGGCTGGACCTGTCCTGCGGCCTAAATCAAGTGAGTATGCAATTAATTGCAGACGTTAGGGAGGCATCACCGAGAGCTTGAATCTTGGTGCGAAAGAATATTAACTTTCTCTGTCTCTTAAAATTTCTCAACAGAGATCTAGTAGCGGTGATGATCACTGGCGATTTCGGGAGTATTGTGGTGGCGTCAGCATACTTCCCGGGTGACGTGACGGATGCCCCCCCACCAGAGGTCCAGGATCTGGTGCAACACTGCAGCAGCAAAAAACTACCCCTGCTGCTAGGTTGCGATGCCAACGCACACAGTGTTGCATGGGGAAGTACGGACAACAACAGCAGAGGTGAGTGCTTACTTGATTATCTAGTATCCAGGGATCTCACCGTCTTTAATGTTGGGTCTGAACCAACTTTTGTTACTAAAACTAGGGCCGAAGTGCTTGATATCACTTTCGGCAATGAGGGGGGCTCCCGGTTGGTGCGCAACTGGAAGGTCTCCTCAGAACCGTCAATGTCGGATCACCGAATTATTCTCTTCGACATCCACAGCAACCTCAGTTTCAGCAAAGTTATCAGGAATCCACGACGGACTGATTGGTCACTCTATCAGTCCTGTCTAGGATCAACCCTGAGCAGACTAAACCACAGTAGGAGAGTATCCTCTCCGGAGGATCTCGAACATCTCTCAGTAGAAGTAGGCGAGACTATCTTGGATGCGTATCATTCAAGCTGTCCTGTCAAACAAATAGACTCCAGCAGGGACAATCCTTGGTGGAACAAGAAGCTAGGGCTGCTTCGTGCAGAAGTTAGGAAGCTGTTTAACACAGCTAAGAAGAGTAGCAACAAATGGGAGTTATATACCAAAAAGCTAACAGAATATAACAAGGAAATCCGATATAGTAAGCGGGCTCACTTCCGGAAATTCTGTTCCAGTATAGAGCAAGCCGCACCAGCGGCCAGAGTGTTTAGGGCGATCTCAAAAGGTAAAGTACTCTCTGAGCTTTGCCTAAAGAGATCGGATGGATCGTTCACAGAGGATGAGAAGGAGAAGGCGGAACTCCTCCTGCATACTCATTTCCCTCTTTGTAGAACCATCTCAAATGCAGACAGCAGTTACGAAAGGATCCCCAACAGGAGACCTGACTGGAGCCTGGCTGCAGCGATCGTAACTGAGCAAAAGATAAGGTGGGCAGTGAGTACACTTAGTCCCTACAAGGCTCCGGGGATCTATGGCATCATTCCCATCCATCTTCAGAAGGGTGTTGAACAGCTAATGTTGTTTCTTTTAAGTATTTTCCGGGGAAGTCTAGCTATGGGCTACATTCCTAGGGCATGGAGAACGGCTAGGGTGATCTTTATGCCGAAGGTGGGAAAGAAAGACCCATTTCATCCCAAATCCTTTAGGCCGATCAGCCTAACCTCCTTCCTGCTGAAAACCCTCGAAAAGATTGTGGATAATCACATCAGAAACTCGCATGAAAGTCCTCTGCATGCGCATCAGCATGCTTACAGAGTAGGTAAGTCAACTGAATCGGCTCTCCTGAGCCTGGTTGACAGTGTCCAGCGCTCTGTAAAGGCAAAAGAGGTTGCTCTCTGTGCCTTTATGGACATAGAGGGTGCTTTCGACAACACAGCTCATGATGTTGTGGTTAGAGCACTCTGTAGAAGGGGAATTGAGACAGGACTCACGTTCTGGTTGGGTAAACTTCTTGAAAGTAGAAAAGCGGAAGTCACTGTCAACAGTGTGACAGTTAGAGCTCAAACCACCAGAGGATGCCCTCAGGGTGGTGTCTTGTCACCACTACTCTGGAGCCTTGTGGTGGATGAGCTGTTAGATAAACTTACAGAAAATGGGTTCGAATGTCAAGGCTATGCTGATGACATCACTCTGATCTGCAAGGGTAACTTTGAAAACACAGTGTGCGATAGGATAACAATGGGTCTAAAACTCAGCTTAGACTGGTGCAGTGACGTGGGGCTGAATATCAATCCAGCGAAGACCACAATTGTAGCCTTCACCAATCGTTACAAGCTGAAATCCATTAGGCCCATAACCATTGGGGGTATAGTAATACCGATCTCCACAGAAGTCAAATATCTGGGTGTCATCCTAGACAAGCGATTACTGTGGAGACAACATGTGGAACATGCTGTTCGCAAGGCCACTATGGCCCTAATGAGCTGTAGGTCCCTTGCAGGGAAAAACTGGGGGGTGTCTCCAAAGATTCTGCTGTGAATGTACACTGCCATGGTGAGGCCCATAGTCAGCTACGGGGCTGTGGTTTGGGCTAAGCGCGCAGACCTTGATGTCACGAGAAGGCAACTGGACAAGCTCCAGAGACTTGCCTGCACGTGCATCTCGGGCGCTATGCGCACTTGTCCATCCACAGCTCTGAATGTGCTGCTCGGACTCCCACCACTCCATTTGTACATCAAACACAGTGCGCGTAGATCCATTATGAGGTTAACAGGGGCAAGACCAGCTGTTTCGGCTGCGACTGCAACTGACCTGTTGTTGGAATATCCACAGGATGTTCAGATAGCCCAGTTTAGTTTTGATAAACTCTTTAAAACAGAACTTAGCAACAAGTCGGAGTGGACCAACCATGTCTACCACCTATGCTGTGAAACCACACGCTATTAGATGGTACACTGACGGCTCACTAACAGAGGACGGGGCGGGTGCGGGTGTCTGTGGACTTCGACTCAAATACCACGAACCTCTAGGGAAATTCGCCAGCATCTTTCAAGCTGAAGTGCCACGATTGAGAGATGTGCCTCCTTCAACATTGAGAGGGGTTACCATCGTAGGGACAAAGCCATTTTCTCAGATAATCAGGCAGCAATCAAAGCACTTAGTGCACACAAGATTGTTTCCAGACTAGTATGGCAATGTATAGGAACACTCAATAGGTTGGGAGGTAATAATAAAGTTACCATCTACTGGGTACCAGGGCATGCGGGGATTCCCGGCAATGAAGTGGCCGACATCATGACTAGAAAGGGGGCTAGTACTCCTCTTCATGGTCCGGAACCTTTCTGTGGGCTGGGCCCATTGGTCATCAGTCGGAGCAGTCATGCGGACCTCATGACTGCTTGCGAGAACTTCTGGCGATCGTCGCAAGGGGCAAGGCAGAGTAAACGTCTGCTAAATAGTTACGACAGCAAAAGAACCAAGAAATGTTTAGAGTTGAGCAAAGAATCTCTCCGAATAGTCACAGGTTTCCTGACCGGGCATTGCAGACTGCGTACGCATCTGCGCAATTTCAAGATAGGGGAGGAGAGTCTTTGCAGACTCTGCTTAGAGGAGGACGAGACTCCTGAACACCTACTAGAGGAATGCCCAGCCATCAGCCAGTTGAGGCTGCTCCATTTGGGGGGTCTCACACTTACCACACAGAGAAATGAGAGCTCTTCAACCGGGTGACATCATCGCATTTTTGCGTTCGATTGGAATTTTTGAGGAGCTTTAGCTCAGAAGCCAAGACGAGGGCACAATAGACCCTAGTGGTCGCAGTGCACCACCCTCAGACAAACCATTATTATTATTATTACTATGTGCACTCAGAATCCTTAACACAGCTATGTAAACTGGTATCAAAGTATTTATATCGCAGTCGGTTGCGTCCGACTGCAACGTTTTTACATGTTAACATTGGACTTTGAAGAATTTTTATGAAATGGAATAATAAAAGATTGCCTCCACATATCAGAGAATACTGAAGATTCAACAGACAATTTGAATAATTTTAGTAAAGGTTTGCACAGTGTATCAGCGCAATATCTAAGTACACAACCGGGCACTCCATCAGGACCAGGCGAGTAGCCTGGTTTGATCAGGTTGAGGTAACTTAGCAGCGAACACTCAGTTAAGACTGGGGCAAATATGCAATTTGATGTTTGAATTTGAAAGGGATAAGTATTACTAGAACTATGAGAACTCAAAGAGCATACTGATTGAAAATATTCAGCAAATAGATCGGCCACAGCCTGATCCGAACTTGCTTTCGTATTATCAAGAAAAACTGAGGATGGTAGGCGGGAGGATTTACGCTTAGAGTTAACAAATTTATAAAACTGTTTAGGATCTCGAGAGTAATTCATTCTACATTTATTAAGATAGTTATTATAGCAGGGTGAGTTAACAGAAAGAAAATTAGACTTTGCTATTATATAAGTTGATAAGTCAATAATATTTCCCGATTTTCTGAATTTTTTATAAGATCTTGTTTTCGCATTTTTCAGTTTTGATAATTCCCTTGTAAACCAAGGTGGTTTGTTATCAATTGAGGAGTGACAGAAGGGAACACATCTGTCCAAATGCGAATTCAAGGTCCCATAAAATAAAGCAATGGCAGTTTTTAAATCATAACAGGAATAAAGCTGAGACCAATTAGTTGCATACAGAAGCTGATTTAATTTAGTGAAGTTAGTGAAGTCTTACGGAAATAACGTGGTTTTGCAGAAATATTAGTATTAGAGTTAGGGTTTAATATTTCAAGGGAAAGTTCTAAAGTGGGATGGTAAGAATCTTCCGGCTGTACTAAAGGGGGTATTCTATTTACTTTACAACAATCAACATCAGAAACAAATACTAAGTCTAACATTCTACCACTACAATTAAATATATCGCTTACTTGCGATAACCCCAACTCCAGGATACCATCTATAAAATCATCAGATGTGGTTGGTGTTTGTGTGGGAGATAAGTCACATGCAGACCATCCCACATTTGGCAGATTGAAATTACCAACCACAATTAGATGATCCATGTCTAACAATAAGGACGAAACATGTTGGAAAGCACTTAAATGGGACGAATAAATGTTAGTATCACAATTAGAAGGAATATAGGAACAGGTAATAAAAAGTGAACGACTACCATAAGATACTTTAACACATACAAACTCTGTATCCGGAAGATCATTGGATTGAATTTGTTCAGAAGAAATGCAGGAATCAACAGCGATGAGAACCCCACCACCCTTACGGGTTGTGCGATTACATCGGTATAAGTTATATTTATTTGGAAAAACAGAGTAAAACCAGGTTTCAGTAAGCGCAACTATTTGTGAATCAAAGGATAGGCTATTAACGTAAAGTTTTGAAAGTTTAGTATTTAGGCCTTTTACATTTTGATAGGCTAGACTAATTACTTCAGTTAGTTTTTTGACACAAACGTAGAAGGAAGTGAGTTACTAATAGGGATGGCACTACTAGTATTACTATTAGTATTATTGCTATTTCAATTTGCTGTTCACATACTCTTTCACGAGGATGTTCGGTGGTCAAAACTTTTCAGAACAAATTGTCGAGAAAAGTTCAGGCGGCATACTCAACTTGAACGAAGATATGTTACGAGCGTGTTTAAATTTAAACTTTTCAACAACAATCAACGGGGAGTCGATATTACCTTTAATATAGACACTAACATCTTCTGAGGAGGTACCAGAAGCTAACCTAGATACAAAAATATATTTTTATACTTTGATACCAAAGGTATCATAGTATATTGGATTTGTGCAATGTCCGTCATGGTGTCTGTCCGTCTGTCCGTATGAACGCAACTTTTTTCGACACCCTTAAAGCTAGAGCCTTGCAACTTTGCAAATATCTTGGTACATGTCTTCGTCAGACAAAGTGTTAAATGTAGGGCTCTACGACCTCAGGGGTCCTGGGAAATCGATAACAAGTCGATACACCTCGATGTGCAAATCGATAAAACACAAATATATCCCACATTTGAGCAGCTAGAGCTGGGTGCAACATAGCCGATGACATTCCCCAAAAAACTGCATCAAAAGTTTGGATGCCACGCCCATCTATTCCGCCCCCAGCCCCCCTTAAATTATAAACAAAAATGCCTGTATCTTCTACAGTTTTAAAGCTATAGCCACCAAAATTGACATGAAGGTAGATGCTGACATCTGACAAAGTTATGCATCAAAACATTGGATGCCATTGGATGAGTATGAATTTTGGTAGTGACATCCGTAACAAATTTTGGATGCCACGCCCACTTATACCGACCACCGCTATGTCTCTCTCAGTTTTCGAGCTAGCCTCTTCAAATTTGGTATGAACATTGGTAGTGACATCCGTTACAGGTGTGCATAAAAATTGTTTATGCCACGCCCACATATGCATATGCATCAAAACATTGGATGCCACGCCCCCAAACAACGGGACATGCCCCACCGCCCTAAAAAAAGACCGGAAGGCATGTATCTTCGCCTTGTTTTTAAGCTAGAGTCACCAAATTTGGTATGAATATTGGTAGTGACATCCGTAACAGATGTGCAAACAAATTTTGAATGCCACGCCCACTTTTACCGCCCACCTCTATATCTTTCTCAGTTTTTGCGCTAGAGTTTCCATACTTGGTAGGGGGTTACAGGGTGCCATCCGCCACAGATATGCATCACAAATTTGGACGACACGCCCACCCCTTCTGTCTGATATTTATACCCAAAACCCTCATATATTTCTATTTGCACACAGAATCCTTAACACAGCTATGTAAACTGGTATCAAAGTATATCGCAGTCGGTTGCGTCCGACTGCAACGTTGTTACTTGTTTCTAATAGGAACAACTACAAGCGGCTTATGTGCTGCAGCTACGCTACTAGGAATTGTTAATTGAACATTTGAACAAGACGGTTCAACAACAGGAACGTGTAACGGGGTAATATTACCTCCGGGCAGTATCGGATTATTAGCCGGTGAGTTAAATACCATTAACGGGCCCGAAATTGGATTTGGGCTATTCATGCTGGCAGCCAGAAGTGGCTTAGTAGGCAGGACATGAGGGGCAATAGGAGGGCAAGAGCCCAAAGTCATTTTGCGCTTTGGAGAGTCGTCAAGCATCTTTCCATTTTTAAATTTTAATTCGAGGTCTTTAAAATTGGCATGAAGATTGTCAAAAGCAAGATGCACAGCTTTAAAACAATTATAAGTCTGCCTCATGTATTTTGACATCTCCTTCTCAACCACATTGCAGGCATCACAAAACCATTTAAGGCCAGAGTCAGTTCCTAAACAGTCTTTGATTTTGGCAGTGAAACCTGCACATTTTAAGTGGATCGTGTTATCGCACATCCTACATACAATTAGGGTATTCACTTGCTGTGATATGTGCGTATAGTAATAAAGTGATATTTGAGAGCTTTACAACAAACACACTAGAGCTTTTATAACATAGCATAACAAATCATAACATGCCCCTGGGTATGTTTACTATTATTGTGCCATTTGTGTTATTTAGGGGTTGCCAGACTACAAATAAAAACAACCGTTTTCGAGATTACTGATGTAATGAAATTTGGTCACACTGGGCGAGTTTTGGTTGTAAAAGTAAGTAAAATTGATTGTTTATTAACTTTTAAGATTAATCTGATGTTTATAACAGTGGCAAAAGCGAATAAAACAAAAAGAACGAGGAAAACTGAGATTAAACGCTGGAGCGATGGTGATGTGTATAAAATGATTGTTTAGGTTCAATCGCATAAGAAATTTGAATTTGATTTTGAACCGATTGTGTTGTCATTGAACTGTCAAACAGCTGACATAGCACAAATACGACAAAAGAAACGTAAAAAGTGCACTCACTAGCTACACTGTATTATATATATTACTATACGATAATAGCACAGCAAGTGAATACCCCAAATGAAATCAGCGCTGGATGCAGTAACAATTTTACAGTTCTTACTGCAGCAGACAAACATTTTAATTAAAAGTTAATAAAATAAAATATGGGCAAATTAATGTGCTTGATCAAAGTAAAGTATGTGAAAGAATGTAAACGTAGCAAAGAGCGCAATATAACAGACAATAGTGGGAGAGCGCTTGAGTATAATAGCACTTGAGTGAAAAGGCGTGAGCGCGTAGGCTGATAAAACCGCAAAAACGGTGAAATAGAGCGAGAGAGAACTGATGCTGAAGAGCAAGAGTGCGTTAATAGGTAATTTTTGTTAGTAAACGAAAACAAACGAAAGCAAGCGAGAGCAAATATACGTATGTATGTATGTATGTAATTTCAAGACAAAGCAGCGTCAGCTTGACTGCAAAATAAAATAAGTTAAATGTTTAAGGCCCAATTTCTCAATGTCCGGTTAGGCAAACAAACTGACGTTTAGTCAAATTTGAGTTTCTCAATGTCCGGTTAGGAGTAAATGAAAAACAAACTAACCGGAAGGCTGGGTCGCGTTTAAAATTTAAGCTGATTTTTTTTCACGATACATCGTATAGAATTATCGATGAGGCAAACAGCTGTCCCTTGAATTGTTTATTTTTTTTTTTATTTAATTGAAATGTCATCACATAAAAGAGTGTTTTTTGTCCATGCAACGGAGACGCAATTTGATGAAACAGAGCCACGCATAAATAACACGAGAATTTATAGGGATAGGGTGAACTATTTCACTGAACTGGAGGATGCCAAATTTGTACAGCGGTTCAGGCTTATAAAATCTACGTGCAAAATAATTCTTGCAAGGATTGAAGATCAATTGGCTTGCCATAGTAATAGGTAAACAATGAAGTTCTTTTGCGCTTAAATTATTATACTTTGATACCAAAGGTATCATAGTATATTGGGTTTGTGCAATGTCCGTCATGGTGTCCGTCCGTCCGTCCGTCTGTCCGTCTGTCCCTCTGTCCGTATGAACGCAACTTTTTTCGACACCCTTAAAGCTAGAGCCTTGCAACTTTGCAAATATCTTGGTACATGTCTTCGTCAGAAAAAGTGTTAAATTTAGGGCTCTACGACCTCAGGGGGCCTGGGAAGTCGATAACAAGTCGATACACCTCGATGTACGAATCGTTAAAACACAAGTATTTCCCACATTTTAGCAGCTAGAGTCACTAAATTTGATGGCAAGATAGCTGGTGACATTCCCCAAAGAACTGCATCAAAAGTTTTTATGCCACGCCCACCTATTCCGCCCCCAGCTCATCTCCAATTATAAACAAAAATGCCTGTATCTTCTACAGTTTTGAAGCTATAGCCACCAAAATTGACATGAAGGTAGATGCTGACATCTGACAAAGTTATGCATCAAAACATTGGATTCCACGCCCCCAAACAACGGGACATACCCCACCGCCCTAAAAAAAACCGGAAGGCATGTATCTTCGCCAGTTTTTCAGCTAGAGTCACCAAATTTGGTATGAACATTGGTAGTGATATCCGTAACAGGTGTACATCAATGTTTTGGATGCCACGCCCACTTATACCGCCCACCGCTTTATCTCTCTCAGTTTTCGAGCTAGGCTCTTCAAATTTGGTATGAACATTGTTAGTGGCATCCGTAACAGATCTGCATCAATGTTTTGGATGCCGCGCCCACTTATACCGCCCACCTCTATATCTTTGTCAGTTTTTGGCAAGAGTCTCCAATTTTATACCCAAAACCCTCATATATTACTATTGGCTCTCAGAATCCTAAACACAGCTATGTGAACTGGTATCAAAGTATATCGCAGTCGGTTGCGTCCGACTGCAACGTTTTTACTTGTTCATATGTGGGATTTTAAGGAATCATGCAATGTTGACGGAGACGCAACTTTTGTCGGCTTTGCATTTTTATGCAAGCGGCAGCTTTCTCATCACTGCGGGTGATTTCTGTGGAGTTAGCGTTCCATCTGCTAGCCGTGCATTGAAAAAAGTTTCCCACGCCATCGCACTATTGGCCAGGAATGAGATTGTATTGAATCCGGAAAATTTGCAAGACACGGTCAACGGATTTTTTGAAATTGCCAAATTTCCAAAAGTTTTTGGGGCCATAGATTGTACCACGTATAAATACAATCTCCTGGTGGTGAACAGGCAGAAATATTTCGCAACCGCAAGGGATATTTCTCCTTTAATGTTCAGGCGGTTTGTAATACAAAACTTATGCTTACAAACATAGATGCACGGTGGCCAGGCTCCACGCACGACACCACAATATTTAACAACAGCCGTTTGAAGTATAGGCTGGACAGTGTTGAATTTAAAAATCACTATATTTTAGGAGATATTGGTTATAAGTCATCTCATTATATGATGACACCACTATCAAATCCTACAACGGAAGGTGAGAAGCTTTATAATGAATCACAAATCCGTACCAGAAATGCTGTTGAACGTTGTTTTGGTGTTTGGAAAAGGCGATTCCCTGTGCTGTCAATGGGTATGCGCATAAATCGGCTTACAGCAATGGAAGTTATTGTTGCACAATATTGCTATTAAAGAAAATGACCCAATGCCTTCGTCATTTGAAGTTACGCAGCCATGTGATGAATCAGATGGTGAAGGAGATGCTGCAGTAAGCTTAAATGAAATCGCTGGAAGAGAAAGAGATATATTGATTGCCACCTATTTTGCAACGTAAGTTATCTTTCTTTTCATACAGATTGTTTGCATTTGTAATATTCATTTTTCATTTCAGACTTTAATGTTCATTTCATATCAAATTTTAAACTTATTACTAAAGTATATAATATATCTATAATCTATGACTTTATTTTAACTAAACTAAACTAGACTATTGTGTTTTACAGCTAGATCTAATTGGAGCATTTCATTTTTCAACCGTATGCCTTCAATCTCCAAAAGCAACTTTTCTTTTTGTAACTGGCGCACTTTGCTCTCCTCCCTTTCCTTTTTTTCACCTCTTGCGTTTTCATCTCTGTAAAAATCCTGTTGAAGCTGAATTAAAATTCTCTTCTCTTCCTCCAGAGATTTTTTCGGTCCGCAAACTGTAAGCTTCGCCGACTTCTTTTCTTTCAGCTTCGCTGGGTTCCAGCACGCAAATGATGCTGGGCTGCCGAACTCCGCTTGTTGATCTCCTTCAAAAACAACATTCGCTCCATCATCATCTAATTCGACAAACTCGTGCATACTGGCATCTGAATCTTTTTCAATAAATATTGCTAAATTGTAAGAAATTATGTAAATATTTTTTAATATTACATTTTAAATAAATACGTACCATCATCATCAACCATATTTTCCATCCCAGTGGCAGAAACTTGAATCATCGCACCGATTTTTTGCGACACCGTCGAAACTGGAATATTAGTTGCCATGCCGCCGCCAGTGCGATACGTCTCTCGCTTTTGTTCCGCGTACTCTTTGCGCGATTTTTTTTTAGATTCTCAAATGTATCTTTTAAGCACTTCCAAGAACGACTGACACCTGTTTGCGCGGTGAACTGAGTTGCAAGCTTCTGCCAGGCTTCGTCCTTCTGCCTCTACGTAACGGAGTCGCTCTTCTTGCACTCCAAAATGTGCTGGTTGGACTTCACCAGTTCCACCAACAGGTGCTCCTCAGCAAGCGTAAAGTTTTTCCCACGAATGCGTTTGTTGTCAGGCGTGCTCATGTTCATTTTTATTTATTATTACTTTAATTATTACTTTAAATATGCAAAAATTGCCAGTCACCAACCAAAACAATAACAAATAACATCTGAACCGCGCGCTTTATTTGGCACAATGTGTATCTATGTGGCAACGCTGTTAAGGCGATAGTTACTTATCGATGAAGGGTAAATTTGGCTTTGAGAAAACCAAATCGTTTAACTCTACCATTAAATTAAATTTGCGTTTAGCTAATCGAAAATTTAACCGGACATTGAGAAATCGGGCCTAAGCAAAGTAACTTTAAACACATAAATCCGTACAACGTATATCTGCGATCACTATTTAGTATGACTACCACAATTAAACCAATTAATACACAGCACAAACACTCGAAAAATAATTTTTTAGCAGAAGCACTCAAAAAAACAACCGTCACCAACGAAAGACAAACGATAATTATTGTATAGACGGCAGTAGTGAAATGGGCCATGTGTTTTGTTTTTTTAAACTCGGTCGCGGTCAAACTCACAGCTTGTGCGACAATGAGGCGCCAGAGTGGTGGAATGAGGTAAAGTGACAAATTCAGGACATGTTTTGTATGGGAGGTACTCAAAGGAGTGGTCCAAATTAAAAATAATTTCTTAGTGCTCACTTTCAACCTGAATGGAATATTTTTTGAAATTTTCAGCCTTCTAGCTCTTATCGTTTAGGCAGTGGGTCTCTCAAAAATCAGTCAGTCAGTCAGGACAAATTTTTTTATATATATAGACTAGTAGGTGCCCCGCTTGCTTCGCTGCGCCGATAGATTTTACAAAATTTTAGCAATATCTATAAAATAAATAAGTTAGAAAATGTTTAAAAACATATAAAAGCAAAGTATTTAATATTCTCATTTCCACGCCACCATTGAGGTAGAGATTCAGACGCATCAGTTTATTTTGATACCAAAGGTATCAAAGTATATTGGGTTTGTGCAATGTCCCTCATGGTGTCTGTCCATCCGTTCGTCCGCCCTTAAAGCTAGAGCCTTGTAACTTTGCAAATATCTTTGTTCATACCTTCGTCAGACAATGTGTTAAATTTGGCTCTACAACCTCAAGGGCCTGGGAAATCGATAACAAATCGATACACCTCGTTGTGCAAATCGATGAAACACATATATATATCACATTTTAGCAGCTAGAGTCACTTAACTTGGGGGCAAGATAGCCGATGACATTCCTCAAAAACTGCATCAAAAGTTTGGATGCCACGCCCATCTCTTCCGCCCCCAGCCCCCCTCCAATTATATACACAAATGCCTGTATCTTCTACAGTTTTAAAGCAATACTCACGAAATTTTATGGGAAGGTAGATGCTGAAGTCTTACAAAGATATGCATCAAAACTTTGGATGCCACGCCCCACTGATACCGCCCACCTTCTAAAATCTGAAAACTCTATATCTTTTTCAATTTTTGGGCTAGAGTCACCAAATTTGGTAGAAACATCATTAGTGACATCCGTAACCGATCTACATCAAAGTTTTATATGCCACGCACACCTTTTCCACCCACCTCGTAAAATCAGAAATTTCTATATCTTTCCCAGTATTTGCGCTAGAGTCACCAAACTTGGAAACATTGTTAGTGACATCCGTAACAAATGTGCAATATTGGATGCCACGCCCACTTATACCGCCCACCTCAATATCTTCCTCAGTTTTTGCGCTAAAGTCTCCAAACTTGATAGGGAGATAGGAGGTGCCACCCGCCACAGATATGCATCACAAATTAAAATGTCACACCTACCCCTTCTGCCTGCCTTTTTATACCCAAAACCTCCTTACTTTACAAATACATACAAACTTACATATGTGCTTTGCTTGCTTGTTCGAAATGTTTGTGTTAAATAAGCAGCAAGTAAGCAAATCTACCACTATACAAAGATGTTCAACATTAATTATTTTTGCGCAAAGGGCTCGATATAAAAACAAATACAAATTGAATGTATGTACATTAGGGTATTTTTAAAAATGTAAAATCGATAGAAGAATTAAGAAAATTTAATGAAACATGTGAAAAAATGAATTTGGCTGGGTGAAGTTAAAGATTTATATGAGGTATATAAGTGTATTAAGATTTTAATCTATTTAAAAAAAAAACAAGATTTTCAAACAAGTAGGTAATTTCTTTACTTGTATATAAATCTTATACGAATCTTAAGTTCGATTTGAAAAGTTTGAAGACATAACAGCACTCGATAATTTTTGCACAATCGTTGGTGCCCTGATGTGCGATGGAATTGTGGATCTGAGTGGTATTTGAATTTATGTATTCAACAGTTTTAGGATGTTTGGAGAAAATGGAAGTTAAAAAAGAAATATAATAAAAAAAAAAAAAAAAAAAAAAAGCAATTAAATTTATAATATTATTTATTTTATGATAATATTATTAATTGATTGAAGTTTTTGATAAAAGATTGTTAACAAAATATTTTTTGGGGAAGAATGATTGTTTTGGATTGTTTGTTTAAATTTTTAGATTTTGTGGTAAAAATGGTTGATTGAATATAATTAAATAAAAGTTTATGCATATAAGAATTAAAAAAATTTGAATTAATACATCGTATATAATTATGATAAATTAGAAATTTTAAATTTGTGAAGGTTATTGAAATAAAGATAGAACTCTGTGGTTGTTAAAGCGAGAATGAACCATTTTGGTTTCATTGGCAAGATCTTCTGACAGAAACTTCCGATACATTATTGATAGAGATATAAATGAAGATTTTTATTTTTTATCCATGCTGGAGATATCCAATGAAATGGGTTCAGGTAGGTAAAAAAAATGTTTTTTTAATTGAAAATGTTATTTAAATTGGTTTAAAGTTGTAGTTAAGTATTATTAAGTCAGTGGTCATGTATGATTTAAGGATTGAAAAATGGCAAATGAAGTTGAAAGAAAAAAAAAAACAATGTAATGGTTTATTAATAAAAGTAAATTTAATTATCATTTTCAATTAGTATTGGTGGTTTCATGAAATCAAAAGTTATAAGGTTAATTTTTTCATAAAGAACTGCATAATTGTATTTGTTTGGAATCTTAATGTGCCCAAAGTCTTGGTTCTTAAGAATATATGAGATTTTTGTATGGATGGTATTTCCATTAACTATTCGTGTTATTTTTGATAAAAAAAAAGGTAAAGGAATATTTGTGAAGTGAAGGTTCCTGATTTATTATTTGGATTTATCATAAAATTGTTCCATTATGTAAAAAGTTTTAAATAAGGTGTTAAAAGAGGAATTGTGAAATAATTTAAAATTGGAAATAAAGAGTTTTTAGGTAATTTTTAAATAGAATTTGTGCTGCATTGAAACTAAATTATTGTTATATGGCAGATGGTTTAAGAAGGATAAGCTTTGCATGTTGATGTTATGTTAGAGATTAATGGATTTTGCTGGTGTGTTGGTAATATAAAATTTAAGTGGTAGAATTAATCGAGGAAATGGCATTGTTTTTTAAATGAGCAAATAAAAAAATATTTAAGTTTTTTAAATTAGTAATTAAATTAGTTTAGTAATGTTTTTAATTCTGTTTTTTTATAAATTTTATTATATTATTTTTTTTTTTTTATTATAATTTTTTTTTTATTATTTAATTTAATTTTTTTTAAAAATTTTTTTTTTTTTATTTTTTTATTTAAAAATAATAAATAATTAAATTTTTTATTTTTATTTATTTTATATATTTTTATTTTTTTTAAGTTATTTTTTTTGTTGGCTATTTGGCTCGAATTAAAATTATATAATATTATATAATTATAAGTTAAATAAAATAAAAATATTTTTTAAAGATTGTTTTTTTTTTTTTTGTATTTTTTTTTAATGTACATATGTACATATCTGTACAACTTTTTTGCATTAAATATACATACATATGTATGCAGATTACATTTTCTTAAGTTTCTATTTGTTAGTGCGTTTGTTTTTGCACTCTAAAAGCATATATTTGCACTTGCATTTTCATACCCTTAACCCATAAAATGGGTAAATAAGGGTATAATGGTTTTGTGCAAATGTATGTAACAGACAGAAGGAAGCATCTCCGACCCCATAAAGTATATATATTCTTGATCAGCATCAACAGCCGAGTCGATCTAGCCATGTCTGTCTGTCCGTCTGTCCGTCTGTCTGTCTGTCTGTATGAACGCGCCGATCTCAGAGACTATAAGAGATAGAGACTTCAAACTTGAAACTTAAGCTCTCCTATACCATAGGCAGATCAAGTTTGTTTTAAATTTTCGATAACACTTCTGGTTTTCGATATACACATGTGATCGATAACAACAAAATAATGAATTTCAAAATTCTGAAAATAAGGTTTGAAACTATGGATAAAATAATGAACATTTAAAAAAATTTGATTAAAATCGGTTAAGAAACACCAGAGATATCGCAGTTTGAAGTTTGGTTATATTGGTCACTGAATAAATACACACAAGTTACTGTAAGCATTACCTATCGGGTTAAGGGTATGTCCTAGTCGGGATTTCTCGACTAGAGCCTTCTTACTTGTTTGTTATATATATGTATGTACAAAACAATGTAAAATGTTTTTACATACATGTGTATGTATGTACATACGTGCATTTGCAACACCAACCAAAGTTACAAATGTCAGCTCGAAATTTATATCAAAACAACAATGGCAATATGTATTTGTGTGTTAAGCTTTGTTTGAGAATTAGCAAGTATGTATGTAAAACTACTCCCGTAACATATTCTGGTGTCAAAACTCTTCTAGGCTCACAAAATTATGTTTTAATTGATTCGTTTTAAATCGATGATACCAACAAAAAGAAGCATTGCGAGCCCAACAACAACACTTACAACAACAACAAACGGTACTTGGGTCGTAAATCAATTGTCAAAGGCACAGAGAAGAAAACAGAATAACGGAGACACATACACAGCGCATGTGTTTTGTTTTTGTAAACTCGCACGCGATCGCTTGTGCAGACGGCAGTATTGGAATGGGTCATGTGTTTTGTTTTTGTTAACTCGGTCGCGATCAAACTTCCAGAGTGGTGGAATGAGGTAAAGCGTCAAATTCAGGACATGTTTTGTATGGGAGGTACTCGAAGGAGTGGTCCAAATTAAAAATCCTTTCTTAGACCCACTTTAGGCTGTGGGTCTCTCAACAATCAGTCAGTCAGTCAGTCAGGACAAACTATTTTATATATATAGACGAATAAGTGTCCAATTGTCCTATCGATGTTCTGCTTCGTATGTGGAAAATTTACAAGCCCTCGGAGTACACGCAAAACATCTACGAGGAATATTTGGATGTGCCCGTTTTAAGAGATGTAGATTGGGTGCCAAATACAATTTGCACGCAATGCAACAACAACCTGCATAACAGTGCGAAAAGACTGTGCCTAAAAATGGGGCTCGGCATACCAATGATTTGGATAGATCCACATCATACTGGTAACTGCTACGCTTGCATGAACAAATTTGCAAAACTCAACAAAAAAAACAAGTAAAAACGTTGCAGTCGGACGCAACCGACTGTGATATACTTTGATACCAGTTAACATAGCTGTGTTAAGGATTCTGTGTGCAAATAGTAATATATGAGGGTTTTGGGTATAAAAATCAGAAAGGCAGAAAGGGTAGGCATGACATTTATCTGTGGCGGATGGCACTTTCTATCCCCCTACCAAGTTTGGAGACTCTAGCGCAAAAACCGACAAAGATATAGAGGTGGGCGGTATAAGTCGGCGTGGCATAAAAATTTTTTATGGTAATTCTGGCCCAAAAACTAAGAAAGATATAGAGGTGGGCGGTAAAAGTGGGCGTGGCATCCAAAATTTGTATGCACACCTGTAACGGATGTCACTACCAATGTTCATACCAAATTTGAAGAGCCTAGCTCAAAAACTGAGAGAGATATAGCGGTGTGCGGAATAAGTGGGCGTGGCATCCAAAACATTGATGTACACCTGCTACGGATGTCACTACCAATGTTCATACCAAATTTGGTGACTCTAGCTTAAAAACTGGCGAAGATACATGCCTTAAGTTTTTTTTAGAGCGGTGGGGCATGTCCCGTTGTTTGGGGGCGTGACATCCAATGTTTTGATGCATAACCTTGTCAGATGTCAGCATCTACCTTCATTTCAATTTTGGTGGTTATAGCTTCGAAACTGTAGAAGATACAGGCATTTTTGTTTATAATTTAAGGGGGGCTGGGGGCGGAATAGGTGGGCGTGGCATAAAAACTTTTGATGCAGTTTTTTGGGGAATGTCATCGGCTATGTTGCCCTCAAATTTGGTGACTCTAGTTGCTTAAATGTGGGATATATTTGTGTTTTATCGATTTGCACATCGAGGTGTATCGACTTGTTATCGATTTCCCAGGCCCCCTGAGGTCGTAGAGCCCTAAATTTAACACTTTGTCTCACGAAGACATGTACCAAGATATTTGCAAAGTTGTAATTTCCTAGGCTTAAGGGTGTCGAAAAAAGTTGCGTTCATACGGAAAGACGGACGGACAGACGGACAGACACCATGACGGACATTGCACAAACCCAATATACTATGATACCTTTGGTATCAAAGTATAACAAAGTTCACAAAAGTATTCAATCTGCACAGCTACCAGTATCTCACTCAGAAAATATTCCGATACCAAGATGTCTAAGACCAACTGAGAGATATATTTCGCCATCGAGCCTACAGATCTACTCTCAATGTATAACCCAACCGAAGATGAAAGCGCATGTCGTCACTTGGAGATTTCCCAAGCCCGTTTGAATACGATGGTACGACAGCTGAAATTATCGCAAAGACAAGCAATTTGCCTAGCACATCATCTTCGATCGGTAAAAATATTGTCCAAAAATGTAAAGGTGTATGGATACCGCAAAAGACAGGAGGAACTTTTAGATTTTTTTGAGGTTAATGGAGATAATACTTTTTCGTATTGTAAAAATATTTCTGGACTTATGCAATACATGAACAGTGAGTACAAACCAGAGCAATGGCGCTTGTTTATTGACTAATAGAAAAATAGTTTGAAAGCAGTATTGCTCTATGTGGACAACATAAAAAATCCGTTTCCAATCGCCATAAGCTCCAACACAAAGGAAACGTACGAAGGAATGAAATTAATTTTGGACAGAGTTCAGTATCAACAGCATCAATGGAAGATATGTGGGGATTTAAAAGTTGTCGCCTTGCTTACTGGTTTGCAGACGGGATACAAAAAAATTTGTGCTTCATTTGTCATTGGGACACAAGGTACCGCGGAAAACAATATAGAATGCGTGATTGGAAGCTTCGCACAGAATTTCATTTAAATGTGGCAAATGTTATCCATAATCCGCTGATTCCAGCTAATAACATTTTGCTACCACCACTGCACATCAAATTGGGAATTGTCAAAAATTTCATAAAAGCAATAAATCGAGATGGCGAAGCTTTTAAATGTTTGACAGAAATATTTCCAAGACTAAGTGTTGCGAAAATAAAAGAAGGTATTTTAAGTATTTTTTCAGCACACAAATTGAACTAAATCAACATAATATTATTTTCAGGTGTTCTCAATGGCCCCGATATAAGAAAACTTATGAACAACGCATAGATAGAACTTTTACGACCAAATGAAAAAATTGCCTGGAGCTCCGTTATTAACGTTAAAACCATTGCTTAGAAGTGCACCGGTCAAAAGATTGGAAAAAAAATATGTGGATGACATGTTAGACGCATTTGAAGAAATAGGTGTGAATATGTCCTTAAAAATTCATTTTCTTCACCATCACAAGGACCATTTTGAACGGCAAGTTCCGACTGAATCCGATGAGCATGGAGAAAGATTTCACCAAGTCGCCGCTCCCCTTGAACATTGGTACAGCGGCAAAAAGCTTGACTCGGTGCTTGCTGATTTGTGTTGGACATTGGTAGAAGAGCCTTATTATATTGATTTTGAATATTGCATACGTATTTATGATATTATAAGATAAAAAAAAAACAGCGCGCAAACATAGTTAGTGCAGCTTTTTTAAAAAATTACAAATTTTGTTAAGTTTTTTTTCTAATGGTTAGTTTGCTCAAAACGTTGTCTTTGCTTTAGTTTCTTACTATTACAAAAAAGTATAAGTTTCAAAGGGTAAATTAAAATATTGACGAAACGTGAGGGAAAAAACACTTAAAAAAATGGGTTAAATTTGAGTTTTTTCGACATATTGGCTAAAAGGACACCCAAAATGATTTTGGGGCTTATAGTCATCTAAAAACTTAAAGACGGACGTATTTTGAGAAGCTTTTCCAAAGTAAGTTTACCAAAAAAGTCAACATTATAAAAGTTAGAGACCGAAGAAAAATGTGCCTTTCTCTTACAGTGGTCCACTTTGATGAAAAACTTCAACAAAAAATTTTGTATGAAACCATGATTGTATTATAACTTAAAAATGTAATGATTCAGTTCGATTCGTAGAACCCGAAATAGGGGGAAACCGTAGAGTTTGGTCTTGTATTTTTTTTTTTTTGAAAAAACTATCGCAGTGTTATTGAAACAATTTTACATCACTTTAAAACCTATTTTTTTTCGATGACGGGAAAAGCTAATGAGATGGTTCTGAAGGACCAGCTGGGGCTACCGGACGGATCGCAGGTTGCGGATAGCGAACGGCCTCTAGATTTAGTGGTCAGCTGCGAATAAGCCTTTGGCAAATAAGCAGTCCCGGACAGCAGCAGCCATGCGGATGTTAACGTATTGGTGATAAGGCGCTTGTTTGACGGCCTTCAAAATTGCAGTCTTAAACACACCCAACTTCCCCACAGATGACCCATCCCCTTCCACATTTCTTATACCAGGGCCGGACTAAGGTGTTATCCGACCCGTGCCGAGAGTCAGCCTGGCTGAAGACCCAGGTCTACCAAAAATAGTTCAGTCTTTTACGCGAGGGATCAGCGCTTGGCAACCGCTGTTTTATCTAGAGCCTTACCCGGGTACTGCGGATCTCTGCCCGGGTGGACCATTCCCTTCTCCGCCACTCGTGGGTCCAATTATGAACTTAGAAAACAATAAAACAACAACTTTAAAAGGAACGGTGTCCGGCACACCTAAAAAACCGGAGGGAGCAACCAGCTCTGTCTTCACAGGCTCTCACCCGAGCACACCCAGGCATTGCACGCCCAATGCCAAACCTGGACAATCCAGTTTTGTCGGCACCAAAGCCACCAGTAAGCCTTCGGCAGCTGGCGTGTTAGCCGACGGATCGGGATCTGTCCCAGGAAGTAGCGGGACAGCCGTGGGCCACAGTAAGAAGGCTAATCCTTTCAAACCCCTGGAGGGATCCGGCTTCAAAGCCACTAGCGCAGCTGGCGTGTCTGCCGCGAAACTGAATGGGGGTGAGCCGGTGATCAGCAGAAGAGCCGCCGACTTCCCCAGGACGGACCCGGCCAAGGCAAAGCCTAACAATAGGCGCACAGCCAAGCGCATTCTTACCAGGAATGCTATTAATCCAATCACCAGGGAGCAGACGTCGGAACAAGACTTCGTAAAGGTGCAGGAGGACATCGAGTGGGCAAAGGCCGTACTGCCTGACTTCTCACTGGAAACCCCCACCAAGCCAAAGCTGGCTGAAAAGAGGAAGCCGTCCCTGGAGGTGCAGAGCACCTCAAAAAGATTACGACAAAGTCCATCCCCATCAAAAAAAAAAGGGTCCGTCAAACTCATCGCGTGTGGCGATGTGCGCTCCGTGACGCTATACAAAGCGGCCGTGGCTCAACTGAAGGAGGTCTACCCAGGAGCGAAACTGGAGGCGGTGGATGCCAAGGACATCCCGTCTAGGCCGAGAGCGAGAGCGTGGCTACCGAGTGAGCCATCAGAGCCAGCGGAAATTTTGGAGGCTCTCAAACTGTTTAACCCGCACCTGGGAACGAACAGTTGGAGGGTCCTTAAGGTTGAGAAAACGAACCGGGCGAGCATGCAGGTGGTCTTTCAGATCGACGGTGCGAGTGCGGAGACCGTACGCTGCTGCGGGGGCGTCGTAAATTACGGCTTCGCCAAGGTAGCTCTGAAGGTGTACAAAACAGACACTGGAGCGCAGCATAACCTTGCTAGCGTCGGCTGCACTGCTACTTCGCTAAGCACAGGGTGAAGTAGACATGGTCCTTCTCCAAAAGCCGTGGATCCCTGGAAACAGGATCTGCGGCTTGCGGACTCCCAAGTACACCATTTTTCACAGTAACGGTAAGGATAAGCTGCGCACCTGCATATTAATCAAGAAACATTTATCAGTCTGGAGTTAGAAACCCGCAAACTCCGACTGACATCCTTCTACCTAGCCCATGACACCCAGGGCCCGATCCCTTCCTGGACATTCCAAGAGGTAGTTGCACAAAGTGCCACGGACAAACAAAGTCTCATTATCGGAGGCGATGCCAACGCTCATCACTCACAGCGTGGCAGCACTAACATCAACGTGAGGGGTGAGTCTCTTTTTGAATACCTTCTTACCACTAACCTACATTTATGTAATAGGGGTACAGAACGCACGTTTATTATCAAGAATAGATCTGAGGTCCTTGATATAACCCTTGTACCGAGTGACATCAGAAGTCAAGTAGACAACTGTAAGGTTTAAAGCGATCATTCCTTTTCCGATCATCGCTATATCGAGATGACTATCTTAGCACCCTGTTTAACCCCCCAAAAGTCAAAAAACCTAAAAAAGACAAATTGGGGAATGTATATGAGGCTTCTGCGAGAAACCCTTCCGCAAACACCTCCTTTACCGGAACTCCTGACCAAGGAGTACGTAGAAAATATAAATAACCAACTCACCTCTGCGTGTAACAAGGCGCTGGACAAAGCTTGCCCTTTAAGTAGATACATTGAGACCCACAAACCACCATGGTGGTCAAAAAGTCTCGAAAACGCAAGGATGAAGTGTAGACAAACTTTTAACCTCGCCATAAGAACGGGAACAGACAGTGGCTGGGACCTTTACAAGAAAGAATTTAATTCCTATAAGAAACAGATCAGACGGGCGAAGAGAACCTCGTGGGAAACTTTCTGCACCAATATAGAGGGTACCTCTCAGGCCTCCCGCCTTAGAAAGATAATGTCTTCAACACCAAGTCCACCAGGACTTCTACAGGACGAGGGAGGCAGGTGGACTCAGTCTAGCAGCGAGTCCTTAGATCTGCTTCTCAACACCCACTTCCCAGGGTGCACACAAACAACAACTTACACCCAGCAAAACAGCTCAACTATTCAGAGCCCTGAATCTATAGTCAATGCAGAAAAGATTAAATGGGCTATCAGCACCTTTAATCCCTTTAAATCGCCAGGCCCGGATAAGATATTTCCGGCACAGTTGCAACATAGTCTACCCTACATAAGCGGATGGCTGGAGGCTATCCTTCTAGGATGCCTGATGGCGAACTATATTCCAAATACCTGGAGAAAAGATAAAGTTGTCTTCATACCCAAAGCGGGCAAACCATCCCACGTAAGACCAAACGAGTATATACCCATCAGTCTCTGCTCCTTCCTACTCAAAACCCTGGAGAGGTTGCTGGACATTCATCTAAGACAGTTAATCAGACCAGATTTACTTTCGAGGACTCAGCATGCATACACCAAAGGAAAGTCCGTAGAAACTGCCCTTCCTGGACTAGTCTCTAGAATAGAGTATTCACTTGACTGCAAGAAATACGCCATGGTGGCATTCCTGGATATAGAGGGGGCATTCAACAACATTCTCCCAAAGGCCATTACTGGTCAACGAACTCTTACGACTGCTAGAGAGGGAGGGGCACACAGTAAACGCCTATGCAGACGATGTGGCCATAATAATGCAAGGTTAATACGTACATACCCTGAGCGATCGTTTACTGCACGCACTGTATATATTGGTAAATTGGGCCACAACATGTGGATTAGGGGTTAACCCAAGTATGACAGAACTTGTGGTCTTCACAAGGAAGTATAAGCTGCCGAACTTTACCCTCCCCAAGCTCGACAACACGAGCCTCGCGCTGTGCAGCAGTGCCAAATATCTCGGAGTAGTTTTAGACAGGAAACTAAACTGGGACGAAATCTTTAGACAACGCATAATCAAGGCCAACACGGCACTTTTCGCGTGTAAGAAATCAATAGGATTGAGGTGGGGCTTCTCACCTGCAGTTGTACACTGGCTATACACAGCAGCGATAAGACCAATTCTACTATATGGAAACCTAGTCTGGTGGCCAACTCTAACAAAACCTTCTAATCTCAAAGCACCGCATAAAGTGCAAAGAAGTGCGTCCATTTGCATAAGCGGAGCACTACGAACTACTCCAAATGAAGCTTTAAACACCATGCTTCACCTGCTACCTCTTGATCTCGTAGCCAGGCTGTTGGCTACAAACTCTGCCATGCGGATTCGAGAAGCGATGGAATGGAGAGGAGGCAATCTGGGACATACCTCAGTCCTAGGTCTCCAAGCAAACACACCATCTCGCACAGACTAGTGTGTCCCCAAGCTCACCTTTAACAACAAGTACAGCGTGACTATACCCAGCCGGGAGGCATGGCAAAGTCAATACAAACCTTACTCGAACTCAGTATCCATCTATACCGATGGATTGAAACTCGACGACAAGGTTGAAGGGGGAGTTTATTCCTCTGATTTAGGTCTGCAAATCTCTTTTAGACTCCCGGACCACTGTAGCGTCTACCAGGCGGAAGTGCGAGCTATCCAGGAAGCCACAGTTCACCTAATGTCGCTCAGAGTCCTTCCAAGGAGTGTAACAAAATTCTCAGATAGTCAAGCAGCCCTTTATGCACTTGACTCGAACATTAATAACGCACAAACGCTGACTGAGTGTCGCCAATCTCTTAATGAGATAGCTCAACACCTCAGTATATGCCTGGTATGGGTGCCTGGTCACCGAAATATCGAAGGCAATGAAATGGCTGACGAGCTGGCTAGAAAGGGTACCTGCGAGGCTCTTCTACCGAAGAGTAGTAACGTTGGTATGCCACTAGCCTCGTTCAGACTACAAAATAGGAATTTCACCCTACGTAAAGCAACCCAAAGGTGGAAAACGACCCTGTCGTGTGCGAAATCCCGAAGCACATGGCCACACTTTAACCTGAAACGCACTAATACCCTTCTGCGTATGAGCAGAGAGAATATCTGTATTCTAATAGGGGCCCTTACGGGCCATTGTCTGATCGGCACACACGCCAGTAGACTAAAGGTCCAACACAATGACTTCTGTAGGAGCTGCCAATGTGCGGAAGAAGAGGAGAGTGTGGAACACCTATTCTGCAACTGTCCGGCGCTTAGCGGTAGACGAATGCTATACCTAGGGAAACCCACCTTGAGTACATTATCGGATACGTCCGAATTGGAGCTGACCAAGCTTTTAAAGTTTTTAAGGGCATCTAAATGGTTTGAGAGGGGACATATTTAGAAGTTTAATGGAGATTACGTGGTAATACAACGGGCCTCAATGTCTTACGTAGTCGGGCGGCAACGCCCGCGCCACCTCAACCTTACCTAACCTAACCTAAAACCTATTTCCTGTGAGCATGAAATAAGCTCAAGTACGCTTAAAACTTTCTGCGAAAAGGTTTTTGGAGTTTACCAGAATTATTCTTATCCAATGTCGTCTACTGTGCACAAGGTGCTAGTTCACGGTCAACAAATAATAGAGAGCTCCTTGGTTCCTGTTGGCTGTCTTGCGGAACATGCATCCGAGTCCCAAAATAAAATATATAAGAGTGATGGAGGGGGCATGCAAAAAAATGCAGTAGACTGGACAACATGACCGATGCTGCAGTCACCACGCTTTGAAGATTTACCTTATACTGATGAATCTGATAAAGATGAGTTAGAGGATGATAAAGAACTTATTGAAGAACTCGAAGTGATTGCTTCAGACGAAAAATATTTCGCCAGAGGAAAAAAATTTAATTTACGTTTCTTTTGTCGTATTTGTGCCACGTCAGCTGTTAGACAGTTCGATGACAATACAAACGATGGTTGAATTGAGCAATATTCAAAATTCGTATGCGCATGAACATACACAATCATTTTATACACATCATCCTCTCTACAGCGTTTTATTTTGTTCTCTTGCACTCATTTTGCTTTTGTCGCTTCTGCCACTGTTAAAAAAATTTGTTTAGTCTAATAAATTAATAAATAATAAAATTTACTTACTTTTACAACCAAAACTCGCCCAGTGTGACCTAATTTCATATCAGTAATCTCGAAAACGGCTGTTTTTAAAAATAGTCTGGCAACCACTAAATAACACAAATAGCACAATAATAGCAAACATACCCAGGGGCATGTTGGCTGTGTTATAAAAACTCTAATGCGTTTGTTTTAAAGCTCTCAAATAAATTTTTAGTACTATACGCACATAGCATAGCAAGTGAATTCCCATACAATCAATATAAAAATCAAGAATTTCAATCTTGAAACACAACTTTTCGGCCTTATTTCTCGTGCGAGACCGAAAATTCTTGAATCAAGTATAAAACGTTCTAAACGTTCGAGATCGGGCATTCTAATTTAAGAACGTTTTGAGTATGAAGGGAACTTATTTTAAGATTTTTATACTTTGATACCAAAGGTATCACAGTATATTGGGTTTGTGCAATGTCCGTCATGGTGTCTGTCCGTCTGTCCGTCCGTCTGTATGAACTCAGCTTTTTTCGACACCTTTAAGCCCTTGCAACTTTGCAAATATCTAGGTACATGCCTTCGTCAGACAAAGTGTTAAATGTAGGGCTCTACGACCTCAGGGGGCCTGAGAAATCGATAACAAGTCGATACACCTTGATGTGCAAATCGATAAAACACTTATATATCCCACATTTAAGCAGCTAGAATCCCTAAATTTGGGGAGAAGATAACCGAATGCATTTTCCAAAAAAACTGTATCAAAAGTATCATCTACAGTTTTGAATCTATAGCCACCAAATTAGGTAGATGCTGACATCTGACACAGATGTTGCAGTCGGACGCAACCGACTGCGATTACTTTGATACCAGTTTACAAAGCTGTGCTAAGGGATCTGTGTGCAAATAATAATAAATGGCGGTATAAATATTTGGCAGAAGGGGTAGGCGTGACATCCAAATTTGTGATGCATATCTGTGGCGGATGGCACCTTCTATCCCCCACCAAGTTTGAAGACTCTAGCGCAAAAACTAGGAAAGATATAGAGGTAGGCGGTATAAGTGGGCGTGGTATCCAAAATTTTGATGCACATCTGTTACGGATGTCACTAACAATGTTTCTACCAAATTTGGTGACTCTAGCGCAAAAACTGAGAGAGATATAAAGTTTTCAGATTCAAGATGGTGGGCGGTAAAGGTGAATGTGGCTACCAAAACTATAATGCAGATCTATTACCCATATCACTAACATTATTCACACCAAATTTGGTGACTGTAGGTTAAAAACTGGCGAAGTTACATGCATTTTTTTTTAGGGCGGTGGAGCATGACCCGTTGTTTGGGAGCGAGGCATCCAAAATTTTTATGCATATCTGTGTCAGATGTCAGCATCTACCTTCATGACAATTTTGTGGCTATAGCTTCAAAACTGTAGAAGATACATCCATTTTTGTTTATAATTTAAGGGGGGCTGGGGGCGGAATAGGTGGGCGTGGCATAAAAACTTTTTATGCAGTTTTTTGGGAAATGTCATCGGCTATGTTTCCCCCAAATTCGGTGACTCTAGCTGCTTAAATGTGCGATATATTTTTGTTTTATCGATTTGCACATCGAGGTGTATCGACTTGTTATCGATTTCCCAGGCCCCCTGAGGTCGTAAAGCCCTACACTTAACACTTTGTCTGACGAAGATATGTACCAAGATATTTGCAAAGTTGCAAGGCTTCAGCTTTAAGGTTGTCAAAAAAAGTTGCGTTCATACAGACGGACGGACGGACAGACACCATGACGGACATTGCACAAACCCAATATACTATGATAACTTTGGTATTTGTATATATTTTCTTTTTTTTTAGTATATATAAGTATTTCGTACTTATATCAAGCTTAAATTGTCCTATTTTATGGTTTTTATTTTGCTGTTAATCTCTGTTTAAAACAGCAACCACGAAATACTAAAATAAAATACTTTGTAAAAATAAAGAAGAAAAATTATAAAATGCCGTGGGTGGGATTCGAACCCGCAACTCGTACGTGAATCAAGAATTTTTTTTCTCGATTTCAGCATTTCTTTAAATATGCTTGATTCAAGTTCACTTATACTTAATTAAAGAATCTTGTACTTGATTTAAGTAATTTTCTACCTATTTTAAGTATTTCGTACTTGTATCAAAAAAATTTATACCTCATTCAATTTTTTTTGGGATTAGATCAAGATTATTATTCTTGAATTTTTAAGTACGTTTTAGACATATTTTAAGATTTCCTAAGTTCTAGAATAAAAATCTAGAATTTAGAACGTATTTTTTTTTTTTTTTTCTGTGTACTTACTTAAATATCGTATTGTTTAAAAACTAAAAACCTTTGGAACTAAGGCACAAATAGGCCGTCAGCCGTCAGGGGGATGATCGCGCAGTGCTGGTACTTGTACTGGTATCTAAGCTGCGTGCCGTATCTGTAGTGCACTGGCGGAAGTGCGACTATACTCTCCACGCGAGGGCGGCTGGAAACAGGCTCTTGGTAAGGTCATGTCTCTGCCAATGAGTGCTGGCTAATTGTAATCGGGCTAGAGAAGACAACTCTCCAAATCACCTCAAGCCAAGGTGGAACAGCAAATGCCGATGGTTGCGTGGCCGAGGGGAAGCTCGGTCGCTAGTATGCGGACTCAGGGGGAACAGCCGACCCACCCTGTTTTAATGAGACTTCCCGCGGTACATGGGCTCTGCCGCGTGAGACGATCCCCTTCCCTATTACTCATGGGAACTACATATGAATCCAACTACTAACAAAAACAATGAGGCCGACACTCGCCCAAAGTCGGATGGGACTAACACTCCTTCAACTTCTGTGCTGCCCGGTAAGCCAACGGGCAGTGCTACACCAGCTGTACGTAGAATGGCTCCAGTCAGGCAGCCGAGTCGTGGGGCGAGGCCCGGATACAAGGTGCCAGCGAGAGCTCTGCAGAGCAGAAATGCGGCGGGCTCAACCTCCACCCCAAACTGAACCTCAACCCTGGCAAGGCCCAGCACGTCTGGACCAACAAAGCCAACATACAGCGATAAGAGACGCGCTGCATGCATTCTGACCCGGAACCTGTCTGGCGCAGACACATCGCCAGAAGGTTCGCAGCTGGTGGAGTGGGCAAAATCGGTTTTGCCTGATTTCCAGCCATCTCCAGTGAAGGATCCAGCTGCCACTAAGCCAAAGCGACAGCTATCAGTTGAGACCAGCGCACCGCAAGCCAAGCGGCCGCGTCAGCAGCAAGGAGTCAAATCCTACGCTGAGGTGACGAAGGGTAAGGTCAGGTCAGGGTTTCTGGACTGAGGACGCAAGAGTATAAGCTACTAGTAGCTGGAACCGAAGGTTGATATAGAACCTGCATACTCTCAAAAAAACATTTAAACATATTTTTGCTCCCAAAATACAGTGATTTAGACAACACTGCAGCATGCCTGGAGCTGGAGAAGGAGACAGTTCGGCAAGTCTCTAGCTACTTCGCCCATGACCATCAGGGTGATCCTCCGCAACCACTGCTACGCCAGCTGATTGCCGACTGCGAGCTGGGGACCTCCGGCTAATAGTGGGCTGCGATGCAAATGCCCATCACTGATACAAATTTAAGGGGTGAGTTGATTTTTGACTACTTTCTAAATACAAATATGCTTTTGTGTAATAATGGTCGGGACCCGACCTTTATTGTCAAAAACCGCAGGGAAGTTCTATATCTCACTCTAGTCTCTGCCTCTTTATGGGATCAAATTCTCTCTTGGAGGGTGCTAGATGAGCACTCCTTCTCAGATCATAGGTATATTGAAACCATACTACTGATCCGTAGTCCCAGACCAATCCAGTTCAGAAACTTAAGAAGAACTGTTTGGAAGACCTACACTGTTTCACTGCAAAGACTGCTCCCTGAAACTCCGCCTGAAGGGCCAGATACCGCCGAGTATGTAACTCGGCTCATAGGAACATTCAACAAAGCGTGTGAATACGTATAAATGAATCTTGTCCCGTTAGCAGACCAAAAAGGAAAAACAAACCCCCTTGGTGGACTGCTCAAATTGGAGAGTTAAGGGCAACAGCTAGAAAACTCTTCAATAAAGCTAAGGCTCAAAATGATGAACAATCATGGGCTGACTATATGATAGGGCCCTCCGTTTTCAAGAAGGGGCTTCGCAAAGCAAAGCGGACCTTGGGAAACTTTCTGTTCAGAGATAGAAAGCACTTCCGAAAGTTGGTATCCACATTTGTTGAAGTTAGTTGCTGTCAATTATTTCAAGCAATGAATTTTCAGGCAATGCCTGACATATTTTTAATTTTTCTGTTTGAAAGAGCAACCAAGGTGTTTTTCATTTATAGTTTTTTTTCTTTGCTATTCACCACCTTGGCTATTAAAATATATTAATTATTAATAGTAGTGTTTTTGATAGAAAAACATGATAAATTGCGACTTGGTCAGGGTGAGAAAATTGGTGAAAATTAAATGTTTGTGCTTACATTGCAAATTGGGTAGATGGCTTTAATGGTTTACAAATAGATTAAATAATGCATTCAGTGCACTTTAAAACTAAACACAGATGGCGATTTGCATTGAGCTAGAACCAGTGCTGCCAAATTATTATTGCTTCGTCATCAAATACAAGCCCAGTGCTGCAAAATTATTGAAATTTCGATTGGTTGCCTCTCTGGAATATAACAACACTTGAAATATCGAAATTTTGATTGGTTGGCTCTCTGGAATATACTGTTTTATAGAGTTAGAGTTATTTTAGAGCACAGAGCGATTTGTTTGTAACTGTTTATACTTTGATACCAAAGGTATCATAGTATATTGGGTTTGTGCAATGTCCGTCATGGTGTCTGTCCGTCCGTCCGTCTGTATGAACGCAACTTTTTTTGACAACCTTAAAGCTGAAGCCTTGCAACTTTGCAAATATCTTGGTACATATCTTCGTCAGACAGTGTTAAATTTAGGGCTCTACGACCTCAGGGGGCCTGGGAAATCGATAACAAGTCGATACACCTCGATGTGCAAATCGATAAAACACATATATATCCCAGATTTTAGCAGCTGGAGTCATCAAATTTTGGGGCAAGATAGCCGATAGCATTCCCGAAAAAACTGCATTAAAAGTTTGGATGCCACGCCCACCCCTTCCGCCCCCAGCCACCCTACAATTATGAACAAAAAAGGCTGTATCTTCTACAGTTTTAAAGCTATAGCCACCAAAATTGGCAGAAAGGTAGATGCTGACATCTGACACAGATATGCATCAACATTTTGGATGCCACGCCCCCAAACAACGGGCCATGCCCCACCGCCCTAATAGAAACCGAAATGCATGTATCTGCGCCAGTTTTTAAGCTAGAGTCACCAAATTTTACGGATGACATTCATAACAGATCTGCATCAAAGTTTTGGATGCCACACCCACTTTTACCGCCCACCTCTATTTCTTTTTCAGTTTTTGCGCTAGAGTCTTCAAACTTGGTAGGGGGATAGAAAGTGCCATCGGCCACATCACAAATATGGATGACACGCCTACCCCTTCTGCCTGATATTTACACCCAAAACTCCATATATAACTATTTGCAAACAGAATCCTTAACACAGTTATGGTACATAGCTGGTATCAAAGTATATCGCAGTCGGATGCGTCCGACTGCAATGTTTTAACTGGTTTTATTTTTTATTTTTGTAAAATTTAATAAAATAAGCAATTATGGAATTGATTTTGGAAGAATCGAAAAATATTTGCGCCAATTGTCGATAATAGAAAATATTGTTCGTTCGGTGCATCATACACAAAACAAAATTGTGAAAAAAAAACAATTCTATTTGGGTTGCACTTTGGTTGCACTGATGCAGCACTTTCACTATTGTTATACTTTGATACCAAAGGTATCATAGCAACATGGGTTTGTGCAATGTCCGTCATGGTGTCTGTCCGTCTGTCCGTATGAACGCAGTTTTTTTCGACACCCTTAAAGCTAGAGCCTTGCAACTTTGCAAATATCTTGGTACATGCCTTCGTCAGACAAAGTGTTAAATGTAGGGTTCTACGACCTCAGGGGGCCTGAGAAATCGATAACAAGTCGATACACCTCGATGTGCGAATCGATAAAACACAAATATATCCCACATTTTAGCAGCTAGAGTCACCAAATTTGGGGGCAAGATAGCCGATGACATTCCCCAAAAAACTGCATAAAAAGATTGGATGCCACGCCCACTTATACCGCCCACCGCTATATCTCTCTCCGTTTTCGAGCTAGGCTCTTCAAATTTGGTATGAACATTGTTAGTGACATTCGTAACAGATCTGCATCAATGTTTTGGATGCCACGCCCACTTATACCGCCCACCTCTATATCTTTGTCGGTTTTTGCGCTAGAGTCTCCAAACTTGGTAGGAGGATGGAAAGTGCCATCCGCCACAGATAAATGTCATGCCTACCCCTTCTGCCTGATTTTTATACCCAAAGCCCTCATATATTACTATTTGCACTAGGAATCCTTAAAACAGCTATGTAAACTGGTATCAAAGTATATCGCAGTCGGTTGCGTCCGACTGCAACGTTTTTACTTGTTTTTTTTTGCTTATATTCCTTATTTTATTATTATGCTATTTAATTTACTTTACCTGTTTCGATGCAGATTTTTATACTTTAATACCAAAGGTATCATAGTATATTGGGTTTGGCAATGTCCGTCATGGTGTCTGTCCGTCTGCCCGTCCGTCCGTATGAACGCAACTTTTTTCGACACCCTTAAAGCTTGGTACATATCTTCGTCAGACAAAGTGTTAAATTTAGGGCTCTACGACCTCAGGGGGCCTGGGAAATCGATAACAAGTCGATACACCTCGATGTGCGAATCGATAAAACAAAAATATATCCCACATTTTAGCAGCTAGAGTCACCAAATTTAAAAGCAAGATAGCTGGTGACATTTTCCAAAAAACTTCATCAAAAGCTTTAATGCCACGCGCTCCTCTTCCGCCCCCAGCCCCCCTCCGATTATAAACAAAAATGCCTGTATATTCTACAGTTTTGAAGCTATAGCCATAAAAATTGGCGTAAAGGTAGATGCTAACATCTGACAAAGTTATGCATCAAAACTTTGGATTCCACGCCCCCACACGAGGGGCCACGCCCCACCGCCTTAAAAAAAACCGGAATGCACTTATCTTCGCCAGTTTTAAAGCTAGAGCTTAACAGGTGTGCATATAAACTTTGGATGCCACGCCCACTTATACCGCCCACCTCTATATCTTTTTCAGCTTTTGGGCTTGAGTCTCCAAATTTGGTATGAACATTGGTTGTGACATCCGTAACAGGTGTGCATAAAAAATTTTTATGCCATGCCCACTTATACCGCCCACCTCTATATCTTTGTCGGTTTTTGCGCTAGAGTCTCCAAACTTGGTAAGGGGGTAGAAAGTGCCATCCGCCACAGAGAATTGTCATGCCTACCCTTTCTGCCTTATTTTTATACCCAAAACCCTCATATATTACTCTATGTGCACTCAGAATCCTTAACACAGCTATGTAAACTGGTATCAAAGTATATCGCAGTCGGTTGCGTCCGACTGCAACGTTTTTACTTGTTTGACGTTAGCGTTGTGAATTCATTTTTTGATTTACGTTGATATTGTGTGTGTGATATTGCATTTATTAAAAAAAACTGGTAAGTACTAATGCAAATGTTTTTAAAAACAAATTAATATGTAATTTTCTTTCTTTAATGTAAAGGGAGTACAATAGCATCAGCTTTGAAAAGAAAAATGACTGCAGCATTGATTGTGATTTTAGCTCTTGACGAAACAGAGCAAGAGCTAAATAAACGCAAAAGATCAATGTGGGTTTAGGAGCTTTTTTTGGAACGTGAAGAATCAGGGTTTTTTTTCGATCATTTGAACAAATATTTCGATCGAACAGTCCTGATCGCTTTAAGGACTTCGTTCGAATGAGCCCAAACGATTTTGATTTCTTACTTGAACGTGGAAAACCATCAATTCAAAAAGCGGACACAAGACTACGCAAAGCGATATCTGCCGCAGAACGGCTCACTGTGACGCTTCTCTATTTGGCCACCGGGGACAGCATGCATAGTTTAAGCTTTTTGTTTAAAATCTCGGTGTCATCAGTTTCGGGTATTATACAAGAATACCAATTATCAAACATTAAAGGATGATTTTCTTAAGGTAACACATTTTATTTATTAATTTCATTCAAAGAAAACAATTTAAACAGCTTAAATTCATTAATTTAAATATTGCATTTATCCAAATCTCCGGCTTCTAGAGATGCCAATATGCTATTCATTTTAGACTTAGCCAAGCGCACGACGGTGGCATCGAAGAGTTGCTGCAACTGATTTGCCCCAGAGCTCAAACTCGTCATCCTCTTTGGTGGTGGCTAAAATTTCGCAAGCTTGCTTTAATAAAGCAGTGCGTTGCACATTGCTGTCAGTATCGACTAATCGACGCTTTGGTGTTGCCTTAATTATGGTAGATGACGAGTTTGACGAAGGTGGCGTTGACGAAGGCATCTCATTAAAGTAATCAATTTCCTCAACCGTGGAGTCGAGCTGTGACAAGCTTACATCTGCATCTTCATTCATTGTCTATAAAAAACACTTTAAATTAGTTTGTGTTTATTTTAAATGCCTACGACTGCTGCTGAGTGGGAAACAATTGCAAATGTTTTTGAAAAACGGTGGAATTTCCCAAATTGTATTGGTGCTCTGAATGGAAAAAGTGGCTCCAAGTATTTTAACTACAAAAAAAATAGTAGTATTGTTTTAATGGCAATGGCTGACGGCGAATATAAATTCACCTACATTGACGTTGGAGCATGTGGCCGTGATGCTGATGGTGGTGTATTTGCACGGTATTGGCAGAGATAATAATATTATTTTATTATATAAAATATACATTAATTATTATTGTATTTCAGTTGCACATTATCAAAAGCTTTGGAGCAAAACACGCTGAACTTGCCTGACCCAAAGCCACTAAGAAATGGATCCGAGCCAATGCCGTATGTGATTGTTGCTAATGATGCTTTCCCACTCAGAACATATATTCTGAAGCCATTTGTGTTCCGGCAACTAGACATGAACCAAAGAGTTTTTAACTATCGGCTGTCCCGCGCGCGTAGGATAATTGAAAATGTAATCGGAATTTGCGCAGCAAGATTCAGAATTCTTCGCAGGGCAATAGATCATCAAACCGCAAATGCCACAAAGATTGTGTTAGCCGTTTCCGTTCTTCACAATTTTTTAATTGCAAGAAAGAGTGTGTACACGAGCTCAATTGATTTTGACAGGGTGTTGAATGGTGAATTTGTACCAGGTAAATGGCGAGCAGAGGGAAACAGCTTGTTGGATCTGCAATCAGCAAACACCGGACGAACAAGCAATACAGCAAGCAAAATTAGGGAAAGTTTCAAACAACATTTTATATCAGCAGAAGGTGAGGTGAGCTGGCAATACGCAGCCTGCGGCTATCCTACTTACAGCGAACATTAAAAAACAAGTAAAAAAGACGGACAGACGGACGGAAGGACAGACGGACGGACGGACGGACAGACGGACAGACACCATGACAGACCTTGCACAAACCCAATATACTATGATACCTTTGGTATCAAAGTAAAAAAATTAAAAACTTACATAGCTTGATGTCCGCGATCCAGAGTCACCACTAAGTATGGGTTGCAAGAAGAGCATAGCACAGTAAAATTTATTTAGCGGCTTCCGAGCAGCAGCAGCCTGACCACTTTTAGTCGATCGAACCTTATTATGAGCATTCTTTAAAAAATTGCATTGCATTTTATAAAATATTAATAATAACATGAAAATAAAATGATTTTTACTTACACGAAATTGCTGGCGCAACAAATTCCATTTATTGGATACTTCTTCTTTTGGGATTTGAAGAGGCTTTGCAATTTCTTCCCATGAAGTCTCCCGTTTGTTGCGATTTTTGTAAGCACCGCTGGTGAAATTCCACAAATTAGTTCTTTCTTCTACTAAGTGCATTAAGGTGTAGCACTGCTCGTCCGACCACAATGCTACCGTCTTTCTGGCGCGTGATGTTTTATTTATTGGTGTTAGATCAACGTATTCCACATAAACATCATCTAATTTCTCCATTGTTTTGCACACAATAGAGAAGGACAATCACCAAAATACTATTCAGCGATAGCTATCGCCCGCAACCGAATCAACTCTACTTTTGATATTGAAATATCGTTGAATAAAGTTGATCATAAGCTATCGCCCGCAACCGAACCGAATCTAATTTCGATATTGAAATATTGAAATAAATAAATATCGTTGAATAAATTTGGTCAACACAAAGCAAATGAATGAACATGAAGTCAATTTGATTTTGTGTTGTCAACGCGTCAATTAAGACATCAACTATTGACTCAAAGTGTTTAGACTTTGTTTATATTCAAAGCGTCAACTGTTGTTTTTCGTGTAGTCAATCTATTGGCAAGGCAACAGTTGACCAGGTTGACAGCTGTTTACACTAGGGTTGACTAAATTGATGTCAATGTTGACTTGTCTGTCAACTAGTGTAAATACACCTTAAGGAAGTTGCTAAGCAAAACTCCTCAGACTCTAGGGTTGATTAAGAACGCAAACGTTGCGTGGACATCATCCAGTGAAGAATCACTGACCCTACTCTTGGACACACATTTTCCTTGGGGAAACAGATCACCAAGACCTTTTGATCTGCACTTTAGCGGGGAGACACAGAAGCTCTTGTTACTGCTCAGCGATAGGAATATCCATTGGGCAATCAAGAGCTTTAAACCCTACAAATCGCCGGGGACGGATAATATCATTCCTGCTCAATTACAACCCGCAGGGAAAACGGCCATCAACTGGCTTAAAGACATTTTCTCCAAGATTTTCAAAAGTGGTACAATCCCAGGGCTATGGCTGGAGTCGAAAGTATTATTCATTCCAAAAGCTGGAAAACCCTCACTCACAATAGCAAAAGATTTTCGACCTATCAGTCTCTCGTCTTTTCTCTTGAAAACGATGGAGAGGCTGCTCTGTGTCCATCTGAGAAGCGCTATTCCCATATCGCTTCTCTCACCAGTTCAGCATGCCTACTCTAAAGGCAAGTCTACCGAGACTGCATTGCATGCGCTTACTGCTTACATCGAAAAGTCTCTACATGGGAAGAATTACACGCTAGTAGCCTTCCTAGATATAGAGGTAGCCTTCAACAACGTCACTCCTAAGACTATCACTGACTCGCTGACGGATTTGAGGGTCGACTCCCTGACAGTGCACCTGATCGATCAGATGCTACAATGCAGGATCGTAAAGGCCACACTGGAGGCAGCGACTGTCATCAAATCCGTCGTCCCCACAAGGCGGAGTCCTCTCGCCTCTTCTATGGAACGTAGCAGTCAACCAACTACTACGATCCATGGATGGAGGAGGGTGCAAAGCTAAATACCTAGGTCTTATTCTAGACAAGAAATTGGACTGGAACCTCAATACTGAGGAGCGTATAAAAAAGGCAAATGTTGCCCTATACGCCCGTAGGAAGTAAATCGGACTTAAATGGGGCGTGAATCCACAAATCGTCCATTGGCTCTACACTGCGGTAGTCAGACCGATACTGTTGTATGGGGTGTCTGTCTGCTGGCCTGCACATGACAAAGCAACAGTCACCAAAAAAATAGGAAGGGTGCAGCGTACTGCTGCACTCTGCGTTACAGGAGCTTTACGTACGACCACGGGTAACGCTCTCGACGCCATACTGCATCTCCTACCTGTCGAAATGATAGGGCGGAAAATAGCAAATATGTCAGCGCTTCGAATGAGAGAAGCCAAACAGTGGATAGGCCAGGGTTTTGGACATTCAATAATCTTGGAAGACAATCCACTCATACCAGGTAACACAGACTATCAGATCCCACAGGTGTATTTGGACACTCCCTTTAATACCCTTATCCCAACGAGAGAGAACAGGGAAGAGGGTTTGCCCGCAAGACCTGCGGAAGCCGTAGAAATCTTCACAGACGGCTCTAAGTTGGATAGCAAAGTAGGAGGCGGCATCTTATGAGCCAGATTTGACCTACGCAAGGCTTTCAGACTCCCTGATCACTGCAGCGTCTTCCAGGCTGAAGTGCTAGCAATTCAGGAGTCGCTAAATTGCATTTCACTTATGTGCAATACCAATGAAATCTACATCTTCACAGACAGCCAGGCAGCAATTTGATCGCTGGAGTCGAACACATCGAACTTTAAGGCTGTTCATAACTGCCGCAAATCTCTATGCGAGATGGCAAAGCAGTTTAACATATGCCACTTCTAAGCCGAAAAAGTGCTCAACTGTCACCAGAGTGATGACTGGGCATTGGCTTGTGGGGGCACACGCGGCCAGACTACTGGTCCCACATAATGACTTCTGCAGAAGTTGTCGGGATGAGGAGGAAGAAAAAACAGCTGTTCACCGTCTTGGCACATGCCCAGCCCTATGTAAAACTAGGCGAAGAATCCTTGATGACTTTTTCTTCGAAAATCTATCAGAACTCGCGAGCAAAACACCCAAAGATGTAGCAAGGTTCATTCAAGCCGCAGGATTGACTCTCGGAGCGGATTCATACCAGGAGTAATAGAGGGGTATCAGAGCCTTCGCGGTATCACAATGGGCCGAATGCGGCCTAAGTGCGCTAAGGGGAGTATCCCTCCTTGCTAACCGCTCTAACCTAACATAACCTAAGGCACAAATAATAAGGCACAAGATGTTAACAACTTGTTAACATGAAATTTTTTTTAGCAAATTGATCAAATTAAGACGCTTTTCCTTGATCGTTTAGGACCAAATTTTTGAACAATTTTGGTCAAAGTGGTTGTTATAAATCAGATATAATCTATCGAAAAACATATTTGTTTTGAATTTTTCAAATAATTTTAGGTACCATGTTCGGGAAAGGGGATGTAGTCGTGGTCGAATCATAAAATAATCAAAAACCGAATTTCTACTTAAATTTGAATAGTTTATGAGCAATAACTTAGTTTTCAATCTTTCAATTTGAAGTTGATACAAAAAAAATGAACAAAAAAACCATAGTGCTATGGATAAAACAATGAACATTTGAAAATGCCTTCGTCAGACAACGTGTTAAATTTAGGGCTCTACGACCTCAGGGGGCCTGGGAAATCAATAACAAGTCGATACACCATGATGTGCAAATCGATAAAACACAAATATATATCCCACACTTTAGCAGCTAGAGTCACCAAATTTGGGTACAAGATAGCCGATGACAATCCTCAAAAAACTGCATCATACCAACTTTGATATTATTTAAAAAAGATTATGCAGCAATTTAAAAAAATTTCATAAGACTCTCAAGTCTTTTGATATAAATTGCAGCAAAAGGACACCAGATAATTGAACAGTATTCAAGCCTTTAGCGCACGAATGCAAAGTATAAACATATCATTATGAATGGATCAGAAATCTGAGCTGCACAACGTCTAACGAATCCAAACATAGCATATGCTTTTTGTAACATGTAGTCAAGATGAATGACAAATCAAAGTTAAGAGTTAAAAATAACTCCAAGGTCAAGTGATTAATATCTGATAGTCAAATTCGAGCCATCAATCGTATATATAATTGGGCTTCGAGCTCTAAAAAACTCACAAAAAAGCACATTGAGAAATTTAGCGGGAGAAGGTTTTAATGACACCTTGTGCAAATTCTAAGTAAATCCTCTTAGAGATCGATGCAGCCAGATGCCGTCTTAATCACTTTAAATAGTTTAAGATCATCAGCGTATAAAAGATTATTGACTACTACGAAAACAGAATGAAATGTCATTTATAGGTTAGTTTAGGTTGGACTGGCTGACCCTCCCTGGGGAAAGTGTCACACATAGACCACTGAGGGTCCTTAGTGAAGCAGGTGGAAGGATATGTTTCTGCTATCTAGATGTGTGGTCCTGAGGCGTTTGTATGCTTCGGGCAAGCGCTAGAAGCTTGTTTGGTTCCATCTTGCTGGCCTCCTCTGGGGATGCCAGGAAGGAACCCTGGAGGTGTTGTAAGCGTTTTGCTGCCAGTGTAGGCAGCTGCAAAGTAGGTGCTCTAGTGTTTCCTTGAGACCTGGTTCCTTGCATTTCCAGCACTCATCGTTGTCTGTCATGCCAAGCCTTTTCGCATGGACTGCCACGAGGCAGTGGCTTATCATGAGTCCCGTAAGCATGCGGCAATCATGCCTTTGTAGCTTCAGCATGTATTGCGATAGCATGTCGCTGTATGTTTTGCACATTATTTTGGAGATCCTGCAGTTAAAGGTGTTTGTCCACCTTTTCACCAGATCGGAATTTCTGCCATGTGGCTGTTAAGACCTGTAGCGCTTTGTTTAGCCAGAGAGTCAGCTTTTTCATTGCCTTCGAAACCCTAATGGCTGGGAATTCAATAGATGCGCACGTTATTAAGCGTGCTGAGTGCATCAAGTGCTTCCCTGCTCGCCAGGACATCTCGGGATCTTATGAAGTGCGACTGTAAGGCTTTTATTGCTGCCTGGTTTCAACCAATATGTTAACTTTGTTGAACGCTGTATTCGTTTTTAGGACTATTTCCACCGCGTTCCTTATTGCGAATATCTCTGCCTGGAATATACTGCAGTGGTCTGGTAGTTTGTAGGACAGGCTCATGGGCGGTTCAGCGCAGTATACTGCTGCGCCGACTCCTTCATTCATTTTTGAGCCGTTTGTGTATATGTTGATGTCTGTCTGCTCTGCAAAATTGACTCATCTTTGCTACCTTCTAGTGCTACCACCGTGAGATTGTCAGTGCTGTAATTACAATCGTAATCAAATATTCTCACTGATGTTGGAAAGAATGAGTTGTAGTTTGGGTGTCTTAGACCAGAAACCTTGTTTCCCAAAGCTATCAAGGTTTCCTGAATAAGTACGACGCACAGTGGGGCCTCTGCCGGAAAAGCGTTGCATAAATCATTATTTTCATAAACGCGTTTGGCAAAAGTAAAACATGTAATCGACAGAGAATACTTCAAAAAAAAAATGCATCCAAAAGATTTTTGAAATCGGTTAAAAATTATGGCTGCTACAGCTTATCAAAATTGAGAAATATTTCGTGAGTACGAATAAATGAGAGTTTTTACGAAAATTCGCCACTTTCAAAGTGAATATTGGGCGATATAAACAACCGATCTTTGATCTTTTTTTATATGAAAAGTATGTTCAATGATAGTATTTTGTTGTTTAAATTTTGAATATAACTGCAATACTTATTAAACATTTAAAAAATACACTAAATTTTCCTTATTTTTGAACTTTCGTGGAATAGAACTCACAGGTATAACGGGATAATTGTGGGACCACTTGCATGCGATAGATGAAATATATACCATTCATATGTTTTCGGTCTAAGTCCGCGAAATCTGCGGAAATTGAGATCAATCCAAAAAACTAGGTGTACCTCGCGTTAAAAGCATGCGGCAGGTATAAGGAAGAAGAAGAGCGCATGCAAATTTGGCTGTAGCGGGTGTGTTGTTTATTTATAACATTGCTATATGCTGTATTATAACTACTACCTGACTATATGTACCCCCTTTAATAAATGTTGAGTTTATAATTACCGGCTTGAAAAGGGTGTGAAAGGCAGGTGAATATAGTTTTTTATTATTATTATTATTATGAAGTGGAGGTCTGTGCACTGCGACCACCTGGATCTATTGTGCCCTCTTCCTAGTGTATGAGCTACAGCTCCTCGTACAGTGCGATCGATCGCAGAAACGCGATGATGTCGCTTGGACGAAGAGCCCTCATCTCCTCAGAATTAAGTGAGACCCGCCCTAGCTGAGATAATCTCAGCCGACCTATGGCCGGGCACTCTTCTAATAGATGCTCTGGAGTTTCGTCCCCCTCCAGACAGAGCCTGCAAGTGCTCTCGTTGCCTATGCGTATCCTTTGTAAATGCCTACACAATCTGCAGTGTCCCGTCAAGAAGCCTGTAACAATCCGAAGAGATACCTCGCTCAGCTTTAGACAGTCTTCAGTCCTCGTCT
Source organism: Scaptomyza pallida (assembly GCA_018152965.1). NCBI lineage: Eukaryota > Metazoa > Arthropoda > Insecta > Diptera > Drosophilidae > Scaptomyza > Scaptomyza pallida. The sequence continues at coordinate 1,365,138 of JAECXP010000219.1, forward strand.
TGTTGTAGTTACCTATAAGCCTTTTACTCTGTCTCTCCCCCTGCGAGCACAGTCAGAAGTTTTCACTAGCAGACCAGAGGTCAGAGCGACTGCTCTGCTCGATGACACCAGGGCCCAGACCACAGAAAGGTTCTGGCCCGTAGAGAGGAGTGCTTGCCCCCTTCCTGGCCATTTGGTCTGCTACCTTATTACCTGGAATTCCCGCGTGCCCAGGGACCCAATAGATGGTGACTCTATTATTAGCCCCCAACTTGTTAAGTGATTCTGTACACTGCCAAACCAGCCTTGAGACAATTTTATATGCACTTAGTGCTTTAATTGCCGCCTGACTGTCTAAAAAAATGGCAATGTCCCTGCGATCGTACCCTATGTCTATGTTGAAAGCGGCACATCTCTCAATTGCGAGTATATCCGCTTGGAAGATACTAGTAAACTTGCCATGAGGTTCATGGTATTTGAGTCGAGGTCCGCAGACTCCGATCCCAGCCCCCTCCTCTGTAAGTGAACCATCTGTGTACCACCTTATAGCATGTGTTTTCACATTAAAGGTAGTTGACAGGCTGGTCCAATCTGCCTTATTGCTAAGTTAATCTCATATGACTTCTGCTTGCGTTGTGTTTTATGTATAAGTGCAACGGTGGGAGCCCAAGTAGTACGTCAAGAGCCGTGGCTGGGCAGGTGCGCATTGCTCCCGAGATGCACGAGCAGGCAAGCCTCTGGAGTTTACCCAGTTGCTTCTTCGCGCTTTCCCGGTCCATGCGTCCAGCCCAGACCACTGCTCCGTAGCACACCATGGGCCTCACCATAGCAGTATTCATCCACATCAGAATCTTAGGTGAAAGCCCCCAGTTTTTCCCCGCAAGAATTCTGCAACTCATCAGTGCTAAGGTTCAATTCCGAACAGCATGCTCCACATGCTGTTTCCAGAGAAGTCTTTTATCTAGTATGACCCCCAGATATTTGACCTCCGTGGACAAAGGTAAAATTGTACCCCCAATGATTATGGGAATAATAGATTTGAGCTTGTACCGATTTGTGAAGGCAACGATTGTGGTCTTTGCTGGGTTGATGCTCAGCCCCACGTCCCTACACCAGTCCAAGCTAAGTTGTAGACCCAAAGTGACTCTATCACATAGTGTGTTCTCAAAATTCCCTCTGCAGATAATGGTAATGTCATCAGCATAGCCAAGACACCGAAATCCATTATCCTTAAGCTGAGCTAAGAGATCATCTACCACCAGGCTCCAGAGGAGAGGTAATAGGACACCACCTTGAGGACAGCCTCTGGTGGTTTGAACCCTGATCGTCGAATTACTGACAGTAACTTCTGCTATACGAGAATCCAGAAGTTTGCCTAACCAGAACGTGAGTCCTGATGCCACTCCTTTTCTCTCAAGAGCTCTAACGACCACGTCATGCACCGTGTTGTCAAAAACACCCTCTATGTCCATAAAGGTGCAGAGTGCAACCTCTTTTGCTTTCACAGACTTCTGGAGAGTGTTCACTAAGTCAAGCAGAGCTGACTCCGTTGACATCCCTGCCCTGTACGCATGTTAATGTGCATGTAGTGGCTTAGCCACTAAGTGCACCGATCTTATGTGATTGTCAACTATCTTCTCTAGAGTTTTTAGCAGGAATGAGGTAAGGCTGATTGGCCTGAAGGATTTAGGAAGAAACGGGTCCTTTTTTCCTACCATCGGGGTAAAAATCTTCCTCGCCGTCCTCCACGCCATAGGTATGTACCCTATGTATGTATGTATTAAGAAAACTATGAGAGGGTCGAGGGTGGATGGGAAGGATGCCATCAACCCCCGGGGCTTTATAGGGACTAAGTGCACCGATTGCCCATCTGATCTTATGCTCAGTTACGATTTCCGCAGCTAGTTTGAAGTCGGGTCTTCTCCCAGATGCCTGTACGTAACTGCTATCACTATCTAAAATGGTCCTACATAACGGGAAATGAGTTTGCAAGAGAAGTTCGGCCTTCTCTACCTCATTGTCCGTATATGTCCCATCTTGTCTCTTAAGGCAAAGTTCCGAGAGCACTTTGCCTTTCGAGATGGCTTTGAATACTCTTACAGCGGGCGAGGCCTGCTCTAGAGTGGAACAAAACTTCCTGAAATGATCACATTTGCTAATGCGTATCTCCTTGTTATACTCAGTAAGCTTCTTGGTATAACAATCCCATTTGTCATTGCACTTTTTAGCTGCGTTAAACAGCTTCCTAACCTCCACCCGAAGAAGTCCAAGCTTTTTAGTCCACCATGGATTATCCCTGCTGGATCTTATACTTTTTAAGGGACAGCTTAAATGATAGGCATCCAAGATAGTCTTGCCCACGTCTATAGATAGCTGATCTATCTCTTCCTGTGAGGAAATTCTTTTCCTATAGTTAAGCCTGCTCAGATTAACCTCCAGACAGGACTGATATTGTTGCCAGTCAGCCTGCCGAGGATTTCTGATGTCCTTACTAAAGCTCAGATTACTGCATATGTCGAATAGGATGATCCTATGGTCCGACAATGAAGGTTCATTGGAGACTCTCCAGTTGCGGGCCAACCTGGAGCCTCCATCATAACCAAAGGTGATATCTAACACCTCGGCCCTGCTTTTGGTAACAAACGTAGGTTCTGCCCCTACATTGAAAACGGTGAGATCCTTAACTATTAGAAAATCAAGTAAACACTCACCTCTGCTGTTGGTATCTGTGCTGCCCCACGTGATGCTATGTGCGTTGGCATCGCACCCTAGCAGCAATGGCAGCTTCTTTCTGCTACAGTAGTCCACCAGATTTTGGACTTCTAATTGAGGAGCCTCCGCCTCGTCTCCCGGGAAGTACGCCGACGCCACCACGATTCTCCCGCGCTCTCCAGTGATCATCACTGCTACTAGATCTTTAGTGAGAAAATTAGAAAGACATAGAAAGTTAATATTCTTCCGTACCAAGATGCATGCTCTCGGCGATGTCTCTCTAACATCCGCCATAACTCTTGCACTTACGTGGTTAAGGCCGCAGATCCTGCCTCTGACGACCCATGGCTCTTGGATGAGCACCAGCCCCAGGTCCAACCTGGTGACCAACCTGCCGATGACAGCTGAAGCTGCCCTCGCGTGATGCAGGTTGATCTGTGCCACGCTGGTGGTCTCTATCCCTAGAGATCTTCTTCACCCTCCGAGAGCGTCAGATAGGTCTCTAACTGCGCCCCGGTGGGCGTTCGCTCATCATCGGATGGCCCATCCTCGTTGGTGGTATCACTATCACCTCGCACATTTAGCTTGGCCAGGTCTAATCCCTGTAGAGAGGCCAAGTCCAACTCGGCATCTATGGCCGCCAGCTTCCTCTCCGCTTCAGCTTCGGCTGAGGCTGCCGAAGTGCCAGGCACAACGACAGCAATTGCCTCCGCTTCCGCTTCTCCCTTCGTCGCGCTGTTCGCTTCGGCTGAGGCTGTCGAAGTGCCAGGCACAACGTCAGCTTTCGCCTCCGCAACCGCCGCCGCCGCTTCCTCCTTCTTGGCGTGGAGCTTGCATTTAAGCTGACCAAATCGGAAGCTAACCATCACGCCCCGGCTCTTCAGGAGAGCGAGTGCCTCATCCTCCACGCCTAGCGTCAGGATTTAACCTCCTTCAGCCTCTTTTCACCTCAGAAGCTTCCAAGTGTCCGTGCTGAGACCACGGTTCTGCTCGGTAAGCAGCCTAAAAGATTTGGCCACCGGCTTGCCAGCCGTCCGTGGCAAAAAAACCGTTACAATGTTGGGTAACGGTATTTCGTCTTTTGGGCAGGTGCAGAGCTGCACGGCCACCGCAGAGCTGATGCTGGGAGCTTTCAGCTCTAGCCACTTTCTAGTTCGTTTGGTGTCCTCCTTGACCACCACTCGAGGTTTGAAAGCCTCTACACTTCTGAAGTGCCTTGCTTTGAGGACGAGCCCCTTGGTTTGGCAACACTCTTCGAGTGGGGGCCTTGCCCCCGCGCGGTGTCAATTTGCCACCCATGTCCAGAGCCTCCTCTTCCATCCGCTCTGCTAATTGAATTGCGGTTAAGCCCCGCCTATCTTTATTAAAAGTCTTGTTTTCCATAAATTTGGTCCCACGAGTGTGGGGGAAGTAGTACCGGCGTGTCATAGCCCCCACTAACACGCCGGGGCCAGGTATACTCACCGAGGTGGCCAGGTACCGGTGAGGCTCCGTACCCTGACTGCAAACCAACCAATGGACACGAATCACGTAACACCCTGGCTTATGGGGGTGAATAGGCACCCTTGCCTTAGGACGTCACCACTGCCCGTTTGAGATGTGGGGGATAGGAAGTGGGTAGGTTATTGTGTCGGAATTTGGGTGTGTGTAAGACAATGTTTTAAAGACGGTCAAACAAGCGCCTTGTCGGTCCCACTAACGGTGTGGTACCCGCTGTTGTCCGGGACTGCTTATTACGACAAGTCGCTATTCGCAGCTAACCTCCACTGGAGGCCTTGTGCCGTCCGGTGGCTTCAGCTAGCCCACCTCAGAACCATCTCAGAGTTCGTTAGCTTAAAGTGAGCTGCGCAGTTCTCGTCTGTACTTCAGGAAGACCGGCTTCAGCTAAAAGGCATTTCGTCGGAGTTGTTGGGAAGGCGCCAATGCAGCGCCGTACTGCTGCATGGTATGCGGGGGAGAACAATTTGATGTTAGATGGCGCGCACCATCCATAGATTGCCAGTCCATAGTCGATTTTGGACAGTATTAAGGCTCTTGTGGCATGAATTAGTGATGTTGGATGGACAAGAGAACGCTTAGTCCCAAGAAACTTAATGATATTAAGGGGCTTGTTAAGGCTATCTCTAAGATTAATGCAGTGTTGCTTTAACGTAAGTCTACTGTCGATTGTAAGGCCGCGAACTTTAAGACTAGATGTATATTCTAATGTTATGTTATTTAATGTAACAGTTGGGCATGTACAACGGTGTTTTTTACAAATATGGAAAAGTTTACATTTGTTTAAAGCAAGAGTTTATTTGTTTAAAAGTGAGAGATAGTGAATTGGTATTTTTGGAGTTGCAGAAGATAATAGCATCATCCGCGTATTGTATTTTTTTGTGCTTTAGTATTTTACTATCGAGGGAGTGGAAGGCAATCATGAACAATACCACTGAGAGGGGAGACCCTTGTGGGATGCCGTTGTGTAATTTATAGAAATTAGTTAAGGTGTTATTAACTCTAACACGGATGGATCGCTTGGTCATGAAAGCCTTCACAAGATTGAAGGTCTAAGGTACGGTGTGCACACCAACGCGATCAAAAGCCCTTTCAAAATCAGTAGTCAGAATGGTTACATGATTTCTGGTTGAAAGGGCATCTGAAGCGTAATGATAGATATGCAATAGTGATTCAATGGTGCTATGCTGTTGTTTCAATGCAGTTTGGTTGGGGCTGATGAGTTTATTTTTGGTAATAATTCACATGATCCTTTTGGCAAGAACTTTTTCCAGTGTTTTGCTCAAGCAGGGAAGCAAGGATATGGGACAGAAGGATGATAATTCGTGGGAAGGTTTGTTTGGCTTAAGGATTGGGAATATTATAGCTGTTCTCCAAGTATGCGGATAGCTACCTGAATCTAACATTTGGTTGTAAATTTCTAGCAACCTTTGCTTTCCTTCTATTGGTAGGTTTCGAAGCATTGGGTATGAGATGCGGTCATAACCGGGAGATTTCCCTTTAGCGTGCTGCAGGGCTGATTCTAGTTCAATCAATGTGATATGAGATTCTAGATAATTAGCATCTGAGTAAATGTGGTAAGACGAATATTCTAGAGTGAGAAAGTTTTCTTAATTAACTTTAAACGCGTTAGAAAAGTATTCATCGCTGGAGTAATTGGACCACATAGCTCCGAAAGCATTGCCAATGTCAACCGAATTTTGTAGCTCATGATTATTATATCTGATGGATTTAAGAGGTCCTGGGTAGATCCACCGACAAAATATATAATAGACGCGTCAAAGTGCTCATACTCACGTGAACTAAAACTATCGGAAGCCTGGCGCCACGTCTCTCTCGGGTGTTGAGAGAGGCCAGCCGAACGCAATGCGCCGCTCAATTTGCAGGCGTAGCGTGGCGCTAGGGAATTACAAGGCATTGTGTCGCTGGCTTTCGCTGCGAGCACAACAAGAAACCCACCCTTTATGTATGCGCTGCTAGGCCAGCGATCCTATGTATACACACATACATATATATGTATATACATATGCACGCTTTTGCCAGTGCGTCTGCTTGTGATCTGCTTCAAGTGGACCTAGCCGAAAATTAGCAAAAACAACACAAGAGCCTATATATACCTACATACATATATATGTATGTGTGAGTATACGTCAGCATTTGTTTTCATATTGTCGGACTCTGGCTTCGAAGCGATTTTTGATATTTTACATTTTCTACTCTTTCTAACTTTTTTTTTTCTATGACACTTGTAAGTAACTTTGTCATCGCAGCTACCGTATATATGTTAAAGAATGCACATTAATTCAAAAAGAGTATTTACGAGTGCATTGTGTCAAGATCTAAAAATGCTTGTGTGCGTTCACGTAGGTAGAGAAAGGGTTGACATGCGTTTGTCTATATGTGGTAATGAACTGCGAATACCCTTTGTAAGCATGCATGTGGTTTCACATCTGATCTGCAAAAAGGGTATATGTGGTAATGAACTGCGAATACCCTTTGTAAGCATGCATGTGGTTTCACATCTGATCTGCAAAAAGGGTATTCGCAGTTCATTACCACATATAGACAAACGCATGTCAACCCTTTCTCTACCTACGTGAACGCACACAAGCATTTTTAGATCTTGACACAATGCACTCGTAAATACTCTTTTTGAATTAATGTGCATTCTTTAACATATATACGGTAGCTGCGATGACAAAGTTACTTACAAGTGTCATAGAAAAAAAAAGTTAGAAAGAGTAGAAAATGTAAAATATCAAAAATCGCTTCGAAGCCAGAGTCCGACAATATGAAAACAAATGCTGACGTATACTCACACATACATATATATGTATGTAGGTATATATAGGCTCTTGTGTTGTTTTTGCTAATTTTTCGGCTAGGTCCACTTGAAGCAGATCACAAGCAGACGCACTGGCAAAAGCGTGCATATGTATATACATATATATGTATGTGTGTATACATAGGATCGCTGGCCTAGCAGCGCATACATAAAGGGTGGGTTTCTTGTTGTGCTCGCAGCGAAAGCCAGCGACACAATGCCTTGTAATTCCCTAGCGCCACGCTACGCCTGCAAATTGAGCGGCGCATTGCGTTCGGCTGGCCTCTCTCAACACCCGAGAGAGACGTGGCGCCAGGCTTCCGATAGTTTTAGTTCACGTGAGTATGAGCACTTTGACGCGTTTATTATATATTTTGTCGGTGGTAGATCCCAACTAATTTGTTGACATCCGCCCATAGTTTTTTAGGTGGTGGAAAGTGGGTAAATGTTAGAGGTAAAGTTGTCAAAAGCTTATCGTTTAGCTCTTATAACTTCTCTTTTAAACTAGGCTCTCGCTTTTTTGTAAGCTACTAAATTGGTACACTTTTGAGAGGTTTTATAGTTGTGCCAGAGAACCTGTTTTTGTTTTCATAGATCTTGGAGGCTTGGGCTGAACCAAACAGGGTTTCTTTTCTGTTTTCTAGGATTAGTTTGTGAAATGGCTACGTTGGCCGCTGTTTTTATGGTTTTTGTAATTCTGGCAACGAAGAGGTTGAGGTCGTAGGTCGACGGAAACTGAAAGTGCTTTTTACAAACGGATTGGAAGGTATTCCAGTTGGCGTGGTCAGTTTTGAACCTGATTATAGGTGGGTGTACTTCAGGTTTAACATGTGCCAGAAGGCTAATAGTAATTGGGAAGTGATCGCTCCCGTGTAAGTTTTGGGCAATGGCCCATCTGCTGTATGGTACTAGGGATTCGGAAATCATACTCAGGTCAATGTTTGTAAATGAGTTGTGAGTAGAATGGTGGGTGGCAGAGCCGTCATTTAAAAGAGCTAAGTTTGTTCTGATTATGAGATCTTCAACTAGACAACCTTTTGAATTCCGGGAGCTGGACCCCCAAAGTGGACTCCAAGCGTTAAAGTCCCTGACATAAGCTATAGGTTTTTGAGCTGACTCTACAATATTTTTTAAATCTGTGGCATTTTGTCTTTGGTTGGGGGGTATATAAGAATTAAATATAATTATATTCGGGTGGGATAAAAGCTCAATGCCAATGGAATAAGTGGATGAGATTAAGTTAACAGTTTGGGATGTTTTGCCGTATAAGTATACCAACGCCATGCTTCGCATGGAGAATGGAAGAGTTATTGAAAAAATAACCAATGAATGGTTTGGGAGTTGCAACATGAGTAGTATAAAATTTGACATTAGTCTCTTGTAGGCATTTTTTTTTTTTTTTTTTTTTTTATGTAAAATGTTTTAAATTTATTAAACAGGTTTACTGTTACCTTTTGTGGCAACTTAATCTAGTTATAAATGTGTTAATAGCAAAAAAAAGATCACAGATGGTATATGGTAGTACAATTTAAATATATGTAGGTAAGGACTAATCCTGACATATTATTATTAACTAAATAACCTCGTTGGGAGATCCGATGGATGGCACCTTTTCAGTCTTCTATTTGTTGACTCTGTAGTAAGGCGTCTGGCCAATTCGTTAGGGTGGCCCCCAAGGCGTTGCTGGTAGTTTGTTGCCAGTTGCTGCACTACATCACCAATTTTAGAAACCTTTAGGTCTCTCTCTATGTCCCTATTTCTGACGTACCAAGGAGCGTTACACATACGTCTGAGTATTTTTGACTGGGCAACCCCTATTTTATTTAAATTGGCTTTGGCTGCGGTCCCGTAAATTTTCTGGGTATGAGCAACCATTGCATCCTTTTGGCCTTTCCCATAGTGGATTGCCGAACCATGGTTGTATGGACTTTAAAGTTTAACTTCCTGTCTAGCACGACACCCAGGTACTTATGTGAGCTCTTGTGAGCGATTGTGGCTCCAGACATCGTTATACCACTGCATGATAGTTTTCGTGTTGCGAAGGTCACGTTTGCGCATTTGCTGCTGTTGATCCCTATGTTCCATTTCATAGACTTCTTTCAAAATTTTTTACATATTGCTGTAGGGCCGAAGTGGCTAAATGGATGCTGGGACTTCTGGTCAGCAGTGCCGTATCATCTGCGTAAGTTGCAATAAGCACATTGTTCTCGTCCAGTCCAGTAACAATATTTGATGCAGGCATATCGGGTGTAAAGATATTATACAGCGTAGGCCCAAGAACACTGCCTTGAGGCACACCTGCGCTCTTGTAGGCATATAATATCCGGATTTGTTTGTTTAATTAATAATAATAGCTCAATGTAATTGTTAAAATATCTGTTTATGTTCCATTGTAGAATTGTAAGGGTCATTGTTTAGAAGAGATTAAGTGGATGTAATATGCAATGGAAAAAGGTTTTTTTCTATTTACATATCAGAGTCATTCATTGACTCGTCTGATATGGAGTTAAGTTCGTCTTGATTTAGAAGGGTAGATGTAGTTGAGAGGTTTGTGTTAGAATTATATTTAGTTTTGTTAGTTTGGAGTTGATTTAAAAATTCATTAGTTTTAGGCGAGCAGCCCAGCGTATCATAGTCGCCATCGACTGTTTTGTTTTTGTTATTTTCGTGTTGTTCTTGTTGATAAGCAAGTTGCTGACAGCGGAGTAAAGGAGGTGTTCGATGATTTTGTTGTTGTTGTTTCTTTATTTGAGACATAAATTGTCTTATCTTTGCTTAGTTTGCTTTGATTTGGGCGTGTGTTGTAATTATTGTTTTTTTGTTCGGATGTTTATACTTTGATACCAAAGGTATCATAGTATATTGGGTTTGTGCAATGTCCGTCATGGTGTCTGTCCGTCCGTCTGTCCGTCCGTCTGTCCGTCCGTCCGTATGAACGCAACTTTTTTCGACACCCTTAAAGCTAGAGCCTTGCAACTTTGCAAATATCTTGGTACATGTCTTCGTCAGACAAAGTGTTAAATCTGGGGCTGTACGACCTCAGGGGGCCTGGGAAATCGATAACAAGTCGATACACCTCGAAGTGCAAATCGATAAAACACATATATATCCCACATTTTAGCAGCTAGAGTCACCAAATTTGATGGCAAGATAGCTGGTGACATTCCTCAAAAAATTACATCAAAAGTTTGGATGCCACGCCCACCTATTCCGCCCCCAGCCCCTCTCCGATTATAAACAAAAATGCCTGTATCTTCTACAGTTTTGAAGCTATAGCCACCAAAATTGACATGAAGGTAGATGCTGACATCTGACAAAGTTATGCATCAAAACATTGGATGCCACGCCCCAAAACAACGGGACATGCCCCACCGTCCTAAAAAAAAACCGAAATGCACGTATCTTTGCCAGTTTTTAAGCTAGAGTCACCAAATTTGGTATGAACATTGGTAGTGACATCCGTTACAAATCTGCATCAATGTTTTTGATGCCACGCCCACTTATACCGCCCACCTCTATATCTTTCTCAGTTTTTGGGCTAGTCACCAAATTTGGTATGAACATTGGTTGTGACATCCGTAACAGGTGTGCATAAAAAATTTTTATGCCATGCCCACTTATACCGCCCACCTCTATATCTTTGTCGGTTTTTGCGCTAGAGTCTCCAAACTTGGTAGGGGGATAGAAAGTGCCATCCGCCACAGATAAATGTCATGCCTCCCCTTTCTGCCTGATTTTTTTACCCAAAACCCTCATAAATTACTATTTGCACTCAGAATCCTTAACACAGCTATGTAAACTGGTATCAAAGTATATCGCAGTCGGTTGCGTCCGACTGCAACGTTTTTACTTGTTTCTCGTTACAATTGTGTCTAGCATTCGCTACTGCAGCGTAGGAGGAAGGGTTGGGTTGCTTTGTTGTTGTTGCATTAAACAGTAACTTAGTTTCGCGCACTGTGCATTTTTTTTCAGCCTTGATTTTTAGAATTTCTCATTGTTGCTGATATTTGGGGCATTGGCGAGAGGAGGATGGGTGATCTTCTGAGCAGTTGACGCATTTAGATTGTGTGCAGTTGTCGGGCGAATGGGGGGGTAAAACGGAGTTAACACAACGTGGTTCGTTTTTGCAGTGTTTGGCCGTATGGCTAAGCAGCTGGTATTTTTTGCACCCCTTTGGGTTTGGTATGTAATCCCGTACCTTTACCGAATGCCATGCGATATCGATTCTGCTGGGGAGGTAGTATAGATCAAACATAACCAGGATTACTCCGGAGGCCTTGACACCAGTGTCCGTGGTTTTGGTGAATTTGAAAATATTACTGACTTTTTGGAATCGCAGTTCTTCTACAATTTCTTCGTTGGAATCGTCGGAGAGATAAAGAGCGTATATAGTGCCTTTCACTTGGTTTATAGTTTCATGCATCTTGCATGTGATGTCACAAATGCCCGGTAAAGAAGTTGAGTTTATGAATTTGTCAGCCTCCCTTTGATTTTTAACCAGCATCAGCAGGTTGCCGTCACGCAGGGTGTCTTAAAGTTGAAGCAATGGTATTGAGCAAATAATTCTGCAATTGATTCATCAGAACTTACAGTAACTGAACCAAAGGTCATGGAGGGTGGGATGGCTGAGCAACCCTTTTAAGCTCTAACAAAAGACCAAATCGATTTGGAATAAAGCTTATCTCCCGCTTCGACCTCAGAGATGTATTGATGTTAAGAAATTTGTATAAAAATGTAAATTCACGCATATGAAGCTTATAGCGAACCCAGTCTAGGGTATTACAGGAAGTAGCATATCTTTTAAAATATTTGTTTCAAAGGTTTTTTAATTTCTTTAATTTTGCAGTGTACCAAGGTAGTCTCGGATTGTGCCAGTTAGGCCCAATTTCTCAATGTCCGGTTAGGTAAACTATCTGAAGTTTAGTGAAATTTGAGTTTCTCAAAGTTCGGTTAGGAGTAAATTAAAAACAAACTAATCGGAAGGCTGGGTCCCGTTTAAAATTTATATTAATTTTTTGTCACGATATATCGTTAAGAATTATCGATGAGGCAAACAGCTGTCCCTTGAATTGTTTGTTTATTTTGTTATTAAATCAACATGTCATCACATAAAAGAGTCTTCTATGTCCATGCAACGGAGACGCAAATTGATAAAACAGAGTCAAGAGTAAATAGTTTGAGAAGTTATTGGGATGGGGTGAACTATTTCACTGATCTGGATGATACCAAATTTGTTCAGCGGTTCAAGCTTACAAAATCTACTCGCAAAATCTTTCTTGCAAGGATTGTTGATCAATTGGCTGGCAGTAGTATTTGGTAAAAAAATTAAGTTCTTTTGCGATCAAATTAATCATATGTAATAATGTTGCCGGACAACGCCAAAAAACAGCTAAACTGCTTACTTTATATGCCATAATTTGTATATATGTGCCAACGCTGTTTGGGCGATAGTTACTTATCCATGAAGGGTTATTTTGGCTTTGAGAAAACCAAACCGTTTAACTCGACCAGTAAATTAATTTTGCGTTTAGCTGAACGAAAATATAACCGGACATTAAGAAATTGGGCCTTAGCAGTGGAGTTGAACAAGTCATATGCACTTTCAAGATCGAGTTGCGGTAAGATTATTTCCCAATCGATATTTAATATAGAGGTTTTAGTACAGGGTGGGCCAAAAGAAGTCATCTGATTTTGTTTGGCTTTATTATGTTTATTTAAACCCTTAGAATTTTATTGAGAAGATTATATTGGCCAAATGGCCGCTATTACAATTATTTGCAATAGGGGCTCGTTTTATGGCATTCTTCATCACTTCGGCGAGAACTTCGGGCGACAGATTCTTGCATTCGTGTCTTATGTTGTCCTTGAGGGCTTCAGAATATCGACATGATTATTCCACGTTCTTGGCGCGTATATCGTTCCATTTCTTATTCACATAAATTTTACATCTATCTAGTCCACAAATGTCAAAACCGATTTGAATTGGCGGTCATTTGCAAAAATAAGAGCTAATACTTATAATATTCGATTGTGTAAAAATACATTTAATGTTATCAACCGAGTGCAGAGTAGCTCGAAAATCATAAGACTCTAAGATAAAGTAAATTGATAAGACAAAATTAAAATACAATATATAATATAACTTAGAATATATTAAAATATGCTTAAAATTATTTTTATTGTTGTTAAGTTAACAATGTTAACTAACAAATATTGCGTTTACTACATGTGTAATAAAGATAGTAAACCACATTAGAATTTTTATAAATTTCATTTATTTTAAATTTTCTTAACTTCATCAAATATCAAAGTTGAGGCAGGCCAATAAATCGTGAAACAATTGCCACTTATACAATTTAATGTGATGTGTATGCATACACACACATGTAAATGCAGGGCACAGAAAATAAGAAATAAAAAAATATCAACAAGAATAGCAAAGCATTTAAAGATCTTCACATTAATTTTCTGAATACTCTTTCAGAATTTACATGCATGCGTGAACATCTGCATGGTGATTGCCAAAGACCATTTAACATATAGATGGGAAATAAGCGCTGGTATTTGTTAACAGAAAAGTTACTCCCCGAATATGAGCACCTTGCAGGGGAAACGATGACTCGCTATTTTATGTTCAGCTGTGAGCACGGTCGACCAGAATTGCGTTTGAGTGAGAATCAAACTGAAACACATGCGGCCAGCGTTGAGTGTGTTTTTGATTTTGAGTTTTCTTGGACACTCTGTGCTGTTTGTTTTTTTTTCTGGTGCATAGGGAGGTAATTTTTTACGATTTGCTTTGATAGAAAAGTGTGGGACATGCAAGAGACGACAATGCGATGTTGTTGTAAATCACGTCTCTTGTTGTTGTTAATGAATTTGAGTTTGCTTGAGTTTGGCAATTTTAGACTTTTGATGAAATCGGCTGGTTGCAGCAAAAATTAAACGGTATAACTTTTTGACGTTTTACTTATTTAATAAAAAGTGCAATATTTTTAGATAAGGTTTTTCTTAAATATATTTACTTATTATTTTAAAATAAAATATAGCGTTTATATTTATTGAAATAAATGTATTTGACTTTGTCAACTAACATAAAATCTTACTTATAAATAAATAAAATAAATAAACATAAAAAATTAAAATATTTTATGATTCAATTTGTTATGATTAAATATTGGGACAGAGGGTATTTTTGCTTCGTGCAGTTTTAAGTCGCTCGAGTCAAGCGTTTTTTTGTAAAATAAAAAAAATAAAAAAATAAAAACTTCTGCCCCCGCTGGGATTTGAACTCGGACCTGCATGTTTATGAAGAAAGCGTCTCACCAACTGCACTATCCCTCAACTTACATAATGATGATGTTGACATGTTGGTATTTAGAAAGAACAATTTTGTAAAAGAAAGAAAAAACACTTATTTGTTTATAATTTGTAATAAAAATGTTGATTTTAATAATTATTTTATTTAAAATGTATTTAAGTAAATATGAAAAACTAAATTTAAAAATTAAAAAAAAAAGAAGGATGAGACGTCATCAAGAGGATACGACCAATTTATAAGTGCTGCTGCTATGCAGCATCGGTATGTATAAATTTTACATATTCTATTTTAAAAAATTTTATTGATGAATTTCCGTTTTTATTGCGAACTAATATTTGATGAATTTAAAATGTGGACATAATGATTTACAGAAGATTTTGGCTACGGAAAGAGCATATAAAAAGATAAGTTTTTCACATTTTAATGCTTTATTTTATTATAATTTTAATTATAATTTTGTATTTTTCAGCAACATCAACCCCTGTGTATTTATTACAATGTGATATTATTACAAACATTATTTATATTAAGCATATTATTAATTGCGAGCATGATCAATAATGCCATGTCCGTCGGTCCGTCTGTCCGTTTTTTTCTTAATGCTCTAAAACTGTTTAATGGTAAAAAATTGTATTGTTAAAAAAATTCAATTAATTACGATATATTATATGTATATATTTTATGTAAAATTGTTATTAAAAACAAATTTTTATTTTATTCTGTGTATAAAATTAAATGTATATTTTCATATTTTTATTTATTACATAATTTAATAAAATATAACATAAAATAAATATTATGATAATAAATTATTTGGCTTAGATAAAAAAAACTCATGAAAATATAACATATTTGTTTAATTTTTTTGTAATACAGAATATTTCAGCTTTCGCATTTAAATTTCAATTTAAATATCCATCATGAATGTATGTGTATACATATAAACGTGAAGTCCACAGCTCAAAATACCCACAACAAACCAAAAACAAAGTAAAGCAAATCAAATGTACACATTTTGTTTTTCACTCAATTCAGAAGTCGCAGAAGTGAAAAAAATGACACAGTCAAAACAAAAAAGAGCTCAATTTTCTCAGGCGAAGCGGCTGTTACGCTGTTCTGTTAAGGGTGCCGATAATGCCGCGATTAACTTTACAGCAAATGTTAACGAGCGCTGCTTATTTCCCATCTACATGTATATGTTAAATGGTCTTTGGGTGATTGCGATGACAACATTCATTGCTAGTGGCATCGACCGAAGTAAGAAAGAGTATAAAGAAAATGCAAAACTGAAATTTGGACAAAGTTAGGCCAGCAAGAGCCCAGCGCGGTGCATGTGTACTTTGTTGTTTTTTTTGAAGAAGTGAGGCCGGCGATGCACTCATACATATAAACAGAGCTCACACAGACTGTGTGCTTTCTCACATACATATACATCACGATCTGATTCAAAGACTCAAGTCTGTACTGTTTCTTACTATCTCGCGAGCAATATCAGAAATAGAATGACTTGCATATTGTACAAAGCACATTTTGTCAGCAAGCTTTGAGACAGCAAATGAATTTTTAAGCTTTACAAGTTTTTTTCTCGGGCATTTCCCAGAAAGATGGAAAAAGTCTATCATCATAATGATACCAAAGCTGGGAAAGGATCAAACAGTACCCTCGTCGTATAGACCTATAAGCCTTTTATCATGTCTATCAAAACTGTTCGAAAAATGCTTGATGACTCGGATTAATCAATTTCTGAACCTTCACAACATAATCCCGTCGCACCAATTCGGCTTTCGCCAAAACCACGGAACTATTGAACAGGTCAATCGCATAACTTCAGAAATTCGAGGCGCGTTTGAAAATCGAGAATACTGTACTGCAATTTTTCTGGATGTGGCTTAGGCGTTTGACAGAGTCTGGTTGGAAGGGCTGATGTATAAGATCAAATCAACGCTTCCACCAAACACACATAAGCTGTTAAAGTCGTACCTTTACGACAGGAAGTTTGCAGTAAGATGCAACACTGCAACATCAAGCGAACACCGTATTGAAGCCGGCGTTCCTCAGGGAAGCGTACTTGGGCCAACACTCTACGTTCTCTACACAGCAGACATTCCTACATGCAGGGGACTTACAACTTCAACCTTTGCTGACGATACAGCTATTCTTAGCCGATCTAGATGTCCACTGCAAGCCACATCGCAACTCGCTCGTCATCTGGTTAACGTGGAAAAATGGCTATCCGACTGGCGAATTAAAGTTAACAAACAAAAATGTAAACATGTAACATTCACCCTTAACAAGAAAGATTGTCCACCAATTACGCTAAATAATATCCCACTCCCGAAAGCAAACGAAGTAACGTACCTAGGAGTACACCTGGACAGAAGGCTTACATGGCGCAGGCACATTGAAGCCAAGAGAACACAACTAAAACTAAAAGCCAATAGCCTCCACTGGCTTATCAACGCTCGCTCCCCGCTAAGCCTTGACTACAAGGTCCTGCTCTACAACTCTGTTCTTAAACCAATCTGGACCTATGGATGCCAGCTATGGGGTAATGCGTGCAGCAGTAACATCGACATCGTCCAAAGAGCCCAGTCAAAGATCCTGAGAACTATCACCGGGGCACCGAGGTACGTTCGCAACGAAAACATTCAAAACGACTTAAACGTCCCACCAATCAAGAAAGTAATTGCGGACTACAAGAAAAATTACCTTGGCAAGCTGTCATCGCACCCAAACTATCTTGCTAGAGGACTCTCAAACTCAAGCAGCCGATCCCGTCTTCGTCGTAATGACTTTCCGACCCAGCGATGAGTTGAGGTACGCGGCCACCAACTTTTTGTACAACCACAAATAGTTAACTAAGTAATACTTGTAAGATTTGTAAACTTTTTGTTAGTTTCCCTATTATAAGGAAAGATTCAAAAAATAAAACCAGCAATTACAAAAAAAAAAAAAAAACAAGTTTTTTTCTGATGAGAGTGCGTTGTACTGTTTGAAGTCTCTATAATATTCTTTGCTTAGTGCTATTAGATAGGATGGCTATCTCCCTGTTCCGATTGTTACGCTTTATATTAAAGTCCACATACCTCCCTATTGCACACACCTCAGCTTGGAAGATGCTGGTGTGCTTATCAAGGATTCGCAGTAAGTGAGCCGCGGGCCTACCACACCAAGACCGGAGCCTTGATGAGTTAGGGATCCATCAGTGTACCACTTTATGGTGTGTGGTATCATTTTGTGAACCTCTTCTTCAGATGCCCACTCATTTTTGTTACACAGGTGAACTTGAAATTTCTGCACGAACGTGTGTTCGGCTTTCATTTCGTCTCTTGGCTGTGCCAGTAGGAGAATTTCACCCGATAGCAAATCCGCCTCTATCTGACTAAGAATATGCCCCCTCCTCACTCCTTCTACGGACATTCTTAAGAGGGTTGCTTTCTGTTGTAGCCTTATTGTGTGAAGAAGTGGCGTGAACTCCAAAAGGAGGCCATTCTTTGCAACTTTTGAAGTAGCTTTTGCACAGTGATTTGCTGTGCCTTATCCCCTCAAGAATCGCTCTGTATGTTAGCATGGGCCTCACAACCAACAAAGCTAATGCCATCTTAGTAATTTTGGCGATGTTCCCCATGATTTCCCAGCTATTCTACGACAGGTGTAAAGTGCTCTGCAGCACTTTGCGATCGTATTTTGAATATGGGTTCCAAATTTTAATTTACTGTCAAAAATGACCTCAAGGTATTAAACCTTCTTACTTGTTTCTATAGGACCCCCAGCGAGCCTAATGCTCCACAAGAGTGGTGATAAAACCCTTGTGGTATTAGTTCACTATCTTATCCAACATTTTCAACAAAAACGATGTCAAGCTAATGGGTCTAAAAGACTTTGGGTTGGTGATGTCTGTCTTCCCTGCCTTGGGGATGAAGACCACCCTAGCTATTCTCCAAGTGCTTGGTATATGACCAAGTGCTAGGCTACTAATCATAATTTTTCTCAGGGTGGGTAGGAGTTTAACCTGTCCTTGCTGAAGAAATGCGGGTAATATACCATCGAGACCAGGAGATTTGTTCGGTTGGAAGTTTCCAATCGCCCATTTAATTTTCTCCAGTGTAACTACTGACTTAGCAGATAACCAGTCGAAAATGGTCGGTCTGTGTTGTACCTCTGTTTCAAGTGCCACACTTTGGTGCCAAGGGATATTCCCTGGGAAGTGAGTCTCGAACAGAAGCTCTAACTTTTGCATATTCATTCAAGGCTAAATTAGCCTCCGGTGCCCGCTTTGATAAGGCTTCATGGAACCGGGCACCCTCATTTGTATTTACTATGCTTTCACAGAAATCCCTATAATTCTTGCGTTTGGCCTGCCTAATCTCCTTGCTGTAGGTGATTTCTGATTTATCTCTCTTAGCTTTGTTGAAGAGATAGCGGGTGGCGCAGTCTTTCAAGACTATCATTCCACCATGGGTCATCTCTACGCGCCTTTCCAATTTGGCAGCTTTCTTTAAATGCATTATTAATGCTACTACTCAAATTTTTCACAACCCTGTTTAACTCGCCTATGCGTCTGGGTGTTTTAGAGATTTCGGTCACCAGTTTCAGCTCTAGGGTCGACCTAAACTTTTCCCAGTCTGTTTTCCTTGGGTTGCGGGTTGGTGCGCTACTGTT
The DNA here is from genome assembly GCA_018152965.1 of Scaptomyza pallida. NCBI lineage: Eukaryota > Metazoa > Arthropoda > Insecta > Diptera > Drosophilidae > Scaptomyza > Scaptomyza pallida. Next base: position 1,384,130 of record JAECXP010000219.1, read on the forward strand.
CGTATTTACCTGAAGTTTAAATAGGATGATCTTATGATCAGACATGGATTCTCCTGGGGAGACATGCTATTCCCTGAGGTGTGGTCTTAGAGACCAACTTACAATGGTGATGGCAATTCGGATTTCGACCTGGACTCTTCGTTCAGGTATGGAGAGCACACAGTCCCGGTAGCTCGAGGCTGCCCACAGGGGTCTATCAGTGGTCCGTTTATATGAAACCTTATGATGGACGGGCTTCTCGAGCGCTTGGAGCCGCTTTGCAAACGACTTGCTGCTATTCGTCGAAGGAGATTCCCGCAGAGCCTTGGAAGAAAAGGTAACAGAGCTGATGTCCATCGTAGGAGCTTGGGGGAACCAGGTCGGAGTCGCTGTCTCCATCAGCAAATCGGCCTTGATACTACTAAAGGGCAGTCTGTTACATAATAGGCCGCTAGTGGTACGGCTTGGTCAAACAAGCCTGCCGTATGTCAAGGGCTTCAGTGTGGTATGACGCGGCGATGAGTCAAGTGACAGCCAAGAGCAAGTTGATGTCCTGTCAGCAGATGATCCTGTAAGGGTGTCTGCCGGTGTGCTGCACAGTATCCACTGTTGCGATGCAGATCCTTGCTGGAGCTTCCCCGTTTACCTTGCTGCCGTGCGCTTGGCAGTTAGCCTCAAGCTCAAACGTAATTACCTGTTGAAGGATGGCGACTGGCTGTTCGGTCAGGACTTGGCAGGTCTTGACTGGAAGCAGAAGATGGCAATGCTGGACGAATGCTTGTTGTGAGAGTGGCTGCTCGGGTGGGATGGTGAACGTAACGAACGGTTACACACCAATTTTTCCCGGACGCAAGCTTCGTCTCCAGCCGGCGTGGCTTAAGCTTAAGTCTACGCGCTGGATTCTTGCTGACTGGCAATGGGTCGCTGAACGCGAATCTACATACTAGGAGATTCAGCGATACGCCGGCATGTATATACTGCGCGGCGCTCGAGGACTGGCAACACGAGCCATGTGTGTGCCCGCTAAACGCAGATTTGAGGAACCTTGATAGACTTGGAGTATATCTGGAAAACGGTGTCTGGAGAGTGTCAGGAGTAACGGAGCCCCTGGAGAGAATGCAACGGTTGAAGCTGTTTGCAGACGCGATGTTTGCAGGACGTAAGCATCTGCTAGGCGAGAAGGCACAACGTGGGCTGCCAGTTCTGGGCTAATCACTGAAGCTGGTATCACCCGTGTGGTTGATGGGCAGGAGAATATCTTCCGCAGTATGTCACTGCTTGTCGTATAAGGCGACTAAATGAGACACCTCTTCCTGGTGCCTTAAATCCGGGTCGTTCAGGATCAAAATAGGGAGGCCACCCGAGTCCTTTAGTCGGTACCACGTGTTGAGTTTGCTCCAAGGCAGCTCATTGAGGTGGGCCCCCTTGTGGGAGTATCGTGGTGGCTGTGTTTCGCTGATAGTTAAAGCCCCCACCAATTGGACTAATGCGTAGCCGAACAGTGTTCGGGGGTTATGTGCTGTCGTTGGGGTTGCCTCGTCATATTTATGAGTGCTGGGGCAGCTTGTGCATGCGGCCTTCCCACGCCTCGCTGCGCCTAGTGAGGGCGCTGTGGACTTCGTCCAACGTTGGAGAACAGCTCCCCGTCCAGGAGGCAGTCTTCAAAGTGCCTTGCGGCACTTGCAGCAGGGATGTCCTGCACGTTTGTTTTTTTGATTAAATCATTCTTCTTCATTATGTATTTTGTTTGTTTTATCACTTACAAAATGCAAAATTATTTATTGGTTCAAAAAGAATCGCAGCATTCCTTGCAGCAAATAATTGTTTTGAAAAAAAAAATTTTTTTAATGTTGTACGGCAACAAAGTTAATAAGAGGAAAAGGCCACACAAAATCTTTAGGGAAAGATCCGAAAAGGGGCTGTGAACATTTTGACGATACAAAGATCCGCGAGTACTTTCGAGTGACTCGGTTTTTGTTTGGGAAATTGTTAGATGGTAAAACAAGATCTTGAAAAAAATCCAACGACTTGGGTGCGCAACCTAATAAGCGCCCAGCATAATTTGTGCCATACTTTGCGGTATTGAGCAACCGGCAAAACATTTCGATCCCTTTCGTTTCAATACCGTTTGCATCATTTCACTATTTGGCGAATAGTAGAGAAATGCCTAAGCTCCCTCATTGTGCATTTCCTCGAAAAATCCATCCCCACACCGACGACTGCTTATTTTCAAACAATTGTCGATGATTTTTACTCAAAGTGGAATTTCCTAAATTGCTGCGGGGCGATTGACGACAAGCACGTCCGGATAAAATGCCCGATAAAAGTGGGTTCAGCCTATTTTAATTATAAGGACTGTCATTCTACTGTATCGTTAGCAATCGTTAAATCAATATAAATTCATTGCAGTAGACGTTGGTTTATATGGAAGAGAAGAGGTCGAGGGTAAAAAATCGATGCTTATTTGCAAACAAAATTTTAATTTGATTTTGAATGCAAATTTCACGCATTTTCCTGAAAAATGTAATGGTCAAATTGATCAACAAAGGGAATTTAAATATGCCACCTCCTGCTGCTTTGCCATTAACCAATGTTGAATTGCCAAACGTTATGCATGGTGATGAAGCATTTGCTTTGAACACTTCCATGATGAAACAAGTAAAAACATTGCAGTCGGACGCAACCGACTACGATATACATTGATACCAGTTTACATAACTGTGATAAGGATTCTGAAGTTAAAGATTTTGGAGACTCTAGCGCAAAAACTGAGAAAGATATAGAGGTGGGCGGTATAAGTGGGCGTGGCTTCCAAAATCTGTTACGGATGTCACTAACGATATGCCCACCAAATTTGGTGACTCTATCTTAAAAACTGGCGAAGTTACATGCATTTCGGTTTTTTTTGGCGGTGCAGCATGACATCTACCTTCATGGCAAATTTGGTGGCTATAGCTTCAAAACTGTAGAATATACAGGCATTTTTGTTTATGATTGGAGGAGGGCTGTGGCGGAGGAGGTGGGCGTGGCATCCAAACTTTTGATGCAGTTTTTTGGGGAATGTCACCAGCTTTCTTGCCATCAAATTTGATGACTCTAGCTGCTAGAATGTGGGACATATATGTGTTTTATCGATTTGCACATCGAGGTGTATCGACTTGTTATCGATTTCCTTGGCTCCCTGAGGTCGTAGAGCCCTTTAAGGGCTTTAAGCCCTTTAGCTTTAAGGGTGTCGAAAAAAGTTGCGTTCATTCGGACGGACGGACGGACGCACAGACACCATGACGGACATTGCACAAACCCAATATACTATGATACCTGTGGCAGCCTGTCACTGCGAGCGTTGCTGAGAGCGGAGAGCATTCTGGCTCTCATTGAGTCAGTCGTATATATACACTAGTAAAGTGCGGATCGCACCGAAGAAATAATACATATTGTTTGTATATCTAAGTAATTGCGTGCAGTTGGTTTGTAATTATTAGGAAATTTGCAGGTCATTACATTGGCGACGAGAGAAAAACCGAACAGAAAAAAAATATAGAAAAAGACAGATAAAGAATAAAATTCATTTCGGTTGTATGTGTGTCTTTGGGAACATACATACATATAAAAAAAAAAAAATGAAAAAGGTGTGGCCACTTTAATGTAGCCTAAGAAATACTAAAAAAAAGGTGTGGCTACTTAAATGTAGCCTAATTGTGGCAGTTTTAATACAACCTACGAAAATAAGAAGATAAGATAAAGAGAATATATATATATAAAAAAAATAATAATAATAATAAAAAGAGTGGCCACTTAAATATAGCCTAATTGAGGCCGTTTCGATACAGCCTAGGAAAATACTAAAAAAAAAAGAAGGCGCGTTATTACGGCCTTTGTAATAGTTGGTCACTCTATAGTTGTTTTTCAAAGTAGCGTGGTCGCAAAGTTACATTGGGAATCGAATAAAAAAAAAAAAACAAAGTAATGGCCGAACTTAAGCCATTCCTATGCAATAGCATAGACAAATCTCTTTGGCGCTCCGAATGGAAGATCTGGGTGCGCGCATTCAACATATATGCGGACAGCGAAGAGATCAGCTCAACTCTTAAGAAGCGCAATAAACTTTTGCATTTGGGAGGCTCACAACTGCAGTCGATTGTGTACAACTTGTCAGGAGCGATGATCCCGTATATTCCGGAGGAACAGAACGATGTTTTCACACCTTTGGTGGAAAAGTTAAATGAATATTTTTCGCCGATACGCAATTTGGTATTTGAGCGACATTTGTACCGTGGCATGACACCGCGGGATGGAGAATGTTTCACCGAATTTCTTATGCGATTGCGTCAGCAGGTGAGGAAGTGTAATTTTGGTACTTCCAAAACAGAAATAGAAGAGATCTGTCTCAAGGATAAACTAATTGATTATTGGGCACCGGCTGAGCTGAAGAAAAAGTTGCTGTCAACTGAACAGTCCTTGGAGGGAGTCATATCTGCTTGTTTAATTGAGGAACAGGTGAGCAAGCAGACGCAATCAATGTCATCAAATGGATGCTCAGGCTCTATGGTCAATAAGATTGCATCGCGCGCTGCTAAATGGATCAACACCAAAGTAGAGTGCGGCAGATGTGGCCGAAATGATCACGATTCAAATAGTTTACTTTGTCCAGCGAGAAATGCGGAATGTAACAGATGTTCCAAAGTCGGGCACTTTGCTAAGAGATATCGGACTACTGTGAAGAGATCCGGCGGAAATCATCGAAAGGGTGTAAAGCGGCGCTATGTAGATGAAGCACTGGTCCGTGCAGTGAGTGGTGGTCAACAATTTTACAATCCCTGTTTCCGAGTTGCGAATGAATGTGACATGGGCGAAGTCATTTCTTGCCGAGTTGGTGGCTTACCAATTAGCATGGTCATCGATTCCGGATCCAAGTATAACCTATTAAGTCAAGATGATTCGAACTATCTACAAGAAAAAGGCGCAGCTATATTAAATCTGCGAACTGAGTCGACAAATCAATTTCGTGCATATGCTGCGGATCAGTTGTTACAGATTTTATGTGTGTTTGAAGCACAGATTGCAGTTGGAGGGAATGCTGAGTCGATTGCAACCTTTTATGTAATAAAAAAATGTAGGCAATCGTTGCTTGGTCGCGAAACAGCCATAAAACTCAATGTGTTGAGACTGGGCATAGCTATAAATAGAGTCGAAAAGTTGGAACCTTTTCCAAAGTGGAATAACGTATCTATTCGTCTGTCAATTGATCCACATGTGAGGCCCGTGAAGCAACCAATGCGGCGCATCCCAGCCGCCATTGAGGACAAGGTAAAAGAGGAGCTGGAATCGGCTTTATCTCAAGATATAATAGAGCCAGTACACGGACCAAGTGAATGGATTTCTCCAATAGTTATCGCATTCAAAGGTGATGGAAATATAAGGCTGTGCATTGATATGCGTCAAGCGAATAAAGCAATTCAACGGGAAAATTACCCATTGCCGACATTCGAGTCGTTTTTAACGAAGCTTAAGGACGCTAAGTATTTTTATCGACTGGATTTGAAGAGTGCGTATCAACAATTGGAATTGCATTCAAATAGCCGAGAAATTACTACATTTATAACACCACAAGGACTGTATAGATACAAGCGTCTACTCTGCGGTGTTAACTCAGCACCTAAGATATTTCAAAAACTGCTGGAGGAACGATTAGCGAAATGCCCGAATGCATTAAATTATATAGATGATGTAATCGTCTTCGGTAGTTCATTGGAGGAACACGACAAAATGCTGGAGATGGTAAAAGTTATTTTCAAGGAAAACAATATATTTCTCAACAAAGATAAATGTGTATGGAAAACACAGCGACTTAAGTTCCTCGGGCATATATTATCTGACACAGGCATTTTAGCTGATCCAGAGAAAGTAGAAGTAATTACGGCATTCAGGCCACCGAAGAACAAAGAGGAACTTCGTAGTTTCTTAGGCCTGGTCACTTACGTGGGAAGGTTCTTGCCGGATCTGGCAGATACAACAGAACCGTTGAGAAAGTTACTCAAAACGGATGAGAAGTTTCTGTGGAACCAACAAGAACAGCAAGCATTCGACAAATTAAAAGTTGGAGTTTCACGAGTTTCGGAGTTGGCATATTTTAACGTGAAATTAAAAACTCGTGTAATAGCTGATGCCAGTCCTGTAGCGCTGGGAGCGGTCTTAATACAGTTTGATGTCGAAAATAATCCATTTATCATATCGTTTGCAAGTAAGAGCCTTTCTGATGTTGAGAAACGATATTTGCAAACGGAAAAGGAAAGTTTGGCATTGGTATGGAGCGTGGAAAAATTTCATTACTATGTTGCTGGTCTGGAATTCGAGTTGGTAACTGACCATAAGCCATTGGAAGCGATTTTTAAACCAACTTCTAAGCCTCCAGCTAGAATTGAGAGGTGGTTATTACGACTACAGTCATACCGTTTCCAGGTGATATATAAGTCCGGGAAGGAAAATATTGCTGACTCGATCTCACGCTTATGTGACATTTCAAGTACTAAATCATTTGATTGGGGTGGAGAGGAAAACATATTCCATATGATTTCAATTTCAACTCCCGCATCTTTAAATATATCCGAGGTTTCCGAAATGAGTACAAGAGACGAAGAAGTACTAGATGCCATAACATGCCTGGACAATGACTGCTGGAATTCTGCAACAACTAGCCCATATTACCCGTTTCGTCTGGAGTTGTCGAGTATTGGTAGTTTTCTATTAAGAGGAAGCCGTCTGATCATTCCCCAACAACTACGACAGAGAGTCTTAACACTAGCTCATGAGGGACACCCTGGAGATGCAGCAATGAACAGGCGACTCAGATCCAAAGTATGGTGGCCAAAAATTGACAGGGATGCAGAAAAATTTGTCAAGGATTGACGTGACTGTATATTGGTATCTTTACCAGATTATTATTATTATTATTATTACTAGGCCATATTTGGTGCACCTCGACCAGATTGATCTTTTGTGCTGGCCAGTAGGATTATGGATTCTCCTGTAGCCCTAGGCTGCGAATAAAGTTTAGAGCTTTATTCGGATAGAGACTCCATATCCTGTGGGGTGGCACGATTACCTCCCCAAGATGTTGTGCTCTGCGCCTGCAGAGTGCTGGGCATTCGCACAGTATGTGAGATGACGTCTCCTGGTCTGAGTTACAAAACCGACAGACGTCAGTGTCCGATAAGTTCAATTTCTTGAGGTGATATCTCAGGCAGCAATGGCCAGTGAGAAAACCCGTAAGCATACGAATGTCATTCTTGTTTAGGTTGATAAGACGTTTGGATATATTCTTATCTGGGGTTAGGAAATTTTTGGCTTGGCGTAGCCCCAAGCTGTCGGACCAACTTTTCTTTGTTTCCCTTTCTTCCCATGTTCTGAGTATAGCTTTCCTGTGTCCCTTGGTGAGTCCACAGAATGGCTCAGGTCCTATTAGCGGCCTACCTGCTCCTTGCTTAGCTAGAGCATCGGCCAGTTCGTTACCATCATGTCCTTTATGTCCAGGAACCCATCCCACCGTTAGCGTGTTATTTTTTCCCAGAGAATTGGAATGATCTCAAGGCATTTAGAGATGCCTGGCTGTCGGAGAAAATATAGATCGTAGCACCATTTGTCTTCCTGCGAAGGCATTCTCGGGCGCAGATCTCTATCGCGTGTATTTCTGCTTGAAAGATGGTAGGTGTTTTACCCATGGCTATGGCTTTTCTGAACCGTGGTCCAGTAATGCCCGCCCCGGTGTCACCATTCTCTAGTTTAGAGCCATCCGTATACCAGATTTGAGCTCCATTGGGTATGCAGGATAGATCAACATTCCAAGTGCTTCTGTTTTGTATTGATACAAGGAAGTTTCTTTCAAAGAAGGGGCCCGATAAACTATAGTCCGAAAGACGAATGATAGGGTCATTGAATATAGGCGTGAGAGCCTTTAAGTGACCCGTTAGGTCCCCGAGCTTTAGTTCACCGATGTTAGTAAGTCTTAGGGCACCCAGACGAGCCTCCTTCTTAATAAGAATCGGGATCGCCGGGATGCCAGTTATGACTCCTAGTGCTTCAGTCGGGCAAGTGCGCATCGCTCCCGTGATGCCCATGCATACTAAGCGTTGTATTTTCGATAGTGTTTTTATTGCAGTTCTTTGCTCGACCTTATGATGGAATATTCCATGTGGGAGCTTATTGCGCAGTGTAGATGGTGGGATTGGAGATACCTCATCTACCTGGTCATCGTCCGCCACTGGAATAGTGCCTGTACCAGAAGTGTTGGTGCTATTCATGGTTGTGGCCATTGGTCCCTTCCCCACTTCTGGTAGGAACACACAGCCCGGGAAGTGGGTTTCCAGCAGAAGTTTGCTGGTTTCCTCAGGGCTATTGGTGTAGGTACCATCCGGGTTCTTAAGTGTGCACAACCCATTTGAGTGGTCTTTACTGATTGCTTTTTGAAGGCGAATCGCTTCGGGAAGTTTTGTGATCTTCCCACAGTGATCTCTCCATGTAGCTCTCTTAGACCTACTCAGCTCTTTATTATAGAGCGTTAGGCTACTTTTGTAGGAGAGCCATGTGGCTTTCCCATCTTTGGCCTTATTGAAGAGTTTTCTGGCAGTCCTTCTGAGCTTTTCAAGAGTGTCGTTCCACCATAGCTCTGTGGACTTTTTCAGGGCATCCTCTATGGAATGCATCTTCAATCTGTTGGTGAAGCTCATTTGCTTCTGCTTCCAACTCGAAAGGTGTTAAAATTGGACGAGTGGAGCGGTTTACACGATGCTCAAGTTCAAAGTGAAAGATATCCCAGTTGGTTCTTCTAAGATTTCTGGTAACTGAGTTTTGTATCTCGGTGCAGGTTATGTCGAATCTTATGTGTTGATGATCCGACATTGAAACCGTCCCTGATACATGCCAGTTGGAGATAGCGGACAACATATTGGTGCTACAGAGCGTTAGGTCTAGGACTTCGCCTCTAATGGCATTTATAAATGTAGGTTCGTTACCCCTGTTTATTATGCTTATATTGTTGCTAATAATGTATTCAAGAAGGTACTCACCTCTCTTATTCGTATTCTTACTTCCCCATACCTCATGGTGTGCGTTTGCATCACAGGCGATGATCCATCGGAGATTTTTTCGACGACAATGCTCAACCAGGGAGCGGACTTCAATATTTGGAGCACTGTCGGTGTCTCCCGGCAGGTATGCAGAGGCCAGCACTATCTCTATAGCACCCTGCGCTGTGGGCATCTTTACCCAAACCGCCACCAGGTCATCAGTAATAAACTGTGTGAGGGGAACGAAAGTTAATTGCTTATTAATAAGCAGTGCTGTCCTTGGACGTGGCGAGTTAGGTTTATAAAGTAACTTACCAGACACTGAATGGAGTCCACGGACCTGTCCTGAGCCAATCCATGGCTCTTGGATAAAGGCGACGTCCATGTTCTCGGTTGCGAACCTCATGCTGAGCACATCCGAGGCAGCTCTGGCATGGTGGAGATTCGCCTGGAGACATTTAGCCCGTCTCCGTGGGCTTATGGGTGTTGATATGTGTGGGGGCATCAGAGTGCCCGCCTGCGGCCCGGTGCCGCCACCTTACGCCCTCTGTTGCTCCTCATTAGAGCAGACTCTTCGTCCGACAGCCGCTCGCCCTTACTGCGCCTTGTGTGTTTCGGGAGGCGACCGTGAAGGGGGGGCCGGTGTTGTGCCTGAGGTGGGAGCGTTCCTCTGGCTGCCGGACGTTGAGTTGGCACAGCTGCTGCCCCAGGACCGCTTGCGTTGGCCGCTGTGACATTTACCACTGCCTTGCCCTGGGTAGGGGTTGGCATAGGTGTTATCTCTGCGGTTGCCGGCTGCGCATCCTTGGAGCAACAGGGTGCCTCTTCCGTTGGTTGTGACGTTGGTAGGACCACATCATCGGCCTGGGCACGGGATTGCTTACCCTTGGCCTTGAGGTGGACCTTTCCAAAAGCGAAGTTTAGCTGGCCCTGCTGGCTGCAGAGTTGGTTTGCGGAGTGGGGGTCCAGTGCAATGGTCAGACCGACCATAGGACCTTTAGCTTAGGCACTGTTACCTTTAGCCATTCTGCGGTTGGAGCGTCACCACAGGTCATTACCATCCACCCCGGGCGGAAGGTGCAGCCGCTGAATAGGGGCTTGAAAGTCCCTTTTCTCTGCGCTACAATCGTGCTCAGCACCTCCATCTGCACTCTGCTGAGCTGGTCGGTTGTTAACAGCACCTCCGGATAGCCATGTGGTAGTATGGCCATCTTGTGAGATGCTGCTACTTCTCTGTAGGAAGGTTTGGCACTGCTAGCGGGCGTTGTGGTTGCGGCATGTGTTGGAGCATTCACATCAGCTGCAACTGCAGCATGATGCTTTACCACCGATACCGAACCCGCGCCTTTAGCAGTGGCCAAGATCTTCCTCGGCGTGGCTTCCTCGGGGGTCGCTTGTGTCGACCGCATCCGTTTGGTTGCCGGGGTGGGTGCAGCCTTCAGCTTCAGAGTCTGCCTAAGTGAGGCCTCCAGGGGCTTTTGGGTTAGCCGCCTTGCTTCCTCGAATGGCATACCCTTGTCTGCTCAGCTGCAACGTTGGATTCCTGTAAAGAAACTGGTCCGACCGTAGTCGGTGAGGGGGCAGGGATGTCCCCGAGAATAGAAGTTTTTGTTAGTTCGAGTTCCATAAATGATCCCACGAGTAATGGGGAACGACGTATCCCCCAAGGCAGAGCCCCATACCTTGGTTTGGGCACTTATACAACCGGATGTGCCAGGTATCCGGAGGTCACCGTTATAAGACACACTAACGTAGTGCCATTCATCCCCTGGGCACGGTACGATTGACACCCGAGATTACGGCTTTTTTCGAGTTGTCCTCTCTAGATCCGCCATATTTTGTCCAGAGCAGGGGCACCTCGAGAAGGGTGTGGCTCTTCACCACGTATGGTCGGTCATTCACTGATGGACAGGGATGTTACAAGCAGTGCTGATTGGTTAGCAGTAGGCTGTAGGCGAAAGACATCTTTAGCCTTATACTAAACAAGCTTGGCCCCCATCTTTACCAGATAATCCAGTCCCAATGAGATGTCATGCATTTCCGAGTAGCCCATGGGTATGGGTAGCCACTGATTTGTTAGGACCGTTGCCAAATAATGAGCACTTGCTAGTTCTCATCGATTACTATTCTAGATACATAGAGGTAAAATTTGTACAATCAATATGATCGAAGGTGATTATTGAAGAGATGTCCGAAATTTTTAGTAGATTGGGGTATCCAAAAAAGTTAAGAACAGACAATGGCAGACAATATGTGAGTGTAGAGTTTAAAAAATATTGTGAGACGAATGGAATTGACCTCATTACAACCCCTCCATATTGGCCTCAAGCTAATGGCGAGGTAGAAAATATGAATAGGTCATTAGTAAAGCGATTGAAAATAGCACATGTGAATGATAAAAATTATAAACATGAGATTCGAAAATTCATATTAATGTACAATGTTACTCCCCATGGTACTACAGGCTCGCCACCATCCGAGCTTATATTCAATTGCACAATTAGAGACAAGATTCCGGGAGTTCAGGATAAAGTAGGAGAAGTGGGAGAATCTGAAGAGAGAGACAGGGATTTTATTTATAAGGAAAAAGGAAAAGAGGTGGCAGACAAAACTAGAAGAGCCACGGAATCTAAAATACAACTGGGAGATAAAGTAGTGCTAAAGAACGTGATTTTTCCTAACAAGTTAACTCCTAATTTTGATACAACAGTCTATGAGGTAATTCAGATAGATGGAAGCGTAGTAAAGATATCGGGAGGAGGTAAAACGTATTTGAGAAATATAAGTCATGTTAAAAAGATCCCAGGGGGTTCTAGTTTAGACATCGAATCTTTTCAACAGGTGGATGGCAGCGAGCAAGGAAATGGTGCCTCACTTGGAACACAGCCACCACCGCTACCGCAAGCCGAATCGATTCCCGATATCTCCGTGGAGCAGCCTTCAGATGCGCAGCAGAACTTGAAGCTGAAGCTGAAAAATATTGGAGGGATGTGGCAGCCTGTCACTGCGAGCGTTGCTGAGAGCGGAGAGCATTCTGGCTCTCATTGAGTCAGTCGTATATATACACTTGTAAAATGCGGATCGCACAGAAGAAATAATAAATATAGTTTGTATATCTAAGTAATTGCGTGCAGTTGGTTTGTAATTATTAGGCAATTTGCAGCTCATTGCAATACCTTTGGTATCAAAGTATAAACACAGTCGCTGTACGATAAAACAAAAGCCATCTACAACTACTACATTACCGTGCAAGAAGAACAACTGAAAATGTATTTGGTATTATGTCGTCGTATTTTCGGAATTTCTTCACACCAATTCAAACAACACCTGACAAATCGACAAAATAGTACACGGTTATTGCATTTTGCATGATGAAATCAACCGAAATCACACTTTGGAGACTCTAGCGCAAAAACCGACAAAGATATAGAGGTGGGCGGTATAAGTGGGCGCGGCATCCAAAACATTGATGCAGATCTGTTACGGATGTCACTAACAATGCTCCCAATAAATTTGGTGACTCTACCCCAAAAACTTAGAAAGACATAGATATTTCAGAATTTACGAGGTGTGTGGTTTAAGTGGGCGTGGCATCCAAACTTTTGGTGCACATCTGTTACGGATGTCAGTAACAATGTTTCCACCAAATTTAATGTCTCTAGCGCAAAAACTGGCGAAGATACATGCAGTCCGGTTTTTTATTAGGGCGGTGTCACCAGCTATCTTGCCATTGAATTTGGTGAATCAACTTGCTAAAATGTGGGATATACACGTGTTTTATTGATTCGAAAATCGATGTGTATTGACTTGTTATCGATTTCTCAGGCCCCCTTAGGACGTAGAGCCCTTAAGAGCCCGTTGTCTGACGAAGGCATGTGTCAAGATATTTGCAAAGTTGCAAGGCTCAAGCTTTAAGAGTATCGAAAAAAGTTGCGTTCATACGGACAGACAGACGGACAGACACCATAACGGACATTGCACAAACCTAATATACTATGATACCTTTGCACTTTGGCCCTTTTTGCCACTTTTTGGAATTTTATTTATTTTTTCAAGTTGGTCAGATTTCAAAAATTTTGATGCCAAAATGCAAAGAAAAGATCAATCTGTATTGCTGCATACTCAGAATCTTAATTATCGCGTGATACGATAGTTACCAGGGCTGTTAAAGTGTTTGTTTTTATCGTAAGCAATCGAATTGCACGCCCTGTTGAAGTTTTCATGCGTTTTGCCTAATTTGGCTTGATAATAATATAAAGTTTAAGCCTTTTATCAAAAAAGTAATGATGGCGATCGATCTTGGTTATTATCTTTAATTTTATGTGTTTGTCTTGTTGATATATGTTGTGGTGTCCGCGAAATGTGTATAGAAACAACATGCCCAAAAAATGTATTTTTGCCTCGAAAAGTTGACTTTAGGTAGAGTTTTCTTTTTATACCCTTAACCCATAAAATGGGTAAATAAGGGTATAATGGTTTTGTGCAAATGTATGTAACAGACAGAAGGAAGCGTCTCCGACCCTATAAAGTATATATTCTTGATCAGCATCAATAGCCGAGTCGATCTAGCCATATCCGTCTGTCCGTCAGTCCGTCCGTCCGTCTGTCTGAATGAACGCGCCGATCTCAGAGACTATATGAGCTAGAGAGTTCAAACTTAAAACTTAAACTCTCTTAAGCCATGCGCAGTACAGGTTTGCTTCTAATTATCGATAACACTTCTGGTTTCCGATACACACATGTGATCGATAACAAAAAATTCTTGAATTTCAAAATTTTAAAAACGAGGTTTCAAACTATTGATAAAATAATGAACATTTGAAAAAAAATTTGACTAAAATCGGTTAAGAAACACCGAAGATATCGCAGTTTGAAATTTTGTCATTTTGCCCATATTGGACACTGGAAGAATACACACAAATGACTGTACACGATACGTATGGGGTTAAGGGTATGTCCTAGTCGGGATTTCTCAACTAGAGCCTTCCTTCTTGTTTTGTTTAAGTTTGTTTAGCAAGTGATAAACTACGTTTTGTAGAGGGTTCAATAAGAACATTTTGACACCAGTCGCAAGTTGCGCTTTTTTGCGTTTTGTAAAATATCTTAGTTTTCGTCTCATAACCTCTAAGCAAAAAGTATAAAAATGATAAAAATTTTGGAAAAACGCAATATGTGATTTATTACCAAAAATTCTTTATTGACAAAATGACTTCAAAATATTGTTATGCCATTAAAAATTTGTAAGTTTTGTGCGAAAATGTTGGTTAATTAGAGCAATTTACATACTGAAAACTGAATTTTTTCAGACAGACAATGGTTTGTTTTGTCCAAACTATAGGAAACATAATTTAATTCATATGTAGTGAGTTTGGTCCGAATATCTTCCAGCTAACACATATTTCCACAAAAGTTTGATGTTCATCCGATTGTAAATATGAGAGCCATTTGATATAGTGGCTCGATATTAATGATTTTTTACACAGAGTATAAGGGTCTTAAAACACGCTTAAATACTAAATTTGGTTCGGTTATCTTAAGAAACAAAGAATTTGCATACGATATTATATAGAAGGAGGGGCAGTGCCTTGCCCATTTTGTCAAAATCGATCCCAAACATCATACATGTACCCAATCAAAAAACTTTTTGACAACTGACCGAACCGTTTTGGAGTTATTAATTTATTTCCAAAAACTGGCAAAAAATGCCATTGGGCTTTGGTATCAAAGTATAAAAATGAATATTGAAAAAATCGATTTAGAAACATTGGGGATATCCTTAATTAAAGTTTCGTTATTATGACAAAGCACTGGCTTTTTTGGTACATAAACGTGTGTACAAAAATTAACTTTATGCGTTAAGGGTATGCCTTCGAACAATATTCAGCTTAAAGCTTTTCGACTGTTCTGCTTGTGCGTGTTGGTTGTGTAAGTTATAGAAATGTGTGAGTTGTCCAAATGTAAAACCCATAAATCTTGATTTTGCTCATGTTATTGATTGGTGCTTGCCACACAATCGTCTGGGTATAGACGTGGAAATGGACATGAATGTTGATTAAAGCACGCACGTGGTGAAATGTTCAAAAATATATCGCATATGCATGTTAGCATAGAAAACTTTTGAGGTTGAAGTAGAGCATTTTGCGTAACTTACATGGACGAGTAACCACCCCAGTGCGAATAATGAAATAAATAAATAATTCGAATAAATAACGCTGCAATAAAATCAAATTCAATGACGAATTATGATTGTATATGTATCTTGTATTTCGCTCCGTTGTCCTTTGTAATTGGAGAGCTCGTAAATCACTCACCAAAACAGCAGCAAACACCCCTCTGATTTAAGGCATACATGCATAGTTCCACCGTTTACTTTATCTTTTGTTCCAAGAACCCGTCGCTGGTGTCAATTGCCAAGGGCATTCAAAACAAGAAGTGTATACGGTTGATGAAGTTGAGGCAATCTTAGAACGTCAAAGCGTTTTTTTATACTCTGATACCAATTGTATCAGTAGTATATTGGCTTTGTACAATGTCCGTCATGGTGTCTGTCCAACGCAACTTTTTTCAACCCCATTTTAGTTTAAGCCTTGCAACTTGGTACATGACTTCGTCAGTCAATGTGTTAAATTTTAGAGCCGTCCTCAGGAAGCCTGGGAAATCTGAGATCCTTATATCTTTCTCAGTTTTTGAGGTAGAATCACAATTTTTTTTGGTCGCATCTGCCACAGATCTGCATCTGTTTATCTTTCTCACCAAACTTGATGGGGGATAGAAGGTGCCATCCGCCACAGATCTGAATCACATCATTTTGCCTGCCTTTTATACCAAAATCTCCAAAAATTCATAATACAGATTTAAAAACTGGCATCGGAGTATATCGCAGTCGGTTGCGTCCGACTGTTACGTTTTTACTTGTTTTTTTTCTTCATAAATATTATACGAACTTATTTCGTTCGTATCTATTTGCAAAAAAAATTATCATTTGTGCTCAGTTCAGTTAAGTTAATTATTAAAGAAGCCATGTTTCATGTTTCAGCTAATATACAATAGCTTGCAAACTTTCGAAGACATCGGCCACGAGATAAGAAAATGTTATACATTTATTTATTTATTGTCAACTAATACCAGTTGACATAACATTAAAAATAATTAAAATCAAACAAGTATGAAGGCTCTTGTAGGGAAATACCGATTAGTTAATACCCTAAACCTGTTAAGTAACGTATAAAGTTATTTGTTATTTGTTTGAATTCACGCTCATAAAAAATGACCAAACTTCAAACTGCTATACATCTGGTTTTTCTTAACCGATTGGGATCAAATTCTTTTAAATGCTCAATATTAAATACATTTCATACCTACTATAAATACATTTCCCTCATGGTGTAGGAAAGCTTAAGTTTCAAGTTTGAAGACTCTAGATCTTATAGTCTCTGAGATCGCGGCGTTCATACAGACAGACAGACAAACAATTGCCACTAATACAAATAAATATATTAAAGATCTTGACATTTATTTTCTGAATACTCTTTCAGTATTTATATGAATGCGTGAACATCTATATTGTGTTTGCGATGACAACATTGTTTGCTAGCGTCATCGAACAAAAGTAAGAAAGAGTATGCATAGGAAGAACATGCAAAACTGACATTTGGATAGAACAGGTCAGCAAGAAACCAGCGCGGTGTATGTGTACTTTGTTTTTATACTTTGATACCAAAGGTATCATAGTATATTGGGTTTGTGCAATGTCCGTCATGGTGTCTGTCCGTCCGTCCGTCCGTCCGTCTGTCCGTATGAACGCAACTTTTTTCGACACCCTTAAAGCTAGAGCCTTGCAACTTTGCAAATATCTTGGTACATGTCTTCGTCAGACAAAGTGTTAAATTTGGGGCTCTACGACCTCAGGGGGCCTGAGAAATCGATAACAAGTCGATACACCTCGATGTGCAAATCGATGAAACACAAATATATCCCACAATTTAGCAGCTAGAGTCACCAAATTTAATGGCAAGATAGCTGGTCACATTCCCCAAAAAACTGCATCAAAAGTTTGGATGCCACGTCCACCTATTCCGCCCCCAAACCCTCTCTCCAATTATAAACAAAAATGCCTGTATCTTCTACAGTTTTGAAGCTATAGCCACCAAATTTGGTAGGAAGGTAGATGCTGACATCTGACAAAGTTATGCATCAAAACATTGGATGCCACGCCCCCAAACAACGGGACATGCCCCACCGCCCTAAAAAAAAACCTTAAGGCATGTATCTTCGCCAGTTTTTAAGCTAGAGTCACCAAATTTGGTATGAACATTGGTAGTGACATCCGTAACAGGTGTACATAAATGTTTTAGATGCCACGCCCACTTATACCGCCCACCGCTATATCTCTCTCAGTTTTCGAGCTAGGCCCTTCAAATTTGGTATGAACATTGTTAGTGGAATCCGTAACAGATCTGCATCAATGTTTTGGATGCCACGCCCACGTATACCGCCCACCTCTATATCTTTGTCAGTTTTTGGCTAGAGTCTCCAATTTTATACCCAAAACCCTCATATATTACTATTTGCTCTCAGAATTCTTAACACAGCTATGTGAACTGGTATCAAAGTATATCGCAGTCGGTTGCGTCCGACTGCAACGTTCTTACTTGTTATACATTGATACCAAAGGTATCATAGTATATTGGATTTGTGAAATGTCCGTCATGGTGTCTGTCCGTCCGTCTGTCCGTCCGTCTGTCCGTCCGTCTGTCCGTCCGTCTGTCCGTCCGTCTGTCCGTCCGTCTGTCCGTCCGTCTGTCCGTCCGTCCGTCCATCCGTATGAACGCAACTTTTTTCGACACCCTTCAAGCTAGAGCAACTTTGCAACTTTGCAAATATCTTGGAACATGTCTTCGTCAGACAAAGTGTGAAATTTAGGGTTATACAACCTCAGGGGGCCTGAAAAATCAATAACAAGTCGATACAGCTCGATGTGCAAATCGATAACACACAAATATATCCCACATTTGAGCAGCTAGAGTCACCAAATTTGGGGGAAAGATAGCTGGTGACATTCCTCAAAAAACTGCATTAAAAGTTTGGATGCCACGCCCACCTCTTCTGCCCACAGCCTTCCTCCAACTATAAACAAAAATGCCTGTATCTTCTACAGTTTTTAAGCAATAGCCACCAAATTTGATAGAAAGGTAGATGCTGACATCTGACACAGATATGCAAAAAAATGTTGGGTGCCACGCCCCCAAACAACGGGCCATGCTCCACCGCACTAACAAAAACCGAAATGCATGTAACTTCGCCAGTTTTTAAGATAGATTCACCAAATTTGGTTTGCATATTGTTAGTGATACCGTAACAGATTTGCAAATAAATTTTGGATGCCACGCCCACTAATACTGCCCACCTCTTTATCTTTCTCAGTTTTTGCGCCAGAGTCTCCAAACTTGGTAGGAGGATAGAAGGTGCCATCCGCCACAGATATGCATCACAAATTTGGATGTCACGCCTACCCCTTCTGCCTGATATTTATAAAACAAAACACCTATATATTTCTACTAGTAAGAGCCCCGCTTGATTCGCTGCGCCGATAGTTTTTACAAAATTTAAGCAAAATCTATAAAATAAATAAGTTAGGAAATTTTTAACAACATATAAAAGCAAAGTATTTAATATTCTCTTTTCCACGCCACCATTGAAGTGGAAATTCACACGCATCATTTTATTTTGATACCAAAGGTATCATCTTATATTGGGTTCGTGCAATGTCCGTCATGGTGTCTGTCCGTCCGTCCGTCCGCCCGTCCGTTTGAACGCAACTTTTTTCGACACCCTTGAAGCTATAGCCTTGTAACTTTGCAAATATCTTTGTACATTGTGGTAATTAAAGAGCTTTGTTTTAGCTTAAAATATCTTTATTTAAATTGGAAACAGCAATGGTGCCACTTCCAACGCTCAGTGGATTCTGATTCTTACATTCTTCCTTAGGTTCTAATTATGCCTAAGTCTCATAGCTGCGCTGCCCACAGTTGGACAGCAGAGAGAGACGGTTATGTATAATTATATATGTATGTATATTATATGTATACTTATGCTCTATTAAGCTGCATATGCATGCGCTTGAGTTCGTTCAAGTGGTCTGCGCGTGTAACAGAATACTGACACTTGCACATTCTGTGATCGCGCCGTTCGACTCAATATTCGGGCACTTGAGTTTAAGACCGGGACTCTGTTTATGCAAACACTGCAACAAAGTGTTACAGTGTGTTTACTTTAAGTACTCTTGGTAAAGTAGATATCTAATATGTATGCATACTACTACATCTCCCTCCTTTTGAAAAATAACGTAATATTAAGAAGTTATTTTGTAAGATTTACTTATATAATAATATATAATATATATATATATAATATATATAATATATATATATATATATATAATTTCTAATAAATTTTCTTAAAAATATTTGTGTTTTTTTTTTTTTTTTTTTTTTGATATCTATTATTGTAGTGAAAACATAATATGAAACATAATGTGACAATATATTGATAATAATAAAAATGATTACATACCAAAAATTATATATTATATATATATTTTTTTTTTTTGAATTGTATTGTGGTTGATCAGACCGACAATTTATAAAATTATGCTCGAGCTAATCTGTTCTAAATAATTTTAATCTATTTTTATGTACTATTTGGTGTTTTTTCTTACCTACGTCTATCTACATTGTTTCTATTTTCTATGTTTATTACCTTATATGGTCCTAAATATTTACTTTCTAATTTATGAGCTGTGTTATTTTTAAGTAACACTAAAGATCCTACTTCTAGGCTTATGTCATTTAGTTGCTTGTCGTATTCTATTTTTCGCTTTTGTTTTTCTAAGTCTATTTCTAAGTCTATTAAAATTTTTGCTCTTTTATAAGCTGTTTCTAATCTAAACTTGAACTCTTTTGCGTAGTCATCTATGTTATATATTGGGTCAATATTATCTATATTAAATTCTGTGAACTGTCTAGGTAGTCTTCCATAGACGAGTTCATATGGGCAGTATTCATGTACTGTTGATGGGGTTGTATTGAAACAATAGGTGCAATAATTCAGCCATGTGTCCCAATCATCTTTGTCAATCGAGATATACGATCGAATAAATTCATTGAAAGTTCGATGACTTTTTTCAATTGTTCCTAAAGTCTGGTGGTGGTGTGCAGTTGAATGTATATTATTTATTTTCATATACTTGCACAAGTCAGTGATAAGGGAATTTTTGTATTCAGTATCCATGTCCGTTATGAACGTCTTCATTGGACCATACTTTAATACAAAGAATTCAAATATACCTTTAGCTACTGTTTTCGCACTTTTGTCTGTTACTGGTATTGTAACTAGATATTTGGTGAGATCGCATATTATTGTTATAGCGTACTCGTTTCCATTCTCTGTACGAGGTAATGGACCAATAGTATCTATTAAGACAATGTCAAATGCTGTGCTTGGGGTATTTGTAATGATCATTGGTGCTTTAGTATGTGTTGTAATCTTTGCTTGTTGACATTTTATACAAGTTTTTACATTTGGGGCCAATAATAGTATTTCTTTATTTTTAACAGGGTACGCGTAATTCCTGTATGGCCTCCTTCTATAGGATCATCGTGATATTTCGACAGTATTGCTTTTATATGACTTTCGTCATTTTTGTCTATTTGTGTCACCTTTGTTAGTAGCGCTACTTTTATTTTGTTTAAATATTTATTGCCCATATTTATACTTTAATACCAAAGGTATCATAGTATATTGGGTTTGTGCAATGTCCGTCATGGTGTCTGTCCGTCCGTCCGTCCGTCCGTCCGTCCGTCCGTCTGTCCGTATGAACGCAACTTTTTTCGACACCCTTAAAGCTAGAGCCTTGCAACTTTGCAAATATCTTGGTACATGTCTTCGTCAGACAAAGTGTTAAATTTGGGGCTCTACGACCTCAGGGGGCCTGAGAAATCGATAACAAGTCGATACACCTCGATGTGCAAATCGATGAAACACAAATATATCCCACAATTTAGCAGCTAGAGTCACCAAATTTAATGGCAAGATAGCTGGTCACATTCCCCAAAAAACTGCATCAAAAGTTTGGATGCCACGTCCACCTATTCCGCCCCCAGCCCCTCTCCAATTATAAACAAAAATGCCTGTATCTTCTACAGTTTTGAAGCTATAGCCACCGAATTTGGTAGGAAGGTAGATGCTGACATCTGACAAAGTTATGCATCAAAACATTGGATGCCACGCCCCCAAACAACGGGACATGCCCCACCGCCCTAAAAAAAAACCTTAAGGCATGTATCTTCGCCAGTTTTTAAGCTAGAGTCACCAAATTTGGTATGAACATTGGTAGTGACATCCGTAACAGGTGTACATAAATGTTTTAGATGCCACGCCCACTTATACCGCCCACCGCTATATCTCTCTCGGTTTTCGAGCTAGGCCCTTCAAATTTGGTATGAACATTGTTTGTGGAATCCGTAACAGATCTGCATCAATGTTTTGGATGCCACGCCCACTTATACCGCCCACCTCTATATCTTTGTCAGTTTTTGGCTAGAGTCTCCAATTTTATACCCAAAACCCTCATATATTACTATTTGCTCTCAGAATTCTTAACACAGCTATGTGAACTGGTATCAAAGTATATCGCAGTCGGTTGCGTCCGACTGCAACGTTCTTACTTGTTTTAAATTCATTAAGTGATACATATTCGAAAATTTGTTCACTTGGTGACATCTGTAAGTTATTGATTTTATGTAATCCGGCTTCTGAATTAAGCCTTTGAAAAATTGATCTAAATCGAATTTTTCATTAGAGTACAAATCGTTAACTGGAAATTGTGAAATAATTCGTTATCCATTCTTTAGCAAACAATTATTTTTTCCGAATTTTATTTTCACAAATTTCTTTGCTTCATTATTGCTAATGACTTCATAGACATTGGGCTCTTTTTCTTTCTTTTGCAATATTATTTCTTCATCTGCGCAGATGTTTTTCTGTCGCTTTGATGATCTTGTTTGGACCAACAATATGTTCCTATTTATTTCAATAAGCTGTTCTATTTATACTTTGATACCAAAGGTATCATAGTATATTGGGTTTGTGCAATGTCCGTCATGGTGTCTGTCCGTCCGTCCGTCTGTCCGTCTGTCCGTCTGTCCGTATGAACGCAACTTTTTTCGACACCCTTAAAGCTAGAGCCTTGCAACTTTGCAAATATCTTGGTACATGCCTTCGTCAGACAAAGTGTTAAATGTAGGGCTCTACGACCTCAGGGGGCCTGGGAAATCGATAACAAGTCGATACACCCCGATATGCGAATCGATAAAACACAAATATATCCCTCCAAATAACGGGATATGCCCCACCTCCCTAATAAAAACCGGAATGCATGTATCTTTGTCAGTTTTTAAGCTAGAGTCACCAAATTTGGTATGAACATTGGTAGTGACATCCGTAACAGATCTGCATCAATGTTTTGGATACCACGCCCACTTATACCGCCCACCTCTATATCTTTGTCGGTTTTTGCGCTAGAGTCTCCAAACTTGGTAGGAGGATAGAAAGTGCCATCCGCCACAGATAAATGTCATGCCTACCCCTTCTGCCTGATTTTTATACCCAAAGCACTCATATATTACTATTTGCACTAGGAACCCTTAAAACAGCTATGCAAACTGGTATCAAAGTATATCGCAGTCGGTTGCGTCCGACTGCATCGTTTTTACTTGTTTTATTCTTGACAATGCGTCAGCTATGTGATTGTCTTTCCCCTTGAGATATTCTACTGTGAATTGATATTCTTCCAAATCTAGTCTCATTTTTGTTAATTTAGATGTCGGGTTTTTCATTGCAAATAAGAATGTTAGTGGTCTATGGTCTGTTTTAACTAAGAAATGCCTGCCGTAAACATATGGTCTAAAGTGTTTTATTGCCCAGTGGATAGCAGCTAATTCCTGCTCTGTAGTTGATTTGTTGCTTTCTCCTCGCGTAAAAGATCGAGAAGCGTATGCAATTGGCAATTGCACCCCGTTGTACTCTTGAGTTAGTCCTGCACCACATGCATATTTACTTGCATCTGTGGTTATTCAAAATTCTTTGCTGAAATCAGGGTATTGCAACAATGTAGTCTTCATTAATGCCTTTTTTAAGTATTTAAATGCATCTTCGCATTCTTTTGTCCATTCGAAATGGACATTCTTTCTGCACAATCTGGTCAAGTGACGTGAGTGTTGTGCGAAGTTGTGAATAAATCTTCTGTAATAATTACAGAACGCGACGAAACGTCGTGCGCTACCCGCATCAGTAGGTGTTGGATAGTTTTTAATAACATCATATTTTTTGTCATCAGGAAGGATGCCATGGTCTGTGCACTTATGCCCAAGGAATGTAACCTCGTGCATGAAAAATGAACATTTCTCTGGGTTTAATTTTAGGTTGTGTTTTCTACACAGGTCAAAGATGTTTGACAAATTTTTAAACATGTGCTGTTCTGAGCAGCCAATGACAACTAGGTCATCCATGTAGAGAAATGCTTGAGATGGCTCAAGGCCAGAAAATGCGAGTGTCATCATTCGCATAAATGAATTTGGTGCTACCTTAAGACCATATGGTAATCGCGTGAAGCGATAAGAACCGGAGTTCGTTGAAAATGATGTTATATTTCTAGATTTCTCATCTAGTTCTATTTGGTGAAATCCTGACATGAGATCGAGACATGAAAAATATTGTGCTCGTCCTAATTGGTCTAAGATTTCCTCTATTCTGGGCAGTGGGTATTTGTCTGCTAGAAGTTTTTTATTTATTTGGCGATAATCAACTACTAAACGCCATTTTTTTTCTTTTGAGTTTGGGAGAGATTTCTTGGGTACCAAGAGAAGTGGGCTATTATATTCTGAAATTGATGGCTCAACTATACCATCCCTTATTAACTTTTCGACTTGTCTGTTTATTTCAGGTTTTTCGGTTTCAGCATTTCTATAATTTTTGATGTAACCAAGTGTTTTATCTGCTAATCTCAGTTTTTGTTTATAAAAGTTATTGCATGATATTGGTTCTGTTTCTAGACCAAATATATCACTGTATTTGGTACATAGATCCGTTAATTTTGCTTTGAATTGGTCAGGGAATGTTAGTTTATCTATGACTTTGTTGGTTCTATTGGTTGCATTTTTGCTAGTTTGAATTTCATAATCTTCTATTGACTCAAATTTAATATTTGGATTTTGAATTTTTATATTTTTGTCTGTTGTATTTAAAATACGGACTACTGGACTATTACTTTCAACTATACTGTTCGCTATTATTACCAAAGGATGTATTTCCTGGTTTGGTATAAGTACAGTATTTTCAGTAGTCAAAAGCATGATTTGTCTCATAACTTCTGATCTTGCTGGTAGTAATATTGAATTATCAATATCGTTGTGTAATAGTGGAACATGTATTTGATAATTTAGAGATTTTGGTTTCATGATGAATTCATCATTTTGATAATCTAATATGCAATTGTATTTTCTTATGAAATCTAATCCAAGAATTCCATCGCATGGTATGGGGAATTCATTATGAACTATTTGGAATTCGTGGTTGATTACGAAGTAATCGAAAAGTAAGTCAATTGGTGATTGTCCGATTGACTGGATTATTCCCTGTCCAATTCCTGATATATTGAGACATTTGCTCCTGTATCTATTAATAATGTAAGTGGTATATTATTTTTTTGGTTTTGAATTTTAATGATGCTACTGAGACTAAGATTTATGTTCAGTATTTTTACTGTGGGTTGCTCAAGGGGGTTTGTTGGTTTTCCGAATTACTTTATGTAACTCTTACCAAGTTTTGCTGTCCACGGCCTCTAGTTTGGTCGCCTCTGTACAAGCCGCCTCTAGAATTACCTCTATTATTATTATATCGGTTGCCGTTATTGTTGTTATATCTGAAACGGCCTCTGTTAAAAGGTCGTCCCCTGTAATTACCTCTGCCGTGGCTTCCGCCACGTTGAGCGTAATTTTGATAATATAGGACAGTGTTGGTATTTCCAGTTGCATCGGTGCAACTGTAGACAAATTTAGAAATAGCATCATTCATATTGTTGAATGTGCCTGCTTGCATGATGAGTTTAACTCTATCAATAGCGCAATTCTTGGTCATGGCTTTGACAGCTAAATTTGTGCTGTATTTGGTGGCCATATCTGATGTTAAACCATCATTAATATATGCACCTTCTAAAGCTCTCGTCAATTGCTCAACTTCTTGCGTATAAGTGTTGGCTGTAGGCTTATAGCCGTTGTCTATGTGCACCTTTTAAGGAATCTATTAGATTCAATGCGTCTATAAAACTCTGTAAGTTCTCAGCTTTTCCATCATACACAGATAGTATGGAGGAAGCCGTTTTTATAAACTCAATTGTAGTTTGTTCATTCATTGTGGAGCTTATTGGGTTTTGTAATATTGTTTCTAATGTTTTTATTGACATTAGAATAGTATTTTCGTCGAATGACGCTGGGCTGTCTAATGAATTATATAAATTGGTTTCAATTGTATGTCTTAATGCAATCCTGGTTATTTGATCTCTAAGTGTAGTTAAAAAATCTATTGTTTGTTGCAGATGAATGTGATTTAATTTAAATGCGTTTTCGCATATTAGTTGTCTGCAACTATTGAATGTGTCAATTAAAATTTTGAAGTGCTTCAATTTTGTGTCGCCTGAGACTGGCGCATTCTTATTGAGGCACTTGTATGACTTATTAAATTCTTTTCGTTGTTCCTTAAGAAATGTAAAGATGTTACTCCATTCCATTTATAGAACATAAAATATTAGTACACTATTATTCGTCATAGTCGTCACTTTCTGAACTTAGTGGTTCAGCTTTGATGACTTGATCTGCGAATATTTCGTGTATATGTTTAGGGATTCTTTTAACTGTTCTTAACATCAATTTGTATCGTAATATGATGATTCTTTTAATCTGGTCATATACGTGTTTGCGTACTATCGCATTGTTTTTAATCCACTTTAGGATTAAAATCAATTTTGAATTTACTGATTCTGTACTTATTACTAACTCTAAAAAGGGAATATATCTAGCTAATAACTTTAGCTCGACCATAATTTTTTTTTTTTTTTTCTTTTGTTGAGTTATTTTCTTTTGATATTATTTTTAGTTTTCAATCATTTTATTTAATTTTCTTAAAAAATCATTGTGTACATATATTTCATTTATATTTTTTTTTTTTTTTAATATCTCTTTATAATAATTGTTTGCGCTTTGTTCATTTAAATCTTATCCAGATCATTTGCCTGGCTTCTATTTAAATCCCTTTTCGATATGCACTTATTATGGTACATATAGACTTTATATAAGATAAATGCGCTCATTAGAAAAACAATTATTGATAATAAAATGTTCGTTAAATCGTTATCAATGTTTTTTGATTCGATTTTATTTATTACATTTGCAGTGGAGTCCACTGTTTTGGAGTCTATCAAACCCATTGTGGGTACTATATATATATCCTGAAATTTACTTATGCTGTTATCGAACATAGAGTTAATTTCTATTTACATTTAAATTTTTTGTTTGTTTTTTTTTTGTAAAATTATTAAAAACTATATTTTTGTATTTTTTTTTGACATATTATTATTATTATTATTATTATTATTGTTGGGAGCTTGTATAGGTTTAGAAATTAATTTGTTATCTTTTATCTTACATTATCCTGCCTAATGGTTAGTATAGCTTTACAGGCTATGCTGCTATTGGGCGAAAAAGGTTTCGCTCAATTTTACAATAATTTTTATGTATATGAAAAAAAATGTGCATCGTAGTGCACTAAAAAAATTATGCAACGCAGTGCATTGGTAAAAAAAATATGCGCTCTTGGGGGTGCTGTCGGCTCACTTATCCTTGGTCTTACTTGGGGCGTAAGACGGTGCCGGTGCTGGCTGCACAGACTGTACTTCTACGTTGGGGCACCGGTGCTGGCTGCACAGGTGTAGTGGCAATGCGGTGAATATAGCGGTCCCTCGCAGTCACCGGGGCACGTGTCCGGCTTTGTTGGCAGTGTCTTTTGTAGTGGAGGTGTAATTAGCTTTATGGTATTTATAACTTGTATATTTTTTGAGTGAGTTGTGTGTACTGGGTTCCGCTCTTCGATATATTTTTTCAAATAATCGAGCTCGGTCTGCAATTTTTGTGCAGTTGTGCACGCGGGAGGTGGCGATTTTGTGAATAATAGCCACTTAATGTGTGCTATTCTTTTGTTGACTTTGTTTTTTAAACCTCCGCGCTTACCCATTACTCACACTCTACTCACTCAGACTTTATATTTGTTAATATCCGTCAAGCTGCCGTTGTTGTTGTTGCCGTTGCTGTTGTTACCCCTGTTGCTGTAGTTGTTGGTGTAAGGGGCGGATTGCCTCTCACACTTGTTGTTGTTGCGGCCGGCGTTGGTGTCGAACGTTGGTGTAAGGGGCGGATTGCCTCTCACACTTGATGTTATAAGCATGTTCACAATGTGTTAGATTGGTCCTACTGCTCCTGCAGTCTTCGTGAACATGTCACGGTCGCCATGTGGTAATTAAAGAGCTTTGTTTTAGTTTAAAATATCTTTATTTAAATTGGAAGCAGCAATGGTGCCGCTTCCAACGCTCAGTGGATTCTGATTTTTACATTCTTCCTTAGGCTCTAATTATGCCTAAGTCTCATAGCTGCGCTGCCCACAGTTGGACAGCAGAGAGAGACGGTTATGTATAATTATATATGTATGTATATTATATGTATACTTATGCTCTCTTAAGCTGCATATGCATGCGCTTGAGTTCGTTCAAGTGGTCTGCGCGTGTAACAGAATACTGACACTTGCACATTCTGTGAGCGCGCCGTTCGACTCAATATTCGGCCACTTGAGTTTAAGACCGGGACTCTGTTTATGGAAACACTGCAACAAAGTGTTACAGTGTGTTTACTTTAAGTACTCTTGGTACAGTAGATATCTAACATGTATGCATACTACTACAACATACCTTCGTCAGATAATGTGTTAAATTTGGCTCTACGACCTCAAGGGCCTGGAAAATCGATAACAAATCGATACACCTCGATGTGCAAATCGATGAAACACATATATAGCTTTAGCAACCAATTTTGGTAGGAAGTTATCTGGTACCAACGAACTCTGAGATGGTTCTGAGGTGGGCTAGCTGAAGCCACCGGACGGGTCGCAGGTTGCGGATAGCGCAAGGCCTCCAGTGGAGGTTAGCTTCGAATTGCGACTTGTCGTAATAAGCAGTCCCGGACAACAGCGGGTACCACACCGTTAGTGGGACCGACAAGGCGCTTGTTAGACCGTCTTTAAAACATTGTCTTACACACACCCAATTCCTACACAATAACCTACCCACTTCTTATCCCCCACATCTCAAACGGGCAGTGGTGACGTCCTAAGGCAAAGGTGCCTATTCACCCCCCCCCCTAAGCCAGGGTGTTACGTGATCCGTGCCCATTGGTTAGTTTGCAGTCAGGGGTAACCGACTGTTATAGTACGGAGCCTCACCGATACCTGGCCGCCTCGGTGAGTATACCTGGCCCCGGCGTGTTCGTGGGGGCTATGACACGCCGGTACTACTTCCCCCATACTCGTGGGTCCAAATTCATGGAAAAACAGATTTTTAATAAAGATAGGCGGGGCTTAAACGCAACACAATTAGCAGAGCGAATGGAAGAGGCGGCTCTGGGTGACAAATTGACACCGCGCGGGGGCTAGCCCGGTGGCTGTCCCCCAGACAGGCAATGTCGGCAGGACAGACACTGCAACACCCTCTTCTGGGCTGCAGAAGAGAAGCCGATGCCGCCCATTCCGGCACCAGGCCAACCCGGTGGGGCTGGTGACCCGCTAAGGCATGGCCTAAGCGGAGCCGGCCGCAAATGGTATCTCAGATACCTGGGTCGTGGCTTGAAGCCGGAGGAAGCACGCAAGAGAGCGCTGGAGCACCGGGCCCCGACCGTGACTCCAGGCGAGAGAAAGGGAGATAAAGCGGGCCTGGGGAAGAAGCGTCAATGCGTCAGACATCGCCTGCTGAGGCCCCCAATGACGCCAACAAGAGGACGAAGCGTAAGAAAACACAGTTCCCGAAGGCCCTAGTACTTCGATGGACACGAAGCGTTCGAAGGCAGCCTCGTACGCCAGTGTAACCAAGGGCACAATCTTGGCTATAATGGCGTCTGAGCACCCGAAAAGGCTTCTGGCCAAAAAGGAACTGTCGGCGGTGGAGCTTGCACTCGTCGAGGAGATGAGGAAGGGCCATACCGTAAGCCTTAATTTCAACGGCATTCACTTCAGGACAGGCCTTATACTGGTGGAGTGCATGAACGATGCGACAAGGAAGTGGCTAGAGCTGAAAGTCCCTAGCATCAGCTCTGCGGTGGGTGTGCAGCTCTGCACCTGCCCAAAAGATGAAATACCGTTGCCCAACATCCTAACGGTTTTCCTGCCACGGAAAGCTGGCGAGCCGGTGGAAAAATCTTTTGGGCTGCTTACCGAGCAGAACCGTGGTCTCAGCACGGACACTTGGAAGCTTCTGAGGTGAAAAGAGGCTGAAGGAGGTTAAATCCTGACGCTAGGCGTGAAGGATGAGGCACTCGCTCTCCTGAAGAGCCGTGGCATGATGGTAAGCTTCCGATTTGGTCAGCTTAATTGCAAGCTCCACGCCAAGAAGGAGGAAGCGGCGGCGGCGGTTGCGAAGGCGAAAGCTGACGTTGTGCCTGGCACTTCGACAGCCTCAGCCGAAGTGAACAGCGCGACGGAGGGAGTAGCGGATGCGGAGGCGAAAGCTGACGTTGTGCCTGGCACTTCGGCAGCCTAAGCCGAAGCGAAGCACGAGTGTCCGCCAGACAGCGCGGCGGAGGTAGAAGCGTTGGCGGCCATAGATGCCGAGTTGGACTCGGCCTCTCTTCAGGGACTAGACCTGTCAAGGCTAAACAGTCAGAGACATATCTGACGCTCTCGGAGGGTGAAGAAGAGCTCTGGGGATGGAGACCACCAGCGTGGCACAGATCAACCTGCATCACGCGAGGGCAGCTTCAGCTGTAATCGGCAGGTTGGTCACCAGGTTGGACCTGGGGCTGGTGCTCATCCAAGAGCCATGGGTCGTCAGAGGCAGGATCTGCGGCCTTAACCACGTAAGTGCAAGAGTCATTGCGGATGTTAGAGAGACATCGCCGAGAGCATACATCTTGGTACGGAAGAATATAAACTTTCTATGTCTTTCTAATTTTCTCACTAAAGATCTAGTGGCAGTGATGATTACTGGAGAGCGCGGGAGAATCGTGGTGGCGTCGGCGTACTTCCCGGGAGACGAGGCGGAGGCTCCTTAATTAGAAGTCCAAAATCTGGTGGACTACTGCAGCAGTAAGAAGCTGCCATTGCTGCTGGGGTGCGATGCCAACGCACATAGCATCACGTGGGGCAGCACAGATACCAACAGCAGAGGTGAGTGTTTACTTGATTTTCTAATAGTTAAGGATCTCACCGTTTTCAACGTAGGGGCAGAACCTTCGTTTGTTACCAAAAGCAGGGCCGAGGTGTTAGATATCACCTTTGGTAATAATGGAGGCTCAAGGTTGGCCCGCAACTGGAGAGTCTCCAATGAACCTTCATTGCCGGACCATAGGATCATCCTTTTCGACATATGCAGTAATCTGAGTTTAAGTAAGGACATCAAAAATCCTCGGCAGGCTGACTGGCAACAATATCAGTCCTGTCTGGAGGTTAATCTGAGCAGGCTTAACTATAGTAAAAGAATTTCCTCACAGGAAGAGATAGAGCAGCTATCTATAGACGTGGGCAAGACTATCTTGGATGCCTATCATTCAAGCTGTCCTTTAAAAAGTATAAGATCCAGCAGGGATAATCCATGGTGGACTAAAAAGCTAGGACTTCTTCGGGTTGAGGTTAGGAAGCTGTTTAACGCAGCTAAAAAGTGCAATGACAAATGGGATTGTTATACCAGGAAGCTTACTGAGTATAACAAGGAGATACGCGTTAGCAAACGTGATCATTTCAGGAAGTTTTGTTCCACTCTAGAGCAGGCCTCGCCCGCTGCAAGAGTGTTCAAAGCCATCTCGAAAGGCAAAGTGCTCTCGGAACTTTGCCTTAAGAGACAAGATGGGACATATACGGACAATGAGGTAGAGAAGGCCGAACTTCTCTTACAAACTCATTTCCCGTTATGTAGGTCCATTTTAGATAGTGATAGCAGTTACGTACAGGCATCTGGGAGAAGACCCGACTTCAAACTAGCTGCGGAAATCGTAACTGAGCATAAGATCAGATGGGCAATCGGTGCACTTAGTCTCTATAAAGCCCCGGGGGTTGATGGCATCCTTCCCATCCACCCTCGACCCTCTCATAGTTTTCTTAATCAGAATCTTCCGAGGTAGCATTGCCTTAGGGTACATACCTATGGCGTGGAGGACGGCGAGAGTGATTTTCATCCCGAAGGTGGGAAAAAAAGGACCCGTTTCTTCCTAAATCCTTCAGGCCAATCAGCCTTACCTCATTCCTGCTAAAAACTCTAGAGAAGATAGTTGACAATCACATAAGATCGGTGCACTTAGTGGCTAAGCCACTACATGCACATCAACATGCGTACAGGGCAGGGATGTCAACGGAGTCAGCTCTGCTTGACTTAGTGAACACTCTCCAGAAGTCTGTGAAAGCAAAAGAGGTTGCAATCTGCGCCTTTATGGACATAGAGGGTGTTTTTGACAACACGGCGCATGACGTGGTCGTTAGAGCTCTTGAGAGAAAAGGAGTGGAATCAGGACTCACGTTCTGGTTAGGCAAACTCCTGGATTCTCATATAGCAGAAGTTACCATCAGTAATTCGACGATCAGAGCTCAAACTACCAGAGGCTGTTCTCAAGGTGGTGTCCTATCACCTCTCCTCTGGAGCCTGGTGGTAGATGATCTCTTAGCTAAGCTTACGGATAATGGATTTCGGTGTCTTGGCTATGCTGATGACATTACTATTATCTGCAGAGGGAATTTTGAGAACACACTATGTGATAGAGTCACCTTGGGTCTACAACTTAGCTTGGACTGGTGTAGGGACGTGGGGCTGAGCATCAACCCAGCAAAGACCACAATCGTTGCCTTCACAAATCGGTACAAGCTCAAATCTATTATTCCCATAATCATTGGGGGTACAATTATACCTTTGTCCACGGAGGTCAAATATCTGGGGGTCATACTAGATAAAAGACTTCTCTGGAAACAGCATGTGGAGCATGCTGTTCGGAAGGGAACCTTAGCCCTGATGAGCTGCAGAACTCTTGCGGGGAAAAACTGTGGGCTTTCACCTAAGATTCTGATGTGGATGTATGCTGCTATGGTGAGGCCCATGGTGTGCTACGGAGCAGTGGTCTGGGCTGGACGCATGGACCGGGAAGGCGCGAGGAAGCAACTGGGTAAACTTCAGAGGCTTGCCTGCTCGTGCATCTCGGGAGCAATGCGCACCTGCCCAGCCACGGCTCTTGACGTACTACTTGGGCTCCCACCGTTGCACTTATACATAAAACACAACGCAAGCAGAAGTCATATGAGATTAACTTAGCAATAAGGCAGATTGGACCAGCCTGTAACTACCTATAATGTGAAAACACATGCATCACTTACAGAGGAGGGGGCTGGGATCGGAGTCTGCGGACCTCGACTCAAACATAGACGGAGGGTACGATCGCAGGGACATTGCCATTTTTTCAGACAGTCAGTCGGCAATAAAAGCACTAAGTGCATATAAAATTTTTTCAAGGCTGGTTTGGCAATGTATAAAATCACTAAACAGGTTGGGGGCTAATAATAGAGTCACCATCTATTGGGTTCCTGGGCATGCGGGAATTCCAGGTATTAAGGTAGCAGACCAAATGGCCAGGAAGGGGGCAAGCGCTCCTTTCTGCGGGCCAGAACCTTTCTGTGGTCTGGGCCCTGGTGTCATCGAGCAGAGCAGTCGCTCTGACCTCTGGTCTGCTAGTGAAAACTTCTGGCTGTGCTCGCAGGGGGCGAGATAGAGTAAAAGGCTTATAGGTAAATACAACAAGACGAGGACTGAAGACTGTCTGAAGCTGAGCAAGGTATCTCTTCGGATTGTAACAGGCTTCTTGACGGGACACTGCAGATTGCGTAGGCATTTACATAGGATACGCATGGGCAACGTGAGCCCGTGCAGGCTCTGTCTGGAGGGGGACGAAACTCCAGAGCATCTATTAGAAGAGTGCCCGGCTGTAGGTCGGCTGAGATTATCTCAGCTAGGGCGGGTCTCACTTAATTCTGAGGAGATGAGGGCTCTTCGTCCAGACAACATCATCGCGTTTCTGCGATCGATCGCACTGTACGAGGAGCTGTAGCTCATACATTAGGAAGAGGGCACAATAGATCCAGGTGGTCGCAGTGCACAGACCTCCACTTTATAATAATAATAATAATAGATGCTGAAGTGTTACAAAGATATGCATCAAAACTGTGGATGCCACGCCTCCACTGATATCGCCCACGTTCTAAAATCTGAAAACTCTATATCTTTTTCAGTTTTTGGGCTAGAGTCACCAAATTTGGTATGAACATTGTTAGTGACATCCGTAACCTATCTACAACAAAGTTTTATATGCCACGCCCACCTTTTCTACCCACCACGTAAAATCTGAACTTTCTATATCTTTCCCAGTTTTTGCGCGCAAGTCACCAAACTTGGAAACATTGTTAGTGACATCCGTAACAAATGTGAAATATTGTGTGGCACGCCCACTTATACCGCCCACCTAAATATCTTTCTCAGTTTTTGCGCTAGAGTCTCCAAACTTGATAGGGAGGTAGAAGGTGCCATCCGCCACAGATGTGCATCACAAATTTGAATGTCACGACCACCTCTTCTGCCTGCATTTTTATACCCAAAGCCCCCATACTTTACAAACTAACATATGTGCTTTGCTTGCTTGTTCGAAATTGAATATCAATAATGTTTGTGTGTTACGTTTTGTCTGAGTTAGATAAGCAGCAAGTAAGCAAATCTACATCTATACAAAGATGTTCAAGATTAAATATTTTCGCGCAAAGGGCTCCATATAAAACAAGTAAGAAGGCTCTAGTCGAGAAATCCCGACTTGGACATACCCTTAACCCCATACGTAACGCGTACAGTCATTTGTGTGTATTTTTCCAGTGACTAATATGACCAAATTTCAAACTGCGATATCTCCGGTGTTTCTCAACCGATTTGGATCAAATTTTTTCAAAAGTTCATTATTTTACCAATAGTTTGAAAACTTTTTTTTACAATTTTGAAGTTAAAGAATATTTTGTTATCGATCACATGTGTATATCGGAAACCAGAAGTGTTATCGAAAATTTAAAGCAAACTTGATCTACTTATGGTTTAGGAGAGTTTAAGTTCAAGTTTGAAGTCTCTAGCTCTTATAGTCTCTGAGATCTACGCGTTCATACAGACGGACAGACAGACAGACGGACAGACGGACATGGCTAGATCGACTCGGCTATTGATGCTGATTAAGAATATATATACTTTATGGGGTCGGATATGCTTCCTTCTGTCTGTTACATACATTTGCACAAAACCATTATACCCTTATTTACCCATTTTATGGGTTAAGGGTATAAAACAAATCCAAATTGAATGTATGTACATATGTACATTACTATACAACTTTTTTGCATTAAATATACATACATATGTATGCAGATTACATTTTCTTAAGTTTCAATTTGTTAGTGCGTTTGTTTTTGCAGTATATACATATATCTGCACTTGCATGTTTTGTTATATATAAGTATGTATAAAACAAGAAGGAAGGCTCTAGTCGAGAAATCCCGACTAGGACATACCCTTAGCCCCATACGTATCGTGTACAGTCATTTGTGTGTATTTACCCAGTGACCAATATGGCCAAAATGACAAAATTTCAAACTGCGATATCTTCGGTGTTTCTTAACTAATTTAAATCAAATTTTTTTGAAATGTTCATTATTTTATCAATAGTTTAAAACCTCGTTTTCACAATTTTGAAAATCCCGATTTTTTTGTTATCGAACACATGTGTAAATCGGAAACCAGAAGTGTTATCGATAATTAGAAGCAAACTTGTACTGCGCATGGGTTAGGAGAGTTTAAGTTTTAAGTTTGAACTGTCTAGCTCATATAGTCTCTGAGATCGGCGCGTTCATACAGACAGACGGACGGACAGACGGACGGACAGACGGACAGACAGACATGGCTAGATCGACTCGGCTGTTGATGCTGATCAAGAATATATATACTTTATGGGGTCGGAGATGCTTCCTTCTGTCTGTTACATACATTTGCACAAAACCATTATACCCTTATTTACTCATTTTATGGGTTAAGGGTATAACAATGTAAAATGTATGTACATACATGTGTATGTATGTACATATGTGCATTTCCAACACCATACAAAGTTACAAATGTCAGCTCGAAATTTATATCAAAACAACAATGGCAATAGGTATTTGTGTTTGTGTGTTGAGTTTTTTTTTAATTTGATAATTAGCAAGTATGTTGGTAAAACCACCCCCGTAACATATTCTGGTGTGCAAAACTCTTCTAGATGCACCAAGTTATGTTTAAATTGATTTGTTTTAAATCTATGACACAAGCAAAAAGAAGCATTGCGAGCCCAACAACAACACTTACAACAACAGCAAACGCTACTTGACTCGAAAATCAATTGTCAAAGGCACAAAGAAGAAAAGAGAATAACGGAGACACATACACAGCGCATGTGTTTTGTTTTTGTAAGCTCGCTGGCGATCGCTTGTACAGACGGCAGAAGTGTAATGGGTCTGAGTCATGTGTTTTGTTTTTGTAAGCTCGGCCGCAATAGCTTGTGCTTTGACGGCAGTAGTGGAATGGGTCATGTGTTTTGTTTTTGTAAACTCGGTGGCGCTGAAACTCACAGCTTGTGCGACAATGAGGCGCCAGAGTGGTGAAATGAGGTAAAATGATAAACGCAGGACCTTGATTTGTATGGGAGGTACTCGAAGGAGTGGTCCAAATTAAAAATCCTTTCTTAGTGCTCACTTTCTACCTGAATGGAATATTTGGTGAAAATTTCAGCCTTCTAGCTCTTATCGTTTAGGCTGTGGGCCTCTCAACAATCAGGACAAACTATTTTATATATATAGATTAGAAAATAAATTTTTTATACTTTGATACCAAAGGTATCATAGTATATTGGGCTTGTGCAATGTCCGTCATGGTGTCTGTCCGTCCGTCTGTCAGTCCGTCCGTCCGTATGAACGTAACTTTTTTCGACACCCTTATAGCTAGAGCCTTGCAGCTTTGCAAATATCTTGGTACATGTCTTCTTCAGACAAAGTGGGCTCTAAGGGCTCTACGACCAAAGGGAGCCTGGGAAATCGATATAGCCACCAAAATTGGCACAGATATGCATCAAAACTTTGGCTGCCCAGCCCCCAAATAACGGAACATGCCCCACCGCCCTAAAAAAAAAAAACGAAATGCATGCAACTTCGCCAGTTTTTAAGCTAGAGTCACCAAATTTGGTTTGCATTCTGTTAGTAAAGCCACGCTCACCTTCTAAGATCTGAAAATCTATATCTCTCTCAGTTTTTGGCGAGAAAATTGTAAGTGACATCTGTAACTGATGTGCATTAAAATTTTGGATGCCGCGCCCACTTATACCGCCCACCTCTATATCTTTGTCAGTTTTTTTGCTATAGTCTCCAAACATTGTAGGGGGATACAGAGTGCCATCCGCCACAGAAATGCATCACAAATTTTGATAACACGCCTACCCCTTCTGAATGATATTTATACCCAAAACCCCCATATATAACTATTTGCACACATAATCCTTAACACAGCTATGTAAACTGGTATTAAAGTATATCGCAGTCGGTTGCGTCCGACTGCAACGTTTTTACTTGTTTTGGGTTAGGAGTTTCATTTTTCTTCATACCAGCGCACCAAGGTATTCCGTAACCTTCCAAAAAACTAATTAAATGCCAGTTCATAAATTAAATGGTAAATAAAAATTATACTTTTTTTTGTACGATCGCAATTCTGATTATTTATTCGCTTTATTTGTTTCTGTTTTTACATCAGAATTGGCGGCTTGGTTATACTCTATATTGCTAGGTTATACTTTCCATTGGGTGGGTTATACCATACAATTGGTGTTATAGCTAATTATTCTTTGATACCAAAGGTATCATAGTATATTGGGTTTGTGCAATGTCCGTCATGTTGTCTGTCCGTCTGTCCGTCCATCCGTCCATCCGTATGAACGCAACTTTTTTCGACACCCTTCAAATACACCCCAAATATCTTGGAACATGTCTTTGTCAGACAAAGTGATAAATTTAGGGTTATACAACCTCAGGGGGCCTGGAAAATCGATAACAAGTCGATACACCTCGATGTGCAATTCGATAAAACACATATATCCTACATTTTAGCAGCAAGAGTCACCAAACTTTGGGGGCAAGATAGCCGATGACATATCCCAAAAAACTGCATCAAAAGTTTGGATGCCACGCCCACCTCTTCCGCCCCAAGCGCCCCTCCGATTATAAACAAAAATGGCTGTATCTTCTACAGTTTTGAATCTATAGCCATCAAAATTGGCATAAAGGTAGATGCTAACATCTGACAAAGTTATGCTTTAAAACTTTGGATGCCACGCCCCCAAACGAGAGGACACGCTCCACCGCCCTAAAAAAAACCGGAGTGCTCGTATCTTCGCCAGTTTTAAAGCTAGAGTCACCAGCAAGATAGATGGTGATATTACCCAAAAAACTGCATCAAAAGTTTGGATGCTACGCCCACCTAATACGCCCCCACTCCCCCTTTAATTATAAATAACAAGTAAAAACGTTGCAGTCGGACGCAACCGACTGCGATATACTTCGATATCAGTTTACATAGCTGTGTTAAGGGTGCAAGTAGTAATATATGAGGGTTTTGGGTATAAAAATCAGGCAGAAAGGGTAGGCATGACATTTATCTGTGGCGGATGGCACTTTCTATCCTCCTACCAAGTTTGGAGACTCTAGCGCAAAAACCGACAAAGATATAGAGGTGGGCGGTATAAGTAAGCATGGCATCCAAAACATTGATGCAGATCTGTTACGGATGTCACTACCAACGTTCATACCAAATTTGGTGACTCTAGCTTAAAAACTGGCGAAGATACATGCCTTCCGGTTTTTTTAGGGCGGTGGGGCATGTTCTGTTGTTTGGGGGCGTGGCATACAATGTTTTGATACATAACTTTGTCAGATGTCAGTATCTACTATCATGTCAATTTTGGTGGCTATAGCTTCAAAACTGTAGAAGATACAGGCATTTTTACTTATAATTGAAGGGGGCTGGGGCGGAATAGGTGGGCGTGGCATCCAAACTTTTGATTCAGTTTTTTGGGGAATGTCACCAGCTATCTTGCCATCAAATTTGGTAACTTTAGCTTAAAAAATATAGCCACCAAAACTTACATGAAGGTAGATGCTGACATCTGACACAGATATGCATCAAAACTTTGGCTGCCCAGCCCCCAAATAACGGGACATGCCCCACCGCCCTAAAAAAAAAAAAAACGAAATGCATGCATTTTCGCCAGTTTTTAAGCTAGAGTCACCAAGTTTGGTTTGCATTCTGTTAGTGT
Organism: Scaptomyza pallida; assembly: GCA_018152965.1. NCBI lineage: Eukaryota > Metazoa > Arthropoda > Insecta > Diptera > Drosophilidae > Scaptomyza > Scaptomyza pallida. The sequence continues at coordinate 1,422,933 of JAECXP010000219.1, forward strand.
GCATTAAAATTTTGGATGTCACGCCTGCTTAAACCGCCCACCTCTATATCTTTGTCATTTGTTGCGCCAGAGTCTCCAAACTTGGTAGGGGGATAGAAGGTGCCATCCGCCACAGATGAATGTCACGCCTGCCCCTTCTACCTGATTTTTATACCTATAACCCTTATATATTACTATTTGCACAATGAATCCTTAACACAGCTATGTAAACTGGTATCAAAGTATATCGCAGTCGGTTGCGTCCGACTGCAACGTTTTTACTTGTTTTTTTTTTTGTTGGTCTAGTTGGTTATACCTATCTGAAGTCACGTTTACTCCCTCAATGATAATTGCGCTCAAATACCCGAAAATTAAACATATAAAAGCTTCTTATGCAACTGCCGAGATAAATGCAATTAAATATCAGCCTACAACTAAAACGGATCAGCTGACACCACCAACACCAACCAACATCTCGCTCTCTCAAGCTGCCGCTCCCGCAATGGCGTTTCTGCTTCTATTCCTAGTTCGGAATCGAAGTCGTTACCAGAGCAACCACGGCGTGAGGAGTTGCCTAAAATACGGAAATATGTGGCCGAGACATATTTAAAGAAGTCAAAGGTCAAAACTTTTATATAACGTGCTAGGTGTAGACTTGTTTTTATACCCTTAACACATAAAATGGGTAAATATGGGTATAATTTATTTATTTATTTTGATTGTAGCTTAGTATTAAATAGCCAGAGCAACGAATGGGTATAATAGTTTTGTGCAAATGTATGTAACAGACAGAAGGAAGCATCTCCGACCCCATAAAGTATATATATATTCATGATCAGCATCAACAGCTGAGTCGATCTAGCCATGTTCATCTGTCTGTCTGTCTGTCTGTATGAGCGCGTAGATCTCAGAGACTATAAGAGCTAGAGACTTCAAACTTGAAACTTAAACTCTCCTATACCATAAGCAGATCAAGTTTATTTCAGATTATCGATAACACTTTTCCAAAATACACATGTGATCGATAACAAAAAAAACTAGAATTTCCAAATTTTAAAAATGAGGTTTGAAACAATGCATAAAATTATGAACATTTACAAAAAATTTGATCAAAATCGGCTAAAAACACCGGAGATATCATAGTTTGAAGTTTGGTCATATTGCGCACAGAAATGACTGTACGGGTTACATATGGGGTTAAGGGTATGTCCATGTACGAATTTCTCGACTAGAGCCTTCTTTCATGTTTTTTTTTTTTTTTTTTTGAATAGTGTTTAGGCCCAATTTCTAAATGTCCGGTAAAATTTTCGTTTAGCCAAACGCAAATTTAATTTAATGGTAGAGTTAAACGATTTGGTTTTCTCAAAGCCAAATTTACCCTTCATCGATAAGTAACCATCGCCTAAATAGCGTTGCCACATATATACAAATTGAGCCAAATATAGCGAGCGGTTCAGCTGACTTTTGTTGTTTTCCGGCAACATTAAATGATTTCGCAAAAGAACTTAATTGTTTACCTATTACTATGGCAAGCCAATTTATCTACAATCTTTGCAAGAATGATTTTGCACGTAAATTTTGTAAGCCTGAACCGCTGTACAAATTTGGCATCGTCCAGTTCAGTGAAATAGTTCACCCTATCCCTGTAAATTCTCGTGTTATTTATGCGTGGCTCAGTTTCATCAAATTGCGTCTCCGTTGCATGGACAAAACACACTCTTTTATGTGATGACATTTTAATTTAATAACAAAATAAATAAACAATGCAAGGGCCAGCTGTTTGCCTCATCGATAATTCTTAACGATATATCGTGACAAAAAATCAGCTAAAATTTTAAACGCGACCCAGCCTTCCGGTTAGTTTGTTTTTCATTTACTCCTAACCGGACATTGAGAAACTGAAATTTGACTAAACGTCAGTTAGTTTACCTAACCGGACATTGAGAAATTGGGCCTTAGTGATTTTGGGTGCCGATCGACTCTAACCCCAAAAATATTATGTAATGTACTGGCATAACCCAAAAGAGAGAAATTAGTTTTTATATATAAGTCTAAATTAATGTAATATTTTGCATATTTTTATACCCTTAACCTATAAAATGGGTAAATAAGGGTATAATGGTTTTGTGCAAATGTATGTAACAGACAGAAGGAAGCAACTCCGACCCCATATAGTATATACAGTCAAACTTCCATAACTCGAATCACCATTATCCATGAAAAAAATTCGACTTATGGAGACTTCGAGTTGAGGAATTGCTCATGAAAACTCTAGATTTTGGCAAAAAATAAAACAATTACTGAAATTCATGTTTGTATGCATATAAATATTTTTATTTGTATATGTAGTTACAGTTACATATCAAGTCCTCTTGTTACAGAGTTACTGTGGGGTAAAATACAGAGTAATTTGTGGTTAAACATTTTTTTTTTTTATACTTTGAAAGCAAAGGTATCATAGTATATTGCGTTTGTGCAATGTCCGTCATGGTGTCTGTCCGTCTGTCCGTCCGTCCGTCCGTCTGTCCGTCCGTCTGTATGAACGCAACTTTTTTCGACACCTTTAAAGCTAGAGCCTTGCAACTTTGCAAATATCTTGCTACATGCCTTCGTCAGACAAAGTGTAAAATTTAAGGCTCTACGACCTCCGGGGGCCTGGGAAATCGATAACAAGTCGATATTCCTCGATGTGCGAATCGATAAAACACAAATATATCCCACACTTTAGCAGCTAAAGTCACCAAATTTGAGGGCAACATAGCCGATGACATTCCCCAAAAAACTGCATCAAAAGTTTGGATGCCACGCCTTCACCTCCCCTTAAATTATAAACAAAAATGCCTGTATCTTCTACCGTTTTGAAGCTATACTTACAAAATTTGACATGAAGGTAGAAGCTGACATCTGACAAAGTTATGCATCAAAACATTGGATGCCACGCCCCCAAACAACGGGAAATGCCCCACCGACCTAAAAAAAAACCAGAAGGCATGTATCTTCGCCAGTTTTGAAGCTAGAGTCACCAAATTTGGTATGAACATTGGTAATGACATCCGTAACAGATCTGCATCAATGTTTTGGATGCCACGCCCACTTATACCGCCCACCTCTATATCTTTCTTAGTTTTTGGGCTAGAGTCACCAAATTTGGTATGAACATTGGTTGTGACAACCGTAACAGGTGTGCATTAAAATTTTTAATGTCTTTGTCGGTTTTTGCGCTAGAGTCTCCAAACTTGGTTGGGGGATAGAAAGTGCCATCCGCCACAGATAAATGTCATGCCTACCCTTTCTGCCTGATTTTTATACCCAAAACCCTCATATATTACTATTTGCACTCAGAATCCTTAACACAGCTATGTAAACTGGTATCAAAGTAAATCGCAGTCGGTTGCGTCCGACTGCAACGTTTTTACTTGTTTTTTGTTTGTTTCAGTGAAAAGGGATTCTAATAAGTTTAATGCTTTATAATGACCGTCAGTTGTAGTATTACTATTTGTATCACTATTTGTTTGTAAATATGAATTCAAAATCGTCAAGGAATTTGCTACATCATTCGTGGATGGTTGTAGGTGTAACGTACCCACTTTGCTTGATCGAAAAAAAACGGTACTAAAGCTTTACGGATCTACCTTGTAAGGGTTATACGATTCAGGGATCCCGATAATAGAGCATTATATACCCCGGCCTTGAACAAAGTGGTACTGCCTGAGTTATGCTGAAAGAGAAGAAGATCGATTGGGACACGACTAACAAAACAGCCTGTGGGGGGCTCTTGACCTATTCAATCTTCAACCTCAGGATACATAATATTTTGTTTATGTCCCTTTGCCTTTTTAATTTAGGAAAACGAAAGACATACAGATAAAATCAACCAAACCTAAAGATACATTGCAATAATAGGCATACTAAGCTGGAGTATGACTGCAATGCACCGGCTGTACTGTTGTTATAGTAGCAGCGTGTCACAACCCTCCCTACCGTTGAGTTTTCCGCACGCAGAACATGTTTCTGAAAACTCCCAAATTTGTTTACACTTGTTACTACCCCACCTTCACATCACTTCAAGGAATTGACAAACTTAATTTAGCAGTCCATTCAATTCATTCTCATTTTATTCAAATATACAAACTTCATTTTCAAAGGTTTGTTTTGGTTTTTCTTAGACTAGTTAAATTCTAAAATATTATGATTGTAGTTAACAAAAGCTTTTCTTTTGATGCCTTGAAAAACTATTTAAAACAAAATATAGATTTCTATTAATTTTTATAATTTTTGGAAACCTACGCTAGGTGTGTGTTTCTTATACCTAGATTTTATTCATCATGGTTGAATATATATACATAATTTTTCTGTTCTTATTTGGATTTGAAGTTGACTGTGTACAGAATATGATGTACTTCTCTAATTAATTTAGCATAAATCTCTCAAACACACAGCTGGAATAAAAAGCAATAATGTTTGTATATAAAACGATATGATCGTACAATTAGCAAGCAGT